>OW285216.1:17160146-18545676 GCA_935421205.1 Xylocampa areola | reverse complement strand
AACCTAACCTAACCTAACCTAACCTAACCTAACCTAACCTAACCTAACCTAACCTAACCTAACCTAACCTAACCTAACCTAACCTAACCTAACCTAACCTAACCTAACCTAACCTAACCTAACCTAACCTAACCTAACCTAACCTAACCTAACCTAACCTAACCTAACCTAACCTAACCTAACCTAACCTAACCTAACCTAACCTAACCTAACCTAACCTAACCTAACCTAACCTAACCTAACCTAACCTAACCTAACCTAACCTAACCTAACCTAACCTAACCTAACCTAACCTAACCTAACCTAACCTAACCTAACCTAACCTAACCTAACCTAACCTAACCTAACCTAACCTAACCTAACCTAACCTAACCTAACCTAACCTAACCTAACCTAACCTAACCTAACCTAACCTAACCTAACCTAACCTAACCTAACCTAACCTAACCTAACCTAACCTAACCTAACCTAACCTAACCTAACCTAACCTAACCTAACCTAACCTAACCTAACCTAACCTAACCTAACCTAACCTAACCTAACCTAACCTAACCTAACCTAACCTAACCTAACCTAACCTAACCTAACCTAACCTAACCTAACCTAACCTAACCTAACCTAACCTAACCTAACCTAACCTAACCTAACCTAACCTAACCTAACCTAACCTAACCTAACCTAACCTAACCTAACCTAACCTAACCTAACCTAACCTAACCTAACCTAACCTAACCTAACCTAACCTAACCTAACCTAACCTAACCTAACCTAACCTAACCTAACCTAACCTAACCTAACCTAACCTAACCTAACCTAACCTAACCTAACCTAACCTAACCTAACCTAACCTAACCTAACCTAACCTAACCTAACCTAACCTAACCTAACCTAACCTAACCTAACCTAACCTAACCTAACCTAACCTAACCTAACCTAACCTAACCTAACCTAACCTAACCTAACCTAACCTAACCTAACCTAACCTAACCTAACCTAACCTAACCTAACCTAACCTAACCTAACCTAACCTAACCTAACCTAACCTAACCTAACCTAACCTAACCTAACCTAACCTAACCTAACCTAACCTAACCTAACCTAACCTAACCTAACCTAACCTAACCTAACCTAACCTAACCTAACCTAACCTAACCTAACCTAACCTAACCTAACCTAACCTAACCTAACCTAACCTAACCTAACCTAACCTAACCTAACCTAACCTAACCTAACCTAACCTAACCTAACCTAACCTAACCTAACCTAACCTAACCTAACCTAACCTAACCTAACCTAACCTAACCTAACCTAACCTAACCTAACCTAACCTAACCTAACCTAACCTAACCTAACCTAACCTAACCTAACCTAACCTAACCTAACCTAACCTAACCTAACCTAACCTAACCTAACCTAACCTAACCTAACCTAACCTAACCTAACCTAACCTAACCTAACCTAACCTAACCTAACCTAACCTAACCTAACCTAACCTAACCTAACCTAACCTAACCTAACCTAACCTAACCTAACCTAACCTAACCTAACCTAACCTAACCTAACCTAACCTAACCTAACCTAACCTAACCTAACCTAACCTAACCTAACCTAACCTAACCTAACCTAACCTAACCTAACCTAACCGAGTCTGCGTCCAGAAGCCACCGCGAACACCACGTTTTTGTGTCGCTCCGCAGTAAAAAATCGGAAAAAAGTGGTATTTTTACGCGTACAGTGACGTGCATATATATCAAAAGACGCGGAATTGTGCAGCGCATGTGACAGTGCAAAGTGTTTGATCCGGAAAACCTCGGAAAAACTTTTATAGAGTGATAACCGAAAAAACAGTGCTTTTTGCGACCTTAGAACGCAAATTACTCTTAAAGTAGATCTGTGACCCTTAAGTTTTTTGTCGCCAAAACATCCAGCACAACGGGGCGTACATGGTGACACTTCAAGCACGAAAATCGACCTGCGCAGTCAAGAGGAACGAAGCAGTTTTCACTAAAAAAAATCCGACCACGTGCCACGAGGTCATAGAAAGCGAAGAGTTAGGACGCTGACTTTTTGACACAGCATAGCAGAAGACCTAGGAAGACCTACGCCGTTTTCGAAAAAAAAATATCTTTCCTGAAAGAGCTGATAATAAGCTTCAAAGTAGCAGACTTCAGGAGCTACTACAGCAGAATCTTCAGGCGGAACCCCCAATTTTTATCTCGGATTCAGTTGCGCGCTGTCCTCCTGAAGAGTTAGACAGTAAGTCCAGATTTTTCAGATCAAAAATAGATAAATTATTTAAATTTTTCCAAAATTTTCAGTTTTTCACAAAATTTTCAGTGTTTATTCCAAAAAGGTTAAGTTTGTAAGTTGTTACTGAAAGACCATTATTTAAAGCATATTTAACAGCTTTTTTAAAAAATTTTGGTTTTGTGGTTCTTGAGTTATTCAATTTTAAGTAAATTTTCTTAATAAATAGGGAAATAATCATTTTAAAAATATTTTGATAGTGGGATTGTGTCTGGGACATCTATCGGGCATAGATAGAGCCCAAACTCGCGCCCAATAGCTTCAAAAACAACCGAAATAGCTTTTTTCTATTATTATGGTTACGGCGGTTACCGCGGAAATAGTCCAATAACTTTGAAGGCATTTGACGTAGAGAACCCGGATTTTTTATAAACCTAGGGGCCGACAGAGACCAATTTGGAAAATCGGTTTTCAGCCGTTTTCAGTACCGGAATATTTTCAGCCCTGAAAACCTATTGGTGGAATAGCGGAGGTCAAGCCGAGTTCAGCAATTGAGACCGCATCCCTCTCCGACCAACGGTTCCGGAATTATAGCCAGTCAAACATAGAGTTTGACAGTTCGGCGGCCATATTGGCAATCTTTGGGCGGGCATTGCTCCGGTCTCCGGGGTCGTGGGGATTTGGGGTTTTCGAAGTTGCTTTTGGAGAGACAAAATCAACCTATTCCATGGGCATTCAGGCTGTTTAGCGCTGAAAGTTTTCAGGATCCTGAGGAGTGCATGAAGTGATAGGACAGGTCAGGGCAAGCCAGATAAGCCCAAACACGGGCTTTCTGCGGCCACTGTAAGGGAAGTTGTCCCGGGTCGGGAATTGATTTTGACAATTCTCGAGCTGTCAAACCAAATTTCAGGCTTGAATAGCTCCCGAACCGGAGGTCGTAGAGGGCTCGGGTTTTCTCTGGAGACGAGGGCGAAAATCTTTCCTGCTTCTTTTTGAGGTTTCAGGAGTTTTCAGGAACTCAAGATCTCTTTATCTGAAAACCACACCAAGTGATAGAGCTCGCCGAGCCCATTCAGGAGACCCCAGACACGGTAGTTTTTGGGCGAGTGGTTCGGGAGAAAACCTGCAGAGAGTGATCTCTGGCCGCCATCTTGGACCGGTAACCAGAAATTTGGAACGTGATTTCTCCGGAACCCCTTGGGCTGGGATAGTCGTGTTTGGGTTCAATCGAAGGGGCGTGGAGAGACCTATCTCTGGGCATAGACAAAACGACTCTACGTAGAGACAAAAATTTTGCGGAAAAAAAAAAAAACAAAAAAAAATGTCCAAAATTATCCCCCTACCTAAACGAGCGGTGAGGGTGTCCTCACAGGCTCAGCCAACAACAACGCAGCGTGGCAAGTCCAAACTCGGAGTAACTGGTGGCGAGAAGTTTGTACCAGCCCAGACAAATATGGAACCACCTGCAGATTTAAACGTACCCACACAGGAACCCTGCGACGCAGACAGGGCCGAGCATTCCACCGAACAGGACCTGGAGGTGCCCGGACCGAATCCGCACATGAGACAGATTGAGTCCGCCGAACCATATGAATTCGCTCTCTCATCGACGCCTATCCGGGAAGTCAGTGGTAAGCCGGCAACGACCGGGCTACGGGTGGCTCCTGCAGAGTTGCGAAAGCAAACGCAAATAAGACAAGCGACAGCAGTCAGCTCGGCTGAAGCGCGGGCACCACCTGACACAGAAGTGATGTGCCTGGAGTTAGACGAGTATGACTCGGACGTTTCAGTCCAGTCGTGTGACTCCACGAGGACAGTCGATGGAAGGCGCATTGTTTTGAGCGAAATGCCACGTCAAGCTGGCGCAGTTCTGCAGAAGGCTAAGCTTGAGCTCGAACGGTCGGGAAACTTGAAAAGGGAGATAAGGGAGAACGTGGTTTCAGCCCTACACCTTATGTATGAGATGGTCCTCAAGCTCTCGGATTCCCGAAACCTCCACATGATGGAAACACATAGGCTACGCGCGGGTTCTGCAAAGGAAGAGGAGCGGCACGCTCAAAAACACGCCCGAGTGCTGGAGTCGGCCCTTGGAGAATACAAAAAGCTCGAGAGTCGAATGGAGGCGCTAGCAAAGGAGACTGAAGCCCTCCGCCAGATACTTCTTATTGATGCATGTGAGCCCATAAAGGCTCTAAAGCGAGAAGCAGATCAGATACTCCGTGAGTCTCCCCAAGCTTTGAGCTCTGTCCTCGCGAGGGTATCTGAAGTCTATGCTGAGCTGGGACCGCTCAAATTAGCACTATGCTCAATGAAGTCCTCGGGCACGCTGAAGGAAATCGAGCCGCCAGCTCAAAGCCCAAGCCTCGACGCAACAGACCTCGAAAAAGAACTGAGGCTTATCCGACAGGATCTAGAGTCCTTGACCCGCAATCAGAACCGAGGAGGTACTGCTCATGGCCAGATCACCTGCGTGGATGATGTTAGGATGGCGGTGCAGGAGGCGATACAGAGCACTTGTATCTCATCGGTTAATTCCCCTGACATCGAGCGGGTCTTCGAAGCGTGTGCTGGCATGCGTGAGGCTGTAGCAGAAGTACAAAAAAATCTGCTTGAGGTCAAAAATGCACTGTCTACTAGCGAAACCACTAACGTGCTTGGGTCAAAAATTGATGATCTGAGGAGGGGCCTCAAAGACCTTCAAGACACAACGGCTGAGACAGCAGCTCCAATCAGAACATCAGTGGAGCACCTCAGGGGATTAATTGAGGAACGAGAAAGCCCAGACCATCACCCCACATCACCAATAAAACAGATCCACACGGCTCCCGCTCACTCAAATACCCAGGATTTAAGACCAATCCAACGTCGCATTGCAATGAGGACCTATGCAGAGGTGATCACGACAAACCACAATTTAATTGTCGAATCCATCGACCCTCGACACACCAGTGACGATATAATCAAGGAAGTGAAATCCAAGGTTAACGTCGTCCGGTTAGGTTTAGGGGTCAATAATATAAGAAAATTGAAAAACCAGAAGGTCGCAATCGGGTGTGCATCTGAACACGATAGAAAGTCCCTGCTTAATGCTATCAGGGGAGTGACGGAAAACCTCACCTTAACGAATCCACCTATCAAGAACCCCCTGATCCGTCTGTGCGGAGTGGCACATGACCTGGATGATACGGGCATAGCTGAAGCGATCATCAACCAAAACAACAGCCTGCTCGAGGGACTCGCGGCATTCCAAAAGGTTGTAAAAGTGCAGAGGCGGGTCAAGGCCAGAAACTCATCAATGACAAACGTCATCCTGGAGGTTGGTACTGCTCTCTGGCTGCGATTAAAAGATCAGCGTATAAGGCTGGGGTATCAGATGGTTATGGCGACGGACCAATCGCCAGTCATCCAATGCTACCAATGCCTCAGCTTCGGTCACCTAGCTCGCGACTGCCGGATGTCCCCAAAGTGTGGATATTGTGCGGATGACCATGACACGAGGGTATGCCCGAACCGCACCCAGCCCCCTAAGTGCGTGAACTGCGCCAAAAATAAAAAAGAGAGCCGAGAGCCTCATCCTGCCTACTCCAAGGAATGCACAGAGTGGTTGAAATGGGACCGGATAGCGAGAGCAGCGGTAAGCTATTGCTAAGGGCACTCCAGTGGAATTACACTTTGTACAGGCGAACCTTGGCCGTGGCTTTGCTGCTACCCGGGAGATCCTGAGCCAGTCAATAAAAAGTAACACAGACATTTTGCTCCTGCAGGAACCTTATGTTGGTGCAAAGGGTAGTGTTACTACTACAAACCGAACCATCCAGACAGCTAATTGCTCTAAAGATAATCCTGTGAAATCTGCTGTTGTCGTTGTCAACAAAAATTTAATAGTTATCGAAAACCCAGCCCTAATCACGAACAATATTGTCGGTTTTGAAATAAGGATAGGCTCACAAAAATTAGGAATAATTAATGTTTACTTGGAGCCAACAGCTCCTATAGATAACTACCTGGCTGAAATAAGAAGAGTGATCGACGGCCTCAACATCAGCAATTTTATTCTCGCCGGTGACTTCAATGCTGCCAGTCCATGGTGGGGCTGCGCGAGCGAAGACAAAAGGGGCTCTGCTGTCGTGGAGTCTTTGAGCGAAAACCAGCTCCATATAGTGAATGAGGGCAGGGAGCCAACTTTCTATACATACCGAGGTGACCGTCTCTACACAAGCATTGTGGACATAACTGCCTGCTCTACTGCAATGCTCAACAAAGTCGTAGATTGGAAAGTGGACCAAGACTTGAGCAACCTGTCCGATCATAGAGCAATTACATTTCGGGCACAGCTGACAGCAAAAAATAATAAAACGCCGATTGAAATCAGCACCAGGCGCTACAACACCAGCAAGGCGCGCTGGAATCAGTTCAGAACAGCACTGAAGCTTCAACTTAGTGCGAAAGGGTTAAACAGAAATCGCATTGAGGCGCTAACAGAGGAGGCTGAAATCGAAGCGGCGGTTGACGGACTTGAGGAAGCCATTGAACATGCCTGCTGCCGTGCCATCCCAAAAATGGCGAGCAGGAAACCACCGAGAAACAAATGGTGGACGCCTGACCTGGATACCATAAAGACAAGGGTTATTCAGTTACGCAGACAATTAAGGACTGCAAACCCTAGGAGGAGACCATTCGTATTAGAAACATACCAGGAAGCGAGAAATAATTACAAAAACGCCATCCAGGAAGCCATCACGCGAAGTTGGAAGGAATTTTGCACAGAGCAAAAAATTGAGGATGTATGGAAAAAGGCTTACCGGATTATCAAGACTTGTAGTAACAAGAAGGAAGACGTTCTCCTTCGTTCTCCCACCGATGGATCTATACTGACACCTGAGGCATCGACCAAGCTCTTGGCAGAAACCTTTTTTCCGGATGACACTGAGGAAACCGACTCGCCTCTTCAGCGAAAAATCAGAGCTGAAGTCAGATCAAACCTGACAAAATTAAAAATTATACCCGGACTAATATTGTTTACAGAAACGGAAGTGGAACAGGTGTTTCGCAAAATGAACCCAAAAAAGGCACCGGGCCCGGATGGTTTCACCTCCGATATATGCCAGGAAGCTTATAAAACGAACTCAGAAGTTATCCTTGGACTGTTGAACGTCTGCCTGCGAGTGGGCTACTTCCCTGTCAGATGGAAAAGAGCAACAATTAGAGTTATCCCCAAAATTGGTAAAAGCGATTATTCTGAGTCAAGATCATACCGCCCAATAGGACTACTTCCAGTTTTGGGAAAGGTGTTGGAGAAGTTATTTGTAAACCGCTTGCAATGGCAGCTTGGCAGTGAAAGCAAGCTCAGCAGAAGGCAATACGGGTTCTCACCACAGAGAAGCACCGAGGACGCTCTATATGATGCGGTCACAATAATAAAGGAAGGGCTTCAAGACAAACAAATAGTTGTGGTGCTCTCCTTGGACACACAAGGTGCCTTCGATAACGCCTGGTGGCCGGCAATTTTGCAGCAGCTGATAAGCAAGAATAGTGATCCATCCATCACGAAGCTAATCATCAGCTACCTTACAGACAGAAGAGTCACGGTTCAGTACGCCGGGGAAGAGGTAACAAGAACAACTAATAAAGGTTGCGTCCAAGGATCCACATGTGGACCAATACTGTGGAACTTGCAATTGGATCCTCTTCTACAGCAAGCAGAAGGCCATAGTGTACACCTACAGGCTTTTGCCGATGATTTGCTCCTAATAGCGAGGGCGCAGACTGCACTCGAAATTGAAAGGGAAATGAGAACCGCATTAGCTGTAGTGATAGACTGGGGGCGACGTCACAAAATGACATTTGCACCCCAAAAGACCCAGGCAATTCTTGTCACAAATAAGATAAAATATGATAAGCCCAGACTCCAACTGGAAGGTGTACCCATCGATTACACAAGGAGCCTCAAGGTACTGGGCCTTATCCTAGATGACAAAATGAACTTTGTGCCACATTTGGACCACATAACAGAAAGGACCGCCACAATCTTCAAACCACTGGCACGAGCGGCGCGAGCGCAGTGGGGACTGAACTCCGAAATCCTCCGCACAATTTACACAGCCGTGATAGAACCCACTGCGCTACATGCTGCAAGTGTTTGGGGGGAGAAGGCGGATAAGAAATATGCAAGGAAAAGGTTGGACCGCGTTACCAGAATATTTGCTCTGATGGTCTCGAAAGCGCACAGAACTGCATCACTGGTATCAAGCGTCACACTTGCCCGCATAATACCCCTACATCTGAGAGCCAAGGAACAAATGGTGCTCTTCGAAACCAAAAGAGGAAAACCACTCCAGGACTTATGTGGACGCCCTCTGCAAAATCGTATTTCACCTCATGAACTACCCCACCCAGCCGAAAGATACAGAATATATTTCAGTTCAATCGAGACCGAGGAAGACCTGAAGAAAATTGGGAATTCGTACCCTAAACTCTACACAGACGGCAGCAAAATAGAAGGAAAGGTAGGAGGTGCTGTTTCGTGCTGGGTGGATAATCAAGAACGCAAGTATAGCAGCTTTACGCTTGCCAACCACTGCAGTGTTTATCAGGCTGAACTGTATGCTATCTTTAGAGCGCTAGAAATTATGATCAAAGGCAACATGTATAGGAAAGCTAATATAATCAGCGACTCTAGGTCAGCTCTTGATGCGTTAGCCGACCCAACAGCATTACACCCCCTCGTCAATGACATCCGACAAAAGATGAGAGAGCTTTTAGGCAATGGTGGTGAAGTTGTCTTGCACTGGGTAAGAGCGCACCATGACATCCCCGGCAATGAAAGAGCAGATGAACTCGCAAAGGCAGCGGCACTGCATAAAAAATCTGCCCCCGTATACGAAAGAGCCCCACTGTCTCTTGCAAAGCGCCTCATCAGGCGACAAACTCTTGATATGTGGCAGAGGGAATACAATGGAGCAACTACTGGGGCTGTCACTAAGAAGTTCTTCCCAGATATCATAGGCGGATATAAAACACTTAGCAAAATAAAGCTCAGTAACCAGCTAGCACAACTATTTACAGGCCACGGGGGTTTTAGGGCTTATTTACATAGGTTTCGGCTCGCGGAGACACCGTTTTGCACTTGTGATGATGAAGTGGAAGAAACTTTGGAACACATCATACTTGAGTGTCCTAGGTTCCAAACTCTCCGCCAAGACATAGAGTGCAGGACGGGACTCTTGCTAGACGAGAATAATCTAACAAAGTTAGTTGACAACGACCACAGCAGGGGACCTTTTCTGAAATACGCCATCAGCGTAATTCAGAAGGCAGGAGCCTCGAACGGGGCACGGGTCCAATCATAAAACACAAAAAGGTGAATACAACTCACTCTCAACAGATAATATGAATAAAAAAAAAAAAAATAAAAAAAAAAAATAAATAAATAAAAAAAAAAAAAAAAAAAAAAAAAAAAAAATTGTATATATATATGTATATATAATCATCCTTTTAAATATAATTGTGATGTCGTTATTCATTTTAATACATAAGTTTAAGTTAAGACGTATAATTGTATAACTTTAATTTAAAATAATTATTTTACATAGTCTGAAATTAATTATACTAGTAATAAAGGTTGCTGCACGAACAATAGCAGCAGGCTATACAGAGAGGGCAGGGGTTTTAGTCCGTAGGCACCCGGGAACCATTCCTGGCTGAGTCGGACATATCCGTATGGCCCGGGCCTACGTTGAACGCATGAGCCTTCCCCTGCCCGCCAGAGGCAAAAAAAAAAAAAAAAAAAAAAAAAAAAAAAAAACCTAACCTAACCTAACCTAACCTAACCTAACCTAACCTAACCTAACCTAACCTAACCTAACCTAACCTAACCTAACCTAACCTAACCTAACCTAACCTAACCTAACCTAACCTAACCTAACCTAACCTAACCTAACCTAACCTAACCTAACCTAACCTAACCTAACCTAACCTAACCAGCGGAATCGGATGCCCAGATAGTTGCGTCGTTGCGTGGGCAAAACTCCAGGCTTTTCGAGGGCCTGACGTTGCAGGAGGATGCGAAGGTGAGATATCGCATCAAAGCGAGGAATCCCCTGCAATGTCACGTTGTCCTGGAGTGCACGCCCAGCTTATGGCGACGCATAGTTGAGGCAGGTCGGCTCTTCATCGGATGGCAGCGATGTCGGGTGGAGGAAAGATCTCCACTGGTACAGTGCGGCCGTTGTTTAGGCTTCGGGCACAGTAGAGGTATGTGCAAAGCCGAAGTGCCCGGGGACCTGTGCGCGCACTGTGCCACGTCGGGCCATTCCGCTCGGGAATGTCCCAAACGAAGAGTCGTCCCACCTAGTCCCCCGTCATGTGCCAACTGCATGAAGGAGAAAAAGGGGAGCACCGACCACGGAGCTTTCAGTGACGAGTGTCCTGTGAGAGCCAAATGGGAAGCAATAGCTAGGGCCTCGGTCAGCTATTGCTAAAGTCTCCACAGTCAGCACCGGAGTAGACACGAACTCGCGGGCACCGCGCCTCTTCTTCGTCCAGTGCAATCTTAGGAGATGTAAGGACGCCACGGATGAAGTCTTCGGGGTTGCCGCGCAACGTAAGTGCGACATCCTTCTGCTGCAGGAGCCGTATGTGGGTAGCACAGGAGAGATGTCGCACCGGCGCGGTATCCGGATATTCCAGAAGACTGGCGTCCGGACGAAGAATGTTAAGGCTGCGGTGGCGGTCCTTAGGGATGAGTTCGTGGTCCAGGTGGACACAAAGTACGTTACGGAAAGCTTCGTGGTCGTTAAAGTGGCCCGATCCGGGGGAGAACACCTTACACTCGTGTCATTATACTTCGAGGGCTCCGAACCGTTGGAACCCTACCTAAACGCGCTCTCATTGGCGATACCCCCCGCCGGACAAGTCATCATCGGCGGGGATTTTAACGCGAAGAGCGCATGGTGGGGTAGTTCGGAGGAGGACGACCGAGGAAAAGTTTTGTTAGAGTACTTGGCGTCCTCGGGGCTGCACGTAGTTAATGAAGGTGCAGTACCCACCTTCGAGGTGTATCGCGGTGGCAGATACTTTTCGAGTATCGTCGATGTGACCCTAGTAACGGAGGCGCTATTGAGCAGTGTCTCGGGTTGGAGGGTTGATCGGACATTATCACAGTTGTCTGATCATAATAGTATAACCTTCCAACTGGAGACAATCGCCTCCGGGGGTCCACGACCCACGTCTGCCACCCGTAAATATGACACGAGGAAGGCCAATTGGTCGCGGTTCCGGGGCGCTCTCCAGGAGAAGTTGGAGTTACTCGGCGTCCCTGCAGAGAACATTGCCACTCTGAGCGGGGACGACCTTGAGTCTTACATAGATAGACTCATGGAGAGCGTCGAGGAAGTAAGCGAGGGTGTTCTCCCGCGTATCAAGCCACGTCAGGCGATAAAGAACCCGTGGTGGACTCGAGAGTTAACGGAGAAGAGGCAGGAGGTGGTCAGACGTAGGCGGCGAATTAGAGGAGCGAATCCGGCTCGGAGACAGCTAGTGGTCGAACATTACCTGGAGGCGCTCGTGGATTACAAGAGCGCCATAAACCAAGCCCGCACCACTAGCTGGAAGAGTTTTTGCTCCGATATGACCCGGGACAAGGTATGGGATGGGGCCTGGCGAGTCATCGGGCGTTGCACGGGGCCCATGGTGACAGGCGTCGAATTAAAAGACGATCAAGGGAATAACCTGTCACCGGCAGAATCTGCACGTCTGATGGCCGCCACGCTCTTTCCCGACGACTCGCCTGATGAGGACACTCCCGAACAGGCTGAGCTTCGCCGGGTCATGCAAATTCCGCCGCCGACGGAATGCCTCGCTCCATCGGGTCCACCGATCACGGGTTCGGAGCTCTTCGACGTGCTGTCGACAATGAACCCCAAGAAAGCGCCGGGATGTGATGGTTTAACCGTCGACATCTGCAGGGCAGCGATTGGAGCCGACTGCCAGGTGTTCCTCGCCGTTTTTAACAGGTGCCTAGAGCTAGGACTCTTCCCCAGAAGATGGAAGGGAGCCCGGGTTTGTGTGATTCCCAAACCATCTAAGGGTGATTACACAAACCCGAAGGCCTACAGACCGATAGGCCTGCTCCCGGTGATGGGGAAGGTCCTAGAAAAAATTATAAACAACCGTCTCCTGTGGCACCTGGAGGCTAGAGGACACCTTAACACTAGGCAGTACGGCTTCATGCCACAGCGCGGCACCGAGGACGCCCTCTATGATTTGGTGGCACTCATAAAGCACGAAGCGTTTACGCAGAAGAAAATCGTCGCTGTAGTGTCACTGGATATAGAGGGTGCATTCGATCATGCTTGGTGGCCGCAAATTAAGGCACAGCTGCTGGCCAAAAACTGTCCTGCGGATGTATACGGTTTGGTCGGTAGTTACCTTACCGACCGAGCCATCACCATCGAGTATTCCGGCGCTTCGGTCACAAAGACCACGACAAGGGGTTGCGTACAGGGGAGTATCAGCGGACCGCTGATGTGGAACGTCGTTCTCGACTCGCTCCTCGAATTGCTAGAGGGGGAAGAGGTCCACGTCCAAGCTTTTGCTGACGACGTGGTCCTCGTTGCATCGGCTTACTCGGTCGAGGAGCTTGAGTCAATGGTCAATCCTGTACTCGAGACGGTCGCCAACTGGGGCATGGAGAATAAGTTGCGGTTCTCCCCTCAGAAGACATCGCTTATGGTGGTGACGAGGTGGATGAACCCTCCCGTGCCCCGTATCACCATGGCGACCGTTACACTAACATCTGTGGAACATATCCGAGTACTGGGATTGATCATCGATAGGAATTTGACGTTCCGAGACCACATCCAAGCGGTCTGCGCGAAAGCCGCTGCGGTGTATAAAGGCCTGGCTAAGGCAGCAAAAGCCTCGTGGGGTTTAAGCCCGGAGATAGTCAGGCACATATACATCGGGGCGGTCGAACCGATTCTCCTGTACGCATCGTGTGCATGGGTCGACAGCACGTCGAAGAAGTACATCGTCCAGCGCCTGAGGTCGTCGCAGCGTTTATTCGCACTAAAGATCGCGAAAGCCTACCGCACCGTCTCTTTCGAATCGGCGGTGACGATCGCGCGTCTGTTGCCGATCGAGCTGCGGGCTCGTGAGGCGGCCGAGCTATATACGGTGAAGCGAGGAAGACCCCTGCCGGAGGCGGGGGATCGGCAAGTCGAGACCAGGACTCCGTTCTTTCGCTTGCCGCATCCCGCCCTTCGGCCGGAGGTGCGCTTCACCGTACTGGACCGCCTCGATGATAGCGAGCCTGGGGCAAGACCATGCGCCCCTGTCAGCATTTACACTGACGGCAGCAAGATCGAGGGGAAAGTGGGATGCGCGATCTCCTGCTGGCGAGACGGTGGCGAAGTGTTCAACAAGAAATACCGGCTGGAACCATTTTGTACGGTGTTCCAGTCCGAGTTGTTTGCGCTTCGCCAAGCGGTAAGGCTCACGATGGAGGACCAGCGTTTCAGGGAGTGTGACATATTGAGCGATTCGCGCTCCTCCCTGGACGCAATGGGTAACCCGCGGTCCACGCACCCGCTGGTGTGCGACATTAGGAAAAGTCTGTCGCGGGCTGCCGAACAGGGCTGCATAGTCAATCTCTGGTGGGTGCGCGCTCATGTCGGTACCATTGGCAACGAGCGCGCCGATGAACTCGCCAAGCATGCAGCCCTTTATAAGAAAACGGCAGCAGACTACGACAGATTTCCGCTTTCGTACGCCAGACGGGCGATACGCCAACGTACCATGAATGCCTGGCAGCAAGAATATACCCTGTCCGGAAAGGGCAGGATTACCAAGTTGTTCTTTCCGGACGTGCGCCAGGCATTCCGAACAATTGGGAGGGTTGGCGTGTCCTACTGGAAAAGTCAAGCGTGGACCGGACATGGCGGCAATGCCGCATACCTCCATCGCTTTAAGCGCTGCGACGACCCGGGCTGTTTTTGCTCCCCTGACGCCGTGCAGACAGTCGAGCATGTCCTGAATGACTGTCCGGCATTCAGCTCTCGAAGGTTGCAGCTCGAATTCGAGGTCGATGAGTCTCTATCGACCTCAACATGGAGCTCCCTTCTGGCCGGCAAGATTTCGGGACCTAAATTTGCCGACTTCTGCATCGGTGTAATGAAGGCAGTGGCACGGAACAACGGTGCCACTGTTGTTGATTGACTCGGCTGAGACGGAAAAGGAAGGAAACAAAAACAAAAAAAAAAAAAAAAAAAAAAAAATTACAAAACTTAAAACGAGATGATGAAGGACGGAGAGAGGAGAGTTGTGTTATATATATAAGAAAGGAGAAAAGTTTTTTGGAAACCGTAGTGTAGGAATTTGGGATGAAAAGGGTAAAATAAAAGGATAAAAGAAGAAATATTAATTAATATAATTTAAAGGTAAAACGGGCAGACGCAATTTGCTGGGCACTTCGACTAACAATAAAAAAAAAAAAAAAAAAAAAAAAAACAAAAAAAAAAAAAAAAAAAAAAAAAAAACAAAAAAAAACTAGTACTACTGTCCAGCAGACTTGCGACTGTCGTCATTTATGTAAGAAAACATCAATATATAATATAAGCTTTTAGTATATACATTTATTAAAACTATACAAGGACCCTGAAAAATTACATCAGGGGGTGTGTGAACTTCAAAAAAAAAAAAAAAAAAAAAAAACCTAACCTAACCTAACCTAACCTAACCTAACCTAACCTAAGGCATTCCGAACAATTGGGAGGGTTGGCGTGTCCTACTGGAAAAGTCAAGCGTGGACCGGACATGGCGGCAATGCCGCATACCTCCATCGCTTTAAGCGCTGCGACGACCCGGGCTGTTTTTGCTCCCCTGACGCCGTGCAGACAGTCGAGCATGTCCTGAATGACTGTCCGGCATTCAGCTCTCGAAGGTTGCAGCTCGAATTCGAGGTCGATGAGTCTCTATCGACCTCAACATGGAGCTCCCTTCTGGCCGGCAAGATTTCGGGACCTAAATTTGCCGACTTCTGCATCGGTGTAATGAAGGCAGTGGCACGGAACAACGGTGCCACTGTTGTTGATTGACTCGGCTGAGACGGAAAAGGAAGGAAACAAAAATAAAAAAAAAAAAAAAAAAAAAAAATTACAAAACTTAAAACGAGATGATGAAGGACGGAGAGAGGAGAGTTGTGTTATATATATAAGAAAGGAGAAAAGTTTTTTGGAAACCGTAGTGTAGGAATTTGGGATGAAAAGGGTAAAATAAAAGGATAAAAGAAGAAATATTAATTAATATAATTTAAAGGTAAAACGGGCAGACGCAATTTGCTGGGCACTTCGACTAACAATAAAAAAAAAAAAAAAACAAAAAAAAAAAAAAAAAAAAAAAAAAAAAAAAAAACAAAAAAAAACTAGTACTACTGTCCAGCAGACTTGCGACTATCGTCATTTATGTAAGAAAACATCAATATATAATATAAGCTTTTAGTATATACATTTATTAAAACTATACAAGGACCCTGAAAAATTACATCAGGGGGTGTGTGAACTTCAAAAAAAAAAAAAAAAAAAAAAACCTAACCTAACCTAACCTAACCTAACCTAACCTAACCTAACCTAACCTAACCTAACCTAACCTAACCTAACCTAACCTAACCTAACCTAACCTAACCTAACCTAACCTAACCTAACCTAACCTAACCTAACCTAACCTAACCTAACCTAACCTAACCTAACCTAACCTAACCTAACCTAACCTAACCTAACCGAGTCTGAGTCCAGCCCTTGCCGTGTAAGCAGCTTTTTTGCAAAGCTCTTATTTAAAAAAATCTTTTTTGTGGGTTTTTTAAGTGTTACAGTCACGTGTGATACGTCAAAAGTTGCGCACTCGCGAGGCGCTCAAGGCGACATATTATTTGTGAAATTTTAAAGTGACGGTGAAGTAGGAAAAGTGAAAAACCTAAAAATTTTAGGTTAAATTAATAAAAGTTTCAGTTTTTCCTCAATAAAAGTGTGTGTTGTGCTTAGTTTTCGACGAAAAAATCGCCGAAGTTTGGGGACGGGCTGTGCCCAACTTCCTGCACAACCAGAATATCGCCAACACAAAACGCCGAAGTAGGAAAACCGAAAAACAAAAAACCGCATGGCACCTTTTTGACACCGATTGAGCTGAAAAAATCTCTGGAGGTAAAGGCTAATACCATTAATAACCTTTTTTGATCAAAACAATTTTAACTCTTATAGTTTGTTTTTAAAAAAATTATAAAGTGCAAAAACTTTGAGCATCGATATCTCTAAAATTAGATCTATAACAAGACTTTCCATCTGAACCGTTTGCTGCGCGCTGGCTTGGAGAACAGTCCAGGATAAGATTTAGAATTTTAAGATTAATATCTTATAAAATAAAGTTAAAAATATCAAAAAATTTAAGCTTAAACTGTTATTCTTCAAAATTTTACTCATATTGTTCTAGTAACCTGTTTATTATAATTTTGTATTAAAGAGCGAAATTTGTAGAAAATTAACGTATTTTTAGTGTAAATTTAGCGTTTATATTTTAGAAGTAGCAATATTTTCAATATTTTTTATGTTTTTTCTTGAATTAATTGAAAAGTATTAATCAAAAAATTCTTTGGTGACCGGATTTGGATTGGGGACATTTTTCCCTATCTCCAGATACCAAACACAACTGCATTAGGCCTGATATTGTAGATTTTAGACTTCATTTGACATATTTAGAGTGGCGCGGACGCCATCTTGGAAATGAACAAATGCGAATATCTCTGGAACCAGCGCTCGTAGCGAATTGCGGTTCTCTTTAGTGTATTAAGCTATCGATTTAGAATACCAATACCGGGCTTTTGGCCGGATTCGGGTTGTCACATTTTGGTGCACGGATCTCGCCAGATTCGTGTCGGGCGCGAAATTCTACGCACCCTAGACCCCAAAACCGCGTTTCTGCGACCCCTGGGGCCAGAGTTATACTAAGTTTAAGACTGACTTTGACGTTTGCGGCGCCATTTTGAAAATCTTCAAACGCCTATAACTTATCATAGCATTAAGATATTTTGTTGGAATTTTTTGTGTTGTGTTCGGTGGGGTTCAGAGCACATGCCCACGCTGTCAAAACCCGGATTGGGACCCTATAAATTTCTGTGGCCGCCGGTGGTGCTATCGTACGCGGGGCGTCAAGAACAGCCAGGAGAAACAAAGACCGATTTTCTGCGACCAGTAGGGACCGAGATATTGGCATTTTAAATTAGTCCGCGCATAACCCGGTGTATAATCCGAAGGCGCGCACTTGCTGTATCTCGGGAACTATTGGGTGTAGCGACCTGGGATTTTTTCGGGCACCCTTGGCGTGCTGCGGGCTACCTCCGGAGACTACAGGCATCCTTCTGCCTCTTCTTCTTTTATCTTCTTCTGTTTTCTTTTTCTTCTTTCTCTTCTTTTTGATTTTCTTTTTTGGAGTCTGTCTTGGGGACCTCAGCGAGCACCTGAACACGTAGATTTTTGGCAACTACGTACTAAATTGACTTTGTTTTGTTTGTACAAAAAGGGAATTTCTCCCTTTAAACCGTTGACATTGACTGATTAGCGTTGATTTGCATTATTGCAATAACATTTAGATTAATTTAGGCTAGGTATACACTTTACATTTATTTTACAATTTTAGTGTTAATATTAGTTTATTTAAACTTTTATATTCTCTAATTATATATCTTGTGATTTTGTGACTTTGCGTATCTCCCCTTCATTATATCACCATGAGTAACCCCACTTCGAAACCATCGCCAAAGTACCCTGCAAGCAGGAGAAGCTTAAGTGGGGCTCAAAAGTGCTCGTCTTGGCTCCAGGAAGCCATGCATTACAGTAAGAAAGCCAAAACGGCCCTAAATGAAGCCAAGAATTTAAAGGGAGACCTAAAAGTGCTGAATTTTGACATGATTGACAGGTTGACTTCGTTGGTTGGTGATATGGAGAAACATTTTGAACAAATAGGGGGTGGGGAAAAGACGAGTAAGTTAGGAGAAACAGTTGACTCCATATCTGAGACTGTTACTACAAATAAGGTATTTTTGCAAAGAATGGGAGAAAACCTCGAACAGAGGTTTAAGGAATTAGAGAGTAATTTAATAGAAAGAATAGAAGAGGGTGTTGAAATGATTAACACAACCACTTCTATGGCAAAGGAACGCCAAACGGAGGAAACCTGTACGCTAGTAACACAGGTGGTGAATAAAAGTACTATACAAATTGAAAACTTTGTGGATGGCTCGTTCGATGCTTTTATTGACAGAATAGACGCGCAAACAGAATTGATAGTTAAAGAGGTGAAAGAAAATGTGGAGGTCCTAAAATCTAGCCTCACATCTGCACATGAGGACAGAGAGATTGTGGGAGAAATACGAGAAATAAAAACTGCAGTGGAGGGTCTCCAGATACGGGATCTCATGCCTGGAGTTTCTCCCTCGTACGCAGATGCAGTAAGGCAACCAAAAACACCATGGGAGCATAAGCCAACACACTCCCTCATCATCTCTTCCACTGAGGGCACGGACACTTCAGGTGAAGTGGTCGAACACATCAAAGGAGCGCTGGACGCCAAGAAAAGCGGAATTCGGGTGGAGAAGCTGAGGAAAATACGGGATGGGAAGGTCATCCTCAGCTGCTCCACCAGAACGGAGCTGGGTAAGGTAGAGGCTCAACTGAAAAAGAACGCGAATATCGTCTTCGAGGAGGCGAAAAATAAAAGCCCGTTGGTAATACTTAAGAATGTATTGTCCTATAACACCAATGAGGACATTAAGGCCGCCTTACATAAGCAAAATGACAACTTATTGGGGGACCTTACGATTGACATAAGCCAAGCTGAGGTCATGTATAGACGCAGGGCTCGAAATCAACATGAGTGCCATCTGGTGCTCAGAGTGACGCCCGCACTATACCAGAGGCTACTGTCAGTCGGCAGAGTATATATAGACCTTCAACGCGTCCGTGTGGAAGATCAGTCACCTTTAGTGCAGTGCACTAAATGCCTCGCATATGGACACGGGCGCAAAATATGCACAGAGGCCGTAGACTTCTGCTATTATTGCGGAGGCCCCCATCTAAAGGCAGAGTGCGAGCAATTCCTGGCGGCCCAAGCACCGACGTGCAAAAATTGTGTAAAGGCAAAGTTAAATGATACCGCTCACAGCGTCTACAGTGATCAGTGTCCTGTTCGAAAAAAGTGGGACGCGCTAGCGAGGACGGCTGTAGCTTATTGCTGAAGTCGCCGCTGGCGTCCCACATAACAACGTCACCGAACCGAGCACACCTGACGTCCATCCACATTTTATAATAGGGCACATATTAAAACAGAAACATCAAAACTTTAGGAAACTAGGCAACAAAAATTTCGATATGAAAATATTAAATAAAAAGGCCTTTCAAAATACTATAATACTTACACATTTAACTAAATTTGCAGATCCAATGAATTGGACGAACTTTCGTTTGAAAGCAAGCCAATCAAAGTGCAGGTTGGTCAATGTCAGCGGTTTGATAAGTCTTAGGTATAAACTAATATATGATGGGTATTAGAAACTATGCTTGTTTTATATTTTGATATAAATATATAAAAAGCATAATAAGAAAATAGTATAGTAATAGTTGAATGTAACGCTAAATAAAAAAGCCATAAAATATTGTTAGTGTTAAGTATTGTATTGAGAAACTGTATTAGGAACTGTTAAGCAAAACATATAAATGTATAAGTAAAATAGTGCATACCATGTATGTATGATACATGTACATACACTATGTAATGTAGAAGGTAAGTAACTATAAGATACTAAATAACAGAAAAAAGCAGCAAAATAATATAAAATGAAAAGAAAAAACAAAGTATACAAAAAGAAAAATAAAAAGTATAAAAATAAAAAACAAAGTATACAAAAAACAAAACAAAACATCAAAAAAAAAAAAAAAAAAAAAAAAAAAAAAAATATTATAATCTACAATTTTAAGATAGTCTCCTAGTTAATAGAATAGTAAGAAAATAAATTGTCATAATATATGTTAATGTATATATGTGATCCCTTTAAATAAGACAGAAATGATTCGATAACAAATTGTTTAAGTTAATCAGGATATAAACATGTAATAATAAAAGTACATGAAGTAAGTAAGGTGTAACAATATAAAGACATCAATTAACCATATATGTTAAGAACGGTACTGTAATAAAAAGTAGCCATAAATGTAAAGATTATTATCTGAAATAAAACCGTGTTGCGAAATTATTCATCCACCAAAGGGCCCCGATTATGTTGGGGGAGAAAACGCGGTCCGGACCTAGGTCCGGGCATTTAAAAAAAAAAAAAAAAAAAAAAAAAAAAACCTAACCTAACCTAACCTAACCTAACCTAACCTAACCTAACCTAACCTAACCTAACCTAACCTAACCTAACCTAACCTAACCTAACCTAACCTAACCTAACCTAACCTAACCTAACCTAACCTAACCTAACCTAACCTAACCTAACCTAACCTAACCTAACCTAACCTAACCTAACCTAACCTAACCTAACCTAACCTAACCTAACCTAACCTAACCTAACCTAACCTAACCTAACCTAACCTAACCGAGTCCCCCGCGAGCGCCCGATCGTACAACACGTGTCCCACCACGTTGCGCTCCCTTACGGCTTAGAAAAAGTACAAAAAAATCGATAAAAGTGGTAAAACTTACGCGCATCCTATAGTGCGATACACCAATAGTTGCGCAAAAATCCGGCGCAGGTGATTGTGAAAGTGCCGCGAAAATCGAATTGTGCAGTGCGCCGCAAATCGGCAAAAAGTGCAAAAAAGTGCAATTTAAAAATTTCAAAAAAATACGCTGCGTGATTAGTCGCTGTGACTCCTACCTTTTTTGGGTGTCCCGGGATTGTCTCATCGAGCCCCATCTTTTGACACCACTAGCGGATTTTTTCCGCCCAGGCGGCCGGAAATAAAGGCTAAAAAACAAGTACCACGTGTTTTCGAGCCACGCCCCTGGAGGTGTGTCGCTACTTTTGAAAACGTCATCCGAAGCTCTTCAAAAGACCAAGAAAGAAGACGCATCGCACACAAAAATCGGTCAGTTAGTTTTTAAGAAATATTATTGTTAAAAATTTACCGATTTTCAAAAAATCATACAGGCCGAAGGAGATCGACAACCTATATTTTTTAAATTATAGAAAAATCGAGTTTAGGCTAGAGAACATCCACGCCAAATTTCAAAATTTTTTGTTGTATAGTTTCTTTTTAAAATTATTTTCAAAAATAAGGGTTGGAACCAGCGTGGTCATAGAACCACCCTAGTGCAAGAACTTTTATGTTAAAAAATTATTTAGTTGTACTTTAATCTGCCTTACCTTTTTTACATTTTTAGAATCATTTTTTGTATTTTTCACAGTGAATTTTGTAATATTTTTGGTGTTTTTATGCTTTTAAAAATCGGGTTTTGAAGTTTCTCTGTTTTTACCGTGCAAGTTAAACAGATCAAAACAAGACCTATCTGACAATACCAAACACGGGTATCCTAGGTTGCATAGGTCACGAACAATTACGGTGCAAAAACCTGGGCGGAAATTAATAATCAGTAGGCGCGTACCCGCCCTAGGCCGCCCTAGATTTCAACTAGCTATAACTCTGACAAAAATCATCCTAACAAACCCGGGTTTCTTCGTGGGTTGGTAGCCTGACCTCTCCCTCCCTCCATACCTCAAATCTTCCCCCAAATTTAAGAATTTAAAATCCTTTTCTGGAAGTCCTATAGCACGGAGAACGACGAGTGGAAGAGTTTGATACCTCGCACGCCCCTGTGAGACTTTTGGTTCCGGAGATATACCGTTTTAAACATTTGACGGCCATATTGGTCCGCCATCTTGTTTTTATAAAAACACATGTAGCTCAGGAACCAGAAGTCGTAGAGCAGTGAGGTTCTCTCCATAGAGGTTCCCCTGTCGTCCCCCACCCCCCCAGCTCCCCTTTTAGTAGATTCGGAGTTCAAAATTTTACTGTCAAAATTATTATAGGAGGAGATAGGGCTTACCAAATAATTGACAGGGAAATTTTTCCCAACTCTCTGTGGCGTCTGGAAGCCGAGATAGCTCACTTTTTGACTAGGCGATCCGCCATCTTGAAAATTTTGATTGCAGGCGTTCTCGGCAACCATACGTCGTAGAGGGACGCGGTTTTGTTCCAGATAAAGAGCTTGTGGTGCTCCTTAAGATAGGTTATAAAAAGTGACTAGGTAGAGTCAAAAAATTTATATTGTGGAACAGCATCTCTACATTTAATATTTGTTTTTTTTTTTTTTAAGTTTATTTAAGTTGAACCGGACCTACTTGTTTAAGTATAGAAATAGGAATTTATTTCTCTTTTTACCATTGACTTTTGTATAATCAGTTAACTGATCCCCCCTTTACAGGGATTCAATTCACAACATATTTAGTTGTCCTCTGACAGAATCATTTTGTCAAAGTCAGTTGACTTTAATATGATCCGCACGCCGGCCAAATCGGACGTAGACTCGAAGGATTCCGGAGGCTCGCCGCGATCGGCAGAGAAAGCTGGGACCTCACGGGCGAACGTGAGACGCAGCATTGGGGAATGGGAGGCTGGAAAAGCGGAGCCCAAGGCCAACCCAAAACCTGGTGCAACTCTGCAGGTCGCACAGAAAGTCCACGGTTCTCTGGGGACGCGGCGGGCTTCCGCGGACGCTGCGGGACCCAGCAACAAGCCCGAGTTGAAGTACCCCAACCTGACAGCGGAGGCGAGAGCTTGCCTAAATAAGGCAAAGCTTCACTTGGGCAACTCTCGCAACCTCAAGACCGAGATAAAGACGGAGGTTCTGGGGGCTATAACTCGGCTCTACGAAATAGTAAAAGAGTCGGAAAGGTCGAAACCCCTTGCCACTGCTGCGTCCACTCCGACTATCGACCACACCAGCCTGCTTCCACCCAGTGAGGAAACCGGTGAACACAAGGATCTTGTTGAGCGGCTTGAGGAAAATAGCGCTCTGCTTAAAGAGAACCTAAGCAAAATGGAGTTGTTGCGAGATTCTTTGGCGTCAAGAGACATTGTTGAGGAGAGAACATACGCGTCTGTGGCTGCTGCGCACAACAGCCAAACCGTGGCTCAGGTCCTAGGGCGAGCAACACTGCACACCGTAGTTGTCTCCTCAACAAATGAAACTGAAACTGGAGAAGAGGTACTAGAAAGGGTAAGAAAGGCAGTTGACGCGAAGGAGGGTTGGGTGCAAGTGGAGAAGGTTAGGAAAGCGAAGGACAGGAAAATAATACTGGGATGTCAATCAAAAGAGGAGAGGAGTAAAGTTAAGAAAAGACTAGAGGCAGTTGGCGAGGGACTCGTCGTCGAGGAAATGAAAAACCGAGACCCGCTTCTGATTTTGAGGGACGTGTTGCTGGTGCACAGTGACGAGGAGGTACTGAAGGCCCTAAGAAATCAGAATCGGGAACTGTTTCACGGCCTTGCAGTCGAGGACCAACGGACGGCCATCAAGTTCCGCAAGAAGACGCGCAACC
The DNA here is from genome assembly GCA_935421205.1 of Xylocampa areola. Classification (NCBI taxonomy): domain Eukaryota; kingdom Metazoa; phylum Arthropoda; class Insecta; order Lepidoptera; family Noctuidae; genus Xylocampa; species Xylocampa areola. The sequence goes on along the minus strand of OW285216.1, from coordinate 18,521,846 downwards.
CCCACCTAAATCATATTGTTATCAGTGTGTCCCCATTAATCTGGAGGAGGGCCATAGAAGGAGTAAAAGTTCGAATCGACCTCCAGAATGTGCGCGTCGAAGATCAGACGCCACTGGTGCAGTGTACCCGCTGCTTAGGCTATGGACATAGCAAACGGTTTTGCAAGCAGTCAGCCGATCTGTGCAGTCACTGCGGCGGCCCGCACCTTAGAGCCGATTGCCCGGATAGACAGACGGGCGAACCAGCGGTGTGCGTGAACTGCACCAAGGCAAAACTGGGGAACACTGAACACAATGCTTTCAGCACTGAATGCCCTGTGCAAAAGAAGTGGGATGCACTGGCTCGAGCCTCAATAGCGTATTGCTAAAGTTGCACCTGGTACCTACCAGTACAAAATTGTCCAGGCCAACCTGCAACGGAGTCAGCTGGCCACAAACGAGCTGTTTTTGGAAGCTGACAGGCGCAAACTTGCCATAGCGTTACTCCAGGAGCCCTATGTAGGAGCGGTGAGAAGGATGAAGGGCTACCGGGGCGTTAGGGTCTTCCAGAGCTCTGAGGGTGGAGAAGGGACTGTAAAAGCAGCAATAGCTGTCCTTGACCAAAACTTGGACATCATACAGTACCCGCAACTTACTACAAACAACATCGTTGTGGTGGGAGTCCGAACCAGAGCTTGGAAAATCACGCTGGTATCCTTCTACTTCGAGCCTGACAAGCCCGTGGAGCCATACCTGGAGCACCTGAAACGAGTAGAGCAAGAGTTGGGCCTTAGCAGGTTGGTTATTGGAGGAGACGCAAACGCGAAAAGTACATGGTGGGGTAGCGGCAACGAGGACTCGAGAGGGGAGCAGATGTGTGGAGCGTTGGGGGAAATGGGGTTGCAGATCCTTAACACGGGTGACATCCCAACTTTCGATACTATTAGGGGAGGCATTAGATACAGCAGCCACGTGGACGTAACGGCCTGTTCGGTGGACATGCTGGACCTGGTGGACGGCTGGCGAATCTCAGAGGGACTCACGAGCTCCGACCATAACGGTATCTTTTTTAGCATTTATTTGGTCAAATCTGAAGGAATAAGGATCGAGCGCACAACAAGATTATACAACACAAAGAAGGCTAATTGGAGACAGTTTCGTAAGAAACTGTCTCAAATTATGCTGGAAAACAATTTAACAGTCTCGGAACTCATTAACATAAATACAATAGAACAATTAGAACACACAGTAGATACATACACAAAAGCCGTGACTGAAACATGTACACACACTTTACAAACAAAAAAGAAAAAAGAAACACTCACCTTGCCGTGGTGGTCCGAGGAGCTCGCGAAGATGAAGAAGCTGGTCGCCACTAGGAAACGCAGAGTCAGGAATGCAGCGCCGGTCCGAAGAGAGATGGTAGTGAAGCTTTACCTGGAAGAAAAAGAAAAGTATGAGGAGGCTGTAAGGAGAGCAACCGAAGAAAGCTGGAGGCTGTTTTGCGGAAAGCAGGACAAAGAGGGCGTCTGGGAAGGGATTTATAGAGTTATGGGAAGGGTTGTGAAAAGAGAGGAGGATCTGCCGCTGCGATGGGAAGGTGAAGCACTGGATGCTGGGGGCTCGGTGAGGCTGTTGGCCGAGACGTTCTACCCCGAGGACCGTGAGGAAGACGACAACATGGACCATCGCCAAACCCGACTATTGGCAAAAGAGGTAAACGAGTGGAGCCATGATGAACGGCATGACCCACCGTTTACCCGGAGTGAGCTTGATAGGTCCATGGGGTCTTTCAACCCAAAAAAGGCCCCGGGAGCTGACGGTTTCACTGCCGACATCTGCTCTCAGGCCATTGAAACCGACCCTGAATTCTTTCTGTCGCTGTTGAATGGGTGTCTGGCGCACCATCACTTCCCGAAGTCCTGGAAGGCAGCAACGGTGGTTGTGCTTAGAAAGCCAGGCAAAGACTCGTACACTGTCCCGAAATCTTACAGGCCGATTGGGCTTTTGCCCGTACTAGGGAAGGTGTACGAGAAGATGCTGATTTCTCGTCTCAAATTTTACCTGCTCCCCAGGATGAGTACTCACCAATACGGTTTTATGCCCCAAAAGAGCACTGAAGACTCCCTCTATACTCTCATGCACTACATCCGCGCAAAGTTGGTACAGAAAAAGGTTGTAACGCTTGTATCGCTGGATATAGAGGGAGCATTCGACAGTGCATGGTGGCCCGCTATCAAGGTACGGTTGGCTGAGGAAAAGTGTCCTGTAAATTTGAGAAAAGTAGTCGATAGCTATCTCAGCGACAGGGTGGTTAGCGTGAGATACGCGGGGGAGGAGTGTAAAAAGCCAACCAGCAAAGGTTGCGTCCAGGGTTCCATAGGTGGTCCTATCTTCTGGAATTTGCTGCTGGACCCACTCCTGAAGCAGCTTGATGATAGAGGCCACTACTGCCAGGCATTTGCCGACGACGTCGTAATGGTGTTCGACGGCGAATCGGCAGCGGAAATCGAGGGACGGGCAAATGCCGCTCTCGAACATGTTCGTGCGTGGGGTGTCAGAAATAAGCTCAAATTTGCGCCGCACAAAACGTGTGCGATGGTGCTAACGCGGAGGTTGAAGTACGACACGCCAAGCCTGCGCATGGGAGGGATCGACATTGGCATGTCCCAAGATATAAAAATCCTGGGCCTCACCATAGACTCGAAGCTCACATTTAATAAGCACATTGCTATCGCTTGTAAGAAGGCGATATCCCTCTACAAGCAGCTGGCCAGGGCAGCCAGAGTGAGCTGGGGTTTGCACCCGGAAGTCATTCGGGTGATATATACTGCAGCGGTTGAGCCAACGCTCTTGTACGCCGCAAGTGCATGGGCACCAGCCGCTAACAAACTAGGGATCATAAAGCAGCTAAACGTGGTGCAAAGAGGTTTCGCGCAAAAGCTGTGTAGAGCCTACCGCACAGTTTCCCTTAACTCGGCACTGGTGTTGGCTGGGATACTCCCACTCGACCTACGCATCCGAGAGGCGGCTGCGCTTTACGAGGCCAAGAAGGGGGTGCCCCAGCCCTTGCTAGGGGACAGGGAAATTGAGCGGATGGCTCCAGCGTTAGAATCCCCGCACCCCGCAGAGCAGACCACACTGCAGTTCGGTAGCCTGATGGACGAGGAACAGTACCAAAACCACAGCGATCTCCCTGTGCGTATTTTCACGGACGGCAGCAAGATTGGGGGCAGGGTCGGAGCGGCGCTATCCTTGTGGAATAGCACCACTGAACTGAAGGCCCTCAAACTTGCGTTGCCGTCTTACTGCACCGTCTATCAGGCGGAACTATTGGCCCTACAAAGAGCGGCTGGTGAAGCGCTCAAACGAAGGGAAGATACATTCGGCATTTTCAGCGACTCTATGGCGGCTCTCCAGTCGGTAGTCAATGCTAGTTCCCCCCATCCCCTAGCGGTGGAAACAAGAGACACCCTTCGCCGCTGTAAGCTTCAGAACAAGAGTGTCTCCTTGTTCTGGATTAAGGCCCACGCAGGATTGGAGGGAAACGAGCGAGCCGACCAACTCGCAAAGGAGGCAGCTCTGGGGTCGAAGAAGAAGCCGGACTATGATCTGTGCCCCGTTTCATTCGTCAGACGGCAGATCCGCATGGCGTCGCTTGTCGAGTGGAACGGGAGATATAAGTCCGGTGAAACAGCATCTGGCACAAAATTATTCTTCCCCGACGCGGTTGAGGCGTACAGGGTGATGCGAAAAATTGAGCCCACAAGTCTTACCACCCAAGTTCTTACGGGGCACGGTGGGTTCTCTGCATACTTGAAACGCTTCAAGTGTAAGGAGAACGCATCGTGCGCCTGTGAGCCGAGCAAGGACGAGACGGTTCTGCATGTGCTCTTGGAGTGCCCGATCACCGAAAAAACGCGCTACGAGGCTGAGCAAGACATCGACGAGAAATTCACTGTAGATAAATTGCCTGGTTTAATAAGCGGTAGTAAGAGAAATAAGTTTTTAGAGTATTGTTGTAAAATAGTAATGATAGTTAATAATAGAAATAAGATAGCATAAGAAAAGTAGGATACTTACTTATATAATAATTATATAGTTTAAGTACCTAATAGAATGATGACAAAAAAAAAAAAAAAAAAAAAAAAAAAAAAAAAAAAAAAAAAAATTACATATATACAATATTCTAAAAAGAAAAAAAAAAATATATACACATCCAAAAATATCCAGTAAAAATAAGGTATAATGTCTAAACTTGTAACTTTATACTTAATTTTGTTAGAATAAGTTATAGCTCTCTATGTAATCCTAAAACATAATGATATGGCATGAAATTAAAATAAAAATAAACACAAATATATTGAATCGCAAAATAATGGCTCTGATCATGTCAGAGGACAACTTGCGTGGCAGGAGTGTGGTTTTAGTCAGTAAGAGTCTGACACTGAGCAGACTGGCTCGCTTGCGAGGCAGCCTGGCCGTCCATGAGGATTTCCCACTCCTGCCAAATTAAAAAAAAAAAAAAAAAAATAACCTAACCTAACCTAACCTAACCTAAACACGAACAGTCCCCCGCGCGCGCGATCGCGATCGGTTCATTTTTGCGTCGCTCCGCGTACTAAAAATCTGTCTGTCTGTCTGCCTGTCTGCCTGTCTGCCTGTCTGCCTGTCTGCCTGTCTGCCTGTCTGCCTGTCTGCCTGTCTGCCTGTCTGCCTGTCTGCCTGTCTGCCTGTCTGCCTGTCTGCCTGTCTGCCTGTCTGCCTGTCTGCCTGTCTGCCTGTCTGCCTGTCTGCCTGTCTGCCTGTCTGCCTGTCTGCCTGTCTGCCTGTCTGCCTGTCTGCCTGTCTGCCTGTCTGCCTGTCTGCCTGTCTGCCTGTCTGCCTGTCTGCCTGTCTGCCTGTCTGCCTGTCTGCCTGTCTGCCTGTCTGCCTGTCTGCCTGTCTGCCTGTCTGCCTGTCTGCCTGTCTGCCTGTCTGCCTGACTGTCTGGCAACAAAGATATACCAGTGCGGAGCAAGGCAAACACACAGTCAGCCTGCTACCCAAACTGCATGACATCAGCAAACTATGGAAGCGCCTTGACAAAAATTTTTACCTAACTCAGGCACTAACAGCTTCAACAGGTCCTTTTTAGTGTAACGTATATTTTTTCGGAATTTTTCAATCATTTTTGTCAAATAAAAAGTTTTATTTGCGGCTGTTGGTAACTCATTTTCATTTTTCAAAAAATTTTCACCCCTTTTGGTTAGTACATTAATTAAATTAAATATATTATTTAAATGACCATTTTCTCAGCTTCCAAATAGAAATTTTTATACATATTTTTAAGGCTATAGTATCTAAGATAACATTTTTTAACTCAAAACCGGGAGTCTCGACAAACCGCAGGAAAATTTTTTTTGACATTTTTTTCCGGGTCCCCCCCCTCTGACCCCCCCCCCCCACGGTTTGAACCGGAGTCAAACCCTTCGACACACGCGCATCATTTTGGGAAAATTTCAACCCCCTAGGGTGAAGTCACCCCATCGACATAGTCTCCGGCGAAAAAATTCTACTATCTATATATCTATCTATTCTACTTCTATTTTTTATTAATATTAAGAATTAAAATTGTATTAGGAATAGTGTGTTTAGGAAACTGTGTTGCGTTCGCGTTTTGTGCAACCCTTAACGCTTTCACCCCTAAAGGAGAAAAATAATTTAAACGACGGAGCGGGACGAGCTGAGCTTGGAGAGCCCAAACACGAGTATTCTGCGACTACTGTAAGGGAAGTTATACCGAGTTGAAGATTGACTTTGACAGTTCTAGAGCTGTCAAAAAATTTTCGGGCTCGGATAACTCCTGAACCGGAGGTCGTAGGAGGCTCCGGTTTTCTTTGGGGATATCGACTGGCCTTTCTCTATCCGTCTAAAGGATTCTCGCAGACTTTCAGGACTTGAAAATTTACAGCCTGAAAATAGAACCAAGAGGTGGATCGCGTCGAGCCCAGTTCGGGGAGCCCAGGCACGGTGGTATTCGGCCGAACGGTTCGGGAGGAAACCCCGTTTGACTGGATTTTTACGAAACCTGGACTGAAAAACCGAAACTTAGAACCGTGTGTTCTCCTGAACCCTTTGTAGCGGGTGTCCCGTGTTTGGGCTCATTTGAAAGGGCTTGGGGAGAGCTACCTTACTAACTGTAGAGACTTACTCTACATAGAGTTCAAATTTTTTTTGTCTTTATTTAATTTTGTTTTTCCTGTGAAACTTGACCGACATCATATTGAGGTCCTGTAAACCCATATCTTTGACAGAACGGGACTCAAAAAATAACTTTTTATCTTTTAATTGACCTTTTTACTGTATTGTCTGGCTGTTCCCCCCTATACAGGGATACAGTCAAGAATTAACGGCTGTCCTCTGACAGGATCAGTTTTTTTTGACCGAGCTCAATATGATGCGCACACCGGCAACCTCCGGCGCTGCCATTAAACCAAGTACCTCCAGCCCTACTGCAACTCCATCTGCACCAGCGCAGGACGCTGCAAAAACTTTTATCCGGAGACCAGACCGGAAAAGGAGATCGCTGGACAACATGGCGATGTACAATAAGCATACGGAGGACTACGCGGTGAAACCGAGTGACGCGCTCCTACAGGAGGTGATGAAGACCTTTGAGGACATTCCATCTAAAGTCCAAGAATACCCTCAAATGAGGAGAGACATTAAGACCTTCCTGGAGGGGCAGTCCGATAAGTGCCTCCGTATCTTATTTGAAATAAGTAAGCGAGTGACAAGATTGGAAGCAGCAGCAACCAAAACACGGTCGCCCCATACAGCCATATCGCCCGAAAAAGACGTCCACATCTTAGAAAAGTTGGGGGAGGTAGAAAACCAGATACAACAGCGACTAAATGAACTGGAGAATAGGGTGGCGACTTGCTTCGACGACCAAAACATGTACCGTAACGATGAACGCGCCGACACCATCTGCAGAATTGGCGAGAAAATTGACGAGGCTAAAGCTGCCATTGACCATACGACAGAGGGCGTCAGGATCACTCATCGCACTCAGATTGTGCTCGAAGAGAAACTCGACAGTATTGCGGGGGATGTCGCGGCGGCCAAAGCAACGGTGATTGAGGTCGCAAAGGATAGGCAGCCATGCGAACCTAGGACTTACGCTAGCGCCGCAGCAGCCAAACCCGGGCATCGACCGGCACTTCACTCGATGGCGGTCACCCTCGAAGGCAATCAGGAGACTGCCGACGAGGTGCTGGAAAGAGTGAAGAAGGCGGTCGATGCCAGGGGTACTGGCCTGAAAATAAATAAGGTGCGCAAAGCGAAAAACCAAACGGTTATTTTGGGGTGCGACACTGAAGCGGAACTGGATAGGGTGAAAGAAACAATTGAAAGCCGGGGGGAAGGTTTAATTGTTTCCCATATGAAAAATAAAAATCCACTCGTCGTCTTAAAGGATGTCTTCCTCCCGAGTGACGACGAGGAGATAATCAAGGCGCTTCATATTCAAAATGAGGAAATATTTAGGGATTTATCTCAAGAAGATAGGGAAACGACCATAAAGTTTAAGAAACGGACAAAAAATCCCAAAACGGCGCACGTCATTGTCCAGGTTGGTCCTGTAGTATGGCAAAGGATGACGGAGGCTGGAGCCCTCTACCTGGACCTGCAAAGGATCAGAGTGGAGGATCAGTCTCCGCTCATCCAATGCACTAGGTGCCTGGCATTCGGTCACGGTCGGAAATTTTGCTCCGAGAGTGCGGACAGGTGCAGCCACTGTGGAGGTCCACATCTGCGCGAGAAATGCGCAGATTATATCGCAGGCACTGAACCGCAGTGCTGTAACTGCTCGCGCTCTAAACTGCGGAAAACCGACCACAATGCCTTTAGCGCCGAATGTCCCGTTCGCCGAAAATGGGATTACCTGGCTCGTGCAACAACGGCCTACGTTTGACTCACCACACACTGGCTGGTACGCCACATACACAATCACACACATACACACACACACCATATGCAATAACACAAACCCGGTGGACAACAAAAACTGGAACACAATAGTAGTAAAACAGGTACATGGCAACCGGATAAACATACAAATAAAAAACGATATGGAAATATATAGTGAACATATACAGACATATCGAAAACACACACAAACACCAAGCACGTACCGAAACCAAAAACTAAAAATCACGATTTAAAAGTAAGAAAGCATAAGAAAAGTTAATAAATATATATAAAATTAGTATATATATATTATTAATACAAATATGTACAGAAAGTAAACGTATCAGATTAAAGTAAAGTGAGCAAAATACATACAAAATAGCAAGTCCAAAACTTACGGTCGTAATCTATCAACAATTACGTAAATAAAATCTGTATAAGTCTAAACATGCAAACATTAAAACAGCACCGGTTAAGAAATTGAAGAAATTTATTAGCAACAGAAAAGTATAATATTTACATGTGATGTTATATTAAGCCGAAAACTAAGATTAAAATTGTTAGTAGAATAAGTTAGTATGAAATAAGAATACCTAGTTTTATAATGTTTAGAAGTTTTCATTTATCACATGCTAGTAATAAGAATAAAAGTAATGTAATAAGATAAAAATAGAAAATAAGTACTGAGTATTTGTAATGCTAAAAAATTAGACAACATTAGATCATTTACCTAAAAAGTAAGATAAAAATTGTAATTAGAAAAATCAGCAATAAGAATTACCCTGTTACAAACTAAGTTTAATGTTAAGTTTAAGGTAACCATGTATCTAAAATTAAGAAAGTAAATAGAAAGTGTCAGGCGGAGCATTGCTCGAGGGTGTGCTGCGCCGTGTCTTCCGGGCAGTCTCCACAGTGGTGGCACCTGCTGTCTGGTTCTCTCCCGGCGACCCGACACAGATACTTGCCGAAACAGCCATGTCCCGACAGTACCTGCGTCAGGCGGAAGGTCATGACTCCATGTCGCCTTGCATGTCGCCTTTTTTTTTTATGTGGAGAAATGCCCTCGCATACCGCTCTGACACGGGGAGACAGAGCGGTTATGTGGGACTCGAACCCACTAAAACTCCACAGTATACCTCCTCAGCTGCTTGAGGGCGGGACGCGGGAACGCTCTCGCACATAACCGCGAACCCGCCCGCAGCCGTCCGTTGCCGGACTCCTTCACGGGGTTGGGTATTGCACCCCCCCGCTACGGCACACCAGACTAATGGCGTGCCGCAACCACCTCGGAGACCATGTGCAATGGGCGCCAGACGACCCCGTGTCTGAACGCCCAAGGTCCCCTGCGACGGGTCAGGTCTGTGGCCCCGCCGCCTGCCACTACGGCCGCAGAGGAAAGGGAGAGCGGCGCCTCGTAATACCGGCACTCCTCCTCCCCTGCGGCCCCACCGCGTCCGCCATCCAACGGTGGCGGCCCCGTCAAGGCCGCGGCAGGTAGGGAGAGCGGCGCATCGACATACCGGCACTCCTCTCCCACCGCGGCCCCCATCCCTCAGCTGCGGTGCCGCCCATACGAAGCCGCAGCCCACCTCAGTTGCGGCACCCCCCATAAGGCCCGCAACCTACGCCGGCTGTCTGCCTGTCTGCCTGTCTGCCTGTCTGCCTGTCTGCCTGTCTGCCTGTCTGCCTGTCTGCCTGTCTGCCTGTCTGCCTGTCTGCCTGTCTGCCTGTCTGCCTGTCTGCCTGTCTGCCTGTCTGCCTGTCTGCCTGTCTGCCTGTCTGCCTGTCTGCCTGTCTGCCTGTCTGCCTGTCTGCCTGTCTGCCTGTCTGCCTGTCTGCCTGTCTGCCTGTCTGCCTGTCTGCCTGTCTGCCTGTCTGCCTGTCTGCCTGTCTGCCTGTCTGCCTGTCTGCCTGTCTGCCTGTCTGCCTGTCTGCCTGTCTGCCTGTCTGCCTGTCTGCCTGTCTGCCTGTCTGCCTGTCTGCCTGTCTGCCTGTCTGCCTGTCTGCCTGTCTGCCTGTCTGCCTGTCTGCCTGTCTGCCTGTCTGCCTGTCTGCCTGTCTGCCTGTCTGCCTGTCTGCCTGTCTGCCTGTCTGCCTGTCTGCCTGTCTGCCTGTCTGCCTGTCTGCCTGTCTGCCTGTCTGCCTGTCTGCCTGTCTGCCTGTCTGCCTGTCTGCCTGTCTGCCTGTCTGTCTGTCTGTCTGTCTGTCTGTCTGTCTGTCTGTCTGTCTGTCTGTCTGTCTGTCTGTCTGTCTGTCTGTCTGTCTGACAGACAGACAGACAGTACATTATTGTACCTACAGAAAAGGTCCTAAGTAATAAGAAAAACTTGAAGTTTTGCGACATACTCTAGATCTTTCCGTCTCTTGTCGGGGGGGGAAGTGAATACCTACGTATGTAATATATAATATGTAAGGAAGCGAAGCGAGGCATGTTGTATTATAATAAAACCTTTTTTTAAACAGATCGATCGCGTGTCTATGTTATTTATTGGGTTTTTGTTTTTCTTATTTCTATATATATCATATAATATTTTAAAAATAATTTTATCTCTGAAATTACGAACGACTCGGAGATAATAAGTACCATACCATAATTTATTGATAGATATTTATTGGAGATAATAATTTTATCGATTATATAGGTATGTACGGTAGACTGAAATAATTTTAAATAAACTGTTCACACGTCTGACACCTCAGTCCTACTGCGACCACGAACGCTGCAAAGTCCTTCGTTTATAAATTATCATAATGATTCATTAAATTCAAACCTAAGATTTATCTAGTTAATACTACTACTTTGTTAGTATTAATTAGTACGTAGAAATATAAAGACGTAGTGTAGTAGACACACACGTAGTTGATATAATTATAATGATATTACGTAGGTAATGTCTAGGAAGGAACCTCGTCTGTATATATATGCGTAAGTAGTAGAGAGAGAGAAAGAAAGAAGAAAAAATAAAAAAACGTGTAATAGATGAGTGAGTGATATGTGTGTAATCAGTGTCGGTGTCGGTGTCGGTGTCGGTGTCAGTGTGCCATCGCCATGCGACCGACCCCTGTGGCGTGTCGTGTCGTCGTTGAACGCGCGTCCGGTTCGTGTATTAAAACGCGTCCGGTTCGTGTATTAAAACGCGTCCCGTTCGTGTATTAATCAGCTAGGCGCGCGGAAGCGCGTGCGCGCAGGCGCACGCGCGTCTCCCCGCCGCGCTCAGTGTGGACGTGTGTGACGGAACGAGAGAAAATTGATAAATTAAACAAGAGGAGTTTTGTCGAAGAATTCCGTTCGTGTATTAAATACGAGAATTCCGTTCGTGTATTAATCTGAAACAAAACTGTACACAATCGATACAACGCACGCACGCACGCACGCACGCACGCACGCACGCGGTTTCTCGTGTTATAATAAAAATAAATTACTATTATACGAATCTCCGAGACGCATATTAATAATTATTGTTTACTATAAAAACATTAATAACATTATGTTGTTCATCATCGTCCTCGGACGAATCACCTGGCGTAGGGCTGAAAAAAAAAAAAAAAAAAAACCTAACCTAACCTAACCTAACCTAACCTAACCCTGTCACCGGCAGAATCTGCACGTCTGATGGCCGCCACGCTCTTTCCCGACGACTCGCCTGATGAGGACACTCCCGAACAGGCTGAGCTTCGCCGGGTCATGGAAATTCCGCCGCCGACGGATTGCCTCGCTCCATCGGGTCCACCGATCACGGGTTCGGAGCTCTTCGACGTGCTGTCGACAATGAACCCCAAGAAAGCGCCGGGATGTGATGGTTTAACCGTTGACATCTGCAGGGCAGCGATTGAAGCCGACTGCCAGGTGTTCCTCGCCGTTTTTAACAGGTGCCTAGAGCTAGGACTCTTCCCCAGAAGATGGAAGGGAACCCGGGTTTGTGTGATTCCCAAACCATCTAAGGGTGATTACACAAACCCGAAGGCCTACAGACCGATAGGCCTGCTCCCGGTGATGGGGAAGGTCCTAGAAAAAATCATAAACAACCGTCTCTTGTGGCACCTGGAGGCTAGAGGACACCTTAACACTAGGCAGTACGGCTTCATGCCACAGCGCGGCACCGAGGACGCCCTCTATGATTTGGTGGCACTCATAAATCACGAAGCGTTTACGCAGAAGAAAATCGTCGCTGTAGTGTCACTGGATATAGAGGGTGCATTCGATCATGCTTGGTGGCCGCAAATTAAGGCACAGCTGCTGGCCAAAAACTGTCCTGCGGATGTATACGGTTTGGTCGGTAGTTACCTTACCGACCGAGCCATCACCATCGAGCATTCCGGCGCTTCGGTCACAAAGACCACAACAAGGGGTTGCGTACAGGGGAGTATCAGCGGACCGCTGATGTGGAACGTCGTTCTCGACTCGCTCCTCGAATTGCTAGAGGGGGAAGAGGTCCACGTCCAAGCTTTTGCTGACGACGTGGTCCTCGTTGCATCAGCTTACTCGGTCGAGGAGCTCGAGTCAATGGTCAATCCTGTACTCGAGACGGTCGCCAACTGGGGCATGGAGAATAAGTTGCGGTTCTCCCCTCAGAAGACATCGCTTATGGTGGTGACGAGGTGGATGAACCCTCCCGTGCCCCGTATCACCATGGCGACCGTTACACTAACATCTGTGGAACATATCCGAGTACTGGGATTGATCATCGATAGGAATTTGACGTTCCGAGACCACATCCAAGCGGTCTGCGCGAAAGCCGCTGCGGTGTATAAAGGCCTGGCTAAGGCAGCAAAAGCCTCGTGGGGTTTAGGCCCGGAGATAGTCAGGCACATATACATCGGGGCGGTCGAACCGATTCTCCTGTACGCATCGTGTGCATGGGTCGACAGCACGTCGAAGAAATATATCGTCCAGCGTCTGAGGTCGTCGCAGCGTTTATTCGCACTGAAGATCGCGAAAGCCTACCGCACCGTCTCTTTCGAATCGGCGGTGACGATCGCGCGTCTGTTGCCGATCGAGCTGCGGGCTCGTGAGGCGGCCGAGCTATATACGGTGAAGCGAGGAAGACCCCTGCCGGAGGCGGGGGATCGGCAAGTCGAGACCAGGACTCCGTTCTTTCGCTTGCCGCATCCCGCCCTTCGGCCGGAGGTGCGCTTCACCGTACTGGACCGCCTCGATGATAGCGAGCCTGGGGCAAGACCATGCGCCCCCGTCAGCATTTACACTGACGGCAACAAGATCGAAGGGAAAGTGGGATGCGCGATCTCCTGCTGGCGAGACGGTGGCGAAGTGTTCAACAAGAAATACCGGCTGGAACCATTTTGTACGGTGTTCCAGTCCGAGTTGTTTGCGCTTCGCCAAGCGGTAAGGCTCACGATGGAGGACCAGCGTTTCAGGGAGTGTGACATATTGAGCGATTCACGCTCCTCCCTGGACGCAATGGGTAATCCGCGGTCCGCGCACCCGCTGGTGTGCGACATTAGGAAAAGTCTGTCGCGGGCTGCCGAACAGGGCTGCATAGTCAATCTCTGGTGGGTGCGCGCTCATGTCGGTACCATTGGCAACGAGCGCGCCGATGAACTCGCCAAGCATGCAGCCCTTTATAAGAAAACGGCAGCAGACTACGACAGATTTCCGCTTTCGTACGCCAGACGGGCGATACGCCAACGTACCCTGAATGCCTGGCAGCAAGAATATACCCTGTCCGGAAAGGGCAGGATTACCAAGTTGTTCTTTCCGGACGTGCGCCAGGCATTCCGAACAATTGAGAGGGTTGGCGTGTCCTACTGGAAAAGCCAAGCGTGGACCGGGCATGGCGGCAATGCCGCGTACCTCCATCGTTTTAAGCGCTGCGACGACCCGGGCTGTTTTTGCTGCCCTGACACCGGGCAGACAGTCGAGCATGTCCTGAATGATTGTCCGGCATTCAGCTCTCGAAGGTTGCAGCTCGAATTCGAGGTCGATGAGTCTCTATCAACCTCAACATGGAGCTCCCTTCTGGCCGGCAAGATTTCGGGACCTAAATTTGCCGACTTCTGCATCGGTGTAATGAAAGCAGTGGCACGGAACAACGGTGCCACTGTAGTTGATTGACTCGGAGAAGAGATGTGATTAAGATTGGGGATATGATGGAGAATAAGGACGAGTGAGGGGAAAAAAAAAAAAAAAAAAAAAAAAAGTAATATGTAAAAGACTTGGTAAAATTAAAACTAATTAATAAGAATGTCAATAAATTAAGAAAAATTTAGAATATATAAAAAAATAAAAAAAAATAAGACCAATACAAAACTAAAAATATATGTTAACTTAATGGAATGCCAGCGTGAGTTTGCTGGGCACTACAACTATCAATATAAAAAATAATAAAAAAAAAAAAAATAAAAAAAAAAAAAAGGGAAAAAGGAAGGAGGCAAAAAAAAAAAAAAAAAAAAAAAAAAAAACAAATGGTGGTGGTACTGTCCAGCAGACGGACGAAGGCCACAATTTTGAAGAAAATGTATCGGTTCTTAAGAAATTTAATAAATAATTTACATCATTTCAGCTGTCAAGGGCCCTGAAATATAATATCAGGGGGTGTGTGAACTTCATTTAAAATAAAAAAAAAAAAAAAAAAAATACCTAACCTAACCTAACCTAACCTAACCTTTTTTTTTTTCTTCACGGGGTTGGGTATTGCACCCCCCCCCTACGGCACACCAGACTAATGGCGTGCCGCAACCACCTCGGAGACCATGTGCAATGGGCGCCAGACGACCCCGTGTCTGGACGCCCTAGGTCCCCTGCGACGGGTCAGGTCTGTGGCCCCGCCGCCTGCCACTACGGCCGCAGAGGATAGGGAGAGCGGCGCCTCGCAATACCGGCACTCCTCTTCCCCTGCGGCCCCACCGCGTCCGCCATCCAACGGTGGCGGCCCCGTCAAGGCCGCGGTATGTAGGGAGAGCGGCGCATCGACATACCGGCACTCCTCTCCCACCGCGGCCCCCATCCCTCAGCTGCGGTGCCGCCCATACGACGCCGCAGCCCACCTCAGTTGCGACACCCCCCATAAGGCCCGCAACCTACGCCGGCGCCGCTCCTACATGGGCTTGAAGGCAAAGCCCTGAGGAGCGGCCCTCCTCGGGTTCCGTTAGCTTCACCGTGGGTGACCAAGCCACGGCTACTAGAGCCCCCTCACCACGACAAGGTGGAACCCCTGGGGGGGAACCTAACCTAACCTAACCTAACCTAACCTTTTTTTTTTTTTTTTTTTTTTTTTTTTATGTGGAGAAATGCCCTCGCATACCGCTCTGACACGGGGAGACAGAGCGGTTATGTGGGACTCGAACCCACTAAAACTCCACAGTATACCTCCTCAGCTGCTTGAGGGCGGGACGCGGGAACGCTCTCGCACACAACCGCGAACCCGCCCGCAGCCGTCCGTTGCCGGACTCCCTCACGGGGTTGGGTATTGCACCCCCCCCCTACGGCACACCAGACTAATGGTGTGCCGCAACCACCTCGGAGACCATGTGCAATGGGTGCCAGACAACCCCGTGTCTGGACGCCCAAGGTCCCCTGCGACGGGTCAGGTCTGTGGCCCCGCCGCCTGCCACTACGGCCGCAGAGGATAGGGAGAGCGGCGCCTCGCAATACCGGCACTCCTCTTCCCCTGCGGCCCCACCGCGTCCGCCATCCAACGGTGGCGGCCCCGTCAAGGCCGCGGTAGGTAGGGAGAGCGGCGCATCGACATACCGGCACTCCTCTCCCACCGCGGCCCCCATCCCTCAGCTGCGGTGCCGCCCATACGACGCCGCAGCCCACCTCAGTTGCGACACCCCCCATAAGGCCCGCAACCTACGCCGGCGCCGCTCCAACATGGGCTTGAAGGCAAAGCCCTGAGGAGCGGCCCTCCTCGGGTTCCGTTAGCTTCACCGTGGGTGACCAAGCCACGGCTACTAGAGCCCCCCCACCACGACAAGGTGGAACCCCTGGGGGGGAACCTAACCTAACCTAACCTAACCTAACCTAACCTAACCTAACCTAACCGGTCCACGTCCAAGCCCTGACTGGACACGGAGGATTCTCAGCGTACCTCCACCGCTTCCACTTAAAAGACAGTCCCTCGTGGTGCATTTATTTGATAACTTGAAAACCACTCACCTCAAAATTATCTAGTTTTCATTACAATATTCGCCTAATCGGAACCTTTCTTCTGATACCAGAAGACCTGGGTATCAGAAGAAAGGGCTGTAACTAGCGTATCGTCGGCGTAGCAAATGACGCCGACGCCGTGGAGAAGCGCACCGCGCAGAGCCCAGTCGTACCCTACGTTCCACAGGAGCGGCCCCAACACCGAACCCTGCGGAACGCCGCACGACGTCTCTCGCCGACCCCATCCGAAGATCGGTGGTGTACCCGGGTCGAGAGCGACCCGGGTACACCACCGATCTTCGTTGGAGGTAGCGCGGCACCCCGTGGTACCGGAGTGCGTCTCGGATGGTACTCCAGGGCAAGGTGTTGAAAGCGTTGGCGATGTCGAGCGACACCGCCAAGACCACCTCACCCCGGGCGACCGCCTCCTCCGCGAGGACCCTCACGCGCTTGATCGCATCTACCGTGGAGCGCCCCTGGTGGAAACCAAACTGGTTGTCCGCCAAATCCGGCCCCACCCTGGTCATGTGCCGGACAAGGCGACTGGCGATGATTCGCTCAAAGATCTTACACACCTCGTCCAGCAACACGATTGGCCTGTACGCAGATGGCGAGTCTGCGGGGCGCCCCTCCTTCTTGAGCAGGACCAGCTTTCCGGTCTTCCACCGGCTTGGAAACTGGCCCCGCTCCAAACATGCGCTTAAGAGCCCCGCTAGTCGGGGCCCGAGAGCCTTCATAGCCAGGACCCATGCACGGCCTGGAATGCCGTCGGGCCCTGGGGCGGTGTTCCTGATACGAGCCACCGCCACTCTCAACTCTACCCGACTCACTTCGGGCACGTCGTCATCAATGTCGTCTTCCGCGTCGGGCACATTGTGAGGCGGAACCATAGCCGGTGGTGTGTGCACCGGTCTCGACGGAAACAACGCACACACCACCTCCTCCAGCAGCTGTGGCTGAAGACTCCGGGACAATGGGGGAGCCCATTGGCGCAACTTGCCCCGTACCATAAGGTAGGGGCGTCCCCACGGCTCTCGGTCCAGAGTCTCCAGGAGCTCTTCGTTGGCCTGGGCCTTTGCCCGGACAATGGCCAGCTGGAGGGCGCTCTTCGCCTCTCTATAGCGGTTGTATAGTTCCGCCTCTTCCTGTTCGGCCGCCGCTGTAAGGGGGCGGCGGCGTCGTCTTCTTCGGCACCTTGCGTACCAGCGTCGCACCCGCACACAAGCGATGCGCATCTGCGCAATCGACTGCGACCACCAGTACACTTGGCGCCTGGATGGTAACGGTCGGACTCGGGGCATGCCAGCGTCGCAGATGTGCGACATGCTCTCCCGGAACCACTCCGCCTCCTCGTCGATGTTGGTTGGCCTGTCTGGAGAGTCCAGCCAAGCCTTGACGATAGAGGCCTCCAGGAGAGCCTCCCTATCCAGCCGCTTCAGTGCCCAACGCGGGACGTCTCCAATGCCCACTGGGGCCGCTTGGACCGGCCCAACCGAGGTCTGTGCGGAGACGCTAAATCGAATATATCGATGATCGGACAGCGTCTCCAGCTCCTCCAGGACGTGCCAGTCCTGGACAGTGCGTGCGAGAGCGGGGCTAGCGAATGACAGGTCCACTATAGACCCACCCAACTGCCGCACGCATGTCTGCACGGAACCCCGGTTCAGTAGAAGCAAGCCCTGCTCGACCGCCCACTCCTCCACTAACTCGCCCCGCGCATCCGTAGCCGGGGAACCCCAGGCCGTAGATTTGGCATTGAAGTCCCCCAGGACGACCACGGGACGAGGACGGCTACGACTGACGACCGTGCCCAACTCCAAGATGACATCCTCCATATCGGCGAGAGAAAGGCTGGGGGCGAAATACACCCCCACGACCATAACATTTCCCCAAATTGCCGCGACATAGCCCCGCCCCCGGGTGACGGCCTCGAAGAGAAGGGTGTCGGCGGCAGACCTCATAATCAGTACCACCGAGTGGTTCGTGTCGCACACCCAGTCATCCCTGGGTGGCACAAAGTACGGCTCGGCGACAACCGCCACATCTATCGACCACTGCGCCATGCTCTGGAGCAAGAGATCCTGAGCCCTGGCGCAGTGGTTTATGTTGGCTTGGAGGAGACGACGTAGGGCCATTACTGTGTGTCCATGGCCGTCGTCTCCTCCCCAGCCCTCGGCGGATGTTCTGCCGCAACCGGCGGGTGAACCGGCTGCGAGGAGCTGGTTGCCTTCTTTGTTATATCCGTGATACTAGCCGGCGGATGAGCCGGCTGTCTCTTGGCACTGTTTTTCTTGGGCCTGGCGCAGGCCTTTGACCCAATCTGATGGTCGGCTGGCTTGCCAGATGCCGCACAGATGACGCAGTGCGGCGTGGCAGTGCAAGTGCCAGCCTTGTGACCGAGCTGACCGCAGCGGAAGCACATTTGGCTGCGGTCTACCCCAGCGGTGCACCGTGCCCCCGCATGTCCTTCTTCTAAACAGCGGTAGCACCGATAGGGCTTGGGCGCTAGGAGCGCGACCTGCGCCGAGACCCATCCAACCAGAAGCCGTTTATCTTTAATATTTTTGGCCGCCGCTACGGGACAGCTGACAAGAATTGTCCCGAGACCGGAGACACCCCAGCGTATCGTGCCCGCCTTGACTTGATCCCGCAGGCATCCTCCGGCCTTGGAGATTGCAGCGACGACCTCTTCTTGTGTGATGGAATCATCCAGGCCCGAAATGCGCAGATCTGCGTACTTAGTTGGCCTGGACACTTTCACATCATCCGTGAATCTCCGCCGAGATCACTCAACGAAATCTCGGCTTTCGCCTTTGCCAGGATCCCGGCATATGTGAGGCCCCACTCCTCCGCCCCTAGCTGCAGGGTGAGAACCACTGCTGTAGAGCGGGGGGTACTGAGCCTCGCGGTCTGGTGCTTGGCCGCCGCTTGTTCCTTCTGGGCCTGCTTTTTGGCCCGCTGGCGCGCCTTTTTAGATTTTTTTTTTTTTTTTTTATGTGGAGAAATGCCCTCGCATACCGCTCTGACACGGGGAGACAGAGCGGTTATGTGGGACTCGAACCCACTAAAACTCCACAGTATACCTCCTCAGCTGCTTGAGGGCGGGACGCAGGAACGCTCTCGCACACAACCGCGAACCCGCCCGCAGCCGTCCGTTGCCGGACTCCCTCACGGGGTTGGGTATTGCACCCCCCCGCTATGGCACACCAGACTAATGGCGTGCCGCAACCACCTCGGAGACCATGTGCAATGGGCGCCAGACGACCCCGTGTCTGGACGCCCTAGGTCCCCTGCGACTGGTCAGGTCTGTGGCCCCGCCGCCTGCCACTACGGCCGCAGAGGATAGGGAGAGCGGCGCCTCGCAATACCAGCACTCCTCTTCCCCTGCGGCCCCACCGCGTCCGCCATCCAACGGTGGCGGCCCCGTCAAGGCCACGGTAGGTAGGGAGAGCGGCGCATCGACATACCGGCACTCCTCTCCCACCGCGGCCCCCATCCCTCAGCTGCGGTGCCGCCCATACGACGCCGCAGCCCACCTCAGTTGCGACACCCCCCATAAGGCCCGCAACCTACGCCGGCGCCGCTCCTACATGGGCTTGAAGGCAAAGCCCTGAGGAGCGGCCCTCCTCGGGTTCCGTTAGCTTCACCGTGGGTGACCAAGCCACGGCTACTAGAGCCCCCCCACCACGACAAGGTGGAACCCCTGGGGGGGAACCTAACCTAACCTAACCTAACCTAACCTAACCCAGTTGCGTGCTAGCGGCCGTCTGGAACGCCACGTTTTTGTACTGCTCTTTCTTTGAAAAATCGTAAAAGTGGTAAAGTTTTGCCCTACAAGTTCGTGTTACACGTTAAAAGTTGTGGAAAAGTGCCCCGCATACACTGCGCAACAGTTTCTTATCCGGAGTGCAGTGAAAAACTTGTTATAGTGAAAAGTGCCAAAATTATATATTTTTCAAAATTTAAAAGCCAAATTACTTTTGATTTGTCGCGACGACCTATAAATTTTTTAACACATAATAGTGAAGGATTGTGTCCTTTATCTGTGACGGACTTTTTGGATTTTTTCCGTGGAAAATCGCGGAAATATTGCCTAAAAAACAAAAACCACGTGGCCACGAGGTCAGTGATACGGAAGTGTCAGACCCAATTTGACAACAGGGAACCGTAGCAGACCCAAGCAGCAGCTGGAATCAGCTTGAAGATTCGCAAGAAGTTAAGTGATAGTAGAGTTATGGACTTTTCAAATTATTCATAAAATCAAAAAAATACAAAGACTATTAATTTAAAAACTAAATCGATAAGGTTGTATTTTTATGAATGTAAATTTTACAACCTTGTGTCTTCTGTTCCTGTACTAAAATTCAGAATTTTTGGATTAGAATTAAGTAACTTATAAATGATTTCAATTTAGTAAACATTTTTGCAAACTGAAAAATACAAAAAAATACATTGTAAGTATTATATTTTGCTTATCATACAGCTCTTCAAATTCTGAGGCCAATGAGCCCAAACACGGGTTATTTCTGACCACAGGCAACTGAGATGTTGGACATGTAAAATTGCACCGACGCCATATTGGGAATTTTAAAACCCCTGTAACTCATCGCGTTTTTGAACGAAGTCTGCCGTGATTGGGCTCATTTATGAGAACTCCGACTGGCCAACCACCTCATCTGACTGGCTCTACAATAGTAGAGACAAACAAATTTTTATTTTTATTTCTTTTTTTTTTTTTTTCGTGCATATATCGGCACGCGATTTTTTATATATAAGTTAAACCAGACCTATTGTCCAAGTTTAGAAACAGACTCTATGTAGTGTCGAAGTTATAAATTAGTCCTTATTTTAACAGAAACAGGATATATACTCAGCTGCTACATGTTTAGTGTGAAGGATTTAATATTTTTTTGTTATAAGTGCATTCTTTTCTTATAGCTTAAAGCAAACATCGCAAATAAAATCCTGTATACACTTAAAAATTTTATATACAACTTATACAAATTTTTATACATATAGATAACCTTTACAAAATTATAACATTAGTTATTCAGTACGTGCTCCCTAAGGCAACCCCTAGAAGATGTTTGGTTGTGGGTACAGGACGCCAGCAAAGACGTCACAACCTGTTAAATCTTCAAATCTTTCACCCAGTACAATGACAGAGAAGGCAGGACCTTCTGAATCTGACAATAGAACTAAGATGTCACAAGTTAGACGCAGCATTGGGGAATGGGAGACAGGAAAAACTGTATCCCACGAACTATCACCAATCTTTCAAGCAACAAGTGCGCAAATCCCGGAAAACGTCAAACCAAAGCGCAAAGCAACACCTCTGCCGCCGACCCAAAAGAATAAGCTTGTGACAGCAGCAGAAATACATACAAAGCCAGACAGTCCTCCAAAAATAGAGGTAGTAACAGACAGAATAAAAGAGGCAAAAGCCTGTCTATGTAAAGCCAAAATGCAGATAAATAATTCCCGGAATCTTAAAACTGAGATTAAAACCGACGTTATACAAGCAGTCGAAAGACTCTACATACTAGTCAAAGAGGCAGAGGCAGGCAAAGATAATACTGGGAATGAAAAGAAGAAAGAAGTGGAAAAAGTAAAGACACAGCTTGAGCAAAAAATTGAAATAGAGCAAGAAAGAGAAAAGGGAATGGAAAAAGAGGGAAATGAATTAATGGGAAGATTAATAGCTCATAGCAAGTTATTACAAGAAAGTAATGAGAAAATTGAAAGACTACATATAATACTAGAAAAGCAAGAGGAAACTCTTGAAAGAACAACATACGCAAGTGTAGTAGCAAGCCACTCAGTGAAACAATCCCACGAGCGGACCGCATTGCACTCTGTGCTTGTTACATCCAAAGACGAGACGGAGACTGGAGACGAAGTCCTTAATAGAATAAGGAAGGCCGTCAACGCTAAAGAGGGTGGAGTGTTAGTGGAAAGAGTGAGGAAAACGAAAGACAGAAAAGTTATAGTGGGATGCAAGACAAAGGAAGAAAGGGAGAAGATTAAAGAAAGACTGAGAAAGGATGATAAACACCTCAATGTCGAAGAAATAAAAAATAAAGATCCTCTTGTAGTTCTCAGATATGTGCTACAGTTTCAGAGCAATGACGATATCGTAAACGCTTTAAGAAACCAAAACACAAACATCTTCAGAGGCCTGGAAAAAGAGGAAAACAAGATGGAAATTAAATTTAGAAAAAAGACCAGGAACCCTCACCAATGTCACGTAGTTATGAGAGTATCCCCTCAGCTTTGGAAAAGAATGACAGAATCTTGCACAGTACATATCGATCTCCAAAAGGTCAGAGTTGAGGACCAGTCCCCACTGGTTCAATGCTCACTTTGCCTGGGCTACGGCCATGGGAGAAGATATTGCAAAGATACAATAGAAAAGTGTAGTCATTGTGGGGGACCCCATATGAGCAATAAGTGCGCGGACTGGTTAGCTGGCATAACTCCAACATGTTGCAACTGTCAACATGCAAAACTGGACAGCACAGAACACAATGCTTTTAGTCAGGATTGTCCGATACGTAAAAAATGGGATATGCTGGCTAGAGCCGCGGTGGCGTATTGCTGAAGTGGTGATTAACAATCAAAAAGCAAACAACCCCACCCGAAACGCAGCTTACCTTGTGGCCCAGGCGAATCTCCAGAGAAAAGAATTGGCAACTAACGAGCTTATGATAGAGGCTTCGAAACGAAAAATTGCTTTTGCAATGGTACAAGAGCCGTATGTGGGTGGGATCAAAGCAATGAAGTCGTACGGGGGGGCAAGAGTGTACCAAAACGCAGACCGTGGTGGAGGCACCGTTAAGGCAGCTATAGTCGTGTTTGACCATGACATTGACGTCGTACAGTGCCCCAGATTCACCACAAATAATATCGTTGTGGTGAAGCTACGAACGAGCACTTGGGAGATTCTTGCCGTCTCGTGCTACTTTGAGCCTGATCAACCCATTGAGCCATACTTGGACCATCTGACACACGTTTTCAATGAACTAAAGCCCACGAAAGCCATAATTGGAGGCGATGCTAATGCTAAAAGCACGTGGTGGGGTAGCAATGTCATCGATGACAGAGGAGAAGAACTGGCAGGAATGATAGGAGAACTAGGGCTACAGGTACTTAATTGTGGGAACAAACCCACCTTCGACACCATTAGAGGAGGACGCAGACTTACAAGCCACGTAGACGTGACTCTGTGTACGGAAAACCTGCTAGACCTGGTAAATGACTGGATGGTTGCCGAAGATCTAACGAGCTCGGACCACAACGGCATTATTATCAAAATTAATTTAGAAAAAGGTAAATGCGTAAATATAAAAAGGACAACTAGAAAATACAACACGAAAAAAGCTAATTGGGAACTATTTTATAATAAAATGGACCAATTAAAAACAGATAACAGAATAAACAATATACAAATAGAGCAGATAAATAATAAGGAATACTTAGACAAAGTTATTGAAAAATACACAACATTAATGACAGAAGCATGTAATTTGGCAATACCCAAGAAGAAAGAAATTCAAAAACTTACCATGCCATGGTGGTCCATTGAACTTGGGGCAATGAAGCGTGAAGTAGCCACCAGGAAGCGGAGAATCAGATGCGCTGCGCCATGCCGAAGAGACGGAGTGGTTGCACTGTACCTGCAAGCAAAAGAGACTTATGAACTAGAGGCAAAAAAGTGTCAAATAGAGAGTTGGAAGGCGTTTTGTCAAAAACAGAACAAAGAAGGCGTTTGGGAGGGTATTTATAGAGTAATGAAGAACACGATAAAAAGGCAAGAAGATCTACCATTAGTAAAAAACGGAAGGGAAGTTGGGCAGGAAGAGTCTGCGAGAGTACTGGCGGAAACCTTCTACCCTGAAGATACAGAGGAGAATGATAACTTTGACCATCAACGGATCAGAAGCATTGCAAACCGAATAAACGACTTGAGTCATGGTGAAACCCATGACCCACAATTTTACAATGGAAGAACTGAGATCCGCGATGGAAAGCTTTGACCCCAAAAAGGCACCCGGGGTGGACGGTTTCACAGCCGATATCTGCCAACGAGTGATAGCAAATGATTTAGATTTGCATCTCAAAATGTTTAACAAATGCTGGGAGCTATCACACTTTCCCACAGAATGGAAGGAGGCCGCCGTGGTGGTGTTGCGGAAACCTGGGAAGGATGATTACACCAGCCCCAAGTCCTACAGGCCAATTGGGCTGTTACCAGTGATGGGCAAAATATTGGAAAAGATGGTGGTCAAAAGGCTAAGATGGTACCTGACACCCCTGATAAGCCCGTGCCAATATGGCTTTGTGCCACAGCGGGGCACGGAAGACTCCCTCTATGACCTGATGGCGCACGTGAGGAATAAACTTCAGGAGAAGAAACTCATCACGATGGTGTCCCTGGATATAGAGGGAGCCTTCGATAGTGCCTGGTGGCCGGCCATAAAGGTCAGACTTGCGGAAGAGCAGTGCCCGGCAAATCTTAGAAGAATGATAGCCAGCTACCTAAGTGACCGTAAGGTTCGGGTAAGATACGCCGGGCAAGAGTACGTAAAAAGTACAAACAAAGGGTGTGTTCAGGGATCAATAGGTGGCCCCATCTTATGGAATCTCCTACTGGACCCATTGCTAAAAAGCCTGACGCGGCGAGGTGACTATTGTCAAGCGTTTGCGGACGACATGGTGCTGGTGTTTTCCGGAGGGACAGCCCTGGAGATCCAAGAACAAGCCAATGCTGCTCTCGCGCATGTTTGGGAGTGGGGTATCAAAAATAAACTTAAGTTTGCACCACATAAAACTTGTGCAATGATATTAACAAGGAAACTGAAGTATGATACACCACTCTTGACCATGGGTGGGATCGATATAGTGATGTCCAACGAGATCAAAGTACTGGGGTTCACGATAGACAGCAAGTTGACGTTTAACGCCCACACCGCAAATATATGCAGAAAGGCGTTGAACGTCTACAAACAACTGTCGAGAGCTGCCAGGGTCAGTTGGGGTCTCCATCCGGAAGTCATTTACACAATATACACCGCTACCGTGGAACCCATCATCTTATACGCGGCTAGCGTGTGGGCACCTGCAACTAAAAAGGTATGTGTGCAAAAACATCTGAACACTGTTCAAAGGGGATTTGCACAAAAGATTTGCAGGGCCTATCGAACAGTATCATTAAATGCCGCCCTGGTGCTGGCCGGGATACTTCCGCTTGACATTCGTATAAGAGAGACTGCTTCCCTCTACGAAGCCAGGAGGGGGATCCCACTGCTGGCACTAGGAGATAGAGAGATAGAAACACCACAGGCATACAACACTATGCCGCATCCGGCAGGGCATCTAAGTTTACAGATCGTAATTCTCACCTGCCAAGAGGATATTACAAGCTATGTGGACAGTGCAGTACAAATTTTTACTGATGGCAGCAGAATCGAGGATAAGGTTGGAGCCTCATTATCCATTTGGAAAAATGGTGAGGAAATCAAAGCCCACAAACTCAAGCTGTCCTCACACTGCACTGTCTACCAGGCGGAACTGCTGGCTATATGCCATGCCACAAAAGTAGCATTGGATGGCAAAGAACAAAAATATGCAGTCTTGAGCGACTCCAGAGCAGCTCTCCAAACCGTTACAAATAACGAATCTCTCCACCCACTGGCTGTCAACACCAGACTCAATATATGCAGCATAAAAGACCAGAACCGGGATATATCTCTGTTCTGGATAAAAGCTCATGTCGGTGTCGAGGGAAACGAGAGAGCCGACCAGCTCGCCAAAGACGCCGCACTCCGCCTCAAAACGAAGCCAGAATATGTTCAATGTCCGATTTCATTCGTCAAGCGGCAGATCCGGATGGCTTCCCTCGACGAATGGAACCGACGCTACAAAGCGGAAAAAACCGCATCAGTGACAAAGCTTTTCCTGCCAGACGCTATAAATGCGTATAAAATAGTAAAAAAAATTAGGTATCGATCACGTCGTTACGCAATTACTGACAGGGCATGGCGGTTTCTCTACTTACATCGCTTCAAGTGCAAGGACAGCCCGTCGTGCATATGCGAAAAAAACAAAAATGAGAGCATCATTCATGCCATTACGGAGTGTCCAGTGTTTGGTAGGGAAAGAGTAGACCTAGAAATAGAAATTGGAACAAGTATAAGCAAAGATAACATAAGACATGTAGTAGCTGATAATGTTATCCGAAACATATTTATAAGATATAGTGTTAAAATCGTTAAAAAACTAATAGCTAGAAATAAATAGTACAAGAAAAGATACTTTATTATATAATAAGTATATAAAATAAGTAATCATAATAATAGACATAAAAAATAATAATATGTAATTTAAAAAACGGATTTAAACACATCAAACAAAATTGTTATAAATAGGCTAACAAAATGAAAATTGTAATAAACTAACAAAATGAAAATAAAGGTCTCTGATTACGTCAGAGGAGCTAGGGCCATAACGCCCTGTGATGGCGGGTGTTATTACTAAAAAAAAAAAAAAAAACCTAACCTAACCTAACCTAACCCTGACCTAACCTAACCCTGACCTAACCTAACCCTGACCTAACCTAACCCTGACCTAACCTAACCCTGACCTAACCTAACCCTGACCTAACCTAACCCTGACCTAACCTAACCCTGACCTAACCTAACCCTGACCTAACCTAACCTAAGCCTTTTTTTTTTTTTGCCGGGGTGGAAATCCTCATGGATGTCCTCCGCCTTGGGGAAGGCGGAGGGGTCTGTCAGACTCTTACTGACTAAAACAACCCCGGTGTTCCCTCGCACACTTAGGTCAGAGGCCCCGGGAGCAGATGTGTCGTCCGCAGCCCCCAACTGGTGCTGACCCTTTTTGGAAGGCCCGTACAATTAATGGAGGGGGGGATGTACCCCCCGGACGTCTAAGAGAGGCGCGCGTGGAACACTACGCGCCACCACCTTGCGTTCTGTTTGATGAGCAACGGACGTCCCCAAGTCCGCTGCTCCTGAACCCGTTTACGGGGGCTGGAAGAGAGCGTTATCCGCCCTCCGCCGACGCCCATTGCGCCTTTTGTGGGCTGGGAAAGAGCTCGTCCTCTCCCTTTCCCTTTCCGCAGCTTCCTTCTGTGACATTACTGTTTCACAGAAGGAAATCACCGCTTCCCAGGACCCCGCGCTATCGACCATCAAACGAACCACGGCCGACAGCGACAGGTCTCCTCCCACCTCAGAGATGAGGGCATTGCGTGGCTCCTCCCAAGCAACACACTCCACCAGCGTATGCCACACCGTATCCTCCGGTCAGTGGGCGCAGTGATGGCACCGAGCGTCCGGCTCCCTGCCCAAGCGACACAGATACTTTCCGAAGCAACCATGTTCCGAGAGTACCTGCGTCGCCCTAAATGTCAGAGAGCCATGTTTCCTCCCAAGCCAGTAATTCAGTACTGGCCGGACCGCCTCGATGGTATTGAGGCCGGCGGTAGGGCGCAGAAGCCTGTCCCGCCATTCCGCCACCATAACCTGGTGGAGCTCCGACCGATGCAGCGTGATTTGTCGCTGCATCAGTCTTGTACCTCGCAACCTCGCTTCCTCACGCCACCGATGTAGTGATGCGAGTGTTTTTGCCGCCAGTTCCCAGGGCGGGGATCCCGCCAGTGCACATGCCGCCTCGTAAGAGATCGTTCGATATCCTCTAATGACTCTGACGGCCATCGCTCTTTGCGGTTTCCGCAGTATTGCGATATTGCGGGCCGTCAGGTCTGCTGCCCACACCGGGGCCCCATACAGGGCCATTGATCGCACGATCCCCACGTACCTAACCTAACCCTGACCTAACCTAACCCTGACCTTTTTTTTTTTTTTTTTTTTTTTTTTTTTTTTTTTTTTTTTTTTTTTTATGTGGAGAAATGCCCTCGCATACCGCTCTGACACGGGGAGACAGAGCGGTTATGTGGGACTCGAACCCACTAAAACTCCACAGTATACCTCCTCAGCTGCTTGAGGGCGGGACGCGGGAACGCTCTCGCACACAACTGCGAACCCGCCCGCAGCTGTCCGTTGCCGGACTCCCTCACGGGGTTGGGTATTGCACCCCCCCGCTTCGGCACACCAGACTAATGGCGTGCCGCAACCACCTCGGAGACCATGTGCAATGGGCGCCAGACGACCCCGTGTCTGGACGCCCTAGGTCCCCTGCGACGGGTCAGGTCTGTGGCCCCGCCGCCTGCCACTACGGCCGCAGAGGATAGGGAGAGCGGCGCCTCGCAATACCGGCACTCCTCTTCCCCTGCGGCCCCACCGCGTCCGCCATCCAACGGTGGCGGCCCCGTCAAGGCCGCGGTAGGTAGGGAGAGCGGCGCATCGACATACCGGCACTCCTCTCCCACCGCGGCCCCCATCCCTCAGCTGCGGTGCCGCCCATACGACGCCGCAGCCCACCTCAGTTGCGACACCCCCCATAAGGCCCGCAACCTACGCCGGCGCCGCTCCTACATGGGCTTGAAGGCAAAGCCCTGAGGAGCGGCCCTCCTCGGGTTCCGTTAGCTTCACCGTGGGTGACCAAGCCACGGCTACTAGAGCCCCCCCACCACGACAAGGTGGAACCCCTGGGGGGGAACCTAACCCTGACCTAACCTAACCCCTGACCCTGACACAAAATGTAACATATTACTGAAGGTATACGATCCAACACAACCTACAGTTCTCTAGAATCTACCCGACTCCACCAGCCAGTTTTTGGCATCCTGAGTCAGTCGGCTCAGATCCTCCAGACCACCCGAGAATCTTCTCAAGGGATAACTTCAGGGTAAATATATTTCTCTTTTCTATTTTCTAATATTATATTAAAAGATAAACAAATACAAGAGACAGAAACGTATACGTTTTAGGGTATAATATTAGATGAGCAATGTTCGTGGAGTCACCATGTCGACAAAGTATGTGGAAAAATAATTAATTTAATTATTTTATGGCGTTTAGCATGTTTAACAAGTAAAAATGCAATAATGCAAGCCTACATAATGCATGCCTATGTAACATCCGTATTACGGTATGGTATATTGGTATGGGGAAACTCGGTACATATCGACAGAGCTTTTGTTTCTCAAAAGATCTTTGTATTTACTGCAAACATGGTTGCGCCAATGTTTCGAATGTTTATGTTTTTTAAGATACCCCCACCACATTTATTTTTTTAAGAAATTGTTTATATTTTATCTTAAATAATAGCGTAAGTTTAGCATTCCGCGGGGTTTCTGTTTTTGCAATTATTATTTTAATGTTTTTTCTCATGTAAGTGAGTTATGTTATTCTTTATGAGGAAATAAATGATCTTAAACCTGGAAAACGGTGCTTAAGAGCGATTTGTAATGTTGACGCACTGACTTCGTGTAAACCGTTGTTCAGGAAGCATAAGCTGCTTACAGTAACATGTTTATATATCCAAAATCACACATATCTATGTCTAAGGAACTTATGTTCTTTTGAATGTAGATTTCCAAATAAATTTAAAATTCCAAATATGAAAACTGAGTTATACCGTAGAAACTGTTACTCAATGTGTATAAGAATATTCAATAAACTCCCATCACATATAAAGGAGTTACCAATGTCTCGCTTTAAACGAACACTACACAAATGGCTAGCTGAAAATGGATTGTAGTATCCGCTAGTTTACAAAACTGCTAGCGGATTTACAAAACACTACTGTTTTATAAAACAGCTGAACGATGTTCAGCTGGATTGCCATTGCGGTACGTTTAACAAAACAGCTACCCACCTTTAGACGTAATGCAGAATGACATATCTACTGTGGGACAGGTTGGTTATTGTATATTAAATGAATAGTCACCACTCAAGTAAAAAAAAAAGATACTGTGTTCTGATTTGACTTTCCGTGGCTGGGTCGACGACGCTTCGCGGGGCTCATATTTTTGTGTCTATAAGGTTAGAAAAAACCTAAACACGACTCTTCAAACCTAACCCGTGTCGGGATACACGAATCTCCCGAGCTCGCTTCGCTCTCTCATGCATCAATTTCGTTTATTTTCTTTCATAATCCCGATATATTGTCGACTATTTTAGTGGTTTACTATTTACGTCATTCAAAATTTTCATCTTTTTTTTCTATTGACAAGTAAAATAAAGTTAAGTTATTATTGTTAAGACATACAGAGCCATATGCGACAAAATTTCGAATTAAAATCAACAATCTGACAGTTCATTTCACACTGTTTTACATAATCCCTGATCGTTGACCCGCTACATTGATAAACGCAAAACGTTCATTCAATTCTGCGTGTAATTATGTAAAACCACTAAACGTCGTTCAGCTGTTTTTCATAATAGTACTGTTTTTTAAATCAGCTAGCAGTTTTGTAAAACAGCTTATTCTACAATCCATCTGCGACATGTACATAAACACCGCTGTATAGCCGTAATCTTTAATGTAGTCGACATTAAATAAAAATAAATAATATAATAATAATAAATAGTTTATTTTCCATTTCAGTTGTACATTAACCACTTACAAATTAAGTTACTTTTAGTATTTTACCTACAATATAACTAAGTAAGTAGTGTTTGTTGAACACTGGTACTCAAGCTAAGATTAAACTTGTGTTATGAGTACCAGCACTCTCACATATTTGGGTCTGTACGTTACATTGCATCTGGATGGAACGTGGTTGGAGGTTGGTTGGTGACATTATATTATTAAAAATTAATTTACTTAAGCTGAAAAAATGAAAAGGAAGAGCCTCAAAAATGTGTCTTGTAAAGCGTTTGCATGTGTATATGAGTAAACATGTGCGCGCTGTGTATATGTGGTGTGTGGGTGTGGGTGTGTGTAGGTATGTGTGTGTGTGCGCGTATCTATGTTAGTTGAGTAAGTGTTCGTCTGTGTCAGTATTGGTTATGTTATAGGATCGATAATTTTATTAACTTTTCTGTCTCATCATAGTTTAGTGTCAGAAGCCACTCATGAACTTTTATTTTACAGAAATGTCTGGGAAGAGGAAATATATTACAAAGTTTATTGATTTTATTGTACAGGTCATTTCCAATAATATGATAATGCCGCTGAGCAGTAGCTGTATTAGATTTGTGAGTAGGGCAGACTTTATAGGACCGACGACATTTAGCAGCGCTTACATCAAATCTTAGCGTACTATGTTTCCTAAGGATGGTTTGGAGCACAAAGAGCTGTCTCACTGTCAGAACCTTACACTCTGTGTATAACAATGTAGTAGGATGTCTAAAGGGTTTGAAGGTTATGACCTTGAGAACAGCCCTCTGTGCTAGTTCAAGTTTAGAAAATACATCTTTGGTGCCCCACCCCATACCGTAATACAATATGTGAGTACGGATTGGCATAAAGCATAATATACTGATTTAAGTGTGTCAGGATCTGCAGATTTTCTAAGTTTTTTAAATATACAAATTAGCTTTCGAACTCGTGAGGTTAGATTTTCTAAATGTTGTTTCCAGTTTAAGGAGTTGTCGATAACAATCCCAAGATACTTAACCGCAGTAGTCCTTATTAATTGCGGGCAGTTGCATGGTGAGTCGGGTGAATCTAGAGCACAGGTATTTATATGGGCTTTAAGAGCTTGGGAGTCAGGGAAATTAACTGTGATGGGTTTTAAGGTAAAAGGCATGTACACTGTTTTACTTAAGTTAATCGTTAAAATATTTGCAGAAAGCCAGCTCATCACCAACTTAAGGGCATTTTCCGCATGTATATATGTTTCTGACCAGTCATTGCCATGCAAGAGCAATGCCGTATCGTCCGCATAAGTAAAAACAGAACAGTTTGTTAACGAAAGCTTGCAGAGGCTGTTTATGTAAATCAAGAATAATGTTGGGCCCAAAATCGAGCCCTGGGGCACACCAAAATTCAATGATTTAGTATCACTCACAAAACCATTTATTTTAACATATTGTGTTCGGTCATTGAGATAATCATGAAATATTTTATGAGCGACACCACGGATACCAATTGCTTCTAATTTCGAAAGAAGGTGTGGAACAGACACAGTGTCAAACGCCTTATAAATGTCAAGAAAAATACCCAAGCACTTTGATTGACATTGGAAATATGTCAGTTCGTACTTTTAAATGCAAAAATGTCTAAAATATTATAATAGAATCGGGATACAAGCAACATGATTTAAAATCGCAGAAAATGCAATTTTGATAGATTTATTTTAATATTACGGGTTGTTTTAAGGCGTCTATTTAATATTGGGATTGGTATTAATTTCAAGAGTAACTCCACTAACCAACCCAAACACCAAAAAAAAACAATAATACACGCGATTAATCCGGTTAAAAGTTGTTTTATTATAATGAGTAACTCCACTGTTTGGGTACTATAATAAACGAATAAAACGAGCTTTTGTTTATATTAATGAATACGATCTGAATGAATAGATACAAAAAATCGCTAAATCGTATACGCTTGAATCGATCTTCATAAAAATCGCATCGTAATGTGCAAGTTCATTGTGATTTAGTGTAGTACAACGTTGTAATCATCCGTTGACGCACGTGTCCCCACAAAAATGATTACATTTAGAGACATATAGGGATGCGCCCTATTTAACACACGCCTAATAAATGTTCGACTCTTTTCCTTTATTACTGTAAATATATCCTAAGGTTTCTTACTGATTTCTTTTATAAAATAAAACAAAATATGAAAATACGGTATTTGTTTATATTTATGTTCATATAAATTAAACATGTAATAATTTTTTATCGGTAGGACATCACCCCATTCCTACGTTTTACTATATATATGCTGTTATACATTTGTAGTGTGGCGCTGGACGAGACATCGCGTATTTTATACATTGGCGTCGAAAAGGTTAACAGGCGTAAACAAAATTGTGTTGAGCAGTATCTGCTACTGAGGAACAAATTGAGCAACATGAACATTTTAAACTTTAGATCCAGAATATTTTAGAAACTACCTCAAAATGAATACTACACATCTGAGACTTGCACCTACGTACCTTTCTACACGACTGCCCAAAAAAGGAATGTTGTGATTTTAGGGTTTATGTATGTGTTTTTTTTTCTTTATTTAATGGCTTTATCGCTGAGCGATAACGTCGCCCTGATGTGTGTATTTAAGTATCAATGTTTGTATGTTTGTGAGTTTCTTCTAGTCCACCATAACTTCTAAACCCCTGAAACGATTTAGATGTATAGGGTATATATATGTCGCAGATGCATTGTAGAATCCGCTGCTTTACAAAACTGCTGGCTGATTTACAAAACAGTACTGTTTTATAAAACAGCTAAACAACGTTCAGCTGGATTGCGATACGTTTAACAAAACTGCTACCCACGTTTAGACGTAATGCAGAATGACATATCTACAGTCAGACAGATTTGTTTATTGTATAGGTATACATATTAAATGCACAGTTACCACTCAAGTAAAACAAAAGTTCCTGTAGTATTTCCGTGGCTGAGTCGACGGATTATTCTCCTCCTATTTTTGTGTCAGTTAGGTCAGAAAAAACCTAAACAAGAAGGAGATTATTATTTTCTTTCATAATCCGAATTTAATATCGATTTGTATAGTAGTAGTTAAGTATTTATGTCATTCTTAATCCTAATCCGGATAGCTTCTATAGCGGATAGCCTAGGATCTATTAAAAGATAAAATATTATTTAAAGGTACATTAACCAACATTATTATTACGATAATATAACAATACCTAATTGAACCTATATATATATCTATATACATATATACATATGAACACAACAACTGCCTACAGCGACAGCTTAGTTACGTAATACGCTACTTGATAAATGTACTTACAGGTTTGTTTTCCTTTGCTGGCACCGACTCCAAAAATAATAATAATTGTATATTATTGTCCTAATAAATTTATTTTATTCAGAATCTTCTAAATTTCTTAAATGATTTGTCTGTAAATTGAAGTAAGTCAATAAAGAAATATTTTTTTTACTTTTTAATGCATTTTTACTTAACAGAAAAATTTTTGGAGTCGGTTCTTTTTTTGTTAAAAATTATTTTATTTCTTACTTTTTAGTGAATCTTGCGTTCCATAACTGATTTATGGGAAGTGAATATGGGTAGACCTACTCAAAGCGCTGTCCTTAAGAGGCGGCCATTTAATTGAGACGAGCAAAGAAGGGGAAAAACACCTATATCAAAGTATCTATCTCAATCTAGATCTAAGGCTATTTCAAAAGAGAGTAGTGAACTGCGTAAAACAAGATAAAATTAATAAAAAAAAAAACCTGACTAGCCTACATTACTCACGGGACAATGTCAGGATTCTAACGATGCCCCATACATCGAAATCAGTTCAGGTATTTTGAAGTTATGGTGGAATAGGTAAAGAAACTCACAAACATACTTACATACATACATACATACTTAGATACACTCCTTTATTTAGGCAGTCGTGTAAAGAGAGACGTTTGAGAGTGCGGGCTTACACTAAAAAGAATTCAATAGCAAAAAATAATTACGGAGTTCCGGTGCTTATCTTCCGATTTCATCATCATATCTGATGATGAAGCTGGAAAATAGGCAGTTCATTAGAACTATTCTAGAGACCGTAACCAGCACTGGAAAGTCACAAGAAAGCAAAATACACCATTTCGTTTACTTGGACGACGTATTATTTTTCAGTTATTTTGATATAAATACCAAAATACCAAACCAATTTTCATAAAATTTAAATGGGACCAATCTGAAAGCCCTTTCACCCTTTCAAATAAAAAAATATTTTTCCAAATCGGTTCATAAATGACGGAGTTCTGAGGTAACAAACATAAAAAAAAATACAACCGAATTGATAACCTCCTCCTTTTTGGAAATCGGTTAAAAAGGAGGTTCTGTATTCGACCCATATGTAAGTATGTATGTATGTATGTATGTTCCCGAATGTTTTCTCAAAAACAACCGATTCGATTTAGATGGCGATTTCGTTATTTAAAATATTTTAGTGAAGGTTTTTAAGATTTTTAATACAATAAAATATGTTTATTTATGTTTTTTACTAATAATTGATAGCGAGTGTAAAAAAAAATAGGTACGTGTTGGAAAGAAAATACGTACAAGATATGTCTTTGAAAAAGCATTAACGCATGCTTAGCGAACTCTAAGTTACAATATTAAATGGAAAAAGAATACGGTCGCGAACAGGATTCGAACCTGCGCCTCCCGGATAGATACTCCAGGCGCTCTGACCACTAAGCCATCTCGACCTCTGCTCACCACCGCGAATTCTTCTTCCATATTTTAACACGTCTTATGGCTATGGTCTATCCGGGAGGCGCAGGTTCGAATCCTGTTCGCGACCGTATTCTTTTTCCATTTAATATTGTAACTAAGAAAATACGTAGTTATATATTGTAATTTTAACGATAGATGAAAAAACTCTAAGGGGTTATTGAGTGTAAACAAAAAAGGGCCTAGAACAATATATAATGTACTCTGTGGCCTAGAGAGCCCTTCGAATTTGCGGGACGATTATGTGTTTCGGTACTGTGTGGTCGTGGGTTCATTCTGAGCTGGGCAAGGTTCGATCTTAATAAATATCAGAGTCCTAGCTAGTCAGCGAGTCTGGCCAGTAGCGCTACCCAGCAGTACCCATAGCCAGTACCTAATTAGTACTTAATAAATATCAGAGTCCTAGCTAGTCAGCGAGTCTGGCCAGTAGCGCTACCCAGCAGTACCCATAGCCAGTACCTAATTAGTACTTAATAAATATCAGAGTCCTAGCTAGTCAGCGAGTCTGGCCAGTAGCGCTACCCAGCAGTACCCATAGCCAGTACCTAATTAGTCTGCTTCGTTAGTTTGGCCGACCTGATACAAAACCTTCATACATTTGTCGCCGTTGGCACGCTTGTATTAGGGATGCACTGATCTCGATTCTCGAGTTCAAAATGATATCGTTAGTCGTATCGTAATGGTCCGTGGTCGGGATCTTCAAGTTGCACAGGAGGAGTCGCCAGACAAGGCGGCGCGCGGCGCGCGGCGCCCGGCGGCGAGCGGAGAGAGCCGCGCGCCCGCCGCCGCCGCGCCGCCGGCCGCCGGCCGTCAGTACTCCGCGCGCCCTCGCCGATGGTTCACGCGTGTCGTCACTCTGATCACAGTGAGACATCAAGTGCGAGTATAGTTACGATGTTTTGTAGATGGGAATCGCGTCAAACGGATGTGTTATGATTTTCTGTAATTAGTACACATTTGGGCTAGGTGTTTACTAGTCTAAATAGATGCAACTTTGCGCATCATAATTTAATAGCGGTGAGTGTTGTGATAGTGGTTTGCTCGTCTAGGCTAGTGGGTGCTAGTGTAGTGGCGCGCAGCATGCTGTGCAGCAAGGAGAGTGCGGTGCGCGCGAGCGGCACCGGGCGGCGCGCGCGGTGAGGGCGCGCTCGCATGGGGCGCGCGCGCTGGCTGGTGTGCGCGGCGGCGCTGGTGTGGCTGGCGGGCGGCGTGCCGGCGCCGGCGCGGGGCGCGTGCCCGGCGCGCGCTGCGCCCGGCTGCGCGTGCGGCGAGGGAGGCGCGCGGCTCGCCTGCCGCTCGGCCGGCCTGCGCCGCCTGCCGCCGCTGCACGATGACCTGCTGTCGCTGTGAGTACCCCGGATATGTTACTTTACTAGCCCTTTGGCCTAGTGGTATGAATATCTGAAGTCAAAGTCGCAGGCTCCAACCTAAGGCCAGACCGCTGACTTGTCGAAGTCATGTGCGTGTTAGAAATTATTTATCACTTGATGCAACCGGCACACCTGAGAGATGTTCTCGATGGTGAGTGAAGCCATGCCAGAGGCCTACAGGCGGCTTAATCTCTAACATTAGGTGGTTCACCAAGCACACGATAAGAACATAATGTAATATTGACAAGTGCTGGGCAAGCGCGGCGTAGACTGTAAATATTTGGCCGGCATCCACCGCTGGACACTAGCACGTATCGTAATGTGTGCCGCAGAATGCCTGACGGCTGGCTAAACATCCGCACTGTTTATTATGTCACATCCAGCCTGGTCCGGCTTCCGTCCGCGCATCGCTGGAGTGTATTTGACGCTTACCGCTATATACCTTCCCGTTCTCTAAAGGTTAACTCAGCGACCATCACGGATAGGCAGACGGCGCCCGCGCCGCTCAAATACTTGTACAACACTGCCGCCGCCGGCGCCGTCGCGGTTACACATCGTATCTTACATAAAATAATCCGAGGGAAACTTGCATCATGTTTGGCTCGTCAAGCGTTGTCAATTTGATTATTTAGGTATTGGAGTGGTCCACTTGAGCGCACGCCAGTGTTGCCAGGACCCTTAAGTCAAAAGTTACGTTTCCTTTCCTGAAATGTTACTTTTTTGCTGCAAAAGTTACATTTTCTTTTATTTCGTCTTTTTGAGTTCGGAGGCAAATTGATGTCAGCAAAATGGCAGAATATAAAGGAATCTATGATTTCTAATGGTGTATTTAATCTTATCTTATAAGAGACTCTAGTTTAATTTGTTCGCAGCGCGATCTTCACAGTTGTTACTGTCTAGTCTTGCACCTAACTTTTTCTATTAGTTTGAACCAAATCCACGAGAAGTGGTGAATCTGTTAGTTTTACACTGAACTAACTAATAATATTCGATATGTATAGAACCCTCTTAACGTACTTTTTTACCATATGTTCCTAAGAGGGCTGTTAATATAGAGCAAAATCGCCACAATGCAAAAATAACTTACATTATCGACGATGATTTGTCATCTCTCTTTAATGTGTAATGAGTGTTAAATGGAGTATTAATGAATCGCTTTCATTAAGTTTTGTTCTATACGTTTTAAATTTTCTTTTTTTTTTTCAAATCCACATGATAGGCTAATTAAGACGAAAACTAAAAAAAAATTGTTTAGTATAGTGAATTGGAGACAAAAAACCCACTAAATCCACTAACCTAGCATTAGTTTTATATAATATCGTTATGTAATAATCGTAGAGTTATAAATCACATTAACTAAAAATCGTTGATTTGTTTCCAAACTCTCTACAGAAATTTCACTTGCTTGCACCTGCAATAAAATATTTATGATTAAGATCTTTTTATTTTTATTAGTTTAAGTTGCAAACTTAGACATGCAGTTTATCAACGAAATAAAATGTTAGCAAAGCAAATTAATGCGAAAAACAGTGTTCCATAAACTTTTATGTTAACCGAAATAATTTTGAAAGTTAAGTTATTAACATAACTTAATATGACTTGTTAGAAGTGATTTAGAAGGTGCATAAACAATA
This sequence comes from Xylocampa areola, assembly GCA_935421205.1. NCBI lineage: Eukaryota > Metazoa > Arthropoda > Insecta > Lepidoptera > Noctuidae > Xylocampa > Xylocampa areola. The sequence goes on along the minus strand of OW285216.1, from coordinate 18,483,492 downwards.
GCACTTTAACATTTTGATTGACTATCATTAAAGCAGCTAATGCTGCTATTGTGTCTGTATTTAGCCTGTTGCGATGGTCAATTTTAATGAGTTTTCAGCTGTAATTCAGCTGACTGAAAAATCTTTTCACACAAGCGTTAGAGATGGGAAGAACAAGAAGAAGGGCGAATGCTATTAATCTAATCAAAAAAATAATTAAATTTAATCATTCAACAAAATAAATCACAATCAGCCATGTAAATTTCTTTTTCAAGTTATGTACCTACAAAACCGCGCGAACTCGCGATGTAGGAAACGTCAAAAATCTAGTATTACAAATATCTTTGTTCTCAAAAGTTACGAAAATTGCCTTAAATATAAAAATTACTTACATGTTACGCGAGGGGGTCAAAAGTTACGAAAAATGTAAGAAATGTAACCTTCTGGCAACGCTGGCGCACGCGCACAGTGCACGGTGCACGGCGACAGTGTGTCAGTACCACAGTCCCCAGTTCCCAGTTATGCGAGGACGGCGCGGCGGGGCGGACTATAGTGGCCCGGTGGCCACTGACGCCGACTTAGGCATGTGATGATGAATGACTGATGACTATTCTTTTGAAACTGATTGCGTTGATGTCTTTTATTCGCAAAGATTTTGATATCACAGTTTTTAACATGCATCCGGGATATTTAGTAGTATACTTGAAGTAGTGTCTTCAGGTATTGTAATTGGTGACGACCTAGTCGTTACAATTAAAGTAAAACCAATGATGTGTCTCCCACGAGTGTGTTATTATCGTATCTAGATCTGTATTTGTAAGAGCACCTCGTGTACTGTCTAGTGGTTCCCTCACGGGCGCGCGTGAAGCTCCCTCGCCTCGTGTTGTTAGCTGTGCGCAGGAATACAATCCCGCAGCTGATTACAATTTCGGTATTTGTGGGACTGAACATTGTTAGTCTTAACCGTCTAACTTGTTGTCGGAACGGCAGCTTCTGAATGTGAAGTCCTGGGTTCGATTCCCGGGTCGGGTAGTGTTATTGTGGCTATCAAACCGAAATTTAGAATGATAGCAATATGCTCACTAATGGTGATAGATCAATCAATCAATCAATCACTTGTGGATCACAGGTTAGATGAATGATGTATTGGTGAAATCCGGCTTTCTTTTCCTGTGGATACAATCCTCCATGCGCCGGACTCGACTCGTACCGACTACCGAGTTCGACTCGTACCGGGTCGCGACTAATGCTTACCGTGCTCCCGATCGCAGCTGCTGTCAGCGCAACTCGCGCAGATAGATGTTGCTGACTCTGACTCCAGATTCCGTGAAGGGTACGTCGTCCGACTCATCAACAGTAGCGGTCGTTTACACGTAAACCACGTTTAACCCAATCGCAAATCTCGTGAGATCCCGCTCAATGTACGAGCCGGATTAGTCGCGTTAAATGTATGCGAGCTCCCGGTGCGGGTGCGGTGCGGTGCGGTGCGGTGCGGTGCGGGTGCGGTGCGGCATTCCTTAGCTGTGAGCCGGCGGAGAGCGTGACGCGCTCCACGAAGCGGGACGACGCTAATGTCTGTGGTCGGCAGCGCGCGTGATTGATGAGCTGTGAGGATCCCGCCCGGACAGGGACCTCGCGGGCACGGGGGCGGGGGCGGGGGCGGGGGCGGGGAGGGGCAATGTATCGCGACACACGAAGCTTTTAATGAAAGCGAAATGTTAATTTTAATTGCGAGACGTCAGCGTGAGGCGTATATAGGCGTCATACGTCTCAAATATACGGGTACGGTTAAACATATATACGCAGTTATGATTGAAACAGTAAAATGTTGTTTCAAAGACTATTAGCACGCGGTTTATTGTCCACTTGTGACACGCTCGCGCCGCCTCCCGTGGCCGTGCGCCTGTGTGTGTGTGCATCCTGTGTAACGCTGTTTGTTATTAGCACGACGACGACGGTCCATTCTGCATGTTACTCAGCCTCCAGCTGTGCACGCTCCGCCGCTACTCGCTCCGCTCGTAAATAACATTGGCTTTATGTTACGATTCAATTACGTCGGCAATAAATTACATTATCTGTGAGTTGTGAGCCCGCTCGGCGCTCGTGCTCGACGCTCGCGGCAGGCGCCACACGCTCATAAATATGTTATAATCATTTTTAGATTTCCGTCGGCTCGGTTCTGTTGTTGGTATGATTGTTAATTATAACACCCGACGCCGCCGCCGCCGCCGCCACCACCGCCGCCGCCGTCGTACGTTGACCTCTGCGGCGATGTTCAGTGTTTGTTATCCGATCTGTTGTACATACCTTGTACCAATGTTAGACGTGGGTGGACATAGCGCGGTGTAAGAGAATGAACAGCGCCAATGTGTTGCAGTGCACAACTATTCCACGCTATTTATAGACTGAACGCGATGACGAGGGCTCAGGGCAATTAGTTGCAGGGGCTCCTCGTCCCCTCCGCCCTCCCCAGCCCCCGCAGGACTGGAACTCGTTCCATTGTCCAGAATCGCTGTGCAAAATTCATGTATGACAGAATTGTCCCCTTTAAAAGTTCAAAAAAAAGTCCGCTGCCTCTTTTAAGGTTGACTCACTATAACCTTTCTTCTGGTTATCAAATTGGTTCTAAAATAATGCATTATTTGCGAAGGTGGTTTTATAAACATGATATTAATCCTTATCCAAGTAAATACGTTATTCATCACAAGTATTTAATTTTGAACAAAATGCCCTTGACATCGTTTGATTTCAATTAATATCTTAGGAGATATCGCAGTTTTTAAATAACTCGGCAACAAAATAACGATCCAGTACCACGCGCGCATTTATAACATAACATGACACAGCATCACGCATGTATTCCCCGAAGGGGTAGGCAGAGGTGTACCCAGTCGTACACGCACATTTATAACATAACATGACACAGCATCACGCATGTATTCCCCGAAGGGGTAGGCAGAGGTGTACCCAGTCGTACACCCACATTTATAACATAACATGACACAGCATCACGCATGTATTCCCCGAAGGGGTAGGCAGAGGTGTACCCAGTCGTACACGCACATTTATAACATAACATGACACAGCATCACGCATGTATTCCCCGAAGGGGTAGGCAGAGGTGTACCCAGTCGTACACCCACATTTATAACATAACATGACACAGCATCACGCATGTATTCCCCGAAGGGGTAGGCAGAGGTGTACCCAGTCGTACACCCACATTTCACCAATGCTGTTATTAAATCCCATGTAATAGGTGGTGAGCCTATTGCCATCTACCAGGCATAATTCCAAACTCCGGGCTGCTACTGAGAATGTTCTAACATTAAATCTCAATAAGACTGGCCGACCCGGAAATCGAACCCGAGACTTCATGCTCAACAGTCGCGCTTGGGACCACTAGACCAACGAGGCAAACGCTGGTGGAATATATTTTTGTAGGTGTTTTTCCTCAAATTAACGCAAGTGAAACCGCGGGGCACAGCTAGTATATTTATATGACCACGCATAACTTTTTACAGAGGAGACTGATTTAGATGATAATTTTTTTATTGGTTATAGAATACTTTCAAGTTGGACCCATATAAATTTAAAAATGTCCACCCTCCCCTTGTTAGGGTGGACTCGTGGATAATAAAAAATTGGGAATTATTGATTGTTCACAAGTGAACCGATTGTGTTGAAACGTATGTTTGTTTAGTGACACCACAACACATCGGAGACCTGGAGTTAATCTGATGATAGAGACGACAGATAGTCGAGCGAACTCCTCAACGGGTTACAGCAACTACTTCGTGTTTTGGTCTTATTTTGTTTATTTCATGAGAACTTTAGACCTAACTAAATAATTTGTATGTTCAACTTAAACAGAGCCGCCTTCATTGGAATGGTGAAAACAATTCATAGACATGCAATCGCGGGTCATTTCCTGTTAGTTATTGAAGAGTACCATTGTCTATCTCCGAATATCTTCATCGGATCCTAATATATTATGTACTAAAACCTTCCCTGACTAATAAAATCAGTATTTAAATAACGAAAACTCCATCCAATTCGGATCAGCAGTTTTTGATAAAATCGCGGACATACAAACATACAAACGGGTCAAATACAGAACCTCCTGCTTAGAACTCGGTAAAAAGAAACATTTACGCAAATTTGGAACCGCCAAAAAGGAAACTGAAAAGTGAAAAATTACTGAGTGTTACAAATGTAGAGTCGGCGCCAAACAAAACGATCAACGTAGATCATAACATTACAGTTATAGCTAATTACTGAGTGTTACAAATGTAGAGTCGGCGCCAAACAAAACGATCAACGTAGATCATAACATTACAGTTATAGCTAATTACTGAGTGTTACAAATGTAGAGTCGGCGCCAAACAAAACGATCAACGTAGATCATAACATTACAGTTATAGCTAATTACTGAGTGTTACAAATGTAGAGTCGGCGCCAAACAAAACGATCAACGTAGATCATAACATTACAGTTATAGCTAATTACTGAGTGTTACAAATGTAGAGTCGGCGCCAAACAAAACGATCAACGTAGATCATAACATTACAGTTATAGCTAATTCCTGAGTGTTACAAATGTAGAGTCGGCGCCAAACAAAACGATCAACGTAGATCATAACATTACAGTTACAGCTAATTACTGAGTGTTACAAATGTAGAGTCGGCGCCAAACAAAACGATCAACGTAGATCATAACATTACAGTTATAGCTAATTACTGAGTGTTACAAATGTAGAGTCGGCGCTAAACAAAACGATCAACGTAGATCATAACATTACAGTTACAGCTAATTACTGAGTGTTACAAATGTAGAGTCGGCGCCAAACAAAACGATCAACGTAGATCATAACATTACAGTTACAGCTAATTACTGAGTGTTACAAATGTAGAGTCGGCGCCAAACAAAACGATCAACGTAGATCATAACATTACAGTTACAGCTAATTACTGAGTGTTACAAATGTAGAGTCGGCGCCAAACAAAACGATCAACGTAGATCATAACATTACAGTTATAGCTAATTACTGAGTGTTACAAATGTAGAGTCGGCGCCAAACAAAACGATCAACGTAGATCATAACATTACAGTTATAGCTAATTACTGAGTGTTACAAATGTAGAGTCGGCGCCAAACAAAACGATCAACGTAGATCATAACATTACAGTTATAGCTAATTACTGAGTGTTACAAATGTAGAGTCGGCGCCAAACAAAACGATCAACGTAGATCATAACATTACAGTTATAGCTAATTACTGAGTGTTACAAATGTAGAGTCGGCGCCAAACAAAACGATCAACGTAGATCATAACATTACAGTTATAGCTAATTACTGAGTGTTACAAATGTAGAGTCGGCGCCAAACAAAACGATCAACGTAGATCATAACATTACAGTTATAGCTAATTACTGAGTGTTACAAATGTAGAGTCGGCGCCAAACAAAACGATCAACGTAGATCATAACATTACAGTTATAGCTAATTACTGAGTGTTACAAATGTAGAGTCGGCGCCAAACAAAACGATCAACGTAGATCATAACATTACAGTTATAGCTAATTACTGAGTGTTACAAATGTAGAGTCGGCGCCAAACAAAACGATCAACGTAGATCATAACATTACAGTTATAGCTAATTACTGAGTGTTACAAATGTAGAGTCGGCGCCAAACAAAACGATCAACGTAGATCATAACATTACAGTTATAGCTAATTACTGAGTGTTACAAATGTAGAGTCGGCGCCAAACAAAACGATCAACGTAGATCATAACATTACAGTTATAGCTAATTACTGAGTGTTACAAATGTAGAGTCGGCGCCAAACAAAACGATCAACGTAGATCATAACATTACAGTTATAGCTAATTACTGAGTGTTACAAATGTAGAGTCGGCGCCAAACAAAACGATCAACGTAGATCATAACATTACAGTTATAGCTAATTACTGAGTGTTACAAATGTAGAGTCGGCGCCAAACAAAACGATCAACGTAGATCATAACATTACAGTTATAGCTAATTACTGAGTGTTACAAATGTAGAGTCGGCGCCAAACAAAACGATCAACGTAGATCATAACATTACAGTTACAGCTAATTACTGAGTGTTACAAATGTAGAGTCGGCGCCAAACAAAACGATCAACGTAGATCATAACATTACAGTTACAGCTAATTACTGAGTGTTACAAATGTAGTGTCGGCGCCAAACAAAACGATCAACGTAGATCATAACATTACAGTTACAGCTAATTACTGAGTGTTACAAATGTAGAGTCGGCGCCAAACAAAACGATCAACGTAGATCATAACATTACAGTTACAGCTAATTACTGAGTGTTACAAATGTAGAGTCGGCGCCAAACAAAACGATCAACGTAGATCATAACATTACAGTTACAGCTAATTACTGAGTGTTACAAATGTAGAGTCGGCGCCAAACAAAACGATCAACGTAGATCATAACATTACAGTTACAGCTAATTACTGAGTGTTACAAATGTAGAGTCGGCGCCAAACAAAACGATCAACGTAGATCATAACATTACAGTTACAGCTAATTACTGAGTGTTACAAATGTAGAGTCGGCGCCAAACAAAACGATCAACGTAGATCATAACATTACAGTTACAGCTAATTACTGAGTGTTACAAATGTAGAGTCGGCGCCAAACAAAACGATCAACGTAGATCATAACATTACAGTTACAGCTAATTACTGAGTGTTACAAATGTAGAGTCGGCGCCAAACAAAACGATCAACGTAGATCATAACATTACAGTTACAGCTAATTACTGAGTGTTACAAATGTAGAGTCGGCGCCAAACAAAACGATCAACGTAGATCATAACATTACAGTTACAGCTAATTACTGAGTGTTACAAATGTAGAGTCGGCGCCAAACAAAACGATCAACGTAGATCATAACATTACAGTTACAGCTAATTACTGAGTGTTACAAATGTAGAGTCGGCGCCAAACAAAACGATCAACGTAGATCATAACATTACAGTTATAGCTAATCAAGTGCAACATGCAGTCGGCGCCAGTTCGCTCTGCTCGGATGACTTCTGCAGGTTCTTCATTATCCAAAATGGATGTACGTTTGTGTTTCAAATTCAAATTATTTATAGCAAATATAGGTAGGTTGATACAGTTGGTGTTTACATAGTTTATCAGTTAGAGGACAAACATTTATTGGAACCGTGTTCCGCCACCCGGCACGCAGTATTCATCATATTTTATTATTTTTATATAAATAAAGTCAATTTAGTTAAGAGTCATGTAACAGCTAGTTATGAATTTCATATTTGTCTTCGAGATATTCTTTTACACTGTAGTATGCCGTATCAACAAGAAATTGATAAAATAACGTTTTAAACATATCTATAGATGTTGGAGCATCTCAATATATATAATGGTAAATGTTTATAATTTCAAGGGGCCATACAAAATATGCTGATGTTAAATTGTGCTGTTTTGTTTGATGGAAAACATACTTTGCGATTATTACATTTACTGTGTGTGTGTGTGAAGGCGCTCAAATAAATAAAATTGTGTAACAACAAAGACGGCTACCTCATATATATATAAAGACGGCTACCTCATATATATATAAAGGCATGGCAGCGTTAATGTCCGATACCATTTGATTATTGCTTGTGCTTGCAAACATCAGTGTGCTTTCGTGTGCACTAGACCATATCTTGGTTTATATAATCTGGGTTTGTACACCAACCGGCCACCAAACTAAGGCCATCGATCTTGGCTTGCATCTGATTTAGTCTAGTGTAGCCTGTGGGACTCGCCGCTCAGTTTAGCCACCATAATGTACTCTAGCAAAATGATGAATTCTAACATACATACAGTAAACGTGTTCGCACGAGCACTCATCTTTATAAATAAATGCTCCTAAAAGTTTCCCATGCACCACCCCACAAGTACTGTCTATGTAAAGGGCATGAACATCTACTTAACTCGAAGGCTTGACCACACTTCTTCTGGCAGTGGTTTTAAGTACAATATTAGCGCTTAGTTAATTACGCTTTACGAATATATTTTTGTTACCTACCATCCTCCGCTCGTCCGACCCAATTTTGCTGTCCCAAAATTTGCCGCTCCGGGCAAATACCCAGCTTACCCCGCCCTGTATCGGGCTCTGGCTGCCCACACCACTATTATGTATTGCACCGCAATGCATGCAACTTGGCAGCACCGCAATACTGACAGGGGAATTCTCTGATACTGTCATTGAGCTAATTGTATTCATATAGCAGTATAGTATGAACCTAAAGCAAACCAAGGGCCCCTTGATAGAATTTGCTACGGGCCCCGCATCGGCTTAATCCGGCGCTGGATTCTGGTGGAGTCCACGAGGGGCGTTCAATGTGTTGGGGAACCAAGTAATCACTTAGTACTTGCGTCAGGCTTTACAGTGCGTGCATTATCTTTTGGAATCCACAATCTCGTTCAGCAGCCTTGAGACACGCCCGAGTAACACACGATGCAAAACACCGACGCAATCTGTCTACGGGTCTGTCCCTATCCATACCCACTGGAACTCTATTAAATGTCAGACTGTCATAATAAAAAAAAATGTAGATCAATTATAATAGTTTTGGTGGTACAGAACCCTAAGTGAGCGTGTCCGACTCGCACTTCATTCCTGTACGCGACGCGACGTGCCCGCTGTGTAGCACGCGAGCACCGTGTTTTGTTCTGTCCGTTGTCACTGTGACCTAAAGTTCACAACTTTGCCACATTGCACTGCTATTTATCATGTTAAACATCGATTGTAACCTTCTATATTCCGCAATCCCAACACATACATTCGTCGCAGCCACGGCAGGATGTGGTGCCACAGCTCGCGTGCAGTGATGCACCGGACACAACACGGCACAACTAGTCATCGGACCCGGCGCTGGTCGAGGGACGAACTAGCCAAGTCCGTCACCCGCAGGCTATGGCTCACGGTGGCCGGAGATGAGCGACCGCCGTTGCCGCAAGGAGATTTTAGAAGTCTAAGGCCACAGATCCAATGTGTCAAATTTTATTAAAAGCACATACATTTTTTACCGTAATGATTTATGAACAGTCTCCGCTCGTATAGGCCGATGACACGGCATTACACATTATTGAGAACATGTTTTAGTTTAAAGGCTATCGATCAGTTGTGACGCATATTGCAGTGATTGCGATAGAGTGGTGGGCCGTCACCTATCTTATCTGCTCGTATAATAACACTAGCTGTGCCCCGCGGTTTCACCCGCGTATAATTATATTTACTAAGTACTAACCAACAAATCATCAATACATATAATAAAAATGTAACTGATCGCTGTCTGTACATGGAAGATTATGAGAAAAAATATTATTGGGACCTTTATCAACACAAATAGCACCCAAAACAATGATTGTTAGAATTTTTGTCTGTTTGTCTGTGCGTTTGTGCATGCTAATCTCAGAAACGGCTTATCCGATTTAGATGTGGTTTTCACTTATATGTTTGTAACCGACTCCTTAGGTCGCTATTTTGACCCACTTCCCGGTTTCCGGTTGAGCTGAAATTTTGCATACACGTTTAGTTTGGATGACAATGCATGGTGAGCTAAGTGACGTCATTTTAAATCCAATATGGCGGACTCCCAAAGATGGCGGACTAGTAATTTTTTATGCACTCCAGCGATATGGGTATCAAATGAAACGGAAATAAAAAAAAATAGAGTCATTAAGAAAATAAATCATTTTATCGTAACATAGTGAAGTTAGAGACGCTTAACGTCAATACTTGCACGTCAAGCGTGTATAACTGGAATGCACACAATTACTTGGTAACCTATAACAACAATCCAATAGGAACAATAGTGAATGATTACACATGAATCTTTTGAACGCATTAACGCATGCGTGGCAAACTCAAATTTAAATCAGGATTCGAACCAGCGCCTCCCGAGTATAACCAGGAGTATTTATGCGGGAGGCTCAGGTTCGAATCTAGCTCACGAACGTATTTTTCTTTCAACAAAATGTTTTAAGTGAATGATTGATTTTTCACTTGTAACCCAATATGTTGTATACTAGCTGGTTTAGTCACACCACAAACAAACGAACCGAGTTACTTTCGCAATAGGCTCATCATCTATTACATGGGACTATGGGACTTAATAACAGCATTGGTAAAATGTGGGTGTACAACAGTGTACACCTGTGCCTACCTCTTCGAGGAATACAGGCGTGATGCTGTGATGTATGAATGTTAATTTGTTGACAAAAATAAATAATTTAAAGAATCCAAATGTTTATTTGTCATATTTAAACTAAGTAGTTTAATCTAGTCACAAAAAAAAAAAACTCATGAATTAGTTTTTAATCTTAAAAACTCTTTGCTGAGATTTAAGTGAATGTTAAGGGTCATGCTGTTATTTGTTTCAGTTTACCGCTTTAGTGCTGTTAAAATCATGCGTGATTAATAAGCTACGTTATGAACAAATATAAGACTGTTTACAGCAGCTACCTCATGTTTGAGCTTATTTCGTTCGCCTTGATGAGAACTTAAGACCTCGTCGCATTCTGTAGTACATACCTATATGCACAACTATTTAAAAGGAAACTATATAGTAACTACAAATGTAACCTCCGAAAAAGATACTGGCACACTAACAGGAACGTCTCATCCGAATACATCAGTTCGGATGATACGATACCGATATTTGAATTTGGAATCGGTACGTTAGGTTAAGAACCGTACCGAAAAGTGGAACCTTTATGGGAACCTAAATGTAGAACCGAAACGAAAAATAGAACCGGTTATCAATACCTGGTGTGATGTGAGCTCGTCTCCGTGACGCGCGCGGTGCGCGTTGCGCGCATGACGCAAGCGCGCGAGGTCGCGCGTGCAGCTGGCCGCACGCCGCCGCCGCCGCTGCCGCCGCACGCCGCGCGCGCATGCTAATGTGACACACACACATTTATTAAACACTTGCCACAGTTAGCAGTCCGCGTGCACACCTGTGCAAGCCGAGCTGCTCCTACAGCAGTTAGTGTTACAAGACTACTTCTACGAAATAACGAATTTATCTAAATCCAGTGCTAAATTGATTCAAACACGGCGCACAAGAAGTAAGCACCCGTGTTGAAAAAAAAACACACGGCGGCCTATCTCTGAGGAGATTAGCCAAGTACGCAGGATATATTATAATACCCACGTGTATGCGCAAACACAAGTGCACTCCCTCTTCCTTCACTCTCATAGTCCGATGGGACGGCAATCCGACACGACCGGAGAGAGATCAGACTTTACGTGCTCTCCGAAAAACTGGGGTGTCACACCACCAACTTCCTCACTCCGGGCTGCTACTGAGAATTTCCTAACAGAAAAACCCTAAGACTTTCCCGACCTGGGAATCGAAGCCAGGACCTCACGCTCAGCAGCCACGCTTGCGACCACTAGACCAACAAAGCAGTTAACCTGTGTTGATCATAATACCGCTCAGCTGCGGCTCGAGGACAGTTGCACACGATACCGCATCGCGTGGTGCGGAGGTGGAGGTTGGCACGCGTGACGTCACGTGCCACGTCTGGCGTCACACAGCCGTGCGGGTATGTACTCGCGGTCGAGTGCAGCTTACCAAGAAACGGTTCTTTTTGAAAGTTCACAATGTACGCTATATATATGAATTATTCAAAGAAGCTACAAAAATACATAGACATACGACTGCAGCAATCGTAGGTCATTTGCTGTTAGTATTAGTGAAGAGTTCCATTGTCTGTCGCCGAAGATCTTCATCAGATTCTAATATATTTTATACCTACTAAAACCTTCCCTGGAAAATATGTATTTAAATAACAATCAAAATCGGAACAGTCGTTTTTCAGAAAATCGCGAACATACATACATACATGTCGAACATAGAACCTCCTTTTTTGAAGTCGGTTAAAAATATCTCTTATGGCGTGCGAGGAGTACGCAGATCCCTATCATAGTAAAAACATAAGAAACAGTAAGCAACCAGAATCTTGGTTGAGCTTTCGATCGGACTGCATTTGTTAGTATTTGCGTGAACTGGCCGTCGGGCGACTACGAAGATGCGTTAGGCACCGGTGATGTCACGTGTTACGTGCGTCGCGCACACTCGCACACTCGTACAAGTCGCAGTGCACGCGAGTGCGTGCGCGGTGCGCCCGTGCGGCCCATTCACCGGCGGCGGGTCGAGGCCGGCAGCCGCGAGTGCACGTCGCGCCGCCCCTGCCCTGCCCGCTCCCATACCATTACCCTCGCTATACTCTACCTGTGTCATGTGTATTAATTTACGTCTACGGCTAATTTATCGTAGTAATGTTCCGGTCAAAGGTGAATGTTGAACCGGGTCTGATGAGAGAGCCGCTGCGGTGATTTGTAAATTTTCATCAAGGATAACGAGGTGTTATTTATCATGCTGGGCCTGGGGCGATATTGCTTCATGAGCATGAGGTGGCGGGCGGCGGCGGCGGCGGCGGCGAGGGTGACCGAATTAATGAAGCGGCAGGCGCGCTGCGCTGCGGCCGCGGGCGATGCCCCGGCGCGCCTCCCTGCGCCGCGCCGGCTGCACCCCGCCGCCGCCGGCTGCCCGGCGCGCCGGCCACGCTGTGTCAGCGCTGCATCCGCACTTTCTTGTTCTGCCGCCAGTCCGCCAGACCGCCACGCACACACAGCTATGACCGCTGCTACAAACTGCATATATCGTTCATCGGCTCGATGGCGCTTTGGACAACATACTCTCTATTTGAGTCTAGATTGTTTTTAAAGTATTTACTATTAGGGTTACATTATATTATTTTCATAAGATTAAAAACTACTTTGACTTAGGCTTTTTGAACGTAGCGTACCTACCTAAATAAGGCCTATAGGTATATCACCTATTCCGTGATGAAGCCCTGCGCCTATTAGTGTTTAACTGTTATGAATGAACCAGTTGTTGGCGTTAAGCGAGTTGCGCTAAATACCGGTATAAAGGTAATCTCCATTATAGGCAGTTTCAATAGTTCTGGCGTCGGCATGTTGTCACGGCGGTGAATGAGCGGGCGGGCGCGCGAGGGATGAGGCAGGTGACGTTGGCGGAGGCGGCGGGAGAGGGTGGGGGAGTTCGCGTCGTGTCGGCGACCGCGGGCGCGATGATGGATGGCGCCAATAACGAGCGACGCGAAGGTCGTTATCGGCTCCTCGCGGCACCGCATCAGCACGTAACACCGCGCGCCGCCTGCCAACTATAAACCGCTGTCCTACATTCATTTGTTCCCATCACTAATCTGGATATGTTGTCCATGCTTACAGAAACTCCTTACCTTCTGGTCCGAAATAAGAGGGCGGGGGACGGGGGAGAGGGGTTTAATTAGTCATCTCGTTGAATTAAACTACGACCAGTGCAGTACTCGATGCGAGACGTCACGACACGAATCAGGGACGCTTTCTTTGTTTGCAGCTTTATGATGCCTAAACGAAAATATGTATTTGTCGCCGCGAGGTAACATAAATACTATGTAGATATTTCAGTTGCGTATTTCCTTAGAATAGCGGACTTTTACGTAACTTATGTTTGCTTGAAGGGCGTATCCAAATCCGAAAGCAGTATACGGCATATCTGCCAGCCCGGGCTCGTGGGTCGTGCGTAGTACACTAAGACGATAAAGCCAGTTTGGTTCGGTCGCTGGTAGTAGTGAAGCGCCATTTGCTCGTGGGGCGTTACTCACGACCCGTCAGTTCACACCAAACGCAAAAACCGTCGCGCACGCTCCAGCAGTTTGCTCTTGGCACGATAAACAAAAGCATAACCCTGCTTCTGGGGCAGTCGGGTAAAAATGCGCGCAGGATGTGCGGCACACTGCGGCCGTTGAAAGGATGCTTGGAACAAGCATGTTCGGGCATGCGTCGTAACGTGTGCGTCGTAACGTGTGCGTCGGATCATGTTCGGGCATGCGTCGTAACGTGTGCATCGGATCATGTTCGGGCATGCGTCGTAACGTGTGCGTCGGATCATGAATGTTCGGGCATGCGTCGTAACGTGTGCGTCGGATCATGTTCGGGCATGCGTCGTAACGTGTGCATCGGATCATGTTCGGGCATGCGTCGTAACGTGTGCGTCGGATCATGTTCGGGCATGCGTCAGAACGTGTGCGTCGGATTATGTTCGGGCATGCGTCGTAACGTGTGCGTCGGATCATGTTCGGGCATGCGTCGTAACGTGTGCGTCGGATCATGTTCGGGCATGCGTCGTAACGTGTGCGTCGGATCATGTTCGGGCATGCGTCGTAACGTGTGCGTCGGATCATGTTCGGGCATGCATCAGAACGTGTGCGTCGGATCATGTTCGGGCATGCGTCGTAACGTGTGCGTCGGATCATGTTCGGGCATGCGTCGTAACGTGTGCGTCGGATCATGTTCGGGCATGCATCAGAACGTGTGCGTCAGATCATGTTCGGGCATGCGTCGTAACGTGTGCGTCGGATCATGTTCGGGCATGCGTCGTAACGTGTGCGTCGGATCATGTTCGGTCATGCGTCGTAACGTGTGCGTCGGATCATGTTCGGGCATGCATCAGAACGTGTGCGTCGGATCATGTTCGGGCATGCGTCGTAACGTGTGCGTCGGATCATGTTCGGGCATGCGTCGTAACGTGTGCGTCGGATCATGTTCGTGCATGCGTCGTAACGTGTGCGTCAGATCATGTTCGGGGATGCGTCATAACGTGTGCGTCAGATCATGTTCGGGCATGCGTCGTAACGTGTGCGTCGGATCATGTTCGGGCATGCGTCGTAACGTGTGCGTCGGATCATGTTCGGGCATGCGTCGTAACGTTGTTTTTCCGGTTCGATCTGAAACTCAATATGTATATCAATGTAGTTATTATTATCACCATAATATTAAACTCATTAAAACGCGAAGGATGTAGTTCTCGGTAACAATCATGCTAACCGCGAGATCTGAGGCGAGGGCTTCAGATAATTTAGTACCTAATGCAGGCAATGTCGAGCTGTCGCGCAGTCTTGGCCCTTACGATCGATGTCACAAGTAGGAGCACAACTAATGATCTAACTAACACATATTTTCAATACTCAATACTCAATAACTTTATTTCGCTCCACAATGTGTAAAGGTCTTATATATAACAAAGTAGCGATTGTGGACCCTGTCGGGCACGACAATACTAGGAGAGGGGAGGAAAACCAGTCGTAAACTTAGTCTAACATTATAATAATATATATATGTTATCAACTTATATATAACAAAGTAGCGATTGTGGACCCTGTCGGGCACGACAATACTAGGAGAGGGGAGGAAAACCAGTCGTAAACTTAGTCTAACATTATAATAATATATATATGTTATCAACTTAACAATTACTAAAAAAGAAAAAAAGAAAAAAAAACTATTATAATAATTATTATTATTGCACCGCAATTTATTATTAGTGTTATGTTATTATCAATTATATAAGTATATTAAAGCTTCTTTAGTAGTAGGAACCTATTTTTAAGTTTTAGACTTACTAAAATGTATCATTTAAGTATTCATTTATATGGTTGTAGCATTTAATTAATAATAATTCTCTTAACTTTTTAATAAATATAGTGTCTTTGACTTCTTTTTTAATACTTTCCGGCAATCTATTATATATTTTTATCGACATGACATAAGGGCTAGACGAATGCATCTTTAGCCTTGAGTTGGGTAAGTTAAATCGGTTTTTATGCCTCAATATGTATTTGGTATTTATATCTCCGCGCTTTGTGTAGAAATCGTTATGTTTTCTTACAAATTTACATGACTCTAATATATACAAGCAAGGGAGGGTAAGAACTTTTAGACTCTTAAAATAATTCAATATAATAATTGTTAAGATATGTTTGTGACTGAATGTTTCATGAGCTTATGATTGATGCGCGTGTGATGGTTGCTGACGAAGTGTAGCTGTGTCACCAAGCCGTCACACGCGGTTGTCGCGCTTATGTTATGATATAATATTAGATGTAAGTACATAAAATGTGGCCGCAACACCGGCACTTGGCTACCCTAGAACTTACATCGATGAATTAGAAACCATGCAATTAAAATTTCTTAAACTCTTAGTCACAAGAAAGACCAAAGCAAGTTGTAAGGGTGATTACAGAAAATTATTTAAAATATGTAACATTTTGCCTGTAAGTTTAAAACATAAATATGTTCTGATCATAAATCAACATAGCAGAACATAGCAGAAAGGAGCTTAACTCATCCCTAGTAACCAATAACCATAATACAAGGTCGATGACCGCCGGTAAATTTAATATTTCTAGAGTTAACAATTAGTATGGTGATAGAACTCTAAAGAAACGTGTGCCATATATGCTGAACAGTCTACCGGCAGACATCAGACAGGAAAAATACTTGTTCAATTTTAAAAAGAAAGTGAAACAATACCAATAGTCTTAAGTTTGTAAAAGCATGTAAATTTATTTAAGGCGACTCGGCCACAGTCAAACCGCTACTCCGGTTTTGTGGGACAATATGTAACTTTTAAGTGTATACTTTGTAATTATAATAAATAATAATAACAGCGTGGTGGTAAGAGCGTGTTCATTAACTGCGACTCGTATGTTCCGTTGTTGCAGGGACGTGTCCAACAACAACATCAGCACGCTGGCGCGCGACGCGCTGCTGCCGGCCACCGGGCTGCGCGAGCTGTGAGTATACGATATGTGAAGCTCACGTGGCATCGTGCCTGCACGCCACTGCTCACCAACGCTCAGCGCGGGCGGTCCGTACATATGTCGACGGTTTAATGGCTATTTTGGTTAAGTGACATTTCTGTGCTTTAGAAAAGCAAGTCTTTAAAAACATTTTCGTATTTCACAAAAATGTCGCTTGGACCTAATAGCCGTTCCGCCGTCGATATAATACGTAAGCGCCAGTCCCCGCGCGGCACCAGCTCGGATGCGAAGGCGTGTCTATAATGTGCCTGAACCCGTGTATTGCGCTCCGCCACACATTTTTCCCCATTACGAGCGTTCACGTCCAGCGAGGGCGATTTATGATGTCAGTGGAAGGATTCACGACTTGTAATTGAGTGAACTATGTTTTATACGCACATAAACATACGCAGCGCCGCCGCAGCCGCAGACGGCGCGGCTACGCAATGTTTGATGTAGCACGACCGGGCACCGGCGAGCGCCAACCTATACCTAGTAGGCACAAGTAGCAATCTGACGGACGAGAGGATTTTTATTACTGCACTTGACTGCACTCACTTACAGAACTTGCAAGTGTGTGCAGTGAAGTACTAGTACGAGAGCGGGTTCCAGTTCGCTTACCTTAATAGCTTATCTGAGATTGCTCGGAAGTGATGCGAAGGTAGAATACAGCTAACTGTAAGAAATAACAAGTCATTTTTTTTTCTTTATTTATTAAGGAGTTTTGTCACGGATGAATATTTCGCATTCCCATGATTGCATACAAAATCATCTTAAAGCTACACATTTAGCACAGACAGCAAAAGAAAAAAAAACATTATATTCTACTTAATCCTAGATCTACGATTTCGTACAACATTCTTGCTCCTCGCGAGACGGGGTCAGCAAGAATACTACAACTACGGCTAAAAAACTACAATACATAAATAAAATTAAAAAATCACAAAATAAAGTTAAAACTATGTGGGCTATGATAAAAGAACGCACAAATAAAAAACCTAAAGCTGAAAAGAAAAATATTCAGTTAAAAATAAATAATGTAGTTAACAGTGAACCTAAACAAATAGTAAATATCTTTAACAATTTCTTTGCATCAATTGGCAATGAACCAATAAACCCTACTAATATTCAATCCTGCGATCTGCCCGTAACTCAACAGTTAGAGAACACATTTTTCCTTAGACCAGTAGACTACTGTGACACCAACAAATTAATAAAACATTTAAAAAACAAGAATAGTCATGGAATAGATGAAATACCCCCATCCCTAGACAAACATTGCGCTGATGAACTCACTCCACCACTTTGCGTATTAATAAACCAGTCTTTCGAAGAAGGTGCATTCCCTGATCTCCTAAAAAAAGCTATTATAAAACCGATTCACAAGAAAAATTCAAAAACCGACCCCAGCAACTACCGCCCCATTGCACTCTTACCGACTGCATCAAAAATTTTCGAAAAAGCCATGTGTGACCGCGTCTATCGCTTCTGCGAAAGATTTAAAATTTTTGATGAGGGACAAAATGGATTCCGAAAACAAAGATCAACAACACTGGCAGTTTATAAATATATGCAGGAAATAGTCAATATCATAAACGATAAAAAATACGCAGTAGGTGTACTGCTTGACATGACTAAGGCGTATGATAGAGTTAAATTTAATATATTATTAGACAAATTATATAAAATAGGAATTCGCGGAGTCACTCATAAATGGTTTCAGTCATACCTTAAAGACAGAGAACAATATGTAGAAATTGAATATTATAACCAAGATAATAACGAAATAGTTAATATAAGATCAGATAGACAAATCCTAAACTCTTCAATTCCACAAGGCAGCGTTATTGGATGTTTATTATTCCTTATATATATCAACGACCTTCCAAAAATTATGAATGAGCCTTGTATACTATTCGCGGATGACGTCTCCCTTCTTACTTCATGCCGTAACGAAACAGAAATAAAATAAATGCACAGCTACAAACAATACTCAATAAAACTACAGAATGGATGGATCAACATAACTTACAAATAAACTACAAAAATAAATGCACAGCTACAAACAATACTCAATAAAACTACAGAATGGATGGATCAACATAACTTACAAATAAACTACAAAAATAAATGCACAGCTACAAACAATACTCAATAAAACTACAGAATGGATGGATCAACATAACTTACAAATAAACTACAAAAATAAATGCACAGCTACAAACAATACTCAATAAAACTACAGAATGGATGGATCAACATAACTTACAAATAAACTACAAAAAATAAATGCACAGCTACAAACAATACTCAATAAAACTACAGAATGGATGGATCAACATAACTTACAAATAAACTACAAAAAAACTACAGAATGGATGGATCAACATAACTTACAAATAAACTACAAAAAAACAAAAATTATGACTTTTTACCCTTACCAAAAATCTCCAATAACAATTAACTTCTCTATAAATAATATAAAAATAGATGTTGTCGACGATTTCACGCTTCTCGGACTTACAATAGACACTCACATCAACTGGAAGACACACATCCAAAACATTAAATCCAAGATTTCCAAATTTACTTACGCTTTCCGAGAATTAAAAATAACCACAGACCTACCAACTGCATTGAGTGCTTATTACGCTTACGCTCACTCCCGACTCAGCTACGGCATCATCATGTGGGGCAACAGCACCGACGCACCATCACTCTTCATACAACAAAAAAAACTAATCCGAATACTTACAAACATTGAACAAACAGACAGTTGTAAACCCTATTTCCAAAAACATAAAATACTTACGTTGCCATGCATTTACATTCTAGAAATATGTAAATTCGTTAGAAGGTACTCCACCTTCTTTACAAAGCGCGGAGACCGACACACAAACAGATCACTGCGACACAAAAACATGCTTATGCTACCTACATCCAACATGACACTACACTCAAATAGCCCATATGTAATGTGCATCAAAATATACAATAAATTACCCAACAAAATAAAAGATGAGCCTAGCGACACGAAGGTCCTAAACACCCTAAAGCAAATACTAATAAATAAAGCATACTACACGATTAGTGAATATCTTACGGATAAACAAATAACATGAAAATATTAATTTTATACAAATATAATCATATTAACAAACACCTTCCACTGCTAAAACCTATACATACTTACCTATAATATAAATATAATAAATAATAAATTAATACATAATATAAAAGTAAACTTAAATATAAAAAAATGAACAATTAAATATTCAGCTGTAACAAAAAAAAATCTAAAATATTCACCATAATCAACAAATATAAATAATACAATAATATAAATATAACACAATAAATTTATACAAAATTTAGAACGGATAACCTAATAATATAATGTACTAAAATACAAAAAATATACTTATATCTAAATACCTACTAAAAATACAAACATAATAACAATACTAAGTACATACTTAGATACATTAAAAAGGAATATGAATACTTGAGCATAAACAAATATTTCTATATAGACAACGCCTTCCTCTCTTCTAATTTACTACTTGCTGTGCCCATCAGGGTCCACGATTGCTACCATGTTATTTATATTACCATCTTATCTTTACATTGTGGATTTGCAATAAAGAATATGATTATGATTATGATTACTGATACAATAACCTATGTTAGGGTAATCTTTTTTAAACAGTTTTATTCGCTCTGGTTCATTTCGTACACATTCCATAATTATGTGGTACACATCCTCCACCACCCCACAAACACTACACTTGGGTGAGTCGGCTTTTCTCACCATAAAGTTAAACTTATTTAAAGGGATGTGTCCGGATCGAAGTCCTAGAGCTATTACGATTTCGTTCCTATCCATATCGGCACGGTCTAAATAACAAGTCATGAATATTAAGTAATGTGTGATGTACTAACTAAATTGTTGTAGTTGTGAAATATGACATTGTTTAATAAAAATATATGAAAATAATATTAGTAATAAAATCGCTAGCGTGTTCCGCGTTACCTATGCGATACGCGTCGGAAGCCGCAAGTAATGTAGTGCGTGTGTTGCGCAGGAACCTGTCGTCCAACCGGCTGGAGTCGGTGTCGAGCGGCGCGCTGGGCGGCGCGGCGCTGGCGCGCCTGTGGCTGGACCGGTGCGCGCTGCGCCGCCTGCCCGCGCATGCGCTCAGCGACCTGCACCACCTGCACTTCCTGTGAGTACACCGCCAGTCCGCCAGTCCGCCAGTCCGCCAGTCGCCGCTGCTGCAAGCTACGTTGCTACACGCGCAGTGCCAACAACCACTACAATATAACACTATAAGGGAGGGGCCCAATATAAAGCCCTGAAGAACGCCCATTTTAAATGTTAAAACCTATTAGTAGTCGCGCGCTAACTCTTAACTTAGTATTGTATGTTATGTAAAAACCTTACAACCTTACCGAACGGCCCACAGGGCTGGCAGGCTGGGCTGTGCCCCGCGGTTTCACCCGCGTATAATTATACTGTAATTACTAAGTAAGTACTAACCAAGAAATAGAAAATAACACAGTTCATCTCATTTCGGCAACGCTTGGTTCTCATCGGGCGGGATTTATGCGTCATATTTCGTTCGCGCGAGTGTTGAATTATTTTAATTTTCCATTATATCCTAAATAATAAAGGGCAATGTTTATATTCATATAATTTTCTTGATGATTGTCGTTCATTTTAGAAATATATTAAGTCGGGTCTAGATCGCGGCATAAAAGGCTTGCCAAAGTCTACCCTCAGGACCGTCACGCGTCGGGAAACAAAAAGGTACCGTAGAAGCTTATTTATTTTTAAATAATGCAATTTAGACTCGATTTAATATATTTCTAAAATAACTTTCGTTCGTAAGAATAAAAATGCCGTGCCTAATAATAATTTATGCTCATAAATCACTTATATATATATTAAATATTATATTTTTTTCAAACCCGACTGGTAGTTCCCGAGATTAGCACTTTTAAACAAACAAACCAAATATTATTTCGCTTTATAATATTTCTGTCCGTGGGTTCTCTATTTCTTTTAAGTCGAATGTGTTTAACTTACTGAGCATTATTGAAACAAGCATAACACATAAAACGTTTTTATTTAATATATTTAAATTGGATCTACATTTGGCCACCAACTCGCCAACCTGCGCCTCCCGGATAAATACTCAAGGCGCTCTGACCACTAAGCCATCGAGAGTAAGCCAAGAGGTCGAGATGGCTTAGTGGTCAGAGCGCCTGGAGTATTTATGGGGAGGAGGCTATTTATGCGGAGGCCGGGAGGCGCAGGTTCGAATCCTGTTCGCGACCGTATTCTTTCTCCATTTAATAATGTTCTTTTTTAAGGTTTACTGGTTTTAAAAGCCAGTTGTACAGTTGTGAAATCGTATAATGTATACTAATATTATAAGAGTTTGTTTGTTTGTTTGGTTGAACGCGCTAATCTCAGGAGCTACTGGTTCGAATTGAAACATTATTTTTGTGTTGAAAAGTCCATTTGTCGAGGAAGGTTATAGGCTATATAACATCACGTTGCAACCAATAGGAGGACCGGAGCAACAATAAAAAATGTTGCAAAAACGAGAAAAAAATATTCCTTTTGATAGCTTCCGTTGCGTGCGCTGTGTAAACGTAAACGCACGCGTATAACGCGGCTGTAGTTATTCATACACTACAGAAAGACAGAAACTAGATTATCATGTGGGCGCCGGTTCAGAACAGAGCCACAATACGTTAGTGTAGCTAGTTACATTACATTGACGTACTCGTATATCACGTAGGTACTTCCTTGGTCTGATCCAACGTTATTATCATGTGGGTCCGGTTCAGAACAGAGCCACAATACGTTAGTGTAGCTAGTTACATTACATTGACGTACTCGTATATCACGTAGGTACTTCCTTGGTCTGATCCAACGTTATTATCATGTGGGTCCGGTTCAGAACAGAGCCACAATACGTTAGTGTAGCTAGTTACATTACATTGACGTACTCGTATATCACGTAGGTACTTCCTTGGTCTGATCCAACGTTATTATCATGTGGGTCCGGTTCAGAACAGAGCCACAATACGTTAGTGTAGCTAGTTACATTACATTGACGTACTCGTATATCACGTAGGTACTTCCTTGGTCTGATCCAACGTTATTATCATGTGGGTCCGGTTCAGAACAGAGCCACAATACGTTAGTGTAGCTAGTTACATTACATTGACGTACTCGTATATCACGTAGGTACTTCCTTGGTCTGATCCAACGTTATTATCAT
This sequence comes from Xylocampa areola, assembly GCA_935421205.1. NCBI lineage: Eukaryota > Metazoa > Arthropoda > Insecta > Lepidoptera > Noctuidae > Xylocampa > Xylocampa areola. The sequence continues at coordinate 18,460,492 of OW285216.1, read as the reverse complement.
GTGGCGCCGGTTCAGAACAGAGCCACAATACGTTAGTGTAGCTAGTTACATTACATTGACGTACTCGTATATCACGTAGATACTTCCTTGGTCTGATCCAACGTTATTATCATGTGGGTCCGGTTCAGAACAGAGCCACAATACGTTAGTGTAGCTAGTTACATTACATTGACGTACTCGTATATCACGTAGGTACTTCCTTGGTCTGATCCAACGTTATTATCATGTGGGTCCGGTTCAGAACAGAGCCACAATACGTTAGTGTAGCTAGTTACATTACATTGACGTACTCGTATATCACGTAGGTACTTCCTTGGTCTGATCCAACGTTATTATCATGTGGGTCCGGTTCAGAACAGAGCCACAATACGTTAGTGTAGCTAGTTACATTACATTGACGTACTCGTATATCACGTAGGTACTTCCTTGGTCTGATCCAACGTTATTTATTATGAATGTTGCGGCTGTTGGGTTTTGTTCAAACAATTGACTCATAGTAGATAGCCAATCGTCTTCTACGTCATACGGACCGATATCAAATCTAACAAACTGTTCCACCACTGGGAACAAATAATTCCACTTCAACAAAAACCAATTCACGATCACCGGTTTGAAAAGTCGTCGTCGACCGGCAGCGGTGCGAGCGCACGAGATTTTATGGTCGGCCAGCCTTGGTCGTGTCTCTGGCCCATATATTTAAATAATACAAACGTTATTATAGTCAATATAATAATATTAAATAACGGTGCCTACTAGTAACAATATTTTACTTAGTTTAGATACCGACACAGTTTTATGAAAGAAAGAAAGTTTGTTTTAAATGCGTCATAATGAAGTATATAATATATGGCTGGCGGTGCACGGTGCTGCCCGCAATCCTTTAGAACATTGTTGTACTTTACTAACCATTACATATAACTTTAGTGGCTACCTATAACTGTGCTTTCTAAAAATATTCGGAGATTTAAATTTGACGTGCCTAAATTCTAATTCGCCATCTGTTGATGTGTCCCATCTCGCTCATATAGTAACTGTTAGTAAACGACAGGAATGTTCTAACTTTAGTTAAGTTTCATACGTTAGCATTGACGCCATTACCTAAATACAGATATCGAGGTAGTTGTAATTATGTAACCTCGGACTTTATAAGGTCGCATTTTATGTTGAACAAGTATTATATGTTTAGGAAGACATTAACAAATAATAAAGTATTTCCTTATTTATGTTTGATCTTACGCCAAAGATTCAGTGCTACTGCGATGTTTTTATTTTATTTATTGAGGAACAAAAACACGTTTCACCTTATACATTTAAAAGTTATAGTGGAATAAATAAACGCAGAAACATTCGCGCATACTTACATATACAAGTTTTTAGGCAATCGTGTAAAAAAGTAGAGGACAGACAGACGGCCACGCAGCCATACATTGTGAACTAAACATAACATAGTGTGTGTAACTTAGTGGTCGGGAATTCAAGCGAAATCCATTCTATGTATTTGTAACTTTATTTGTGAAAATCTTTCAGTGTGAAACAAACGGAGGAAGCGCACCTCCCGCCGTATAATAGTTGTAGACACTGGCGCACTACGTAACGTGACATGTGGAGACATCCAAAGGTATTACAAGGAACGTGAGCTCCGCGCATCGCAGTTCAAGTTGTTATTCAAATGCCATGCATAACAACGTTGTACGTCCGTAGGGACACTACACTCCAAGCATAACATATTGTACGGTGCTAGTAAATCTTAATAAGGAATCCTTGAGTTATACAATTTATAATTCACATTTGCATAATTGTCGTAATACAGACTCCAAATAGGAAAACATTTATTTATTTTATTTATTTATTTATTTATTTATTAACTTACATCACTATCATTACAGGAATTTCCTAATTCAATAGTGTGGCCATAATTACAGTCTTATTATTTACTATAACATATTATGTACATTGCGATTATTTTGAACTCACTCAGAGAACAATTAAAGAGATCTATGCTATGTGCTACGTCATTAAGTACACGCAAGGTGCGCGTTATCGGGGCTTTACTCATTAGGTTGGTCCTACTACTGGGCAGCGCCAATAGACATGTGTTTATGTCGCAGAATAAACTGTTTTACAAAACAGATATGTTATGTTAAAGCAGCTTAAACGTTTATCAATTAACAATGTAGCGGGTTAAAGATCAGAGGTTACTAAAACAGCGTGGAATAGAGATGGGTAACGCAGCAAAATTCCTTGCGTCAAGTCAGTAACTCTGGCGCAGCTCACTGCGGCGGCTCTTTGAGTTAACTCATAATTGCGCGATGGCGCAGTTAAGTGCAATGCCCCCAACAAGTGAGTAACAGATCCACTCTACTTAGAGTGAGCGCACGTCTACCTGCTCCATCCTGGGCCACACCGTCGCTTACCGTCAGGCGAGTTGGTGGGCAAACGCAGATCCATATTCGACAAAAAAAGGAAGCCTCTACCTACAGCTGATAGTGGCGATCTGTGCATACAACGTGTCCTCGCTTAGAGTTACAAGAATTTATTTTCCTTATTGTCGCTGGATCAGTAAGCAGGACGGCAAAAAATATCTCTGTAAATAAATAATACTAGCTGAGGAAGGCGACACCGCGCCCTTATTTGCTTCACAATGGCGGGTAGCGGCGGCCATACTCAGCAGCGCTAGTGAATCCTCCGCGACTTGTTTGTCGCAGCCCCAGCCTGCTCCAGATACCACAGTTAGTGGTGGGTGTTTCGTCGCCGACTTGCGTTCTCAATCGCAATCGTCGACTACACGTCGATACGCCGCCGCCACACCCGCGCGTTGCGGGAACTTTATACACGACTGCCCAAAGAAGGAGTGTTATGTTTTTAGGGTTTATGTATGTATGTTAGTATGTATGTATGTTAGTATGTATGTATGTTAGTATGTAAGAATGTATGTTTGTGAGTTTCTTTAGTCCACCATAGCATCCAAACGCCTGAAGCGATTTACATGTATAGGGGTATCGATAAATAAAAATATAAAAAATAACATTTCTCATTTCTCTGACGCAAGACGCAGATATCTGTTGAACCAAAAGACAATCAAACAAATAGTATGAAAGCAATAGCTGGCGAGCTGGAGTGGAGTGTTTGTATTAATTGTACCGGAACCGAGGCCGAGGCGGCGACACTCGCTCGCCGATACATCACTCGGCTCAAATTAATCCGTCAGCCCGCCCTCGCGCACAATAAATAACAACCGAACATTTACAAAAGAAATAGTAAACAGTAAATATATAGCGGCAATATTTTACATGCGCCCTCACCGGCGGCGTGCGCCGGGCGGCGGTAAGTGATGGCAAACAACGGACGGAGTTGTTTGCGACGCTCAAACACCGCACACCGTTACCGCACACGTCAGCAAACGACCGGAGTGGTGTGCGAGCGAGCGGTGAATGCACAGAGTACTTTTTTATATACTGAAAGGTGAATGCGACCACGAGCTTAATGGCTCGCTATGAACGTATATCAAATAGTCCGGCGCCCGAGCCCGCCGGCGCGCATTCCGCGGCCGCCGCGGTGTGTGCTCCATTGAACGATGTTGTTATAATAGATAGGTTCGGTATAGCTGCTTATCTTTGTGCGGCGGGGCGCGCGGTCGTGCGTGTGGGCGACGCGACCGTGTGCTGGTCGCCGACGGCGCGGGTCGAGCGCTGGCTGCACGCTGCACCGCCGCCGGCACCCACTGTTGCCCAGTTCTATAAGTAATTAAATACCACCTCAGTGGCTCTGGTGGTATTTGATTGATATTTTAGAAATGTAAAATATTTATGATAATTATCATCCCCCTCTGGGACAGTTCGGTAGACGTTACCTCATCTTATGAGACTAATGTTTTACCGGAGGGAACACTAAATTAGCTTTTTAAGACCAATGATACTAAAACAAAAAATAAGTGTTATATGGCCTACGAGAAGCGTTCAAAACGCAAGGCAGCTTGTGGCGAGCTATTGGTGAGTGGCGACACTGCAAATTCAAATATATGCGTTCCTGATTACACCAGAGAGTCAGTGTGGACCTCATCTCCACTTATAAATGATAAATTATTTTATTTCTGTAAATAAATCTGTTGAAGACACTTTTACAAGTCATTTTTATAAACTAGATGGCGCCGGCGTTTCCTATCTGACTGTCTCTGAGAAGAAACGCCGAAACAAACTCAGAGGTCAACGTCTCTTTTAAAGTCCAGACGTAATAATATGTACATATCTATGTGAGTGTAACGATGCAGGGATCGTCTGGAATGGCCTTTCGAGGCGCGAGCCATAGCAGCTTCGAGCTGACCTGTCCTGTCTGACGGCACGTGTGCATCAGTCATCGTGTAGCTCAACCACAACTAAGGGAGCTCAACGACCCGTCACAACACGATACCAGCTCAGGAGGACATAAAACCGCCAGACATTCTATGAGGTTCATGTATGAATGAATTTCTGCCCCACATCGTACACACATTCATATTGCAAATAGTGTCTAATATTATAACAATATTATCAAAATATGTCAAGAATCAATGTCAAAAATAATAATCATAATATAATCAATTCAGTAAAATGTCATTAAATAAATAAATTAAACATTACGTCAACAGTGGTAAAAAAACCAGCAATTATTAATGAGTGTCTAAACATTAGAGCGAGCGGCACAATCCCAAGCATTTTTATCTTCTACGTAGTCTTTGACATTATAGTAACCCTTTTTGCAAAAAGAGCCTGCCTCACATATGACTTAAATTTGTTTGCCTTCATTAGCTAATGAAGGCAAGCTGGAGTGGAACCAAAGAATGCCCTTGCCTAACTGGGTGGCCAGAGGCCAGGGGTCGCCAGTGCTATATGCTCGGGCGTGAAAGTGTCATATATGTAGATTACAACTCTCACAGGTGACTGTGTATTTGACCTGTGTCTCCAGGCAAGCCCTTCAAAGACCGGGTTTATTCCCCAGATTAAAGAGAAACAAAATAATAATAATATAACCTTTATTTCAGGCAACTTAGACCCATAACATAAAATACACAAAAATAAACATTTTACGGTAAATAGGCTATAACAATACTAACATAGCTTATAAACTAGTGCACACGAAGTGACGGCGTCGTGTTACGCTGACTGGTGTCGCGTGGCGCCGCGACAACATCGGTAAACAACACCCTTCGGCCAAAAATCTTCTTGGAGGAAGTTCCTGGATGAAGAAAATGTCGGGTTTGAACCTGCACCACGAATGGCTGAAAATTTAAATTTGTATTGCGGCGCGTCTCTCATTTCTCGCCCTCAAACTCCAGTTGGTCTTCACTCGGATATACTCCAAGATCTTTTCAACCTTCGTGGAGTAATGTAGGCGGGACACGTTATGATGCTCCGCGGCCCGATGCAACAAATATGTAGAGCTCCCGGGCGCTCGGCTCAGTAAACGATCGTTGAAGGTAAACCGTCGGCTGTCCTCGATACATATACAGGGTGATGATCAATGTCCACCATTAATGTGAAACTATTGCAGATAGGAAATTTGTTCTAAGAACCTGTTTCGTTAATTTCAGAGAAGAGAAAAACTGCAAACTGCCTAAACAAGCACAGACGTCAATGTCTCTTTTAAAGCTCACAATTCATTGTACAAGCCTACGTAAACGTAACTATTTAGGGTACCTGGAATAGTCTTTCGAAAAAAAGCCATAACAGTTGCAAGTTCACCAGTCCTAATTGATGGCACACATATAAATGTGTGTCATCGTGTGACTCAACCATATTATAGGAAGCTAAAGGACCTATCGCAAGCCGAGATCATACTAATAATAATAATAAAACTCACCGCCAGACAGATACAAACCAATATAGACCTGTTCTCTCCATGAAGCACTAACATGCGTTGTTACACTAGAAATATTGTAAAGCGAAAGAAAACTCATCAGGATTGCCAACATTTATCATGTTTTTATTGTTGTTGTTTAAGTGATTGCAACCAGACCTCCACCTGGGTGTGACTCCCGAGCTCAACGCAAACCAGTGATTGACAATCACATGCGTAGTTGTGTATAGCATATAACAGTGTAAGACGCACCACTGTCTTTTCGAAGTCATGTGCGTATTATAAATTAATTATCACTTGCTTAAAACGGTGAAGGAAAACACCGCGAGGAAACCAGCACACCTGAGAGATGTTCTCGATGGTGTGTAAACAGAGACCTACGGGTGGCTTAAACTCTTACACTAGGTTGTTCATCAACCACACGATAAGTAAGTAACAGTGTAAGATAGTATGAAGTACACGAATTGACCCGCTCCTCTTAGTACTCTGTAGATAATATTCTGAGCACATCACTGAGACTGAGCAGGCGCGGCGTGCGAACTGCGCACGATTAGCTTTCACACGGCACTTGCACGGGTTTTGCAAGCGCCGCACCGCGACGCTAATCCTGACATACAAACGTTTAGCAATATGTGATTAGAATTTGCAGAACAACTGCCTCCGGCTGCGCTCGCGAATATGTGCGTACACGCGGCGCCCGCTATCACCAGCCAATACTAATGAGCGACCGCGGCTGGAGATAATTTAGATCGCAAAAGGTCCACTCGTGCAGCCACATGTAAGATGACAATAATCATTAAAAAAAATAAAGATTTAGCACTGTCTTTATTTGGCGAGTCTATATTGGTGTATGAGAAAATAATAATAGTATAAATGCAAGCCGTTGGTCACCGACCACGACCAATAAAAGACATTGTAAAGTTTTAAATAATGAAAGGGTCCGCGGTTCTAGAGGTCCTACTGTAGCTCGCCTGCGTGGTGCGCATTGTGGCGGCACGACGCGACGTGGCACGTCTGTTCAATGCCGCCCGCTTGCCTCTGAGTGTGACCTGCGCGCGCACTGTGCCCAGTGCCACTGTCACACTGTGACACTGTGGCACTGTCGAGTGTCGCTAAATGTTGCTGTTACCGTATTTGACATATGGTATTATCAGCTAATGAGCACAGTCGTCCACTCAATTACTAGGAACGAACAGTTTATGTCGATTCATCGAGAACCGTTACACGGCCGATGGTCGCCGGCGGCTGTGGCGCAGAGAAAGCGATCAGCGCTCAAGTGGCTGACAATTTGATATCTTACTTGGATTGTTATTTAAGTATTTATTGATCGTAATGTATATTTAGGTGGGAGTTACTAACCTGATAATCTTTTTGTAGCATCCGCTGGGGGGGGGGGGGGGGGATCTTTGTTATGATGTGTCCCTTTGTAAGATGAATGTAGTCACTCATCATCATCATCACCCCCCTGCCCTTATGCCTATTTATTTGGGGTCGGCGCAGCATGTATTCTTCTTCCATACGTACTCTCTATTTTTACTGAAATGCCGCCTACCTGACGTCAACCCTGATTGGGAATGCTGTTGTTGGTGGTAACCGCCACCAATACGGTCTCCTTCTATCTGGATTTGTCACACCAAATATTATCCATACGGTAGGTTCTGATGTTATCCTACTATCACACTCCACTAGCCGGGCCAATATTTTTTATATTTTATTTTTATTTAATATTTTAACTAGGCTTTCACTTCAACTTGCTCGGTTTGAGTAATGATTAGGGGATTCGTTTCAGATAATTCCGTGGCAATTCAATGCGGCTCGTGGATATCGGTGCTGAATAGAATAATAATGTGCGTAATGTCGTGTGACATTATAACTCATGATATGTAGTGTTGGTGATGTCGTAGCAGCCTGCAGTGGCGGCGTGTCGCTACTGGAGGCTGCGCGGAAGGCCGCGGCCGCCACTCGCGAGCGTCAGGAAGAGCTTCCGGCGTCCGGCGCCCGGCGCTCGCCGACCTTGTGCCATTTACATAAATACGTGCGACCTGTACTTGGTGTACCTGCCGCCGGCGCCGTGCCGCGATGCCGCTGTGCGCCAACGCTTCACGTAACTACGTCAGCAGCATAATTAAAAGTATATAATAATTATAACTCTTAAAACAAATTCGCGAGGAGACGGCGTGGCGCGAATATTTATTGTTATAATATTTATTGTCAGAGGCCCACACGCTGTTTACTACAAATATATACTAATATTATAAAGCTGAAGAGTTTGTTTGTTTGGTTGAACGCGCTAATCTCAGGAGCTACTGGTTCGAATTGAAACATTATTTTAGTGTTGAAAAGTCCATTTATCGAGGAAGATAACATCACGCTACGACCAATAGGAGCGGAGCATCACTGAAAATGTTGCAAAAACGGGAAAAAATATTCCTTTAGATAGCTTTCGTTGCGCGCGCTGCGTAAACAGTTAAAGTTACGCAAAAATCATGTATGACAGAATTGTTACCCGTTAAAAGTTCTAAAAAAAAGTCCGCGACAGCATATGTCTATCTTTTAAGGTTTTAACCAATTTGATAACCAGAAAAAAGGTTATAATAATAATAATAATAATTTATTTCAGACTAGGTCCATATTTTGTTAGTAACAATATGCTTAAAAAACTAATGTTAGTATTGACAGCCTGCACCACTACACTACGACATGAAGCCGCACCCATCTTTGCAGCTTGGGGGACTCCCACCTATCTACAAAAACACTCAGTATAGTGTTGGTGCCGCCACGAACGCGAGTGAGTAGCGAGGCGCATCTTTTTCTGATTACGGCGGCAAAGCCATCAACCCGCGCCTCAGCAAACATCCCTGATGCACTGCAACGCCACGGCAGCCCCAACAGTACCCTGAGTGCATTGTTATATTGGACGCGCAGGTCGCTGTAGGCCCGCTGCGAATAACCGACCCACAGGCTGCAGGTGTAGAACGATTGACAAAATGCTTTAAAAAGCGTGATCTTCACTGAATTCGTACACCGTGCAAACCTGCGGGCCAGCATATTAAAACGGACAGCCAGCGACCTGCGTTCTCTTTCAATATCAACATTATCACTTAAATCATCGGTGACCCAGTGACCCAAATATTTAAATTTAGAGACCCTACGCAATGGAGTGCCACAAATTAATACATTTGGAAATTCTGGATAAGAAAAACCACTTGCTTTAAAGAGCATTAGTTCACTCTTAGAAACATTATATTTGAGCCCATGGGCCACCGCATATGATTCACAAATTGACACTAGTCTCCTCATGGCATTGATTGATGGACTCAGCAACACCATATCGTCTGCGTAACTAAGATTATTAGTACACACTCCGTCAATATGACACCCGACCTTAGAGCTGCTGAGTTCAGCAATCAGCTGGTTCACGTACAGGTTGAACAGGCGAGGCGAACTTAATCCCCCCTGCCTTACTCCGCATTCCAACCGGTACATACTCGATAAGGAACCGTTCCACCTTACACAATTGCGCTGATTGCTATACCAATACCTAAATAGTGATATAACTTCAACCGGTAAAGAAGTTTCAGACAACAACTTGTTCCACAGCACGTCATATCTGACAAGATCGAATGCCCTCGATAGGTCCAAAAAACAGGCAAAGACAGGCGTTTTTCTTTCCTTGTAGTACTGCACCGTCTGCTTTAGACACAATATAGCACTTTCAGTGGACAGCTCCGGCCTAAAGCCAAACTGCGCGTCATGCAGGTCTAGATGCTTAGCCAATTGTGTATCAAGCAGACGGTCCAGCACCTTGGCTGTAACAGTTGCTAAGGATATAGGCCTGTAGTTGGAGACATCAGAGGCATCCCCAGTTTTATTTTTAATAATAGGCACCACAACAGTATACATGAGGCTATTTGGTAAATAACAGTGACTGACACACAAATTAAACAGCAATAGCAAGTACGCGTGTCAAGTGCACCCCGGCGTATTTCAGATGTTCGATGCTGAGCCCATCGTGACCTGGTGACTTCCCTCTTTTCATTACTTTTACCACCGACGCAACTTCCTTAGGGGTAAACCGAACGCTAATGTCCCCAGAAATGGGCTCAGCATCGACAACCTGTGCCGTGCTTACAAGTGGTGACTCAATCTTAAACTGTTGCTGAAATAAGTTTGCTATTTCTGTTGGCTCGTGCACGCCCGCCACGCTCACCGGAAAACTTGATCGCGGATTTAATTTATTTGTTGCCTTCCAAAATGCACCAAATTGCTTATCTGTCTGATTTTTAGCTATAATATCCATTTTAATTTGTTGCTCATTATCTTGGCAATATTTTAGCTTGTCTTTAAAAACCTTTCTGGATTTACACATGTTTGTGTAAATATACCCCGATGTGGGTTTATTATGTAGCAACCACGTCTGAAAATGCATGCGAGCTTCCCTGTGAGCATCCCGCACATGCACATTCCAACCAACCACATATTTTCTTTTACAGCTCAAGTAATCAGTACCTACATCATCACTATCACTACATAGTATAAAACAAAGTCGCTTTCTCTGTCCCTATGTCCCTTTGTATGCTTAAATCTTTGAAACTACGCAACGGATTTTGATGCGTTTTTTTTTAATAGATAGAGTGATTCAAGAGAAAGGTTTTAGTATATAATTTGGCAAGCTTTTGTATACATTGGCTAAAATATAATGATATTTGTTGGAAGTGTCGGAAAAAAATAAGCCGTCTGGGAGCTTTCAACGATAACGCTGCCTAAACCCTTTGAGATATAACTAAATGATGTATGGAGGAATTGTGTATCTTATATAGGTCTATAGAAAAGTCCGCGATGGCATATGTCTATCTCTTAAGGATAACATACTCTATCCATTTAAATACTTAAAAAAATGGGCAATTATAACGCGGTCATTGGAAAGCGGGACCGGGAACAAAATTTCATGATTACTTTTCGTCGCGATAACCGACATCTACGCGGGCGCAGACGCGGGCATCAGCTAGTATGTAATATATGCACCTTCTTTCATAATACTTATAACTGTTTCATACATCTCATCTAACAGTCTGTGGTGGCTAGGATCAGAGCACATTCCACCAGAACAATTACAAAATTCTGTAGGAAAATCTATTAACCTTAATTTTGAATGACAAAAGTTTGAATATTCCTGAATTTGTTTAACATTTCTTTCACCCCAAATGACCTTATTACAAGAGTTGGTTTTGCACACTAACTTAGGTATTATTAAATTCATATTGCACTCAATAATCAAAGGAATGTGGTCCGACGAGTAAACATCATACAAAACAGTATTATAGTGAGTCTATAACCTTTTTTCTGGTTATCAAATTGGTTCTAAAATAATGCATTATTTGCGAAGGTGGTTTTATAAACATGATATTAATCCTTATCCAAGTAAATACAATATTCATCACAAGTATTTAATTTTGACCCAAATTGCCCTTGCTTCATTTGATTCAATGAATATCTTAGGAGATATCATAGTTTTAAACTCTGCAACAAAACAATGATCAAGTAGCACGCGCGCATTTATAACATAACATAGCATCACGCCTGTATTACCCGTAGGGGTAGGCAGAAGTGTACACAGTCGTACACCCACATTTCACCAATGCTGTTATTAAGTCCTATGTAATAGGTGGTAAGCCTGGAGGAGGTGGTACTGCCAGGGCGACATTCTCCCTGGCCTGCTCCGCGGCCTCCTTCTGCGACTAGCGATCTGGTGCAGGTACTTGCCGAAAGGAGAAATCTTGAACAGATGGATCGTTCAGCAATGCAACTCTCATGTTTGCTGCCAACTGAAGTTTCTTTACATAGCGCCACAGATTTGTTGATTTGAGGCAAGCGTTCATTTCATCGGCAGCAGTCGATCTTGAAATGACTGCAGTGGTTCGCGGAAAGTCGCCAGACAGTAAAATTGCGCCTCCAAAACATCTCAAGTCACAGCGGAGATCTTTCAATGTTGCATCAAGTGCTTATGATGCGCAATGGTGCGTCATTGTGTATTCGTCCTAGATGATGACTTGAGACGCTACTAAAACTTTGGCCATTGCGGAATGTTACGTGTCGGTTGTTCAATAGTTTGAAATTATAACGGCAATTTAACCCTAAATGAGCCATACGGCATCCTTCTAACAATATGGCCGCTATTCCAGAAGAAGCAACTGCTACCGCAAAGTCGGATCTAACACGAACAGTGGCCAAAATCAATGATATGAGGAATGTCTTCCCAGTTCTAACGAGCGCATCCAGGAAAAATAAGCCGCCATTTCGATCATCAATTGTCTAAATTAATGCATCATGGACTTCCTTCTGTTTGAGGTTCAACAGGTGTACATTCGTTTGAACTGATTCGTTTAATTCATGGCGATCATATTCATGTTCACGCTCCAATTCTCGATTAAATGCGTCATGCATTCCACGATCTGGCGCTGGCATTCCTAATAACTAACAAACTGCCGCACACGAGGCAACATGTGTCTTTGACCAAGAGTAAAGCCTGGTTATGCATCTCCACATTCGGCACATTCTCCACATATGGCGGTCACTTGTATAAGGACTGAATTGATAGCAATGACGTCGCCATAAGACGTGTTAAAATATGGAAGATGTCGAGATGGCTTAGTGGTCAGAGCGCCTGGAGTATTCATCCGGGAGGCGCAGGTTCGAATCCTGTTCGCGACCGTATTCTTTTTCCATTTAATATTGTAACTTTAGAGTTCGCTAAGCATGCGTTAATGCTTTCAAAGATTTATCTTGGATTTGTTTGTTAAATTATTAAGAAATCATTTTTACAATTAATCAATAAAATTTGTTAATTAAATTCAATTAAAATTGATACATTTTTGTGGAAAAAGAGTTAAGCATGCTTTAATGCTTTTCAAAGTTTTAACTGTATTCAATATATTTTTTCTTTCAGAATTCACTATAATGTATTAATAAAAAAGTAGATTAAAATAAATTACAAGTTAAAAAAATAATAATAAAAAGTTCACAAAAAAAGATTACACTGCACAAGCCTGAGCACCATACAAAATGGAGGCAACGGCTGCAGCAAGCAATGCTGCAAACCACCTATTCTTGCCTATATAGCGGACGAAATATCCCGAATATTCTCGTACTTTTTTTGGTGTTCGACTAAATACGCTTTATGTTTAGCTTTGAAAGTCGAGACATATTATTATAATGGGGGAAATATTATTCCAACACTTAGTCGCTGCGTATCGAAAACCTGCCTCTGAAGGCCGCAGTTCTATGATGTGGTATTGAAAGTTGCTGAGCACAAAACCTACCCTCACCGGTGTTGTGCCTGGTAGTCCACACTAGTTTTTTTATATAGGTACGAGGTTTAACAACGCCAAAAAGCAAACTTGCTAGGTGAACCTTCCGTCGGGCATCCATCTTCAATATATTGTGCTTATTAAAAAGAGGAGTCACGTGGTTTCTTAACGGTATATTAAAACAAAAGCGTGCACAAGCATTCTGAAGTCTCTGAATCATGCGTTCAGTTTTTGATAACATTCGTGGGCCATATACCAAATCAGCGTAATTCAATTTCGACATGACTAATGACTCCACTAGCAAAACTCGTAATTCCTCACTCAAATATGGTCGTGCTTTGTATATTACTTTAAGTCTGTAAAAACAATTTCGGATAGACTCAGTAACATGTTTATCAAAACGTAGTTCAACATCCATGATAAGACCCAGATTTTGCGCTTCGTACACACTTTCGATGGGTTCCCCCATAATAGATATGTAAGCAGATGTTGGCTTGATTGCATTTAACTGGAATTTCGTGCCAAAAAGCATATATTTAGATTTTATAGGATTAAGTACAAGTGAATTTAGTTTGGACCAATGTACAATTCCTTCTACGTCTTACTTCAAGTGTTTCAATGCTTTGTCATAATCTTGAGGTATCGTTTAACGATACATAAATTTGTGTATCGTCAGCATAAATATGATAATTGCTGTTTTTTATTGATTTTGTTATATCTGCACAATACATAATAAACAATATAGGACCCAATATCGACCCTTGTGGAACTCCTCTGTGCGAACCATGCGATGACCAGAAGCAAGAACCGCACCGTCTGTGCTTATTTAAAAAAATTGGGTTCGTCTGCTCAAGTAGCTATCGAACCATTTTACTGTGTTAACGCTAAAGCCATAAAAGGACATCTTTGAGAGAAGAAGTGGAACATTGATACAGTCGAACGCGCGTGAAAAATCAAGCAATACCAACAGGGTTCACATGCCAGCGTCTTGAGCAGCCAAAATATTGTCTGTACGTCTAACAGAGCTGTGGTAGTACAGTTTAGAGCTTTTCTGTACCCAGACTGCACATCAGGAAGTATACTGTTATGTTCCAAAAACTCAACCAGTTGCGAACATACTACCCTCTCTAAAACTTTTGACAGTACCGGTAATATGCTGATGGGTCTTAGATCTTTAAGATCCGTTGCATTAGGTAATTTAGGTAATGGACGGATTTTAGCAACTTTCCACAAATCTGGGTAAGACGATGATTCAATGGACTGGTTAGCAATGCTAGTTATGGTATTCAATGTGATTGGCAGTGTTAATAACAATACTATACATACTTAGATACATTAAAAAGGAATATGAATACTTGAGCATAAACAAATATTTCTATATATACAACGCCTTCCTCTCTTCTAATTTACTACTTGCTGTGCCCATCAGGGTCCACGATTGCTACCATGTTATTTATATTACCATCTTATCTTTACATTGTGGATTTGCAATAAAGAATATGAATATGAATAATAGAATCATATTTATATTTATACCGTCACAACCCTCAGCATTAGACTTTATGCCACTCAATACCTTAGCAGTATTTGTATGTGTATATGATTTTAAACAAAAAATTGAGTTGCTATGTCGTGAATTAATATAAATAATATTCAATGAATATTCAAAATAAGTTAAATAAGAAAGACTAACTTCTTCATCACCGGGCTCATTACAGAAATGATCGCATATCTTATCAGGATTATCGAAATGCAAGGGTAGCTCTGCATCATTTTTCAGCGGAACTAAAGTTGTTATCAGATTTTTCCACAGCGATGCTGGGAAAGATCTGGGGTCCTTCATCTGCCCATTAATATGTTGCTTATAATATGCTGACTTTTCATAAAAGAGGGATTTGTTAACAAGCGTCTTCATTTCTTTATAGTATATTTTTTTACTTTCTGTCTTGTATTTACGGTATTGATCATGGGCCTGGTTCCTCAGATGCATCATTAATTTTATAGTATTCGTTATCCAAGGGTAAGAATGATCTTTAATAATACACGTTCTCTTGGGTGTATGAATATCGATCAAATTAATTATATGTGAATTGAATTTGTAGACCATGTCGTTAACATCTGTCAGGATGCTTATGTCACTAAAATCGAGTAAAAGCAGATCTCGTTCGAAATATTAATTTGTAATGTCCCTCAAAGGTCGATAAGATACGGTCATTGGAAGAATTTTAGGACGTTTAAAATTAATTTCACCCGTAACCAAAGCATGCGCGCCGAGTTCAGGTATCGCTTCAACAGACACAACGTGCCTTAACATTTGTACAAAATATGTCAATCAGCATGTCTCCATGGCCTGTAGAGTGTGTAGGTGAATCTACTAACTGTTTCAAGCTTAAACAACCCAAAAAAGTTTGCAACTTCTTTGTTTTCGAATCAGATAAATTCAGCATATTAATGTTAACATCGCCCCAAAATATAATATACTCGCATTTTGCCAGAGAGCTTAATGAGCTGGACAAAGCGTCCAAAAACAAGTCAACATCTAGCCATGGCGGGCGGTAAGCCGTGCCTATTATATGGTATATTTTATGGTAGCAAATACATTATGTGCGTATCTGACTTGGAGATGCAGAAATAATTGCTTCAGTGATTGTCGTGTCCCAATAAGTATAGTTTTCAAGCAAATTGAGCTGTTGACATGCAGTACGAAATGTTGGGCACACTATACCCTTAACAGTTCGTAGTGATTCAAATGTCGTTGGCCCACGAACATTCACCAGCAATAACCGCAAATGCATCATTCTTCGGATGAACTCTGTAAATATGACCAAGAGCATCAGTAGAACGCACATTCGGATGAACAGGAACCGCATCGCCTTGCTTCCGTCATGTAATAACATGGCATCTCCGCGTAAAGCAACGACAAATCGCAAACAAACTGGTCAATGTTGTCGCTGGAGGTGTTTCAGCACGTTGAGCAACATTTGACGCGGGGAAATATACTCGTTGACCATTCTCCAGATACACCGCCAAATGTGCAACAGTGGGATGACGTTCGTGAATAGGGAATGAAAATATACGCCAAATCGCCTCATTGCAGTTCATATCAACGCGCCGGAACGCGCGCGCCGGGCGGAGGGGTGAGCTAAGAATAACGACGCATCTACACTACATAAGCGGCAGCGTTTTGAAAACAATAAGGAAGCAGTTGTGGTAGCTGATAATAACTCTAATAGTAATGAGTCAGATTAATGGAAACTGGTTACCGACAAGAAAAAATCTAGGACCAACCTCAATGAAATCTGTAAAGGCGGGAACACAACAATTTCAGCATTACAAGCGACTGAAAAAAAGAAATTTTTACATGTATGGCCACTTCTCTCTTCTCTCACTCACTTCACATTGATACTTCTGAGGATGCAATAATAGAACATGTTACTAAGGTTTGTGGTTCCAAGGATATTAAGGTGGAAAAAATTATCCCAAAAACTAAAAGAGGTTACTCTTCATTCATGGTTGGAGTGCCAGGGTCAACATTTGAAAACTGAACAACGCTGATAGTTGGCCTTTAAATACCCAATTCAATGAATGGGTGTGGTTTCAAAACCCCCGTTAAACCACAGAGAAGTCAGCAAACCAAAAATAACTGTATTCAGGTATTTTATCAAAATGTCCGGGGCCTAAGAACCAAGACTAAGACTTTTTGCAATAATTTATCGGCCTCAATGTATAATATTATGGCTATAACGGAGACGGGCCTTAATATATGATGGTGAACTTATTCCGCATGGATTAAGTGTACTCAGATGTGATCGAGTGGACGGGGGGAAGCAGGGAGGAGTACTTTTAGCGTCTGCATCGCGATTTCAACTGACACGCCTTTTCTGTAGGTAATACAGACGCGGCCTTATGTGAGTTAGTGTGTGCAACGGTACACTTGGAAAAAATTTTTTTGTTTATGTGATGTGCTTGTGTTGTTTACATTCCGCCACAATGTGATTCTAATGAATATATGCATTTGTTTCGCATATTAGAAACTATAGGTATGTGTTAGATACGAGAAAGTGTTAGTGGTTGGTGACTTTAATATGCCTTCTGCGATGTTTGAAATAGTTATTTGGAATATGTCAACGCCTTTTGCAGATTTCGGCAGGTAAATAATGTAGTTAATATCAATAGTCGTACGTTAGATTTAGTATTGACGACATTGTTGCCGGATCAATTAAAAGTATTTTTGGCCGACGAGCCGTTAGTTGATACCGACGTGCAGCACCCACCGCTAATCGTCAGCGTGAACAACAGTAGCCGGCGCAGGGGGGCCCCGCCACCGACCCCGCCGCAGGGGGGCCCCGCCACCGACCCCGCCGCGTCATAATCCTCTGAATACAAGTAATGATAGTAATTACCGTAGTTGGAATTTCAAAAATGCAAATTTGTCTTATCTGTATTATAATTTAGAATTAATAAATTGGGATTTGTTATACGAAATTCAAAGTTCGAATTCTGCTTTGGCTTATTTTTATAATTTAGTGAATAATGCTATAGATCTTTGCACCCCTAAAAAAAAAGTTTCGTAGGTAAAAATAGTAATTCTAGACGGATATAATTAGTGATATCAAGCGAAAATGGAGAGTTTGACTCGCGACATCGCCGCGGGCTCAGCTCCTGAATAAGAGCTCCGTTCGAGTTCGAAACTAGTCGGGCAATCCCGAAGTATGCGCGTGAGTAATAACCGTTAAACTATAACTAATATGAAAATGGAGACATCATAAATTATTTAAAATAACATCATCTCCCAATGATTACGAAGCGTTTAGTCGGTACCGGTTAATAGTTAAATCACTTCAGCGTATCAAGCTTACCAAAATAAATTACAACTTAATTTTAAAGATGATCCCAAGTCGTTTTGGAATAGCGAAGAGCTGTTTGTTCGTTTCTTAAAACGCAAAATCTCTGGATCTACCAGTCGGATTTGAACAATTCTTTTTGTATATGATAGACTAACATGAGGCTACACCTCTCAGCTTGCTTAAATATTGGTATTTGTTAAGTAAATCGGAAGAAAAAGCGCTGGCGAACCTCTTACTCCGCGTGTGCTGGCGTAAATATAAGGCACTACAAAAATATCGGTTTTTAGTACACCTTAAACAAGAATCGCAATACCATAAGCCTATACATGAGCTACAACAAGGTATTTTGTGCCAAAATATATCGAATTATAAAAAGTGATTTATGGGCATTAATATTAAGCATGGCATATTAATCCTTACCAACGAGAGTTACTTCTCCATCAAGCCAATTTTATGAAGATAAACTTTGCCCTTTATAGCATGTTATTTGGTCGCATACAAATTCAAAATCAAATTCAAATCATTTATTCTGCAAATAGGTTTTTTGGAACTCTTTTACATGTCAAATTAAAAACTAGAAGGCGCCGGCTTTTCCTGTCTGACTACCTCTGAGAAGAAAAGCCGAAACAAACTCAGAGGTCACAGTCTCTTTTAAAGTCCAGACATCAGAATATAAGGCTATGTGAGCGTAATCATGTAGGGCGTCTGGAGTGGCCTTTTGAAGAAAGAGCCATAGCAGTTTCAAGTTGACCTGTCATTATTGACGGCACGTATGCATCAGTCATCGTGTAGCTCGACCATAATTAAGGGAACTCAACGACCCGTCGCAAGACGATACCAGATCGGCAGGACATTTGCGTAGGCCAGCTAAAATACTCAAAACCACCAGACAGTTACGAATCATGATATAAAAGTACTTAACCTACATGATGCTCACATTTACAATGAATTATTCACAAAATGTCAAATGGAATGTCAGAAATATTCATAATTGTTTACAAAATGTCATTAGGATGTCAATAAAATGCATTAAATAAGTATTTTCCATGTCAAGAGTTTTTTGCACAGTGCACTCAGTCCCATGCATTTTTGTCGTTTTGGTAATCTGAGATTGTGTAATATCCTTTTTTACATAGTTTGGATTTTATAAGTTTTTTAAATTTATTGTAGCTTAAATTTCTAATATCAATGGGCAGCTTATTATAAAAGCGTATACAGTGACCCATGAACGAGTTGCCTACTCTGTGGAGTCGAGTGGCATGTACAGAAAGGTTGTGTTTTTTTCTAGTATTAACATTATGAACATCAGATAATTTGGTAAAATTTGAAATATTTTTATACACATACAATAAATTTTCATATATATATTGTGAAGCAACAGTTAGAATATTTATTTCTTTGAACTCCTCTCTGAGAGATACCCTTGGACCCAGGTTGTAAATAGCTCTAACAGCTCTTTTCTGTAAAACAAAGATGGTATTAATATCCGCAGAGTTTCCCCAGAGAAGAATCCCATATGACATAATACTATGAAAATAATTGAAATAGACTAATCTAGCTGTATCCACATCGGTTAGGTGTCAAATTTTTCTTACAGCATAGGCTGCTGAACTAAGTCTACCAGACAATTTCTTTATATGGGGGCCCCATTGTAATTTAGCATCAATAGTTATTCCTAAGAAAACCGTTGACTCGACAGGGCTCAAATCTACTCCATTAAGTAATACATTAGTTTGTAAGTGCCGAACATTTGGCGTTGAAAACTTAATGAGTTTAGTTTTATTTTGATTTAGAAGAAGATTATTTGCATTGAACCACCGGACAACATCAGAGAGCGCATTGTTGACTTCGTCAAATTCTTTTAATTGTCTTCTTATTTTAAAAATGAGAGACGTGTCATCCGCAAACAATACAATCTCATGTTTATCCTTGACATAATAAGGCAGATCATTGATATAAATAAGAAACAGAAATGATCCTAGAATCGAACCCTGCGGGACACCCATAGTGACTGCAGAACCTGCCGATTTCTTACCATTAACATCGACCCTTTGAATTCTATTGTTTAAATAAGAAGTCAAAAGGTCGAGAGCCTTGTTCCTTATTCCATAGTGGTGTAATTTCCTGATGAGTGTAAAATGATGTACGCAGTCGAAGGCCTTGGATAAGTCGCAAAAAATACCGAGAGCATCTTGCGAGTGCTCCCAGGCCCCGAAAATATTTTTCAGCAATTCCACGCCCGCATCCGTAGTTGAACGACCCTTAGTAAAACCAAACTGTTTTGTATGAAGTAAATTGTATTTATTAAAATGTCTTAACATTTGAGCTAGAATTAGTTTTTCAAAGATTTTACTTAATGTGGGTAGTATAGAAATAGGTCGAAAATTTGTGGGATCAGAGGAGTATGAATGACAGTAAATTCTAAATTCAAATGAATTTTATTTTAAACGATCGCCAGCGCGACGTACGCGTTGTGGTGTGCCTTGCGTTGATTAGCAGATATAGAACCGAAGGGATTTTGAACCGCATTGTCCCTTGTGATGAAAAATGGATTCTTTTTGATAATCGTAAGCGGTCATCATGTTGGTTACACCCTGGTTCAACACCTAGTCAATGCCCAAAACGAAAAGTTACCCCTAAAAAAGTCATGGTCACTGTTTGGTGGTCTAGTGCCGGCATAATGCATCACAGCTTTTTACCAAATGGCACCAGTAGTACTGTGAATATGTACTGTTAGGAACTGGACACAATGATAGAGAAGCTCGCAAATCTCCGGCCAGCCTTGGTTATTCGCTCGTCCCCGCTGCTCCTACACGACAACGTATGAGGTCGAGCCTCATACAGCACAACAGATGGTCTCCAAGCTACAAGAGCTGGTTGGAAATTTTACGTCATCCACCGTACTCACCAGACCTTGCGCCAACAGACTTCTACTTTTACCAATATAATATTTACAACATTATTGATATCCAGCACCTTTTTTGTTTTTTATATTTTCTTAATCACTCATGGCAATCCCGAAGAATGTACGTGAGTAGTAACTGGTGAACAATAAATGATATGAATATATCTTACGAAAGTTATTATAGAAAAATGGTTTATATTTGAGAAGTCTAGTGAGGTGGATAAAAATGAAAAGATTCATACCAGCTACGGTCATCCTGGAGTGGAGTGTAGCAAAGGATATTTTGGGAGAGTCAGAAGGGGTACGTTTGATAGGGATACACGGTGGTGGTCAAGAAAACCGAGTACCAAGCGTGGAAGAAAAAAGCCGTTGCTGTAGCAAAAGGTAAAGCACAGGAAAAAATACATATACCGACTCGCTAAGGCGAGGGAATAGGGATGTACATAACACGTCTTATAAAGTGTGTAAGGGATGGAAACAGAACGGTACTCTCCGGTTGGAAAATTATAAATAGCTGAAAGAACTTACCGCTATGAGAAGCCACCCTGATTGATGGTGTAACACTTCGCTGGTGCTCACCTTTAAGACATTATGGTGATGTGCTGGAGTGCAATAACTAAAGAGGGATAAAGTTAATGTCGCATAGTATGAAAGTTTGGCACAAAATATTAAGAGCCGATTGAGAGAAGAGAGTGATATTTCACATAACGAGTTCGGTCTTATGCCAGATCGGAAAACAACAGATACCGTATTTACTATTCGCCAGTTATGTGATAAATAGAGAGGGGCGTGTGCAAGTGGCGCCTCCTAGTCCTTGACTCTTCCTGGTGATAATGGACACTCTTACGTCGGACATTCAGGATCACGCTCCCTGGTGTATACTATTTACCGATGACATTGTCCTGATTGCTGGGAGTGGCCTGGAGGTCTAGAGAAGATTGGAGGAATGCTGGCAAAGACTGGAGAGGGATGGCTTGATAATAATCTAAAGCAAGACGCAATATAATGTTTTGTGATGTCTCCAGTTCTGTGTCCCATAACTCTTGCCGAAGTACCCTTACCAGTCTGCTCCGGTATCTCGGATCGCTCGTCCAAGGTGATGGTCAAATAGACCGATCATGACGGATATGCACCGGCGGATCGACACAGACTTTATGAAATGGTGACAAATTACACGAACAATACCATAAGACCGTCACCCTGTATGGATCGGAATGCTGGGCCATGAAGACGAATGAAATAACGTTACGTCGTTGCATGTAGCGGAGGTGAGCATTAAGATGGTTGTGTGGGATGACGAGAATGGTTAAGGTGAACATGTGTATATCAGAGGAAGTTTGAAAGAAACGTCAGCGACAGAAAAGTTGAAAGGACATCGTTTGGACACGTGATGAGAAGGGAGGAAACACATGCGACTAGGAGTGTAATGAATATGAATGTTGATAGGTGGACGAGGAGAGGGAGGCCGAAGAAAAGATGGATGGATAGTGTGAACGATGATATTAATTAAAGTAGGACTAAACGATAACGTGACATTTACATGTATTTTCTTTTAGAAATTAGTATTTTATTCTTTTCTTCTAAGAAAATCAGAAAATATATATATTGCGTCGACCCAAAACAGCACATCGCAATAAGTATCACATCTTCACTCACTACTGAATCGATTGTTGTGAAACCTAGATTTTTGCGATCACTTCACATTATAATTAAACAACTTACAACCGGATTAATCGCTTAAAAGCATATCAGATTTTAAAGTTATTTAATTGTAGATATTCATTTAACACTGAATAATTTTATTGAGTTTGAGTTTCAGCGTCTGTAAAGTTCTATGGTACCGCAGCCTTTGACTGTGTGCAAAATAGCTTAATTATGTTTCGTGAGCGTCGTGGTCTCGTGGCACTGTATGCGCCGACCACTGGTTTTATCGTCCTTGGTCACAGTGTAGTACCATCTAATAATTATTAGACAAATTAATAATGTGCCTTATAACTATAAGCGAATCGAAGGGATTCTCGAGATATTATTCTTTTTCAATATTTACCAAGTTTGAGGTAACACCTAAGATTTACCGAGTGAATGTTGATGAAGTGTTAGTACTTATATCTTACTGGGTTTTACTGGATGATCTTAGGACGTACCGTAGTTCGAGCTGTTACGGTGACATAATATAGAATATACACAAATATATTATATATCATATACTAGCTGCGCCCGCAACTTCGTCCGCGCGGATGTCGGAAACTAACACTCAGTCTGTGGAACCCTAATTCGAAGTAACTTAGGCTAATTATAATATAATTTAAGAAAAAAACCCACACCCGTCATGACCGCGCTTACGTCATCATAAATGCGCCTGCCTCATTGGTCTAGTGGCCCCAAGCGCGACTGCTAAGTACGAGGTCTCGGGTTCGATTCCTGGGTCGGGCAGTGTTATTGAGTTTTTCTGTTAGAATATTCTCAGTAGCAGCCCGGATTTTGAATTATGCCTGGTAGATGGCAATAGACTCACCACCTATTACATTGGACTTAATAACAGCATTAGTGAAATGTGCGTGTACGACTGTGTACACCTCTGCCTACCCCATCGGGGAATGCAGGCGTGATAATGTTATGTTACAAATACGCGCGTGGTACTAGATCATTATTTTGTTACCCAATTATTTTAAAACTACGATATCTCCGAAGATATTCATTGAAATCAAATTATGTCAAGGATAATTTTATTCAAAATTAAATACTTGTGATGAATAACGTATTTATTTGAGATGAAATAAACGCTTGCCTCAAATCATCAAATCTGTGGCGCTATGTAAAGAAACTTCAGTTGGCAGCAAACATGAGAGTTGCATTGCTGAACGATCCATCTGTTCAAGATTTCTCCTTTCGGCAAGTACCTGCACCAGATCGCTAGTCGCAGAAGGAGGCCGCGGAGCAGGCCAGGGAGAATGTCGCCCTGGCAGTACCACCTCCTCCAGGCTTACCACCTATTACATAGGACTTAATAACAGCATTGGTGAAATGTGGGTGTACGACTGTGTACACTTCTGCCTACCCCTACGGGTAATACATTGCGGCGTGATGCTATGTTATGTTATAAATGCGCGCGTGCTACTTGATCATTATTTTGTTGCAGAGTTTAAAACTATGATATCTCCTAAGATATTCGTTGAATCAAATGAAGCAAGGGCAATTTGGGTCAAAATTAAATACTTGTGATGAATAACGTATTTACTTGGATAAGGATTAATATCATGTTTATAAAACCACCTTCGCAAATAATGCATTATTTTAGAACCAATTTGATAACCAGAAGAAAGGTTATAGTGAGTTAACCTTTGAAAGATAGACATATGCTGTCGCGGACTTTGAAAGATAGACATATGCTGTCGCGGACTTTTTTTTAGCACTTTTAAAGGGAAATAACTTTAACCGCTTTCGCAGCGCACGCAACGGAAGCTATCAAAAGGATTTTTTTTTTTCTCGTTTTTGCAACATTTTTTATTGTTGCTCCGGTCCTCCTATTGGTTGCAGCGTGATGTTATATAGCCTATTACCTTCCTCGATAAATGGACTATCCAACCCAAAAAGTTTCAATTCGCACCAGTCGTTCCTGATTAGCGCGTTAAAGCAAACAAACAAACTCTTCAGCTTTATAATATTAGTATACATACACTATTATACGCTATACATACATTCTATTTTTTCTTTCTTTATTTGAATACATTTTAATTAAAGCCGTATACAGAACCTTTTACCTGGCACATAATATGTGAAATCAGTTACGAATTCCTCCTGGGCCTGCTAATACACATTTAGATAACGTCGATATTACTTGAAACCGAACATGTTGCTTATTTTTGTTTTCTAGAGATCTTCACTTACAGCTGTTGAACATGACCTTTAATTTACGATAATCAAACATTTGTGTTTGTATTAGTGTATAAGTATTGTTTATATGTGTGTATTGTTTTGATCAATGTGTCTTGCAAGCAGCAAAACATAAATAAAAGATTTATATTACTTGTATTAGAAACTTCAGGAATACTTTTCGTTTAGGAAGAGACGACAAAATAATCATGATCCATAATGTAAATGTAAGAAACGCCCGCACGTGCTGCAGCCGCCAGACGGCAGCCGGCCGGCGGCGGCACGCTGCGGCAGGCGGCAGTAGAGTTTGTTGTGTGACGGTATGTTGTGCGCGCAGGTCGGCGGAGGATAACTTCATCTCGTCGCTGGAGGGCGGCGCGCTGTGGGGCTGCCGCGCGCTGCGCACGCTGCGCCTGGCGCGCAACCTGCTTCGCGCCGTGCCCACGCACGCGCTGGCACCGCTGCACCACCTGCAGACCCTGTACGTACAAGCGCTACGCCAACTCCCACGTGCAGTGTAGTTAGGTAGAAGTAAATCCACTAACTGGACAACAAGCAGACCAAGTATGGCCAGAATGTAGTTCAAGAGCCGTATGTATCATTCAGAACATATAATAACAACAGCTTGTGCGCAATATTAGCACCAGCCCTGTGCGACAAGTGCACAACGTGTGACCACATATATTGCGCACGTTATGAACTAACAAACTTTTCAGACTGCCCCACATGCCGGCTCCGCTACACTCGCCACATAAGTACTCCAGATAGCCAGCACTCGTGATATCGTCCCAACTTCCCGCAATACCGGCACCCTCCCCCCCCCGCCTCCCTCCGCCCTCTCACCGCTCCGTAATCTATACTACTAGCTTCTACCCACAGCTGTTCATTATCTACGGACGTTAAACTTGTATGATTCTGAGACTGATAAGTTTAAATGTAATTTATTTCTAATAAAGGTAAATAGTCAAGGACCCCATCCGTCCATCTACCGCAGTGGTATAGATGAAGATCTACTCCCAACACATAATTATCAAAGAAGTATCCTTAACAGTAATGATGTCCCTCAGACGGACCCGAGCGTCGAGTCTACTGCCGCAGTTCGGTTCTTCTGTAGTATGCCTCAGCTACACTATGCTCTTCGCACTGCCCCTCGCGCTGCCGCGAATATTGCCATATTATAATATATTGCAATATTTCGATACTGTCAAGGGAATCAAAATTTAAAGGGTACTTTCTGTTGACCTAAAATTATGAAATCTATACATTTGTAATTATTCATAAAAAATATTGTTTTTATTTAAAGTACGTAATCAATCATCAAATTTGTACGGAACCCTCGGTGGGCGAGTCCAATTTGCACTTGACCGGTTTTTTACCTAAACTCAAAATAAACTTTTTTTGCATTGAGATTCTCTATAGCAGGGGTTCCCAACCTTTTTTTGTCTACTACCCACTTTAAGAATAAATTATTTTTTAACGCCCCCCTTTTTAAACATACTTAAAAACCGCTAAGTACTTATAACTGATTATTGAAACGCAAATTTATAGTATTCGGACAGAGTATCTTTTATTGAAAATAAAACAAACATAATCAATTCTTATATAAAAACTAATGTGAAGGTTGAATCTGATGCTGTTCAATAAGTTTGTTGATATCAGGTTCCAATTTACTTAAAAACAGCCGCAAGTCGCCACGTTCGGTAACACGCAAACGATTTTTCTTTTTAGTAAGCAGCGTTGCCACAGCACTAAATCCACGGTCACACAAATATGACGATGGGAATGCTATCAAAAATCGTTGAACAATTGACCACAATCCAGGGTACAATTGCGGGATCGGTTTTTGTAGCCAAAATTCTTGATATCCATTTTTGAACTTGATTTTTATTTCTTCGTTTGTTGTCAATTCTATAAGTTCTTCTTCCAGCTGAGGTGACATTGCTGTGTTGACATTTGAAAACGGATCCAACACCCAGTCTGATATTTCCAAGTTTAAAATGTCCTGGTATCGTTCGGTGAAGTCAATGTGGAGGTTTTCCAAATGTTGGCAGTAGGCAAACAAGTCGTCGTTACTGCAGTATACTGATAAATTCGGAAAATTGTGAAACTCACGTCTGCCCATATTCTTTTTGTGCAGAAGCAGTTTGGCCGCGAAAGCAGCAACGAAATTTTTTGTTTTAATTAAATTTAGTTCATCTCCTTGCAGTTGGAGGTTCATGTCGTTGAACATTTTATACAGGTCTGTCATGTAAGCTATATCATTCTTTGATGTTATGAGCTTGTTGCGCAGTTCTGTATCTTTAGTTTCCAAGAACTCTATCATAGAGTCAAACAGGTTGTAAAATCGAATCAGACAATTGCCTCTTGACAGCCAACGAACTTCAGTATGAAGCAACAAACGGTTGAAATCTTCGTCATTAGTAACACAAAGCTGATGAAATAATCTATCATTCAAAGAGCTGCTACGGATTTTATTGACTGGTGATTGAAATAGTCGTTCACTTAAGTTTCTAGCAACCAAATGTTGTCTATGAATAACGCAATGTATAGCAAGGACATCTGGAATTTTATTCTTTAAGTATGCTATGAAGCCTTTATGGCGCCCTGTCATAGCCGGAGCGCCATCCGTAGCAACTGATATAATATTTTTCAAAGGAATCTCTTTCTCTTCACAAAACTTTTCCAATGTATTGAATATGGTTTCGCCTTTGGTATCTGTTTCCAAATTTCTGGCAAACAATAGTTCTTCACGTATTTTCTCATCTTTAATAAACCTCACGTAAGATAGCAACAACGCTTCATTAGTTGGTAAAGTGGACTCATCGAGCTGAATTGAGAATTGACTAGTCCTCAGATGATTGCACAATGATTCTTCAATGTTTTCAGCCATTTCATCAATTCGTCTTTGCACACAATTATTACTCAAAGGAATTTTTCGGATAATATCTGCGGCCGGTTTATGAAGCACAGTAGTTATTACTTCCTTTATTGCTGGCAAAATTAACTCTTCTCCGATGTTGTGTGGTTTGCCTTTTTGAGCAATTAACAAAGAGATATTGTACGAAGCTCGAAGTCCGTCGTCATCTTGCTTAGCAGCCGCCGAAAATAGTTTTGATACACTTGGCTGAGTATTATGCTTCTTCTCTAGGTCTTGAAAATATGCTACATTCTTTTCTGTCTTATCTGGATGCATTTTATTCAAATGATCATGCAGTCTTGAAGGCTTCATTGCTTCGTTCGAAAATGTTTTTAGACATAGAAGACACAAAGGCGACGACGGGATTTTCAATAAATCCGAATTTAATATATTCCGACATTGTTTTGTTTTAAGAAATACGTAAGTGTTGAAATCAAGTACTGCTTATCTATTATGCGCGAAACCGCAAATGAAAATAAAATAAATTTACGTCGTTTATTTAGGATTGCATAAGCAGCACGCACCAACAGGAATAAGACAAACGTGCATAAACTCGTTTATCTCATTCGACGCCCAATCGTACTCGACAAGCAAGAACAAGTATTATAGAACCAGCCGATTGGTATAGGAATGTACAATTCGGATTATTTAACAAAAACTTGTTAAAACATGATTGCCCGCGGTCTATTATATCGAACCGAGTTTGAGCTATATCTTAATTAATATTAGTTGATGTTCACAAGATGTAGTTCTCGACTAGAGTCGAGAGCTCAGTCGGTGTCTAAGAGTCTTCCTAGCTAGGTAGATGAAATTATAAATCGACCCCAAAGCCCTACACAATGCCCCCTTTTTTTTCTGGGTCTCTTACCGCCCCCCTTTAGGCCTGCAGCGCCCACAAGGGGGCGTTATCGCCCACGTTGGGAAAGACTGCTCTATAGGAACACTTATAACTTGTCCAATCCTCATCCAAGTATCGCGTACCCCGTGCGTGTACCTGAAATAAATAAATGATAAAATGATAAAAGATTTATTTCTGTAAATAGATCTGTTGAAGTCATTTTTATAAACTAGATGGCGCCGGCGTTTCCTATCTGACTGACTCTGAGAAGAAACGCCGAAACAAACTCAGAGGTCAACGTCTCTTTTGAAGTCCAGACGTAATAGTATGTACATATCTATATTATACTAATAATTATGGAATATAAATATACATATGGCAGAAATCGGTTGTACACCACATCTATTGACGTTCTTCACCAACTATATGCAACACAGACATCAGTATGTTGGCTACAATGGTTGCGACTTTCGGACTTTACCAAAAATGGTTCCTGTTTGATATTCGAAGATTACATCAAATTGCTGTTTGAGTCAATACTGAGTCTGATTGCAAACACTTACAGGATGACAAAGGATAGTGGAATGGAGTCAGGAAAACAGGCTCTACTTCAACGTATATAACGTGATAAGTTTAACCCGCGCGCATGCGAGTGCGTAGTGAATGCAGTACCGATGCAACGAGTCACACAGGTACGACATTTAGAGGATGTTCTCACTCCTGAACTGTCTTTTCGTGATCATATAACTAAGATCGTCGGGCATGACAAGTAACACAGCCACACTACGTCTCTGCCCACTTCCCTCGCTACTCATCGAGTTTGTGGCCGCGGTGTTAGCGCGGCACCGAGTAGCGCGTGGCGCAGGCCTGGAGAGTGGTGAACTGGTGACACACTTGCTTCTAAATATAGAGGCGCAGGAGGCGGGAATATCATAATTCTTGGTATTTATAATAACGCATGATGGCGGCGCCCCCCGCGCGGACTGCGTGCACCCGCTGGCACGTATGGAACGTTACAATTCCATCCCGGCGAAAGGAGCCCGCAACCGATGTCAGAATCTATGATATTATAATGAATTTCAGAGCATTACCTTGAATCAACGGACTGAAGGTATAAATCTAATACCTATTGAGATATAAGATCCTGAAATACATAGCTAAGCGACAAACCCTTAAAATAATAAATAATTACCCTCGAATAACTTCGCAGTTTTCTAATAATCTTTCAAAAATATTAACGCATGCGGCGCGAACTCTAAAGCTATACATTTTTGTGAAAAGCAAAATTTATAACCAGAAATTAGTCAAATAGACAATTATAAGGTGCTTAAAATGATATCACACTCGCTGTGTCTGACTATTGAATAATCGAATGGGTTACTTGTAGATTACGTTATGGGGCGCCCCGCAGGCTCTCCGTCTGCATACCGCCCCATCGTGTTGCTGGACGGGGTGTGCAAACTCTTTGAGAGGGTTATTGCAGACCGCATCATCGCGCACTTAATGGGTAGAGCCCGATCTGGCGGAAATCTGTTTGGTTTCTGCCGGGGGCGCTCTACGGTGGATGCCATCATGCGCGAGATGACTCTGGTACACGTGCCCTGGAAGAACACGCTGCCTCGGAGTTGTATTAGGGCGGCATTAGTCTACCAACGAGTGTCGACCTACCTCAGCTACCCGGGTAGACGGAGTCAGCGAGAGATGTCGCTCGGTTCTGGGTCCGCTCCTGTGGAACTTCGGCTACAACTGGGTGCTGCACGGCGCTTCTCTACGGCGTCGTGCTTCCTGCTACGCTGACGACACGCTGATCACAGCACGTGGGAACTGGGACGACACCCCGGCAGGCGATCATATCATATCAGGATCCGGCAGTTGGGCTTCGAGGTAGCTATGCATTAATCCAAAGCCATTTGTTTCCACGGGCCTCGGAACGGGCCATCCCTAGAAACTAACATCGTGGTGAGTGCCGCTATTGGCGTTGAGTTGACGATGAAGTACCTACCTAGGACTCGTTTACGACAGCCGGTGGAACTTCTAGGAGCACTTTTAGCGGCTCATCCCAAAACGAATGCTGGCTGCGTCAGCGCTTAGGCGGCTGCTAGGTCGCTGGGCAGTTCAACGAGGAAAATATCTCGTCTGTTCCTTCATCCTCCTGGTTTTATCTCGGTCATTTATTTCTGTTCGGCGCAACACCACAGATTAGATAATAGTTACTACATATTGACCTGTCTTAACACGTTCTTCTTCCATAATCTCTATCGGCCGTCATACACACATACATAAACTCAAGCATTTCTTCCATGGGGGTAGGCAGATTCTACAGAACGCCACCTGCTACGATCCTTAAATACTCCTTTTGCTTCGTCCACGTTCATACATCTGTGGGTTTACTCTTGAAATTAATTCCAATCCAATTCCAATATTAGATCCTTACATATGCCTGTTGCTTCGTCCACGTTCATACATTTGGTCATACACGCGCGCAGGTTGCGAGTACTACACACGCTTACCTTTTTGGAGGATATCACTAATAAGGTCAGTGTGTATCCTTCTAGAGCGTTACCTTCCGGCATTTGTACCTTTTGTTAACCGTCTTTCATTAATTTTCTCAATATGATCAAACGATATAAGCATACTGTTTTAAATTTTTGTCACTACGTCTTCTTTCAAACCGCAACGTCGTCTTATCACATCTTTCAATTTATCATTAATAGTTACACCACACATACTTCGCAAGGATCCCAACACTCACTCGTCAGCCGTCATCTCGGTACTAATTCCCTCTGTATCCATACGAGTTTCATGTTTCAAACAAACCCTCTATCGTTCCCTCGCTCCTCCTCGGCTTTAATTGCTATTGACGTCAACGTTCGTTTTAATTCTTTAATGTCATCTACTGATAATACCTTAATTACTTAAATTATGCATTAAGTACATTTGATTGTAGTTATGTATGTACTTTGCTCACGTGTGGCAAAGAATCTAAATAAAAATATACACATTAAAATATATTTTTGTTGTCAGCAGCACGTGTCATGTTATTTCTGTATACATGTACGATGTCTGCGTTCAGTTTGAACAAAGTATGTAAAATGGATGGACCGATGGATGCCAGCAGACTTGTTGCCAGGTAACAACGAGTCCTGCCGGGTCTGGTCACACGGACCTTCCCAGCGACCGCGCTCAGTAAACTGATTGCGATATTATGTCGCCGAGCGTATTCCACATCAAGTATTTTCCTTAGATTGTGTATGTTACTAATTTGTAACTGTTCGCAGGAACCTGGCGGGCAACCTGATCAGCGAGCTGCGCGACACGTCGGTGCCGCCGCTGGGCGCGCTGCACACGCTGTGAGTGCACGCCATACGCGTACTTGTTGTAGCAGTTTGTAGCTCACATCACTACCAGTACGTCAAATAATAACCAAATAATCCACGGCAATAGATGGACGACACGGATACTATACTGTACAATTAATTAGTCTAGTGGCCGAGAGCGCGGCGGCTGAGCGTGAGGTCCTGGGCTCGATTCCCGGGTTGGGCAGTGTTATTAGACTTTCTGTTAGAAAATTCTCTGTAGCTCCCAGCTCAGTAGAGTTAGGAAGTTGGCGGTGTGACACCCCCGTGCTTTGAAGAGCACGTAAAGACGTTGATCTTGCGCCTGATCTCTCTCCGGTCGTGTCGGCTGGGAAGCGTCCCATTTAACTATGACAATGAAGGAAGAGGGAGTGCATTTGTACAATCTCCTGCTTACTTCGCTAATCTCCGTGGAGATAGACCGCCGTGACCGAAAACTAGTTCGACAGGAGTACACCGGGGGCGTACAAATACGTCATGGTCATCCAATCGGCGCCAGTAAGTGCACTTCAGATAGCATACGTTTTTGTTACAGTATCGAAAATCTAAATATAGCATCTTGAAATGTTATAAAAACTCACAAGGGATCACATCCCATGCGTCAGTTAATAGGTATAAAGAGATTGTATAATAATTTCACATAATGTTATTAGTAGCGGTATCTTTTATTTGAAGCTGACTGTTAAGTGACGATGTCAGTGTTGGCCTGCGGTTTTATGATAGGGCAGCACCTACTCAATAAGCGTATCATAAAAGAATTAGACTACTTTATGGATACGCAGGATAAAATAATGTTTTGTATGGCAGCCCCAAAAGCGCGCACACACTTATAATGGGCGACCGTTGTGTGCTTCACTCATGATTAGACAAGCTTAATTTCGTGCTTGACCGTTTCGTAATTGTCGCACTAACAATTTCTTATGTACTTGAATGTTATATCACGAACCTTAAACGGTCAAGCCATATTTCTTTACCAAGATGTAGAGTTTGTAGAGTCATAGCTTGTTGGTAGAGTTATTTGTTATTTATTGTTATAAATGAGGTACAGTCCAGAGCACGTACTGCACGTACAGCTGTATACTGTGGGCAGGGCCCGTACACTATAATGCGAAGTACAAGTCGGAGCTCAGTTAGGGGTTTGGCTCTGCTGGAAATCTTAAAACTTTTTGACAATGAAAGCATTATGAACTGGTGAGTCTTGGTGGCCATCTTCAGAGGAAATGTTTTTGGTTGTGTCGGGTTTTTTATATATCAATGGTTGTGTCTCATGACTACAAGGCAGACGCCATTACTTTAAAAAAAAAGTGCTCTGTCTCTTGAACTTCAGCTATTATGTGTATCACAGCGCACTCTCTATTGTTGCCTTTTTCTTTATTGGTTTGCTATATGTATTAACCTGTAAATCATATCGGTAAGTACATAGTTTTAAGTCGATTGTATCCAACTATGTATTTTTAGTAATTAAATTAAAATAATGAGTACAAACATGACAAGATACCAATAGACTGTTACGATAGAATTTGCCGAATCTTACAAAAACGATGCTGTTTGATTTTTCATTGTTTCTCATCATCAATGAAGGTTTCTGGATATTGGACCACTTCTATACATATTCTTTTATAGGACGTAGTCCTGCCCCGATACCGATAGCAGCGCCACGTACCGGCTCAAATTGTAAATCTTAACCATCCATCCATCTAGGACTTCAGGAAGTCACCTAGAGGTTTTGATGATCATCAGCCTGAGTCAGTCATGAAATCGACGTATTTCAGCAGAATGTCAAAAATCTGCTAAAAAATGTCAGTTCGAAAATACGACGAAACGTTTTCAGAAAAGTTAGGTAGCGTCCCGCTTCCATTGGGGCGTCTTGGTGGGTGCACGGTACACCGCGGTGGTGCCCCCAGATATCGCAGTGCTAATGTAAAATCTGATGCTGTCCACCGTACCTATAGATATCTGTTAGAACTCCGCCCCCACGGGTGTACCAGAAGTCTGCCCGTGCGAAACCGGGCCGCGTCGGTAGTTACCTTAGAGCCACTTTTAGCGGAGGGGGATGTAACACACAAGCACAAAAGAACTTGCACCAAAGTAACAATAGCTCTCGTCATTACATTAGTAGTATTAACACACATAAAAAAACTAAACACAAACATCAAATTGTATCACATATTCGTAAAATCCAAACCATACAGGTAAAAGGTATAAAGGCTTGATTAGGAATCATATGGAGTGCAATAAAGTATTGAGTATTGAGTATATGCCAGTGGCGAGAGGGGTACCCCCGCTAAAACTACTCCAATACTAATTCCTTCAAACTACTTACTAAATAATTTCTGCATGACATTGAGTTTCTTTTAAGTTGTTAAGAGTATCAGAATTGCTCCAAAAATGACAGTTCATTAAATGATCACGTAAAATTAAGCAACTCTGGATAAAAGTATCAATCATCATACTAATTGTAGGTACATGTTATCTATTTGTATCAGAAACAACAAAATGTACGGCCGCAGAACATACCCAGCTGAGCGGGCCGAACACTGTAAAGTGTATTTGTTTGCACTCTGGCTTCAACTGTGGGCGGTGCTGAAATATTAATTCAAACGATTGAAAGGGATCTTCGCAGACGCGGCGCCGATTTATATAACTGATGCGGGTCATTGAACTATGCTAATAACAACTACCTGCGTTGAACTATCCGCTGTCGGGGTTTGTTCATATTTTGAACACAAAAAGGGCGATCGGCATCCCGCATCACTAGTCGATTAATGATTTTGCGATGTCCTCGTATACGTATTATACTCTGTATTTTATACTACTGTGGTGGCAACAAACATACGGCCCGTCTCATATTAGCGGTTATAGTGTGGGCGCTTACCTAAGAAGCGCTTACAGTACCACGACTGATACTCGTGGTATCAGTCGCACGGTGCTGGCGGAGGGATAACGTGATGATCATCATCCCTCTGCCCGTATCCCAATTTATTTGGGGCCATGCATACTCTCTACTTGTACTGGAATGCTGCAAAAGTTTTGGATTATTTATGACCGGCCGCCTGCCTGATGTCAACCCTCATTGGGAATGCTGTTGTTGGTGGTAACCGCCACCCAATACGGTCTCCTTCTCTCTAGCTATGTCATAGCAAATGTTATCCATTCGCCAGGTTCTGGTGTTATCCTACTATAACACACCACTAACCGGGCCAAAGGGATAATGTGATGATACATATTATAATAGGTTGACTCTAGTTCGTATCACTACAGTAAAAGTTTCATCTAAATCCGTAGATTCTTCAATATAAGAAGATATATCTACCCAGCGAGGCTCCGTCGACCAGGCCGGTAACATCTATTTAGCGATAACAGAAAATATTTGGTCTGAAATTAACTTTAAATGCATTTATATCATATATATTATATACTAGCTGCGCCCGCAACATCGTCCGCGTGGATGTCGGCAACTAACACTCAGCCTGTGGAACTGTAATTCGGTTTCACCCCGTTAATTTGAGAAAAAACCGACTAAAATATATTCCGACTAGGTACGTTATATACGTATTATAATATATTACGACTGTGTACACCTCTGCCTACCACGTGTTATCTGTTATGTTATAAATACGCGCGTGGTGGTACTTGATAAATATTTTGTTGCCGAGTTATTTTAAAACTAAGATATCTCCGAAGATATTTATTGAAATCAAATGATGTAAAGGGAAATTTTGTTCAAAATTAAATACTTGTGATGAATAACGTATTTATATGGATAAGAATTAATATCATGTTTATAAAAACACCTTCGCAAATAATGGATTATTTTAGAACCAATTTAATAAACATAAAAAAGGTTATAGTGAGTCAACCATAATAGATAAAAATATGCTGTCGCATATGGCATGCCTAATTTTTTGTAAGACGTGCTAACGGACAACCCATTTGGAGATTTTTTGATTATGTGCTATATTTTGTTAATTTCAACTCATAAAAGAAAGAGATTACAAAATAAAAAGCAAAAATAACTAATAACCTTCATTTGACCTGAAGCACTTGCAGTGACGTCACATGTTCATATTTTATATAATCTGTGGACTGAAGGTATGTTGACATTTTTAGTGATGCCAGACTACGTAAAAGGAAATGTTTTCTGGCATTTTTATAGTGAAGCTATTTTAACTAAAATCGCATTTCATAATACGAATGTATTTTATTTTTTGAACTAAGATTACTATGTATATTTCTACAAGTATATCAAAATAGATCTATGCCCAAAAACTTAAAAAATATGCGTTTTATATTAATAAACATCACAATTTAAATACTAGAGCTGGCAACACTTGTCGGTTTGACGTTTGTGACCTTCATTTGACATTACCAACTGACATGAAATTGACAGCTGTTTGTTTTAATTCGTGTAGAAACTAGGTGTGTTAAAAATTTGTAAACACTTTACGTCATTAGGGGATATATAAAAAAAAAATATAAAAAATTAAATGATGTTCTAAAAAAATAGCCAAATTGGTATCTCATAATTAGATAAACATTCGAAAAATATATATAAAGAAATATCTTATTTTCATTTGTTTGTATTCATTGTCATGCATGCCCAATTCTGTCATACATGATTTTTGCGTAACTTTACCGTTTACGCAGCGTTCGCAACGGAAGCTCTTAAAAGGAATATTTTTTTCCCTTTTTGCAACATTTATCCTTGATGCTCCGCTCCTATTGGTCGTAGCGTGATGTTGTATAGCCTATAGCCTTCCTCGATAATTGGACTATCTAACACAAAAATAATGTTTCAATTCGAACCAGTCGCTCCTGAGATTAGCGCGTTCAACCAAACAAACAAACTTCAGCTTTATAATATTATTAGTATTAGTATAGGTCTTACTAGATGTTCCTGCGACTCCGTCCGTGTGGATGTCGTAAATTAACACCATGTCGTGTATGAACATAAATTCATAATTAACAAAATGTTCGAAGTGATTCTTTAAATTGGCATTACTTTATTATTTATGAACCGATTGACATGAAACAAACACTAAAAGTTAAGTGAAGCTTACCACAATATATTAGTGAAACACACATCTAAATCGGATAAGCCGTTTCTAAGATTAGCGTGCTCAAACGCACAGACAAACAGATAAACAGACAAACATACTAACAATCACTGTTTTGGGTGCTATTTGCAATTATAAAAAATTATAAAGGTCCCAATAATATTTTTTCTCATATATTTTCCATGTACAGACAGCGATCCGTTACAATTTTATTATATGTATTGATGATGATGATGATGATGATGATGATTGATGATAGCATAGAATAAAAAAGAAAATAGTTACATTTCTACAATAATTAATGAAACAATTTGGTGAGCATTTATCCATTCTGGCAGGTATTTCGAATTTATTGGTAGTATAATAAGTGCATTTCTGGTACGCGTGTGTACGTTGTGTGTATACACAAGCACACCTTATTTATTTATGAATGAATTTATGTGGCATGAAAATATGGTTGTGAGCAGGAATCGAACCTGCGCCGCTCGGATAAGTACTCCAGGTGTTTTATCAACAACAAATCACATGTTTGCAGTTCACTGCGCTTGTGTATAGCATCTGATTTATTTATCCGTATTTGTTATGGTAATCGCATCTGTACGATATTGTATTACCTGCTAAGTTATTCGTGTCGGATAGATAGTAGAGATAGCGATGACGTCACCCAAAGACGTATGACTGAATGAAATGTGGAAGAAGAATTCGTGGTAGTGAGTAGAGTTCGAAATGGTTTAGTTGGCTGAGCGTCTGGAGTATTTATCCGGGAGGCGCAGGTTCAAATCCTGCTCAGAACCGAATGTTTTCTGCCACAAAATAATAGATGACTTGATTTTATTAAATTTCGTTCATATCTAATGCGTAGTAACTAGTCGATGCTAATACTAAGTTTTTTTTTCTAAGTTTTTTTTTTTTTTCAGCAATATACTAAGATGCATTTGTCACGTATCACATAGTTGTTATGTTTCAATCGCGTTTGACATTCCCCTATTAACCCTCTATAAACGTCATCCGTGAGCTGATGAGGTCACTTCAATACACGTAATAGTGTTGTGTGACAGCACGTGTGCGGGAGCGCGCACCGCGCACGCGACTCGCGACCTATGACGTCATGCGTTGGAGAGCTGTCCCCGGCCCGATGCGTTCAATACCTACTCGTTTTGCAATAATGAGCATTGAACACATTTATGTCCTTATAGTGTGGAGGTGAGTATAAGGCCGCGGGGGTATGGCGTGGCGTGGGGGAAGGGGGCACGGCGGCTGTTCACTTAGATTTATGTGCTCACAAATACAGTCAGCTATCGGTGTCGACTGTCGATGTGGGCCACTAACTCGCTCGATAGCACTAATCCTCGATATAAACATATTGGTATCTGGTCTATATCATTCTGTAACTCATCAATAGTGGTCGATTTCGCGGATGTTGTGCGGTACTGAGTGTCGTCGTAACGGGCGCCGCGGACCGTGATCGGCTGAGCGACTGCCTATTAAGTTTGTTCGTCATAATATCTGTGCTCGGTGTCAAAGTGGCGAGCGCTAGTACTTCGCCCCCGCGCACTCCACCCCCTCGCGCCCCACACCCGAGACCCGCTGGGCGCCGATTCCGATAAAAAAACACATTAGTCACGACGCATGAATGGTGTGGACAGGGGAACATAACGACGGATTTATTTATTTTGGAAAATCTCCGTCGGTACACTATTTACAGCTTTATAGAGTTGTACGTAGACTTGACGTCACATGGTGGCTTACCAAGTTGGGCCTTGTTACAGTGTGGCAGTAGTACCTACCTCAAGGTGATGTGTGCGGGCGGAGCAACCCACGCACCACATAACTATAGAGCATGATGACAAGCTAGCAATCCACCTGTGACATATCATATTGTATGTGTAGGCATTATGTTAGCGAAATGCGTGTCGTGTCTATCATGCTATGCGACCACGACGCGATTTGGCGATGACGATGACTGATGCGTGCTAAGCCCTAAAATGATGGATGATCGAGCGTAGCGAGTTTGCAGTTTTTGGTACCCCGACACGGACAGGTTAGGTTCGAAGGGGTTGACCCGCGCCAACCTCTTCGTGCAAACTAGTTCGAATTCAGCAAACACTAACTTTGTGTACCTATTTACTTTGCTTGAATTACTACACGTTGTGTTCAAAGAAGACGTAGTGACGATAATTGGAAAGAGTATCTATGTTGATATGGTTTGGTCATATTGGGTAATGAATGAATGACGATTAACAAAAGGTATCCACAAGGCAGGTGAAGATGTAAGTGGAAATGCCGGAAGGAAACGCTCTAGAAGTATATACACTGACCTTATTAGTAATATCCTCCAAAAATTTCAGGTGCGTAGTAGCTACTCGCAACCGGCGCTTGTATGACCAGTAGGGTTTAACTCTTCGAATGGGAGAAGTACAAAATTATACAATATCATACTTCATGAGTCATGACAATAAAAATGTATTGTGTCTGGTAATAAGAGAGACAACAGATCAATTTCAGGAGTAATCCCACACAGGCATGAACGTGGACGAAGCAAAAGGAGTTTGTAAGGATCGTGGCAGGTGGCGTTCTGTAGTTACTGCCTACCCCCATGGGAGAAAGGCGTGAGTTCATGTATGTTAGTACGTATGTGTTCATTCCGAGCACACCGGCAACCACGCGGCCGGTTCTACAGGCACGGCTAGTGGTATAAATAAGATTTCATCAGTTAGCCCTTAACTATGTGTAGTGTTAGGTATTAGGCTTTCTTTTGTGGTACTTATTGAGATATTTGTTAATTTGCTACTTGTTGACTTTGACGATCTAAGACGTAGTTTTATAGTCAACTATACTAACACGTTGACGAAATTATGATAAATAATATTATGATGTGTGACTGAGACAGATCCCTAGCATTACCGGTCGTCATCACGTCAGTCGTCAGTGTAATGTGTGTGTGTGTATGTCCGGTGCCGGGCGGCGGGCGGCCCACCCGGCACCGCTCGCCGGCGCCGGCGCGCGGCGGTGGCGGGAGCGGGTCGACGACCGCGCGGCTCCCCGTCCCCTACCACCGCCCCTCACACCAAAACAGTTTAAAATCTCATCTCAAGATGTATAGATAGTGTACTGGAAGATAATTTTAAATATTTGTTACAGCTCTGTGACGACCAAAGTTAACACCAAAAGAAACTATTAATTATTAAATATTAAACCTCATTAATATAAAGTTACAATATTAAATGGAAAAAGAATACGGTCGCGAACAGGATTCGAACCTGCGCCTCCCGGATAGATACTCCAGGCGCTCTGACCCACTAAGCCATCTCGACCTCTGCTCACCACCGCGAATTCTTTTTCCATTTAATATTGTAACTTTAGAGTTCGCTAAGCATGCGTTAATGCTTTTTCAAAGACATATCTTGAATTATTAAGGTAATTGCATTCTTTACGATATTGTATTAACTGCAAAGTTAGTCGTGTCGGTTCGGTCACTTGTAAGTACTGAATTGATTGCAATGACGTCGCCATAAGACGTGTTAAAATATGGAAGAAGAATTCGCGGTGGTGAGCAGAGGTCGAGATGGCTTAGTTGGTCAGAGCGCCTGGAGTATCTATCCGGGAGGCGCAGGTTCGAATCCTGTTCGCGACCGTATTCTTTTTCCATTTAATATTGTAACTTTAGAGTTCGCTAAGCATGCGTTAATGCTTTTTCAAAGACATATCTTGACTCATTAATATAATCACAGCTGGCGTGATTAAAAATTAAAAAATAATAAAAGAATGTTGTTTACATGTTGTTTAACAAAGTTTACAACTGATCCATGACACCAGTGTTCACCATTCCATCATAGTTATCTCAATTTTAAAGCATGTTGGCTTAATAGTGTCTCAATTCTTTAATAATCGTCAAGATAATAAATATATTTTGACATATAAAAGTACGAATTGACATATTTCCAATGTGAATCGATCCGATTTATGTTCAAGAGTGACCATACAGGTCGTCTGTACGACTACTCTGTTTTATTGCCAACAAGTAGGTAAGTAATAATATTTGTGGAGCTGTTATTTTATCGAATTACAATAATGGTACGCAACTAATGGCTTTTAGATAATCCCGTAGGTGCTCATGCCAATTTGATGACTCGATTAAAATAACTGGCGAAGTGCGAGAACAAAAATACATACCGACCGACAAATAAATATCATACCGACGAATAATAGATACTTAATCATGAAAATGGCTCGTTCATCCGCATCCGTGTACAACTCACGTTGTAAGTGAACAGACAGGCACGTGAGTAGGACAGCAACATGTTGTGCATCTTTACAAGTACACTGATCACCACACCAGGACGCGCACGTTCGCAATCTGTTCAGTTTGTATGCGTGTGATCACGGATGCTCCGCATCTACTACATATTTACTTTTCATGGATGTTGCCGCCGCCGAGCACCCGTGATGGTACAATAGTACTTACATAAATATTTAACCCTACAGTATTCGTCGGCATCGGGTATTCTGTTTAATACATAAATAGGTACATCACCATACATCAACACAAAAAAAAAATTTTTTTAAGCTCATACTGTTATTTGCGCGATACCCGTGCCTAAAAATCATCAATAAAAAAAAAGTCTGTCTGTTTGTTCCGGCTAATCTTCGAAACGGCTAGAC
This sequence comes from Xylocampa areola, assembly GCA_935421205.1. Taxonomy (NCBI): domain Eukaryota; kingdom Metazoa; phylum Arthropoda; class Insecta; order Lepidoptera; family Noctuidae; genus Xylocampa; species Xylocampa areola. The sequence goes on along the minus strand of OW285216.1, from coordinate 18,418,898 downwards.
CGATTCTGATAGCATTTTACTGATAATAATATAATTATACGCGGGGCACAGCTAGTAAATAATAATATAAAAATATATATCGTTTACCACATAAGTAAGAAAAGGCTAGGCAGAACATTACGACATAAGTAGTCTCTCAAAAAGTTGAGCGTAAATGAGCGAAGCAATGAGTGGCGGGACGTGCCGCGTGACGTAGTGTGCTCTGCGACGGCGAGCGGCGGCGCGCGTGCCCGAGCGCGAGCACGCACCACATATTGTGTCGACATTCGTCGCCGCGGCAGTTATCGCCGACCGTGTCACATTCATGTTTAGTTATCGCTCGTTAAACAAAGTGTTCCCTGGTCAATAACAATCTTGTGTCGCATTATAAACCGCTCAGCGAGACAGTATGCCCGTCGGTCGGCGAGGTTCCGCCGTGAGTGCTCTTATCACTCGTACTGTCATTGAGGTTAGCTCCGCAGCCCCGCTTGCCGCGCACCTCGTCGGTAGCGCCTCTTCCCACGCCACCAGACGCTCCATGAACTACCATCTCCGGGACACGCCGATTTAAAGCCGTGTACCTTCAATAGCCCCTCGGTGTTTCAGTCAATGACACCGTAAGGACTCTTACATACGAGCGTCGTCGAGACGCGGCGACCGGTGCCGCCGAGCTGTCGTCGACAGCGTGCCGCTGGTATGTAAGAGCCGTAAGTCATCGCTTGTTATATGTAACCGCTGAGCGCTCTCAAGTCATAGCTGTCAATGAATCCGTATGACTAGTGTCACGCGCGCTCGGGAGTCCCATGATATAGTTGTTGTTATTTGTGAACGACATCACAACACTCCCGAAGTTTACCTTTACTTGTCGATCGATTAAAAAATATTCAAAAGAGTCTCTGGAACGTGTCGATCGTGTGATTCGGTTCTCATATTCTTCTACAACATTGTGAATGGATATGTGCAGTGACATGGTTGAACAGGTACCTACCAGGTAAATAGCGACGATTTCGAAGTGGAAGTAATAAATTAGATAGCTAAGTTGGCAGTGCCTGGAATATTCCTCTGGTGTCGCAGGTTTATTATCATATCATACTCTTAAATGTGGCTGTACAGCTGTGTACACCGCAGCCTACCCCTTCGAGAAATACAGGTGTCGACACAACGCGTTAGGGTATGGTTCAGCCACTCCAGGCCACGCCGCACACGGTATCTTCGTTCGTGATACGGGAGGCCTCTTTGACGTTACGTAGATTAGACTTTACGATTTTAGGATACCTATCCTATAGATAATCACATGAATATAGTTTAAATATAATATATATATATATATATATAATAATTTAGTAACGATAAAAGAAAAACTTTAAAAGAAAAACGATAAAAGAAAAACGTTTTTCGGCGGTAGGTGCGATAAAGTAAAGACGTGTCTTCAATTTGCGAATTTTATTTAAAATTTAATTTAATTTAAAATTAGTCTAAGTTATTCATAAATAGTACTCACGGTTGCACTGTATTCAATGTCATAAAAGCACAATTTTAACACCACCTGCCAGCTTAACAACATTTACGTATTAGCACAATATTTAATTAAAAACTCGGAGAACACAATGTCACAGCTTGCTGATGTTCTGTCTGCACAAAAGACTCTCGAGGAGAGTTTTCACAGGAAGATGGGAGATCTTGAGGCTCAAATTCAGAGTGCGGGGCCTGCCAAGGACACCGTGGCTAAGGTAGCTGAGGAGTTCCGAACTTTCCGAGAGCTCATGTTCTGTATGCTCGGGCTCCTCCGGAAGCAGATCTTCGAGTGCACACGGCAGATTGACGTCATGGAGACGAGGCACCGACGGAAAGCAGTTATCTTCTTGGGTGTTCCTGAAGTGGATAAGGAGGACTGCAGAGCAGTTGTTCTAGGTATTATAAATAATAAACTGTCTCTCAAAAACATAACTGCAGCCTCTATTAAGGTATGTCATAGACTTGGGGCCTCTAACAAGGATCATCACCGGCCTGTTCTTGTTAAGTTTTCTTGTGAAAGCATTAAAACTTCAGTTTGGAGGGCGAAGACTGATTTGAAAGGGTCCGCCATTACTTTGAAAGAGTTTCTAACAAAGTCGAGACAGTTGATCTTCGTAAGGGCTCGTCTGCATTTCGGTATGCGTGCATGCTGGACTCAGGATGGGATCATCAACATAAAAACGCCCGACGGTAGCCGGTTCAAGATCACACATTTAGACGAACTAAGCCCACTCCTGATGAAGTATCAAAAGGCTCAGTCAAGTGTTTCTTCGGCATCAAACAGGGGCGGTGATGAGGCTAGTGAGAACAAAACACGTAAATAGTTAGCATTTGTTTACATTTTATTCCTTCATGATGTTTCGTCAACAGTAATACTCACTTATGGATGGTAATTATTAGTTTTGTCCTTCTTCAGCTAGGATTTTTTATTTTTAGAAGATTTGTTTTATATCAATTATTAATCTTTATTTTAACATTAGCAACTACATAACCTTAGACCAAATCTTACATTGTTTATAAACTAACTACCTACACTGGTCATATCTAGTTCATAGATTGAGTAAATTATAGATTAAAAATATTATTGTGTTACTATTACGTTCGGATATGATATTCAACTTCAATTGGAAATTGTTATGCGTTCCATTTCCAAATGCATTGTACCTTTTGCATTATGGATTCGTTCCATTTTTGTTGTATTCAAGTTGTATGAATAATTTTTGTTTTTTTTAGTTTTTTATTGTTAGCTGGCGGGTGGTGCGGAGATGCGACTAGTATTATTTAATATACATTTGCACTTTAGATTAAGTATTAATAGTAGGTATACCCACCTACGTATTTTTATATTTATATTATTACGTATTTATTTATTTACATTAATGTTGTCTGATGACAGCGAATCTTTTCATTCTGCTAATGAATCTGTTATGTCCTTCGAAGATAGCTTTTGTTCCGTTACTAACACTCTTGGAGATACCTTACGAGACAAATTCATCCAACAAAATGGCCGCCTTCTGAACATTTGCCACATAAACGCACAAAGCATTCCCAGTCACTACAGTGATTTCTATGAAGCATTTTCGGACAGTAATGTGCATGCCATTCTGATTTCAGAGACCTGGCTCAAACCTTCACTTCTGTCTACCTGTTACCCCTTACCGGGATTCGTTCTTATACGAAATGACCGGATTGGTAAGGGAGGGGGTGGTGTTGCTATATATCTTCGTAGCGACTTTCCCTTCAAATTGGTATCATCTTCCCCTTCAAACTATTCTGCTTCCACTGAGTTTCTTTTCTTAGAGGTTTGTGTCAGAGGTACTAAAGTCATTCTAGGTGTTGTTTACTGTCCTCCTAATATTGATTATTTCACCGAACTCGAATCGGTATTGGAATCTTTGGGTTCAGAATATGCACATCACATCATCATGGGCGATTTCAATACAAACCTCCTTTCGCTCAACTCTCCTCGTTCCCGTAAACTCCTGCACCTGATCAAGTCAGCCAGCCTGCATGTTCTTCCTCTCCAAGCCACTCATCATAACAATGTAGGTGATGATACATGGCTCGACTTGATCATTACCTCTGATCCTTCTCTCGCTCCCTCGCATGGCCAACTCATTGCACCCGGTTTTTCCCACCACGACCTAATTTTCCTAACCTATATCCTGAAACCCCCTAAACCTCAGCCCAAGGTTCTGTACAGGCGCTGTTTTGCACGGATGGACGTCGAAAAATTAAATGAAGATGCGTCCAAAATAGACTGGAAACCTTTGACGGAGGCCAGCACGGTAGACGACAAGGTTCGTATATTTAATCAGTTGGTGACAAATATATACGATGTACACGCTCCCATTAAAAAAATCAAACTAAAGCGTCCTCCTGCACCATGGATGACTAAAGGGATTCTGATGGCGATGAGGCGTAGAGACCGCGCTTTTCGAAAATATAAACGAGATCGCGTCGAAGATAACTGGATACTTTTTAAGGCTGCAAGAAATCGGTGTAACCAGATGATACGCAACGCTAAGCGCCGCCATATTCTAGATAATATATCTTCTTCTTCTTCTGCCGATATCTGGAAGTTTCTCAGAACTTTAGGTATCGGAAAATCGCGACATTTAGACTTACCAAATTCTATTAATTTTGATGACCTTAACAGACATTTCTCCACAACCTCTATGCTGGATAGTCAAAAAAAGCAACAAACACTCTATTCAATATCTTGTCTAACGCGTCCCAATATAAACCCCTTTAAATTTTCTCCAGCTGCACATGACGAGATCAAAAAGATAATCCTGTCCATCAAATCTAAGGCAGTGGGCTGTGATAATGTCAGTCGCAGAATGATTGTCACAATACTAGACCACCTTCTACCAGCTATATCACACATAATAAACTACTCCTTACAATCCCGATTTTTCCCTTCCTTGTGGCGTAAAGCTTACGTTCGACCTTTGCCAAAGATCTCCAACCCCTCTCTTCCTAGTCACTTCCGACCTATTTCCATTCTTCCCTTCCTATCCAAAGTGTTAGAAGCCTACGTGCACAGACAATTCTCCCGTTTTATCTATCTCAATAACCTGTTATGTCCTTACCAGTCTGGGTTTAGGCCAGGCCATAGCACTGTCTCCGCCCTCCTTAAAGTGACTGGCGATATAAAGGCAGGTATGGAAGAAACCAAAGTATCTGTTTTAGTGTTGGTTGATTTTTCGAATGCTTTCAATACCGTCAGTCACGACATCCTCCTGTCCCTTCTCTCCCATCTGACGGTCTCTCAAGAAGCACTGGAATGGTTTTCGTCTTATCTTCGGGAACGTCAGCAGTCTGTTCATGTTGAGGATTCTTTCTCAACTTGGCGTGAACTAGAAACTGGCGTCCCACAAGGTGGCATCCTTTCTCCTCTTCTATTTTCTATATTTATTAATTTCATAACCAAAAGACTTCAGTGTGCTTATCATCTTTATGCCGATGATTTGCAGCTTTACTGTCAAGCAAAAGTGGAAAATGTAGCCAACGCAATTGCTGAAATAAATAATGACTTGATAGCAATAAAAAATTGGTCGGATATGTTTGGGGTTACGGTAAACCCTGATAAATGCCAAGCTATCGTAATAGGGAGTCATCGTAATCTCTGTAAATTGAATTCTGTCATTCTGCCTTCAGTTGTATTTAATGGCAGAAGTATTCCACTTAGTCCTAGTGTCAAAGACCTTGGTTTGCACATGGACACCACTCTGACCTGGCAAAGCCAAGTTGCAAGCGTTAGTCAGAAAGTCACGGGAACGCTACGCTTTCTATATCGCCTAAAAAACCTACTCCCGTCCAAAACGAAAACAATGCTTGTGCAAGCCTTAATTTTCCCAATAATTGACTATGGTGATGTGTGCTACTTTGACCTGAATGCAGAGCTACTCAACAAACTTGACCGCCTTCTAAATAACTGCATTCGATTTGTTTTCAATCTCCGGAAATATGATCATGTGTCTGAATATCGTTTGCAGCTAGAATGGTTGCCTATTCGCCAACGTAGACACATGCGAGCATTGACTACCCTGTTTTCTTTACTTTTTTCTCCAAATTCTCCTTCCTACCTAACTTCTCATTTTCAATATGTATGCACCAATCATTCCAAATATCTTCGTTCAACAAACAATCGTCTTCTTCATTGTCCCTCTCATCGCTCTGATTTTGTTCATTCTACTTTCTTTGTGCAGTCTATCCTATTGTGGAATGCTCTCCCTGTCGAAATCAGGATGGCAAACAGTCGGCACTCTTTTAAAGTCAGGGTACGGAAGCATCTTTATGATAAGACATTGGCAGATTCATCTCGTCTCTGATTAGTTTTGATATTATATATTTATATATATATGATTATGTATATAATATTTATATTATACCTATATATATCATAACAGTAATAAATTATATTGTATGTATGTATTAAAAATCTGTTTTTTTTTTTTTTTTTTACCGTTAGTGCATCTACCATACTTCGTCTCTGCATCACCCCAAGGTTGTCTGGCAGAAAATGCCTATGGCATTAAGACCGCCTTTGTACCAATGTGCATAAAGTATAAATAAATAAATAAATAAATAAATAAATAAAAACAAACCCTGAACCTTAGTAAACAACAAAAACAAGCAACAACAGAAAAATATATTGAAAAAGATACGATAGGGTACAGTTAGCGACAAAACTCGATTAACATTGAAGTGCTGAATAGAATAGAATCATCATTAATTTGCATATAATGTAGATGTTTACAATAAGGTGGCAACAGAGTACAAAGAAGGATCCTTAAACATTCTGCTTTTTTACCATCGATTGATCTCTGTGATATGATGAAACGAGTTTGTATAACGTTTTGTACTCCAAACAATTTGATGGATAGTTTTTGAGTTATAGAGATAGTTTCAGACATTTATATCATTTCGCACGTGTACAAAAATTTGTGTCGCTAACCGTACCTACAGGCTACTATATGTATTGTATATAGTGTAGGTTGCCGTTGCCGGGTAGTGTTGTTACACGTTACGTAACGTCGCGGACTGGCGCGGACCGGACTTGCTGCCGTTTGCTCGCTCGCGACAGGCAGTGACTTTATTTGTTTCATTTATCAGCATAATGTGATGTCGGTTCTCGTAACTTGCATTATTCCCGCTTTACGAGCAGCGCCGCCCATCTCCGCGCTCGCTCGTCATTATTTACGACGCGAGCTCATCGGAGCGATGTTATGCGATCATTTGACGATCCGAGGCACTGATCCGATCAGCAAAATATTTGAAGTACATCGTAAACAGATTTGTTTTTAAACAATTAATTTACTAACTCTAATTTTGTGTGCTGTAATCTATACTTCTACCTATACTATTGTAATTTATAATAAAGCGGAAGAGTTATTTTGTTTGTTTGTTTGTTTAAACGCGCTAATCTCTAGAACTACCAGTCGGATTTAAAAAGTTCTTTTTGTATTTGTTAGCCAGGTATAGTTTAGGGAACATTCGACTACACCTCTCAGCTAGCCTTAAATATTAATTTTTGTTAAGTCGGCCGGTTTGTCAAATTCTTGGCCAAAAGCCAAAAAGTCTATTGCATTTTCGTAGATTTGGAAAAGGCCTCCGACAGGGTGAGGAGGAATGAACTGTGGGTCACACTGTCTATGTATGGGGTGAATGACAGCCTAATTGGGGCACTGAAATCTATAAAGATTCCAGTGCTTCTGTTAAGATAAACGGGGCCTACACCGAATGGTTTAGCATCGATAAGGGTGTTAGGCAGGGATGTGTAGCGTCACCGTGGTTGTTTAACCTATTCATGGACAGTTGTCTGAAGGACTTGAAAGAGGGTGAATGTGGTTTAGAAATGAATGGGTTATTTGTCAAATGTCTCCTCTATGCCGATGATCAAGTTATCCTTGCATCGTCGGAGGAAGAGTTACAGAAGATGGTAACACTTATGGATGGTGCTTTTAAGAATAAGGGAATGAAAGTAAATGTAAGTAAGACGAAAGTTATGGTTTTTGAAAGGGACGAACTTATGACAGAGTGCAATATTTTGATAGGTGACCAAAGAGTGGAACAAGTGAAAGAGTTTGTATATCTGGGATCTATGTTTACGAGGGATGGGTTGCATGTGAAGGACATAGAAAGGAGAGTGACTGCTGGTAACCAGGTGAATGGGGCACTACACAATTTCATGGATAGCCGGAATGTGTCTAAAAAGGCGCGGCTGGCCGTTCATGGAGGGGTGTTAGTGCCAACTCTTATGTATGGTAGTGAAAGTTGGGTGTGGCAGAAGAAACATGAAAGTAGAATTAATGCAGTAGAGATGAGAGCATTGAGAAGTATGTGTGGCGTAACTTTGAAAGATAAAGTGAGGAACAGCGTGATAAGGGAACGTTGTGGAGTGAAAGAGGATGTAGTGACAAAGATTGAGAAGGGTATGCTAAGATGGTTTGGGCACGTAGAAAGGATGGATGAAAGGCGATTGGCTAAATTTGTACATGAGGCGAGAGTGGATGGAAGTGTCGGGGCAGGCCGACCTCGACGAACGTACCGCAATCAAATTGCGGACGTTCTCAAAAAAGGACGGGTCAGGAGCCACCTAAATCGGCGAGCATGTATGAAGAGGTTAATGAGCATAGATGAAGCGAAAGAGGTGTGTCAGAATCGTAGCAAATGGAAATCGATAGTCTCTGCCTACCCCTATGGGAAACAGGCGTGATTGTATGTATGTATGTTAAGTCGGAAGAAAGAGCGCTTCTGCACCTCTTTATCCGTGCGTTCGCGTAATGGTTAGTAATACGTAAAAATTATGTTCTAATAATATTGAACTTTAGTACGTCAAAAATATGTCCGCCGTGCCATATGTCTATCTCTAATACATAATTCATAATAAGGTATATTGTGCAAAAGAGAATCTTGAGGATTAAAAAGTGATTTTTGAACATTATTATTAAAATACATAAAGTCTTACGAACGAAAGTAACTTGATCATCAAGACAATTTTATGAAGATAAACTTTGCCGTTTATAGCATGTTATTTGGACGCATAGTTTAGGAGATAATGTTAAATGAAAATAATTCAACACTCGCGTGAACGAGCCGTGTGACGCATAAACCCCGCCCGACGAGATGAACTGTGAATTTTATTTGCTATTTGTTGATTAGTACGTCGTAAGTAATTAAAATTAAATCGCAATAAATAAAGTTTGAAGTTTGAAATATAATTATATGTGGGTGAAACCGCTGGGCACAGCTAGTTCAATAATAAAGTCCACTGAGCCGAAAAACCAACAGCCAGTGAACCATCAGTCAATGATCAGTGCAGAGCTCGGTCCGTTCATCGTTAGCGCCCACACTTCGGCATGTTCCTTACGTTAGAGCGTCGTCATCCTGTACGTGACGTACTATGTATGACACGTGCTTTAACCTACTTCAGACACTAGCTCCTCACATAATTCATATAGGTTATGTGTATGTTATTACTTTGTATGTTTTTCTATGGAAGAATAAATTAATTTTTAATTTATTATCTATTCTGTGGCTCAGCGCAGTGGCGTCTCGATGACTAGCACAACATGCAAAGCTAATAGTGGCGACAAAATATACCACTTTATTTAAAAATAATCGCCCGGCCTTCGTGGATAAGATGGGGTAGATGGAGTGTAGCATTATAGCCTCACTAAAATCAATTCGGTGATCACCATTACCCGCTGAGCAACCAGCTCCAGAACTTCCCCTGTGCAACGCCTGTTACATCCTGGCACATCCCTGGGTGGATTGAGCAAGGGACTCGCCTGAACCTCGCTGTGCACGGCAGCACGTGATGTGACCACTGTGTCGCTATCTTCCTGAGGTTACTCGGTAAGCGGACAAGTGTCCAGCAGCAGAAAGCGGACCAGGAGTATTGTCACCTCAAAGAATACAGTTCGGTTTTACGAGCGATGCCGATGGCCATTTTCCGTTGCGTTGTTTTTTGTCCTGCAGCATGGAACGGCTGAGAGCATGAGAACTAAGAGGACCAGGCGGGAGACGGCTTCTGACTAAATATCGAACAAATTTGCTCGCCACTTTAGGCTGGGGGTGAGGTAACACACAAGCGCAAAATAACTTGCAATAAAGCAACAATAGCTCTCGTCATTACATTAGCAGTATTAACATACATCAAAAAACGATTACACAACCATAAAACTGTCATTGTAACCGTACAGGTAAAAGGTATTTTGTTTTGAATCATATGCCAGTGACGCGAGGGCTATGGCCGCTAAAACGACTCCAGTACTAATTCCGTCAAGGGTAAGAATTAACTTGACCAAACATGCGCCCTATAATATTGTATCGATCGCACGGCCCCGCGTGCAGGCCGACACCAGCTACCTACTGCTAGACAGTTGTTGTTATCGGTGACTTTCAGCTAATGAAAGAACAGTTTATTTGAACTTTCCCATTTCTGGTGCTGTTCGAGCTCATTAGCCAAAATGCTCTATAATTAAGTACTTCTAAAATTAAAAAAGGCGCAGCAGGCGACTCCCGGTTGATATAATTTATGACTGACTATTACCAACTTTTTGGTGCGTATAATTGAGGAGAGTTCAGTATTTTATAATGAAGCGTACATAATATTATAGAGGCCGTAGACAGTAGGGGTGGCGAGGCCATTGATTAATTGTTGTGGTTTCTTTATTTGCACAGAGAGGTTGACAGGTAGTTAGCCCGTTAGGGTTAGCCGGTAGCGAAAGTATCGATGTTTGTACATGCACGAGATAATCAAGTCTGTGCACATTACGTACGCATCGCATCAGACACCGTGTTGTGTATGCGACACAATATTATTCTACAGTATTTTTTTGTAATATGTTTATTTCTGTGGTTTGTGGCAGGATACTAAAACGGAACCGCATCACGTTCATCGAGGAGCGCGCCTTCACCAACACCCCCGCGCTCCGAGTGCTGTGAGTATACTGCACGTGTACCGCCGCGGACCCCCAGCACGGGCCGGCGAACCAGGCCGGTCCAACCAGGCCAGTCCGGCGAGTTGCGCCAGACCATTAACTTGAAATGTGTCTCTTATACCTTATTAACCAGGCCCGTCCTCACAACGCTCTGCGCGAACCTCCACGGGGGCTTCACTTGGTAAGTAAGTATATTTAAGTCAAGTTGCGAGCCCCTGGTACTGTAGTACAGTAAACTTGTTAGAGCAACAGCGTCTTAACACAAACTCAATTAGAAAACAGCTACAGTTCCAGTGACGCGTCGTCCACTGGGTTGCTCTCGGATATGAGCGCGCAACTGCAAACTACTCAAACTGTTAGTAACTAACGAGTAGCATAACTTATGGCTTGCTAGTTAGTGCGTCATGACGGCGCGTCCTTATCGCAAGCACTTAAAAGTTACGAGTGTGGTCGCGGAACAACCCGCTTGATAATGTAGTGGCAACTGACGCTATCCGACTGCTCGCCGGCACTTAACGCACTAAACACGAGCCGAAACTTCGCGTTAATACTGTGTTAATAGGGTTCGCTCCCATAATATGTCAACTATTCAATTAATTATGTTGGACTAGTCATATCAAAATTTAACGTGACGTACTAATCTGTTCAAATTTTAATTGGGTAATCAATAGACACCGTTTACCATCACGCGTGTCATACTCTACTCGATCGAGCACAAGCCAGCCGGTCGCAGTCACATAGCACATCACGTGATGTTAGTGTATTATGTTGCACCTGCTGAGGAACTGCCCCATGGCTATGAACTTGGCCAGTGTGGAAGTCCATCAGCCGACTGTGAACTCAGGTTGGCCGATGCAGGCATAACTTAGACACATGGAGGATCATTAGTGTGTCTGATACTATACCGATGTATGCCAGAATAGACGATGGCACATTTATTAAATGCGCTGCTTGGCCCTCTGCCTGCACAACAGATGACCTGATAAAGTGCACGGAGAATGCAGTACGTGTAGCGACTACTGGTCAAGGACTATATGAAAGTGTAACTCAGTCAGTTGTGTGTCTGTAAGGAGACCACGTTGCTCACCAGCTTCACGTTTAACACACAATTTTGATTAATCTCATAATAAGTTGAGCCACTCTGCCACACTTTGTTAATGATACCCGTTGAAAACCTATAATTTAATTTTCAATCGATGCAAATAAATACAATGTCTAGCTACTTCCACAATATTGAGGGTAGTCATGCAAATACCTGTGCACCGCCCGCCCGCTTGCAAATATATGCACATCCGCAAGCGGTAAAAAGTGCAATTTTAAATTTTTACCGTTTGTTATAATTAGTTAGTTAGTAACACTAACTAATTTTCAATCACTGGAAAAATATGTTATATGGGGTGTGTTACTCAGTGAGTGCCTTCTTCAACAGCATACGGGATTCAAGTAGTAAGAGATTTCGCGATTATATCATTATGTTGGTTTTCGTGGGACGTGTGTATGCTAGATGAATACTTAAATGAAAATGTAATATAATAATTTAAAAATGAATTCATCCGTAAGGAACTTTTAAATGCATGGATCAATTTCGATGTATATCGGTAAGTATTATTGAATTCCTTACATTGTCCCGAGTAACATACACTGTAAGATTTTAAAAAAGAGAGGCGTGCTTTATAATTTCTTAATAAATTTCATCATGTTTCATAACTATTCTCCATATTGTTTTGGGGTTTGCAATAGCTCTATTGGTCACCTGTATAGTAATTACATTGTAGGTGTCTGTCTCTCACGTGGTTTTATCAACGGAAGTGGGGTTGGCCTTCTGAGAGGCTTATCAACGCTGTTATTGAACAACTCTAAAACTTCCTACATAATATATTATCTCATAGCGGTCGGGCTAACGCTGCGGTTTGCATTTCGGCACATGGTTACGCCTATTGTCCCGACTTAACTAATAAATACTTTATCTTATATCTATATGTTATACCGTATAACATGTAGTATGTAGTGTGGAGGGCTCTTCACCCCACTCCGTCCGTATGTCCAGTGTGTGTTTCCACTACATTGCTCTGATATTGGTGTTAGCGATTGCGTATAAAGTTCGTATGTTACCGCTCGCCGTTCGCCGCGCGGCTCTCCGTTCAACAGATCAGTGCGGCCCAGCGGAGCGGACACGCGCCGACTCTCTTAATCCACTAACAGATAAGGGTCTGGCTGTCGAATAACCGAACCGATGAAACATACTGATAATATTGCTTATACATAGTATTTAATTGTACACTCGTAGGTATCACTTCACACTTTTACAGCATCATACGTCTTTCAAATGCGTCAGCAACATGTTTTTCTATCGCAGCAATGACGAGATCTGTCACGTCAGTTGTAATGAAGCGCGCGACACTCCACTGCATGCAGTGTAGAATGTAGAGTACGAGAATATCTGATGACGCGTTTAAATTAAAAAAAAAATAGTTAAAAAAAGTAACATCTACTTCTATAGATACACTTCATGTGGTTAGGTTAGTTTGAAAGAAACACAGTAGTAGTGATGCTGACGTGTTGTGCTTGTGTCGCAGGCGGCTGGAGGAGAACCTGCTGACGGAGGTGCCGGCTGCCGTGCGTCTGCTGCCGCTGCTCGAGGACCTGTAAGTACTGGTAACACTACCATTATCATGATAATTACGCACCCTTGTCACTATTAAAATGTGTTGCGGTGGTATATTTGTAATTCCCAAATCGAAGGTATTTGTAAATTGAAAATAATTCAACACTCGCGTGAACGAGCCATACATACCTAGCATCACGCCTGTATTACCCAAAGGGCTAGGCAGAGGTGTCAACAGTTGTACACCCACATTTCACCAATGCTGTTATTAAGTCCCATGTAAGAGGTGGTGAGCCTATTGCTATCTACTGGGCAAAATTTCCTAACAGAAAATCTCAATAACACTTTGCCCGACCCGGGAATCGAAGCAGAGACCTTATGCTCAGCAGTCGCGCTTGGGACCACTAGAGCAACGAGCCGTGTGACACATAAACCCCGCCCGACGAGATGAACTTTTAATTATTTGCTATTTGTTGGTTAGTACTAAGTAATTCAAATATAGATATACGTGGGCACAGCTAGTTGTATTATATAAATCCTATGTGTTAATCTAGATTAAACTATCTGTGTGCCAAATTTCATCCTGTGTGGGGCTGTGTCTAGTCGCAAATTGAGTCACGATTTTAGGGAAAAAATTTACAATTTCAATGTTAATTCTAACTCGCTATCAAGTCGATTTCGGTATTATATACCCCCGCACCGTGCTCCAACGAGTACTGCTTCAAGTGAGTGAAGCGAGTACAGTCGCACGCGCCCTCCGTACGTGTGGTACGCGCTTGCTAAATTACTAGCTGCCATTACTTAAATCTTCTCGCGAACGCCCTACCTATCATATGGCGAAGAGTATAGTAGGATAGTACCTTGCCTACCGAGCCCGTTGGTGTGAGTAATTATTGTTAGGAGCAGCTGTGTATGTGTGTGCCGGTGTGTGCAGGTCGCTGGCCAGCAACCGCGTGGAGGTGGTGGGCGCGGGCGTGCTGCAGGCGTGCCGCCGGCTCGCGCGCCTCGAGCTGCGCGCCAACCCGCTGGCGCAGCTGCACGCGCATGCGCTCACGCACCTGCCGCACCTCACCACCCTGTACGTACTGCACTTGACAATACTATCATATTCATTCGTCAATTATTATCATGCTTCAGTGGCCCACACATATACCTGTATACCATACACGTCAGCTTCATATCACTTCACATCATCATCATCACCATCACCATCACAGTCATCACTACATATTAGAAATTAAAATCGCCCGCCGCGCTGAGTTTGTTAGCCAGAACCAACTCAGAAGCGACTGTTACGTACGGATATTCATACGGTTTTCACCAATAGTAAGAAGGATTATCTAGGGTGGTAATACGCTATTATATTTATTTTATGAAAATTATCTACGTATGTGTTATACCTAGGTGACACAACCGACACGACTAACTTTACAGTTAATACAATGTCGTACAGATGACTCTAAAGTAAGTAAAGTAAGTGTCTAATACAATTTTGTGGAAAAAGAACATGGTCGTAAGCAGGATTCGAACAAATAAACACACAAAAATTTATAAACTTACTTTCGCTATGCATGCGTTAATGCTTTTCGAAGATTTATCTTTATTTGTTAGTGTTATGTTAATAAAAGGCGTACGCACGTGTGTGTGCTGATGACTGCTGAAGAGTTACTTTATCTGGAGCTAATGTTGGAAATAATGTCGATTCAGGTCATGCTTACCATAGAAATACATAGTCATTGGAACTGAAACAAAATGTAAATATGGGATAGAGGAAGTAGGATTTTTAGAATCAGTACAACTGAGTTGGTTTGGGAATCAATTTTTATTGAGCAGTTGAAATGTCTGTCCTTTTCTATATGTCACATGTGGGTAGTAGAATCCGCTGTTTTACAAAACTGCTAGCTGATTTAAAAAACGGTACTGTTTTATAAAACAACTAAACAACGTTCAGCTGGATTGCCATTGCGATACGTTTAACAAAACTGCTACCCACGTTTAGACGTAATGCAGAATGATATATCTACTGTGGGACAGGTTTGTTTATTGTATAGGTATATGTATTAAATGAATAGCACTCAATTTAAAAAAATACTGTATTCTGATTTGTGTTTCCGTGGCTGGGACGACGGAGCCCGCCCCGATAATCTCGAAGCAGCTTCACGGAGCTCCGTCGGCCCCAGCCACTCCTATTTTATCTAAAGACGAAGAGGATGACAGGGGTACCTAACCTGTCCGTGTCGGGATACACGAAACTCCCGAGCTCGCTTCGCTCGCCCATTTATGAATTTTATTTATTTTCTTTCATAATCCCGATACATTGTCGACTATTATAATGGTTTAGTATTAACGACATTCTAAATTTTCATCTTTTATTTTTGGTTCTGAATTAAAAGTAGGTAAAATAAAGTTAGGTTATTGTTGTTAAAAGACATACAGAGCCATATGCGAAAAAAAATCGAACTAAAATCAACAATCTGACAGTTCATTTCACACTGTTTTACATAATCTCTGATCGTTGACCCGCTGCATTGATAAACGCAAAACGTTCATACAATTCTGCGTGTTCAGATGTAAAACCGCTAAACGTCGTTCAGCTGTTTTTCATAACAGTACTGTCATACAGCAGTTTTGTAAACAGCGGATTCTACTACTGAATGTGTTCTTACTAGGGAACTCCTATTTTTTATTTTTACTTCTTAGTGCATATTTACATATCAGAAAGATTTTAGGAGTCGGTTTTTTATTGTTACTAATTATTTTATTTCTTGCTTTTTAGTCAATCTAGCGTGTCTAAACCGATTTATCGGAGGGGTGTAGTGAAACACACGTAGGTTGGTCGGATACTGATTATTTATAGTGTACCCTCATGTACAATTATTACAAGGTTACATGACATACTGCCAACATTACAAAGGGAATATGGGTAGAGCTACTCAACGGGCTGCCCATATTAGACGATTGCGATAAAACAGATCTAAGGCCGACCGCATTTAGTGAACTGCGTAAAAGAAGGGACTTTTGAGAATGCGGGCTTACACTAAACAGTATTAAATATGAACAAACCACTCATACATTGTCCGTTGTGAACACTACTTTATTTTACTGTTGTGGACGCAGAACTGACTGTTGCAAAAAGAGGATGAAAAGAAAGGAAAATAAAGCTTCTAATAGCTAACAAAATAATTACTGAGTTTAATCGGGTTTCATCATCATCATCTGATGTTAAGCTGGAACATAGGCAGTTCATTAACACAATTCTAGAGACCGTAAACACCACTGAAAAGTCACAAGAAAGCAAAATACACCATTTCGTTTAATCGGATGACATATTATTTTTCAGTTATTTTGATTTAAAGACCTAACTACTAAACCGATTTTGATAAAAGATCTATGGGACCAATCTGAAAGTATAAAAAAGATTTTTCCAAATCGGTTGATAAATGACGGAGGTCGAGGACGAACAAATATATAAAACATAAAAAAAAACGAATTGATAACCTCCCTTTGTAGAAGTCGGTTAAAAAATTTAAGTGTATGTGTGTATGTTAAAATAATAGGTTTTTTTAAGCTCAGTTATTTGCACGATACCTATGCCTGAAAATCATGTTTTAAAATTAAGGAGTAACTTAAGCTAATTATAATAGAATAAACGCGGGTAAAACCGCGGGGCACAGCTAGTAAACAATATGATTGATGAGTACACATGACACATGACACATGTCACACGGCACGATACTGACTTGCTACAAGGACGTATCTGCCGTGACTCCGTAAGATAATAAAGTATAGACTAGTATGCAGACGGTTCCAGTGCTAATAGGTTCGGCGCGCTGGGTGTGGCCAGTATCACACGGCCACGCCCTCCGACGGCTGAATGCTGATAGTATTGGAAATAGTTGGCGGGAGAGCGGAATTCAATCCGTCGGATAAGCGCTGCGGAACTAGGGATCCGCCGCAGCGCGACACTGACACCCAGACAGTTCCGGTTCCGGCGGGCGATGCCACGTGCCAAACCTACTTCACTATAATAATAATAATAACCAGCCCATAGCTGTCCCACTGCAGGGCAAGGGCCTCTCCTAAAACAGAGAAGGCACGAGCTTAATCACCACGCTAGCTCACTACGTGTTGGCGATTTCAGACTACCAAGTCCAGGTTTCCTCACTGTTATGCACATTCCGCAATGTATATTTTTCGAGTGTATGTGTATTTATTAGCCACGCTCTGCAGCCTAAGCGGTTGGAAGGATTTTAAAATACGAGGTGTCATTAGGTTCGTCTCAATTGCAGAAGTGACATAGGCTATAATAACATTTAAATAAAGCGTCTTCAAATAACAAAAGAGAGGCGGAAAATAAAAAAATTGCTTGTTTTTAAAACAATACTAGCTGCGCCCCGCGGTTTCACCCGCGTTATTTGAAGAAAAAGCCTTCCACCAGCGTCCTCCTCCTCATGACCAACAACATAAATGCGCGAGTGGCACTTGATCATTATTTTGTTGCGGAGTTATTTTAAAACTGATATATCATAAGATAATAATTGAAATCAAATGACGTCGAGAGCAATTTTGTTCAAAATTAAATACATGTGCTGTATAACGTATTTATTTGGATAAGGAATATTATCATGTTTATAAAAACACCTTCACAGATAATGCATTATTTTAGAACAAAATGGTGTAAAAAGTCCGCGACGCCATATGTATATCTTTTAGGACCATTTTTTGAACTTTTAAAGTGGAAAATTTTTGTCATACCTACAAGATTTTTACGTAACTTTAACGTTTATTCAGCGCACGCAACGGAAGCTATCAACAAAAGAAATATTTTATCCCGTTTCTGTAAAAAAAAAATTTGATACTCCGCTCCTATTAGCCGTAGCATGATGTTATATAGCCTATATATGTTATATAGCCTTCGTCAATAAATTGACAATCCAACACAAAAAAAAAATTCAATTCGAATCAGTAGTTCCTGAGATTAGCGCGTTCAACCAAACAGACATACAAACTCTTCAACTTTATAATATTATTATAGATTATAGATGGACGAGGGGCGCGTGGCTAAGTAGCAACCACATAGATCGATCGATCGAGGTTAAGCTGCGCTTGCCGCGGTCGGTCTGTGGATGGGTGACCATCATTTCATACCGAGACCCCTCCATGCCTCGGAGAGCACATTAAACCGTCGGTCCCGGTTGTAAAAGAGATGATAGCCGTTACGGGTAGTCAGAGGCCTGAAAGTCTGACAACCAGTCATACCACGAGATATCGTGTTACCCAGTCATGATGGGTATCAAATATCACCCATGGGCGGCGGTAATCGCTTACCATGAGGCGACCCGTCTCGTTTGCCCCCTATCACATAAAAATTAAAGCTAGTAGTAAATAGCCAATTCCAAATATAATACAGTATAACATTTCAATGCTACTATTTTGAACACAAACAAGTACGCTTAACGTACGTTGATCAGTAAACCTAAACTATAAACCAGGATTCTTGTTTTTTTAAAGTAGTTTCCGTAATATAATTGTTATCAGTAGATCGCTGAAGAGTTGAGTTCATCGATAAAAATTTCGGTAGATAACTATATTTTTAAGTTGGTGCTGTCAGCTCAATAAAAACGTGATGTGTCATTAAAAAAGAACCATATGAAATCGTGAAGCGAACATAGAGAATACGCAGAACACTCGGTCGTAAACACGCACATTAAGTGTAGTCGCGTCAGCTAGAGATGCGTTCACTGTTTTTCAAGGGGCTCACAGGCTGACACTATAAAAAACAAAAAACAAACAGAATGCGATAATTCAAAATAAATCTTTGAAAAGCATTAACGCGTGCTTAGCGAACTCCAAAGTTATTATATTAAATGGAAAAAAGAATATGGTCGCGAACAGGATTCGAACCTGCGCCTCCCGGATGAGTACTCCAGGTGCTCTGACCACTAAGCCATCTCGATCTCTGCTCACCACCGCGAATTCTTCTTCTATATTTTAACACGTCTTATGGCGACGTCATTGCAATCAATTCAGTCCCTATCCTTAATATAATAACTTTAGAGTTCGCTAAGCATGCGTTAATGCTTTTCAAAGATTTATCTTGAATTATTAAGGTAATTGCATTAATTTCTATTTTTCAAAGAAACATTGTAATTGCATTCTTTACGGCATTGTATTAACTGCAAAGTTAGTCGTGTCGGTTCGGTCACCAGTATAGGGACTGAATTGATTGCAATGACGTCGCCATAAGACGTGTTAAAATATGGAAGAAGAATTCGCGGTGGTGAGCAGAGGTCGAGATGGCTTAGTGGTCAGAGCACCTGGAGTACTCATCCGGGAGGCGCAGGTTCGAATCCTGTTCGCGACCGTATTCTTTTTCCATTTAATATAATAACTTTAGAATGCGATAACTATTATAATATAATACATACGTACCTATATATATCGTATAGTTGTATTTTACTAGAGCAGCCTCGTGCCTCTAATTGGCAAGAAATTACATAAATCCGGAGTGTTGCAAACAAAATGCAACTGCAATCCTATACTTCGGTACTGGTCACTGGATGACGGTGTCACGTGGGTTTTGACGCAGAATGTCCGGCATACAAAATGTTCGGTCGAAGAAAAACGTCATATTCGCATTATGTCCAATTCGCAAAACGTCCGATTCTCAGAATGTCAATGTTTTTTCAATGGCTTAGATATGTTCTAGTATTTTTGTTAATTTTTTATATAATTTATGGATTATATATATATATAATCTATAAATTATATAAGTAATTATTATTGCGTAATTATTGATTTATTACAAAAAGAATTTTGGTATGGTACCAATTGGTGGTTTGGTACCAAGAAAAGATCAAATACACATTAAACAAATCAAATAACTCTCAAACTGGTGAGGATGTATTTAATGAGTTACTTATATATATCTTGTACCAATAAAACATTCTGCATCAGTTTTCATCTCACGAAATGTCATCTTTAGTTAAAACAAGGTCCACGACGGATGAAAAAATGAATGAAATAAATAGCTGGTACATGTCAACACCTCCACATCTTAAAGTCAATAAACTTGCTCTAGAATCACTTCACCTACTCCGGGGAATATAAAGGCAGAAGCGATAAATCTTGTGGGAGCGAAAAAGCAAAAACATACCAATATTTCAGTGCTACATTTCCATTCTCATCAAAAGATTAAATTTACAATCATAACGCTAGTCTACAGCCAACAGTGGATATTGGTATTTTCGTATTAATTCATGGAAGCCAATGCTGCCAGTCTACTCGCCACTTTTCCAGAAGACACGGACTTTTACTTTGACGCCTGAGTAAATAAATATTCTTATTTAAAATTTAGACTTAGGATAGTATTTACTTTATAGGTGTGTAGTATTTAGTTTATACTTAATCTAATATATAGCATTCTCGTGTCACAGTTTTCGTTGCCATACTCCTCCGAAACGGCTAGACCGATTTTGATGAAATTTTTTGTGCTTATCCGGTATCTATGAGAATCGGCCAACATCTATTTTTCATCCCCCAATTTTTTTTATTTATATGGCAAAACAACGTTTGCCGGGTCAGCTAGTCTTATATATAAAATTCTCGTGTCACAGTTTTCGTTGCCATACTCCTCCGAAACGGTTTGACCGATTTTGATGAAATTTTTTGTGCTTATCCGGTATCTATGAGAATCGGCCAACATCTATTTTTCATCCCCCTAAATGTTAGGGGTAGTCCACCCCAATTTTTTTTTTTTATTTAATTTATATAGCAAAACAACGTTTGCCGGGTCAGCTAGTTATAAATATAGGAATAACCCACAAAAAATATGTGTACTTGATATTTATGTCGCAGATGGATTGTAGAATAAGCTGTTTTACAACACTGCTAGCTGATTTACAAAACAGTACTAGTTACTGTTATGAAAAACAGCTGAACGACGTTTAGCGGTTTTACATAATTACTGAACTATAACACACATAATTAAATGAACGTTTTGCTTTTATCAATGCAGCAGGTCAACGATCAGAGAATAAGTAAAACAGTGTGAAATGAACTGTCAGATTGTTGATTTTAGTTCGAAATTTTTTCGCATATGGCTCTGTATGTCTTAACAATAATAACCTAACTTTATTTTACTTGTCAATAGAAAAAAATGATGAAAATTTTTATTGACGTAAATACTAAACCACTATAATAGTCGACAATATATCGGGATTATGAAAGAAAATAAATAAATTTAAATCTAACCTTACTGAGCCAAAAATAGGAGTCCCGCTAAGCGGGGCTCCGTCGACTCAACCACGGAAAGTCAAATCAGAATACAGTATCGCTTTTTTTACTTGAATGGTGACTATCCATTTAATATACCTATACAATAAACAAACCTGTCCCACTGTAGATATGTCATTCTGCATTACGTCTAAAGGTGGGTAGCAGTTTTGCTAAACGTATCGCAATGGCAATCCAGCTGAACGTTGTTCAGCTGTTTTATAAAACAGTACTGTTTTGTAAAGCAGGTAGAGATTTTGTAAATTAGCGGATTCTACAATCCATCTGCGACATTTATATCAATCCATAACAAAAAATTCCATACCAGCCACGTAAAGACTTCAGATTCACGTAAATATTTAGATTCAAAGAACTTAATTGTTTTATAAAGCACCCTTTAATTTTATAATTTTGTTCATTAATTCAAAACTTCAAGATAGTTGTAAATTTATTATGATAGCTGCGGAAAGTGCGAATTTTTGACATAATGGCGAAATTAAAAAAATTGTTGTCAACTATCAACAGACTCATTTTGTTGTTTGTGGCTTTTGTTATGTTTGATGTAACTCGAAATCTATGTACGTAATGGTTGCTTTTAATTTCTTATTCAAACATAGGAACCTTCAAAGATAACGATGCGCCATAGCCATGTCAGTTGCATTTTGTTATTTTGTAGAGTTGTGTAATTGCTGTAATTCATCAGAGGCCTGGTTGCTTGTGTAGCGATGTTGATCCCGCTGTGCTGTGGCCTGTGGGTGCTGTGACGATCGTCAGTTCATCAATACTTGATAGTGAGTGGCGATGGCGGCGCGGCGCGGCGGCCTCACCTATGTGTTGTATTGTGTAACTTAGTCCGTAGCATAGCACCGGTAGGTGGCGTGCTGTCGGTGTGTGTTACAGTGACGTTGTATGTTGTTGTGTGCAGCGTGCTGTCGGAGGCGCGGTCGCTGCGCGCGCTGCCCTCGCTGAACGGCACGCAGCGCCTGCGCACGCTGCGCGTTGACCGCGCGCGCCTCTTGCGCCTGCCCGCCGACCTGTGTACGCATGCGCCGCAATTACGATCGCTGTGAGTCTAACTGTCTATCTAGTACATTGATCCTCGGCAGTTTATCTAACATTTTGTCTACTCAATAATTATAAAAACTCTACATGACCATAAATGAAGCGCTACGTTTTACGGCCAGGAAGTATTATCATCTGGTACTGTAGTACAGCCTCTCACCTGTGAACTGCTGACTGCTGTGGAGTGTTACGTAGTTTCACTAGCACGCAAAGCATATAATATATGTATACGTTCGGTGCGGGACAACGTCCTTTTCCTATGCTATATTCCCGAAGATGTAACAAAACAAAATGCGAAACAACTTCGAGACGTCCACTGAAACCAGGGCTTTGTAAATCGAATATCAATTCGGATTTAGCTTGGTGGAATCGAAACTAGAACGTAACAGAATAAAATAAATAGAGAAGTACAGAAGGACCACTCAAGGACTCTGTACGACAGCGACCTCGCTGAGAGCGGGGTCGGTCGTTCCGAGTCCCTGAACAAGAATATCGCTACAGCGAGCAAACTGTGACTAGCGGATTCACTTTTTACACTTATCGTTAGGCCGTACAAATAATTATGCCGTCTGGAAATCGAACCTGATTATAAATTGCCCAAGAGCTGCTACATTTGGTTAGAGGTGGGTCTACTGTGTGTTTAGATTGAATGCAGCGAGGCGGTAGCGGTGGTTAGCTCGGGGCGTCGGGCGATAATACGTGCGCGAGGACGGCACCTCATCTGCATAGATTGAACGCGCTAATCTCCGTACGCCTCAACGTATAATATACCTTGAATTAGGAATTTATTTGTTAACAACCTACAAAATGCCTCGCGATATTTATTTAGCAATCATTTACCTACAGATTTACTAAAATCAGCGTTACCACGATTACTAAATAAATATGGCCAAGCGTCTCCTTAAGACGAATACAAGGAAGCTTGAAATTTACTACACTCGGCGTCACAAAAATCGCACCTCTGAAAATAATATTTAAGCATGTCCAGCCATCAACGCATACGTTAAACCCAGTCAATATTGGTATCTACTGACAGTATGTTTAATGACTTGGCCTGAATCTGGCAGACAACGGTGCACATCCGAAAGAGACGACGTTTTATTGTGTCGACAACTTTACGCAATCGGTTCTCCAATGCTGTTTAAATGCAACAATGGCTTCGATCAGTTCGCAGAACTTCTGTAAGCGTCTCCTTAGGCGAAGGTTCGCGAGAAGAAAATTGCTGCCCACAGAGCTGCGACCGGCCCAAAATTTACTGCACAGGAGAGACCGGTTGCAATTTATCCGCGACCATGTTGATTAGACAATAGAGCAACGAAGGGCTGTGCTTTTCTCGGATGAGACGAGGGTGTATCTTTTCTGTAACTATAGGAGTAGAAGAGTGTACAAGAGGCGGGGGAATGATTCGCACAAGCCTGAATAGAAGAGACAGTGGAAAACGGGGATGGCTCGTGCATGTTCTGGGGCGGCTGCCAGTCGACGGTAAAACTTAACCTTGTGTGCGTTTCCCGGATGGAAGGTGCTCGGGGGCAAAAGTCCCTTGACTGCTCCTCGGTACATAACAGAGATCCTGGAAGAGCATGTAGTCCCTTATGCGGGTTTTGTTGGCAGTGATTTCATGTTAATGCATGATAACGCCCGCTAGGACTTACGAACGCTGCAAAGTGTTCGAAACGTCAGGAAAAACAAAAAACCAATAATACACGCGATTAATCCGGATATAATAGTAATTAATGTAGCCATTATATGGCCTTAACATGTATAATAAAAATCATAATATAGTAAATATAAATAATCAAATAAATTGCTAGTCTTTGCAACTTATAATGTCTGTAGGCTTATTCTAAACCATTCGAAAACTTTTCCGTATCGGAACAGAATCTATGACTGAGTTAGAAAATTTTTAAACTGTATAAAAAATATTATCCTGATATATTTTTTAAATTACTTATATACATCATGCTTTATCAATTTCATCGTTTTTTAATAGCGCTTAGAGGTTATGATCACACGGATCCGAAAACGCCAGTTTCCGACGGTTCAGAATCAGGGCCCTGATTACAAAAGTAGTTATACGATCCAAAAGAATTCTCCCTGTCGTTGGCGAGTATAATTCCGCAAATGAAACAAAGTTCAAATTGAAAACTACAAAAACTTCGAATTAAGTTAAACTTTTTCTCTGAATATGTACTCGTTACTCGTACCTGTTTGTCTGACGGCGGGCGGCGACGCGGCCGACGACGGCGACGGTGAGTGGCGTCGATATAATTCCCTTCTGTTTTCCTGTAGTTACTCACGTCGACGTGAACGCGTTACTGACCTCATGACCCATTTCCGGAACGTTCAGAGTTATTGACGAGCTATTATCTGCAACTTACCCATTTAAACATTTTGAATTTTGATTGCTGTTTTGTACTTATGTATTCATAACGAGAACCCCACATCTGTCTGCTCCTGTGAGAAATCTTCGTCGGCGTGGAATCTAACACAAATGTAATATGTCAGTAACGTCACCGTACGTGTGCAGGGACGTGAAGCTGAACCAGCTGCAGCGCGTGCCCGAGCTGCACGCGTGCTCCGAGCTGCGCGTGCTGTGAGTGTACCTACAGACATTTATTAAATTATGTATCTTTGTTGTAGTAGTGGCTCGCCATTCGTTTTTTCTTCCTGCATGCATCATCTTTATCAGTTACTTACTTTATAAATAACTTCCTTTGGACGAGCACTATGGCTGGCTATGGGCTATACATTAACTTAAAATGTGCCAGTGTGTTGATGTGCATGTGTGTGTGTGCAGGGATCTGTCGGGCAACGAGATCTCGTCGCTGGACGGCGAGTCGCTGCGCGGTCTGCGGCGGCTGCACGACCTGGTGCTGGCGCGCAACCGCCTGCGCCGCGTGCCCGCCGACGTGTTCACGCACACGCCGGACCTGCAAGTACTGTGAGTGCTCAGTCTGCTTGTAACCACACAGACATGATGACATCGCCATCGCACGCGTCACCTACTCATACTATGTGTCAGACAGATATTTTAAGTAGTTACCTAGTAACTAGTATAGCATAGTAGATATCCTTGGTGTATAACTTTATACAGTGCCGTAGAGATGGTCCCCGGTCGCGGGTCGCCGATGACACAGTGTGACGGTCAGGCGGTGACCCACATCGCGAACAATGCGACCTTCGCAGATTTCCTCGTAACCGCGGCAGCGGCCGGGCTCGCCAGCCGCATATTTAATACATACTGTTTACTTGTACTAAAATAATGGTCCAAATGCGAAATTTAACGTTATCTTTGGGGCTGTGGATGGGCTTATCCCAAGGAGTGCAATACATTTAATAGAGTGTACTCTATGCTCTACTACATCACATCCACGATGCATTATATGATTATGTAGAACTAGCTGGTGCCGACAAAAGGTACCCTATATCCTTTTCCAAGGCCAATCTATCGCTGTTTATCAAAATTCATCAAACTTGCTTCAGCGGCTTACGAGTGAAAACGTAAAAACAAACAGTCAGACGGAGGTACGTTCACATTTATAATATTAATTTGTATATCGATGCCAATCGTTTGTATAAATTATTGAGTGTATACAGAGTGATACAGTGTGGCCGCATACTTACAAATCCTCCATTTAAAAGTGCTAAATCGCAGCCATTGATCAAACCTTATTAAGTAAGTACTTAGGGAACTTTATTACTTACAAATCAACTTATATATATGTAAAAATTAAAACTATAAATAAGTACATCATTATAAATAAAAATATTAAATATAAATATTCAAAACTATACTTACAATAAATATTAAATTAAGAAGACCTAGTTACTACAAATATGATTTCATGATCATTTATCTTTGTAGATACTTCAATAAATTAATAAATATAAAATAAAACTAATTACTTACCAAAGCTATACCAATACCTAACCTACTTACGAATGCTCTTCCTCTCTCCTAATTGTTGCGTGCCCGACAGGCTCCACGGTGTACTATATTATTGTTGCGTGCCCGACAGGCTCCACGGTGTACTATATTATTGTTGCGTGCCCGACAGGCTCCACGGTGTACTATATTATTGTTGCGTGCCCGACAGGCTCCACGGTGTACTATATTATTGTTGCGTGCCCGACAGGCTCCACGGTGTACTATATTATTGTTGCGTGCCCGACAGGCTCCACGGTGTACTATATTATTGTTGCGTGCCCGACAGGCTCCACGGTGTACTATATTATTGTTGCGTGCCCGACAGGCTCCACGGTGTACTATATTATTGTTGCGTGCCCGACAGGCTCCACGGTGTACTATATTATTGTTGCGTGCCCGACAGGCTCCACGGTGTACTATATTATTGTTGCGTGCCCGACAGGCTCCACGGTGTACTATATTATTGTTGCGTGCCCGACAGGCTCCACGGTGTACTATATTATTGTTGCGTGCCCGACAGGCTCCACGGTGTACTATATTATTGTTGCGTGCCCGACAGGCTCCACGGTGTACTATATTATTGTTGCGTGCCCGACAGGCTCCACGGTGTACTATATTATTGTTGCGTGCCCGACAGGCTCCACGGTGTACTATATTATTTTACTCACCATCTATGAATACCATTGTGGATAAATAAAAGTTTGAGTTTGAAACAAATAAAATAAATAAATGTATCTTTGTGTCGTTTACTAATGATACGAGTAGGCTAAGTGCTCTTTGTGGATGTGGAAATCAACCACATTAAGTACGTAAATGATACCGCTTCAAAATGATATTCGCGCTACACTACGGTTTCTAAGGGGCGGAAGAGAGAAGTAAAGAGCTGTCGCCCGTCTCTCTCGAACATGATAGAAATATTAATATATTCCGTATACTTGTAAAACGCATTAATGTGTGCGTAGTGAAGTAATGATTGTTTTTGTAGAAACTAAAACACATTCGTGAGCAGGATTTGAACCTGCGCCTCGGGTGAATACTAAAATATCTGGTGTTCCATACATTTTGGTCAAGCAGGCATAAACATTTCTATGGAGCACCAGATTTATTTTTCGCGCTTTGGAGATGACACACACATAGATTATTAATTTAAAAATATGTTTTGTTTGTTTATATTGAAGTCCTCTATCGATGTATTGAGGTATCAGCGGATGTGATTTCATAAAGTTTGAAGGATCCATGTTTTCTATTTGCCCGGGGGCGGAAATCGTAGCAGCTTACAATCTCATAAACAAAGGCCGCGGCAAATTGCACTTACTTTGTCCGTATTGTTAATTATATTCTAATGGCGAGGTTTTGATATTTTAATCACAGTATTCGACGTCGCAGATAATTTAAAACCATGTTCCCGATTGAAAGTGCTGAATTGCGCGTATAACCATAATTATTATTACCGGTGTGACCGCCATATTATTTATTGACCTTTGTCCCGGTGTGCAACTTGTGCGTCACTTCCTTTGATGCAGGGCACGTAGGCTGGTTGTCTGTTTACTTCTTATCCCAGTCCACTCTGGTCGACAGCGTACTCGATATTCATAATTTTTAGGAACTCCTGAAAATGACAAACATTGAGGACACGATTCCTTGAAACAATGTTCGTCCACACTGAGCCTTCTCTCTCTTAAATCATTTTGTATCAGTCTGCCTACCCTTTTCCCAATAACTCAATCCGGTCGGCTTCCAGTCCAACCGGATGCAGCTTAATATGATTTAATCGTTCCGTATAATGGTTGCGAATCCACGTAAAGCTATAAGATCTATTCTTGATCAGATTAGATTAGAACTGTATTAGGTACTGCACACGGCCCGACGGACCCGACCGTTTTGCGCCTTCAAAGTGACAAAGTGACAAATTCAAGGCTTGACGAGAGAGAGATGCACAATCAATAATACAATAATACACGCACACACAGTAACTTTAGCTGATACAATGTTGTGAGGACTCTGTTAGCGTGAATTACGGAGGCTACAGGCGGAGTATTCAAAAAAAACCAATTTTATTATAATTAATTTAATTACCGTGGTATAACACGCGTGACAAAACCCAACCCGTGCAAAACCACCAAAATATTAGAGAGACATGGTGCTCGTCGTCCTTTGACAATGCAACAATTTATTCTTAGAGCCGTTCGGGGTTTATACTGAAAAAGTTGCCAATATTTCGAAGTTAAGTTTGGCAATTACAATAATAACCGTAGAATTACTAAAGTTTACATGATTAAGCATATATTTTTTACTGTTTGTTCTATAAATATAGAAAGAAAGAAAGAATGACATATGCTGCGCCGACCCCAAATAAATTAGGATAAGGGCAAGGGGATGATGATTGTATTCTTTTCTTTTTACAAGTATACCCAAAACTAAGAGTTCTATATATACATATACATGTATTTTTGTGTGAGTTTATTTATTACATCATCATAACTTCTAAACGCCTGAACCGATTTAGATGAATTAGATATCCATAGAATCCTTACATTATCCCGGGTAACATAGGCTAGTAAGATTTAAAAAGATAGTAATGTAGTGCCTATGTCATACAAGAAGGGGAGCAAAAAAAAAGCAATCCAAAAAAAATGGAAGGCCATTTTATTTATTTATTTGCTTGAAGTATGGTGCTTTACAATAGGTTGGTATACATAAAATAATTTTAGTCTCACATACTGCGTCGGAAAAGATAATACAATATGCATGCAAAATTGTATAATTAGAAATACAATGTAACATAACATAACATAGTATCACGCCTGCACTCCCCGAAAGGGCAGGCAGACGTGCACACAATTGTACACCCCCAATAGAATGGAACAGTATATAATTATCAGTAGATTAGAATTAGCGCATTCATTAATTATTAAAAATAATAAATGTGTAAGTAAAACCAGTTTTTAATTAATTTCATCTTGTTTGAAGTCTTTCTTCGTGTAACGCGACCACGAGCGCTGCAAAGTGTTCGAAACGTCAGGAAAACTAAAACCAATAATGCACGCGATTAATGCGGTTAAAAGTTGTTTTACTATAACCCTATTTCTTTTTTGACTTTGATTGATTAAACTTTATACTTTATAATTACATTAATATTCATTAAAATATAAAAGCATGCTATGTGTTTGCTTGTTTTCGTAAGCCATTTCAGCTTATTACATTATTAGCGATGTGTCGGGTAAGACGAGGTATACCCGTATTATCGCCGATGTGTCCCGGATACGAGCCGGTAATACGACAACGTCGGAACTGTTGTCGCCGCAATGTTTTTACGAGACATAAAATAGCGCTACAGCAGCTATCTGCATGTTACGATCAGGTGAGGGAGTTTATCTAGCGCTACGTTACGAGATCGTAAAAGGAACTCGATCTCGCAGCGAGCTTTATGTTCGGCGCAGGCGGCTCTACTTTCAGCTTGGCATCGGTCCACGACGTCGCCGTCGCGCCGAGCTGGCACCGCGACCACGTCTCCACTCACAACACTTGTGAATTAGTGGCACACGCACAGCACACTGTACACACGGGTCGGGGTGACCAGCGAGTAGCGGCTAGACCGTGGGGCACAACACGCTAACGAATTGCGAGTAATGATTGGTGGAGTGCGTCGCGGCTCGCGACGATGGGTCTGCGAGACTAACAATATATGTAAACGGCGCCGCGGCGGCCGCACACCGTATACATATAGACTAGTATACAGAAGCTGCCAGTGCTAATAGAGGCCGCAAACTTATTTTATATGTTTCATCCTGGCTTATATGAAGTTAAGAAGTTAATTAGACTTTTCCATCACAATGATAGACTCGTTGTACATTAGGTTATGATGAACATTAATTTTTTATTTCATTACAAATTAACTTTTTATAATATGCTGTTCAGTTTGTCATTTGCCTGTTGCATGCGAAGCAGTATATAATGTTCGCCTACAATGTTATCATTGCTCAAGTGTTGTTAGAACATTATCCTAGACTTTTCTAACAAACGTTAAGTGGGTTGTGTTTCTACAGTTCTGAATTGTTTTTGTTGAAGAATTGTATTTGCTGCGTTTATCGGACTATTGTATACGTAGGCTACGGACAATTCGCCTGTTCACTTTAGTCGGTCAACGGTCGCAATACAAAGCCAAGGCACGCAGCAATGACTTTTGTAGTTATATATAGTAGAAATTAATTACTTATCACTTGTATAAAGCGGTAAAAGAAAGCACCGTGAGGAAACCAGCACACCTGAGAAATATCTTTGATTGTGTGACTATGGTGAGGTCACAGACCTACTTACAATTAGTTAAACTCTGACACTCAAATTGGTCATGAACCATACCATAGAATGAAGAACCGAAATGATACAACTAGCAAAATACTGGGTATTTGTCAGCAGGATTGCTTACAACATGCAATTATTTATGGTCAGTTTACGAGCCCTTTAACATTCCTTTAACCGACTTTATGCTTTATAGCTGATTACAAATCAACAAACAAAAGTATACTTTAGAAAAATACTAATATGCTATATTACACGTCTTGATTTTTTTTCTCGTCACCACTACATGCATCGAGTAAGGGCGCGGGCAGCGTCGGAAGCGCAGTGTGCTGTGTGTTGATCCTAACCGTAAGCGTAGCTAATACTTACACAATAATGTTAAGCGTCTCTTGTTACGAGATGAATAGGGCCTGGCTTTGAATAGGGACCAGCCTTTTGTTATTATTATTTCTATACTTTATAGGTACCTACAACTTCTTGCTTTACGCTGAACTGCCTGTATGCTGAACGGCGTTTAGCGGTTTTCCATAATTACTGAACTATAACACGCAGAATTGTGTGAACGTTTTGCGTTTATCAATGCAACGGATCAGAGTTTATGTAAAACAGTGTGAAATTAAATTTCTGATTGTATATTTTAGTTCTAAAGGTTGTCGCTCGTGGTTCTGTGACGTATTAAAAATAATTTAACTTTAATAATTTTTGTTAGCCAAAAAAACATTACGATGTAAATTTTGAATGACATTAATACTTAACTACTGTACTATAGACTATTCGATACTACATCGGATTATGAAAGAAAAAATAATAATTGATGCATGAACGAGCAAAGCGAGCTCAGGAGTTCCGTGTACCCAGACACGGACAGGTTAGGTTCGAAGAAGGGGTAGTTCGCTCGCTACGATTGCTCTCTCATCCCCCTCGTGTTTAGGTTTTTGTTTTTCTGATACAATAATAGGATCCCCGCAAAGCAGTGTTCCGTCGACTCAGTCACAGAAAGATAATTCAGAATACAGTATGTTTTCTTTTACTTGAGTGTTGACTGTCCATTTAATATACCTATACAATAAATAAGTCTTTCTGACTGTAGATATGTCATTCTACATTTTGTCTAAATGTGTTAAACGTAGCACAATAGCAATCCAGCTGAACGTTGTTCAGGTGTTTTATAAACCGGATCTGCTTTGTAAAACAGCTAGCAGTTTTGTAAAACAGCGGATTCTACAATCCATCGGCGACATATGTATAACGTACCTGTACACAAGACACCACCCTGTGTATGGGCCAGCTATCTATAGTTTGATGACGTGCCGTTTGGTTGCAGGAACCTGGAGGACAACATGATAGAGCACATCGACACGGAGGCGTTCGTGCCCATCTCCAAGCTTGAAGATCTGTAAGTTAAGCGACCTTACACGCACACTTTCATAATATTCCCACTTTAAGGGCTTGAGTTTTTTTTAATTGTTTCTTTTGAAAAGCAAATTTAAAAGTTATATAGCATCACGCTGAAGTATTCCCCGAAGGGATATACAGTTGATTCCCGGATCGAAAAGTGATATCGAGTTATTAACCGACGAAAAAAAGGCGGAGGTTCTAATCTAATAATATATATAATATAACGATTCTTTTTATTTTTTATTTATGACAATGCATAACTTTATTTGTTCACCCTACGAAATTGTTCGCATTTTGTAGATAGCTTCATATAGTTCTTCGAAATGACAGTCCTCTTAGCAAAAAAAACTGACTATACAATATTGTAGAATTCTTACAACATTAAAATCATAGCATCAATTCATTACACATTATAACTTTTATTTCAGAAATGATGATTTGTTGAGTGATACCTTAGACTCCACACAAGATACCCTGTGTTGTGGGATCTAGACTCTTTCGTACGGATTCGTACCATTAATGGAGTGAAAACATAAAATTATAACTAATTTCTGAAAAGGGAAATAAGAACAAGGGATACCTGCCGCGTTTGTTTTAGAGAATGTGTGTATGAATGTGATTGGGTTTGAGGTGTAATGTGAATGCATGTGTGTCTATCGCACCTCGCAACATGTACTCGTATGTTGCGAGGGTTTATTATTGATTTTGTGTATATCGTGTTTAGCTGAGGACTGTATGTGTAAGTCCAATGGGACGGCAATCCGACACGACCGGAGAGAGATCAGGCGCAGGACCGGCGGCTCTACGTGCTCTCCGAAGCACGAGGGTATCACACCGCCAACTTCCTAACTCCGGGCTGTTACTGAGAATTTCCTAACAGCAAAACCCAATAACACTGCCCGTCCTGGGAATCGAACCTAGGACCTCACGCTCGGAAGTCGCGCTTGCGACCACTAGACCAACGAGGCAGTACAAAATTAAATATATCCAATTAAGTAAGTACGTCACTAAGATAAAAGATCTCATTGAATTAATTACTTACACGACTGCCCGTACTTGTGTCGGCGCAGCGTGTCGTTGTTTTCTGGCATCGTTTCCTTGGTGTTTCTAAGTTTGTAGGTGTCCTCATTCCTCGGCATTACATGTCCATACCATTTTTATTTTCATTATTATGAGGCAGCTATGTCACCTAATTAGCATCATAAAGCCGTCGATTATAATTATGACAAGCCGTGTGGTGTGATTCACAATAATCTATCTATGTCATCTGTGTTTTATATGAATATGTAAATTAATATGAATTATTATTAAAGGCAGCTTTTGGGCAGATTATTTTTATCATGATAAGTAAATGATAATAATAATAATTTGTTGTGTACGCAGCAACGTGGGTAACAACGTGTTCTCGTGGCTGCCGGCGAGCGGCCTGCAGCGCCTGCTGCACCTGAAGGCGCACAACAACCCCAACCTGCGCCACTTCCACCCGCCCGAGCTGCTGCCGCGCATACAGGTACGAGTGGTCCAGTGCACCACTGACGTACCGTAGCGGAGCTCGTCACCACACGTTCGGTATACAACACACGTTGTTTGTTTTCCTCGTGCGCCATGTTCCGGAAGTGAGTTGTAACGTGTGCCAATATTGTGTTGACTAAGGTATTCCGATGTCGTTGACGCGTCACTTTCCTTGTTTACTAGCTGTAAGGCCACAAACATATCAAGTTTTATTCAGAATGTACTTATTGCTTGATTATGTACATCTGTGTTTGCGTGTACCAGTTCTCACGCGTTTCACTTTGTTATCGCCGTGTTACTCTGGTACTTATTGGCTTCGATGACATGAAGGACTACTTTGATTATGTAAACATTACAACAGATTACTGTATTGCCACAAGTCAAGTAACAGTGAACATGAAACGTCAATGTTTCCGACCAGTACGAGTGCGGTGCAATGAACACGCAATGTTATGCTTAATCATACCAGTACCAAATATATTCTCCCTTCGTAATTTTTAACTAGCTGTACCCGCCACTCCATCCCTGTGGATGTCGGAAAGTAACATAATACAGATAAATATTTTTAATATTAATACATGTATTCATCCTATATAAATGAATCGCCGAAATGTTTGTACGCGCATAACTTCCGAGCGACTGCACCAAAGTGGATAATTCTTATTTTGTGTTCGTTATTGTCAGGACAAGGTTCGTATAAAAGAAAAATTAAAAAAAAAACAATAAAAAAAAAATTGCGGTTCGAAGTTCGCTGGGTCGGCTAGTATTTTATATTTAAACGCATTACCGCATGCGTACCGATCTCTATAGTTATAAATTTTGTGAAATGGAAAATAAGGTTATGAGCGGTACATATACACCTATAAAGGAGCTGAAAGAATAGCGATGGCGTCACCAACAAGCGTATTAAAATATGGAAAAAGAATTCAGGGTAGTGAGCAGAGGTCGAGATGGCTTAGCTGGGCAGAGAGCCTGGAGTATTCGTTCGGGAGGCTCAGGTTCGAATCCTGCTCACCACCGTATTTTTCTTTCCATTAAATTTATAACTTCATGTTTTGTATGATTAAACAGACAGTAACAAATTATTAGCAGCAAACCATCTGGATAACGAATTTAAGCTGTCATTTACGGCAACTACTTCACGGTCTTTTCTGTTAATTTTAAGAATGAGGGAAGTATCGTCTGCAAACAGTATTATGTCCGATAATTCAGATATCATGTACGGGAGATCATTGATATAGGCTAAAAATAAGAAAGGGCCTAGTATAGAACCCTGTGGTACACCCATTTTAACAAGAGACCCGGACGATCTTTAATGCCTACTTTTTGTTGACGTCCAGAAAGATAAGATGATACAAGCTCACTAGATCGGCCTCGTATTCCGTAGTGGCCTAATTTACGAATAAGCGTTTTGTGATCAACGCAGTCGAAAGCTTTTGAAAGGTCACAGAAGACTCCAATAGCATCACGCGAGTCCTCCCAAGCGTCTAGAATATGAGATACTAACTCTGCGCCTGCGTCCGTCGTTGACATACCCTTCGTAAACCCAAACTGTCGATCGTGCAAAATCATGTTTGTATTAAAATGTGAAATAAATTGATCACGAACAATTTTTTCGAAAATTTGCTTAATGCAGCAAGAACAGATAGTGGTCTATAATTTGAGGGATCATATTTTCTGCATCCGGATTTAAACGATTATTACGAGTGTAACCATATATGTGTATAGGGATATGTTTATGTAGGTATATATCACTTATGAAGAATTAGAAACTTTATGTACCATTTAGCCTTTGCACATTCACATCTGCACTCACAAAATCACACACTAAAAATGTTGTATTGTATAGGTACGTATATTATAAATGCGAATGTTTGTGAGGATGGATGGATGTTTGTTATTCTTTAACTACTTCTAACTACTGAACGGATTTAGATGAAATTTGGCACAGAGATAGTTTATAGTCCACGCAGACGAAGTTGCGAACAGGAGCTAGTATAATATATGGGGCTTGTTGTTGCATTGTGGGATCTGGAGTTACCAGCAAAGTTAGACCCTGACGACGAGGGGAAAATGTAATAATGTATGCATATGTTGTATGTAGACGCTGGTGCTTTCGTATGCGTACCACTGCTGCGAGTTCATGCCGCTCATGGAGGCGGCGGAGGACGAGCCGGCGGCGGAGTCCCCCTCCGACCTGGTGATCCTGCCGCCGCAGCACATCGACCCGGCCGCCTGGGCCAACACCACCGACATCTGGGCACACTACTGTACGCATATTATATTACGAATATTGTATTCTCGCCGACTTAGTCTATTGTCATAATCTGCAAGTCAAGTGCGCAACAATAAATAAAATTGTAAATAAGAATCTAGTGGAGTTCATAATTCCCACTCTCGCACGTTCAACCTAAAGTTAAGGTTTAATAAATTTTATTACTTGTAAAGAACACTGTTCATAAAATGAGCTCAAGAGTTCCGTATACCCCGACACGGACATGTTAGGTTCGAAGGGGATACCGTTGATAGCGTTGTTCAGGTGTTTTACATAACGGATGTGTTTTGTAAAATAACTAGCAGTTTTGTAAAAAAGCAGATTTTTGGCAGGGTTAGGTAAGGTCTTTATGGACGTCTGCTAGCTTTTGAGGGATGCAATGTTCTGAATGACTTAAAAAGATAAGTGACAGCAGTCTCTAGATGGTGACGTTCCCATGTTTGGAATGCAACGATTTAGAGTACGAACAACAAGTTTGTCACCTAGCTCGTGTGGCGATGTGTGTGGACTGCTGGACTCACTGATCATTGTAGTCGTTTATCTGTTTGTGTCGTTACAGTGAACGTGTCGGAGCTGAGCGGTGGCGGCGGGGGCCTGGCGGCCATGCTGGAGGGCTGGGCGGGCGCCGGCGCCGTGCAGCTGGGCGAGCGCGAGCGCGGCCCCGACGCGCCGCGCAAGGTGCACTGTCTGCCGCTGCCAGGTACGTACCACGCGTTAGTTATGTGGGGGCGGGGGCCTGGCGGCCATGCTGGAGGGCTGGGCGGGCGCCGGCGCCGTGCAGCTGGGCGAGCGCGAGCGCGGCCCCGACGCGCCGCGCAAGGTGCACTGTCTGCCGCTGCCAGGTACGTACCACGCGTTAGTTATGTGGGGGCGGGGGCCTGGCGGCCATGCTAGAGGTTTCGGGATGTAGTCCGGTGCCACTGTTGTGGGAGACGGGTCTGGGCAGTTGCATCAACTCCCCAACTATCGTTCTCCCCAAATCTATCCACTCTACTTAAGAGTGAATAAATTTATTCTGCATATACGTGCTACATCCTCGGCCACACCGTCGTTTACCATAAGGCGAGTTGTTAGCCAAAGGCAGTTCAATTTTTGATAAAAAAACAATATACAATGTTCTACAAAAATATTGGCCTAGTACATCTAAAAAAGTCTGCCCTGGCATATGTCTATCTCTTATATATAAGCCAAAATAACGTTAGGCATTGCCTTACGAACGAATGTTACTTCATCATCAAGACACTTTTATGAAGATAAATTTTGCCTTTTAAAGTTTTAACGCATGTTATTTAGACGCATAGTTTAAGAGATAATGTAAAATGAAAACATATCACCACACGCGCGAACGAGTCGTTTGACGCATTACGGCTGGTACACTTACATATAATATATATGTGGATGCTTGTATTAGCAAATTATGTATACTGTAACTTAATAATAATTGTTATGAGTTTGTAAGAGAAACTCTATAAACCTATAGAGTACTTCCCGTTGACGTACAAACATAAAATTTGTCAAGAATTTGATGTCACAGCAGGTAAAGGAAAATAAATTACATCAAAATCGGTTCAGGCGTTCAGAAGTTATGGTTGGAATATTTATTTATTTATTTATCAGGAACAATAAATTGTGTTTGATACATTACATACATCATAATTAATCATATTAATATAACTTCTACAGTGGCATGCAATAATATAAGACATGCAGCAATAATTAAAAACATAACATAACAAAAATATTCAATTAAAAAAATACATGTTCAAAAACAACAATAATAAAATGGCATTTTTTTTTTAAATAGGGAAATGGAATTATAAATCACAGTTCGTCTACTGAGTACAAATTTCTGGGGTCTATAATTTTTAGGGTCCGTTTTTGAACCCTTTTTATAAACTGGCACAACCTTTGCAATTTTTAATTGTTCCGGAAAAATACCCTGCTCTAGACAGTTGTTAATAAATGTAGACAGTGGCCCAGCCAATATTTTTATGTGTTCTTTAAAATTAAAGTCTTCGGAATAAAGTAACTCTCACATGATTATACATACATGAACCCAAAAACATTCCTTTTTGGGTAGTTATGTATTAATGTACAATCAGTATTTATATTTCATTAGCTTAATGTGAGTGTGATCGCGCCCCAGTGGCCGAGTATCAGTCTGTAAGCTGTAATAGTGGAGTTGCCCGGCCAGGTCCGTTCCTGCCGTGCGTGGACCTGTTCGACTGGTGGACGCTGCGCTGCGGTGTGTGGGCGGTGTTCCTGCTGGCGCTGCTGGGCAACGGCACCGTCGTGTTCGTGCTGGTGTTCAGCCGCAGCCGCATCGACGTGCCGCGCTTCCTCGTCACGAACCTCGCCGCCGCCGACTTCTTCATGGGCATCTATTTAGGTCAGTCGTAGTTATATAGTTTCGAATCAAAGCAGACGCTGCTATTACATATTATACGCCTATGTCTCTTAAACGAAATCGAAACGTAAAGCTGTCACACGAGATGATAGCGGGCCACTTCCCACTGCACTACAAGTACCGGTGCGCAGGGTTCCTGGCGGTGGTGGACGCGGGCACGCTGGGCGAGTTCCGCGCGCACGCCATCGCGTGGCAGATGTCGGGCGGCTGCAAGCTGGCGGGCTTCCTGGGCGTGCTGTCGTCCGAGCTGTCCGTGTTCACGCTGGCCGTCATCACGCTGGAGCGCAACTACGCCATCACGCACGCCATGCACCTCAACAAGCGCCTGTCGCTGCGCCACGCCGCCGCCGTCATGGCGGCCGGCTGGGCCTTCTCGCTGGCGGCGGCCGCGCTGCCGCTGCTGGGCGTGTCCGACTACCGCAAGTTCGCCGTGTGCCTGCCCTTCGAGACGGCCACGCCGGCCGCGCTCGGCTACGTGGTGGCGCTGCTGGCCATCAACGGCGTGGCCTTCCTCGTGCTGCTGGGCTGCTACCTCAAGATGTACTGCGCCATCCGCGGCTCGCAGGCCTGGAACTCCAACGACTCGCGCATCGCCAAGCGCATGGCGCTGCTGGTGTTCACGGACTTCCTGTGCTGGTCGCCCATCGCCTTCTTCGCGCTCACGGCGGCCTTCGGCGCGCAGCTGGTGTCTCTGGAAGAGGCCAAGGTGTTCACCGTGTTCGTGCTGCCGCTCAACTCCTGCTGCAACCCCTTCCTGTACGCCATCCTCACCAAGCAGTTCAAGAAGGACTGCACGCTCGTGTGCAAGGCCATCGAGGAGTCCCGCGTGACGCGCGGCATCGGCCGCTGCCGCCACTCGTCCAACTTCAGCAACCGGCAGACGCCCGCCAACACCAACAGCCTGGCCGAGCGGTCCTCGCGCGGCCAACACGGCGCCGCGTGCGCGTGCCGGCGCCTGCTGCCCGGCGCCGGTGCCGGCGCGCGGCCGGAGAGGCCCGGCGCGCGCCTGCTGGGCTGGCTGCGGGCGTGCGGGCGGCGCGGCCCGGCAACGCCGGCGCCGGCCCCGCGCCAATCGGCGGCGGCGCCGGCGCGCGCGGGCTCGGTGTCGTCGTCCGTGGAGTTCTCGTCGTCGCGCTCGGACTCGTGGCGCACGTACGGGCGCGCGCCGCCGCCGCCGCGCCGGGCCGCGTCGTGGCTGGTAGCGCGCAAGACGTCGCAGGACTCCAACCTGTCGTCGTCGCGCAACGACTCGTCGGGCTCCGGCGGCACCGCGTCCACGGGCACGTGGCGCACGTCGCGCTCGGCCGGCGCGCCGCCCCGCCCGCGCCTGACGCGCCAGCCCGCCGTGCTGGCCGACGAGCCGCCCGACGCGCTGCTGGCGCGCCACCTGCACACCATCCCGTCCGCGGCCGAGGCCGAGCCGCCGCCGGACGAGGCGCCGCACTGACTGTGCCCGCCCGATGCGCTGCCGGCGCGCCACCTGCACACCATCCCGTCCGCGGCCGAGGCCGAGCCGCCGCCGGACGAGGCGCCGCACTGACTGTGCCCGCCCGACGCGCTGCCGGCGCGCCACCTGCACACCATCCCGTCCGCGGCCGAGGCCGAGCCGCCGCCGGACGAGGCGCCGCACTGACTGTGCCCGCCCGACGCGCTGCCGGCGCGCCACCTGCACACCATCCCGTCCGCGGCCGAGGCCGAGCCGCCGCCGGACGAGGCGCCGCACTGACTGTGCCCGCCCGTCCGCCCGCACGTGTTATACCTCTAGACTATATATTTTGTACAGTATTAGGGCCGACGCGCCCGCTCAGGGGTCGAGGCTGATAAATAAAGTATTATGACAAAATAATTATTTATTTAGGAAAATGTTGACATTAGTGTATTTACGAGTCGATTATATTGCTACAATAATATTTACAGTTGGCGGAAGGTATACCACCGTACTGTGTACGGCTAGCTAGTAGTAAGCGACCAGCGACCAGCGGTCCACGGGTGGCGGCGCCGCCCGCACTCTACACACACTACGACATATTATACGTAAGTGAACAAACTATAGTTAAGTACGAGTCGTTAACAAATAATTAGGTTTTGTATGTTGTTACGCGTTACCGTAGCGTAGTGCGAGGGAGCCGCGGGTTGCGCATGCGCTCAAACTGTGCCAATTACATATTTATGATTAAACACACAATATTACCTATTATTAACAAGTACAAAATGCATATTTACAATTTAAGACACTACTACACTACACTAAAGACTTATTTGATTAGGAATTAACCAATTTTGCATTAATCAATTGATTGCTCCTGAATTCATGATATTTATACATTTAATTCATAATTTTCTATAAGTAGAAATTGCAAACTTTTATAAATGAACAAAATCAAGATCTTATGATAAAATTTATTACTAAAATCGATTATATAAGATTTTGAGAATGATTATTATGTATTATTGTATTGTAAGTTTAATATTAGACAAAACTAAACATAAATGCAACGTGATTGAGTAACTCGACATCGTACAGTAACGCAAGTTGTTGAAACTTTTATAATAATATATTGGTTAACATTGAGTATATTAAGGTTAGCTCTTGTACATACATAGTTATATAGTCGTGTCTATTTATTGATGTCCGAGGACGCGTGCTTGAGAGTGATATTTATTTTATTGTATAATTATACGTGAACAGTCACGATGTGTTTCAATTACCTCCTAAATGTTTGAAACTTGTGCAGCACCAGCTGGTGCTTGTGACGGGCCACCCACGAGGTGGTGTCTATGTCGCAGATGGATTGTAGAATCCAATGTTTTAACAAAACAGTACTGTTTTATAATACA
Organism: Xylocampa areola; assembly: GCA_935421205.1. Lineage (NCBI taxonomy): Eukaryota > Metazoa > Arthropoda > Insecta > Lepidoptera > Noctuidae > Xylocampa > Xylocampa areola. The sequence goes on along the minus strand of OW285216.1, from coordinate 18,377,852 downwards.
GCTGAATAACGTTCACCTGGACTGGCATTACGTTGCGTTTAACAAAACTGCTACCCACGCTTAGACGTAATACAGAATGAAATATCTACAGTCAGACAGATTGATTTATTGTATAGTTATATTAAATGGACAGTCGCCACTCAAATAAAAGAAAACATACTGTATTCTGAATTGTCTTTCCGTGGCTGGGTTGATGTTTCTGGGCTGCTCTTTCTGTGTCTGCAAGGTCAGAAAATACCTAAACACGAAGGGGATGACAGGGCTAGTTCGCTCGCTACGCTCGTTCACTGGCGCCCGCCATCCTCTGGTTCGAACCTAACGTGTCCGCGTCGGGGCGCACGAAACTCCCGAGCCAGTGGCGGTACCTTCATATAAGCCCAAAAGCCTAAGCATGCCTTACTAAAATGCTCGATAGAGAATCAATATCAAACCCGAACTATTTAAAAGTTCGCGCGCTTAATTCTTAACAACATAACACAAAGTATCTACCTATGCCACACTACTACACATCGCGATTGTTCGCGCGCAGAGTTTCGCATTTGCAACATCTACATATAGCTATCTCGCTTACACGTACGGGCTTTTACCGGGCTTTCAAATACTATCTCTGTCACTTTCGCACTCATAGCGATGTGCCGTATAACGAGTACATACCTTGTGCGTCTACAAATCGATCAGTATGGAAGATTTAAGCCGTGCATGCCTATGAAGTTGCACGCGTATGCACACCTTGCCAACTCTGCAGTGTTGCCGTTTTAGCGACGTTGTGAGATCTTGGAGATTTTTAACGAGTTTGGAGACTTTTTTTAAGATTTAGCAACAATAAAAACTAGCGACTTTTTAAAATAATTAATAGTTTCGAGTCACGTGACACATAGATTAAAAATTATGAATTTATTTATCGAATTAAATGTATTTACGAGTTATTAATATTATTTTCAAAAATACCAAAGAGTCAAATAAAATACATTCTATCATTATAGCTAAGTTTCATATTTTATTTCCATCAGTGTCAAATACCCTATTGCGACATTTAGCTAGATTTTTCATATACCTGGCGACTTTTTTTGCCTAAATGACAACACTGCAACTCTGCGTAAGTACCGAGTGCAACTCACTTCAGTTTCATTTGCTTGAGTGGGAAAAGTTTTGTTGTTAAAGTTTTTTGTGTGTTTTCTTAGATTTTTTCAGTGATACAATTGTTTTGGTGACTTACAATGGAGGTAATTGTACCTTGTGAGGATTTAAAATGCGTTCAAGTTTTGATTGGCAAAAAAGAGGTAAAATCTTAAAACTTTGCTCAGAAAAAACAGTTAATTTCTTCATTAAAACCGACGCCTAATCTGTGTATTTCTCAGACTAGTAAATCGCATAAACGAAAATTTAATAGATCAGTGTATAAAACTAGTTGGATTGTTGGCTGTTCGCACACTAATAAGTTGTATTGCTGGTGCTGCACATTTTTTTCGAATGAAGATTCCGAATACATCTGGTTATAATGATTTAAATAACATATCTGGCACGCAAATTCCCATAAACACCTGTGTGCAATGGTTTCTTTCAGTAATTTTGGTAAACAACGAATTGAGACATCTATATCACGCCAGTTATCTGAGGAAATTTCAAAATATAACACGCGCGTTGATAACAACCGTAGTGTATTTCAAAGATTAGTCGATATTGTTTGTCATTTAGCACAACAGGAACTTCCTGTAAGAGGACATGATGAGTCCAAAACTTCATTAAATAAAGGCAATTTTTTAGAACTGGTCTCGTTAATTTCAAAATACGATGTCGTTTTAGAAAAGCATATGCAGCATCAGGAAAGTGACAAACCGGGGCCGAGAAGAAGACGGATGAATTCACTTTTAATTTATTGTACCTAACCAGTAGTTTATGAAATAATTGCGATGATACATACGTAGGTACCTACATACTCAGTCCTAAACTGAACTTTCTTTTTTTGAAATCGGTTAAAATTTTATTTGGCTTGCCTTATTTTGAAACCGCGAGCTCGGGAGCGAGCTCGACCATGCATAAATTTGATTTATTTATTTCATAATCCCGATTTAGTATCGATTAGTATACTAGTTTAGTATTTACGATATTCGAAATTTTCATTGTTATTTCTTTTGCTACTCACTTACAACATTTTATAAAGTTAAATAATTGTTAATAAGACACAGAACCATGAGTAAATACATAAATAAAAAATGTTGTAGTTCAGTTATTATGCAATACCGCTAAACATCGTTCAGCTGTTTTACACACAGTTTTGTAAATCAGCTAGCAGTTATGTAAAACAGCTGATTCTACAATCAATTTGCGACATCTACATCTTACTACAATAAAATCTTAAAGGTTGAAAAGTCTAAACATTGTTTTTTTATCAACCAAAGCGATAAAAATAAGCAATAGAACACAGATCCGTAGTTTAGAATTATTATGACATTGCGTTCGAGTCGCGGGCACAGCATTTTAACAGCACAATATAACGCTATATATAAAATACGCGAGCGTTTATTTTCTTTTAGCTACGATTACAGAAATCCATAATAATAGAATGATACTCAAACAAATCCAATACGATATTTGGAATATCGATTCAAAGGCGTGTCGATACAATCAGTTGCGTGGTTACGATACATTCGATATATCGATACAAAGCAACATATCGGGCATCGCTAATGCCGGCGGCGACTTGTCCGGACGTGACGTCACGTGTCGGCGCGGTGCAGCGCAGCGGGTTCGGAGCCGGCGCGCGGCAGCAGGGCGCGCGCGGGGGCCGCGGGGTGCGCGGGGGCCGCGGGCGGGGTCGCGGGCGGCGGCGGCGGCGAGTCGGGCTCGCGCTCGCGCAGCAGGTCGCGGCGCGCGCGCCGGCGCCGGAACTCCGCGAACTGGCGCCCGAGCCGCTCCTCAAGTACGTCAGGCCGGCGCTTGCGCTCCTCACTAACATCCGCTTCCGTGTTCTCTTCATCCACCTCCTGTCGGACAGTTCACATATATATTACATCACCCATTTTCATTTCTGTCATGTCGTATTTGCATTGAGGGGACTTTCCCTTCTTGGTGCGATACTTCTGCTGGTGTACCTGTAAAAATTATCTTGTATAGTGATTATTATTTTCTAAGGTAAAAACTAGAGTTGTAAAGTGACGGTCATAATATGCTATATGTGACCGTCATTTATGATAAATGCTCGGTCATTTAATTTTTATTTTTTCGAGGAAAAACATAATCGAGAACTACGACATTATTTTATTCAAATACTTATGTTTTTGTAATAATACATGCATACAAAAATAAAATCACGTTTTCTTCCCGAAGTAGGCAGAAAATATAGAATGCAACCTACTACAATCCTTACATACTCACATTGTTCAGTTTTCTAAACTCACACTTCAGTTTATGTTACACTAAATAACGTTCTGTCATAGAAATAATACTACATAATAACGATTACAACGTTTAAATGTAATCGTTATTATGTAGTATTATTTCTATGACAGAACGTTGAGAATATGCCATTTGTCCGTAATGACAATATTTGACGAATGTGACTGGTCAAATAGAGAAAATGTCCAATCTGCTCGGTCACTTTACAACTCTAGTAAAAACTGAAAAATAATGAACACGGACGGGATTGGACTTCAAATTTTCTATGCCTATCTCCTATACATAAGCCACATTAAGGTATTTTCTGGCAAAAAATATTTAACAAAAAGTGAGTTATGAGCACTATTAATAGGCATGCCATATTAATCCTTACGAATGTAAGTTACTTCATCATCAACACAAATTTATGAAGATATACATTGCCCTTTCAAGCAGTTATTTAGACGCATAGTTTAGAAGAATATAATGTCAAATGAAAATAATTTAACACTCGCGTGAACGAGCCGTGTGACATAAACCCCGCCCGACGAGATGAGCTGTGAATTATTTGCTATTTGTTGGTTAGTACTAAGTAATTATTAAAATATAATTATATGCGGCTGAAACTTTTAAGTTTATAGCTAGTAATTAAAATAGGCATTACGTAGCCATAACATTTACAAAAAAAAACCTGATTTTGTGCAAGTGAATGTATATTTTACAGACACAAGCCTCAAAATCATTAGTATTACACATATAGCAGACCCAGAACATTGTTATCACCTATGTAGGCTATGTATATCAGTCAAGTAACTACTACACAAAAATAAAGATGACGGTCGACACTAACTGTGCTATCGTTCGTTATAGCACTTCCTGACGTTTACAGGTTTTTATATCCGGATGGATGGATGCAGTTGGTTTTCTGAAGTAGCTTACAACTAACACTTGTGTGGTGGACGCACCTTGATCTCGGCGAATGTGACGGGCGTGGTGCGGTGTCGGTGGCGCGGCTCGGCGCGGCGCAGGCGGCGGCCGCGCGCCAGCGCCGAGGCCGACGCCGGGTACACCGCGTCCGTCGCGTCCATCACCACGCACTCCTGGAACACGGGGAACATACGCCGCGCCGTTACACGTTACATACCTACTATAATTGATCATATATATTGAAATCTACAGAAACAATGGGCACCGCTTCATGTATTTCCATCGCTTTCTCAGTGTAAACGCAGACATTACAGTTTTTATGTGGGTATGACCTCAAGCGCTTTTCATCGATACTACTTACCTACTCGTGTCGAATCTGGTATCCATCGTGTAATCATTAAACATATCTCGCAGACTGCGCAACGGCTCGTATATTACTTACTGTAGATTGTAGAGTGACAGATTCCGGGCTACCAATTTTGTCACGATAAATAAAGTTCACGTGACGCCGTCCAATTATTTATCAATATTTACAGCTATATTCCAAAAAAGCAGCTTTCACCGGATGGATTTAATGGCACACATGGACAGGTGGAATATTGTACTTACCCACTAATAAACAAAGTCCTTACGACACATCGAATTGGACGCACGGCAGTGCGCTGTTCCCGAGCAGGTTCGAAGTATTGATGCATGTTGTAGGTGCGCTGCGCCGCCGCCTGCGACTCGTGAGGTGACAACGGACGAACGGGAACACTTTGCTTCTCTCTCAATAGGTACAGTACGAAATTACACGCGACCTAATTATTGAGTGACGGTGTACCGCGACACGACGCCTCCGCCCCGCACGGGGCCCGCTGCGGACTATCTACTGTAGAATAATGAACATGAAATCGGCCGAGTGGAGTCCGGTAGGTACATATAAAACGTCTTGAGAGCGAGTGTGCCGGTACGGTACTGTCGAAGTATTACCGAGTTCTGCGAGCGGCTTGTTATTTTTTCCCGAGAAATCTGTGTTTTGGTGAGTGACCGCGTTCCGGTGGCGAGGTGCCAGGCCCCCCCGCGCGGCCGCGCTCCGCTGCCGTGCCGTGCGCCGTGCGCTAGTCACAGAGTACTTTATGCGCTAGTAAACAAACAGCATGCACGTCGAGTCGCTCACTGATCACTGCCACTGACACCACGTTAACTTGTTGTTTTTCTGATTCCCGTACATACATTATTTACTAAACGTCAAAGACTGAGGACAAAAACTGATGTCGATTTACGACATCGTTTTACTATTTTATTTTTATAACTACTAAGTACTATAAATATAGTTGTACTTATGGATTGAGGATCCACACTCAAAGCATTGTCGTTTTATAGGTATGTATTTAGCAGTACAAAGCCGATTTATTTTGTACACTTAAACAGAATGCCTACTAAATAGGTAATGTAGCTAGTAATTTTCAAAATCATCCATCCAGTGTTATTTGGCTACAAATTTCTGCAAGGTTAAGTTGATATTACGGAGAGATCGGCCTCTCCTACAGCGGCTTTAGCTGACTTAAGATAAAGGTACCTAAGTATCATTGATACAGCACGGAACACCTGTAGGTATACAAATAGTCAAAATAGGAACTAGCCAACCGAAATATACCTACCTAATGAAGATATCTAGGTATATAGAACACCGAACTTTATGTTTTAGGTATAGGTCCTATTTTATATAGGTACCTATCCACTTTGCCATCAACATCTCAGTTTTTCTTAAGTATTCTTTCATCAGCATAGTTCGATTGATCGAAGTTATATTTTTATTATGTTTAATTTCGAGATTTGCCCGTGCCTCGGATAACACGTTAAGCCATCGTCATCATAGCATCACGCCTGTATTACCCAAAGGGGTAGGCAGAGGCGTACACCCACATTTCACCAATGCTGTTACTCAATTCTAGGTAAGCCTATTGCCATCCGGGTACAATTTCAATCTCCGGGATGCTACTGAGAATTTTCTAACAGAAAAACCCAGTAATACTTTCCCCGACCTGGGAATCGAAATTATCGATCCCTGTTGATATCCAATTAATAAAAGTAAGTCCGAGACCAACGGGTGGCTTGAACAACTCTAACAGTAGGTTGGCTTTTAGGAAGCTGCGTACAGTTAAAGTAGAAGCTGATCCCATTACGCTAGACAATAAACTACAGTGGGGTCCTCACATAACCTCTCTTGCAGGGCGGCCGCTCGGCCGCTTACGTTGTTAGAAAAATAAGCCAACTAACTGATATGCAAGCCCAGTTTGGATCCCGCCTTACGATATATACCTACTTATATTGCTCGTTTGGAAAATATTCAGTTTTTATTTGTTATCGTATGAAACTTAACTACAATTCGGATGATATATCTTAAGCGTTGCGCTAAGTTTCATATCCTTCCCCTAGTTAAGCGTTGTGAAATAGCTGACGTCACTTACATTTTAAACATCGATTATCATCGGATCGATCCACTGTTCTGACCTCTTCTCCAAAATAACTATTAATGTGCCGAGCAGTACTTTTACATAAACAATGTAACAAAAATTTTGATATTTTAAACACTAGACCTAAGACGGATACTTAGTGTGGACTTTTTCTATGAGTATTAGTTTTTCAAAATTTTCATTATTAATTGTTTAATGATAATATATAATGTCCACATATTAATTAATATTTTTATTCGAATGTTTATTCGCGGAGATCTATCAATAGTTATCTGTTGCATATTATATCTGTACTATTCTTGTTGTTATACACTGTTCGTCTTGCAAAAATTAAATAAATAAATATATATTTTCTATATTATAAATACAATGTAACCAACGATATTGTAATTGTTTGAAGAAAAAGAGTAACCGAGTTACTTGCCCGTTCTTCTCCAAAGAAATCTACACTTTGGAAAGTGGCAACAAGTTTTTTTGACAATTCAAAAATGCCTGTACATGGTCTAATTTAAATAAATGCTTCGACTTTGGCTTTGATCTACCGTAGTTGATAAAAAGCTAGGCATATTTAATATTTATAATAGTGTAGCCGAACTATCGTTGGTGAAACTATGGATACTTAGTTCAGCCTTGAGAATCAGTTAAACTATCGACATGCATTTTTTTTGGGTGTGGAAAATCCATCATATACGCTGTGCCGGACTCCTACCGACATGGTCAGCTACTCCAACCTTTACCGAGGTCCAGGGTTTGTTGTCACTGCGACTCTGGTAGGGCTGTTGGAAGGTGTCAACAGACACTCCGGGACTTATCCAGGCTGGCCATAATTACCCCGCACAGACACTTTCAACATGTCACACGTGCGTGGCAGTCTCGGGCTGGTCAAGCAGCGAACCAGCCATGTCCGCCGCCCGCCGGCTACAGCTCACGGTGGCCAAAGATCGCTAAGCGCCCTCCGGCACCTGGCCTGCCTTCTGCGGCAGGGGCTTTCCCTCATTTTCTCGCCTCCTTTGCGAACTTTTACAAAATCTTGGTAGAGATAGCCGCAGTATTAGTAAAAGAAATAGAATTTGTAATTTTTACGCTAAAACTAGTATATTACTAAAATATATCAATTATAGGTGCAAGAAGTATATATGTATCTCTGAATTAAATTTACCTACATGTAGCATCCTGCCCGAACTAGGTTTCTTCAAACCTATGTTTCAGGCCATCACTTAACTACGCTATATTAAGTGAAACTAGTACAATACAATAGTCTAAAAACTATGAGAACAAGCATTATACAATATAATATAATCAATTACTAGAATAAACTAAAAATACGTCTATAGCAATAAATACTTATTACCTACCTAATTAAAATCATTTCAAACTTTCTAGCACCTTTTCTGTGTTTGTGTAGTCGAGTTTTGTTAAATATTCAGTTAATACTATTGTACATTTTTTATAACTTACATTATATATATTTAATAACTTATTTAGTTTATTTTACAAATACTGTCCTAAAAGAAATAAAATTATTTGCAAAAGCATGTCTAGATTGAATCTTAATGCAAACCAAATCCTTCATTCTTTTGTCTGAAGGAACTGTGGTTAAAAGGAAGTTCAGTGTGCTGGAGTAATACTATATCTCTTAAGGATAACATACTATATCCATTTTAATACTTAAAAAAATGGGCAATTATAAAGCGGGAATGGGATCAAAATTTCATGATTTCTTTTTCGGTTATCGCGAAACCGATAACCGACATCCACGCGGGCGAAGCCGCGGGCATCAGCTAGTTCATAATAAATAATTGTCTGATTGTTAGAACCTTACATGACATGTAAAGCTGGTGAATGGGGAACCTAAAAGGACGAAATGTCAAACCTTCAGAATTGCTTTTTGAGCACGTTCTAAAGGGAGTAAAATAGTTTTTGTAGCGAAGGAAGCCCAGGAACTTATGCAATTAAGTAAGACTGGATTGACACTAGGCTAAGTAGACTAGTTTAATTAATTTATAGTCGGTTATACAACGTAAATTTTTGAAAACATATATTAATGATCGTTCGCGCGCCACTGTGCGGTACTATTACCCGCACCAGTCGCACCGTCTAGCTAAACCAGTGTTTCAGTAATCAGTGTTTGTTAGAAAGGGAAGGAGAGAGCTATACGACTATGGATACAAAATGTGGAACATGTGCTGAGCAATCGTTCGAAGGTGCTCATTGCACGGTGTGTGATCTGGAGCTGCATTTCCACATTTCCATAACTGAAGCTGGTTATCTAAAGTTAGGAGACAGAAAGCTTACGTAGCGTTGCGGCAGGAGTAGGCAGTCTAACTCCAGCCAGTCGACGTCTTCCCCAAGAGTCGAGTCTGGTTCTCTAATATTAAAGGAGATATAAGCTCTCTCGGAAAAACTAGCACCACTGGTCTAAAAGAAGAAGTTATTGCTCTTAAAACAGAACCTGGCGGGACTGAAAAGCTCAATAAATGACACAAATACCCAGATAAGAGTGTCAAACATCATTTCATTCAGTTAGGACATAGTTTTATCGTTCCGTAAACAATTAAGTTTTTATATTGTTAAAAGTACATTAATAGTATAAATATTGTGCAGAAGCTAAAGTTAAGTATGAGAACCACACGCGAAAACGTTTGCAGAGTGACTAGTGTTTAATCAAAAAACTTTAAAACAAACAATATAAGAAGTGCCTTTGCAAGTGTTGTTTACTTAAGGGTGTGTCAAAATAACTTTTTTATCAACACTCGCCCATTGCCAATTTTGGCGCGGCGACAAACACGAACTGGTGTTTCGAATGACTACGTAACAGCTTTCGTAGCGCAGTCTGCTGGGAGCCAACTGATGCTTAATCGTGCCCGGGTTCGAACCTCAGCATCTGAATTACTTTTTGTATTTTATAATAACTATTTTTATCGTTATGATTTGTGCTGGTTGCAATGCTACTATTCTAGTGACGCAGAAAAGAATAAAATGTTGTATTAGCATATGTGTACTCCAGTATCATTTGGAATGCGTGCAATACGACGATTCATCAAAACCCAGAACTAAATGGGTTTGTCTGAAATGCGTCTCGAGCCGAAAGTGGATAACACTAATACACCAGTTCATGCAAAGGCAAGTAGTATGCAAGCAGACCGGCCGTCTCCTGAATCGTCCCCTAATAAGCTCCCGGGACTGCCGGCGACTAGCCAACACGGACGTAAGTTGAATGAGGATTTACCTGAAATAATGTCTCAAGTAGCAAGCGTAAACAAGGATGTCAACTTACAGACCTCGATACTTCTACAAATACGTAAACTGCTCAAAGATATGAATGACAAGTTCGATATTCAACAGGTTGCGCTAGCAAAGTTTGAAACCACCCTGGGACGGTCCAAAAAGACATGAACGACCTGAATTCTAGATTTTCTTCAATGCGCAAAGACTTGGAGGGATTCAAGAAAACGCTGTTTTTTTAACTGATGCTCACGACACTCAGGAAGCATTGAATAATAAAAACAAAAATGTAATTAGTCAACTACGCTAAAATAATGCCGCTCTTAGCGCTCAAGTATGGGAACTAGATACGAAAATGCAGCAAATCGATCAATTGGCCAGAGAAAGCATTATCGAGGTACAGTGCGTCCCGGAACATAAAGCTGAAAACTTGCTTACGGTTATACAACAGCTGGGCAGAGTTGTGGGAAATGAACTACGTGAAAATGTGATTCAGTCATTTCATAGAGTAGCCAAAGTAAACACTGTACAAATCGACCACGAAGCATAGTCGTGAAATTGGTCAGTCCTCGCATTCGCGATAATTTACTTGCAACGGTTAGAAATTTTAATTTAAAAAAATCGTCTTGTAAACTGAATAGCAGCCATATTGGCATTGGTGGAGAAAAACAGTCGATTTTTGTTACTGAAAACTTGTCTTTAGCGAATAAAAAACTTCACGCAGCGACAAGAATTGCTGCGAAAGAAAAGACATATAACTTTGTGTGGGTTCGAAATAGTCGCATTTTTATGAGAAAAGATGTAACAACTACATCTCTGCTATAGTGGGCGCGGAACTAGTTGGCCGCGCCTTAGATAGGGACAGGGGCGAGGGGGCGGGTTGCTTGCTGCTCGCAACGCACATGAGATTAGACAGTGACGACCAATCTCGAGACATCGTGAACAATACTTGTTCAATTATTGAAAAGAAAAAATAATAGACAATTGAACTTTTACAAGTTTATATTATACCTATCTAATTAATTGCAATGTACTTAACATTGCAATTAAAAGTAAAATAAACCAAAAACAAATTATATGAAATTCTTCCGACATATTTGAATCATTTATGAAACTACTATTTATGAAATTATTATTAATTAATTAGTGTAACTAACACGACCTTCTTTTATATATATAGATATGAAATTACTCTGACATATCCTCTGAATCACTTGATTTTGAACTGTCTGAACTTGAGTCAGAATCATCTTGTAAGTTTATAATGAATTCGTCCATCACAGTATCATATCTCATACCATGATTCCAGTATTCTTGTTCGTTTTTTTGTACATGGTCGTCGCATTTTTGCCATTGTTCGGCAGATAATTCAGAAAATAGTCTTGTTAGTACTTATTGTAATTTTCTCGTCCAATGTAGCATTAATGTGATCTCTGGCCAGGCAATTTTTAATATTTGCCCACACAAGCTCGATTGGGTTGAGATCTGGATGATATAGAGGTAGTCTTAGAACAGTATGACCTGCACCTTTCAGAAGTTCATCAATCGTGTATATTTTTTCTGATTGGGTCGTATTAATCAAGCCCAAGAGTTCGGCTTTGACCATCGTGGGAGAAAAGGGCACGTTATGATTTTGCAACCAATTCTGCATATTAATTTTCAAACAGGACATAGTCGGTTTCTTCTCAATTTGCACACAGTGGTAAGCTGCATTGTCCATAACTATGACTGAGTTAGGTGGAAGTTTAGGTATTAACTTTCGATTAACCCAGTTGTAAAAATTTATAGAGTTCATGTCTCCATGATAGTCTCCTGTTTTTGAATCTGAATTAAAAATTTGCAAAGCATCGTCAACTAACCCGTTCCGACTACCAGCGTGAACTATTATTAAACGCCTTCCTTTGCCTATATCTGCATAAATACCAGGCTCCGACGAAGATTGCCAACATTTTTGGACATTATGATTTTGGTTAACGTTCGTCCAAAAAGAATATATTTCGTTTGTCTTCTCTGAATTTTCTTTTGGCCCTCAAATATTTCACTCGCCATTCAACAATGTTTGGTTTCTCTATTAAAAGGGATCTCTTCGATTTACATTTTTTAAATGAATATCCCAGTTTGTGCAAAAGTTCTCTTAAATAAGTTAATCCGCAATCTAAAATATTATCCTCTTTTAACACAGCATTTAGGTTTCGTTCGAGACTTGGTTTTTTTTTCTGTACCGTATAAAACTGATTAATTTTTCTTCTTATCAGTCCTAAATCAAAATCATCAACTTGTATTTTCTTTTTTATTTCTTTTGGTCTCCGCGGAGAACTAAATTTTGCTTCCCCTGTATTTTGCGAGGATGTTTTACTTTCAGCAATCACTCTCCTTACACTTCGTTCTGATATCCCGGTTGCTTCTGCCACAAATTTATGAATATTCGCATTAGTTTTATATTCTAAACTAATGAAATCGTCATCCGTTTTTTAAAAAACGTATGCACTTTAAATATTATTCCCTTAGATTGTCTTTTTATCGGCGGACTCATCTTGCTATTGCAATCTCTTATGCGTTTTGTCTAAACTAGCCAGAACTATCAACGCGTGTTGCCGCCGCGAAGTCCGGCGCCGAACTGAGTAATGACATCAAGCGCCCCCGCATCTCCGTCCCACCGCTCACATACCTAAGGCGCGGCCAGCTAGTTCCGCGCGCACTATAGTTAAAACCTTAGCTTGTTTAAATAATTTGTAACCAACTAATTTAATGCACAATTTTGATATAATTAGTAACAAAATTCAAATTTAAAAGTTATTACCAAGGTGTAAGAGGCTTAAGAACCAAAACTGAGGAATTTTATTTCGCTGCTTTAAACGTTGACTATGATATAAATAATGCTACTGACTTACTGGCTTAATGACTCGGTGCTAGACCATGAATTAATAGACAACCGCTACACAGTGTTTAGGCGCGATATGTCGTCTACGGTATCTTCGAATACTAAAAGGGGTGGTTGTTGCAACATTAAATAAATATGAAGTCGTACGTAGATTGAATTGGGAGTCATATTGCGAGGAATTGTGGATCACAATAAAATGTGAGAATGGGTTGAATATTAAAAGTTGTGCTGTTTATATTCCACCTCCAATCAAACAAGATCATATCGATGTTCTTTTTAATAACATTACAGAAATAATCAATAAAAAGAGCAAAAGTAATTCAATCAACTTGCAACAATGTGATTTAAATATGGGTAGTATTTGTTGGGAATATGATGTGGACTCTGATTTTTTTGAAAATGAAAATAATTTCGTGGATATACTTGCCTATAATGATCTTCATCAATACAGCGCGATAGTTAATGTCTTCAATCGCACTTTAGACCTTGTTATTAGTGACACTAGAGTTCTGGTAACTGAAGCAGCTAGTTCATTTTTAACTATTGATCTACTGGTTTACTACAAATCATAGTGATCCTTTATTACATAATAAAGTTCCTTATTTGAACTTTTATCTTTGTAATTACGAAGCCGTCAATATAGAGTTATCAAAAATTAATTGGTCCGAAGAATGGAAAAGTTTCACAAATGTCAACGAAATGTTGATTACATTTTATGATATCATACAAAGCTTTCAAATTCTTTGTGTCGGAGTCTAAAGTGGATATGTTTTTAGACGAAACTACATGGCCTGAGGGTATTATCTTTAGGCGCTTCGTTCACTATAAATATCGGACGGAGGGTCCGCTGCATTCGGGCCAGTGTCCTCAGATAATGGATAGTACGACCTATAAGTTTGCCAGCTATAATTGTAAGAACGTAAAGAGTGCGCTCAGCGATGTTGATATCATTGATTTTCCGAATGAATTTCGAAGGTGTAGTGATCAGTACTATAATGACCTGACTCACAGCACAGTTATTGACAAAATGTACTCCGACATCGTGCTTGCGGTATCAGAGGCTGCGGTGGGGGACCTGGGGGGCAAGCGTAAGCAGAGTAAACGTCCACCTAGAACCATTGTGATTTGAGAATCTTCGTTTACCTACTTGACGAATACAGACGTGCCAATCGCGTTATGCAAAACAATAATTAAATAATTAACAACAGCATAAACAGTGACCTAGTTTTTGTGTATTAGCGTGTTATACGAATCAACATTATAGTGATATTATTATAGTGATTACAATAAAATAATGGACATAATCAATAAGTGAATAATATAATAAATATGGACAGCAGCCCCTTTAATCGGTGCGGGATGACACGCCGCACCCCGCCACCGACACCGCCGCCCCAAAAACCGAACCAGGATCAGGATGAGCACATCGAAGTAGTATCAACTCCGGAGATACAGAACTGGTTAGCATCTATTGAGCAGTGTTTAAACGAGGTCTGTTCTATAGCTTCAGACGGAAAGCTTAACTCTGACCAGAAGCTAAAAATAAACAACCTCTGTCGAAAAGTTGGGCATGGAGTTGCACAAATGGCGGTGCAATACCAGTCGCTTAAACAAAAAGCACTACAAAACCACACCTCCCTTAAAACCATGACCGAAGATCGAGACTTAGCACATAGCCTAACGGAGATCAAGCAGAAAATTCAGGAGTCCTTGACGAAACCGGAAAGCTCTACATCTTTTGCGGATATGGTGAAAAAGGGATCAAACAACTTTATTCGTCCAAACACCCTTAGTTCCGTTGCGATTTATCCTAATGATAGCACAAAGACTAGTAACGAAACTAAGAACATGGTCCAAAAAATAATATGCCCTGAAGAAATGAAGCTTAAAGTTCGAGGAGTTCGTAAGACACGAAAAGGAGGTGTCATAATCAGCACTGAGACTAAAGATGACCTAGAAAAACTCAAGCAAACAGTCCAACTCGCGACTTCAGGTCTTACTGTCGATGAGCCCCAAAAACGCAAACCTCGAATTATAATAATAGGAGTTCCAGCATCAATGGCTGAGAGCGAGGTTTATAAATGTATTTATGAACAAAACGTAGCCGAAAAACTTCCAACTATGTCCCGAGATACATTTTTGACCTCAATAAAACTAAGCCACAAATCTGGTAAGAAAGATGCTGAGAATTGTAATTTTATTATCGAAGTACCAGCCATCATTCGTAAGGCCCTTATCACACAGGAAAGAATATTTATTAACTGGACGTCCTGCCCTGTAAGAGATTACACCCTAGTAACTAGATGTTACAAGTGCCAGCAGTACGGTCATGCGGCCAAGACGTGCAAAGCCGAAGCTCCTACATGTGGTCATTGCGGTGAAGAAGGGCACTCGATCCAAGACTGCGCAAAGAAAGAAAATGTGCCAAAATGTGCAACATGCTTGCGCTTTAAAAAACAAGCCAACCACAAGACGGGTGACCCCGATTGTCCGGCCAAAAAAGCTGCCGAGTACAGGTACATTAACTCAATTAATTATGAGGGCGCCTAAGAGCGCCACATACCCATCTATATTTTAGACCTAAGTTTTTATATTATTTTACTGATATTATGGATGTTAACATAATCACCGAAATAGATAATTCATTTTTAACTAATTCAATGTCATGTGAGGTTGAAGACTGTAAACAATATCTATCCGCTTATCAAAATTCATTTACCATACTTACCCAAAACATTCGAAGTATATACAAGAATATAGACGGCTTTAACATTATTTTACAAAGACTTAACTTTAATTGTGATATAATAATACTAACCGAATGCTGGCTAACACATTGTAACGATAACCTCCCACAAATTTCGGGATACAACTTATTTTATAGCGCAAGAAACCACAATCAAAATGATGGAGTGGTAATCTATGCTAAAGAATCTCTAAAACAGTTTTCAGTCGAGGAACCGGCTCTACAGGACTGCACGAGTAACTGTTTGGTTATCAAAATTGGGTGGACCACAGCCATAATTGCTATCTATAGATCACCTTCCGTTAGAAATTTTGATTCTTTTAATAATTTCTTGAACCGAATATTACAAACACTTAGTTCTTTTAAAAATATCATACTAACAGGGGATATAAATATAAACATTAGTTCCGAAAATAATGATGCAGGAACCCAAGATTACCTCGATTTGTGTTCATACCATGGCCTTCTCCCCACTCATACATTGCCTACACATCAAAGTGGTTCTTGCCTTGATCACATGATGCTAAAATCAAACTTATCCTATATTACCCTTGTTACTAACTCAACTATAACTGACCATCACGCTGTCCTACTAACACTAAATTTAACGGTGCCTCAGCAAAATCGTCCCCAGACCAAATCAAAACTAAATATAAATAAACTCGAATATGATTTATGCAACATAGATTTTAGCCCAGTTTACAATACTGCTGACGCTAATATATCTTTATCGTACTTAATTAAAAATGTCCAACAAGCAATATTACTGAACACTACAGTTGCTACAGTGAATAAGAAATTTTATAATATCAAACCATGGATTACTCCTGGACTTATTCGGTGTATAAGGCACAGAGACAAACATCATCAGATAACTAAAAGAAACCCTGATAATTTAATACTTCAAATATCTTACAAAAGATACAGGAATTTCTGCAACAAACTCCTAAAGAATGTAAAGATTGATTACGATAAAAATAAATTGATAAGAGCAGGTAACAATAGTAAACAACTTTGGAAACATATTAAAAACGTCACATATATCACAAAACAGCGAGAATCAAACTCTAGTTTATTACTTTCTAATCCCTCACCACTTTTGTCGGCTAATAACGTTAATAACTTTTTTGTCAATGTAGGAAAAAACCTTGCCCAACAGTTTCCGAAACAATCTTGTTTTCAACCAACATGTTTTCAAAAATCAAACAAAAGCTGTAGTCTGAAATCCTTTGCTATGTTGGACACTGATGAGTACGAAATAGCTCAAATCATTTCAGGGTTAAGGGATGATTGTGCAGTTGGATATGATGGTATAAGCAATAAATTACTTAAAATGTTTAAGCATATTTTGGTACCTCCTTTAACGCATATATTTCAACTATGCCTCTGTAATGGGATTTTTCCTAAATGCCTTAAAAAGGCAGTAGTAATCCCTATTTATAAATCTGGAAGCAAAGGCCTAGTAAATAATTATAGACCAATATCAATACTTCCCTCAATATCAAAAATACTGGAAAAAATTATAAACAGCAGACTAATTAACTACCTTGAAAGTAATCATTTCATTTCACCTGCGCAATTTGGTTTTAGAGCCAAATTATCCACAGCTGATGCGGTACATAGCTTGACCGATTATGTTACACAAGAACTCGGAAAAGGAAACCAATCTCTAGGAATTTTTCTTGATTTAGCAAAAGCTTTTGACGCGGTGTCTGTTTCTATACTTTTAAACAAGTTAGAGACCATAGGCATCAGAGGTATCCCTCTGAAACTCATTGTTGACTACTTAAACGATCGATACCAATGTGTTAGAATCGATAATATCACGAGCGATGATCAAAAAAACACTGGTTTTGGTATTCCACAGGGAAGTATTTTGGGCCCTACCCTTTTCCTGGTATACATAAACGACTTGTTTAATCTAAATATTAAACATGGCAGAATTATATCGTACGCGGACGACACCGCGTTAATTTTTACAGCTAAGACCAGCAGCGAACTTTACGAGATTGCTCAACTAGGTTTTAATACTGTGAGTAATTGGCTTCAAAGTAATTTACTAACATTAAATGCTGATAAGACAAAATATATTCACTTCTCTATGCGTAAGTTTCAACTTAACACTACTAACCTTCATTTATATTCACATTATTGTGAAAATCTGTCAGTCAACACGTGTAATTGCCCTACTATCCTCAAAACCAGCAACATAAAATATCTTGGGGTTGTAATTGACGATACACTCTCCTTCAGACAACATATCGACAGTCTGGTTAAAAGAGTGCGTAAATTAATATACGTATTCAAAAAACTACGGACTATTGCAGATTCCAAATTAATCACACAAGTTTATTTAGCTCTATGTCAATCCATAATTCAATATTGTATAACTTCATGGGGCGGCGCACCTAAAACTAATATACTTTCTCTTGAACGAGCTCAGAGAGCAGTTTTAAAAGTAGCCAACTTCCATCCTTTTTTCTTCCCTACTCATCTACTATTTAAATCCTGCAGCGTGTTGACTGTTCGTCAACTTTTCATTATGCACTTAATACTAAAACAGCACACCATGCTAACCTACAATGCTGACATTAATAACAAGAGACGGAATGATATAGTCTGCACGTCAAATTCAACCTCAAAATATGCGTTTATAAAGAGATTCTTTATCTTCCTAGGCCCATTTTTGTACAATAGGTTAAATAGAGAACTAAGTATTTATAGGTTAGATTATTTTAGTTGTAAAAATGTTATAGGACAATATTTGCAAAACATTTCCTACGAACAGACAGAAAATTTACTCGTAGTATGCAAATAAACTGCTGTCATAATGTAATGTTTACTACTATATTTTAATTTTTCTATAATAACTGTTATTTTTCTCTAATTTAAGTATTTATTATTGTTAATTTATAAAACTATGCACTTCATAGCCTGAGGCACAGGTTCAACCTAGTTCAGGCAAATATGCAATGTCTGCTTTATTTTAATTATAAGAAATTTGTAAATTGTATTGCACTTTTTCTGAATAAACAAATTATTATTATTATTATTATTATTATTATTGTTGGATGGAGTAAAATTGTGAGCGACAGTCACGGGGCAGCCAGGGCGAGTTTTCGGGAATGGCGGTTGTGTGGTAGTCCGACTACTGGTGTTATGTTTGCTAAAATGTGTGAGACTAGAAAAATATTTAAGTCGCGTTTAAAATGGTGTCGGAACCATCAAAGCTACAAATGGATGTTTGGGCAGCTAAACATAGCATGAAGGATTTTAAGGGGTTCTAGAAAAGTACTAACCGTTTGAGGATACGCCCTGGTCTCCCCGTGAGTGTTGATGGGACGAGTGATTTGAAGGGTATAGCTGACAAATTTCAAAAATAACTTTATTGTAAGATCACCGTTGGGATCGTCCTCTTCACTGGGGCGGGGTGGGGTGAGTGGGGAATATGTTAATACCAGAATATCAGCCAGGGATGTTTCATTGTCAGTAAAATCGATTTCCCACGGGAAATCACCTGGTCATGACGGCTTGGGTGTGGAACATGTACAGCATGCTGGGCCTCATATGTGCAGGGTGTTGGCTATGTTCTATAACTTTTGTATTTCACACTCATACCTGCCGGCTGACATGTTGAGGACTATCGTAGTGCCTGTAGTAAAAAACAAAGCAGGGGATTTGTCGGATATATCTAACTATAGACCTATTTCTCTAGCTACAATAGTTGCAAAAGTGTTTGACAGCATTCTTAATACACAATTAAACAAATACATAAAGCTACATGACAATCAGTTCGGGTTTCGGCCGGGACAGTCTACAGAGGCTGCAATATTGTGTCTTAAGAGTGCTGTTAAATACTACACCGAGAGATCAACATCTGTGTGCGCTTGCTTCCTCGATCTTTCCAAAGCCTTTGACCTGGTCTCTTATGATATCTTGTGGAACAAGATGAGATCATCCCAGATACCGTATGAAATTATTAACATCTTTAAGTATTCGTACGGGAACCAGCTGAACAACGTGAAGTGGGCAGGCACTTTGTCGGACCCCTATAGGTTGGAATGTGGGGTGAGGCAGGGGGCTCTCACTCCATTTTTAACCTGTATGTGAATGGACTGATCGAGGCGCTCAGCGAGCAACATATCGGTTGTCACATAGATGGCGTCTGTTTTAATAACATCAGCTACGCGGACGATATGGTGCTGCTGAGCGCCTCGGTCTGTGGACTCAGGAGGGTGATGAGTATATGTGAGGAATACGCAGCTGATCACGGGCTGCGTTATAATGTCAAGAAGAGTCAATGCATGGTTTTTCAAGGTGGGCCTAGGAAAGTGCGAGATATGCCACCCATAAAGCTGAATGGCGTACCCTTGGAGTACGCCTAGTCAATAAATGTCCTAAGTACTTAAAAATGTCGACCCTTTCTAAGGGTACGCCATTTAGCTTTATGGGTGGCATATCTCGCACTTTCCTAGGCCCACCTTGAAAAACCATGCATTGACTCTCCTTGAAAGATGACGCGGACGTTGAGCGGGAGCGGCGGGCGCTGTCGGTCAGAGCGAACATGGTTATATCATGGTTATCCGCAGGTTTGCACGTTGCTCTAAAGATGTTAAAATAACTCTTTTTAGAGTCTAATGCACTACACTGTACACGTGCAGCTTGTGGACTGACTATACGCAAAAGTCTTACAGCGCCCTTCGTGTCCAGTTCAATGACGCGTTCAGGATGATGTTGGCGCTCCCCCGCTTTTGCAGCGCATCGACTATGTTTGCAGAAGCGCACGTGGATTGCTTCCACGCCACTATGCGCAAGAGAGCCACGTCGCTGGTGCGGCGAGTGCGGGGGAGCGCTAACAACATGCTGGCCGCGCTCGCGGGAAGGCTTGATTGCTCCATCATCTCCCACTGTTGTAAGCGACATGTGGCAGGCTGATGCGACTGACAGACCTGGTTTTTTTATATGAATTATGAATGTTAATTGAGTTATTTTTATTTTATTTTTAGTGTTAGACTTATTATAATGTAATTGAATTAAGTAAATGAAATTGTTTTTAAATATTGTGTATGTAATGTGACTGTGTAAATGTATTGTTTCTATTATGAGTCAGTGATACTTGAATTAAATATTATAATACCAATTATTAAAGAGTATACACTGATATTCAAACCACGAGATGAGCGCTATCCTGTTTGGTATAGTCGGGCTTTATTAAGAGTAAATAAGGAGAAACCCAAATATCACAATTTATACAAAAAGTATGGTAACCCCATTACCCCAGAGACAAACTTGCATATGAGTGCCTGAGAGCGCGATGCAGTGTATTAATTGATTAATAAAAAAAGAGTGTTTTGGAATTTTTAAAAAAGGGAATAAGTGCTCGTCTGCGTCGTAATTCTAAGCATTTATGGAAGTACTTTAAAAATAAACGGACAAGCAACAGTTACATACCTTTTTTTTTTTTTGTTAAATAAGGTTCTAATTTAATTAGTACCTAATTATAATTACAATCTAGCCTATAAGACTATTAAGTAATTTTATATTAACTTAAACTTCTAATAATATTATTTCTAAGAATGTGTCCATTGGCACTTTCTTAGCGGCTATTAAGGCGAAGTCACTTTGTTCACGTGTTTTTAGTTATTAGTTCACTATCACTAATTTATATTATCACTATACTATCTCAAAAGGTTTAGTCCTTTTCAGTCTTCTTACTAAGTCTGTGTTGTCAAGGAGCTGGATAGCCTCAACATTCACATGATGATGAAGTCTGCGTTCATGAACTTCGGCATGTTTTTGAATAATCCTGTCCACGAACTCCATGTTTAGGTCCCGGTGGAGATCGTCATTTCTTATGTACCACGGTGCGTTCACGATATCCCTGAGCACTTTGTTCTGGAAACGTTGTATGATTTTTATATTGCTCTCTTTGGTACAACCCCACAGTTGTATGCCATATGTCCATACTGGCATCAGGACTTGTTTATATAACAAAAGTTTGTTGTGTATTGATAGCTGAGATTGTCTACCAAGGAGCCAATACATCTTTTTGTGGCGAAGACCCAGTTCTTCTCGCTTCTTCTTGACGTGAGCCTTCCAGCGCAGCTTAGCGTCAAGCGTCATACCCAAGTATTTAGCTGTATTCGCGTGTGGTATCTGTTGTCCGTTTAAGTATACCGGATTATAGTTCGGTTTTTTGTTGGTAAAGTTAACGTGAACCGACTTGGATTCGTTGAGCTTTATGCGCCACCGTTTTGTCCAGTTATACACGAGATTAATAGCAGTTTGAGCTTTTTCTCCTGCCTCTTCGTGACTGATGCCCATAGTCATTATGGCTGTGTCGTCAGCAAAGGTCGCAATGATATTATTTTCTAGTTTTGGGATATCACACGTGTAAAGTAAGTACAGGACCGGACCTAATACACTCCCTTGTGGTACCCCAGCTTTTATTTCCTTTAGTTCAGAGTAGGCATCCTCCTGTCTGACCCGAAAGACTCTGCTGGATATGTATGACTCGAGTATGTCTGAAAATTGTTTGGGCAATAGTGTTCTGAGTTTATATGTGAGGCCTCTGTGCCAAACTTTGTCGAAGGCTTGTGCCACATCTAGGAATATTGTAGTACAAACTTTCTTCTCTTCTAGGGCTTTCTCAATAACATTTGTAATTCTGTGGACTTGGTCTATTGTAGAGTGATTTTTTCGAAATCCAAACTGATGCTCTGGAATCAGGTTTTTTTCATCCAACAAAGGTGTTAACCGTTTAAGGAATAGCTTCTCGAATAGTTTTGATATTACAGGTAATAATGAAATTGGTCGGTATGATGTTGCTTCATACGGAGGTTTCCCCGGTTTTATTATCATAATAACTTCAGCAACTTTCCACAAATTAGGCACATATTTCAACCTAAATGCTGCATTTATAAGAGTTGTGAGTTTGACAATGGCTTTACGTGTCAAGTTATGTAAAATTTCTCCTGTAATCAAATCAGTTACATACCTAATAAAATAACTTTAGACGACACTCGCTGTGACAGGGACGGTCAAGAAGTTTGTGATTTATTTTCCAAGCATTTTCAATCTATTTATAGAGATAATAATTGTTCAAATTGTGTGTCATCTGTTTCCTGTGTCAATAGTACATTAAGCAATTGTTCATTTAGTATAAAAGTATCGTACGTATCTGATTACCTATCTTCCTTGAACTGTGATACAGGCCCGGGACCTGACTCAATTTCTCCACTTTTTCTAAGAAAATGTGCTTTAAACCTAGCTAGTCCACTGACTATACTTTTCAACCTTTCTTTATCACAGGGATGTTTCCCGGATCAGTGGAAAACTGCGCATATTACGCCCATTTTTAAGTCTGGCTTGGTTAATTCTGTTACAAATTATAGGCCGGTATCAATTCTCTCAACGTCTCAACAATTAATAATAACTTACCCAAAGAGGTTTATAGTATTCGGGATTTAGGTATTATAATCGACAGCAATTTGAATTTCAGAAATCATTTCAATATCTTAATTAATAGGGCTATATGTTATGTTATGTTGTTATGTTATTCGAAGTGTGCTGGAATATGGTACCACTGCCTGGAGCCCGATGTATCAAGTACATTCCGATAGACTAGAGAGAGTTCAAAAAAGGTTTTTATACCATTTATGTTATTCACAAAACAAAGGCTGAGTCACTGTAAAATGAAATCGTTTAGCTCACGTAGGAAAATTCAAGATGTAATGTTTTTGTTCAAATTAATTAACGGTATTATTGACTCTGCCGAGCTCTTAGAAAAGGTACAAATTAGTATTTCGTGTATTAATTAACCGAAAAACTTTCGTCCAGCCTCATAATCGAACTAATATAGGCCAATTTTCACCCATATCCCGTATGCTGTGTTCGGCTAATGCCGTCCGTAATGAAGTAGATGTCTTTGGTGGTTCTACAGCCTCAGTAAAGTCAAAATTAAGAGTCATAATAAATGCTTAAACACTTCAATACTTCTGTGTAAAATATCATAATAAAATAGATATAACTTTCCAAATTGTAACCTATTTTAATTTTATTAGAATATAAGTTTTGTGTCTTTTCTGTAAAATAATAATTATGCATGTTAGATTCACATCTAGTAGATGGCAATCAAATGTATTAAGTTTTATCTCTTCTTTACTGCTTGTGAGATTGTACATCAGTTTTGTGAATTACAATAAAAAAAAAAGAGAATTCAATACAAGAGTCAAGGATGTTGAGCAACGGTTGGAACAAGTCGAGAAAGCTCAGACCCAGATCAACTCAATCCAGATCCAGGTCGATTTAGTTCATGCTCGCCTAGAACAAATGGAGCAAGATTTAAATTCATGCGAACAGGGGGCAAGGATTAATAATGTGGAAATAAAAGGCCACAAGCTAATAATGAAAATCTTTTCGATATCATAATTAGTATTGGGTCGAAAATTCAATATGATGGTGAATTTCATCACTCGTGAAAAAGAGCATACGAAACCGATTATAGTTTGTTTCTGCAATCGATATGTGACACGATTGATGCTTTTTTTTAACTTGAAAATAAAGCAGTGCGATTGGGCTCGCCGACGCCATCCTGTTTTTGCCACCACATACACAGAATTAGTTTTCATAAACTGTAAAATCATAGACATATTGGACATGCAACTTTCTGTTAAATATTCCTTTTGAAGAAGATAGTGGCGGGATTTTTTAAAATAAACGGTGTGCG
Organism: Xylocampa areola; assembly: GCA_935421205.1. Lineage (NCBI taxonomy): Eukaryota > Metazoa > Arthropoda > Insecta > Lepidoptera > Noctuidae > Xylocampa > Xylocampa areola. The sequence continues at coordinate 18,353,511 of OW285216.1, read as the reverse complement.
AGAGAGTTGCGTGCAAAAAGTATCTACTTACATAGAGACATTAAATACGAAACCAGAGTTGCATTAACAAATTTTAGAAATTAATACAAACGCGATACATTAAAATCAATTATGCGTAGGTCATTTCGATATTTTCGCGTAACGTAACGTTTCCAGTGACATCGAAGGCGTCACCTGTTTCGGCCACACCGTTGCTTAACATCAGGCGTGTTGGTGGCCAAACATAGATCCATCTTTGATAAAAAAATTACTGTTAACATAATAACAAGTTTCTTTTTAAATTTCTGATATAATGAATAACGATTTCTAAACAAGGTGATTTTATTCTACCCAGTGTCGGATTTACCAGCAGGCTGATGAGGCTGGAGCCTGGGCGGCAGATTTAAGGGGCGGCAAATTTGGCCGAAAATTGTATTGTCTTATGAAAAAATAAAAAACTTTAATGTAATGAGGACGATAGTGCACTACTCATAAAGTTCCAATTTCAATGACAAAAAAATATTTAATTAATTTCATTGTGAACTAATAGTCTCCTGGCGGCAAATGTGTAAATCCGCTACTGATTCTACCGAAGTACTACAGTTACTACAACATGAAAATATTGAGAAAATATTTCTTGGCTCTGATTTGAATTTTTTGGAACACATAATTTTTTGTTTATTATATTTAATCGTATTAAACGTTTTTACTAAGAATTAAGCTTCATGAAATAATTGAATATTGTACGAGTTATAATAATTTCCAAAAGGATATCAAAATATATCTATATCCAAAAACGTAAAAAACATCCGTTTTATATTATTAACCATCAAAACCTGTATACTAGTGCTGACAATACTTGTCGGTTTAACGTTTGTTGGACCTTCATTTGACATTACCAACCAATGGCTAAAGAAGGAGTAAAGGACCTGCCCTATTAATCTATATAAACATTCCGTTAGAGAAATATCATACGATTCGATACAGTAATAGAAAAACTATATGCATTTCTTTTTAACTTATGTGATTCTACTAGTGTAAAAAGAGAAAACCTTAATTTGACAGTTTTCTGAAATTGCAAGTAATAAATATGACGATAGGTGACGTCATATTTATTACTTGCAATTTCAGAAAACTGCCACTGACCAGCCCACCGGCCGGTGCGCCATTAATTTCTCTTTCTGAGTACTTTAGACAGTGTTCATAAAGTGTAATTTAGCGTTTTCATGACACTTATTAATACGATTAGGCTTTGCTTAAAACATCTTGAGTGCTAATAATTTAATTGTGACGCTGCGTGTGATAAACGCAATTATGCCTAAATGTTGTGTGAAGGGCTGTGGTTCAAAATATAGTAAAAAAGTGCCTCCGATATCCATGCACAAGTAAGTCGTTAAACATTCATATATCGACCAAATTTTAGATTCGATTAATATTTATTACTGTTATGTCATCAGTGAATGCCATTTTAATAAGTTTCAAAAGGTATATTTCTTTATTCTGGGTTTGTTTTATATTTATTTTAACAGATATTTCCTTAGATTTTGTATATATTAATGACTAAATTAACAGAGTTAACAATAAATTTATTAAAAGGTTAAGTGTACTTAAATTAAATATAATACTAATAATTTAAAACAACGCTCTAATAATAAAGATTGCTATTTTACGTACTTATTTAGTGTAAACGTAGATAAAAATTGTATATAAGTCTTTTAATTTTAATTATTTTGTTGTGTGAAGCACTACACATTGTGATACATTTTTAATAAAGTAGGACAAAATTTGTTCACATTGTCAGTTTTGAAAACTAGGCTAACATGGATATTATGATGTAACGCATACCAAGGTTATTCATTTGTTAATTTTACTACTAATTATGCATATTCAATATAAAACGGAGCTCGTCTTCACGCGCCCTTATTATAGTCAACAAAGTTTATGTACTGGGATTTTCTTTGCGGGGCATTCAAGATCACCAGTTTTGTGATTGCTAGGTTTTGTGAATCGCAAGCATGTTGCACAATGTGGTGATTTAGCACTTTTAGTACACTCATTTGACTGGTGACCTTGTTCACCACAGTGTCCACAGGTATAGATAGCCTCCCGGCAAGACTTTGCAGCGTGTCCGTACTGTTGGCATTTGAAACATCGTGTTACAAGTGTGAAGTACTTGACTGGACAGGATGTCCAGTTGATGGATACTCGGTCCTGGTTAATAAGCGCCTTCCTTATACTGGCTGGTACTTCTAAAATAAAATTGCATGTAGGTCCCTCTTTTTTACCCGACTTGTGACTTAGCTTTATGGATGACAAAAAAACTGTCACGGTGCAAATTAGGCAGTTTGTCAGCTAAGTTTTGCTCATAGATGCAGACTTCTTGGTCGTTTAGGGTGGAGGGTACTTCCATAACAATAATCTTTGGTCTTCTCTTGTGCGGTTCTTCCACTTTCAAGCCAGAACTACTTAGTTGTGACGATTTACTAAGTTTTTCAATGTCTTCCTTGGTCTCAGTTGTGATAATTACGCCTACGTTTTTGGTTTTACGTAATCCTCAGACATGCAAGTTCAATTGTTCTGGGCATATAATCGTTTGGATAAGAGATATAGTGTCTTCACTCTTCACTAGATTTCAATTTATCATTTTGATAAATGGCAATAGAGCTTAGGTTACTGGGGCGCAAATAGTTATTTTGATTGGTTTTTACCATGTCGGCAAAAGGTAATTTTTTCTACCGTCATAGGTTTGGCACAGTTTCCTTGGATGGACTCTTGAATCGATTTTTGGAAATGATCGAGGCAATCCGTAAGTTCACGTTTTTCTCTCATCCCTTGAAGACAGTTTTGGACTTCCCTGGCCTTATCCTTCAAATCCTGGTAGAACACTGCCAATTGGGAAACGCCATGTCCTACTTTGCGCGATAAGGCACTGATCCTCAGCTTTTGTTCGGAGTTCAGTTTTCCCTCCTGAGCAATGGTGCAGAGTTCATTTAGACATTTTTCTATTGAGGTCATCCAGTTGCTAATCTCACTGCTCTCCAGTGACTAAATTTTTTCATCAGCTGCCATGGCATGGTGTGTGGGACTTGCTATGAGGGCTCCTAGGCTGCAGGGTATTTCGAGGGCTGTTTCCAATATGAGCCATAGTTTTAGTTTTTAGTTTTTCATATTTTGTTACTAAACAAAGTAATATCACAGAGTTAGCAACATTTACACGATTGGTTTCTAGGTCACAGATCACTTATAAATATTTAAACAACATATATTTGATTAAATTGCTTATAGGCACGTCCACTCTACTACAGAGCTAGCGAATGCAGCGGAACTAATTAAAGTCACATGTAGTAAATCTTTAACTCATGTAGATTATCGAACGTGTCGTATTTCCACATATGAGAAAAATAATCAAGAACAATATAATAAGACAACAACATCAACTGCTGCTACTGAAGGTGATGTAGAAGATATTTGCACAGACAATCCTGATCAATTCAACCTGGGACGAAAACAAAGGCGAGAAAAAATGTTTACTATTTTATTACATTTGTGTTGTTAGTACATAATTTTATTTATTTATTTATAATATTTAAATGGTTTATTTATGATTCCCGTCTATTCTGGAACTCCAAGAAAAGTGGTTATATAAGATTCAATTGGATAGATACTAATGCAAATTTTTAGCCCTTTTGATAACGATTAATCGATTTGATCGATGTAATAAAAACGATTAACAATTTATTAACTTCCATATGCCAGATGCACTAGATAATGGGCGGGGCCTACGCCATTTTAGTTTCTTCTTTGGCGCACCAAATTATTGTTTAGTTCAGGTGCTCTACCTATTCTTTGGTCATAGTTATAGAGTTATATTTCTATGGTTATAGGTAGCGGCACGAATCTTGAGCGCTGATCTTGAATGCACTTAAGTCGAAATTTAGGTCCAATTAGCGGGGAGTAGCGAGGTGGGACGGGTGTGAAAAATTTTATTGGTCGCCGCGTGCGGTGCACGATTGCATCACACTATGATTGGCTAATTCGTGTGATGTTTCATTCGCATTGGTGACATGCATCTCTGATCGCGTGAAATACAGTCGCGCTCACACAAATTAGCATTATATTTCATTATTTAATATGTTTTTTTCTTTTTAGTTAGAGACGAGAGATAAGGTGTTTTTTAATCTAGTTCTGTATTAGTTATTCGTAGCATCATCAGTATTAAATAATTAACATTTTTGGTACACACAACAAACTAGGGCTTATTAAATTGTCTACCTACTTGAGTGTACACCTGCGCGACTATCCATTCCCATTTTGCCTAGCGCTCAAGATCCGTGCCGCGACCTATACCAACTGACATGAAACCATGAACCTGACAGCTTCTTGTTTTGAGTTCGTTTAGAAACCGGTAGTGTTAAAATTTTGTGAATATTTGATGACATTCAGGAAATATTAAAAAAAAAAATGTCCTAAAAAATAAAATAGCCAAATTAGTTTTTCATATTTAGCTTAATATTCGAAAACAATACAAAAAAAATACCTTTTTTTATGCATGCTCAATTGTCGTGTTATATGGCAATTTGACTAATATTAAAACAACAAAAACTACGGCCGCATTGATTCACACTGATTTAAAAAGGATTGAAATCTTATTGAAACGTTGTAGCCTTACAACTGCAAAGTGGTAACGCTGAGTTTGGCAGATCTGTAAATGATTGCTAAATCATTATCGCCAGGTCTCCTTAAGACGTATACAAGGGGACTTTTAATACACACAAACAACGATACGGTAGATCAGTTGGTAGAAGGATAACACGGAATGTCAAGGGTGGCGGGTTCAAGCCTCGTTCGTGTCTATTATTTTCCAATTTTTCCTTGAAAAATAGTAATTAAAGTCATTAAATGTCCTTATTATGTATAAAAAATATCAATATATATGACATTTCATTTATTTGCTTTTTCATACTACGGCAATCTAAATGCCATGTTCCATACCTTGAAGGAATCAGTACATACAAACACGGCAATTTCGCTTACCAGACATGGCCGGCAATTGAAACTTTTGGGTCTAGCAACACTGAATTCTTTGAAATAAAACTTCAAAATTAAAGTTGAAACGAGTCTGTTAGAGCAAAAATATTCTATTAAGTTACCTATTTATTACTGTAAAGAGGATCATAAGCAAACCCTAAGATGAGTTACATGCTGGGACATTTACACAATGGTTGGCAAGTAGACCAAGCTATCTTGTCGGAAGAAGACAGAGTCGTGGTGAGCATATTTTGTCATTGTAGGTTGGGAAATTGTAAACACCCAGATTCTTTATATATTCTCATACCTACCAACATGTATTCTCATACCTACCAACCACGGATCTGAAAGTCCGTGCCTACCAACTAGATTTCTGTTGCATTATTGTAATCTGTTACATTAACTTCTAAATACAAGCATCATGAGTAAATGTCTCTTGAAATACTTAAATTTTGCAAAGCAGCATAACAAATCATGAAATAAGGAATAAAGAAATTGTAATATACTTAAATGAAATAGATTCTTTTAGCTGTTGACTTGCTAATTAACAGACAATAGATTTTTATTGATATGAAGTATAATTCTGTATGTCGCTGAGAGTATGTTATGGTTTTACTTGGAGGGTAAATGCTGTTAGGAAAAGGTTTTCTTGTTAATACTTTTTGCTACATTGTCAGGTTATCAGGTTTGGTCATGACTGGGACCCGACCTGCATGAAGATGGATGAGGTGCTGTACAGTATTGCAGAAAAAGTTAAGAACTTTGCAGTTATATACCTGGTGGACATTACTGAAGTGCCAGATTTCAATAAAATGTAAGACAAATTCTCTATTAGCCTCAACAAAGTCTAAATATTTAGGAAGGTCATGGTCATCATCATTACAAGTCACAATTCTATTCTGTTACTGATTCTGTAAATCTTGTTCTTCCATATAAATTTTCTGGATAGGGACACCCTTATCACCTACAATCAATTCTCAGACCTACCAAACATACACAAAAAAATTAATAAAAAATAGTTTTATTGTTTTGGAGGAGTTCAATAACAAAGACTGATACAAGATTTCTATATATTAGATTTAATTTATGTTGAGGTGATTGTCAGACGAAACTTCTAGTATTTCCTATTCCATACTACTTTGTTATTTAATTAGTATTCATTGAATTGCCACATATCTAAGTTTAAGCATACAAATTATATTTTTAAATTGGTATTTAAAAATAGGAGACCACTAGGGCTCTATAGAGAGAAATCTCACAACACATGCTGTGTTGATCAGTACCACTTCTTGTACTGATCAACACAGCATGTATAGTGAGATTTATTTTCATTTCCGGGCTTCTGACTCAGCCATTTGACAAGAGCCTCTTAAGGTATTGGTTGAGACTTCACTATCAGCCTGTTGGCCATCACAACCATCCGCTGCTATTGGCACAATTATTGATTGAATCCACATCCCACATGTTAATAATGTTGTGAGTGATTTATTTGTTATTATTATTGTTCAGGTATGAGTTGTACGACCCATGTACAGTAATGTTCTTCTTCCGCAACAAGCACATCATGATAGACTTGGGCACTGGCAACAACAACAAGATCAACTGGCCACTGGAGGACAAACAGGAGATGATCGACATAATCGAGACAGTATACCGGGGCGCGCGCAAAGGCCGCGGTCTCGTTGTGTCACCCAAGGACTACTCCACTAAATACAGATACTAATGCTATGGAACAATGTTGTGTGTGAAACAAATAAGTGCACCTCAAGTATCAAGTACGACACGTGGCGGATTAGTGATTTGAAACTCACTTGTTTTTACATGTCATGAGTGTCAGTCTGATATGTTCATCAGGGTGAGGTTTATTGAACTACTTAATAAAGGTGATATTGTAATAATATATTCTATAATGAAGTGTTATCACTTCTTATGATACTGCTGTGAACAATTATTAATGTTCATCCATTCATATTGTAAGACAAGGTGTCAAATCTGGGAGTTTTTATGAATGTTCTAGATAGATATTACTTTAATGTAAACTGAAAAAAAAACTCAAATATTATCATTATCAATTGATGTCCATTATCAGCTATACTTATAATAAAATAGCAACCCGAAAGCCCAAAAATTTCAAAATATTCTTCTTTTTTTTTTCTTATAGTGTTTCGTAGAATCGCGGATCGGAAAAAAATACGGATGTAGCCTTACCTTGTCATAAGCGAAAGTGAATCATAAATTACGCACCCAGGACATGCAGCGTACTGGCGCCTGGTGGATGAGTTATAAGTATTTGTATGCGTTAAGCTCGTGTATGACAAGCGAAATTGAATGACTAGGCATGCTGCTCACATGTCGTAAGCTCGGTCCGTATTTTTTTAAGGTCCATGTATAAAATATCCAAATTCATTGTATTTAAAATTTGAGTTGCATTTGAGTATGTGTGAGAAACTGACAGTTTCTACGTCCGAAGTTGGCGCCCAAAGTAACAGTCACAAACAAATGAAAATTAGTTTTTAAAGAAATTTATTACCTATTTCATTTCTCTACTGGTTGGTACTTATTAATTCAATACTTTTATAGTAAACCGCTAATAATAATAATAAAGGTACAAATTAATATAGGGTAAAAGTTAATTAAATTAACTGCGTCGTTGGTCTAGTGGTCCCAAGCGCGACTGCTGAGCCGGAGGTCTCGGGTTCGATCCCCGGGTCGGGCAGTGTTATTGAGTTTTTCTTTTAAGAAATTCTCAGCAGCCCGGAGTTTGGAATTGTGCCTGGTTAATGGCAATATCACACCTATTACATGTGACTTAATAACAGCATTGGTGAAATGTGGGTGTTCAACTGTATACACCTCTGCCTACCCTTCGGGAAATACAGGCGTGATGCTATGTTGTTGTAAAAGTTAATGCGGAATAGTTATAATCTAATTGTAAAGTAGGTCGTAAAGTGACTCTAACATAACTTATATCGACAACAGTAGGTAACTAAGTATACAAAGTCAACGGCGGGGACTGCCAACCCCTGGATGTTGTGTGGCTGTGTATGCCTTACTTATATGTGTGTATGTTTATCTGTATTAGTTTATACATCGTTTTGAGCATAATTGCGTTATTGGAACTGTGGCAGCATCTCCTATAAGACATTCCACATGTGATATAGGATAAATGAACAACAATATTGCTTGAAGCTCAAATATATTAAGGAAGAAATCTATACTAATAATAAAAAGGTGAAGTGTTTGTTTGTTTTTTGTTTGACCGCCCTAATCTCAGGAACTAGAGGTTAACCGTTTACGCAGCGCACGCAACGGAAGCTCTCAAAAGGAATATCTTCTTCCCGTTTTTGCAATATTTTTCATTAATACTCCGCTCCTATTGGTTATATAGCCTATAGCCTTCCTCGATAAATGGACTATAATAATAAATAAAAATCTTTTATTTACAGACTACATAGGCCCAAATTGTGTTAGTGTCTAAAAAATATCTTATGAACTATGTTAGTAGATAATTAGGAAACAAAAAAAAATAACATAAAGACCGTTGATAGTTTCATCAAGCCCCATGTAATACATGAAGCTTGATAAACCTACCCATGGTAGGCCCATCCAGCCTTTCAGCGAACACCCTCAAGATACTGTTGGTGCTTCCTCCCCCTCTGCGTGTCATTGACGCCACTTTCTTACGCATTATTGCAAAATAGTGGTCAGTGTGAGCATCTGCGAACATACCTGAGACACTACAATAGGGTGGAAGCCTCAACAGCACCCTGAAGGTATTATTAAGTATATTGTATTCGCAGGACATTGTTTGCTTTTTGGGTATGATTAGCCCAAAGGCTGCTGGTGTAAAATGTTTGACAGTAGGCCTTGAATAAAGTAATTTTTACTGGTACTGAGCAACCAGCAAACCTTCGAGCCACCATATTTCCCCTCACAGCCTATGCCCTGCGCTCCCTTTCCATATCTGCGTCATCTTTCAAGTCTTCGGTAACAATGTGGCCCAGATATTTGAACTGGGTTACTCTCTGTAAAAGTAAACCGCACAGCGTTACCGGAGGGATATGTGATGGACTTCTATTTTGACCTCTAAACATAAACATTTGACATCTCACTTTTCTTAGGGTTGTACTTTAGCCCATACTGCTCGGCATACCCCTCACAAATAGAAAGCAACTTTCTTATTCCACAGATTGATGGGCTCAGCAACACCATGTCGTCAGCGTAGCTCAAGTTATTTAAACTCACTCCATCTATGTGGCATCCGACATGTGTGTAGCTGAGCTCAACCAATAATTTATTAACATAAATGTTAAAAAGTCTTGGAGAGGTAAGACCCCCCTGTCTAACACCACACTCTAGCTTGTAGGGGTCAGACAGCGCATTTGACCATTTTACATAGTTTCTCTGCTTATCATACCACATAGATAATGTGGACACCAACGAAGCAGGAACGCCTGCCTCTCGAAGCATTCCCCACAAGGCATTATAGGAAACCAGGTCGAAAGCTTTTGACAGGTCCAGGAAACATGCATACACTGGTGTTTTTCTATCTGTATAATACTTGACAGTATGCTTCAACGCAAAAATGGCACTCAGTAGACAACCCAGCACGAAAACCAAACTGTGAATCGTGTAACTGGGTATATTTACTGATGTGGGTGTCAAGCACACTGTCAAGTACTTCGGCTATAACGGTTGCCAATGAGATAGGTCTGTAGTTACCCTTGTCTGCTATGTCCCCTGTCCTGTCCTTCACAATAGGTAATACTACTGTATCCAGTAGCTCTTGTGGTAAGTGAGAATGACCCAAGCATAGATTGAAGAACATCGTCAACACTCGCGGTAGATGTACACCGGCGTTTTGAAGATGCTCGATGCTGAGCTCTTCATACATTTAATAATAGATTTTATTTCTTTACATGAAAATCGAATGGGTGATCCTAAGCGACAGTGCTCAGCATCGTTCTTCCTCGACACAGTCTCGAGAGGTCAACTCATTTTGAAGTGTTGCTTGAAGATATTCGCTATCTCAGTGCAATCATTCCTTCCTTCCACGCTAGCCGAAACACTTGGGGTATTATTATTTAGTATTTTGGTTCCTTTCCAAAATTACGTGTTTTTTTTTTTATGTAGTGATGCTAGAATGTCCATTTTAATTTTGTCGTGGTTTTTAATACACTATTTTAACTTTGATTTAATTATTTTCCTAGTTAATTTCATATGTTCAAACATAGGCCCGCTACTGGGCTGACCGTGCTCCATCCAATTTTTAAACTTAATCTTTGCCTGGGTGTGAACGTTTTTTACATGTTTGTTCCAGCCCTTTATACCTTTATTTGTTCCTATAATGCCCTTTGAGGACCTATTACTACTGGCAGCCTCACTTAATATATGCACAATTTTAAATATATTTTTTTACTATCCAACACAAAAAGTGTTTTTCAATTTTAAAGTTAAGCGAAAATCATGTATGACAATATTATTCCCCTTAGAAAGTTCAAAAAAAAAGTCAGCAACAGCATATGCCTATCTTACCTAATTTTTGGTAATAAAATTTGTTCTAAAATAATGCATTATTTGCGAAGGTTTCTTATAAACATGATATTAATCCTATTCGGAATAAATACGTTATTCATCACAATCACATCATTTTGAACAAAATTACCCTTGACATAATTTGATTTCAATAAATATCTTAGGAGATAGCATAGTTTTAAAATAACTCCGCGACAAAATAATGATCAAGTACCACGTGCGCATTCATGGTGTGCAAGGCAGTTATGAGGGGGGCGCTGGTGGAAAATATTTTAATAGGGGTGTTACTCAAATTAACGCGGGTGAAACCGCGGGGCACAGCTACTAAAATAATCATCTTAAAATATCGTATCGTGTCCGTTACGACGTAAATCGGAATGTAGAGTTGTGGTAAAATAAAACGAGTCAGTGTCATCATTTGAGATAGTGTAAGTTTAATTCAGTCTCGAACAAACAAATCAGGTAGGGGTCGGTGCTTGGCGTGACTAGCGTTACTGCGCCGGCAGCTCATCGGGCACGACACTAGTGTTACTGCGCCGGCAGCTCGTCGGGCACGACACTAGGCGTTACTGCGCCGGCAGCTCGTCGGGCACGACACTAGCGTTACTGCGCCGCCGGCTCGTCCGGCGCGTCGGCGCGCCAGTCCAGCGCGCCCGGCGCCCAGATGGACGCCAGCGAGCGGAATGGGTCGTACGGGCGCACGGCCCGCGCCGGGGCGCCGAAGCCCGGCGGCGGCCGCACGGCGCCCGGCGCGGGCGCCGGCTCCGCGTAGCCGCCCCACAGCCAGGCGGCGGCGGCCGGGCGCGGCTCCAGCGCCGAGCCCCACACGGAGTTGAGCGAGCGGAAGGCGCCGCTGCCCACCGCGCCGGCCGCCGGCGCCGCGCCCCCCGCCGCCCCCGCCGCGCCCCCCGGGCACCCCGCGCAGCCCCCGCCCGCCGCGTCCTCTGCAACACACGAGCACACGCTTACACATGACACGCGGCATACACCACACTTCCACGTACAATGCTGCTATTATTTACTGATAAGGCGTATTGATCCAATGGCGGGTGGCTTCTTAACATAATATTTGTTTATCGACATGATAAGATAACAAAAACTTTTAAAGCCTCTGATTCGCTAAACTAAATGAAAAGTCGTCTTAACGTAAATGCCTGGGGAAGTAAATATGTGTTTTACGTGCGCTTCTCCATAACCAAATGCAATGTACTACATCATATTGGATCCAGCGACACCCAAAACAAATACAAAGAAGTTCAGCAAGTATTCCACCCCAGCTTATTTGTGCCCAGGCATAGAAGCCAATCACAAAAGTCCATGCCCAAAGATATTAGAAGGAAGGAGATATGTTGTGTGTTTCAAAATGTACCAGAACCTCGTGATCCACTTTTGCCCCTCCATACAATCAGCACAACGTTATAATTGGCTACTCACGCTAAATAAACCAAATCCACAATGTTAGTAGCCAATCATGCCGATCGTAGGCAGTGCCAACGTAACAATATTTAATTCAAATAGACCGTGTAATTGTCGATAATTTTTATCGATATTCTATTTAACATTATTTAAATTTGCTAAATACCGATATTTTTGTAGTAATTATATTTACGTATCACTAAACAATTACGCCAGCGCACGCGGAGAAAGCAGTTCAGCAGCGCTTGTTCTTCCGGCTTACTTAATAGATATTTAAGACTAGCTGAGAGGTGTATCCGAATTTTGGATAGCTTGTCCTATTTGTTCAAACCTACCTATAATAAACAAACATTTTTTTTTTTAATCCTACTGGCTGTTCCAGAGATTAGCGCTCTTACAACAAACAAACAAAAACACTCTTCCGCTTTATAATATTAGTATAGATATAGAATACAACTTATTCATAAAAAAGTAATACATATCATCAATATTCTTCGATTACTAACGTAGATTATTTATCGATAAATGTATTACCGTCTGCAGTCTGCACGATCACATCACCAACGATTCACTATTCAAATTTTCAAAATAACGATTGTACCACGTGACGCTTGTGTTTATTGAGAGTATCGGTCGCTGTTCTTTATATTACGTTTTTTATTGAACAATTGCTAGTTTAATTAGTAGATAAGAAGCAATGCATTTTTAAAAATAAGAATGTCGTCTTGTTCCATCAAAGCAAATGTAACTTAGTAAATGTACAAGAATTTTTAATTTATTGTCAATATAGTTAAATACATTAAAATTCGTGTACTTATATATCATACGTGATACCTTCCATAATAAAGGTATTAAAATCACTTAGATTTTTGTAGTATATCACCGTACAACACGGCATTTTCACAACATTTCACGAACGTGGTCAAATGTGAACTGATCTATTGAAACGGCCATTCTTCCCGACGTGCGCAAATTGCTCTTATCGCGATCGCGCGGACACGCCCACTTAACATTTCTCGTCCATTCCTATTTCTATGTATATATATTGCATAACATCATGGGATGGAGCAGCGAAAACCATCCTACTACCGCTTGAACGCGCACAAAGAGCAATTTTAAAGGTGGCAACTTTCCGCCCTTTCATATTCCCTACCTATGACTTATATCATTCTACTGATGTCCTAACTGTTCGCCAATTATTTATTCTAAACACCGTACTAATACAACATATCTTGCTCCCTTTCATACCACTTCCCCCAAACAAGAGACGGAAAGACCTAGTCTGTCCAAAACTACAAGGCAAGCATGCCTATGTAAACAGGTTTTTCTTATTCTTAGGACCTTTTCTGTACAATAAATTAAATAAGATTCTAGTTATATATAGCATAAGTAAAAAACAATGTAGTATAATGTTAACTAAGCACTTAAAATCACTGACCTACTCTGATACGGAAAATTTGCTTACTGTTGTAAAATAATAAATTAATTATTAGTCTCTATAAATTGTAATAGTTTTAGTAAATTTTGTTTTCTTAAGTATTGCTTAATGTTTACATTTCATATATGGTAATAATTAAGATGACTCATTATTCATATTACTTGCAGTCACTTTTTATTGGGCAAAATAGCCTGAAACACAGGTTTTAACCTAGTTCAGGCAACTAAGCTACAAAATCAGGACATGTTACCGAATGTTTTTATCTGTCGTCGTAATATAATTATTTTTATACCTATGTATTACACTAAGCATAATTTTAAGTTAATTTTGATGTAATATAATTGGGTTTTTATATATGTACATGCGCTTTATGTTCTTGAATAAAGTATTATTATTATATGTTTTGTGGTAGTTTATTAAATATTATAAATATTATAATGGCCATGTATGTCCATGACAGATAAAACCTACCACACTCAGACCGATACTACTCATTGGAACAACCTTCACTCATACAACAAGCGCTATGGTAGACAGCAGCAGTTTTAAGAAATGCAAAGAAAAAACACAGTGTCTTCTCTGTTCCTTGAAAGAACAACAATCAGTGAGCAATTTAGATTAGCTGTGCCACAGTTGATGCATATCAAATTGACGTCAATATTCTTAAAGAATACGGACTCAATCAGTCCGTTTTCTCTAACAATATTTATGTCAATTAGTCACATACATTCAATAGCAAGCAGAAACTACCTTACAGAGTTGTAATTAAAAATCTCCACCATACAACGCCGTCGTCATCGTCCAAAGTGAAATCAAAGAAGCAATAGAAGAGAATGATAACATGGGTGATGCTGACGCATGCGTCATATTCGTGAACGGACGCTGTTAGTTGGGACTGGTCATCTCTAAACTGTCATAGTATTTTAGACAGTTTATCACTTTTCTAAAACAATCCAAAGATGTAGCAAAAAAAGACATTACTGTGGTGCCTAAAACTGTGGGTCTCTTAGAGGCATTCAAAAAACGAATTGATTAATAAATTACCTTACTTATTTTATAGTTTAACCAGCAGTACAATTCTTTTTTTTAACATGTATTGTACTGAATTTAATTCAACCTTTATTCCCAAGAAAATCTCAGTTCGAGGTACTGCAACCTTCAGTGAATGGGCCACTAAGGGTATATATAAAAGTAGAAAAAAAAAAACTATTTGAATTTTATGAAGAAGAAACTTCAAAGTCATCAATGTTAAAAAATATTCAAAGTTGTTTAAACATAAAAAATTGAAATAATAAAATTAAAATGACTTGGGATACCATAAATAACAAGACTAGAAGAGTTAGGAATCGTAATAGTGAATATTGCCTTAATATTAGTAATGATGAAATTAAATCAGATCTGGATGTTGCTACAGCAACAGATTTTTTTTTGCACATGCCAATCTCTACCACTACAAAATAATATATACATTAAAATCCCTGAAGTCATGTCCCATTGTTTCCCAGTCTTTATTAAGAGAAAATGTTAATATATGCATTAATACATTTAAATAATATTGATTACAAAAATGTTTAACACCCTAAATGTTAATAAAACATGCCGTATCTGTAAATGATGCGTGCTACTTAGACTTTTTTGATGTGTATATTTATAATGCCTGGGAGGATTCATATGATGCCTTAGGCATTTTTTGTGACCTGTCTATGGTGTTTGATTGCATATTTCAAGAAACATTGGTAAGGAAATTACAGCATTGTGGAATAAAGGATACTGTTCTGATCTTTTATAATTTTTTCTTATATCTTATTTGAGTAATAGGATCCAGAGAGTGTACGTCAATGGAAAGTGATCCCAGGAGTCGGTGGTTAGTATGGGAGTTCCGCAAGGCTCAATTCTGGGCCCATTCATATTTCTCGTTTTCTTTAATGATTTACCTTTTATTGTAAAAAACTATCAAGGTATAGTGTTATTTGCTGATACATCACTCTTATTTAAACTTAAACGGCAACAGCCAATTACTGACGATATAAATAACACTCTTTCTAAAGTAGTACACTGGTTCAATGTCAATAACTTACTTTTAAGCGAGAAGAAGACTTAATAAAAATCGAATACCTTAGTATTCGATTTTTATTAACGTAAAAAAATAATAAAAATAACTAGCCCATAACTGTCCCACTGCAGGACAAGGGCCTCTTCTCATACAGAGAAGGAACGAGCTTAATCACCACGCTAGCTCACTGCGGGTTGGCGATTTCAGACTAACAAGTCCAGGTTTCCTCACGATGTTTTCCTTCACCGTATGTCAGTGATGTCTTAGATTAACTAAGAAAGTACATATGACTTTGAAAAAGTCACATTGGTACATGCCAGGTTTGAACCCACAACCTGCGGATTAACGAAAAGCAAATAAAAATCAATGTAATAATAAGTGATGAACATTTAGATCTTGTGGACACCACATTATCTTTGGGTGTAACTTTAGATTTGAAGCTGCATTGGCGCCCACGTATTACTAAGTTGTCGAATAGACTCAGTTCTGCAGCATACGCGGTCTATAATATAAGATCAACAATTAACTGATATAGAAACAGCCAGATTAGTATGTTTTAGTCATAGTGTAATGTCGTATTCGGCATCGGCATCGGCATTTTGTTGTGGCGAAATGCTGCTAACAATTTTTTTGATTAAAGATAAATCTTTGAAAAGCATTAACGCATGCTTAGCGAACTCTAAAGTTATTATATTAAATGGAAAAAGAATACGGTCGTGAGCAGGATTCGAACCTACGCCTCCCGGATAAATATTCCAGGCGCTCTGACCACTTAGCCGTCTCGACCTCTGCTCACCACCGCCATTCATAGTCTTAATACGAGGAACAAAGATAAACTCATACTACCATCGACTAGGCTCCAAAAAATCTGTAATTCATTTAGATGCCAAAATGTACGCTTCTACAAAAAAAACCCAAACAATATTCAAGAATTAAGCCTCAATAAATTTAAGTCCTTTGTTGACACTCTTGATATACATGTCGGTAAAGTCATGAATACGGGAGCTGATTTGACAACGAGGCGGAAGTGTTGTGCGCAACACTTCGACGGAGTCTAGCCAGTGTGCGTGCGAGCCGACTGCAGTTCAGTTCACTGCGAGCCGCCGTGGCGAACAGACCACTACACCCTGACTTATCTAGCCTGCCTCTGATTTAATGATATTTGAATACCTACATTGTACATCGTAATATGAAGTGACTCACTACTAATCACTAACCCAAAGTAAATGTGCTCTCAGTGGCGGAGAGCCTTAATGTTGGTTTTATTTACGATTACCTTTATAATCCTGACAGACAGAGAGACCCCTGACCCTATTCTTCAAACCTTTCACCGACATACAAATGTATTTTTTTTGACATGTATTTTTTTTTTTTTTTTTTTATGTTATAGGGGGCAAACGAGCAAACTGCTCGCCTGATGGTAAGCGATTACCGCCGCCCATGGACACCCGCAACACCAGAGGAGTCACAAGTGCGTTGCCGGCCTTTTAAAAAAGAGTACGCTCTTTTCTTGAAGGTTTGAAGGTCGTATTGGTCCGGAAATACCGCAGGCGACAGTTCATTCCACAGTTTTGTTGTGCGAGGCAGAAAGTTTCTAGAGAAACGCACAGGACTGTGGACTGCCAACCATCTAAATGATGGGGATGGAACTGCTGTCGCGTAGAACGATGGCGGAATGAGGCGGCAGGGATCAGTCCGAACAATTCCTCGGAGCACTCCCCATAGTATAGGCGATAGAAGATGCATAGCGAGGCCACATCTCTACGCAGCGCGAAGGGGTCTAGCCGGTTTGAAATATCTTGGCAGTCGACGATACGAATCGCTCTCCGTTGGATGCGGTCCAGAGGGAGAAGCTGGTACTGGGGTGCCCCTGCCCAAAGATGAGAGCAGTATTCCATGTGAGGCCGGACCTGCGCCTTATAAAGTAGTAGGCGGTGGGCCGGAGTGAAATACCGTCTCGATCTATTGAGTACACCAAGCTTCTTGGAGGCTAGCTTAGTCTTACCCTCTAAATGGCCGCGGAACTGGACTTCGCTCGATATGTCGACACCAAGTATTCCAATATTGGCTGAGGCAGTTAATGGGGTGCTCTCAAAACGAGGAAAAACAACGAATGGCAGTTTTTTAGCGGTGAATACGCAAACTTGTGTCTTTGTGGGATTAAATTGGACCAAATTAAGTCTACCCCAATCTGAGACTTTCTCCAAAGAGGTCTCAATTTCAGACACAAGTTTGTTTCGGCTCTCGATGACGTTTTCCCGAGAAATATTAGCGCGACCGGTATAGAAAGCATCGCCTGTGCTGTCATCCGCATAACAATGAGTGCCGCTGATTTGCAACATGTCATTGATATGGAGGAGGAACAGAGTAGGCGATAGCACACAGCCTTGAGGGACACCAGCATTTACAAACATGGAGTCGGAGCATTCACCGTCAACTACGACCTTTATGCTTCTGTCTGCAAGAAAACTGGTGACCCATTGGCATAATTTCTCGGGAATCCCATAGGAAGGGAGCTTCGAAAGAAGCGCTTTGTGCCAGACCCGATCGAAGGCCTTCGCCATGTCCAAACTGACCGCCAAGGCTTCCCCCTTAGTCTCAATCGCCTGTGCCCAACGATGTGTCAGGTATACTAGAAGATCACCAGCCGACCGGCCTTTACGAAAACCGTACTGCTGGTCATCAAGCAGCTGATGATCCTCTAAATATCGAAGGAGCTGGCAGTTGATAATGGACTCCATTATCTTCGAGAAAAGGGAGGTTATGGCTATCGGTCTATAGTTGGACGGATTTGAGCGGTCGCCTTTTTTAGGGATCGGGTGTTATTTTATTACGATTATTCTTTGACATTATTTTTTGAAATGTGAATGTGAGTACTATATGGGCTAGCAATCCATACATGAACCTCATAGACTGTCTGGCGGTTTTGAGTCGTTTTATGTGACCTACGCAAATGTCCTCCTGACCTGGTATCGTGTTGTGACGGGTCGTTGAGCTCCCTTAGTTGTGGTTGAACTACACAAATAGAAAGTACAAGACGGGCCCAAATACGACATAAATTATACTATGTAATGTTGAAGCCAATTTTAACCTATACAATTGGACTATGGGGCAAAGCATGTGGCTCCAATATAATGATAATACAAAGGGCCCAAAATTATATATCCTCAGACAAATATTTAACGCACCACGATTAAGGAAGTGATCTTTTTCTTTTTCAAAAACTTCCTGAAACAACTCGTCGACTGAAGAAACGACGACATATCTTCAAATTTCAATTGACTAGAATAGGCACCGAAAATCTGACTACATAAAAAGGTGGGCACCGCTGGATATACAAGCCACGATGCTTATATCTTAAATATCTGCTTACAGTCCACATGACTGATTGCAGCATAAGTAATGGGAAAAAAGAACTTACCGAGGAAGTCTCTGGCGGGGGTAAAGGCGGGCGGCGGCGGGCGCCACGAGAAGTCCGCGTCCCGCGCCGCGTGCGCGTGCGCCGCATCGCCGTTGAAGTAGAACAACGAGTGGTCGCCCGCGCCGCCCAGCGCCGGCGCCGGGTCTGCGCGCCGGCGCACGTCCGAGCCGATGGGCGCCAGCGGGCACGCGCCGGGCGCGCCCCGCGCCGCCACCACCGAGCTCCACGAGGCGCCCCAGCGCAGGGAGCCCGGCGCGCGCGCGTCCGCCGGCCGCCCCGCGTCTGTGCGCGCCGGCGATAGCGTCGGGCGCTCGCGCCGCTTGCCCGGCTTGTCCTTGCGCGCGTGGTGCTTGGCGGCCGCGGGACGCGGCCGAGCCTCGCGCGCGCCCGGCGGACTGTCGGCCGTGCGCGAGCGGCCGGCGCGCCGGGCCGGGTCGCCGGGCTCGCGGCGCGCGCGCACGGGCCGCGGCGCCACGCCCGGCGATGTGCCGCCGCCGGGCCTCGGCGCGTCCGGCGTGGGCGAACGCGACCGCGCGGCGGGCGCGGCCCTGTCGCACGGCGGCTCCCTCTCCTGTTCGTCTCCGTCGTCTGCTTCGTCGCGGTCGTCCACGGTGGGCGACGAGGACGATGCGGACGCGGACCCCGAGCCTGTGGATGCCGCGTCGTCATCGCCGCTGCCCTGCGGTCGGTCCTCGGTCTCCGGATCGGCCTCGTATCCGTCGGTGGCGGGCGGCGGGTCCTCGCGAGCGTCGGGCGCCTCGTCCCGGCGCGCCTCCTCGTCCCCGGGCGCGTCGGGCGGCGCGGGCGCGGCGGGCACGCGGCGCACGTCGTTGTCCTCGCTTGAGCGCTCGTCGTCGTCGTCGGCGCGGCGCAGCACCTCGGCGCGCCACCGCTCGAAGGCGCGGCGCTCGGCGAGCGGGTCGAGCGGCGGCTGGTCGCGGCGCGGCGGGCGGCGGCGGCGCGCGGGCGGCTGGCGCGGCGGCGCGGGCGCGGGCGCCGGGCGCTGCGCCAGCGCGCGCAGGTCGAGCGGCGGGCGCGCGGCGGGCGGCGCGCGCGCGGCGCGGGCGCGGCGCAGGCCCCGCTCGGCGTCCAGCGCGGCGGCGGCCAGCACGAGCGCCAGCGCGGCCAGCGCCAGCAGCGCGGCGGCCAGGCGCGCGCCGGGCTCCCAGGGCGGGCGCGGCTGCGCGGCGCGGCAGCGGGGCAGCAGGCGCGCGGGCGCGGCGGCGCGCAGCAGGAAGGCGGCGCGCGCGGTGTCGGTGCGCGCGGACAGCTCGGCGGCCACGCGCGCCAGCGTGTAGTCGGGCGAGAAGGCGACGGTGAGCGCGCGCGACTCGTTGGGCGCCAGCGCCAGCGCGGCGCAGGGCGTCAGACGGAAGCCGCGCGCCTGGCAGGGCTGGCCGGCCAGGCGCCAGTCGCGCAGGCGCACGCCCACCGGGCCCGTGTTGCGCGCCAGCAGCGTGCGGCGCACGGTGCCGGCGCCGGCGCCGGTGCAGTCGCCCACCTCGAACAGGAGCGGCGCGTCGGTGCCGGGCCGGCGCCCGCCCAGCTCGAAGCTCGGGTACGCGCCCCGGCCGGTCAGCTGGACCCCCTCCATTATAGTCAAATTGTTCCTATATAATAATTCGAGTGCTACATATTTCCTTTTAAACATTGTGAAAATTAGATTTTATATAATTCATTGGATAAGAAATCACTAAGAGTGTGTTTTATTTTGTGTATGTAGTAAATTACATACATCATTAAATAGTATTGTGGAAGTAGTAAATTATCTTCACAATACGTGTGTAACACACAAAATGAAATTCCTACTGAGGTTCATAAGTATAACTGATAACAAAGAATGCTGTACAACGAATAAGTTAAAAGCATCGGACTCTGATATCTGATGCAAAATACACTAGGGGACTCGTATCCATCAACTGTCTGTGTATTATTTATTTTACAGATGCGTCGACTTTTTTAGTATGATAACTGAATCGATGCAAGAATAGGCCGAAATATTAATCTGGTCATTTATGTGGATGAGGAATAGTAAAAGGCACAAAATGTTGCCCTGTGGAACGCCTGTGTCATTTAACCAGAATTTACATAAGTAGTTTGCAATAGTGTGGATGTATCTGTAGAGATTCCACCAAATTGTGACTTGTTGGTTATGTAGCTTTTCAAACATGTGTTCGGTTAGCCTCCGTATTTCGTAGCTATTTATTTATAAACGACAAATCAAATAGGATGATGTCAAAGGCCTACCAACCCTATTCCCCGGCCTACGACTATTACCGTTAGCATACCTGAGGTAGAGGTAGGCGCCGAGCGCGCTGGGCTCGCTGGGCGTGAAGCTGAGCTTGAGCTCGAGCTCGGCGTCGGGCGCCAGCAGCAGCAGCGGCAGCGCGTGCAGCGAGCGGTTGCTGACGTCACGTTAACATACCTGAGGTAGAGGTAGGCGCCGAGCGCGCTGGGCTCGCTGGGCGTGAAGCTGAGCTTGAGCTCGAGCTCGGCGTCGGGCGCCAGCAGCAGCAGCGGCAGCGCGTGCAGCGAGCGGTTGCTGACGTCACGTTAACATACCTGAGGTAGAGGTAGGCGCCGAGCGCGCTGGGCTCGCTGGGCGTGAAGCTGAGCTTGAGCTCGAGCTCGGCGTCGGGCGCCAGCAGCAGCAGCGGCAGCGCGTGCAGCGAGCGGTTGCTGACGTCACGTTAACATACCTGAGGTAGAGGTAGGCGCCGAGCGCGCTGGGCTCGCTGGGCGTGAAGCTGAGCTTGAGCTCGAGCTCGGCGTCGGGCGCCAGCAGCAGCAGCGGCAGCGCGTGCAGCGAGCGGTTGCTGACGTCACGTTAACATACCTGAGGTAGAGGTAGGCGCCGAGCGCGCTGGGCTCGCTGGGCGTGAAGCTGAGCTTGAGCTCGAGCTCGGCGTCGGGCGCCAGCAGCAGCAGCGGCAGCGCGTGCAGCGAGCGGTTGCTGACGTCACGTTAACATACCTGAGGTAGAGGTAGGCGCCGAGCGCGCTGGGCTCGCTGGGCGTGAAGCTGAGCTTGAGCTCGAGCTCGGCGTCGGGCGCCAGCAGCAGCAGCGGCAGCGCGTGCAGCGAGCGGTTGCTGACGTCACGTTAACATACCTGAGGTAGAGGTAGGCGCCGAGCGCGCTGGGCTCGCTGGGCGTGAAGCTGAGCTTGAGCTCGAGCTCGGCGTCGGGCGCCAGCAGCAGCAGCGGCAGCGCGTGCAGCGAGCGGTTGCTGACGTCACGCCACTCGCGCACTTCGCCCCGCGTGGCGCGCCACTCGTGCAGCCCGAAGGCGTCGGGCGCCCACGTGCACGCCGGCGGGACGCACGCCGGCGGCTCTGTCTCGCCCGCGCTAACAAAACGTTCAATTACAACACAAACCAACTTGTCAGGTACTTAGTTATACTTTAGAATTGTTTACGAGGCTCTTTAATGTAATCGGTTTTCAACCAAAGAAAAAAAGAGGAGGTTCTCAAGTCGACATGTATATTATGTATAACTTGTTTCAATATATTCTGGTTTTTTGAGGTAGTCTTATTCGAACACTCCCGACAGTAAACACGACTCAATGCTCGTTTAAAAACTGCAAAAATCACACGTTCAGTACGCTAAAACAGAAAGGCGTTTTATGTTTACGGTAAGTAATAATATTATCATTATATCACTGTGTCGTAAATACTGATATATCGTCAAGAAACCACCGTAAAATATTTTTGTAAATTTAATCGTAATAATCAGCAGGCGTAAAAACCATGTCAATTGTAAAGACTCTTACTAAACGTATAATTCAGACTGTCGCATGCCCACTTGAAATTTTCGGGTTACATGGGTTGACGCTGTTCTATTTGGTGGAGACGCTGTTGCTACTTTTTATTTTTATAACGAAAATATGGTTATTGTATTTGATTCGTTTATTTTGTAATTTTATAAGTATGTATTGATTATGAATTATTTAATTAAGTCTGTCCTAACGATTTTTATAGCTTTTTAATTTTATTATTTACATTATTTTATATTTTAATAACTACTTGCTTTATAAAAAATAAAGATTGTGTGTGATTCAATCCTTTTAATTTTTGACACAAAAGAATAATTATATAAGATGTGTGTTTTTATATTAGTTTTGTTGATAAATTAATGTCGAACCCTATCCAAAAACAAGCTATATTCAGTTAAATTACTATTATGAAAAAACAAAAAATAAAAAAAATACAAAAAAATTGGTACAATTTTTTACTACAGTATGAAGAAAAATATTGGACACTTCGACTCCGCACATTCCTTATCGTAATGCGAGCTTGGCTATAACATTTTATACCTTTTTTTATCGCTTTGTAATTCTGACTTTAAACCATGCGCGTAAAGTTGAATTTGTCATGATACATGTTGACCAGCTGGCTGTGGTCGTAAAATACAACTTTAAGTAATACAATTATGGTTGAATTTGCATTAATGAATGTATTTCAGCAAGAATTACATAAACACAATTGGCGACAGTTTTGAAGTGATTTTTGTATAGGATTGTGTATCTAGTTTTTTATTAGTGATCGAAGCTCAACGCCAAAAAAACAATCAACGAAAGTCATTAAATTACTTTAAATAAATAATCAGAACGAAATAATGTGAATACAGCTATGATCACGAGACACCAGTAAAGGTTAGTGAACAACCGTGTGGTTTTTTACTCGGTAGAAGTCACAACGGATTTACTACACAGAAAAAAAAAGGGTTGCACTGGTGCTGTGAATTGGCTACTTGACAGCTGTAACAAAAAAAAAATGAAACGTACTGGATATGGTAGCGTATAGGGAAACAATAATTAAACAAAATTGTTTTTGCATTAAGATTAATCGTGAATGTATTATTTTTGCTAAGTTCGCAATTTTTTTTTTCTGTTGATTACAAGTACCAAAACGCGAGCGACCATGATTGATCATCTTGTGACGTCACATTTCACATAAAAAAATATCTTTGTTCTATCGATTGTTATGAAATTAAATTTACTAAGCGTTATATCTATATTCTTAAATCTATTTCTTAATAATTTTCCATATCATTAGGCAGCTCTAACTTATTTATTAGATATTTTAATTATTTTTTATTTATTTATAGGTATGTCATTGATAATTTTTACAAGGAACGTAAAAATGTTTGTTTAGGTTTAATTTATTTCAAGTTTTAAAGTAGTCTTCACAAAAGAAAATCTCAGATTTGAACTAGGGGTAAGCTAAGGTGTTAACTACGGGTCTCGGCGTGCTAACTATGACCACTGCTTTCGACGTTGTAGACCTTTGTGTATACAATTTATCAGGATATTCACTGGTTATACTTTTAGACATTGGCACAGCACACGTCTTATAAGTTGTGATTTTCACAATTCCATTAAATAGCTTATAGTATGTATGTAATACATATAATAAAATAAAAACTCATAAATACGGTTAAAGTTAGAGCCCCGTAGTTAGTTTTATTAAAATATGACGTCACAGTTCAAAAGTCACGTTACCATGTGTTTTCGCACGACTATTCAAATTAATGAAGAAAAACTGCTTTTTTCCAAGTAATAACGTTTTTCGAGAAAAATATGTTATTGTAAGATGTATAAAATAAACATTTGGACATTTTAAAATAGTTTTCCGAAAACTGTCAAGTAGCCAATTTATAATGATTAATTATAACTACTTAATATTGTTATAATAACCCGGTAAGCAAGAGATATTGCACTTGTAACGAGGTGCTATATAACTGACAACAAATTTCCGGATGTCATCAAAGATAGCAAAGTAGAACCATTATTTTAGTCTGGCCATAGTTCTGAACTTAACAATCATAGACCTGTATCAGTCTTACTGGTGCTGAGCACACACACAAAGTGTTTGAAAAAATAATGCTAACACAAATGTTACGTAATTTTAACACAAATTATATTTTTCCAGCAATATAACCATATTGCTGGTCTTGAACAATATAATTTGTGTATAATTTGGTGAAACCTCACCAAAGGTCATTGCACCACCGACGCCGCTGTAACCTTAATAAAGCTAATTTTTAGCGCGTGGGAAGCGGCATAGGATGCTTTTGGAATATTTTGTGACCACTCTCAGGCATTTCATTGCGTTAGTCAGGAGACTCTTCTGCTGAAACTCGAGCATTATGGAATTAAGAATACGGATCAAGTCTAATAAAATCATATCTAAAAAATAGAACAGTAACAGTTCAAGTTCACGGTGTAAATTCATTGGGCTCAGAAATTAAAATAGGCGTGCCTGATGGTTCGATATTGGGTCCGTTTCTCTTTTTAGTATATCAAAATCAACCTGAAATTGTGTTACTTTCTGATGACTCGTCTTTAATTTTTAAAGTTTACTGACTTGTACCAAATCTTGACGATGTGAATGACGCTATACTTAAGGTTCAAAATTGGTTTACAGCAAATAATAAAACAACTTTTAACCGGATTAATCGCGTGTATTATTGGAATTTTGTTTTTCCTGACGTTTCGAACACTTTGCAGCGTTCGTAAGTCCTCCTGCGAACCACGAACGCTGCAAAGTGTTCGAAACGTCAGGAAAAACAAAATACCAATAATACACGCGATTAATCCGGTTAAAAGTTGTTTTGTTATAATGTGTAGTGATCGCGCAAACCTAAGATATTATTACAGCAAATAATTTAATAATGAACGGGAGAATAAACTAAATGTATAAAATTTTCTTTGCCAAACGTAAAAAGTTGCGAATGTGTACTTAAGGTTCAAAATTGGTTTACAGCAAATAATAAAACAACTTTTAACCGGATTAATCGCGTGTATTATTGGTATTTTGTTTTTCCTGACGTTTCGAACACTTTGCAGCGTTCGTAAGTCCTCCTGCGAACCACGAACGCTGCAAAGTGTTCGAAACGTCAGGAAAAACAAAATACCAATAATACACGCGATTAATCCGGTTAAAAGTTGTTTTATTATAATGTGTAGTGATCGCGCAAACCTAAGATATTATTACAGCAAATAATTTAATACTGAACGGGAGAAAAAACTAAATGTATAAAATTTTCTTTGCCAAACGTAAAAAGTTGCGAATGTGACATCATATTGGATAAAGAAAAATAGAATTTATAGATCTAACGGTAGAGGTTTTTCTGGGAATTACGCTTGACAATAACCTACAGTGGGGTCCTCACATAACATCTCTTACGGCTAAGCTCGGCCGCTTACGTTGTTAGAAAAATAAACCAACTAACAGATGTAGATACCGCAAGACTGGTTTACTTCAGCTACTTTCACAGCATTATGTCTTACGGTATTCTAGTATGGGCACGGGCTGCTGACATTGAATCTATATTTATTTTACAGACGTGAGCTGTCAGCGCCTTATATAATCTACGTCGTCGCGAATCTCTTAGGACGGTAAGGTCTCGGTTCTTGCTCTGTTGGATTTCAGCAATGCCTTTAACACCGTCGACTTTGACATCCTACTGGCAATACTCAACTCTCTTAACATATCTCCAACAGCGATTGATTGGTTTCGTAGTTACCTGTATGGCCATGGTATTCAATTTTCAATTCAAATTTCAATTTGAAAGTACCTTTTCCTCCTGGTGTAATACTACTGCTGGCGTGCCTCAGGGCGGCGTTTTATCTCCATTACTCTTTGCAATATTTATAAATACTATATCCAATAATCTTACTTCAACCTACCACCTTTATGCAGATGATTTACAAATTTACTCCCAGGTCCCCTTCGAACGGCTAGCGGAAGGTATTTGTGCTATCACCGATGACCTTGAGCACATTTGTCAGTGGAGTAAAGCCCATGGACTTAAAATAAATCCGACCAAGAGTCAAGTTATAATTGTTGGCAGCTCTAGGACGATCTACAAAATTAATTGGTCACATCTCCCCCAAGTTACTTGTGACGGCTCCAGCATACCCTTCAGCGATAAAGTCAAGGACTTGGGGATATATATTGATAAAAACTTTTCCTGGGGACCGCAATTGCAGGAGGTTAGCCGGAAAATGTTTGCGTCGATGGGGTCCTTGCGACGGCTACGAAATTTTCTTCCTATTGCTACGAAGACTGCGCTTGCACAATCCCTCCTGCTACCAATTCTTGACTATGCCGATGTCAGCTATCTAGATCTTACCGAAGACCAACTTGATAAACTTGAGCGTCTTCAGAATGTTTGTATCAGATTCATATTTGGTTTGCGCAAATATGATCATGTCTCAGAATTTCGCACAAAGCTCAAGTGGTTACCAATACGCTTTCGCCGGAATGCTCATATTCTTTCATTACTTTACAATGTACTTTTCAATCCTGCCGCCCCACATTATCTTAAAGAACGTTTTGAGTTCCTTCATGATACTCATTCGAAGTTCTTAAGATCATCGGAAAACCTCAAACTAAAAATGCCAATGCACTCCACGAAATTTGTTGACAAATCTTTTTTCATACAAGCTGTGCGTCTGTGGAATGCATTACCGGTGTCAATAAGACGGGCACAAACTTTACCTAGTTTTAAGAATCTTGTTTATAAGAACTATCTGTCACTATAATTTATATTCTCTTCTTATTTATCAAGTTCCTTTTCCTGATATACATATATAGTATCTGTATATATATATATATATATATAATTTTGTATATATTTTATATGTTTATATATTTTGTTTACTGCAGTTTTGTATCTGTACACCGTGTGGTGCCCTGTGAATAAAACTTATACTACTTCCCTATGGTTGTCTGGAAGAGATCGCTAAATAGCGATAAGACCGCCGATTGTACTTGTTTTTGTTAAGTGTTTTATGTAACTATGTGTATTTTGGTGTACAATAAAGTGGATTTATGTTTATGTTATGATGCTCACTCAAATGTTCCGCTGATGGTAGCGTTTGTGTTGGGTCATTAGATTCCCTATAATATGGTTGAGTTTAGTGCCGCTGACACTTGCGTCATGTTCAAGAAGGGGCGCCGTCAGTTAGGGCTGGTCATCTCTAAACTGTCATGGCAAAGGTTTGAATTGTCACTAGAATCTATAGACTTCACATTACATTGTTCTCACGTAATTATGTTTTCTACATATATTATAAATACAATGTAACCAACAATTTAACAAAATAGAGTAACCGTGGAGTTTCTTGCCCGTTCTCCTCCATAGGAATCTACACTTTGGCACGTGGCAACTAGTTTTTGAGACTTAAAAAGTGCCTGTATATGGTATAATATATATATAATGAGGACATTCTGCAAAGTTATGTCGTGAAACCAGCTCCAACTGTGGTCAGTGCGGTGAAACTGGACACACTATGAAATAATGTTGACAAGAAGACGTCTCCTCGGACCTGTGCAACATGTAAAAGATTTAAAAACCCAGTGACCGTCAAACTAACGATGAGAGCTGCCCAGCTAGTAAGTATGCCGAAGACATGTACATAAATTCTTACTGTATTATAAGTACTTATAACGGTGGTCGATGAATTACTGGATGACTTACATAATTATTCTATACTAGATGTGCCGCGCGGTTTCACCCGCGCAAATATTTATTAGTTATATATTAGCATATAATTATATTTTAATTACCTTCTTAGTACTAAACAACAAATAGCAACTTAGCTAATACGGAAATATATAAAAAGCCGTTCTTTTCTGCTAAAAAAACTAGAACCACCGTTGGATTTGCTACTAGCAGATTGAAATCCTACGCAGGAAATTAACAAAGTTAATTACTTTCGCTAATGTCGGGAAGAACTTCAGATTTAACCTTAGAAATAGGTGAGATAATGGAGGGCCATTATCTCACCTACTTCTAAGGTTAAATCTTTTGATAGGCTAGAAACTGATGTAGGCGCACTGGGCCAAGTAATCACTGGGCTGAAGGACACTTCTGCGGTAGGCTCTAAATCTTTTGATTGTTTGTAGGTATATTATCCCACATTATATACCTACTAACATAATCAAAATATTTAAACACTTTGCACCACCTTTAACACACATATTTATAACTAGCTGTGCCCCGCGGTTTCACCCACGTATAGTTATATTATAATTATCTACCTAGTACTAACCGATCGAGAATATCTTGAGGCAATACTGGATGCATGAATAAAGAGTGGGGATTGCTTATTAAATTGGTAATGTCGGGTTTTTATGTCATATTTTGTTGTGATTGTTTAATTAATGAAATAGTTGTTAAATGCGTTTGCAATTTCATTCAGATTATTAATGTCGATATCTTGTACTTTATTATTTAGGGAAATAGGTTCAGTAATTAGGTTTTTATAATTTAGAACCTGCCACGATGCTTTATACTTATTGGTCGGAGTGCTAATGTAATAATTAATTTGCGCTCTTTGTTAGTTTAATAACTTCTCTAAACCTGTGTAAGTAGTTATTGAAATTAGTTTTCTTGTGGTTACATGGTTCACGTTTATATTTCCATAATAAGTTCCGTTGTTTGTGGTTTTTCGCGTCTTATTGGTCATTTTTTCTTACACATTCATATGCATTGTTTAGTATTGTGTAGTATGCATACAGATAATTTCATATTGAAGCGGCTAAATCATCTAATCGGTTATAGGGCGACTTTTCTTTCTTTTTTTATCTGGAGTATCTCCAAAATGTGTTTTGTTGATACTTATCAGAGTAGCTTTTTTAATACTTACGTTGTAAACGACTTGTGGTACATTCAATCTGTTCATCGACTTTTGTCGTTGACTGTATAATGGTCACGAGTACAAATATGTAAAAACAAACTCACTGACTATATCTTTAGCGCTTATTAGTGAGATAATTTAGGTATGTAACAGAGATAGAAGAGCAATTACTTCTACTTAAAGACAAACTATTATATCATTCAGATAACTATTTGTATGGGCAAACCCGTACAATATCGCTAGTACTAGTTTTATGCTGACATCGACGCGCTACGAAACAATACAATATTTAAACCACATACTCGCGGTAACGAGTAGTTGCAATCAACATTTTGGACAATATAAAATTTATTGGGTCGTTATCAAACTGGTATTACAAAATTGTTATTATTATTATTAATATAACAAAATTGTTATAAAACAGATCAAAGTAACCAATCTGTAATTATAAAGCTTAGTGTATATACATGTTATATTTTATTATCAATAAAACAAATTCTTAAAAACTAAAAACCTGACTGCACCCAGCAGAGG
This sequence comes from Xylocampa areola, assembly GCA_935421205.1. Lineage (NCBI taxonomy): Eukaryota > Metazoa > Arthropoda > Insecta > Lepidoptera > Noctuidae > Xylocampa > Xylocampa areola. Next base: position 18,323,458 of record OW285216.1, on the reverse strand, counting down.
GAAACAAGATGACAAAAGAGAAACGAATATCTATCCTATTCCAAAACTTATAACATGCAGTCGGAGATAAATTGGCGAGATTTCCGTCGCCCCAACCGGAAACAGCTTTATTCAATGCATGAATTTCCGTCTACTTGGCTCCTGGACTAGAAGTGTACCTTTCCACTACTGTGCTGTCATCTGCGTGCCAAATGGTGGCTTAAGCAGGTCATAAATATGCAGCAAGAATAGAGTTGCGGAGAGTACAGAACCTTGAGGCACGCCAATGTCAATCGTTAATGGATCGGACGAGCAGCCGACGAACACCACTCACAGAGATCGTTCTCTTAAAAAGTACTTAATCCAGGTGCAAAGAGGAGAAGGCAGCCTGTATGATAGAAACTTGTTAATGAGGCTGTAGCGAGAATTGGTTTATCACTGAAATAATACACATGAGTATTATTTCAATAAAAAGCATAACTATCATTGTTACTGTGTAAGTCGGTGAATTCAGCATGTGTGAACCTAGCTTTACACATAAAAGTTTTATAACGAAACAATATCTTACCAAACTGTAAGATAGAATATTGTTTTTAGAGATGGAAAGAGACGTCATAATACTCAGTGATACATTAAAATGCCTGCATGAATGTACTTATACTTTAACTATTAACAATTTACCGAAATATCTAATTTTCCTTTTCCCAATCCAAACTGTTTTACAGACTTTTGCCACGGACACTTGTTTTCAAATGCATGACCACGCCGCCTGACACAAAATGAATTAAATAAACGCACCCCGCGTACAAAAATAAAAAGGAATCATCATGAAATGCCAAACAGTTTGTTACCAAATGGTTATTTTGCTTGACCATCAAACTAATGTGTCACCATATATTTGTTTAATGAAGATTTGCTTATTTAACCTAATGATATTATAATTTAAGCTAGTTAGGAGGAATTTAAATGTGTGTGATTATACAAAACTATAGAAATAATAAGAAAAATGTGCCTGAACTTGGATAAATATAGGCGGATAAAATATTTTTGTACTGAGACGAACATATACTATTCAATAAATGAATAGCATTTGCGTTTAATCCAAGGAAAATAAAGTATCTTTCAACGATTTCACAAAACTACATAGTTTTTCTGATTGTTTTCCACCAAAAATCAATATAAAAGTCAACTTTTCCTTTTTTTTATTGAATTTGGCGAACATGTAAATTTTGTGGAACGTTCAATTGAATTATATATTATATAGAAAAATTTGAAAATTACTCCATTATTAATTATAATAATTTAATCTGTAATTTGTGTGTGTGCGAACTTTATTCAATATATCATTTAACTCTATTAATTTCATAATTTTCACCCACTATTCATATGGACTTTAAAAAATCCAAATGTATACATGCTTGTGCTCGTGACTGTTGTGAGTTGGAATGAACGGTTAAAATAAACAATAAGAAGGGTGTACTAACAGTTCCCGCAGCGGGCCCGCCACGACGGGCTGCAGCAGCAGCGCGTGCGACGCGGACGGGTTGCGCGCGCGCACCCACAGCGGCGCCGGCGCGCGCACGCCCGCCAGCCCGGCGCAGGCGCGCGCCGGCGCCAGGCGCGGCCAGCCCGGCGCCACCTGCGCGCGCGCCGCCAGCCGCACGGCGTGCGTGGTGTGCACGTGCAGCGACACGTTGCGCGGCGCCGCCCCCGCCGCCCCCCCCGCGAACTGCGCGTGGCGCGCCGCCTGCAGCGCCGCGTCCTGCCGCAGCGCCGCGCCGCCCGGCGCCGCCGCGCGCCGCAGCCACGCCTGCCCCTCTGCCGAGCGAACCGACCTGTAGTGTGCGCCCCGCCCCCGCCACCTACCCGCCCGCCGCCTACCCGCCCGCCGCCTACCTGCGCGCGCCACGTCCAGGCCGGTGTAGCAGTGCGGCCGGCACAGGCGCTCGGCGGCGTAGTGCACGGTGCCCACGGCGCGCTGCCCGCCCGACACCACGGCGCACGAGGGGTCCGACGCTGGCCTGCACAACACACGTGGGGGGTTAACTCCGAGCGCGGTATTGGTGCACAACAAAACATTACATTTCCATACACGCAAACTATAATTATATTTTTACGATAACCTATTATTACGATAATAAAAGATAGCGGAATCTAATCATGAGTTAAGTAAAGATGGCTGGTATTCTAATGTATGCACTATTGATTTTCCATACATTATGTAGATCCAACATATAATATTTTCATTTAGTAGAACTTCACCAAACATTTATTTAAAATTTTCGTGCTACTGAGTAAGTTTGAAAAATAAGCTTATAATCTTAAGTGTTCGCCACGCATGCGTTAATGCGTTTAAGAGATTTATCTTTACTTGAAAAGTATTAAAAATTTAACTTTTATTAAGGGAACGACACCGAAATCTCGACAAAAAAATCAACTTCAAACAACCAACGACTCGACCAAGATTTGTAACGTAACCCTTTCCACTTAGTGTTCTGTCAGCTACGACACTGGACCGCACGACGTGACGACGTGACGACGTGACGACGTGACGTGTCGAGGTATTGTTAGGTGCACATTCGTATTCTTCGAGGGATATTATAATGATTGTTAATTGAGAATACCTGTTAAGAGTTTTTGGCGTTCTCATCGACTCTATGGTGTTTGTACTTACATCAGTACTTTCCTAAATTAAAGGAAAATCCTTCAATTTCTAGAGTATATTCTGTGCTCCCAGCGTTGAGTGTGATCTTCGAAAAATTTATGTGTGATCTTAAATGACATACTGCACAGTCGGGAATTCCAATTTACGCAAGGTTTTCTTTTGAACGCAAGGTTTTCTTTTGACGCAGGAGCATAACTTGTCACCGATGTTCTCGAGTCCTGGGACAGTTCACAGGATGCCGTTGGCTTCTTTGTGATGTCTCGAAGGGTTTTGATTATGCTGACCACATTACGTTGTTCCGAAAGTTGTAACACTACGAAATCCGGGGACGAGCAACTATTTTGACTTCTCCTATTTATCTCTCAGAGAGCAGAAGTTACGCGTAAATGGGGCTACATCATCGGGGCTTTTTCTTTTTAATTAAATAGTATAGACAATGAAACTTTATATGCAAATACAGCCTTATCGTTTTTCCCTTTTCAAATGGTTTGCGGCCAATAACCTATTACTGAATGGTAGTCAAACAAAATGCAAAAATGTACATTCACTAAATATATCTCACGCAATCACAAATGCAGGTATGAAATGAATTTGATATTGGTATCATTTTCGAGGTATGTGAGAGTATTAATTTGTAATAATACATTAATGTTCAAATTCAAGATGGTGGTAAAGGTATATGTAGTGCGGCGCTCACTCGTAGAATACGGCGGGGTCGTCGGGCGGCAGCGTGACGCTCAGCACGCGCATGCGCAGCGCCATGCTGCTCTCCAGCACCAGCGGCGCCGACGCCCACGCGTACTGCAACACCACGAGCTCACTGTTAGCGGGTACGACCATATTACAAATTAGGAGACTACATTGAGGATGAAAATGCTGGGAAGCATACTGCTCCTGCTCCATAGGACAACTCAACCAGTACAGCCCATCTGCTTACTAATCTATCTCAATTTTGTCAGGCGTATACGCAATGCATGTTACTGTTAAATGTTATATATAAAAAGAGAGAAAAAACTCTTAATTTTTTCATTAGACTCATTACTTCTTTATTGTAAATGTGAGCACCATGCAGCCATTAACATTATTCTAGTAATGTGACTTGAGGTCTGGTAGTTTGAGATGTCACACTCATATAAATGTCTCACTTTGGTGGCGTATGTGGTGGTCATTCTGTTCCTTAAATATGGTTGAGCTGAGCGATGCGATGGATATGCGTGATACTCGTGAACGGGTGCCAAGAGTTGGGACTGGTCAGCTCTAAACTACCAAGACTTGTAACTATTGTTAGAATTTTGTATCTTCTATTGTACCTACGTGTACAACTATATCTGTGTCGTTATCACATAATGTCTTTTTATCAATAAATGTACCTAAATTATTGTAACACAACATTTTAAAAGAGTAACCATGAAGTTTCTTGCCCGTTCTTCTCCATAGGAATCTACATTTTGGAACGTGGCATTTCTTGACTTTCAAAAGTACCTTTATATGGTCTAATTGGAATAAATGACTTTGACTTTGACTACGCGCTACGTGCGACGGGCGCTACGGGCGCTACGGGCGGCTACGTACCGGCGCGGCGTGGTACAGGTGCAGCGGCAGCGCGTGCACGCGGCCCTGCTGCGCGTCCAGCGCCACGGCGCGCCGGGTCAGCGCGGGCGGCGCCGGCCCGGCGGGGGGGGGCGCGCCGGCCCACAGCGACACGGAGCCGCGCAGGGGGCCCTCGCGCGCCGGCGCCACCACCGTCAGCCACGCCGTCACGTTGTGGCCCGCGGCGATGCAGCGCTGCGGGGGGAGCGGCGTCAGTGCGGGCGAGCGGGGCGGGGGCTGGAGGGGGTCGGGGGGAGAGGGCGGTACTCACGCAGGCGTGGCGCGGCGGCGGCGCGCGCAGGTGTGCGCAGGGCTGCAGCGCCAGCGTGGCGCCGGGCAGGTCTGCGCGCAGCTCGGCCACGCACAGCGCGGTGGGCGCGCGGTTGTGCAGCGTGGCGCCCACGCGCCGCGTGGACGACGTGCCCACCACGCCCAGGCGCAGCTCGCCGTCTTCCGAGTTCGGCCAGTCCCACACCTGAACCAGAACGCGGCGCGTTAGTCACTAGTGGGAGAAGTGAGGGTGACGAATCGAGTACAGCGCAGTAGTGACCACGTGCAGCTCCCCGGAGTACACGAGCAGCGGCAGCGTGTAGTCCGTGACGTTGGTGCGCAGCGTGAGGAGCGCGCGCAGGGCGGGCGGCGCGGGCGGGGCGGGCGGCGAGGGCGGGGCGGGCGGGGCGGGCGGCGAGGGCGGGGCGGGCGGGGCGGGCGGCGCGGGCGGCGCGGGCGGGGCGGCGCGCAGGCGCACGCGCAGCACGGCCGCGCCGCCCGGCGCCAGCGTGTGCGGCGCGCGGCCCTCCACCTGGCGGCACAACCGACACGATCACGAACGAGCTCCACATATATGTTCACTGTTATTATAACAACGATGATACGCGCTTGTTCTGCAAACCCGGGACTATCATCATCAATTATGTTACACTTTACCAACTTTGATAATTATCTAAAATGTTCTGCAATGCATCAGGTTTATTCCTACAATGGATTATTAAGATGAACTAAACTCTAAAACGTTTTAAAGACCTGGGAGGAGCACGATGCTCTCGACATACTTTATGACTTGTATAAAGCTTTTAACTGCGTCCATCATCTTACTCATTAAGAAATTACACTGCGTTATGAAGTAAAGCTCGAGGCGCTCGACCTTTTATCTTCTTATCTGAACCATAATATTCAAAGAGTTGAATAGAAAGAGATCATCTGTTTTTTTATTTTTTAGATTCTAGAAATGTTTTCGTTTCTTGTACAAGTAGTACAACTAATACTTCAAGAAAATCTTCGAAAAACATTAACACATGCTTCGCAAACTATAAAGTTATAATTCTTTATGGAAAAAGAATACGGTTATGAATAGGATTCGAACCTGCGCCTCCGGAGAAATACTCCTCAGGCGCTCTGACAGCTAAGCCATGTCGACCTCTGCTGACTACCGCTAATACTCCTTGCACATTTTAATATGTTTTCGTCATAACTATTCTTTACCAATATACTAAAAGTATAATATCATAAATTTTTATACTTACATTCTATGTAAATAAATTATGATTTGACTAAGATAAATACAACAGATTGTTGGGACGTATTTAACATTTGCGATCGATACTCCAGATGACTATGTAACAGTAGTGCACTATATATTTTCTTGTTTAAAGCATAAATGAGAAGCCTAATCATTTTTCCTGCATTCTTGTGTACATATTAACGATTTGTCTTATGATGTTTTGAGCTAGGTACACTATGACTAGTTAAATAGGAAATGCCTTCTAAATACAAAAGCGATATGTAAGAGCTTTGAAAAGACTTATTTACAGAAAAACTATGTCATTCCGAACAACAGACCTCAAAATGCTTTTCGACGTCGGGCCCCAGGTCGATGCGCGCAATGTGCACGGGCACGGGGAACTCGTTGTGCACTCGTATCTCCCGCGGTCGCAGCGCGGCCTCTAGCTCGGATGTCACGAAGCTGTAACAGGGACAGGCGGTGAGCGGCGGCGGGCGGCGGGCGGGGGGCGGGGGGCGGGCGGCACTCGGCCGTACGTACTGCGCGGCCGGCGGCTCCAGGCGCAGCGTGCCGGCCAGCACGCGCACGCTGTAGGGCAGCGCGCCGCGCCCCAGCCGCGCCCAGCCGCCGCACCACAGCCCGCGCGCGTCCGCCGCGCCCGGCCCCGCGCCCGCCTCCGCCCACATCTTGCCGTCTGTCGACACCACATTACATCCATTATCTCTCCGATATCATTACACACACCATCTTTTTACTAATTTAAAAAAGCAAACTAATGTCGAAAAAAAATACAACAGCACTGAGATTCAAGCTATACAGAACAACTAATGTGTAAAATAGTAAGATTTAATTGATGCAATAACATGAACTGACCGTGTATTATTAATACTATTAGAATTTAATTATAATAAGCTGTTTGCAAAATCGAGTATCATACAATTTCATATTTCCATTAAAAATGTAATTTGAATACAAAAGAAACGATCCTTGGAGTCGGATGGATACTACATTGATATTGTAACGGGTTCGGTGTCCAGCCGACTCAAAAGCGCAATAATTTATTAGTAGAGCATATGGTCAGTTAGTGTAGCTAGTGTAGAACACAAGACGTAGGGTGGGCCCACTCACAGTCGAGCGTGAGGCGCGCGGCGCGCGCGGGCGGCGTGTGCGGCGCCAGCGCGGCGCGCAGCAGCGACACGTGCGCGCCGCCCGCCGCGCCCGCCGCCGCGCCCGCCGCACCTGCAGGCAACACGGTTACAGCGACGGCAGCCACGACCTCCACATATTCTATTATTATTACAGCTACGTTACATTAATTAAAGCCTCTATTGGTCAACAAAGTCATCATCGTCATCGGGCCATATAAATGATCGCGATCTTCCAATCGAACAGTAAATGCATGTGTTATATATGTGCGGTCACCGTTTCCATTAGCGGTGCCCTTGTCGCTCTGTCCGTTGGCGGTGGGCGGCGCGTGCTCGGGTGCGGGCGGGCCCGGCGACGCGGAGGGCGTGGTCGCACAGCGCGCCCCCCACACGCCGGCCTCCAGTGTGACGGCGGCGGCCGCACTGTTGCCCGCGAAGATGTCGAACTGCAGAACGAGCACAGTTAGTGTTACAGTGCGGACGGACCCCGCCGCACTCCGCGCGCACGGTCACACTGTATGATACGCACCACGTCGGGCGGGTCCTGCGAGCCGCGCGTGCGCAGGCGCAGCTGCAGCGGGCTCACGAATTCTCCGGGCGGCACGCTGCGTGCCTCCACGCACACCACCAGGCCGCCGCCCGTTATGTTGGCTTTTATCCTGCAAAGATAATACACAATATATGATCGGACGACGCGAGCAACGGCACGTACACGTGCAGCGGCACACGCCCACTGAGACAGTACTGTGTGTTACCTGACGTATGCGGTGAGGGGGTGCGAGGAGGGCGCGGCGGGCGGCGGCGGCGCCACGCGCAGGCGCACGAGCGGGCGCGTGGCGCGCGGCGGCACGCTCCACACGCCGCGCGGCGCCGAGTCGCCGCCGCCCGGCAGCACCAGCCCCAGCCACGCGCCCGACGAGTACACCTCGCTCACCTGACCAAACAACACGTCAGCTATTACCGATCGCCTACCGAACGACAAATACCAATAGGGCGGATAGAAACATCGGAATAGCCACGAACATTGACGATAATCAAACATCTCGACGTGATCGATGTAATATTTAATGTTAGTACAGAAACGGAATTGCTTCAAAATGTGAACATGAAAATTCTATTACAATAAAACAACTGTTAACCGGGTTAATCGCGTTTGCCCAATCCTCCTGCGACCACGAACGGTGCAAAGTGCTCGAAACATCAGGAAAAACAAAAACCAGTAATACACGCGATTAATCCGGTTAAAAGTCGTTTTATTATAATGTGTAGTGATTGCGCAAACCTAAGATATTATTATGAAAATTGTAATTACTTGTATAGTATGATCGGTGGGGTTATGTATGGTGAGCAGCGGCTCCACGGTGGCGTTGAGCGGTACGCGCACGCCTAACAGCGGCCACACGCCCCATTCACTGGCCACGCCCACTGCCGACACCTGCAATACAAAAATATCAGAGATTATATTAGTTGTCGTGTCGGCTTGTAGTGCGGCGGTACTCACGGGATACTTGTGCACTCCGAGCGAGGTGTGGATGTAGAGGTGCGCGGAGACGGGCCCCTCGCGCCGCCCCAGGTACACCACGCTGAACGACGTGTTGGCTTGTAGTGCGGCGGTACTCACGGGATACTTGTGCACTCCGAGCGAGGTGTGGATGTAGAGGTGCGCGGAGACGGGCCCCTCGCGCCGCCCCAGGTACACCACGCTGAACGACGTGTTGGCTTGTAGTGCAGCGGTACTCACGGGATACTTGTGCACTCCGAGCGAGGTGTGGATGTAGAGGTGCGCGGAGACGGGCCCCTCGCGCCGCCCCAGGTACACCACGCTGAACGACGTGTTGGCTTGTAGTGCGGCGGTACTCACGGGATACTTGTGCACTCCGAGCGAGGTGTGGATGTAGAGGTGCGCGGAGACGGGCCCCTCGCGCCGCCCCAGGTACACCACGCTGAACGACGTGTTGGCTTGTAGTGCGGCGGTACTCACGGGATACTTGTGCACTCCGAGCGAGGTGTGGATGTAGAGGTGCGCGGAGACGGGCCCCTCGCGCCGCCCCAGGTACACCACGCTGAACGACGTGTTGGCTTGTAGTGCGGCGGTACTCACGGGATACTTGTGCACTCCGAGCGAGGTGTGGATGTAGAGGTGCGCGGAGACGGGCCCCTCGCGCCGCCCCAGGTACACCACGCTGAACGACGTGTTGGCTTGTAGTGCGGCGGTACTCACGGGATACTTGTGCACTCCGAGCGAGGTGTGGATGTAGAGGTGCGCGGAGACGGGCCCCTCGCGCCGCCCCAGGTACACCACGCTGAACGACGTGTTGGCTTGCGGCGGCAGCGTCTGCAAGCGGAAAAATTTCTTAACCTAATGCTTAATCAGTATTTAATTATTTAATATTTATACCACCTATTGTACATCAGGATGTAATTAAAACTATACATCATTTAAAATCTAAAAAGAGCCTTGGCTATGATGGCATATCGACTGAAGTGATAAAATTTGTATCTCATATAATAGCTGGCCCATTAACCCACATCATAAATAATAGTATAACAGCAGGTATATTTCCCGATAATTTAAAAATGACTGTTATAAAACCTCTACATAAAAAGAACGCGAAGGATGATATGACCAACTATAGGCCAATAGCATTAATCCACGTTTTCTCCAAAATTATTGAAAAAATCATATATGAAACATTTATTAACTTTTTAATCAAATTTAATATTCTATGTAAAGAACAAAATGATTTCATGAAAAATAAAAATATTAATATGGCTATATATGATTTACTCGTTACAATAATGAAAAATGTTGATAATAAAATTCCTATATGCGCAATTTTTACCGATATGTCGAAAGCTTTCGACTATGTCAATCATATACTTTTATTTGAAAAACTGTATGCTTACGGAATACGCGGTAATGCTTTAGATTTAATCAAATCCTACATCAGCGGGCGTAAGCAATTTACAGAAATGACTAGGGTGTGCACAAAAACTAGAATTGAACAAACGTATAAATCTTCCACGAGAGAAATAAAATTCGGAGTTCCACAGGGCAGTGTCCTGGGCCCACTTTTATTTCTGCTCTATATTAATGATATCCCTCGGCAAATTAATCACCCAATGGTTTTATACGCAGACGACAGCACAGCATTAATAAAATGCCATGATAAACAGCTATACGAAAAAGACGTACACTAAAGGTACTGATTAATTGGTTAAATCATAATAACTTACTTATTAACTTAAATAAAACAAATATAATGCACTTCTACCAAAGACGGCGTTTTGAAAACTTAAACATCAATTATAATGGTCAAAACGTTGACAAAGTAGAAGTCGCAATTTTTTTAGGTATTACATTAGATAGCCAATTAACATGGAAAGCTCAAGCTGAAACAATATGTAAGAAACTAAGTACATCTGCTTATGCATTATTTAATCTTTCGAAAAAAGTTAATATTAAGCTGTCTTAATACTGTCTTAGTACTAGTAGCCTATTACGGCTTGGTGGTCTCGATACTAAGATTTGGAATTATTTTTTGGGGCAATTGTACTTATAGGGAGGATATCTGCCGTGCTCAAAAACGATGCATACGTTCAATGTTCAATATTTAAGTCACAGACAGTTGTGTTCCAGTTTTCAAAGAACATAAATTATTAACATTCCCATGTATCTATATTTTAGAAATGGCAATATTTGTAAAGATCAATCCTCAATTGTTTAAATCTTTAAAAGAAGTTCGATGTCGCACAGTCTCAATGAGATCACAGTACCAAAACTTATTGTATGAAGGTAACTATAAAACAGCCTTATACAAAAAATGTGGTATGGGAATGGCTCCTGTAATTTTTAATAAAATTCCCAATTGCATTACGGATCAACCTTTAAAAGTTTTTAAAAACAGACTCACTGCCTTATTGTTAAACAATTGTTATTACTCTGTTCAAGAATTCCTAAATGATCCTTCCATTAAGTAAACTTTATTGTTATTAACATAGTATTAGTTTTAAGAATATGGTGAGCAAATGTCGCTCGTAAATGTTTGCATGCCTAAATAGGCAGAATGTACAAGGATTCATTATATATCTGTAACACCAATTGTAAACACCTACATTCTGTGCAAATAAATGATTACTTACTTACTTACTTAATAAGTATTGGGGCTTGGAAACACTCAGTATGCTGAATGTTAATCTTAGCAATTATATACGAAAAATTGTTGATATACAATTGCTGCAAAAGCTAAAAGTTGCCTTTGCAGTATATTGAAACAAACATAATTAAACATGCATATTTATGTAATTAAAAACATATTTTAATTTAATGATAAATGATTTTATTTCTGTAAATAGATCTGTTGAACACATTTACAAGTCATTTTTATAAACTAGATGGCGCCGGCGTGTCCTATCTGACTGTCTCTGAGAAGAAACGCCGAAACAAACTCAGAGGTCAACGTCTCTTTTAAAGTCCAGATGTAATAATATGTACATATCTATGTGAGTGTAATGATGCAGGGATCGTCTGGAATGGCCTTTCGAGGCGCGAGCCATAGCAGCTTCGAGCTGACCTGTCCTGTCTGACGGCACGTGTGCATCAGTCATCGTGTAGCTCAACCACAACTAAGGGAGCTCAACGACCCGTCACAACACGATACCAGATCAGGAGGACATTTGCGTAGGTCACATAAAACCGCCAGACATTCTATGAGGTTCATGTATGAATGAATTTCTGGTCACATCGTACTCACATACACATTGCAAATAGTGTCTAATATTATAACAATATTATCAAAATATGTCAAGAATCAATGTCAAAAAGAATAATCATAATATAATCAATTCAGTAAAATATTATAAAATAAATAAATTAATCATTACAAGTGAGTGTCTAAACATTAGAGCGAGCGGCACAGTCCCAAGCATTTTTATCTTCTACGTAGTCTTCGCCTTTATAGTAACCCTTTTTGCAAAAAGAGCCTGCTCATCATATGACTTAAATTTGTTGAGACTTAAGTCTTGAATATTGATTGGGATTTTGTCGGAGAAGCGTACACTTTGACATCTATATGAATTACAAATTTTTTGGAGCCTAGTCGATGATAGTCGAAAGTATACATATGAACCTATATTTTTGTATAAAAACTTTCGTGACACATATTCATATCAATTAATGTTCACCGGTTACTACTCACGTGCATTTTTCGGGATTGCCCGAGTTTGACTCGCGACATCGCCGCGGGTTCAGCTCATGACTAAGGGCTCCGTTCGAGTTCGAAACTAGTCGGGCAATCCCGAAAAATGCACGTGAGTAGTAACCGGTGAACATTAATTGATATGAACCTATATTGTCTGTAAGAACTTGCTATTAGCGATATAGCCGCCTATTGTACCACTATTTTAATTATTATGTTCTTGTTTATCTGTATCTACGTGCCTATAGTATGTCTTCGACGTTTTTGCACAGTTTCTTAAAACACATCGGTCATATTCCGTAGTTCCGGAAACAATGCTATATACTTAATTTGAGAAGCGTGAAAAGAGCCCGATGAATGTTTTTAGTTTTTCGGTATTTAGGTGCCGTAAACATTTATTTTAATAAAATATTATTACGATCGACTTTAATCAAAAGGACCATGACGCTGAATGGTGTACCATCAAATGAACACTACATTAAATAAGCAGGATCAGGAATAATTTATACTACTCGTTGCTTTGTACCTCCTGGATACGAATCATAAAAACAAAGAAGCATGGCATGCATCTCTGAGGTGCGGGGAAAGTGGTGCGCGCCGACACGCCGCAGCACACTGCCGACATGATAGACCGCACGCCGACAAATATGCGATATTCGCACTCGCTAATGTTACATCATACTGGCGGACCGCGGACACGGGGAACATGCCCCTCGGTCAACTAGTTCATACTTCACGGTGTCAGAATCGCACGCCCGGCACGCTCGGCACGCTCGGTTTGTAAACAACGCGAGATTGCTTCAATTTTAGATAGCCGATAATAAAAGGCGAGGTGATAATGATAAGATATTATGTAAAATGTATGAAACCCATATCGTAGTACAAATATGTTGAGTAAAGACGGAGGCGCGGCGGCGCAACGATGATAGTCAATAATTTGAAGATGAATAATGAGAATCGCGGTTGGGTTACTGTCCACGTACTGCGGACTAACTTGAAGGGCAACAGTCCCTCTCAGTGGACGGACACAGGACGGATCGATGTGTTTCCGATGAGCATCGCGACAGCCGCACATGTGACCCACTTCCACAAATATCGCTGAGGTGGACTACCACGACGAGTTTATGTACTTCCGCATCGCGACCGACCTATTATTAGCACTCCTTTATTAATAACACATACTTCTTATTGTGGATTCCTACTCAAAATATTTCACGCTTGCGTCTGCGACGTATTGAATATTGGTGTAGTTGTGATCAAAGACGCAATTCGTAAATGATATCCTCTAACATAGTTTTTATTATTAAGATTCTATGACGTCGTAAAGGATGTATTATTAAGTTCTCATGACGGTCTTACAAGGCAGCCGTAGCTTGGCCGAAGGAAGTCGAACCTAAGCTTAAAATCCTAGAAGTAAAATAACAATTAAATATTTTAGAATAGTTAACAATACTGTGATCTGTGGTGAAATGGCAAATTTGACATAATGTGTTGATAAAACGATAAAATTCAATACATAAAAACTTATATCGAGTCGAAAATGTTGTCGAAAAGATGTGCTCGGCCGGGTATAGATAGATAAAGTACCTATAATATGTTACAACAAACTTTTAGCTCAAGTGTAGTAACAATAAGCACGACCCGGAACGATGTGTTTCATTTTGCGGACTAGTGTTACTTGGATTGATAAACAGTAGCGTAATAGGGTTGCGTCATGATAGCAGACGACAAGGCCGCGCGCACGCAAACAAACATTGCGAGAAGCGACAACTGGATCCGAACGGAGAGCGGCCCGCGCCACTCACCGGTCACACCGACGTGGACCGAAGGACCACCGCACGCGGTGGCGCAGGTAATGTCTTACAAAACAATTATTCTAAGTACTTAAACTATAACAAGTGGTGCTAAATATGCATGGCCAATATATTTAACGATACACGTCAATGTTTCTGTAAGGGACTAATTTCAATAACAACAGAGTAAATATGAGAAGCATATGCTTGTACGCGATGTATGAGTACGCAACAGTGTAGTGTAAAGGCGTCGGGCAAATGTGTAAGTTCATGAATATGTAACGGAAGCTTGTCCGCTGCTGCCGTCAGCAGCCGCCCGTCACACGTGCGCAGCCCGTCGCGTCGCTCAAGTCGTGGCGGCACCGCTCACTAAGCTGAGCTAATGCGCCACGATTGTTACGAGGCCAATTTGATAATGTTGTGAGTTTGGAAGGAAAACCAAACTATTTCCTACACATTATATATTTTTATTTTCAACAACGTATGCTCCTAGCTCAGTGGGCAGTACACGACATTAATTTTCACCTTGAGACCTCCGCCTTAAGTTATGAGAATTTGAAGAAGTAAAGGTCGAAGTAGTTTAGACAAATACTGATATTGCTCTATATCTAGGGGTGTGGGGAATGGACCCCAAAAGAGTGATATTTTTATCCATAAAATTGATTTTATATATCTCCATTAGTTTTATCACTACAAACCCGGACATATCTAGGTACACTATTGTAAAACTCTAGAGGTACTATTTCTGTTCATTACATATTTATTCAATAATGTTATTGGGGTGTACTATACTATCGGTATAGAAGCCTCGAGCAAGGCGTGCTCTAGTAATACAAATACTTATGTCAGTCACTACGGACAATCACAATAAGAGAATAATATCAGTATACCCCAATAAACTTAGAATAAGAAGAACAAAGCTTTTGGGAACAGATCCCCAATTTTTTGCAGCAGAAAAGTTGAGTAACAATGGTCCTGCCCAAGGCACCGTCGTACAGGTAAAGGACAGCATTAAGATTACTGACACTTCTCAGTTACTTGTATGAGGCCGTATTTCATAATACAGTTTGGTATTTATATAATTAGTGTCAGATAAGAAACCACAATGATGTGTTCTATTTCAGGAGAAAATGAGATTCTGCTCGATACTTGTAGCCTTCGAGCTACAAGTATCGACATATACATAATATAATTATACTCGTATAAGCTGCATGTATAATTCGTAACAATATCAATGTGATATCTATTTATGCAATAACAGGATACTTTTCCGCAATAGTGTAATATTTGTTTGGACTATCCAAACAAAATTACGCAATGGCGGACAAAATGATAGGAAGCGCATTCCCTCATCTAAGTTTGTGTAGGTTTTGTTTGTATTTTTATACAAATGTTGGTCTAAAATAAGGTGTTGACGACATCATTATCATGTTATGCCAGCATTGCTTTAACCTGTCAACAATGAAGAAATATTAGCTTCAGAAACTATTGAACGCTGCATCACATCACGTTATGTACGTATTTCAGCGAGATGTCATACATTTGGTCGCATTACTTCAACGGAAACAATATTACACAATGTTCGCGTTTGTTTGTATGTTTGTTCGCGTTAAAATAAACAGTGTGGTGGCCCTACTGATAGCTGCCCGCTCTAACGTCACAAGCGGCGCGGCGCCGCGCCGGCGGGTGGCTCCTGTTCGCCGATACCATACCACATAGCTACATATGTATTAAATACATATATGTAACATGCACCCGCTTATCTAGTCCCAAAATTACATAATTACTGTCTTTAACTCTAAAAGCTCGGCAACAACTACCACATGGGACCTCACTACGCACAAGTTTGTTTTTCCATAGAATTCTAATAGAAAAAATAGCGCTTACTTGACGCAACTATTTGTTTCTTCCCCTATACGACTCCCGCATAGTTAATCCGATTCAAATCATTACCTCCAAGCTAAAGTATTGGTAAGTAATATTACAGGTTATCTATTCCACATAAAGTCTACCATTCACGCTCGTTTTTATAAATAATCGACTTCTAATAACGATTTGGTAGTCATCATTAGTAAAGGCGCTAAAAACTGGAGTGACTGGTTCGTTTGTGACGTCACATAATAGGTGTGTCTGTCGAACAATAACACAAGGAGTTCCTTAGCTTTGTGCGTTATCTGTGTATCATTATCGTGTTCTATGAATGCAGTGTAGAGCAAAGGGCGCGCGGATCAACGGCGCTAGTAAACAGTCGCCTTGTCTAGCTGCTTCACGTCACCGGAGCTCACGACGCATCGCCACCGAGTGTGTGGATATAAATGGCACTACTTAATACTGATAGCATTCACGAAATGCCACTGCTAAATTATGTAAATATTAATTTATTAATGTTTTATTAAGTGGCGTCTTCTGGGTATAGATTATAGATAGATCTGAATCAAATGAATGCGGAAGTTAGGATAATATATAATAAGGTAAATCTGTCACCTCATAATATCTGATAATGCTTTTAGCCGCTCACTTTTTAATAATGACATATTTTATTGAAAATATTATTAATTTATAATACAACATCTCTGAAATGGCGGTAGGCAGGACACTTATCCGAACGTGGTGATGGCAGGTGGAGTAAAGCTCTAACTAAATGGTTGATGGGGAGCTGACCCACAAAAGATCACAAAAAAGACTTGAGGACCAGGAATTTATTAGTTTTATGATCCGACTTAAAGTTCTAGAAAGTAATCAAATATAATGTTAGTCCTTTGAGCCGAGAAGACACCTTACGTCATTGATTGTAAAAGAGCTCAGTGTTAATGACGCTATCTTGGCTGATAACATATATTATTGTTTTATATTACCTGTTAATTCACTTATCTGGCGCGGATCCACTACTGTGGGCACACTGAACCTCCTTTTGAGTTTAAATGTGATAAATTGCGACTCGCAAACAAACACACCCATTCCCACTGGACAAATCTCGTGTGTCCATGTCCTGGATCCGCGCCTGCCACTTGTGTCACACCTCACGCTTCCAGGCACAATTACAAATACAAATTAATGTTGGTATTACATATACACAGGTTTCACTAACATAACTCACAGGTACAACATATTAATTCATTTGAATTTAAAATACTCTCATCTCGAATGATAGACAATAATCAATATCAACAGATCCCATCTACTAAGATACCAAATGGTGTAGTACACCAGGGTTGCAGTCCTAAAGATATGGTTGTCGCAGTGGTTGAGAGGTCGGTCGGCTTCGACGCTGCATGTCGGGGGTTCAATTTTCGAACGGAGCTATTATTTGTATGATTTAAAGGTTAATGTTTTGGATCGGGTGTCTGTGTAAATGTGATATTTACTTCTTGTAAACACATCCATGTTACAGGAGAAATTCTTAGTTTGGGACAATGATTTCTATTTCATTGTTTATTTGAAGTGGTTTGTTTGTTTAGCCACCAGTTTTCTATTTTAAGTTGGGACCCTGATAGGTCAGGCTAAACATGGGTGTTAGTGTACCCAAAAACACAGCCCAAGAAACGTAAGAAAAACAACGTTCCAAGCGAGTACAAAAAATTTATTGAAATCATTCCTATATACCTAAATCGCGGAGAATCTTAACACCGCGATTCAGCCGGATGGCACAACGCCATCTATCGAGCGGTGGCGAACTAAACTTAACCTATGATAATATTACGATTGAACATCCCGCCCACCATGGACAGAATGTCCAGAACAGACATTATATGAGTAATATGAACCGCCCACCGTGAAACAACTGGGTAAAAAATCTTACAAATGGTTACATTATACACTATTACTATAACATAGCTTACTAGGTGTTTCAATACAAATAGAAGTGCAACAATGGTTCTTCGAATGTGGACTGTAAACAATTAATAGCAACCACTGTGCAAACATCTAACAGAATACACTTTACAAGTTTACACACGACACTCAATTCTAACATAGAATTACATAGTTGTTTAAGAAAGAAATTAGCTTTGCGTGAATATATGCGTAAAAATTAAATAATTAATTCAAATTCATTGAATTACTCATATCGTATTAAACTTAAATAAAAACACAATGCAAATAATAAACAATTTTGTTTAAGTAGTGACTGGCAGTATAATTAATTTTGAGACAGGTCTCTTTATAATGGAACCCTTGCAACGTAAGGATACGACTCTCGTGATTCTGTCCGAGCCAGTATGCTTTTCTACAATACAACCATAGAGCCAGCGCGCGGGAGGCAAATCGTCCTCCATGACTAATACAACATCGCCAACATCAGGTTCTACAGTTTGATGTGCCCATTTGTTCCTTTGGTGAAATTGAACAAGATATTCACGGGACCATTTGCGCCAGAAGTCCTGGACCATACGTTGAGTCAAATGCCACCTCTTTAACGTACCAATGTTGGAGTTCTCGTAATTAACTTCGGGTGCGAGCAGCAAAGGTTCACCTATCAAAAAATGTCCAGGCGTTAATGGGCATGGATCTTCTGGGTTAGTACTTATACTTGAAATGGGCCTGGAGTTAAGACAGGCTTCTATTTGAGCCAGTACCGTTGACATTTCCTCAAAAGTGAGTGTGCTAGTACCAAGTACTCTTTTGAGGTGGTGTTTGGTTGACTTAACTCCAGCCTCCCAGAGCCCTCCAAAATTCGGGGAATGGGGTGGAATAAATCGCCAGCTTGTTCCGTTGGTTGCCAACCAATCGGCAATATCAGGTGCTACACCGGACCTTTCGTGGTTGAACAACGCCTTCAACTCCTTGTTGGCTCCTACAAAGGTTGTGCCATTATCACTCCAAATCTCACCACAGTGACCTCTACGGGCTGTGAAACGCTTAAAGGCAGTCAAAAAGGCTTGCGACGTCATATCGCTCACGACCTCTAAATGGATGGCCCGTGTTGCCATGCATATAAATAAACATATGTAGCCTTTAGTGGAGTGATAACCGCGACCCCTTGTAGGCCTTATACAAATTGGACCTGCGTAGTCCACACCACTCTTGGAAAAAGGTCGACCAGCATTGACCCTAGCAGAGGGCAGTGACCCCATTAATGGAGCCACAGGTCGAGCAGAGTAACGAATGCAAATCACACACTTACGCAAATATTGCCTGATTACACTCTTTGCGTGTATAATCCAATATTTGGATCTCAAATAATTAAGGACTAACTGAGGTCCCCCATGCAATGTACGCTCATGAGCATCAGCTATCAGGAGATGTGTTAAGTGTGACTTACGGGGAAGAATCACAGGATGCTTCGTGTGTTCGTGAAGGTTGGCCTTATGCAACCTACCGCCAACTCTCAAAATCTCTTCCTGATCGAGGTAAGGATTGAGCGAAGTAAGTACCCCTTTTTTATCTATTTCCCCCTTTGAATATAAGCTATCCATCTCTAATTTAAAATATGCCTTTTGGCATAATTTAATGCAGGTTAGTAATGCACCTTGAATTTCAGAATGTGTTAGACAATAATCAAATTTTGTAGTGTAATTTTTATTTTTAAATTTTAGGAACCTTCTACAATAGGCGACTATTCTGGTAAGTTTTCTTAGAGATGAATATTTAGAAATTATGAAATCCTCACTCATTTTTTTTACTACTGTATTGCATGCTATTATTGACCCTCTCTCCTCTAGATTAGTTTCCTTAATTTCCCTTCTGTTATAATTAATATCTTTATTTTTTAGCCAACTTGGTCCATGTACCCACAAATGTAGGTCTGTACACTCTGAAGGACTCACACCACGCGACGCGCAGTCTGCGGGGTTGTCTTTGGATTGAACGTGCGACCATTGATTAATCTCCATAGTGGTGAGTATTTCAGAGACTCTGTTCCCGACGAACGTCTTCCAACGGCTTGGGTGGCTGCTCAACCAAGCAAGAACCACCGTTGAGTCAGTCCAGGCATGAATGTTTCGTTGACAGATTTCCAGGGTATCCGAAACTTCGCGAAGAAGTTTTGAAAGCAACACAGCGCCACATAACTCCAAACGAGGTATTGATACCTGTTTGACAGGGGCTACCTTGGTTTTGGAAGCAACTAGACTAACATGAATGTGACCGTCGGTGTCAATACACCGCGTATATACAACGGCTGCGTAAGCAATATTAGATGCGTCGCAAAATCCGTGCAGCTCGAATAGGACATCATGTTGACTCGTGTGAAACCACCGTGGTAGATGAAAGTCTTTAAGACTGTGAAGGGCGTTTCTATAACGAAGCCATTCTAAAGTGAGATGACACGGAAGTTCATCGTCCCATTCGCATCCTACTAACCATAGGCGTTGAATGAATACCTTGGCTGTTATTATCACCGGCGCAAGCCAGCCGAGGGGATCGAATAAACGGGCAATGTCAGATATCACCTTTCTTTTAGTTATGGGGGTTTCGGGCGGAGGAAGTTGGACAGTGTATTTAAATTCATCTAAATTCCTATCATAAGATAACCCTAAAATTTTCGTAACTCTATCAGTGTTAAATTCTAAATTGTCATTAGACGCCCCACCTTTGATTTTGGTCAGCAACTCATTACAATTACTAGACCACTTTTGAAGCTGAAAGCCCCCACGACCTAACAACTCATTCATTTGGTGATAAATCTCTTCACCTTCCGATATTGACGCACAACCTGACAAAAAGTCGTCGACAAAAAAATCCTTAAGAACCCGATCTGCAACTAAAGGAAAATAATTTCCTTCATCACGAGCAAGTTGTTGAAGTGAACGTACCGCAAGGTAAGGAGCACAGGATGTGCCGAAAGTGACACGCAACAGCCGTAGATGCTGCAACTGAGCATCTGGGTTGTCACGCCACAAAATACGCTGATAATCAGCGTCCTCTTTACTTACCTTTACTTGGCGGTACATCTTGACAATGTCTGCCACCAAGACTATAGGGTAGCGACGCCACCGCATCACGATCTGACGCAAATCAAGCTGTAGGGTTGGGCCAACCATTAATTCATTATTTAAAGATACACCAGTATCGCCTGCACACGAAGCGTCAAAGACGACTCTAACTTTAGTGGTACTTTTATCATTGCGTACCACAGCGTGATGTGGCAGATAGAAAGCATCATTACCTAAATCAATCTGAGGAACAACTTCAGCGTGCCCCAGCTTAATGTATTCTTTAATAACCGCACTATACTGTGTTCTAAGTCCCGGTTCCCTCATTAGTCGTTTCTCTAAGTTGATAAAACGCCTACGAGCAGTTCTCTCAGAACCACCCGACGTGCAACTGGGTTGGTTGATTTTGAATGGTAATTTTACAACGTATCGTCCGGCTGCGTCACGTGTGGTGGTCTTAGAGTAAAAGTCCTCACACTTCTGTTCTTCATCAGTCAAGATTGCTCTACGAACAGAAGGCTCTGATTCTAACTCCCAAAACGCACGCAAAAGGTCGTTGACATCTGACTGAACTGCATTATTATAACAAACAGGCCTAGAGATTGCCGGCGGTTGGATCTCACCAGACAAGATCCATCCTAGTTTGGTTTTTTGCGCGACTGGAGTTCCAGGCGGCCCCTTGAGCAAACCTTCCAATATAACCTCACCGACCACGCGGGTGCCCAACAGCAAATCTATCTTCCCGGGCGTATCAAAATATGGATCGGCTAGTTCTAAAGATGAAAATGAAGGCATAACCTGAATGATCTTCTTCTCAGGAAGACGTGAGGTGAGTTTATTTAGAACATATGCATCGACATACAAAATAAAAGACGGATCTAGGCGTGATTGCAATTTGAATTGAACTATCCACTTAGAGGGCATTGAATTTCCCTCATCATCGCCTAATCGCAATATATCGATGTGAGCAGCAGTTTTCTTCAAACCAAGCAACTGTACTGCAGCCTCTGTTATGAAAGAGACTTGAGAACCCTGATCCATCAGAGCTCTTAAAGCAAAAGCAGTACCGGTCCTTGACTCAACATTGACCAAGGCTGTGGCTAACAGACCGTGGTTGTGAATATCTGCAAAACAACAAATGGGTTTGGTAATCTCGCTTTGATTGGGAGAAGTAGCTGCTGTAGCAACCACAACATTCCCGTCTGCTGAACTATTAACAGTTGCAGCAGAGTTGGCCGTTGTTTTTGGGTGAAGAAGTGTGTGATGTCGCTTTTTACAAATGTGACATTTGGTAGACTGACGGCAAAAATAGACAGAATGATTTATTCCTAAACAATTGAAACAAAGCTTATTGACTCGGGCAAACTCACGACGTTCGTCACAGTCTTTCTTTGCAAATTGTTTACAGTGACATAGCTTATGATCTCCAGAACAGAGTATACAACTTTGACCAGCGACAAGAAATGATTTGGCAGTGTTATTACTACGAATACTACTCGGCTTATTAGATTTAGAATCTAAATATTCCAGTGCCCTAAACCTAGACTCCATAAATGTTTTAAATTCATCAAACTTAGGTAGGTCATCACTGCAGCTAACTTTAGACTCCCACAATTTGCGGGATTCGCTATCTAATTTTTCACAAACCAAGTATATAACAATTGAATCCCAAGAGCTTACATCAATACCTAAAGTGCGCAAACCATGTAAGCAATCAACAGTAGTGTCTAACAGCGTTTTAATATAAGTTGAAGATTCCTTTGTAACAGACGACTGATTAACTAAACGTTTGAGCATACAGTTAGCTAAAAAGCGTTTATTGTCATATCTTTTATTCAGAATCGACCAACATTCACTATAATTAGAAGCAGTTACAGGGGTATGTCGCAACAGCTGTTCTGCTTCACCCGAAAGATGAGTTTTTAAATAGTGCAACCTTTGAACGTCATCCAGTGTCTCATTTTTATGAATCAATGACAGGAATAAGTCGCGGAACGTTATCCACTCAGAATATTGCCCCGAGAATGTAGGAAGACTAATTTTAGGTAAATTCACATTGGAACTGTTGTTATTGCTAGATTGTTTACAAGTGCTACTACTAGGAATAAGGTTGGCTAAGAATTCTTTTAACTCAGACTTGTATGTTATGTATAGTTCCTGTACTTGATCATATATCTCCTTTTTAAAATACACACCTTCTAAGTCTTCGTCGGTTGCCTTTTCTACAATGCGCATATGAGTTTCAACAAATTGCCTCCACTGTACTTCAAGAGATTCTAACCTTGTTTCAATAAAAATTTGTGTGAGACGATCCTTAGGTGATTTTTTAAAGATAATTCTATTTTTTTCTATGATTAATTTATTATTCAATTGTAATTTCATTAAAGATTCCATTGTATATGGTGTCTATAATTAAACAGTTATTTACGAATAAAATCTTAAATTAATCATACACTTAATAGGTGGCTAAAGGCAACCAACTACCAATTAATACAAGTTAATGAATTAAGCCCGAAAAATTTTACAAGTGTTTACAATCTCATTTAAACTTAGAAAAATCGGGCATAGGTTCCCCGTTATATCACTTTTAACGAAATTATTCTAAGTCTAAAACTAAAGCTAAAATTTTACAAGTCCCAACACTTCACTACATTAGGCTTCAAATTTCAAACACTTAGAAGTTTACCAGTCGATGAAATAACACTTGGATTCAACTCACGGTTACGCTTCTGCCAAACCTCTTAATACCATGTCACTGATGATGTCGCCGCAAATATGTCGTCACTGCCCTGACGTCATGCCTCGTTGATACCACTGGATTGTGTCGTCGCTGCTCTGACGTCACACCGCCATGAAGTCGCTGTTGAAAGTGGCGATCCACCAGACTACTCTAGCTTCTTTATAACAAATCCGTAAAAAGCGGTCAGGAATCGTCGGGTTACATATTATAACCACAATCCGACTCGAATGAACCAAATGTTAGTGTACCCAAAAACACAGCCCAAGAAACGTAAGAAAAACAACGTTCCAAGCGAGTACAAAAAATTTATTGAAATCATTCCTATATACCTAAATCGCGGAGAATCTTAACACCGCGATTCAGCCGGATGGCACAACGCCATCTATCGAGCGGTGGCGAACTAAACTTAACCTATGATAATATTACGATTGAACAATGGGCTAAGCCCAGTAAATGAATTACTTTAAATATAAAATATCCGTAGGTGGATTGTACACGTGCACTGGAGCCCCGCCCCCGTCTATGTAACTACACTAGTTCGGTAACAGTACCTTAGACTCGAAGAAGGAGGCGTGAAAGTCGGGCGTGGTGCCGGCGACGGAGGCGAGGTGCATGGTGGTGTTGGCGGTGTTGGTGAGCGTGACGGTGAGCGCATGCGCGGCGGCCAGCGCGGCGCGCCCGAACTCCAGCGCCGGCGGCGACAGCTGCAGCGCGCCCGCCGCCACCGCCCGCCCGCCGCGCGCGCCTCCCTCCGCTCCCGACTCCTTGCCCCATTCCTATGCATAAAATACGAAAACCAATTGTTAACAGTTTCAAATCATGACCTCTGAAAAAAAAATGATATGACTTACTTTGGATATTAAATGGAGGGCGAGATGAATTTTTCAAGTGGGCTTGTGTGGCCAAATTCAGAATAGTGAAAAACACTCATAGTTGTCTACAGCCCGATATAAAAGAACATTTTTGGAAAATCAATATTTCTACGGCCAAGAATCGAATCCATTGATTTTGGAAAACAATACACACTGTATTATATTATTACACCATCTGATATTGTTGCTAATAAGGATCAAATTCTGGAAAGTGATGATATATAGCAAATTAAAAGAAAGAACTGAGATTAAAAAAGTACTATTCTATTTTATTACTGGAAAATTTGAGTGTAATATTGGATCAATGAAGGCAACCTAAGATATAAAATACATAAGTGTGTTAATGTGTTAATTGATATTGGTATTTGATTAGAATAGATATCTATACAAATCATTAATATTAATTGGTATATTCAAACATCAAAAAATATCTCTTTCATAAACAACAAACACTGTTTGAATCTCTGTAATAGACGCCAAGCCCATCTATTATTTTTTTAATTACTTAATACTTCTCCCGACCGTATTACGGCCACGGTGGCCTATCTCCATGGAGATAAGCCAAGTATACAGGAGATATTGTAGTGCACAAGTGTATGGGCAAACACAGGTGCCCTCGCTCTCCCTTCACCCTCATATTCCGACGGGACGGCAATCCGACACGACCGGAGAGAGATCAGGCGCAAGACCGACGGCTTTGCGTGCTCTCCGAAGCACAGGGGTGTCCTCCGAACCACCAACTTCCGGACTCCGGGCTACTACTGAGAATTTCCTATTCTCCACGCTCAGCAGCCGCGCTTGCGACCGCTAGACCAACGAGGCAGTCAAGTTTAATTACTTAATATAGACATAACATATAACATCAATAATTATGTCACAAAATCTCTAATTCAGTAATTATTTATATTTATCCCGCTTTGATTTTCCTCCATTAAGTAAATGTATAATCAACAAGTTGGTAGCAACAAATCACTGCGTCATAAATACAGTGCATATGTGTGTGTGTGTGTGAGTGACTGGTGTAACTGAAGCCCTACTGATATAGAGGCTGTATTGCTTTAAGTCTTTCTTTACTAGACTAGTCTAGAATTAACCTACTAGTATGGGGTATATAAATATAGGTATAAAAGAACACAAATCAATGTGTAATGTGGTCATCATATAGACGAGTACATAACACAGCTATTTATTAAATTCTTATAAATAGAAGAATGATATTTCCCTTAGCAAGATACAGTAAATAGCTTGAGTTGTGTCATCAGCATATTGTCCTGTTAGAATTTTGAGGTAAGGAAAACAAATGGTTAATGGGGTGGAACACAATGGTAGGCTCATATCATGTGGCTATTGAACATTATTGTTATAATATTGGCAAGTCATTTACATTTAATATATAGATTACATTAAAATTTTCACAATCATTTACAACTTTAACTGGTGAGTTTAATGGGAAACTTATGTATGATACTCATAGGTAGAGGAAGTAGATATGAAGTTAACATACATGTTGTTATCATTCTTATCATGTATTGCTATATGCTACGCATGGGCAGCACTAACTAAAAAAATGGCTTATTAGGGAAAAAGCATATTTTGAATGGCACATAAGGTTTATAGCTAAATTCCAGGGGACAATAAAAAAATAAAAAAGATATTATTCACAAGTAAAGTTATAGCTATTTTAATAAATATAGATTATTAGGTATAGTTTACAAGAATTTTTAATGATCATTATCAATTTATGAATTTATTTATCATTGGGATAAATATATGTTTGGGATTCAATCTATATAGACAGTTGTACACTAATGTTCGTTAAGCACAAAATTCTTACACTTCTATCCATATATATATATGTATATATATATGAAGTAGCATTGTTTGTCAGACATAATCTACATTTATGCCCTAAGTTATGGGATAAATTCATTTGACGTCAACACAAAAAAAATCTACAATAAAATCCCAGTGGACATTAAACAATTGGACATGTCTTTATTTAAGAAAAATCTTATTTTTTTTACACTTAAGTGTTATTACAACACAAATGATATTTTAAATGATAATTATTTTTTAATTGTTAACCTAACTTTAAATAGATAATAGGTATATTACTTTTGTATAATAACTTTCGTGAGACATATTTATATCAATCATTGTTCACCGGTAACTACTCACGTGCATTTCTTCGCCGCGGGCTCAGCTCATGACTAAGGGCTCCGTTCGAGTTCGAAACTAGTCGGGCAATTCCCGAGAAATGCACGTGAGTAGTAACCGGTGAACAATGATTGATAGGTATATTACTGTGTAAAATCACAGTAATATACCTTATGCCGTATATTTGTATGCCCCTATGTCATAACATGTAGCACTTTTAATATTTAGCACCATTGCATACACATCCATATATTGTAATTTACTCATGTTACTGCAAATAAATTTATCTTTCTCTCAAGTTTATATATCATTATATATTTACACTTATTAGTTTAACTTAGGTAAAATGTGTTGAGTTCATGTCAAAAATTGAGACTGATGGGAAAGAAGCATTGGAATTAATACACTAGTATAAGTCTTATCAAGTTATGAATTGTAAATATTTACATTATGTACCTATTTAAATGTTTAGCTTAACTATAATAAAATGTTTGCATGGAGGCAAAGGTTGGTGATTGCAATGCTGGGAATAGGTGCTGGGAATGGACAGGAAGTGGATTGGAAGAGCCTCTACAAGGAAACAACACTATCTGCTGTTATCAACACTACACACCACACTGTACAACTTGACAAAGCAAATATTTATATGTATATCATATATTATTTTGTGAATCTAAAAGTCAACAAACATAATAATGCATACTAAGCTGTTGCGTCAGTCATTAGCAGACACAATAGATTTTTATTGTTACAACGTACAGATCTGTATGTTACTGAGCCGAAAGGTTAAAATTCTTAAATCTTAAATATAATTTCTCTTCTAAAACTGTAGAGTAGAGAGACAGACACGTGAACTATGTTAACATGAATAGAAATATGGAAGAAGAATTCGCAGTGGTGAGCAGAGGTCGAGATGGCTTAGTGGTCAGAGAGCCTGGAGTATTCATCCGGGAGGCGCAGGTTCGAATCCTGTTCGCGACCATATTCTTTTTCCATTTAATATAATAACTTTAAAACAATATTTCTTGTTTGCTTTTACATTTAGTTGCAAATGTCTGCTTTTACAATTTTTGATTGACAATTTGTTTATTTGTAGTATAGTCTTATAATTGATACTATAGTAGTTTTAATGAGGGAGACATTACATGTGCATTATTAGTTACTAGTAATGTTTATATGATTACAGCTTACCTGAAATGTAATTCCCTCTATAAGGGAATCATGTACTGTGATACCTGTAAAGAACAAATTATGGAATTATTTAATATAACTATGTGTGTAATTAATATATTATAATATTGCACTTATTTTTAAACTTTAAATATTCTTAAGATTTCTATTTTCGCTGCAGCATATTGTAAGCTCTTGTGCCACCTGTGACAGATTTATCACAGTACAGAGACCTTGCATTTTAATACCTACATTGTTTCTAGGATTTATATTGTTTATTATTCATTTTTAACATTTTTATTTTGATTATATAATTTTAGATTATTATATATTTTTTATAATAATTACAAGGACTTCTTATGTGAAATTATATGTGAAGAATGTGCAGGTTTTTTTTTTTATCTAATGCGAAGCTATGGCAAAATTAGCTGATGATCAGTATTTTTGAGTGGGTATACAGGGGGTCGCGCAAAGTGTACTCATATGCGGTGTGAATCGCGCACCTGTCTGCGTCCTAGCTGGCTTGTTGGAGTTTCTTAACTTACAAAAAAAGCAAATTACGTATATTTATGAAAAAAGACAAACAAGCCCACCTCGGCCCCGATCTAAAATAACATCGTGCCGCACACTACCGCCTCACGAGGAACCTGCCAAGTTATTGTAGGTATTCCACATCACTTTTATTCTATCTTAAAACTATTCCCTGCGCATCTGAAGCATTAATTAATCAAGAACGATTGTATGGAAAAACAAATACATATATTTAGTATTTTAAAATCGATTTTACCATGGCTCTTTCCCTGGGCTGACAGCTTAGTGTTTAGCGATATATCCAATAATGTCAATACAAACACGTAACACCACACAAATTTACGATACATTTTGATGCAACTGTTGATTGCAACAATCACTGTTTATTCACATTTCTCAAACACAATTCGATATTTTTAACATATCAGTCAACTCACGAGACGTGCGTTCGCGAAATCGTGAAAGACAACAGATAAAACAGGAAAATAAGGAGTACTGGTTGACATTTTTGTTCGTTCGGATATTCCCAAGGTATAATGTTACATTAATACAAAAAATATTCAGTTCAATAAATCATTTAGGTACTGCAGTAGACCTGGAAACTCGATTTACCAAA
This sequence comes from Xylocampa areola, assembly GCA_935421205.1. NCBI lineage: Eukaryota > Metazoa > Arthropoda > Insecta > Lepidoptera > Noctuidae > Xylocampa > Xylocampa areola. The sequence continues at coordinate 18,294,629 of OW285216.1, read as the reverse complement.
TCTGGACTACTTGTTTTTGTAAGTCATTCGGATAATAGGGTTATTGACGAAATTTCACAAAGGGCCTAAATTTAAAGAATATGGTATACATTACCTAAAAAAACTATTTTGCAATTTTTTGTGTACCTATTGATTAAATAACAGCTGTTTAAAATTCAAATTTCAAAGGTCGTGCCAAAAGGCGCGATAATGACGATCACCATTTTGTGACGTCATTACGCAACAGAACCATTGTAAACAAAGGAAATTATTTTGTAAATCATAACATTAGTGCGTAGTATACCAATACTTCGAAAATTGAACTGAAATATGAAGAAAGTGGTTGCATCTTGCTTCCCAAATATCAACAAATTCATCGATTTATTTTGTGTCATGTGTCACAGTGACTGCAAATTGACAATCAATCGTCTGAGTAGTGACGTCACGCAGTCATTGGTGTTTCGAGTCACGTGACACATAGATTAAAAATTATGAATTTGTTTATCGAATTAAATGTATTTACGAGTTATTAATATTTTTTTCAAAAATACCAAAGAGTCAAGTAAAATACATTCTATCATTATAGCTAAGTTTCATATTTTATTTCCATCAGTGTCAAATACCCTATTGATTTTTTTTGTTTAATTTAAAATGTTGAGGATAATGACATTTTTTAATTGACATCCGAATAATCTGAATCCGTTTAATTGAACTCCGTTTAATCTCGAAGTTAATCCCGGGTGTCTCTACTGTGTGGCGCGATACAGGAAATAAATGTAGAATCGAGAGTATTCTTAAACTTAAAATCAAACTAAAAATACTCATATCCACGTAAATTTTTAAAATATTGTTGTATTTTTGGAGGTCGCTATGAATCTTCATATTATAATGACAATATTATTTTACCAAATATGGGATTCGGTTTGGTTAGAACGAATAAATTTACTTTATGTGCACAAGAACTAATTAAAAAAATATTTAAACAAATTTTATGGATACGGCGGCACATTAAGTATATCATATATCACAACTTTCAATGCTATGTTACTGAATTCGTAAACTAATCTAAACAAGGAAAGTGACTGGTCTGTGACTGAAGAGGTCTGAAATATAATTCTATGTTTATTTATAATAAACTTAATTAACAACGCATTCTACTTTGTCTCAATATTAATTAAGGGATCAGTTAAACTGTCAAGATTTCGTCTCTTAAGGATTTACTATTGAGGCTGATGGACGGCAGTGGTGAGTAAAATTAGAACATTATTTAGGCACTAAAGAATGCGTTTGCTTACTTTTCGTTTTACTTCATGCTTTGGTTTTTCACATAATTAGTACCTATCCTAAGTTTAATATAACTAGCTCATATTGTTAGTCTAACTAACAATCCCAATATTAGGTATTTGTATAATAAAATACATATTAAATAGCTACTAGCTTACAACTGCCTATCAGTAATTATTTCATCCATAAAATACAGAAAGTGACGGTAGTGATAATGGTTATGAGGAGCGTCAAAATCAGAATGATCAGAGTCATGATGAAGCCGAAATCGGCCCTGAGAGATCCGGTGGTGCCGGCGGCAGGGGTGCTGGGGGGCCGGGGGATGCTGCTGGAAGTGGCGATAGTCACGATGATGGTGATGATGACAGCGACGGCAGTGGTGACGACTCTGAAGAAGAGCACCCCTACGACATATCTATAGCAGCATCACACTCGGTCAGTATATCCATAGCACATTACAATAGGGGGGTGGGTTTACGTTTCAAACAAGTTAACTAAGACAGGGCTTCCCAAACTTATTTTTACTGTGACGCCCTTGGGAGTTCGCTATTTTTTTAACCCCCCCCCCCCCCCCTTCTGGCTAAATAGTGCTTACCAGTGTGTAGTTCTAGCCTAGTAACAAGTTGTCAAAAATAAACCAAATAATGTTTTCATTTTTTATAATTGGCCCTTACTCGGTAAATTCAACAGACAGGCAATCTACATTAGATTGCCTGTCTGTGTATCGCCATACTTTATGTGGATCACGACACCCCTGGGATAATGCCACGACGCCTCAGGGCGTCGCGACGCACAGTTTGGGCAGCCCTGAACTAAGAGCTTTTTCCATTTAAAATTATAACTTTAACTAAGAGTTGTTTTTATTGGGGATGAGTTGATAGAAGAGGAAAGAGGCTAAGTTATACTTCAAAAGTGATAGTATAATTACACTGAAACTTACCTTATTCTAAAAAATAACATAATAACAAATCAATTAAATACTAAAAACTATAAAACTATGTTTTGTTTCATTGTTTCTTATCACACATTCAATAAGCTAGAAACTGGTTTTAAAATCAATACAAGGACTTATAAAACTACTACTTGATGTTTGCTAACCATATGATATTCAGCAAAATTTTAATTGCAATAAATTAACTGCTCAATTGTATTAAAAAAAAATGTTGTTCATTTAATGTTTAACTTATGAAAATATTATAGCATTGGGTGTAAACATGTTGATGGTGTTGAAATTAAAATAATTAAAAAAACATTTAATTATCTACATTTGTCTTGTATGGTGGTGTTTACAGATCTAAAACTAATATACAAACACTTACTTATACAAAATATTTGTATGATCTACTGAGATCATGCAAATATTTTGTTCCATGTGGGAATCTAAACCCGCAACTCTTAGTGCAGCATATATAAACTATAGGATAAATAAAAACCAATAATACAAACTATTATTGGTTCTTGTTTATTCTGAAGTTTGAAACACTGCAGTGTTTGTGGTCGCAGGCTGACTTTTAATATATTTACAACTAGTTAAAATCATGTTCAAAGATTCCATTACATAGATACATAACAAGCTAATAAAAGCGTGTTAAAAGTCTAGGCCCTTTTGGGGGTGTGCTTCTGGCTTGAGTACGCCTCCTGAGGGAGGTCACCTACTGTGACTTTTTAACACGCTTTCATTAGCTTGGTATATATCTATGTAACAGAATCTTTGAACGTGGTTTTCACCCTCTTTAAATCGTTGAATTGAATTGAAACTTCGCACACTTATCAAGGACTGATGAGAATACAATATGCATAGGGATGCAAAGTTTATCAAACTATCGATATCGAAATATATCTAATTAAGTCGATAGCATTATATCGAAACATCGGTCTAGTACGCCGATATATCGATATTTAATTACTTACATTTTTAGTATGCATTTTTTTTTTTAGATTAAAGTTTTTAACAAAAATTACATAAATTAAAAAAAAAAAAACATTATTTTGTTCCAGCTATCGAATTTCAAAATAGTAATTTTGACAGTCTGCTTCCTTGTAGCCGGTTTCGACTTTGAGTTATAGTGGCTACTGCCACAATTGGTAATTGACTCATTGCCACTTTAAAGAGATTCGTGAATGTTTAATATGTGATGCTACATTGCTTGTATTTCCACATGTTTTAACTTGTTTGTTACAAATACTGCAAATGACATCTTTCATCTATGCATCTACATCTCGTATGATCTACAGATAATGGTTCTGGTTCTGGGTCTGTGTGTTCATTTGTGATTATGATTATATGTTTGTAAATGCACCCAAGATATAGCAAGAAATTCCTAGAGTGGGGCAAGGTTTTTATAAAAAAAAGATACAATAATTTAAAACATCTGATATACCTGGTCAGGATTTTCACATATGATGCACTTAAAAGCCGATTCTTCGTTACTATGAAATTATTATGGTTAAGACAAAAAAAGTAAAAGTAAAAAATAGTTTAAAATACCTAAAAATAATAGTTTATAAACTAAAACACACGCTTTTGTGACTAGTCGAACTAAAAAGTAGAAAATAATTTTCTATAAATTCGAAAACAAAATATAGTGTTTATGGAAAAAACATTTTATTGTAAAAAAGCGTGGGGTGCGCGATGTCAATTGTTGTTTGTAGTACTTTTAAACTATTATTTATTAAGTGATATAATCGCATCTAGACACCAATGCAGTTGTGATGCTGTTGTTGTAAAAACTGAATTAAAGAGTGCATAAATAATGTACAAATGCTGTTAGGTTTGGCCTGTAGGTACGGCACGCCACTTAGTGAACACAGCGCAGTAGTCAGTGTATATAACCGTGTGGTGTTCGGCGCGCAGTACCTGGGCCCGGGGCTGGTGGTGATGGGCGGGCGCTCGGTGCTGGAGCCGGGCTGGCGCGGGCGCGTGCCGGCGCTGGCGCACCACGGCGTGGTGTTCCCGGGCGAGACCGTGCCCATGCTGCTGCCGCACGCGCCCGACGCCGCGCTGCTCGTGCAGGCCATCAAGCACGACAAACTCTTCGGACTGCTGTGTCCTGAGTGAGTAACAACTTTCCATTCTCTTCAAGATGGCAACTGCCATTTGATTGCTTGGAAATTTTTCTTTAATTGATTTCAAATGTGGCAATAAATCAGTTCCAGCTTTTAGAAGTTATGGCGAAATAAAGAATCACAATCATACTTACATATATGAACCCTAAAAACAAAACAAGGTGTTTGTGGAGCATGTTGCGGCAACATTAGAAAAAATTAAATGTAACCAATTAAAGATGATTAATTAAATATGACTCCTCTTAGTTATGATGCGACTCACCTAAGAACATGTTGGAGTGACCTGAAGATGTACTCCGGTGACTGCTATTGGCACTCCTAGACTAGCAGTGCTAAGTGTGCCGAGTATTGCTTTGTTTCGTTAGTTATGATACGATCATACCTAAAAACAAAGATAAATCATGATTTCTTTGAAAATTTTGTTTTGAACTTGCATCAAGATTAAAGTTTGTTAATCTGATTACAAAAGTAGTTGATTACGCCCAACTCTGTTCTACGCTAGTACTGAGTATTTCCTAACAGAAAAAGAGAACAAGCCAAAACTCATTGATGGAAAGAAAATAATAATTGAGTGAGTGGTTTAGTTGTTCGAGTGAACCGTGTGGCGTTTGGTTATTGTGTTGTCAGCGAGTTCGGCGCCATGCTGTCGGGCTACGGCGTGCTGTGCGAGGTGCTGATGGCGGGCGTCGCCGACGCGGCCGACGCGCCCAGCTCCGTCACGTTCAAGGCGCGCGCCATCCACCGCTTCCGCCTGCTGCGCGTGCCCAAGCTGTCCGTGCCCATACACGCCTATACCAGGTACGTGGCCCGCCTTGATAGAAGTACACGGCATCAGAGAGCATGCCCACCGATAGTTCCGTTGTCCTGGATCAGTGACTCGCTTTACGACAAAACATTTCATGCAATATTTTAATCTCAAAATAATGAATCCACAAGCGTTCTTTCTACTTGGATATGTAGGTACAAATGTATCTACTCCATGTATAATATATGTATTAATATTTGTCTAATAATTTTCGTGGGCCATATTCAAACCCTTTCGCTCAGCAACGTACTGAATTATACTTCATAACAATAAAAATCTATTGTGTCTGCTAATAAGCGAGCCAACGGCTTAATTATTGTTCACCGGTTACTACTCACGTATATTTTTGCCGAGTCCGCGGCAATGTCACCAGTCAGACTGCGTCGCGACATTGCCGCGGACTCGGCAAAACGGTAGCGCTTGTTCCGCTGGCGAGTGACAACGGGCGTGTGCGTGTGTGTGTGCAGGATGCGCTTCGTGGACGTGATGGTGCTGGCAGAGATGTCCGCGCGCGACACCCTGCGCGCCGCCAGGCTCGCGTCGCTCGACCATCTGCGGACCCCGGCACATCTGTACGTGATATATACAAGTCGAACGCACTCTCCATTTACATAAAGTTGATCGAAGCTCACTTGTGGTTGTACAGCGCGCCAGTGCAGCAGCGCCTGCGCAGTATGGACGCGGCGGCGACGCCCTGGCCGCTGTTCGTGTACGACATCTTCGACTACGACCGCATGCGGCACACCATACACGAGTACTTCAAGACCATCATGTTAGGTGAGCGTGTGTGCACACTGTACTGTATGCTATACAACTACCTATATCAACATTATTTTGAAGTTTCATAAGACTTTTAAGAAAGCATAGCGTTTGTGATGAAGTCCTGCGGGTCGCGTGCGCCGGTACTGCTGCAGCCCGCCGCAGTTCATCTTTATACATTTTTAACGTACGAAATAAAAAAGGACGTTCTCTGGTCGACACGCATATTATTTTATATATGACCATAATTTTAAACGAAGTAGTCTGATTTCGAAAACATCTTCTTTTATTGGATAGAGTATACCTCCCCCCATTTAACAGTAGCTACATCGTGTTTGGGCTTACTTCATTCTTCTTCATGGGAACTGTAGATGTTTGAAGACGTTAGCCCAAAAAAAAAGCAATAAATAAAACCGGTTAGCCCTACTTTAATTATAATTAAGCTTCAAAAGTGATGCAAGTTGCCAATTTTGAGTCAACGCCAAAGAAACAATCCACAAAGATAATTGAATTGTTTATGAAATAATCAAAACAACAAATGCAACGTGACATTGGCGCCTCAAAGTGAGTTAGTAACACTCGTACAGTCAGCGTCAGATAGATCTGAGCTTTCAAAGTAGTGAGTATGATGTATGAAGAACATAAATTCAATTTTATGTTATGTGACATAGTGTTCAAATTATTGTAAGCATCCACAGTGGTCCAACATCTTGGCTATCGGATTTCAATATTTTGTAAGCTATCAGACTGTTCATATTTATATTTGCAAATAGTTCGTTCAAAAGTATTTATGCATTAAAGTAGTCAAAATTATCTTGACAATTAAGAAATTTCAACCTGCAATCATCTGCAATGTTATATTCTAATAATTATGAAATCGTTAATTATATTTCGCTTTTTCTTTTTCCATGAAACCATTGACGTGTCTTTTGTTTGTGAAACTTGGTTCGAGATTTATATCTAAGTATTTAACAAATTTTGGCTGGCTACACGCCAATCTTAGTACGAATCAGAAATACAGAATCTAAAAAACTAAGGCTGGCCACGTTGGAGCCAGGTTATTAAAATCTCTTTTTTTTGCTAACATTTAATTTACCGCTTTTCTCAAAAGAATACAGTATAGAAAAAATTCAAATTATTTTACCTTTTTTGAATAAATTTATTAATAATTATTGCTCGCATTTAAATACTTTTGCCACGAATATCAAAATAGCGAGTCAATAGCTATTATATCTTAAACAAAATACACATCAATGACGTCATGCAAGTAAGGAATGGATTAAAGAAATTATTAGATATTAAATTAAACTCAAAAATATACTCTAGTGACGGTTAATAAAATATATGTTTACTATGCTTAACTGACAAGATTATTTTAACCACTTTGATAGCATTACTATATATATATTTTTTTTTTTTTTCAATAACTTCACCACACTAGGAATTTCTTCCTGTATCGTGGGTGCGTTTACAGACATATAATCTCACAAGCACACACACACCCAGACCCGGAGCAATTATCTATAGATCGTACAAATATTTTCTCCGTGCAGGAATCGAACCTGCGACACGCAGCGTAGCAGTCGGTCTCTCGACCACTGCGGCAACCGCGCTGTCTGACTATTGAATGAACTACTAACACTGACAGCTTACAAAACATTGAAAACTGATGCTTACAACAATTTGAACACTTATGTCTGTTAACATAGAATTGAATGAATGTTGTTCACATAATATAGAGTAGTTAGAAAGCTTGTATGCGGCCCGACAGAGCACCGGCTGCCGGAGGAGGCGGTGTCGCTGTCGTTCTGGGTGGCGTCCAACCTGCCGCTGGCGGCCGCCGACCGCCTCGCGCTCTTCGCCGTCGACAACGCGCTGCTGCGCCTGCACATGGAGTGCCACTTCATCAACAGGGTAGCCCAACTCTCACGTGCTATACTCATCTGTCTTGCTTTTCACTTATATTTATGTGTATAGATAGATAATGCGTTCATTTAGTACAATTCTGCCATGCAGGCCCTATAACGCAGTAAGAGAAAAAACATCTTGATACTGTTTTGTTTAGTAACCGCAGTTTTTCTCTTACTGCGTTTAAGGCCTGCACGGCATAATGAAGGAAACAATAAGAATTTATTACACAATTGGGCATGCCTGATTTTTCGTAAGACGTGCTAACGGAAAAACCATTTGAAATTTTTTTGATTATGTACTATATTTTGTTAATTTCCACTCTTAAAAGTAAGAGATTACAAAGTAAAAGGCAAAAATAACTAATAACCTTCATTTGACCTGAAGTCACTTGTTCATATTTTATATAATCTGTGGACTGAAGGTATGTTGTCATTTTTAATGATGCCAGAAAAGAAAGTTTTAAAAGGAAATATTTTCTGGCATTTTTATAGTGAAGCTATTTTAACTAAAATCGCATTTCATGATACGAATGTATTTAATTTTTTGAACTAAGATTACTATGTATATTAACATGCCCTTTATATTAATAAACATCAAAATTTTAATACTACAGCTAGCAACACTTGTCGGTTTGACGTTTGTGACCTTCATTTGACATGAAACTGACAGCTGTTTGTTTTAGTTCGTTTAGAAAGCAGGTGTGATAAAAAATTCTGAATACTTAAAAAAAGGAAATATTTAAAAAAACTATAAAAAATTAATTTAATTATAACACGACAAAGAGCGAGAAAAATAATAATAGGACACAACAAAAGACAATTTCACAGATCATAATAAATTATTATCATTTATTATCTATGCTCTCTTAACTAGGTGGTGTCGGTAAACAATGAAGACTATGTTATTCTTTCTACCAGTTTGACATTAATGATTTTTCAGAAAAGCGTGTTATGTTGCTCGTCGTGCATGACGCAGATCGCGCGGAGAGACCATATCTTTCCGATGTCCAGCGAGGGCGTGCACTCCAATTATACTAATTTAGGTAACCACTGACAAACAATGTTATTAAGATTCTCTCGAATACTATTCATCCGATAATAATTTTATTACAATGACAAAAAAAATATCTACTTCGTACGTAAACGAATCAATTTATTAATATAAAACGCGCGCACTCTTTTTTGATAGGTAGCCAGCCATCTTTTGCTTGACTTGAGACAAGGCTAAGTCCGTATTTTTTGTGATCCGGTGTGTATTTCATTCCAAATTTCATTAATTCATACAATATTGATATCCTCGTGCAGGAGGCTACATGCACGATATCCTGACGGTCAGCCAAACGTCCAACGTAGAGACCAACGGCGCACCATCCGCTGAGTACTCGTGGTTCCCCGGCTACACCTGGACCGTCGCCCTCTGCGCCAACTGTATGGCGCACGTCGGCTGGAGGTAACATACTCTACAGTACTCGTGGTCCCCCCCCCGGCTACACCTGGACCGTCGCCCTCTGCGCCAACTGTATGGCGCACGTCGGCTGGAGGTAACATACTCTACAGTACTCGTGGTCCCCCCCCCGGCTACACCTGGACCGTCGCCCTCTGCGCCAACTGTATGGCGCACGTCGGCTGGAGGTAACATACTCTACAGTACTCGTGGTCCCCCCCCCCGGCTACACCTGGACCGTCGCCCTCTGCGCCAACTGTATGGCGCACGTCGGCTGGAGGTAACATACTCTACAGTACTCGTGGTCCCCCCCCCGGCTACACCTGGACCGTCGCCCTCTGCGCCAACTGTATGGCGCACGTCGGCTGGAGGTAACATACTCTACAGTACTCGTGGTCCCCCCCCCCCGGCTACACCTGGACCGTCGCCCTCTGCGCCAACTGTATGGCGCACGTCGGCTGGAGGTAACATACTCTACAGTACTCGTGGTCCCCCCCCCGGCTACACCTGGACCGTCGCCCTCTGCGCCAACTGTATGGCGCACGTCGGCTGGAGGTAACATACTCTACAGTACTCGCGGTCCCCCCCCCGGCTACACCTGGACCATCGCCCTCTGCGCCAACTGTATGGCGCACGTCGGCTGGAGGTAACATACTCTACAGTACTCGTGGTCCCCCCCCCCCGGCTACACCTGGACCATCGCCCTCTGCGCCAACTGTATGGCGCACGTCGGCTGGAGGTAACATACTCTACAGTACTCGTGGTCCCCCCCCCCCCCGGCTACACCTGGACCGTCGCCCTCTGCGCCAACTGTATGGCGCACGTCGGCTGGAGGTAACATACTCTACAGTACTCGTGGTCCCCCCCCCCCCCCCCCGGCTACACCTGGACCGTCGCCCTCTGCGCCAACTGTATAACTGCAGAGACTATATGATTGTGAGTGATGACGTGTGTTTGATGTCCGCGGCGCAGGTTCGAGGCGCTGAAGCGCAACCTGCGGCCGAGCAAGTTCTACGGGCTGTGCCGGAACTATGTGCAGCCGCGCGCAGAGACCGAGCTATATGATTGTGAGTGATGACGTGTGTTTGATGTCCGCGGCGCAGGTTCGAGGCGCTGAAGCGCAACCTGCGGCCGAGCAAGTTCTACGGGCTGTGCCGGAACTTTGTGCAGCCGCGCGCAGAGACCGAGCTATATGATTGTGAGTGATGACGTGTGTTTGATGTCCGCGGCGCAGGTTCGAGGCGCTGAAGCGCAACCTGCGGCCGAGCAAGTTCTACGGGCTGTGCCGGAACTATGTGCAGCCGCGCGCAGAGACCGAGCTATATGATTGTGAGTGATGACGTGTGTTTGATGTCCGCGGCGCAGGTTCGAGGCGCTGAAGCGCAACCTGCGGCCGAGCAAGTTCTACGGGCTGTGCCGGAACTATGTGCAGCCGCGCGCAGAGACCGAGCTATATGATTGTGAGTGATGACGTGTGTTTGATGTCCGCGGCGCAGGTTCGAGGCGCTGAAGCGCAACCTGCGGCCGAGCAAGTTCTACGGGCTGTGCCGGAACTATGTGCAGCCGCGCGCAGAGACCGAGCTATATGATTGTGAGTGATGACGTGTGTTTGATGTCCGCGGCGCAGGTTCGAGGCGCTGAAGCGCAACCTGCGGCCGAGCAAGTTCTACGGGCTGTGCCGGAACTATGTGCAGCCGCGCGCAGAGACCGAGCTATATGATTGTGAGTGATGACGTGTGTTTGATGTCCGCGGCGCAGGTTCGAGGCGCTGAAGCGCAACCTGCGGCCGAGCAAGTTCTACGGGCTGTGCCGGAACTTTGTGCAGCCGCGCGCAGAGACCGAGCTATATGATTGTGAGTGATGACGTGTGTTTGATGTCCGCGGCGCAGGTTCGAGGCGCTGAAGCGCAACCTGCGGCCGAGCAAGTTCTACGGGCTGTGCCGGAACTATGTGCAGCCGCGCGCAGAGACCGAGCGCCGCACACGGTGAACCACGTGCTCTGTCTATATGGACTGATGAAATTACTTTAATACAGGTTTACTCAAGTGACAAATCGTTGCTTTTATACTTACGAAAATCTAAAAGCTCTCGTGTGACTGTTGTCGAACGACTCTGTATACCTAGCTAATATAAAATGCAACATACATTTAACCCAACATTTGTTTTGTGTGCTCATGTTTTTAAGAAACGCATCCTTTATCTTAATGATGTTGGTCATAATAGTGTATATAATAAACAACATATAAATTACTATTCCAGTTGATTTTTTGAATTGTTATGTAAAAGTTTATACTAAAATCATCGCGGCATACAATATGAGAGACGTCAAATACGACGTATTAGATTTTCGTGAGTGTAATTTTATCAAATAGTTTTTAAAATATTAATAACGCCCCAAGAATCTTGTATTTAGCGTGTGGCGTAGTGTATACCTATATATTGTCATCACACTAGTGATATCGTATTCGCGTTCGTTGTGCGCATGTGGACGTTCGCCGTAAGTTAGTATTTGTTCGAGAATTCTGTGAGCTTATTCTATATGTAACGAGTACTGCAGGCAGTTTTATTTACGTTCAGTTGTACGCAGTGTTTACAGTGTTTATGAACACTGCACTAACGTGAAGTTTTGACGAACCCCCGCGCTATACGAATGCTAGTGCGAGGTCACCTTTAAATCGTAAGTTTTGTGTTATTTACATAATTAGTAGTTTGTATAGTTTTATCTTTAGTTATGCTCCATATTTTCGCGCATGTATCATATGAGTTAAGCAGCAATATTTTGATATAATAATCGTAATATGTTGTACTGCTTTGACGCAATATGGAAACCTGAAATTTTAACAACAACTAATGTTAGGTTGTTGTGCATTATGATGAAGTTGTAAATAAGTATAATTTTCTGTTACCTACTTAATAATGATACTTTTAAGTCAATAAAAAATTTAGTTTTTTTTTTTTATGTACAACGTGGCAACTTGTACGCGTTTATTTGGGGAGATAATAGTTCAGGATCCAATAGTACATTTTTACACTTGATTACTATCAAGCTGAATCTTCGTGAATAGCTTCGTTTCGATAAGACGCCCAACAATTTTCTGTGGGAAAATTCTCGATTGTGGTAGCTAACAGAGGTAGCAAGGATAAAATATGTCATGATGATTCTCAAAAATTTATTACTAACTGGGGTTTTTTTGTTAAATCTCAAGATAATTATGTAAATTATTTGAAAAAATATTTGTCCTATAAAATCTATGGTTTGATCAAAGAGTCCCCTCCTTCCAACATGTATTGATAACGAGGTCATCATAAATAATTACCAATCAGCTGTTTCTTTTTTTTTTTTACTTAGTTAATATTTATATAAGTTAACAGTCACATTATCCTGTTAGGGATACCTTGTCGGATCGAAATGAAACCAGAATGTGGATACGAAAGAATTAAATACATTTATTTGGGTCTACTTATATTGTTTTGTAGTGCTTCCTACGTAGTGGTGTAGGCAACTTAAGGCACTATAACAATAGACCAATCCGGAGTCGCCATGCGCAATTCCTGATGTCTGTTCTTCCCGTTGGGTATGGAGCTCCCGACGCCGTCATATAAAAACCTCGCTGGGTTGCGCGCGCTCAGTCATTCGCTTGATCCTGCGCCGGTATGTTGTCTGTCACCGACCGATTTGTCAAAGGAGTCTCCGCGTCGCCGCAGGTGGCGTACGGCTTGTGCGCGGGCCTCAGTGCCCGGTCGCGCGCCGTCGCGGTCGGACGTGTTGATGCGATTATGTATGAGGTCACTACATTACTCCCCGCCAGCGAAGCGTACAGGAGGTTTCGATGTTCTGCCTGCTCTTGTTATATGAGCGTAAGTATGTGTTGTTTCCTGTTCCGGACTCAGATAATAGGCAGGCTTCAGTCTGTCAATCGATATGTTCGAGCTCCTTTTCTCCATCTGCACTTCAAAATATTTATCGTAGCGGGCGTTGACTCGATACGGACCGTTATAAGTGGGTGTTAACGGCTTGCGGACTGCGTCGTTGCGTATGTATACATGCGTACATTTATACAGGTCGCCGTGGACGAATATTGCATGATTTCGGCTTGTATTATTACGCTGCGCTTGTGCTTTCTTCAGTGCTTCACTTAGGTGGCTCATAAAATACGATGGATTGTGATGTGATGTCACACTTTCGTCATAGAACTCTCCAGGCAATCTTAGCGTTTGTCCGTACAACAAATCGGCTGCACTAGCCCCTATATCTTCTTTGAAAGCTGCGCGTAGGCCCAATAATACAGTAGGCAACTCGTGCGCCCAGTTAGCCGTGTTAAGTTTGGCGGCGAGTGACGTCTTTAGAGACCGGTGCCAACGTTCAATCAAACCGTTGGACTGAGGATGGTAAGCTGTAGTCCGTATGCGTTCGATACCCATGCGATGCATTAATTTGGTGAAAAGTTCGGACTCGAATTGCCGACCACGGTCTGTTGTTATTGTTGCTGGGCAACCATATCTTGAGATCCAAACTTCGTACAACGCGTTGGCCACCTTCTCCGCTGTTATTTCATCAATTGCTTGTGCTTCTGGCCACTTTGTTGCTCTGTCAATCATCGTAAGCAAGTAACGGCAGCTTTTCGATATTGGTAGTGGGCCGACGATATCGATATGCACGTGAGCCAGTCGATCGGCGTGTTGGAAACTTGCAATTGGTGATTTCGTGTGCCGCTGTACTTTTACACGTTGACACTGAACACAAGCTCTTGCCCACTCTGTAACGTCTTTCTTCATCGATGGCCAGAAAAATCTTGTCGTGACTAGTCGTCTCGTTGCTATCACGCCCGGGTGGTTTAAGTCGTGCATTGCTTGATAAGCTTGTTTTCTGTATGCCTCGGGTAAGAACGGACGAGGAGCCCCTGTCGATACTTCGCAGTTTATAAATTTCGACGATCCCTGTAATTGTGTGCGAGTGATTGAGTAACGCTCGTTGTTCATCAATAGTTTCAGATCTGCGTCATTACTTTGAGCTTTCGCTAACTCATCGTAGTTGATCGGCGACGGGCATGTGATTGATTCCACTCTTGATAATGCGTCGGCGACGATGTTATCTTTCCCCGCTATGTGCTTTATACAGTTGACGAATTGACCGATGTATTCCAAGTAACGAGTGCGGCGTGGCGTTTCGTTCTTACTTTTTGCCTTCAATGCGTTGATGAGTGGCTTGTGGTCGGTGAAGATGGTGACGTCACGGCCTTCAAATATCCGGCGAAAGTGACGAACAGCCATATATATCGAAAGCAGTTCTCTGTCGTAGGTGGAGTATTTTTTTTGAGCATCGTCGAGCTTTTTCGAGAAAAACCCGAGCGGTTTCCATCTCCCTGCGATTTGCTGTTGAAGTACGGCTCCCACGCAGGTGTCCGATGCGTCAGTCATCAATGCGAAAGGCTGGCTTGATGATGGATAAGATATTAAAGTGGCATTGCTGATATCTTCTTTGCACTTCTCAAATGCACTCTTTGCGGTTTCACTCCATTGAATTTGTGTTTTATCGTTCTTCTTTGAGTCATGTAAATAAGCGTTGAGTTCCTTTTGATGGTCGGCGGCATGCGGAATGTTTTCACGATAAAAGTTTATCATTCCTAAGAAACGACGAAGTTGTTGAATCGTTTGCGGCAATGGGTATGACGTAATGGCCTTAGTTTTATCTTGCGTTGGCTTAATTCCGTCTTTGGATATTGTGTAGCCTAAGAAATCGAGTGTTGTTTGGCCAAACGTACATTTTGCGACGTTGAGTTGTAACCCGTTGCCGTTGAGTCTCTTAAACACCTCTTCTAAGTCTCTTCTATGCTCTTCTTCATTTTCCGAAGCCACTAAAATGTCATCCACGAAGGGAAAAACAGGTAGTCCCCGGAGTACATTATCGATGTGACGTTGGAAGGTTTGACCGCTGTTTCGTAGGCCAAAACACATTCTCGTGAACTCGAAAAGGCCGAAAGGAGTGATCACTGCCGTTTTCATTACGTCTTCTTCCCGATTTCGAACTTGGTAATATGCTTTCCGTAGGTCGATTATGGAGAAGATTTTCTTTCCTAGTAAATTGTAGGTGAAGTCATGCAGTCTGGGTATTGGGTACCGGTCTGGCACTGTTATGGCGTTGAGACGACGATAATCTCCACAGGCTCGATAATTTCCGTCCTTCTTCAGTACTAGGTGCAGCGGACTTGCCCACGGACTGTTTGAAGGCCTGCAAATTCCTTGATCCATCATTTCTTCAAACTCTTCCTTCGCTACCTTGTACTTGTGAGGTGGTAGGGGTCTTGCCTTTGAGAAGATGGGAGGTCCCGTTGTTTCGATCTGGTGTTCCACTTCGCTGTGACAGAGCTTCAAAGTGGGTCGAGTGATCTCTGGATATTTTGCAAGTAAGTCGTGGTATAAATGCTGTCTATTCACTGTGTTAATGCTGTGCTCCGATGTTATTGTTACGTAACCCACGACGGACAGACTAGTTCGCTTATCGACTAGTTTTTGTCCGTGAATATCTACTGTTAGCTGATGTTTGTGTAGGAAATCGGCGCCAATGATGGGTCGTTTCACTTCAGCCACCACAAAACTCCATCTGTATGGTCGTCGCAGTCCAATGTTTAGTACCATCGATTGTTCACCATAAGAGGGTATTGACGAACCGTTGGCGGCGTACAAGTAATTACTTGGGTTTTGTTTTCGTTTTCCTGTTCTTTTTACTGGTAATACCGACACATTCGCACCAGTATCAATTAGAAAATGAAGTCCCGTTGACAATTCCTTGATAAATAGACGGCGATTCGTAAGTTCGTTGACTTCGGCTCCCGTCGTAGCTGAAGTCTTTTCTAGTTTTCCTGAGTCACTTTCGTCCTGTTATAATTGCACGGGCTTCGACACTTGTATGCGTCCTTTCCAAACTTTTGGTGATAAAAACATATATCCGTAGCTCGCCTTGATGATCTTGAACGTGATCGCGCTTCACGTCGATAACTCTGCGAACGACGGTAGTTGCCTCGCGCTCGATCCATTTTTAACTCAGCGATTTCTTTAGTGAGCGATTCGATCATACTCATTATTTTAATTTCTGACGAAGTAGAAGTCGATGGACTTGTATTGTTTGCGCCGTGAGCACAGGAACAAATGGATGATATTTCCTTGGTTTGCTCATCCATTTTATCTGCCATCGATGCCAGTGCGTCCAATTTTGATTCTTCACTCACTGACAGTACCACTCGCGTAGCTGTTGGCAAATGGCTCATCCACAGCATACGTAGCGTTTGGTCAGGAATATTGTTTCGGGCCAGATCTCGCATCCGCCGCAGTAATTGCGACGGACGTTGGTCGACCAGTTCGACGTCGTTAAGCAGCTTCTGTAACTGTTTGTTCTCTGACTCCTCGTAGACGGACAACAATCTCTTCTTGAGTTCCTCGTACCTTCCTGTGCTAGGCGGCGACATGATAATATCCCCAACTTGTTCCACGTCTACTTTCTCAAGTTGAGAAACGGCGAGGCCGAATTTGTTCTCGTCGCTTAGCTTCTGGCTAGCAATCATGGTCTCGAACTGCGCGAACCAAAGTCTGGGTTTGTCACGCCAGAACAAAGGTAGACGCGACTTTACAGAAATAGCTTCTACATCTTCTCTGTCGAGTACGAGTTTGTGATCTTCGTTCGGCATTTTCGGTCGGGGTCACCAATGTTAGGGATACCTTGTCGGATCGAAATGAAACCAGAATGTGGATACGAAAGAATTAAATACATTTATTTGGGTCTACTTATATTGTTTTGTAGTGCTTCCTACGTAGTGGTGTAGGCAACTTAAGGCACTATAACAATAGACCAATCCGGAGTCGCCATGCGCAATTCCTGATGTCTGTTCTTCCCGTTGGGTATGGAGCTCCCGACGCCGTCATATAAAAACCTCGCTGGGTTGCGCGCGCTCAGTCATTCGCTTGATCCTGCGCCGGTATGTTGTCTGTCACCGACCGATTTGTCAAAGGAGTCTCCGCGTCGCCGCAGGTGGCGTACGGCTTGTGCGCGGGCCTCAGTGCCCGGTCGCGCGCCCACAGAGTACTTTATAATATAGGAAATAGAGACCTCTCTCTCGTTCAATTTAGGAAACAGGGCACACAGACGCCATCTATAGTATTACGAATGCACTACTAATGCCACGGCGCGGGGCAGCGCGAGTGCGCGCGGTACGAGGAACCGATGACGGCCGCGCTGACAACCGCGCAGCCTGAAGGGTGCGCGGGGGCGGGAAGTGACGCGGCGGCTGCCGCTCTTTTCCCCATTTTGGCGCGCAATATTTCTCTACGACGATTTTCTGCGGCGGTTACGTAGTACGATTGGGCGCCGTTTGATCTATCTTTGTTTTTTATTATACTCTTTATTTATACAGTCCGCTCTTTTGCTATAGCTGTAAACGATAGGACCCCGAAATGCATATACTTTTGTTTAGGTATTATTAGGTATCTACTTAGGGTCCAACCATCAAAGATATAAATTATGTGATTCAACCGATTCCAATATATTCTTCCATTCATTCTTTATTGCTCATACATCTTATGAATAATTTGGAAGAATATAATGAAATAAAATTAATGGTTTTCAAAAATTTATCTTTAATCTCTTAATACATATTTTTATTGCCTTTAATTTATTGCTGTCCTTATCCGTCTTCCCGCATAATATTTTATTTATTTTTTTCCCATAATGGTGAATAAAAAATCGGGATGACAAAGTAATCTTAAATCTATCAAGTTTTCTTTATGGGTTTGGCAATGCAGGAAGTCGAAACTAATATGCACAAATATTATTACTTTTATAAATTGTTTTAAATTATTTAATGTTATATTTGTTTTTAATATGTCATCATTAATGTCTTGTAATTCGGATATGCAATTTATTAATGAGTAACTGGGACTGCGAAGCCAGTTCCGACCAGCATACTCCCGATATATAATAAATTCAAGTTTACTTTTAAAAATAAGTCTTCCTTACATATCTGAGATATCTGTTGCAAAATAGCATTAAGCGCCATCTATTGATTTACGAAGGCAAAAAAATATTGATATAACCCTACCAAATTGCAAAAGAATGATTGCCATACGACAATGGTATATTTAAATGAGCTACTTTATTTTGTCGATTTATAATTGTCCAGTTTCCTACTCATTTGTTCGAAGATTGTACACCCTGCGCGCGCCGTCGCGGTCGGACGTGTTGATGCGATTATGTATGAGGTCACTACAATCCTACAAATTGTGTGGTATCCCGGTCAGAAGGTGAAATCAGATAACAAGATCCATATTGTTAGTAACAACTTACAAACTATGTTAGTATAAAGTAAATTTAGCTACAGGCCTTACTAATTTAGTTAAATATCCGAGTAGTGGACAATTCCCGCTGTCGGCTAACGCTCCCACGATACCGTTGGAGCTGCAGCGCACCCGATACAACGGAGATGCTGCCCTCTTCCGTATAATCGAATCGAAACTATCGACACGAGCTACTGCAAACATCTCCGGTGCACTCAATAACGCGGCAGCCCCATCAGCACACTGAACGCATTATTAAACTGTATACGCAGGGCGCTACTCGACTTCTTCGTACAGTTGGCCCACAAGCTGCTCGAATAAAATGACGTGCAGTATGCTTTAAAAAGCTTAATTTTAACTGTGTCCGAGCATCGAGAAAACCTGCGAGCCAACATGTTCGCTCTCATCGACAACGCCCTGTGCTTATTCAGTCCCTATACAGTGACAGAACCCACATGACCAACTTTGCAGTTAATTCAATGACATATAGACGATTAAGTTTTTTGTGAGAAGAGCACCTGGAGATAGTGGGGGGGGGGGGCAAGATAAAATCCTGCCCATGCCTGTATATTTAGTTTTTTCAAAAACGTATAACATAAGTCTTCGCTAGGCATACGTTAATGCGTTTAAAAGATTTATCTGTATCATATAATCGTCTAATCATTGGCCGCGGTGTGATTAACAAATAATAGATATATGTATAATTATAATATAATACAATTTTGTTATTATTTTCTGCACGGTTTGCCCTAGTGCAGGGCCAAAGACTCTTCTTCTACAGATCAAGAGTTAAACCTATCGCGGTACAGTTAGCACAGTAGACCGCGCCACGCCCACCACAATCACCTTCAGTTCCGCAGCTTCTCACTAACGTCCATGACTTGACTTTAGGAGCGCAGTGTATCGTTTGCCAGGAGCCTGCACTTCATAGCTTACTGACAAAGTGCGGACTGCTGATGTTTTGTCAAATACCAAGTCCTGAATGGACCAAACATGACTGTCGGACTGAAGATGATTATATCAAAGATCAGGCTGATGACCAGCAGTACAGGAACGTAAGTTTGGAGTTGGTAAGATCGATATTGAATATGCCCATGATTACGCCTATCTGGGCTTATAAGTACTTTTCCAGTCGCGATAAGATAATCAAGTTGCACGGAATACTGAGAACGCCTGGATAAGCTAGTGATCCATAAAAACCTTATGAAGGGGAACCTTTCATTAGACATGCATAATATTCCAATCATCACATTTATGATGGACTTGGTCTTTGATAAAACATCCGATGTCCACACTTTTTCAGTAAATATAATAATGGAGGATTGTTTACAATCAAGAGAAAGAAAGGAATATAATTAACTAAATCACAGCATATATTGCGAGTATTCGTAGCTTCGTGGCGTGGAGCGAGGTCAGACCGTCAGGCACGCGTGGCCCGCGCGCCCACTGCGCATGCGCCGGCACCCAGATCCACCTGGAACTCTGGCTTCCTTCGACTTTCTGCATTCCTTTTGATTTATTGTTTCTCTAAAACAATAACAGTTGGAAATCAGCAAAATATTACCAAATTAGGTTTCACTGTAGCTCCTCCACATAAGGATTTCTCTGTATATTATGTAATATAATTACTGTGCCCTGTCCCGATTTAAATCAGACGTGCATTAAACATCTCCACCAACTGACGTCAACCGATTGACTATAATATGTGCAGCTTCCCAAAAGCTACAAGCTTGTGTTGTGCATCAGCGTCACCAATGTGAGTAGCTGCACTCTGCAATCGCCAACGCATGGCCAGCGTGGCGATTATGGACAAAACCTTACACGGTAAGCCAAAATAACCCATGGTCCCCAATTCCCGGCCGCCCTGTTATTTGATGCCGACGGTGATCACGGTAGGTAACGGCAGAGTAGGGGGTGCGAAGAAGACGTATAATAGACGCACGCTACGACTCTACAAACATCTCATCAAGACAAAGCGAAAATCATGTTCAACGAACATGAAACATGCGACGCCGAAACCGTTTGCAGAACACGGCGGTGCTCTCGAAGTAGTCCAGGACACGTTTACCACGAGCAAACGGTAAAAACAACTTCGAGAAAGGGGCCAATACAAAAATACAGCGAAGTTTGGCGGTATTTGGAAAATTAAATACCTAGTATTTTCGTCACCCATTCCACGGGGCCTAAAGATTAAAGTCTTGAAGTAATGACATAACTATATCAAACCAAATTAAAGAGTTTATTTTTAACAAAATACTATTTTGTTTCCATTGATTACAAGTATATTTTCTTTAACTTTGGCATTTGCTCGCCTTTATGTAATTATTATAGTATTCAATGAAAAAATAATCATCAAAATCGGACTACTCTGTAAAAATACAATTAATTTATGCAGAACACGGCGGTGCTCTCGAAGTAGTCCAGGACAAGTTTACCACGAGCAAACGGTAAAAACAACTTCGAGAAAGGGGCCAATACAAAAATACAGCGAAGTTTGGCGGTATTTGGAAAATTAAATACCTAGTATTTTCGTCACCCATTCCACGGGGCCTAAAGATTAAAGTCTTCATAATGAATTAATGACATATGGAGCCAAATGCGGGCACTCGCGCTAGGGTTAGTCCACAAATTGAAAGTTGCTTAGCAAGCTTTTGAGAGGACTATGCTCTGAATTTCTTCGAAGCTTTTTCTCTCTGAATTTTTGAATCTGTAACGAGATGATCCGACAGAACCAAGCCATACACATATCCCACAGCATTTGGCACTAGTTGGGCTATAATAGTTCACAGAACCGGTAACCGTTGGGATGTGTATTCTTAAGAGATACTGTGAATCGGCAAAAGTAGTATAGGAAGTTCTCAGGCTAGGTCGAGTCACGGTCTGCGCAAGGTGGCTGGTGGTGGTGTGTCAGGTGCAATTGGAGAAGCCTATGTCTAGCAGTGGACTGCTATAAGGTCATGATATTTAAATTAACATTAAGTAAATCAGCTATATGTATAAGAATAACTCAGTAAGTCATTACGCAAATATGCCTATAAAAGACATAACATTTCATGATGGGAATGAAGTTTATGATAAGTAAGTATAGTGACCCGTGAGAGTGGTCGAGGTCCCGGCGCAGGATGGTGCGCAGCGTGGTGCGCGGCAGGCGCAGCGCCAGCGCCCGCGCGCGCAGCGACAGCGCCGGCGCCGCCCGCACCGACGCCGCCACCTCCGCCATGCGGCTGTCTCTGCAAACAAACTGTTATTTTTTTAACGACGATAAAAATGGTGAACGTTCTCAATTTGACGCGTATATACATTACACATACGTAGACATGTATCCCCCGAAGGGGTAGGCAGAGGTGTACACCCGCCATTTCACCGATGCAGTTATTAGGTCCCATGTAATAGGTGGTGAGCGTACTGCCATCTACTGGGCACAATTCCAAACTTCGGGCTGCTACTGAGAATTTCTTAACAGAAAAATCAATAACACGTTGCCTGACCCGGGAATCAAACCTGAAACCTCATGCTCACCAGTCGTGCTTGGGACCACTGGACTATACATATATAAATTAATTGTATTTTTACAGAGTAGTCCGATTTTGATGATTATTTTTTCATTGAATACTATAATAATTACATAAAGGCGAGCAAATGCCAAAGTTAAAGAAAATATACTTGTAATCAATGGAAACAAAATAGTATTTTGTTAAAAATAAACTCTTTAATTTGGTTTGATATATTTATGTCATTACTTCGCAGAACTCCGATGATGCAGATTTAGTTTTCATCAAAATCGGGCCCGAGACTCCTTTGAGTATTTTTCGCTATTCCTTATTGTTCCGGATTTGACCATCCACACCCATTTCAAAAGGTCACCCTGTATATATGATGACACCACAACACATCGGAAACCTGGAGTTAATCTGATGATAGAGACAAAAGATAGTCGAGCGAACTCCTCAAAGGTTTACAGTAACTACTTCGTGTTTGTGATTATTTCGCTTATTTTTAAGAACTTTAGACCTAGCTGTGTTTTGTAGATAATAGCCACAAAATATAACATAAATTTAACTGCCGAAAAAGAAAACTGAAAAGTGAAAAATAACTTAGTATAGGTATCTTAATAGTTCGAATCCGTCGCTTTTTTTAGTCATACAATTTGGTCGGATACCAGCCGTTTTTACATGATTTTTTCTTGTTTAACTTATAATAAAATAATAAACAAGCCCATAACTGTCCCACTGCAGGGCAAGGGCCTCTTTTCATACAGAGAAGGCACGAACTTAATCACCAATCTTAATAAAAAAAAAAATTTACCTCGAAAGCCTGAAGACACATTTTTGCACAAATAAAAGCTCTCTGCCCATGCATGCTGATTTTATATAGTAGCTATTTTTTTCTTGTTGAAAAGTGTTTTTTTGTGAATCATCATAATTCACGCAATTTCATAGTTTTAGAGAAAAAATATCCTAAAGTTTTATCGTAAAATAATCGTAAAGAAATTGCGAATTTTAACATATCGGTTCTGTCTAAGGTTGCCAGGTGGCCGGGACCCACCGGGATTGTCCCGGAATTAGAGTACAATATATGTCCCAGGTCCCAGAATCGAGAAAAATTTACAGGAAAATTACAAAATCATTATAATTTTAATAACACACTTTATATTAATTTAAATCACGCGCGGTTAGAGTCAGAGGTCAAAGAAAGTCCATGGCCATCTATCTACCGAATCTAGAACTATTTAATACGCCGCTTGTTGGTCGCTGCTTCGCGGTCATGCGCCCCGCTTGCAATTTCGTAATTTGTCACTTGACTAAATTGTAAAGCAAGTTTAAAGTGTCCGCACCCGATGGCCAAAACATTATAGAAGCCG
Organism: Xylocampa areola; assembly: GCA_935421205.1. Lineage (NCBI taxonomy): Eukaryota > Metazoa > Arthropoda > Insecta > Lepidoptera > Noctuidae > Xylocampa > Xylocampa areola. The sequence goes on along the minus strand of OW285216.1, from coordinate 18,271,197 downwards.
CAAAAAAAATATGAAACATATAATTAAAAATGGTTTTGGTTTTTTGTCTCGGATTCGACGCCAGCAAATCTGGCAACCCTAGTTCTGGAACTCGGCGGCTGCTGCCGTGGCACTGCTCGGTCCGCTCGCTCGGCTCCTGCATAGTTTGGACACAGTTCTAACATAACCTAAACCAATTTTCTTGTTTTTATGCGGGAGGCTTGGCCCCCCGAACCCCCTTGCGCCCCCTCTGCCATCCTGATTACAGCTCAGCTTCTTCCGTCATAACTCCTCATGCGACTCTTGTTTATACACACGTGAAACGAAACATTGATAAAAGCCCAATTTCTACTTTATTTGTATAACCGTAAATAAAATGAAAAGTAATAAAACTATGTAATTTTTTTTTACTGTACTCACAATAAACAGCATATTTTGAATTTTGTAAAACACTCAAAATCTTGGCATAATTTGTGCAATGTTGATGGTAATTTAATGAAAAATTCTCTTAAAAAATTTTAACTTTAAAATTATTTTTCTCAATAGTTATGCATTTGCATGATTAGTGATTTTGCAGAAAGCTATAATTATGATAAGATCTACACATGCAATAATTATGAACCTCGTATTCAACAGGCCATATTGGAGAGTTGAGCCTGATATTTCTCTTTCCGATTATTAGTTTAGAATTTTCCTGCTAGAAGAACATTACTTTACATTAATCATATTTTCAGTTTTTTTCCAAAATGACAAAGTGCACAAATTATTTACATTGCGCACTTTTACAGCAGATTACGCACAAATTATGCATTCCACTCATACCAATCTAGGAACCACTTTCATGCTGGAGTAACATAAACAAAGTTTTCATAAAATTGTAGCAGATAATTAAATAACTGACCTATTAACAGGGCGACCAGGTCGCGGTGCATCGTGTACACTCCCCATGGAGAACAGCTTTCGCTCCCACACCAAGAGGGTGTTCTTAGCTGGTGGGTCCCGACAAAATCTCTCTCTGAAGTCTTGCTTTATCTTGAAGAAAGTTATTGATATATTTTGCTTTTGAAGTATATAAGTAATAGTAAAAAAAAAGTTGTAAATAACATAATTATATTTTAAATAATTATGAGAGCAACCCAATGATAAATAAAGTGGAAAAAATAATCAACTATAAAATAAATATTAGTCATAAATAAATAAAACTTACTTGCCTAATACTGTTCTTGGTGTGCTTGCGCTCATGTACCCACACAGCAGCTACCAATCTCTCCTCTATACTAAAGTTAGAAGTATCAACACTACTTTTGCTTTTAATTATTTTTTTCTTTATTTTTATGACTGGTATTACAGTTTGAGGCTCAGGGGGTGCTTCAATGGCGACAGTTTGTGTAGGACTAGGAAGTACATTGTGTGTAATAACGTTTTCAAACTGATTGTTTTGTATGCCAGTGATTAAAATTGGATTTTTCGTATGTTCAGGAAAAATTTGACACTGTTGCTGATAGGGATTCGTGTGATATATATCATGGTTCGGAAAATGGTACATGATGTTATTAAAGCTAAGATATTACTATGATGTTATTAACTTAGTTCAGCAATATTCATTGAACATTAGAAAGAAAGAAGAAAAAACATTTATTCAGCACTAGACACAGTGACAGCGTAAAATAAAATGTGGGTAGTTAATTAATACAAACAAAAATTTATTAGTTTGACATTAGAGATTATCCTGATAAGAAATTATATAAGAATTGCTGTGAATAGAAATAAAACGACAACAACAGCACAACAAGTACAACGACATTGATTTGACACTGACAGCTACATGAACAAAGATCACAGAGTACATTATAATATAGGAAATAGAGACCTCTCTCGCTTTCAATTTAGGAAACAGGGCACACAGACGCCACCTATAGTTTTACGAATGCACTACTGCATTGTCTACGCTCGGATCATGCCATGGCGCGGGACAACGCGGGCCGCGCTGACCACCGCGCAGCCTGAAGGGTGCGCGGGGGTGGGAAGCGACGCGGCGGCTGCGGCTCTTTTCCCCGTTTTGGCGCGCAACCTCTCTACGACGATTATCCGCGATGGTCACATAGCGCGAGCGGGCGCCGTTTGATCTATCTTTGTTTTTATTATACCTACTCTATATTTATACAGTCCGCTCTTTTATTGCTATAAACGATAGGACTCCGACATGCATATACATATGTTTATATAGAAACGGGTGCATTGATATGGTAGACATAGGTATCTACTTAGGAAAGCAACTTCAAACAACAAAGATTAAAAAATACGTGATTCAACCGATTCTTATATATTGTTCCGTTCATTTTTTTATTGCTCATATCTTATGAATAATTTGAAATATAATGAAATGAAATTAATGTTTTACTAATCACTTTAGAAAGGCTACTTTCGGCTCAACAACGTACAGAATTATACGTTGTAAAAATAAAAATCGATTGTCTCTGCTAATGAGCGAGGCAACAGCTTCACATAATACATTTTTTTGCCTTTAATTGATTGCTGTCCTTATCATCGTCACAGTCCTTCTTTCCGCATATTTTTTTATTTAAATTTTGCAATAATGGCGAATAAAAAATCGGGATACAAATTAATCTTAAATCTATCAAGTTCTCTTTATTGATTTGGCACTGCAGGAAGTCGAAACTAATATGTACAAATATTATTACTTTTATAAATTGTTTTAAATTATTTAATGATATGCTTTTAATATGTCATCATAAAGGTCTTGTAATTCAGATGTGCATTTTATGAATGAGTAGCTGGGACTGCAAAATTAATTTTAAACAAAAAATAAAAACCGCCTTCCAAAATCTACTACACTAAAAAGTATAAAATAATATCAAAATTTGCGTATAATAAAATAATTTTAAAATAACAATATATAATAATAATCTGTTAATTTTGGAGTCGGTGCCTGTACTGGGAGAGGGTTATTGTTTTCCTCTTGTTAGTCACTTATGTTCGTTGTGCTGTGGTTATGTTACCGGCGTTTGTATCTGGTTGTAAACCCCACATACATCAGGCACCGACTCCAAAATTAACAGATTATTATTATATATTGTTATTTTAAAATTATTTTATTATACGCAAATTTTGATATTATTTTATACTTTTTAGTGTAGTAGATTTTGGAAGGCGGTTTTTATTTTTTGTTTAAAATTAATTTATTTTAGTCTTTTTAGTTTTAAGTCTAATATATATATTGTATAGGTCATATATAAGTTTGTATACTTCATAAATAAGTTAATTTAGTAATTTAATAATATGGGTAGGCCTTCGAAAGCCGCTAGGACTTAATAACTGCATCGGTGAAATGTTTGTGTACAACAGTGGACACTTCTGCCTACCCCATCGGGCAATACAGGCATGATGCTATGTATGTATTGAGTGGCATGAACTATACATGAACATGCGATTACAGAAATTGCGAGTGATTTGCTGTGATTTATTGAAGAATTCCATCGTCTAACTTCGAAGATCTTCATCAGATCTTCACTAAATTGAAATAGGACGACCTCTGGGGACTACTCTTTCAAACAAATATATCGACGGACATACATACAAAACAAGGTAGCTACTGTAAAACGTTGAGGAGTTCCCTTGACTGTCCTTCGTCTTCATCATCAGACCCCTAATGACAGTCACAACCCATCTAGGTGTAAAGTTCTCACCAATACAAATTAATCAAGCCCAAACACCAGGTAATTGTTGTAAATCGTTAAAGAGTTCCCTAGATCATCTTTCGGCTCCATCATCAGATCGACTCCAGACCTTCATTAAATAGTAGTGCTTTAAAATACTTAATGAAAAAATTAACAAATGCACGAGTCGCCCCTACGATTTTCGAAGGTTTCCCTCGATTTCTCGGGGATCCATCATCAGATCTTGGTTTCCTTATCATGGTACCACCGTTGGGATATCTTCTTTCTAACAAAAAAAGAATTATCAAAATCGGTTCATAAACGACGAAGTTATCCCCGAACACACATAAAAAAAAAAAAAAAAAAAAAAAAAAAAAATATATACGGTCGAATTGAGAAACCTCCTCCTTTTTTGGAAGTCGGTTAAAAACCAGTTCCGACCAGAATATTCCCAATATTTAATAAATTCAAGTTCACTTTTACAAAATACTTCCTTACTTATTTTAGATATCTGTTGCAAAATAGCATTAAACGCCATCTATTGATTTACGAAGGCAAAAAAATATTGATATAACCCTACCAAATTGCAAAAGGATGATTGCCATACGACAATAGTATATTTAAATGACCTACTTTATTTTGTCGATTTATAATTGTCCAGTTTCCTACTCACTTGTTCCAAGATTGTACACCCTGACAAAGATACATGAAACAACAAACAAAAATTAGTCGTGTTCCGAGTGTAACGTTTTTAATCTAACTCTGGCGTTCCGTATAACAAAAATATGAACATTGCTCTGTTATGAAAGAGGCCCTTTACCTAAAAGGTTGAAGGAATGACGACCCTAATTAACTCTTAGAAACCAAAATCAAAACATAGTATGGGTACTTATTCCACCCCCAGGGGTTCAGCTTTGTCATGGTGGGAGGGCTCTAGTAAGCTTGTTCACCCACGGTGAACCTAGAGGAACCCGAGGAGTGCCGCTCCTCGGGCTTTGCCTCCAAGCCCATGTTGGAACGGCGGTAGGTTGCGGGCCTTTTATGGGGGTTGCCGCAACTTAGGTAGGCTGCGGCGTCGTATGGATACCACAGCTGAGGGATTGGGACCGCGGTGGGTGCGGAGTGTCGGTATGTCAGTGCACCGCTCTCCCTACCTTCCGCGACCTTGATGTGGAATCGCATTGTTAGATGGCGGACGAGGTGGGGCCGTAGGGGAGGAGGAGTGCCGGTATAACGAGGCGCCGTTCTCCCTATCCTCTGCGGCCGCAGTGGCAGGTGGCAGGGCCACAGACCTGACCCGTCGCAGGGGACCTTGGGCGTCCAGACACTGGGACGTCTGGCGCCCATTGCACATGGTCTCTGAGGTGGTTGCGGCATGCCATGCGTCAGGTGTTGTTAAAAAAGTTAAGTTAAGGTAAGTTGCCGTATAACTGTAATTATTTTAAACGAAATATATCTAGTTTTTTTTTTGTGTAGGTACTACTCGTAACATTTATTAAAATATTTTTTTTTCATTATCAAAATATTTTTTAAACGACAGATTGCGGCGAAGTATTTAAATGAAAGAGGTATTTTGCTTTTTGGTCCTCGTAATAAAGTGACCTTACACGTACCTTTTCACGACTAACTGAATGGATCGTAATGAAATTTGGCAAGGAGGTATATTGGACCTTGGAAAAGGACATAGGCTACCTTCTGTCACGCTGACGAAGCCGAGGGGGCCCCAGCTAGTGAGACATAAATTAAGCAATTTCACGATTATTCTCCTATATATTCATGGCTTTCATTTTCTTTTTCATACTGAAGTTTAGCAGAATTCCTGCTAAACGTGAAATATAAATAAATAAAAAATATTTTTTTCGTGTCGTACATGCATTTGTACTTGGTTCTTTGTCTGATGACATTTTAATTGAGAACGACCCAAAATATTTCGGTATTTCGCTAGGACCAGCGCAAGGACCAACGCCAAATCGGTAGAAATACCGAAAAATCTGCACTGTCGGGGATTCTCCAGCGCACGGCCCTTTCCCTCTTACTAGACGTATTGTGGTCGTAAGGTTACTTGAATAATTCGTCAATTTCCTAGTAAGGCACACATACCATTTTAAAACCTAGTAAGTCCAGCTACTATGTTTCAAATGGTCAAAGTTATTTACTAGGTTTACATATTGGTTAACAAGTAAATCAAGAGTACATACTTACTCTGTATTGAGGTACGTGTATTTCTAGTGTTTAGTGAGATAATGCGATTTATATTTTATAATAAAAAAATTATCTATAATTTGTGTATCGTAATATTTTTATCTCATAAACCTTTTTTAATTATTAATTACTGTACTTAATTGCTTCAAAAACCGTTGTTATTAAATAAATTATATCTTTACATCTTGTAGGCACTTTAATTTTCAGTAAATTTAAGTTGAAAAACAATTTGATGAAAATGTTGCTTATTGGATTTTAAAATGGAGCAGCCGAGTTGTTAGTAAATTTAAACACTACTTGTTGCAGAAAAGCAAATAAAAAAATACTCTGCAGGAGTTTTTCAGTGAGAGGCACAGACTGTATAGTGCTGCTAAAAAGCTAACGGTGAATAAAATTATTGACGCATTATGTGCGCCAGTCACGTCGGTAAAATTAGCAACTAATAGACTAGTCCGTACAAAGTAGAATGCTTTATCGGTTTATGGCGTTAGCAAGAACCTGAACGGTATATTGCAAAAACCCAAACATTAATAAGTAAATTCATGATTTATTTCATGGGAAACATAAAAAGCATGTCGATTGTATGATTTTATTATTGTTCAACGGTTCTTAATGTAGGAGTGATAGCCTAGTGGTATGACCGTAAGGCTGACAAGTCAAAGGTCACAAGTTCGAATCACAGACTTTTCAAAGCATGTGCGTATTATAAATTATCACTTGCTAACGGTGAAAGAAAACATCGTGAGGAAACCAGCACACCTGAGGGATATTTTCGATGGTGTGTAAAGCCATGTCACAGACCTACGGGTGGTTTAAACTCTGATACTAGTTTGTTCATCAACAAATTCAAATTTCATCAACCACACGATAATAAGAAGAACGGTTATTATTCACTTGCATTCTTCGGCATTGCCCGACTAGTTTCGAACTCGAACGGATCCCTTATTCATGAGCTGAGTTGGCGGCAACGTCGTGAGTCAAACTGTTTGGTTGGGACCAGATCGTATCATGTATGTATTATTTATTCTAGTGGCCAGGTGCGATAGGGCGCTGGGCGAGGCAAGATAAAAAGTTAATAAGGTATTTTACTGTTAGTTATAATGTACAAGTGTATTTTTATTAAATACAATAGATATATATTTTATTAAACAATATACTTAATATATTTTTATTATTTTATGCTATAAATTATCTGCTTCTCAAGAGTAATATTGGAAAGTTTTCAGTCACTAGATGATCATCATCAAAGATTACTGCAATATTGAGCTCAAATTCTGAAATCAAACAAATTTATCATATAGATTGGTTATTGTAATGTTTATTCAACTGCGGCCTATATACAATTTAAGTAGTTTACACTAGATTTGGTGCAATGAGATTAGATCAAATCGGTATTGGAAGTAACAACATGCATGTCCTTTACGTCTCTGCTCTGTTGTAAGTTTTGCTTTGCTTATGCCGTATAATCTGTGCTTCTTAGGCTTTGCATGGCTTATTGCAAGAGAAAACTGGCTTCCCAAGCTACCGAGCGGGTGGGCAGGTTGCGGATAGCCCGCCCCGTTTAATGGCGCATGGAGCGGGGAAAGTTCTCGTGACTTCAACCACGTACAAGGGAAGGGTAACCATCACCAAAGTCAAAAGTGAAGGCTACCGAACCTAATTCCCCACATCCCGTGTTCCCCAAGGTAATGGGTCAGATCCACCCCAAACCAAACCAAAACGCCCATCCCATGCATAGACACTCCCTCCTGTTTAACCCCCCTCCCCCTCCTCAGCAACCCTAAGAACAATGCACTACCTACTAGTCGACTATGAGAATAGCGTATGCGAATACCAAAGGGAAGAGAAACACAAGCCACACATAACCCCTATGGCACTATTACGACTATGTCATAGGATCCCTCTATGGGAGAGGCTTTCAATACTGCAACTCTCCATGACTTAGTGGTTGCAGGCCTGACCATTACCAAACACTGATGGTAGATTGAAGCAGGAGTGGAATAGAAGACAGCTGCGCTACGTCCTGCGCACTTGGGCGCCGTATGCGGGGATGAAGGAGTCCTGGAAAGTTGAGCCGATCGGCGCTGGCGGTAATGCGTCTGTGAGGCAACACGCCTTCTTTGGTCCGGATTTCAAGCAAAACGGTAGCCCTACCTGAGAGCTACAGGTAGGGAAATGGTCATTGTGTCCCGTCAGAGGGCGACAGGCTAGGTGCGTGGGGATCGTGGAAGTCGTCTTCGGACGGCCGAACCGACGGTGAAGGTCATATTGACGGTGTAAGGGAGAGTTGATCAGTTCGTTCGGAGAAGGCCTATCTTCTCTCCGAACGCCAATACGAACGAGCACCCGATGTCGTGCTGTAAGCCAACCTTGCGTACCTATATCCTTCTCGGCAATCCTAACGCCCCGAAGTTTAGTAATGGCGTTCCCAGAGTTGCGGGCTCCATGGTGGGTGGGAGCGGAGTGGATGAAGTACACAACAATTTACCAATGGATAAATATATAATTATGTGGCTGTACAAAATGGTGATCCGCGCCATGATAACATACGGGGCGGTTGTTTGGTGGCCAAGGACCAACCTAGCCGCAGCATCAAACTACAGCGCTTTCAGAGACTTGCATGTCTGGCAACCACAGGATGCATGAGAACTACTGCCACAGGAACTCTGGAGGCCATGCTGACCTTCCACCGTTGCACTTATTCATCAAGCAGGAAGCAGCGATGGCGGCAGTACGCCTTAAAACACTAGCACTGTGCGACGGCAAAACAAAACACGCAGCAATTTTAGATGAACTGTTCGGGGACTTCCCGAATGCGCGAGCAATCAGCGACCGACTACCGAAACAGTTCATATTCGACAAGAAATATAAGATCCAGTTGTACGAAGACCCACAACGCGATGTTGAAAACCCCGCGGAACTATGGATTTTCACAGATGGGTCCAAAACAGGTACAGGTACTGGATCTGGGATTTTTACGGAAGACCTTAACATTCACATTTCCACACCACTAGGTCTCTAAAACAGTTTTCCAGGCTGAGTGTATGGGCCTTCCTATCCTTCTAGCATTATCAGCGGTCATGACCAGGAAAGTCACAGAATACCTAATCCACATACTCTCCGACAGTATGGTGATCCTACAAGCCCTAAACAGCCACACGGTCAACTCTGGGCTCATTTACGAGTGCCATCAAATATTAAATCAGGTAGTACTTTTAATAACATAACCCTACAATGGATTAAAGGACACATTAGCTCTCAAGGCAACGATGCAGCGGACGAGCTCGCAAGAAGAGGATCGAGTGTGGCCGCCATACGTCCAGAACCTATAGTGCCTTCGGTTAGTTACTCCCCTTCGGACACCTGCGTACCCTGGTAAGACAACGCACTCGGGAATAACACAGCAACCTATGGACGAACCATGGTGAGTGCAGACAGACCAAAGAAGCTCTTCCGGTCATCGGTGGCCGTATCCTCCGACTTACAAAACAACAAATAAGAACAGTCACAGCTGCTCTCAGGATATGGCTCATTTAACAAACATCTCTATGTTATATGAGTTACTGACAGCCCTTTATATAGAGCCTGCATGAAGGACGACGAGACTGCGGCGCACGTGGTGCTGAATTGCCCTGCGATCGCCACATACAGGGCTAACTACTTCTATGTACTCTCCGAGAGGTCGCCGGCAAGTTCAAAATCCTGCTGGCCTTTCTTGAGGAGTTGGGGTGGATCAAATAATCCATTCCCACCCCAGACTCAAAACAATCACCACAGCGGGGAATTGCGGAAATCAGCCCGTTACACCAATACCAATGTCCTTTACGTGTGAATGTCGCTCATGAATGATGATAATAATTGTCTCTGATGCTTATACACTTCAATATGGTAGTTACCTATCTTGAAGTTGACGGTGGTAGTGGTAGGGCAGGTGAAGAGGCGCGGCAGCACCATGTACAGCGGGATGTCGCGCGAGCGGCACACGTCGCCGTCGCCGATCTGAATATTCTGGATCTCCGTCGCTGGAAACAAGGCTTGATGTTATCATCATAATGGGAACAATGAATTGTACTATAGCTTGTTTTAAGTTTTAAAATACTGTTATCCTTACCATCCTTGGAGTATCCCTCAGCACAGCCACAAGTTTCGACCCGTACCAGCTGCAGCTCTATGGACCGGATTGGCACAGAACATTCATCTACTCGAATCTGTGGAATAGTAGCATTTACAATGATATGATTTGTAGATTAAGATCTCTCATACGCTCCACATCACAATACTTTTGCTGTAAAGGTGTTGTTAAATGGCGGAGGACCTTTCCAGTGAGAGGTTTGTCCAGTGGGCACACGGTGGAGTCGATCTCTGCGTAGATCTGGAAGTGAGGCATACCAGGGCGAGCCCCCGCGCCCCCACTCCCCATGCCCCCGGCCCCTGGCACGCCCCCCGCGCCCCCGCCTCCGCCCGCGCGGATGCTGGCCGGCGTGACCTCGCACCGCACCGGCTTCAGCGGCGCCGGTTCTTGCTGCAAGTACACATTACGACTAATTATGTACAGATCAACCATTCATGTCAATATTTCAAAACAAACTGACTACTGTTCTCAAGTCAAAGTATATATTTTTGTTACATAGTATTGAGATTAAACTATGTATTCCTAAAATTTTTGTCAAATAATACCAATTAAAATTACAATTTAATGCCCCACCTGCTTATATTGTACAAAGAACTGACAGCTGGCATTGAGTGGTTTGTTTAAGAAGGATCTCTTCATGCTGCATTTGAGTGTGTACATGATATTAACAAACACTCCATGATAGGTCTCCAGCAAGCCTGGGTACCCGGGTGATACGGCTTGCCGGGCTCGGAGTGGCATCTCAAAAGGTATCTCCGTCACACCCACAGGGATCTTGCCTGGAGGAGCCAGCTCAATACATGTGTTTATTAGGTTTATTGGCTGTCAAATAAACATAAAAAAATGTGTCACTAAAATATACAAATAATTTATGTAATAAATTATGGTAATCTAACCCAGCATTATGCTGCACATGTTTTTGAAGGTAAACAGTTAAACAAGTACTATTCTTTATTCATACAAATGCACATATAGTAAAATCACTGTTAAATAAACCATTAGAAATTTATAATTTACCTTAATACTATTGGAGAATGCTTCGAAGATGCCCACATTTTTGGTGCTGAGCTGCAGGTTCACAGAGCCTTCCATAGTGAGTGCAAGTCCCTCATGTCTGACATCATTGCTACTCTCCACAACAGCCACCCCTGCTATAGTCTCCTGAAAAAAATATAATTACAACTAGCTGACCCGGCAAACGTTGTTTTGCCATATAAATAAAAAATGTAGGGGTGGACTACCCCTAACATTTAGGGGGATGAAAAATAGATGTTGGCCGATTCTCATAGATACCGGATAAGCACAAAAAATTTCATCAAAATCGGTCAAGCCGTTTCGGAGGAGTATGGCAACGAAAACTGTGACACGAGAATTTTATATATTAGAAGATAATCTCACTAGCTAGATACAATGGTACATCTGGGTCATAACACCAACTAATTTAAATAGCCTTTACCACTAACATATTTTTTTAATCAACTAGAATCCAGTTCAAATCCAATTCTAGTTGATTATGGCTCCATTGTGTTTTTGATGATTCTGCCAATATTGAATAAAATCTCAGTTGCAGCAGTCTTTCTTCAGTCTGTTAATAAATCTTAAGCCATGTGTTTACAAATAAAGGTGTGTGTGCCTCTAATACTCTCATATCATACTAGCTTCTGCCCGCGACTTCTGCGGGGACTTCAGAATGAGGTCCAGCCGGGATAAAAAATACCCTATGTGTTAATCCAGGTTATAAACTATCTGTGTGCCAAATTTCATCCAAATCCGTATAGTAGTTATTGCGTCAAAGAGTAACAAACATCCATACATACAAACTTGCACCGCTTTCACGTTTATAATATTAGTAGGATTGTAAAAATTTGTGTGTTGTAAAAACAAGAACTTTTAGCTTACGCCTTCATGATAAACTTTGCTGGCCCGTTTAAGAATGATTGTCAAATTTGTAGACATTCCGTTAATCTATCTATCGTGTAATATTTATAAAATATTTGAAGGACGTTAGTAAACAAACTAAAATCAAGAAGATGACATTGGATGACATTAGGAGTTTGCACCAAAGAGGTTTGCACAGGGAGTTTGACAGTCACAAATCCACCATTACACCACAGACTACAAAGAGAGTAAGAGATACACCAGCAAGACCAGCACATTACATTCATAGATAAGAACATAAACGTAGGATAGATAAAGATCTACAAAGCCTACTTTGGGTATGGAATCTCTTACGGAAATATCACATGTTAGAAAGAGAAAGCATATTTAGGTTCGGTCAGCACTATTGGCAGATGTTGTTTTCTCCAGTGTCACTGTCAAAAATCACGCTAACTTATATTTGCTGTATTGTCAGTAAATCCTGTATATTTTATAAAGTTTTAAAATTTATAAGCGATGCCTAGTTGTTGTGTTGGTGACTGCGATGTTTCTTATAAAAATAGTCCAGAAAAACATTCATTTCACAGGTAAATTGTCAACAACAGCATATATTTTCATAGCCATATTTTGGAAAAAACTATCTTTACAAAATTTATTTGGAAAAACAAATCCCATCTAGAAAATAGTGAATTTTCTCTATAGTAAAAAACAATGGTCATAAAAGCAATATTGAGTACGTTGTTCTAATATAAATTTTCATTTCATGTACACAAAGTAGTGACTTGTCAGTGTCGACTATAGTGTCGATGAAATTTTAGAACAAAAAGTTCCGATATCAGAATTTATTTAAAGTGTTGATGTATCTCTGCACATTGATTATTTTTCCAAAATCTTAATTGGATTACCTAATACTATCGACACAGAAGATGAAACCAAAATGTTTGGAAACGTTTCTGTCTGTTTGTCGGTGTGTCTGCCCGAACGCTTATAACATATAAGAAGCTAAGCGTAGCTTAGTGGCCCAGGTTACGTAATCACGCTATTACAGTCTGTAGTCCTCAAATGTGGCTCGAATCCGGACCGCCAACCTACTTTGTGCGGACCTCGGTTGTTAATAATGATCTAACGAACTGCGCTAGTAATATTAATTTTAAAAACAGACTCCGAATGAAACTTGTTGTTGATTCCTGCGCTATCATCTTTAGGCGGTGAGCACTGAGCCTATATGTGATAGCGTAATGAGTATGTTGTTTATATATTTTTTAGTACAAATTCAAGAGAATATCACAATTTTATGATATATTTTTTATACAGAAAGGTTTCCTATCGATGCTAAGGAAAAGGAATAATAGATGAGACTAGTTGATAAAGAAAAGAATAAAGATAAAGGAGAACAAAAAAAATAAAGAAAAGGAAGAAATAAGAAAAGATAATAGGATATAAAATATATTTTTTTCGGGGGCAAACGTTCAAAAACGCGCCCGGCCTTTATGGATAAGACCGGGTTGTATAGGATTCTTACCCCACTAAAACCACTTCGGTGGTCACCATCAGCATATGGACGGAGGCACGTAATAGACCAGCTCCAGCATCCCCGCTATGCAGCGCATCCCTGAAGAGACTGTAAAGGGGTCTCCTCTAAGCCTCGCTGTACACGATAGCACGTGACCACTATGCCACCGTCTTCTCTGGGATCACGATGGGTAAATAAAGTCCCCTCTCTAAGCATCTGTGACCCCAAAGGGCCGCCTGCCTTAAATCATGCAATCATGCTGTTAGGCGCCGAGGCGGTTTCCTCCGAGATGCTTTCTTCTCCAAGCGGGATCGGCCCTCTCACAATCCTGCTCGGCGGCCTCTTTCTGGACATCAACAGTCTCACAAAAGGAAGCCATTTCTCTCCAGTTCACTGAATCTGCCAGCCCTCACTACTACCGGCAGAGACAGGTCTCGCCCGATACTGGCTCTTAGTACCCGCCGCTCAGTGGTCTAGGCAGGGCACACCTCAAAAGTGTGCTGCGCTGAGTCCAGACCAACTCCGCAGTGGTATTAGGATAGGTAGGTAAAATCATTCAGTCAATCATCATCTCAATCAGTCATACTCTATACACTGCTCAGGGTCCTTAAAAGCTGCTTTTTTACAAAGTACCTATTACCAATGAAATATAGCTATAATGTGAGCGCATGATTTTTTTATTATAATAATGTAATTAATTAATTTACTGCAATAAATAATACCTACCCTTGTGATTTTAGTTTTACTAACATAATTTTATTGAAAATATTTTAATTTTGTATACCAATTCTTTACATCTGAAATATTGTTTATCGATAACTGATATCGTGTCAATATTTCCACGTTGTACATTACTATTGCACTCACACATTGACAATTCAAAATCGGTTGCACTTTTTTGAGCTCTATGTCCTTCTATGGGGTACCAAAAATATTCTAATTCTATGGATAAGAATATGTACTATTTCTATTTAACAAGTACCTACTTCTCGGGACATTAGATACATGATTTGTGTGTAATTTTACCAATACCTTAATGATAATCAAAGCGTGTTTCTTCTGTACAGAAGCTTTGCTAAGCCTACAACGATTTAATATTCATATTAGCAAAATTATAATACCTACTTTTAATAGTAACGTATATAAAAAAAAACAACATAGTATATTAAATCCACTAAATAATTTAATACAACGCACAACGGTGGGTATTCATTTACCGGTGTAAAATATGAAAATATACCACTAAATTAATAACTAGGCAACTTTTGTTTATCTGTCAAATCGTTTTCCAACTGTCTAAAGAAGACGAAACTGGTTGTCAAAATACCTCTCAAGACTGGCCAAAATAATCAAAGTAATTTTCACGATATCAAGCTTTATAGCAATGCAGTAGAGTTTAAAATATAAATTTTGGTGTAGTTTTATAAAGTTGAACTTGAGTAGGGATGTGTACAACACAGGACTCTCCATATGTTTTAGTTGACATGCGCAGCGGGAAAATAAAGTAAAATCAAATACAGTCAGTTGAAAAGTAATGTCCGCTAGCGGCGGTCGGTTGTGAAACGTCTTGTATTAATAAATTTACGATTTTTATTTATTTTGTTACGTTTCTAAATATTTAATTGTGTTGATCTGGTTTTAATATTGTGCGTTTGTTATCGGCTATACAGTTTTGTTTTCTACAAAATCTACTCGAACAGGTGATGCCGATAAGGGCTCCCCGAATGGATCGATATCGGTGACTGAGCTTGGTCGAAAAACTACGCAAAGAAAGGGGTTGTTCGAAAATGGAGAAGTCGGCACGGCCACGGACGGCTCTCAACGAGTGCGTGAAGGTGGTGGTACGATGTCGACCACTCTCTGAGAAGGAGAAGAACGAAGGCTTCGAAGAGGTGAGGCAGCAGTAGATACGTTGTTTATATTGGGTGCCTGGCTGCGCAGACTTGGTGCGTCGACTCCACTCGGTGACTGAACCGCCGGAAAGTATTCTGTTTGTGTTTTTACGTTTTCAAAATAGAAGCAGCACGCGATTATGATACAGAACGCGCAATTGTGTTCATAAATTATTTAGGCATTAGTATCGAGATATTTTGCATTTTGATTGTCGCTGAAGAAAGGAGACAGGCGTGAATCAAATGTGCGTGGGTCCGCATTCCTTGCAAAATGTACGCCTATGCAAACATGAAGTACTTAATCTCGATAGTAACAATCCCTTGCACAATGTACCTCAGTAATAAATTAGAAGCCAGCCACGTAACACAATGTAATCATATAAATAATAAGTTGGCCACCTTGTGGTAATAGTATTGAGTTAATGTTAATTACCTTCTACCTTCATACATAGAAGTCATAGAATTACATTTTTAGGCTGGTCCAAATGATATTAATATTTTTTACAAAGGTAAGATATTGTTCAGGCATTATTAAGTTTTTTTTATTTATTTCCTCTTCAATAATTACATTAGGAATAATCACATCTCTTAGTCTCAGATATGAATTAGTATAGTTATATTCAGGGTAGAGCACCAGTACTTGTGTGAAATTTGTCATTTTGTGAAAAATACTCAATACATTCAATACTTGGTAGTTAATTAATCCAATAATATAAGATAATAATGAAAACTATAAAATACATAGATAAAGAAGTTATAATATCTACTTATACAAGATACAAAATTCTTATCTTTGAGTATGAAAAATACAATTGTTAACTGTATATGATGATACAAATAAATAACAAAACATTGACACATTTTATGTTTGTATTTGTAGCTCTTGCTTCATACAAAGTTTCTTCAAAATAATATATTCAGCCGGTTGTGTAGCATAATAGAGCAGTTAAGTATCTGCATCCACTTAACACAGTGATACAAATATTTGTTAGGCTATTTCCTAGTCTGTGCAATATTGTACCCTTTTATACTAGAAGTGGTTCTGAGTAACATCACAACTAAATCATCTTACAGTGCATTGTGAGTCATGCACATAAGATAAGGAATGTTGATTGTATACATTTAGCTAAGTAGGAAGAAGGCTTATCCATAGGGCTATTTTCAGTTTAACACATATTATAATTACTTGAAATCCTTAAATGGACAAAGGTGATTTATCTCATTATATTAATTAAAACTCTAAATATAGATAGGTACATAAGGAAACTGTTTATTAAATTTGTGTTAAGAATAGTAATTTACCTCATTCAAACATTGCAAGTTCTGTGAACTATATCATAATCCTGGTGTGTATTCATAAAAATTCACTGGAAACATTAGCAATTCCCATAGATAACATTAATAATAATAATTTATTGACATAAAATTGTGGGTACAATTTGTGTGAAGTCCCTGACTCCTAAGCTAGGTGATAAGCCTGTGTGACAGGGGTCAGGATCATCTCTACCTGTACCAAATAAACATAGACTAAGCTACATAGTATTTCTTCTGTTGCACATAAATTATAAATGAATGCGGGTACAATTTTAAAATAATAATATTTTATGATCAAATAACTATGTATCTGCTAAAGATTTGAAAACGTCATCAAAATAATATAATAATAATAAAAATATTTATTTTCTCATCATCACATTACATGGTTAGTATAGTAAATAACAACTTATATAGAGACTGGTGTCTGATATAGGTAAAACCTGTGTTACACAGTCTACAGATCACCAAATAAATCATGATAAGTCTTTTAATTTAAAATGTTGCAAATCAAATTATTGGGTCTCAAGATTTCCAAAGAAATAAATAAACATATCAGTAGCTACTTTCCTTACGCTAAGACAGGTAAGTAAACATATACATAAGTGTCATAATTATGGTCCGGCGATCTCGGACAAGTTCCACTAAGTAGCTTTAATTACGTAAACGTGATCCTGTTGGTCGCTAAGTGGCGCGTCTCGCAAACAAAGGAGGCTGCGTTGTCCTCGTGAGCCAGCACTCAGCATCGTGGCGACGTTTTCTTACTCAGTAATTAACTTCATTGATAGACCTTGTTTCCTTGTGTGCCCGAGATTTGCGATGGTAATTAAGTACGTAAATGTTTACGAATGCCTCCGAGTGTGTAATGAGATGGTAGTTTATCTACATATCATTATTATGTACGTTAATTTCTATGTAGGAATAAAAACGGTGTAGTTGGCGCCGTGTAGGTGCGCTAATAATAAATACTGCGCTGCCTTTCCAGTAAGACATATGATTCTTATTGTCAAATAAAGGGAATCACCCTAGAATACTTTCAGTATAGGCCTCCTTTCGTTTTTGCCAGCCTCTTTGGTCTTGTGCATTCCTAGTCCAGGTGTCCACAGCTTTGATAATGTCGTCAACCTAACACGATTTCTGTGACTCGACCTTGGCCATCATTCGGCCAAAACTTTTCACCATCAGCTATCACCACGTTTGTCCAACTTCACTAATACTTATGATTAATCAACCCGATGCAGTTGTCGCAGACGAATTTTTTAAATTACGCACTCTATCCAGCAGTTATGCCCATCAATGTGGACAGTCTCCTTAGTGAGCGTCCACGTTTCTAGAATGTAAGTCTGCATGACACACTGACTGGAAACACGATGATAAGGCATAATAGGATCTGTTTTGAACCGTAAATATGCTGTCTACTCATGCTGTATTATACCGCAGATCTTCTCTTTGGGAGTCCACCGATTGATGTTTGACATCCCTTTAGTCTTTTACATAATTATATGTATCCATCTCATAAGATTGACTTTCAAGGAGGAATCGGAGAGTTCTTTTAACATTCTTTGAAGAACTTCCAGAGACTCGCCTAATAAGGTGTGAATTATATAGGTTAGGTATATAGGTATAGGTCTGGATCAATGCAAACCTAAGATGCGACATGTAATCATTGATGTGTATTCCACTGTGGTCCCATCTGAGTAACAATTATACAACATAATATTTTTATTTTGCTCATAAAACACGGTACAGAGGTTTGAATTAAATATTTTTGTTTTTAATTATTTAAAACTTTTAATACTTACTCCATACGTTGTATAATTACTGCAGCGTAACATTGTTTAAACAAATCAAAAGGCATGCAATGTGTTGACCTGCGCGTACTCGTATGTAGGTGAGCGCTAATGTCCATATAGGTAAGCGGCAGCGCCATATTAGGCGCAGATCATCTGGTGGCCTTCTGCCTGCCCGCCACCGTAACAACGCGCACTGCATTGTACATTTGTACCTCAGCAACTTATAATCTCTCTTTGTAGGAAAAGTACACTAAAGCGACATGGATAGCTGCAAGAAAGTTCAGTTTGCCCTATTTTTAAAGTTTGGTGATGTCAT
Source organism: Xylocampa areola (assembly GCA_935421205.1). Lineage (NCBI taxonomy): Eukaryota > Metazoa > Arthropoda > Insecta > Lepidoptera > Noctuidae > Xylocampa > Xylocampa areola. The sequence continues at coordinate 18,252,501 of OW285216.1, read as the reverse complement.
TCGCTATGAACGAACTTGCTTTTTACGACAAGCTCGGTAAAAAACTGTCACGTAATATTGAATTCAATTTCCCACTTCAAGAGCATTCCTCCCGCCCAAATTTTCGGTCACTTCGGCATTTCTCCACGAAGATTAGCCAAGTACGCAAGAGATATTATAGTGCACAAGTGTATGCGCAAACACAGGAGCGCTCACTTTTCCTTCATTCTCATAGTCCGATGGGACGGCAATCCGACACTACCGGAGAGAGATCAGGCGCAGGACAACAGGAATGAACAACAGTAGATAAACGCTGAATCACTAAGTAGCCAGAAGCCTAGAAATAAAATTCCAGTATTCTGAGTTTTTTTTCGCAAAATTGTAACGACTGTGCTGCCGTGTCACCAAACCGTTTACCTTTCGAATCACGAAAAATAAAGCGAAATACAAACGCGACAAAAAGGTGTAGCTCACGTATCTCCCACTGATTGAAGTTTGGTAGGTAATATGATGTTTTTTGGAGCGATCCTCTTTTCAGCGTCGTAATGTAAGCCGAGATGCCAACCGATATTAGTTTTTGTTGGGGTGAAACCTAAGCACCAGTTAGCGGTTTCAGAATTACGGCAGTAACAATACATTTGCCATTCGGTAATTTAACAGCTTTGAAATCGACCTTCAGAGCACCGAGATTAATGATCAATTTTGTTAGAACTTGCGTAATAATTGCTTGTAGAATTAGGTGCATTATGTTACGAAAATGTTATTTTCCAGTGAATTTGGCTCGTGCTACAGAAGATGCGGTTAGCCTACTTGGCTATATAAATCATAATGTAGTCAAATAATTTTATGAGGTTCTATATGTACTCACTCACATCGAATATGACAATCCATAATATAACTGATAAGTACTGTAAAGATCACGGCGATGTTAACAAAAAAGAAACCAGTCAAAAAGTAGTGGTACTATTTTTTGCATTATAAAAGTTATCCATATTTTTTTATAAATTACGCCGGCGTGGCATAAATGCATCGAATTAACTGCTAGCTGGTAAAAACCACCTTAAAATTTTCCTGTAATACTACTATATAGGGGTAAAATAACATTCACGCAATGTTATGAAATGGCGGATAATTTCCAGCGTTCTGAAAGCGGGCGGCGCACGCGCACCTGCCCGTGAAAAGCAGCATTCTATTTGATTTCCTGCTGCGACAGGGACGCACTCGCCGGCGTCGCCGTACGCGGTACGATACGTTTCAAGGTTCCATGAGTCCGTGACTGAAGTTACAATCAAATAATATTCCTACCTATACAGTATTAGATGCTTCAGTTTTACATTTCAGTTACAGTTAGTCGTTTCAACACACTTAGGTTAGATACATCACCATCATGAAAAGATGGCCGAAACAAAATAATTAAACAAAAAAAGTAAAAAAAAGTAGAAACTGTGTTCTTGAAATTGTGAACGTTTAACCTTCAGACATTTCAGGGTCTTAGTAACTTGTAAAAAAATGTAGTTTTTACTTCGTCATTTTACTAATACAAGTATATTGTGCCTTAAAGTAAGATGGACATTAATCGTCTATTATTTACGCTTAGCTCGACAATTTGCAAAATTGTATTAATGTAGTACCACAGATTACTTAATAGTTGCTGCGGTAGAACGTCTATAATGTGTGTTTACCGAATTTATCTATTGTAATAACGTGAACAGAGAAATTCAGATAAATAGTTGTATGTTGTATGAAACATTGCCGATTGCAGAACTTACAGAGGAAGTACTGAGTGTAGGTGGGATTAGATTGAAGTTTTTGGCACATTGTCAATTGGAATCTCTCATGAAAGTATTATTTACACAGTTTTTAACAAGCTAGCGAGACACCACGGCAAACCGGCTTACGTTACGTAACTATTATAGAAATATTTCGCTAAATACCGGAGAAATCTGCACAGTTATGCGATGCAACAAAACAAAGCAGAATTTGCCTGTCCTTGTACTTGAAGAACATTGAAATTCTGCCAAATACTTGAGACAGTACACAACTTCGGCACTACTTTTTGTTAAAAAATATATTTATTTCGGTAGTTGGCTAAATAGCCCGGTTAGTGGAGTGTGATATTAGGATAACATCAGAACCTGGCGCATGGATAACATTTGGTGTGACTAGATAGAAGGAGACTGTATCGGTGGAGGTTACCACCAACAACAGCATTCCCAAAGAGGGTTGTCGTCAGGCAGGCGGCCGGTCATAAAATAAAGCCAAAACTTTGGCAGCATGCCAGATACAGGTATGCTGCGACGACCCCAAATAAATTGGGATATGGGCAGGGGGATGATGAGTTGGCCTAAATAGTCGCAAGGAACACCAACCTTGGTTAACTTGACCAACCTTGGTAATATCTGATATTCTTGAGTTGTTTTTCTTACCCAGGTAATTTATATTTTGTATAGGTGAAGAAGACCCGCGCCGAACAGACATGGTACGAGCGCCTGTCTACAAAAACGCCGGTGGACAGTAAAAAGGGTGATGCCCGTTCACAGGTCTGAATACTGGTGACAAGCCACAACTAACACGTCGGCCATGTTGGATAATAACGCACTAACACGGTGTGGTCACAAATTGGAGCGCATAACCCGGATCTTATTATAGTGTGCAAAAAGTTTCAGCAGTTTTTATACTTACAAGAATTCAGTGATTATGTCACTCATTCTGTTTTAGTTGGACACTGAATTCAGTTTGAGTTGATATTCTAATCATATGCTTTGTCATCATTTATACGCACGGAGATCATTATGCCATTTTTTACTTTTAATATGGATTTGAGCATTCAATTCCAAAAATTATAATTAATTTGTTTTTTTTTTATATTATCTCTTAATTTAATCCCAGGGGTAAGGAGGTCTAATCACAGGTCTGGTAAATTACAATAGTAATGAAGGTGGCTTGACAAGTAGACGCTAGAGTTGGTAACAACGCGGTGGTGGTTGATATCGGTATCGGTGCTTACTCAATTGTTCAAGGAAACACGCGTAGGAAATATACTCAGTAATGTACGGCATTTAGCATTTATTGGCGAGAACTCACGCACTAAGGTAACGACTGGCCAGCAACGGTACCTACTTAGAATTATTTTAAATCTAAGCTAAGGTCCTAGGCATTTGGACAGGGGAGAATCTAATAATATATGAGCATGGAGAGAGATAAAATGGTAAAGCAATGATGTTGACTTTTCGTATGTGCTCCCTGGTGGTGGTAACTTAATTTTTGCCGTAGAAAGGAAGACACAATAAGGCTTATTCCCATTACGGGCTGCAACTTATGTAATGCAGACTGCAATAATTGACTCATCCATCCAGAATGAAAATTACCGTCTTTTCAATCTGCGGTTTGCTAATACGCGTTGCAGTAGATGCTGACTGATACGATTTCAGGAGTGTCCTTGTCTAGGGGTCTGTTTGGATAAGTCATAATTTATTTTGTATGGTGGAGGACAAATAGTCTGTGATAAACCGTCCCACGTCTAGACAGCAGACACGGGTCATTTACTTTAATATCTTCATAGTAAAATATATCGCTCTTCATAAGTTTCATCGTCTCGTTCACTAAGTTTCACTGCTAGATTTTCAGGATTGATTTAACGTAATTTTTTTGTGATCTTTGCATAACATAGAGTAGCGATAATATGGAGTTGTTATATTTAAAGTGCTTTGGTTTATGTGTGATAGTAACAAATTAAATACAAGCTCTTTACTTTGCCTCGCTTTAGTTTAAGGTTTTACCTGCTAGTGCTTTTACAAAGACCTATGGAAGTGTAAAACATATTACTTACATGTTATGTGCTATTACGAAAAATGTGCCCAAAGGATTGCTCATCTGTCATTTATCGATGACTTTAAAGGTTCATTAACGTGTATTAAATAGTTTAGTGTATTTGACTATAGAATAATGCATACCGCACTCCTCATTCAGTGTCGGTCTCTCTTTAAACTTGTAACTCCATGGAGAGCATCATATATGAACAGTTCCGTGACGTGTGTGCTGTGTGGCAGGTGGTGAAGGTGTGGCCGGAGCGCGGCGCCGTGCAGGTGTACAACCCCAAGGGACAGGACAAGATGTTCACGTACGACGCCGCATACGACTGCACCGCCGACACTCAGACCATGTACGATGAAATGGTGAGTTCAGTATGATACTTGTTTCCTTTTTATTGGTAAAGCTGTGCCCTGCGGCATCACCCGCGTATAATTATATTATAATTAGCCTAAGTTACTCCTTATATAGTCAGCTACCTACCAGTAAAATCCTATTAGAATCGGTCGAGCCGTTTCGAAGATAAGCCGGAACAAACAGACAGACAAACATTTTAAAAACTGATATTTAGGCATTCGGTAACGTGCAAATAACTGTATAAGCTTAATAAAAACTATTATTTTGATATTACAAACAGTCAATTTTATTTATTTGTATTGTGATGGTAGTAAAATCAACATGTAGATGATGGCTTGTACAGAAGTGGACTAGAATAATTTCTAGTAAATTTTTGGTGATCCATATTGTTGAGTTGTTGCAAATCTGTGCTGGATGCATGTCACCTTTCACCTTGCATTACATTGGTAACCGCTGAAGCCATTACGTTTGTATTATGAGCGCTGCTGCCATAGTCTTGATCATCTACAAGTTGAATGGTTATTCGCCATGTTTCGCTATACACATTAGACCCTATTGCGTCAGCCAACATATTGATTTTATAATTACACATTATGGTAATCACAAGTCACCTTATATATGTATGTAGGTATGGTGTAAATATATTATGTTCTAGGCTAAAGTAAGTCCACGTCACCGACTTTGATAGTTAGAAATGTAAATGTATGATCAATATAAAGTTTTCATGTAGGTACTGAATTTATCAATATAGAAAGCCACATTATCAAGGTTCATACAAAAGCTAATTCCTTAAAACGTACGATTAGATTAATAATTTCAATTTAAAAAATATCAAGACGAATCAATAAGAAGAATCTAAATTTTCTCAATAACAGAATAGTAGGTACATAAATATACAGGATGGTAATATGAGATGAGTCTAACTAAAGGCACAGTAAAGGCCTCAAACGTTGTAAGCAGTATCCCTAAGTTTTGTTATTTTTTTTAATTGGTATAAATATCAGAAGTATTATAATAAACCAACTTTTAACCGGATTAATCGCGTGTATTATTGGTTTGTTTTTCCTGACGTTTCGAACACTTTGCAGCGTTCGTGGTCGCAGGAGGAATCGCGAAAACCTAATATATTACTATATCAGAAGCATTTTCTGAACCTCAGTTGGTTCAGAAAATGGTTAGAGTTCTAGAAATGTTACAAATCACCAAAAATATTCCTATACATTCCGTACGGAAAATCGTTTCGTATATAATTTGGCATCATAATAAACTTGAGTGTTGACGAGTATTTTGATGAACGTATTTTTTGTTAAATCTGTATGTCCTATAAATGTACATATATCCACAACCTTGGTACCTACATTAAGTAATATTTTTTTGTGGAAATAAAGTCGTCCAAAAATTTTCTCCTAAGGCTACAATGGATGGGGGGAAGCCCTTACCGAAACAACCAAATTATTACCTTACATTGAATTGACTAGGTATTGGTTTCAATAGAATATTTAATTGACATACACTTGGGTGTTTCTAACAAAAGCTGTGGAACCTGTTAGTGATTGCATCATTATTAAGGATCATAATTATGCAACGTATCATGTCTTTATGCATGACCGTGAACACTGAACAGATGTCAGTGATGATATCTCACGTCCTGTTGACTGTGGATTATACCCCCTAAGTAGGTCCTTTACTTCTCATTTCGGTTACCAAAAACTACGAGACGGGCCATTGCTTACAACAGCTCACTTGACACGACTGCAGTACCTAGTTAGAGACTATAGAGGACAGCTCGACCACTGCTTTAGATATATTAATTATATTAAACTCATCAGTAATACAGATAAATCGTTGAAAAGCATTAAAGCGTGCATTTCTTTCCACAAAAAATATAACTTCATCAGTAATAGTTTCAATGTTTCATTCTATTGTTTGCAAGTGAACTGCGCAAGTTCTGTAGGAGCCTCGGAAGTTGGCTGCGGAAGTTGATGTTGTATGGAACTATAGAGCTCTGAGTACCTCTAAGGCCAAGCTGAATAGACATTAGTTAGCGCGTGCTTTCGTTTAGCCCGTGGCTTAGCTATGTTGCCTCTCCATCGTGCAGTTGTAGTTTGTCAGTTGTGCGACAGTGACAAGAATTATTCTTAGCCAAAACACGTGATAAGTAACGTTAATTAACTTGTATCCATCTCTAGTGCCAGCATTTGGAACTTCATCAGGCAGTTAGTTTGTCTGCTAATATTTTTTGTTAAACTTTGATCTTGATTTTGCTTTATTGTCGCCATTATTTTAAAACGTTACAATACGGCGCCCTACGTCCAGCCAAGGTGAGGGTCATACATAAACGCCTTTTATAAAGATGATAACATTTAGGCAAATACGCGATTAAAGTACAAAGGTACCTCTACAGCAGCTGCCCAAAGACATGATCTAGTTAGAGCAGATATCACCATCACCCTGACTGATGATTTTGAAACTGCACAACATCCTCGCATGAAATATATTTTATTGGACATTTTACAGCAATTGTGAAAAACTACAGTGTCTAATGTCTATTAATATTTGAGTGCGTCTGTAATCCAATCACTTTGTGATTTAGTGCGTTTATTTTCGTCCCGTATGTTCATGAAATCTCATGAAATTTCATCACAAAATTATTTTAAAATTTGTGATAGCTCCTTCATCAGCTTCAGGGATTTTAAGGTTATATAAATCTTTCAGGTTTTGAAAGCTCCCAAGCTATTATTAAGGATTTAATTATCTGCAACGTTAATATGTTCATTGAGAAAATATTAGAATAACAAAATGTCTTATATTGTTTAGTATGAATTACGGAAGTGTGTCAGTTTCAGCGGAGCGTTGTATAATAATATCGCAAATGTATGAATATCAGGAGAAATCTGAATCTAGTGGTCGCGAGTGCCGCATTCCCTCGCGCTGCTGCACGCCGCGCGCCGCACGCCGGGCGTCCGCCGCCGCCGCTGGCGTATTGTTGCTAAAAATATTACATTACACCAATCACATGCGACACTGAGTAAAATAGAACAGAAGCTCCATCCCATACAATGTTCGCTGTCAACATTTTCAGTAAATATTAACCACTAAATATAGCTGACATAATGGTCTCAAATTGCTGTTTATTTCAAATTTTAGCTTTGATTTGGTCTTGCGATAATTCTGTATTAAAAGACATCTTCTATCATGTGTTTTGTTCATTGTGTGCAGTAAGCCTTCAGTACTTCTCTAGTATTGAGCGTAGTGTACTCTATGCGACACTCGCATGTTTTAGAAATGTTTACGTCACGAGAACATTCCTGGGAGTGTACTGGTTAATATATTAGCGGGTGAACTATTACGCGAAAATGTTGATTAATCGCGTGATTTATATGTGTGCGTCACACGAACTATATTTATTTGATAAGTCTATGATGATGATATCAGTATTGTCAGATTTATGTGTTGTCAGTCTGCGCAGGCGCTCTGGGATTTGAGGTGATAAATCTTTCCCAAATTCATTGTTCTAAAGCTAAGCTACTGCAGCTAGACAAATCTATAATTGTCTGGGACTCTTATAGAATAAATATTGTTAATCTATAACAGAAATATTAACGCTGCCTCGTCTTAGGAAGAATACATTAACCAGATTATATTTTGAGTTTGTATAAAAAATTTGATTTGCATAAAAAATGTCCTAGACAAAGCGTGATTCAGGCAGTGAGATGATGCTAATCTTATAATGGCGTGCGGCGCGTAGTCCGAATTGAGCAGTACAATGGTGGCACGCGACAACGAGCCGTGTCTCTGAGCGTGGGAGGCGAGGGTTTTCACCTCTGCGGACATATTCGATACTTGTCGGACCGGGGCTTATGTACCTCGGGGCACTCTACATATATTATTAAAAGCATATTTTATTTTGTCATGAAATTAAAACGGTCTAATCATTAGACTACTCACGTAACTAAGAAAAACCGTGCAACCGAAATACAAACTCATCAATTTCACTTATGTACTGACATAATGGTAGTTTAGACAATTTGTCTTAAAAGCAGCAAACTGTCAGTAGGCCTGTTTTAATTATGAAGCCATACACATGACCTTTTGGTATACTCTTTCTTTAGTCAAATCGCTTGTCGCCGGTGACTGTCAGATACAAGCCTGGTTCTCCGGTGATTGATGGACGCGCGAGTTATTATTGTTGTCCAGCTGATCGCTTGGCAACACCCGCCACTGCTCTTGAGCTTGACTTTGAAACATTTTACGATCCTGTGCTAGTACACATTACTTTGTAGTTGTAGACTGGCGATAACACCAGTATTTAGTACTCCTTTTACGTGTTAGTGATTGCTAATTGACGCAAATATTTTTTGTTTAGTTCAGTTATTGAACTGAATAAGACCTGCAGTATTGCTATTATTAGCACTTGGATATGCACATAATCTCAATGTCAATTAACGTGTAGTATGTACTTATGTTTCGCACCTGATCGAACGCGGAAGGTACCATCTTGCTCCAAACATGCCTCCCACGCGAACTTCGAGTCCGTCCGTTCCACTTTCAATGCCTCGCCTTGACGTCATCGAAGGTCTCTTCAATGCTAGATTTTTCTTCAAAATGCTGTGATTCAACAGTGGTGTAGGTGGATGTGTACAAGAGTAACCTCGCCGCGTCAATATGGGCGGTTGTTTTGTGTTAACGATTAATAACCCATTGTATTAGGACTATAATAGGAAATAACAGACACCTAGCGCGTGCAGACGCGATGACTCCTCAAAGCTTGGCGGTAAAAAGAAGAACAATGACATGTACTCGTATGAATTAAAAACTGACATGTTAACATGAATAGAACAAGAATTCGCGAGACGTATTTTCCGCGTTTGTTTCATGTAGAAGCCATAGTTCAACGCAGTTAACAAATATGACTTCATACTTTTGCTTGTAAATGTATTCACGTCGCAATTTTAACGTTTTATGTTTAAACTACTTGCTTATAGTTATTTTATTGCAGTTTCTACTACAATGTGTGTCCCTGACATCATGCACTAATGTTCTTGACACACAGTTTCAGATAGAGCACGTTGTTTGTTACTTGTACAATTAATATTACTTTAATTGTTTATTATTTGCGCTTACGTGCTACCAATTGTTCCATGAAAATAGATATTATTGAATGATCGCCTTTTGTTCGGCAAATAATTGATTGTACTCGTACAAGCGTGCTCCGACAGTTGTTCTAATAATGCGCTGTATGCATAGTGCGCCGCGACCACAAAGTAAGCTAGTTCAAAAGGCTCATCTCATACGACGCATTGTAAACATGGGGCTCTTAGAATTTTAACAATTATAATATTTTTGTTTATCCATTAAGAAATAATAACATGTAATTGCTTACCTATTGTAAATATCTTTGTGTCGACAAGCGATTAGTAGCGGTGAGCGCATGTGTTATCGTTCGGCGTATACCTACAATCCTGTGTAGTGCAATTAAGTTTGATTTCGGGTATTGTATCAGATGGTCCTTCTGTATCTATGTCTATGTGCCAGCAAGCGCTATACTACTACGGCAAGGCTACTCGCTACCACTATATAATGTTCAAAGCTTACAGTTACGTCATATATATGTTCATAGTATCGACCTTTTTCAGAACGATGATGTGTTTGATGTTATCGACTTTGCATGAAATTATATTTATCTCAATGAAATCACGCTGGCTATACGGAAATTTGGGCCGTATCTAATGCAATCGCTAACGGATTATTGATTTTAACGATAAATTTTAATATGCAGTAGTATTTTAAATTATCACGACAGCTTTAAATTTTCATTAATAAAACTGGAACATTTGTAACACACTGATGGTTTCCGCCGGTTGTAAAATGTATTAAGGAAATAAAAATAAACATTTTCAGAAACCAAGAGCCATCACCTGCAATGCATAAATGATAAAGTCGAACATCTGTTTGTATACTGCTTGCACATTCGCCTAAATTTGTTGAAAATTACATCTGAACACACATTAATAGGGGTTTCACTTAAAAGAGAAAGTATTTTTTATATGATAAATTATATTAATTCGGTTTCACGTGCCGATCCTTTTTTAGCTGGAAGCCCGTGTGTCTATGGCCGGGCTGTGCGTGCTCGACACACCACTACAAACCTTTACCCGTCCCCAGGGAATCGTTTCTAACGTGACTTACGTGAACCTTTGCCTACTACTGAAACATTTTATCCTTTCATCTCATAAATTAGTCGCAAACAGAACTTGGGAGTCTCTCCACTAGTAGGAAAAGTATACATACTTTTTGTACATGTAAGGCTAAGTTATTCTCGTTTAATATGGAGCCGGTTCCGTACTTTTCTTTTGCCACATGTTACACTTAGTGAATAAGAGCTCTCAATAATCTATACATATCTGCTTACCCACGACACTCTTCAAGCAATCTTATGATTATATTCTTTATTCTTCTATAATATCATACTTGTTTCAGGTCCGTCCCCTAGTAGCCTCGGTCCTCGATGGTTTCAATGGCTGTGTGTTCGCGTACGGACAGACGGGCACTGGCAAGACGCACACGATGGAGGGCACGGCCGACCACGAGGGCATCATCCCGCGCGCTTTCCGCCACATCTGGGCACACATCGAAAACAGCGCCTCTCCTGACGTCACGCATCTCGTCTCCTGCTCCTACATCGAGCTGTACCTCGAAGACGTGAGGGACCTGCTGTCGAAGGACTGCAAGAAACTCACAATTAGGGGACAGGTATTGTCAAATGTGTTTTATTCATCTACGTTAGTACGGTGTACCTTCCTCGCATTCATTTGTTTTGGCTTCCCCTGACCTGTTTTGCATTGAAGTTGGTGACAGTGTTACGCGAATTGCTGTTTAGCGACCACGGAAACTGAATAACCTCGAACAGCTAATCAGTAGTTTACCTAAGCCGTACTGACTTACCTGTAGAGCAATCATCCTTATTATATCATACTCGACGTGAGTTAAACGATTACCAAAATGTTTTTTCAACTGTTTGTTATTTTATGTTAGTAAAGCAAATGTTAGTGTTCGTAAAATCACAGGTGCGTTGTTGACCCTGCCATACAGCCGTACTGTCCACACCATCGTCATCTGGGTCACGGTGATGTTAAATTACCCGTTTACAAAATAGTGGCTCTTTTATTTGTCATTCATAATTATTCTGATTACCATAAATGTATGTCCAACAATGGTCGTTTGTTCTAAATGGGTTCTATGACAGTTTTGGGAACATTTGTTGGTATTTAACTATTTAGCTACAATGCCAGTAATTATTGTATACGGAAATTCATTTAAAGTTATTATATTAAATGGAAAAAGAGAATACGGTCGCGAACAGGATTCGAACCTGCGCCTCCCGGATGAATACTCCAGGCGCTTTGACCACTAAGCCATCTCGAAATTCATTTAGTAGTATATTTTGTGCATTTTTTTTGTCTGCCACTGTCTAGTGGTTCCAAGTGCAATTGTTGCACGTGAGTGCACTGCACGACCAAGGGATGGAAGTTTAATTCCATCCCTTGGTCGTGCAGTGTTACTGGGTTTTCCTGGTAGGAAATTCTCAGCTGTAGCCGGAGTTTAACTGTGCCCTTTTAATGGCAATAAGTTCACCACCTATTTATTATATGGAACTTAATAGGTGCAACGGTGAATGTGACTGTAATATAGATACTTATAACTGCTCAGGGATACAGGCGCGACGCTGTTTACTTTTTGTTAATTTTCTTCTTTGTTCAATATAGGGACTGAATACGATTACGAGTAGATAGCGATTATGACTTCGAAAAACAGATTAAATTGTAGAAGAAGAATTCGCAGAGGTAGAGATGGCTTACTGCGTCAGTCTGGTGTATTTCCAACCCTGCTCGACAGCGTAATTTTTTTTTTCATTTAATATCAGCTTTATCTTAATAACACTTCTGCATATGCGACTCCCTTGATCTCGTTATTAATTTGTTAATAGAAACTTTTATTTAAGAGAATTATCTTGTTATAAGTTACGGTGCGGTTTTCTGGTCTTTGTAGATAAAAACCCCATAAGAATAGATAAAAAATGGTTGCTTATTTTTTGCAACGTGTGATTGAATAGATGGCGTTCCTTTGTGCTTAGTGTCAATATAAACATTACGGCACGCGGCCATTACTGGAGATGGTCAGTTGACACTAGATAAGTCAGCGTGGTGAACGTCAACACTGACGCAACGTGACGCTTCCTGCAAACACAGCCTTCGTACCATTGACTTGTGATCATTACTTTGTACATATAAAATACTAGCTCAGAAGGATTGTTCAATAATGTACTGTTATTTAAACATTATTGCGATTATGAGGTACAGTTTATTGAAAACATAATTATATTAAGCAGTAATAAAAAATATTATCGTTCTTTGATTCTACCGCGTTAGTGCAAAAAATAATGAAGCAGTAAATAGTTAAATGAGTGTATTGTATACATATATGATTAATTTTTTATTAGATTCCTAAAATTATTAGTAAACAATAAAACTAAGAACAGTTGCAAAGATAATTACAAAAAACTATTTAAAATTTGTAAAATTCTCCCAGTTACTTTAAAATATAAATACTTATTATTAGTAAATCAACATGGCAATTACGAGCATAATTCATCACTTGTATCGCATACTCACACCAGGTACCAGGTCGATAGCTAACAGTAAGTATGATGTACCTAGAGTTATTAATTACTATGGAGATAGGACATTAAGAAAACGTTTACCATATTTGTTAAATAGGTTGCCTGTGGACATCAGAAGAGAAACTAATAAAAACAGGTTTAAAAGATTATTAAAGGCACACCTATTGGATAGTATACACACATGAACTATAGTATACATAGTAAATTATGCATAATCACACACTATATTATTAAATTCCCAACTTAAAACATAAAAGACTCACCTGAGTCCACAGACAAACTGTTTAGAACAGTTTTGTGGACCTATATATTATACTAAGGTTAAGCACTATTCTGTAATAATAATAAATAAAATAATAAAATAAAAAATAAATGTAGTTCGATAGTGCTATTTGTCGTGTGACACTCGTGCAGCGAATGTCATTGCGCGCATTGTACGTATCAAACCTTCTGACCGTTCCTGTTCACTGGTTCGTATTTGTTCGGCAAATACAATTGTATAACCGTGACAGTATGATATAACGACTATGACCAATATTTTCCGCCACATTAGCGCAGAATGCTGCCTGACACCTCCCCCCCCCCCTCGACCTCACCACATACAACACATTCATGAATGTGTCCAATCGTACAAAGGAATTAATTTCTGCCGATTTCAGTCTTTACTTCCATTCTTTAACTGTCCAAACTTCTGAAACAAAGAATATGGAAAAAGTTATCTATATTGAATCTCTATTGCAAAAATCAATTGTTTTGTATGCAATGATGCTATCTTTAATTATCATATGATTGGTGTGGGACAAAAAATACAAACTATCATATGATATTGCTGTTCACTTCATAATAAGTAACTGAATAGACTCTTGACCATCGTCGTAGTTTCATGACTGCGCAATTCAGACTACGGCTTATCTAAACATGCGTTACCATCCGCGAGACGAGAGTTGCAATCTCGCATTTCCACCAAACATTTCCATCGCGAGGCAGCGCGAAAACCGTGTTTCCGTTTCTGAGTTAATAAACACTATATGCACAGCAATACGTCTCAATATAGTACCAACAAATATTTCAATTCTCGTCTCGCTCATCCTCACCAAAGATGCGCGAGGAGATTGATACTTGTCGCACAATTTTAAATTCTCACTTCGCCTTGTCTTGAAAAAAGAATATTTTCTATGGAATACACTGGCGACAGACCAAGCTGTTCGTTGGATAAGATAAAGCAAAAACAACCCAACTGATTATAAGATTAATTATTTTATCAACATTTCCTGAAATCGTTTTTGTGTCCTTCATGTATCAGGGTCATGCTACCTGCTAATAAATGTATCGATAACAATTCTTATTGATTATTGTCCGGTCACTGTGACGTGTGACATATGACCGCACGTCACTAGTTCACTATGGAAGCCGCTTCCTCCCATTCTTGTGTTTAATTAATGAGCTCGCGATGCACTTGGCTCGTAGCCAGATAATTCAATATTTATTATGGAACTCAATTAACTGAACTTACGTAATAGAAAGCTTTTTTTTTCAACTTTCAATTGGTCTTATTTTTTTTTCTGCATATAAAGGAACTCATTGCGATTGCCGTATTTACGTAAAATTTGTCATTCGATGTGAAGTTCATCGTTTTAATCCGCGTCTATTGAACAATATGGCCTCATTCACATCCCCCTAATTGACTGCACCGACGGGATTGGTAACATCAAGGCCTGACCTTGCTTGACCAGCCGATTCAGTGAACTGATCCAAATATTAGCGTTAGCATCGTGAAATTCTGTATTCGAACGTAGCACTCCGGTAATAAATTTTCATAAGAATTCATAGACCAAGACGTGAATGGTGGCACCTGTTTTGTCGTTTAGCAATGAGATACGAGACACTCCATTAATCAGATGAGCTAAGCAGGTCACTTCAATCTTCTAATGTGCCTCCGCGGCTCCTCGCAGCGTCATCATGCGTCATGCCGGCCATCCTTGACCATCGCGCGGCAGTATAGCTGTCGCGTCGGGTCAAGGGGTGGGCCTACGCATCGTTAAACAAAATATGCTGCCTTTTCTAATCACATATAATTGACACAGTTTTAGGGCAAGGACGTGTTCAATACAATTAGTTATGACAAGTCGGGTATTTAGCGATAGAAACATAGCATTGATACGTATGAATATTACTCAGATTTTCGAAGAACATGCAGTGTTCATACGTAGAAAAATATTATATTTCCTATTTCTGAAGGAAGTGCACTTCCTTTCTAGATAAAGACATTTACCTACAATGACTAGAAATTCAAAGGTCAACGAGTTTTCGGACGTTAAACTTAGGTAATGAATCATAAAAACACAAATGTTTTGTTCAATTATGTAGGTGCTGTACTGATTCAGTTAGATATTATCCAGTTACCTACCAAGTCTATGTAAAGCCGCCGCAAGGGTGGTATCCGTGGTATGGTGGTGTAGTCAATATCGTTAAGCATAATAACACGTGTCGCGCGGCGCCCGCTGCCGGCTCGGTTGCCTGGCGACGTCCACTCAAACAATAGCACATGCGGCTCATATGTACGAACGTTATGATCGCCTAGTACACCACGCGTGTGGTCAAAGCGAAAGTACTAACTACTAACAAAAAATAATGTGTAGGTAGGTATTTGTAACTCACGAATTTCAGTTTATTATTACATACATTATTCATGATGTTTCTTATATTTGGAAACTAGTATGATTCATCGCATCAAAGTATGTTGGATTATCTGCGGAGTATTTTATTTTTATTGAATAATATGATCTATTTATGTACAAGACACTACACTATTCGCAATAACTCACAACCTTGGTGTGCGTCAAAACGTCTGCTTTCTGCAGCGCCTTGTGCAAACGAACACTTTACGTAATACACCACATTTTATAATGTGTATTGACTTTATGTCAAGCTCACACATTTGTTGAGGTAGCCTTATACAGTTATTAAACCTACTCGTATATATGTATTCGCAAAAACTAGGCGCACTTTTAAGATCAAGGTCGCAATTAAATACGCATTAAATATAATTGCACCACAACACGATTATTCCAAAATCTAAACGTATAAGATAATGTTTTATTGACTTCCTTAATATTTGATTCAATGTTGTTTAGAATAAACGAAGACACGCAGATATGCAAACTTTTCCTGACTGCGATGAACTGATTTCCTTCAGAACAAGATTTGTAATAGGATTTGGGTGCTGAAGGGAATATCAGCAATGATCAATTACAACACTCTTCAAGTCGCGTAACAGTATCATAATTTATTGCTCGACAAAAAAATGCAAGTGAATCTTTACTAACAAGCTACCTAATTATAAAGGGGTGTCTCTTAATTATACAACTGTTATTAAGTTATTATACGATAGCGCACGGTAGCGTTTTCACTTTCTTTACGCAGCGACCGTTTGTCTGTCTCTCGCCAGTCTACCTAGACTTTATGCATTTACTACTTGACCGTCATGTTTTCCTGGTACATGAGTCTAGGAACTGAAAACTAGGAGCATGCTTAAAACTGAAGCTAACCAATACATAAATGATCTCTGCAGAAGATATTCCCAATTCCTCTTTAAAAACTGATCTCCTAAGTCTCATGACAACCTAGTACTATAAAAAATAGTTTCCCGATGAAATCATTCCACTTTCGTTTACATGCGTCCTCGGTGTGTTGGTTCGCAAACCGGCTTTTGCAACATCCTCCCAGTTTTGACAAGTCGACACGGACAACTAAAGGGTCATTTCTTGCACTGTTCCTCTTAGTCTGCCAAGGTAGATGTCCCTAGGGGAACAATTCGTGCATCTCTTAACTATTATAAAATTTTTAGATCGCTTATTAGTTAACTTTTAGATTAATTGCATCTTTTATTTATGTTACGATACGTTTCCCGATTATTCTGAATTTCGCTTCATCATCAGACCTTAGCAAATATCCTTCAATTTCTTGCAAAACTGCAGCCGTAATCTCTTCCAGGAGCTGAACGGGTTCTACATTCCGGAGATGACGTCGGTGGTGTGCAAGAGCGCGGCGGAGATGGTCCGCGTGATGCGCGCGGGCAACCGCAACCGCGCGGCCGGCCGCACCGACATGAACGAGCACTCGTCGCGCAGCCACGCCGTGTTCCTCGTCACCATCGAGACTGCACACCGCAAGACTAACAGGATACGGTGAGTCTTATAAAAATGCTCAGACACCTAGGTTAGCCTTAAGTCTCGAGCTATCACATCGCTACCAATATTCAGAGTGAGGGAGAGACATTTGTGATTCCGGATAATTTGATCTGTACTGCGTTCGTATAGTGAAGAAGGAGAATCTCAGACTTAAGAACAGCTTACAATTTTACATTAGATACTCAAACTGCAATCACTAGAATTTAGGTCACTCACTATCCTGTATTATCCTGCAGAAAGAACCCTTTAAGAAAACACCTGATAAAACACTTTCGGAAGCTCTCATTAATCCCAAAAAGGTCCCATTCAATTCAAAACACAAGATGTTCCTATCTGATCAATATCGACTGATGAGTACTGTTGCGCAACATAATATCATCGGATATCCGATATCATTGGCAGACTCAATACGATTCGTTATAAAGGTTCCATAAACAAAGCATATGACTTAATTAGAGCACTTCGCTATCTACGTCATAGGTAGCCTTATTATGTTGAAATATGGGTCAGACAGTGACGTCACACGAGCGACTAATAAATAAATTGATATCTGTCCGACCTAGACCTTAGGGAGTATTTGCAAAGGCCACGTTCTAACAAATTAAGTCGAGTAATTTCTTCCTGGCAACAACGTGAGTGTAGGAAAGTGACTAAGTGGTGACGTCTGACGTCCAGACGACTAGCAGCTGAATCGGCGTGTGCAAAAATATCATCATAGTGTTGGCGAACGTTTATTGAAGTGAATATAGGAAGCCCAAGTTCAGAACTAATCATTACGAGTATGACTAAGTACGATTAAGACAGCTTTGCCCAAAAACAATGACCCTGTCTAGACTTGACTATTGATTTGAACAGCAATTACAGCCTCACTAATTTTAAAGCCGGAGTATGAAGGATGCAAACAGAGCAATTTCAGCTTAATTTGGTTTACTCATCCAATGTTCGTGGAACGTTGACCCTCCTTTGTTCAGAGCAGATCGCAATTCAGAGAAAAAATAAAAACGTTCCATTTACTGAAAAAACAGTTCAGAAGTTTGTGGGCGCTCCGCCAAACATGCTAGACTCCTAAATATATCGATTGATCAGTAATTTTATAAAGAATATAAAAGCTGGACCAATATTTGGGGAGATATCGAAATAATGTTTTCGTTTAGATCTGTAGCACATGCGCGCTACATTACTGAAGAAAAATAACTCATATTCTGGGAGTTTATATAGAAATATTTTTCTCTCAACTTAAACAGCACAACATTCTAAGAAAATGTTGGCGTATTGTAAAATTGCTGCTTTTGGAAGCACTTATTAGGACATTGCCTTTTTCTGAGTAGTAAATCTCATCGGCTTTTCCAGAATTATTCATAAGAATCCAATTTAATACGGAGGACGGATAACCCGTTCAATGTATCCCACCGTTGAATTTGAAATTTTAATGAGTATGTAGATTGTATTCGTCACCGTATTAACTGGACTGACCATGCGAGTGGGAGCCGCATGTCGCCTGTCGGGACCACTTTAGTGATGATGCGACGATCCTCGCGATTATTACGTGTTCAACCTTCAGTTACTGAACACTGGTATACGTTTGACAAATAACAAAAATAATTTAGGATAATTTACGTCAGGATAGGTTTATTGGTTTTAAAAGTTTGAGTACAGGACTGTATAACATGAACTATTCGTGGAGTGACGCGTGGAGTGACGATGAAGATATCTTCAGGTAAGAATAGATCACAATAATGTGTCTCATCTTTTGAAGATTTAAAACTCGAAAGGAAGCCTCCAGAATGGTTGAAATGTAATGTAAAAATTATGTTTATGTTCTGCACCAAAATGTTTTTGATAAGATAAAATATTCATACAAATCGTGATACTCTGAACAGTTCCTACCCTCACGGAAGGAGTACAGCGCATAATGTTCAGCTGACTCGTAAATATCAACAGTAATGCATTCGGTTGTAAAAGCTAATATATTCACGATCGGGAAGTCACGACACGTCACGTGCGCGCCCTGTAAAAAGTTAATACAATCATTAATCAAAGGCTGCGCTTGCGCCGCGGCTCCGTACGCTCAATAGATCAGTACAAAAGCTCCACTCCTTACAATGTGAGGAAGTTAGCTTAGACGTACATTATGTGAGCTAAAACAAAATGATTCAAACGAAATACCTTGATACAAGTGAGTTCTTTCTCTTTGATGTGTGTTGACCATACGGACCTTCTGTGTTTCTCGCAGTGTGGCGGCGTCGGCGTGCGCGTCGAATACGCACGCGTGCCTTACATAACGTAACAATGATGTTTCCACTGGTACAATGCAAACAATGTAACAATACAAGGCGATGTAGTACTGCGATGAAGTATTCATTCAACTTCAGTAGGCAGCGAGTATACCTATCGTACATAATGGAAAAGAAATGACCTTCCACAAATAGTACGTACACGATTTCTGCTCTAGTTGGTATGAAAGTTTCCCTCATCGTTTACCATATTGGTGGACATCCAAATGATACTACCCCAGTTTCAGAAGGTGAAAAGTTGTACTTGTAGAATAGATCCAATATTTGACCATTAAAATTGCTTACATTTTCTATCACAATTGATAGTTACTGAAGTCATTTTACTATCTTAAAAAAAGCGTTGAGGTGATTATTATGTACTTATCTACAGAAGCATTATGACACGTGTCCAACAACTGACAATAGTCTCATTTCATTAATTTACACACTCAACCGACACTCAACGTTGAAATAAAAACTGGTAATGCTTTAGTGAAACTGAAACGTTATGCATTAAGCAACATGTGCGCACGTCAATATAAACAGACATGTTGCACATAACGACGCGAAGCCTAATGACTCGCTCACACTGGCGGATTAACCCCGTTCCCCGTCCCGTGCCGCGGTACCAGGACACCAGTTACGAATGGAGGTTACATTGGAGAACTAGTTTATCGTAAATATATCAAACTTGATATTATCAGTGACGGGTGGAGTACAGTTTCAAATAACGCTGAAAAAGTTGTTACTACGTACGTTTACATCGACGATGCTATGTTGTTGGACAACTCTGTCAACGATTGATAAGTTGTACTTATTGTACTGTATGTTATGTTAGGGACAGGTTACCTTACTCATGTCGCATATATACATACATACAATCACGTCTGTTTGCCATTTAGGTAGGCAGAGACTATCGATTTCCACTTGCCACCTTCTTCCGCATCGTCTATGTTCATTAGCCTTTATGATTATTAGAACATCTAGCATCTTACCACTTGGTTATCGTCTTTGGATTAGACCGATAACTATTAAATGTATTTATTTTTTAAGAAAAATTAGTAGACATACTCTATGATATAATTAATTTGCAGGGTTGTGTGTGGCGCTCGTTCATATTATGATTGTTTCGACCCCGATGTAATGCTAATTCCCTATTTATATTTCTTAATGTTTATTAGTTGTTTGCGATAAATACTTAATTCAATAAGATTAGATTCTCACGTATGTTATACGTTTATGTAAAATAATGAATTAATTCTATTTATTTATGAAATTATTATGAACATACCTAAATATACAATCGATTGTGTTACATTGCATAACTTGACGCAATAACTTCCACCCCTGTTTAATGCACTAATACAAAAGTTTGAAGTTCCTATCTGTCTGAAACCGTGGAGCGATATATTTTGTAATTATCCTGCCTGTATCCTTCAGTCGTGTAGTGCGTGATGTCGTGACAGCCGTTTTTACATCCATTAACGTTACCCTGCTTTATGGCTCTATAACAGCTAAACGTTCAGAAACAAACAGACGATCAATACTTGCTTATAATTGCCAATATTTAGTGGCGTGTGCGTGTTGTGGTATAGCGCGTTGGCGGTCATGCGTCATTATATGCTCTTTAAACTTCTGTAGTCCTGGTACCTACTGCGTCTTCATGAATGGTATTGCCGGCACACAAATGACTAACTGTGTCATAAAATGCAGTTGAGTCACTGAACCCGCTCCAAAAATGTTACAGATGATCTAATTCCGATTTATTGTTCTTGCAATATACCTTTGTTGGAAACTTGGAACACATTATCATAATTCACTGCTGCCAGCAACAGAACAGTCTGGTTTGAATATTAAAACTTTCCTTAGTTGTTTATGATTAGAAATCTTATCTACAAGACTTGCAATATCGATATAGTGGAGATTTATGTTCAATAGTCAATTGTTGAAGTATTTTCCTGACAATAATAGGTATGAACACCTCATTTCCCCAAACGTTATCGCATCGTTAAGGTGTTGATTACAATTTAATAGGTTATATCTTTGGAGTGGTTTCAAACAAGATTTTGTTGTTATTTATAGAGAAACAAGTCTCTATGATCGACATTACTATGTATTAACTTTAACATTACGTTATAAAGTCTTTGTTTACCAACTGAAAGTACAGTTACAAGTAGATGTGCAAAAACCGCAATGATTACGTTTCGCAATCGTTTCAATGTTAGTCGTCCGAGTATTTTCGAGAACGTAGTAAATGGTATGATGGTAGGGAGAGAGGAAGGGTGGCCAGTAACCATCAATAACAGAAGGTCTGTTCTCAACAACTCACGATTAGGAATTATTGTAGGCAAATAAATAAATTATTCTGTACAAGAAAAAGATAATATAAATAAAATATATAACATAAAACAAACATGTTTTAGGCGTCAAAGTATTCCTCCGCATCGCTGACAAGTGCCCAGAAGACTGGCAACAGTACCACGTTGAATGGCAATGCTTTTTCTTGTAGATAATTAAGTTTAGTAGTCATTATATTTAGGTTTATTTGTGTGAACCTTAGCTACTATTACATTTAGATTTCAAAGTCAATCATTTGTTCACAATAAATGAAAAAATCTAATTATTCTGTAATTGACATCCTGTGTTTAATACTTACACAAGTAATTCTATCGTTGGTATACTATATTTTCTTCAATATTAATTAATTAAGCTATTGACATTATGCAAATACGTTGCATTTAAAACGGAACAGTACCATACTGTAATTATGGTATAATTGATAATTAATGCCAATAAGTTTGATGCATTCGATGTAACTTTTTTATTTAAGCCTTCTGTACTTGTCTCTCGGTGTTGACGCGCGGTACCGTGAAGGCTGGTAGTTTTTCACGGCACTTCAGGCGGCCGCTGCCACTGATGGGTGCGCGGTGCGCTCGCGCCGATTGTTACGATTTATAACCTTGTTGTATTCGATACGCTGCACATTTGGAGCGCGCAGTTTGTCGCTCAATACAATGAAATTTTCGCTAATTATTATCACGTAGTGTTTGATATTGTGATTTCTCTTGCACCATGACGCATTGCGGGTTAAGTTCAGTGTGCGGTGCGTGCACACATAATAAAATAACTAAGGGTTATTAATATTGACAAAAAATGTTTACTTAAGTATTATTACTTAGGTAACATAATAATTTGCCTACTTATCACGAGGAGAAGCTCAGTGATGACGTGACTCGTGAGGTAGGTATCAGTGTATAATTTGATAAGTGTCGGTAATCGGTTCACGTTTATGTTTTTACGATTACTAGTAATTATCCGCGCTGGTGCTGCTCGGCCAAGGACGAATTTCGTTTGTTAGTGCTTATTGCGGGGTGATGTATTTAGGGTTGCCAACCGTACTCTAAAATAGAGTATTGTACTCTATATCATGTAGGCGTACTCTATAATCTATAACACTAATAGAGTATGCTATAAATTAATTTTAAACAAAAAATAAAAACCGCCTTCCAAAACCTACTACACTAAAAAGTTTAAAATAATATCAAAATTTGCTTATAATAAAATAATTTTAAAATAACAATATATAATAATAATCTGTTAATTTTGGAGTCGGAGCCTGTACTGGGAGAGGGTTATTGTTTTCCTCTTGTTAGTCACTTATGTTCGTTGTGCTGTGGTTATGTTACCGGCGTTTGTATCTGGTTGTAAACCCCACATACATCAGGCACCGACTCCAAAATTAACAGATTATTATTATATATTGTTATTTTAAAATTATTTTATTATAAGCAAATTTTGATATTATTTTAAACTTTTTAGTGTAGTAGGTTTTGGAAGGCGGTTTTTATTTTTTGTTTAAAATTAATTTATTTTAGTCTTTTTAGTTTTAAGTCTAATATATATATTGTATAGGTCATATATAAGTTTGTATACTTCATAAATAAGTTAATTTAGTAATTTAATAATATGGGTAGGCCTTCGAAAGCCGCTAGGACTTAATAACTGCATCGGTGAAATGTTTGTGTACAACAGTGGACACTTCTGCCTACCCCATCGGGCAATACAGGCATGATGCTATGTATGTATTGAGTGGCATGAACTATACATGAACATGCGATTACAGCAATTGCGAGTGATTTGCTGTGATTTATTGAAGAATTCCATCGTCTAACTTCGAAGATCTTCATCAGATCTTCACTAAATTGAAATGGGACCACCTCTGGGGACTACTCTTTCAAACAATTATATCGACGGACATACATACAAAACAAGGTAGCTACTGTAAAACGTTGAGGAGTTCCCTTGACTGTCCTTCGTCTTCATCATCAGACCCCTAATGACAGTCACAACCTATCTAGGTGTAAAGTTCTCATCAATACAAATTAATCAAGCCCAAACACCAGGTAATTGCTGTAAATCGTTAAAGAGTTCCCTAGATCGTCGATCGAAAAAATTAACAAATGCACTAGTCGCCCCTACGATTTTCGAAGGTTTCCCTCGATTTCTCGGGGATCCATCATCAGATCCTGGTTTCCTTACCATGGTACCACCGTTGGGATATCTTCTTTCCAACAAAAAAAGAATTATCAAAATCGGTTCATAAACGACGAAGTTATCCCCGAACACACATAAAAAAAAAAAAAAAAAAAAAAAAAAAAAAAAATATACTGTCGAATTGAGAAACCTCCTCCTTTTTTGGAAGTCGGTTAAAAATACTCTTTTTAAACACTGTTTACTATACTAGTGCCAGCATTCATTGGCTTCCATAGTAAAAAAGTGTTTTCTTAGGTAACGGTGCCTCAATAAAAAATATTGATTTATTCAACATTTTGTCATTACATCGACCAGTAAAGCCGCTACCAAAGGACAATAAAGATAAACTACTGAGTTATACTTTTGAGACATTAGAAGTATCGGAACTGTCTACTACCATCAGGGACAATCTTCAAAATGTTATTAAAAAATGATACTCTTTTTTGGAAGTCCGTACTCTTTATTTACCTCCTTTGAAATCAGATATACTCTATTTCTTCTAATAAAAGTTGGCAACCCAGATGTATTAGTCCGTATTACATTACTTTAAATATACACAACGTTAAACATAACATATTTATAATAATAAAAGAGAATGTCGGGTAAATTAGTAATTTATGTAGGTATGTCCAAATACTAGAGACATTACAATAAGATTGAGTAAGACATGAATTTCGGCAGAAGTTACCTATGTACTATGTAGAAAGTAATGTAGACAGTAGGTTAGGTAGTGTTTGGTTATCACAATCTATAGTTTATACTTAAATAATGAATCTGAAGAGTTTGTTTGTTTGTAGGCGCTAATCTTTGGAACTACCAGTCGGATTTCAAAAGATATTCTTTATTTACATTTGATAGTCCAATTAATTTATATTAGGTTTATTAGGCTAATTAACATCACGCTACGACCATTAGGAGCCGAACAAAAAGAAAAAGTATTGTGAAACCGCGGGGCACAGCTAGTTTAATATATGAAGATAAATAATTAAAGAGACTAATATATCGTTTCGTTTTCATCTTCGACACCTGAACTGGGTAAAATGCTCGATGATTTGAATAAGGCGAGCCTTGAGATTGGACTCCGTATGAACATGTCAAAGACCAAACTTATGACTAACAGCGCAAAACAGAGACTTTTTGTGGAGTGTGCAGGGTGGAGATTGCATAGTTCCCCGAGTACATGTACCTCGGCCAATTAGTATCATTCCAGGCAAGACAGTAGATAGAAGTTGCCCCCCCCGAGTCGAAAACGCAAGGAAGGGTTATTAGTCGATGATAGGGCTTATGAAAGGAGATCTTCTAATTTGCCACAAGAGAAAACTAATGGACATGTGCATTCTCCCTATCCTCACGTATGGCGCTCAAACCTGGTCTTTAACAGTTCAGCTTGGTCCACGCTTGAGGTTTGCCAGCGCGCGATGGAGCGCAGTATCCTTGGAGTGAAATTAATGGACCGGATACGGAACACAGTACTACGCTCCAAAACGCAGATCGTCGACGTTACCCACAAAACTGCCAAGTTCAGTGGAACTGGGCCGGACACGTCTACCGTATGTCGGATGATTTATGGGTTAATTCCACTACCAAGTGGATTCCTAAAATGTCCAACGACATCGCGGCTTACCTAGGCGAAGGTAGAGGGATGAGCTTGACGCTTACATGACGGATTGGTCCATACTTGCTCTGGATAGAGAAAAGTGGAAGAAGGAAAGGGAGGCCTTTGGCCAGCAATGTGATAAATAGGCTAAAATAATAATATAAGGGCAGGCACCACGCTTTTCCTTATTATTTATTAGCAATATTGTCTCAATGACGAGATGGCTGATGAAAGGCTAAGTAGATAGTCTTAATTCTTCTTTGGTGTGTTAAGGACATGAACTTACCAATATTGTGACTGCCTCGTTGGTCTAGTGGTCCGACGCGCGAGTACTCGAGCTCTTGGGTTCGATAACCAGCGTACCTATTTGCTAACTCGGTTACCAACCAATGTTTTTAATATTTTTGCTCATCACGGACAAGCTGTGACATACGACGCAATGTACAAAGTGACCATCAAGTCGTTGGTAACCGAGATAGCCAATAGGGACGCTGGTCGGGCAAAGTGCTATTGAGTGTTTCTGTCAGGAAATTCTCAGTAGCAGTCCGGAGTTTGGGATTGTGCCCAGTAGATGGCAATAGGCTCACCACCTGAAATGTGGGTGTACAATTGTGTACACCTCTGTCTACCTCTTCGGGGAATATAGGTGTGATGCTATGATGTATTGACGTCAGTTTGTGTCGCCGCCCGTAGACTTCTGAGGCTCTGACTTGGCTTCGTGACTGCTAATAATAAACAACAGTCGGGAACGACGGGTTGATCTGGAGCACGGAGATAGCAAGTCTGCTCAGGTGAAAATACTCATAATGGTCACCCATTTATACACTGACCGCGGCAAGCGTTGCTTAACTTCAACGATCATTGACTGAACAAAGGTTGCAAGTTGCAGTTTATCACCACTTTGCTATTACTTGCCATATATTTGTTAATTAGTATAACTGCGTCATATAAAAATGTATATTTAAAAAATACGATTGTGTGAAATGTAAACATAGGTAATTATGTCCAGTTGTCAGATATTAGTTATTGAACGTGGTGTTTTCCTAGTCAATATAGCACCACGGTAATGTCATTTACATAGTTCTGTGATTATGTACAGAGTAATGTAAACATTACGATGATTCCTCTACCGATGTGTTATGTAAGGCAGTTGGACAATACTGCGGTCTCTGAGCAGACAACATGACGCTATGATTATCAATAGGTCAACTACTATCGGCACCTAGGCTTCTGATATGTTTAGCATATCACTTGTTTACCTAGACCTGTATGAATGAATTAATCAATCGATTTGGTTTAATATCAGTTGAGATGCTGATTTACATTAAGAAAACTAATTCATGTAATCTGTTGGCTCATTAAAACCAGACACAAAGATTCTTATTGTTATGAAGTACAATTTTGTACTTCTCCGATTATAGGAGAATAATTTACTCGCATGTTAACAATACGCAGAGATGCACGGATCCACCGCACTTTAAACGTTTGAGTCGGTGAAGGCGCTGCTTCTCACTTTTAGTAATGTTTGTTTTAGTTCTGCTAACATAAAGTAGTCAACCTATAACTCAGTGACACTCATGCATCGCGACGCTTTTCAAGCGCGCATAAATGCGTCCAGTGTGCACTATAAGAGCAGATTACTAATCTTGGGCCTAGTACACTTTCACACTGACCTAAAAATAAGAAACTCATAATACCTATATGAATAGCTACTCTTGCCAGCTATAAAAGGGAACTGAAAAGAGGTTTACTCTTAGACTGCCGTCGCGCTTGCAGCCTGTCTCTATTAAAAGCTACTCTATTCGCTTTTAACCCGCCATCATAATTTATATACAAAATTTTACCCGATCGCAATAAAATAAATAATTTAGTGTCATTCCGCACGACCGTAGTTAACTTTATTAGTTCTCTCGGAAATGTGTTTTTCCAGGTCGTGTATAACCCATGTGCCGAATTTCGTCGTAAGAAAAATTGGTCCTGCGCCTCCCGCATAATTACTTCAGAAATACAAACATTCACACAATCTTAGTAAGGAGTGTTTAAGCTAAGCTGTTAGTGTGAACATCCCGGCATGGAATAGAACAACCCCCATACCAGTGGTGCTACTGCCAAGAGGAAACGAATATAGAATAGAGTCGCTCTTAATATAAATATTAATATTACCTAGTTTAAGGAGCATTATGGCAGCTCTTTCTCGTGTGGTGAGCGGCTGACCTGGTGTCAGTTGTGCCAGTCAGACGTCTCGGAGAAGGCTGAAAGAATGGTGTCCATTAGCACAATGTAAGCTTACTCTATCGCCCAATAAAAATGCATTAATCTTCAATATTCTATTTACCTTTGCTCTATATGGTAACAGTATTCTCGTCCTGTAATAAATGGTTGTTTACGTGTAACATTATTTTAATCTCTTTGAACTAACGCTGTTATGTTTATCAGTTAATGACCTCGATACACTATTTATTATGCTTCAGGTAGCGATTACACTGTTTGGATTACTGTTTATATGCTAACTTGTACTCGTTGGTTATATTTTTCATTTTGTAACCATATAGGTAATAATGATGGGATCTCCATAGCTGTCTCATGCTAGGATTCGCTGTGTCTACAATTCTCATACGAAACGTTAAATCTATATGGAGGAAATTATTTCCTTGTCTTGTATTTTGTATGTAACTTCATTCACGCTGTGTAGGGTTACAGTTTAGTACCCACTAACGTGACAATCCAAGCGTCCGAGCACGGATCTTTTCGACAAACTTGTCGATTCGATAAAAGGTTTTATGTATTGAATTTTATCGTTTTATCAAAATGTCAAGTTTGACGTTTACAATCGATAAACGTGTCGACGAAAAGAACCATGCACGCACCGCGGGTGTCATGAATGTGGTCCAACTTTTGTCATGCTCGATGGACGATAGATAACTAGTCTCAAGTTATTGTCATGAAATGAAGGTCCTTATTCCCTTTTTGGCACTTGCACTACTGGTTTGTCCTATTCTTACCGAGATCTTTACAGTAAAATTAGCTTAGTTCTATTAGCATTTATTTCACTTTGTGTGTCGTAATATTAAAAGACTCATTATAATATAATTACGGAACAAAACTTTCACGAAACTCTCTCACAATGCTTCTTACATACTGAAAGTATTTACTTCCAATCAACTTAGAACAGTTAATAATAATACTCCTCCCGACCGTATTTCGGTCACGGTGACCTATCTCCACGGAGATTAGCCAAGTATGCAGGAGATATTATAGTGCAAGTGTGTATGTGCAAACACAGGTGCACTCCATCTTCCTTCACGCTCATATTCCGATGAGATGGCAATCCAACACGATCGGAGAGGGATCAGCCGCAGGACCGACGGCTTTACGTGCTCTCCAAAGCACGGGTGTCACACCACCAACTTCCTGACTCCTGCCTACTACTGAGAATTTCCTAACAGAAAAACCCAATAACACTTTGAACCCAAGAGCTCACGCTCAGCAGCCGCGCTTGTGAACACTAAACCAACGAGGTAGTCACCATATTGTACCATACAGTTAATAATAGAAGAAGACCAAAGAAACGATGGATGGACTATGTCAATCATAATATGGCTAGAAAGGAAGTGAGACAGCGCGGTTGGCGAAGTGGTCGAGAGACCGACTGCTGCGCTGCGTGTCACAGGTTCGATTCCTGCACGGAGCAAATATTTGTACGATCTATAGATAATTGCTCCGGGTCTGGGTGTGTGTGTGCTTGTGAGATTATATGTCTGTAAACGCACCCACGACACAGGAAGAAATTCCTAGTGTGGGGCAACGTTTAAAAAAAAAAAAAAGAGTACTGAGATGATGGCTGATAAGGATGTAAGGTAGAAGAGACATACTGTGCCGACCACAAATAAATTGTGATAAGAGCAGGACAATGATGAATTTGTTACTTGTCCCCTTATTAGAGGATCAGACGGGAGACGGCTTCTGACTAAATATCTAACAAATTGCAACTTTTTTACAAATTTGCGGGGTGAGGTAACACACAAGCACCAAAGAACTTAGCGCAGCTCTCGTCATTACATTAACATTATTAACACACATAAAAAAACCAAATACAGACATCTAATTGTGTCTCATACTATTAAAATCGTATACTATCATTGTCACCATACAGGCAAAAGGTAAGTGTAAAGGTTTGATTGGGAATCGTATGCCAGTGGCGAGAGGGGTACGCCCGCTAAAACTACTCCAGTACTAATTCCTTCAAGCTTGTCCCTCATGTGTGACTGTTTAGTCTCAGTAAATATTAAAACAATAGATATATTCAAGTCGTGTAGTATCAAGATTACAACACTAATAATCCTGGACGAACTAATACATTGATCACGATGTCTAACGTCGTGGCGCAGTCATAACTTGCGTTAGCAGACAATAATCTTGTTTAATTATATTTTTTGTGTAATCAGGATATGTAAGGTATGTAAAGTAGTAAGTTCAATGTGTTTGGTAAATATTGTGGTGTGTGTGCGTGTGTGTGTCTCGCATTCTTGACTCGTGTTTCGCGCCTCTGTCCTGTCATGTCGCGATCCGCAGTGGGCGCTATTGACATCACAAGTCACAGCTAAATAGATAACGAGTTTATATTTAGGCAAAATAACTTATTTATAAAGAGAGGAGCCTAATAATATTAAAAATCTAATTTAATGTACAAAATTGTCACAGAACTGTGATCTAATGGTATGATGAAAAGTGTCCTAATTTATTAGCTCATTTCCTTTGAAGGGGTTAATATATAAGTCAAATACATTCACTTAAGCTAGGAATTAAATGGATATAACAAATTATTTGTAATTAACATAGTACTAGCAAGCCGAAAACTGCTCCTTGAACGGCGAACATTAAGAAAAATATACAATTGTTGCAAAAATGTGAATTATGGCTTAAATTAATCCTTATCACTTTACCCCCCTTAAAATATAGCACTAATCATTCGAATGAATCTACAAACTTCATACAATGTATTTGCAAGAACTATTTACTTGTATATATTTATAATGTTATCATTATATAAGTGCGAGTTCTATTTAACGCTTAATTACGACTTCCGAGTTCTTCGCGCGAGTTGAATGAGCCTTCTGCAGTTCTTTACTTCGTAGCAAGCTGCGTAGGCGCAGTGACACGAGTAGGTACGTGTACTACAACAGTTGCACGTGTTAATCAATCACGTGCTCCATACTTCATATATAAGTACTTCCTATGAAACGTGGTATTTGATAACAAACCTTAAATTAGTAGTAATATTGAAACGTGGTAATAAAGACGATACAGGCTTCGTTCCAACGCAGCCTTAATATCAATTAAGAAGTAAAGCCATCTGCCGAGGTTCTAATATACTTTCAAAGGCAGTTTGTGCCTATGTTCACATCACATAAGACGTATTAAAAAGATGAAGGAAGATAAAAATACTAGGGACTAACCTATCAACATAACTAATACATACTAGTTTTGATTAAGCCTACTGATTTGGCCATGTTCCGTCAGCTGGCATCCTGCGCGCTAATCCAGGGGCCTAATTCTGCTAATTTACCAATGCTTCAGTTGAGTGTCGATAGTGTGTCGATGGAATGATTTTAGTTAGACCGGTGGTCTTATTAAGCTAGCAGACTACCAATTAACTAAAATCATTCCATCGACACACTATCGACACTCAACTGAAGCATTGGTAAATTAGCAGAATTAGGCCCCAGCTCCGTCCCCAAACCCGCTACAATAACTGCGATGATGAACTGTGTTGTAGCCGCGCCGTAGTAGGTCGTAGGCTCTGTAGCGTTCACTAAAGAGGTATTTATTTTATTCGTCTAAAGCTAAACTATGTGATCGAAGGTCAAAACATATGAGTAGGGACGGTAATTAACTGTTATTGTTGTTAAATGATTTTTATTATACTTAACTAGCGACACGCCCCGACGTCGCACGCTTCCAATTTATACAAAAATAAAGCAACCAAATTTTCGACGTTGGCTTTTCCAAGAACTTCCTTTCATACAAAGTTTTTCATAATGATTACGAACACAACAGAAAAAGAAATTAGCCGAGATGTTCTCATATAATGATCTCTGTCATACATGGGGCTATTGATTTTTATTTCCACTGATTTTATTTATTGATTTAAATATAATTTGAAAATAATATATCATCACGGTTATATTATCGCCGAACGGGTAGTGTTGTACACGCAAATTTTACCGATGCAGTTATTAAGTCCCATGTAATAGGTGTTCAGCTTATTGCTATCAACCCATATATCCAAACTCTGGGCTGCTGCTGAACAGTTTCTTAACAGAGAAACTCAATAACACTACTCGATCGAATAACACTACGCTGATGCGCACGTCATACTCGTGAACGGGTGCTGTCTGTCGGGACTGGTCCGCTCGTAATTGCCTTGGTAATCGTTTTGGCTTTATAAACTTCTATTATTTTAATCATTTGCTTTTGTTTTCCTCTTACATTATTCTACATTATTCTCACATACCATCAATACACCATTGTAATTAAAATTTTATTTAAAAAGAGTGTCTATGGAGTTTCTTGCCGGTTCTTCTCCATAAGATCAACTTTTTTGGAACCGTGCACCTAGCTTTGACGTTTTATAAGTGCCTGTAATTTGGTCTATGTGAAATAAAAAAAATTGAATTTGAATTTGATCCGGAAATCGAACTCACGCCGAACGAACTCAGGACCACATGCTCAGCAGCCGCACTTGCGACCACTAGAGCAACGAGGCAGTTAGAGCCCTTACATACGAGCGTCGTTGACATGCGTCTGCGGCTCCCGCCGCCAAGCTGTCGTCGACAACGTATCGCTCGTACGAGTATGCCCTTAGCGATTTGAATATTTCTCAATTTTCTGAGCTATTTAGATACATATATTAAAAGCATCAGATTCTTTGCACCACACACATCGATACGCATAAAAAAACTCGCCAGTAATCGTAATCCTCGATAAATTCGTACTTGACCGATATCCAGCGGCGCACTGCACTGGAGTAGTTTCGCTTTTAGTACAAATATTTACGTTAAAATTACGCTAAACGTACAGACGCACTTGCGCGTGCCCATCTACACGCCATTTACGATCATATAAAAATAAAAACTGTTCAAAATACTCAGGTAATGAACTTCGTGAACTTTGGTTCGATATTTTTAGAAAAAAAAAACCACAACCTACGTAAGTAATTATTATATATTGATGGGAGGATGTTTTACATACTACAAATAGCATTGACAGATCGGTTTTAAAACAAATAAATAATACATTAAGTAGGTACCTAATCATTCTGATGTAATAAATCATGTATTTGATTGTTTTGAGTGGGTTTTATTATTTTTTATTATTCACATATCGTTTATTCAAGAATGATGCTATCCGTTTGTAAAATCTATATAAACAAAAATGAACGGCTAAATGTGTTGCTGAGTGCAAAACTCAAGAACGGCTGGACCAATTTGGCTTATTCTTTTTTTCTAATATTCCTTGATTCCGAGGCAGGATCTTATGAAGAGATTCACCACACTAATCTAATAAAATAAATGATTATATCTTAGGTTTGCGCGATCACTACACATTATAATAAAACAACTTTTAACCGGATTAATCGCGTGTATTATTGGTTTTTTGTTTTTCCTGACGTTTCGAACACTTTGCAGCGTTCGTGGTCGCAGGAGGACTCAACGTCAGGAAAAACAAAAAACCAATAATACACGCGATTAATCCGGTTAAAAGTTGTTTTATTATAAATGATTATAGTTTATTTCAGACAAAATAATAATAGCTAGTCTAATAGCTTTTGACAGGACGACGTCTATTGGTTCAGCTAGTTTTATAATAAACCAGCTGTGCCCCGCAGTTTCACCCGCTTACAATTATATAAGTTACTCCTTACATAGACACCTGCCAGTACAATCTTATCAGAATCGGTCCAGCCGTTTCGAAGATTAGCCGGAACAAACATAAATAGACCGACAAAGAATTTATAACTGATTTTCAGGCATAGGCATCGTGCATCTAACTGCAAACTATTATTTTGACATATCAAACAGACGCTGCAATTTTATTTATTTGTTTGTATTGATGTATGTGTTGAAAAATTAAAAGGATATAACTAAAAAGACAAACCTTTGTATTTATGTGCCATCAAAAGATAAATTATTAATGATTCTACCTAAATAACACTTCAAACATGAGAGAAAATCTGTTGTATGCTTTTGTCCGGAAGCCGATTTAATTTAAATCGAACCTTGTCTGTTGTGACTTGCTTGTGCTCCTATTGAAAATAGTTCAGTACTATACTAGCACTTGATATAACATTGCAAGGTAATTATCACTCAACAATCAGCATACATGAATTGATATTCAGGTCTGCCGTCTTGTCTGATCTACCGTGAATGATTTCGCACAAGCGATAATAAAACAAGCGCCAACACACATCAATAGCCGTGTCATTGTGACAAAATTATTATTGTGCACCGTCGTCGTTTGTTTGAACACGTGCGTCCGCGCAGCCCGTAGGCACCACTACCAACTACTACGAAGGGAGTATAGGTGGGAAAGGCGCGCGCCGCTGCGCTGAATCAATGCGTGCGTAATATAATTGGTAATTACGATTAACACTGCGATGAATACCAGGAACCACAAGAAAAGAAACACAGTCGAATTCATAAAACAATGACTCTCTATGTTGTCTGTTGTTTAATGATTTTATTATCTGAGACAAAAATAAACAATTATGTCTGGAAATATGCTACGGTAAGAAGTATCTTTAGTTATTATATTAAATGGAAAAAGAATACGGTCGCGAACAGGATTCGAACCTGCGCCTCCCGGATCAATACTCCAGGCGCTCTGACCACTAAGCCATCTCGACCATTTAATATAATAACTTTAGAGTTCGCTAAGCATGCGTTAATGCTTTTCAAAGATTTATCTTGAAGAAGTATCTTTATTAGAAAAAAAATAATTCTGTGAACTTCAAACTTCTTTAAATTAATAACGATCGTACTGCTGGTCTAAGTAAGGCTAAATAATTTCGCGGAACCCTGTTGGCTGTTCTACGCAGAACCCACTTTAGGAATCGCTGCACTAGAAGGCGGTTCTCACTCCGTGAAGGAAACTCCGCAGTAGGTTGTGATACAATATAATTTTCTAACACCATCACGTATTCACCTTCCACCTTTCATTAGAAATTTTGAATGAATTTATATAAATTTTCCTAGAACAAATTAAGCAAATTACATGTCTTATACTCTGGTTAAAAATTAGGAACGTGCCTTATCAGTCATATGTGTTTGTTAGCACGTTTGATGAGTCTGTTTTTATAAAATCATAGATTTTTCTCAGTAAGTGTCTCCTATCTGTGTAGGTGTCTGTCTGTATGGTTTCTGTCATTATGTGTCACCTTATCTTCACTTGTTTAAGTCAATATTTAAGAGAGTTAAACTTGGCTATATGATGTTATGGATGAGTTATTTTCAAGTTGGGTTTAAGTTAAGCTAAGTTATGGATGTTTACTTGACTACGCACTCAGCTCGATCTACGAGATAATGTGTGATTTTAATGTAGACACATCTTTGTTTAAAGATACTAAGTAAACCGCTCAAACGGATATTGTATTAACAATTAGAAATTGAAGAAAATGCAGTAAGTATATTTACACATGACCACAGCCCTCCTGTTCTGTAGGCACCAGCACTGTGTAGATATAACTTGTTTTGTAGACGACATAAGAGATTCAGTATGTTTTATGAGGTACGGTGTTAGGGCCGGTAATTATTATTAGTCACTGTTATTTGTGTAATTTGCAGCTTTACAAATAGTCCGTTTTCCTTCACTCCTTTCCTGCAGTTTACAATTTAACGGTCTGATTTTGTTCTCAGATACGCCGATAGCAACGATTTTTCCTAAGGGGGCCAAATTTTTAGGTTTTTGTAGATTATCCTTGTCATTTCTTCGTTAACAATTAGCAACCTGCCCCCCCCCCCCCCCCCCTCCTTGCAACATCAATGAATGCCACATTTAGATTGATTTATTAATACGAACATTATGAGTGTAAAACTGTAAATAAGTCATTTTGTGCGCGCTTACAGTCCGATTATCCGACGTAAAGTATTTTACAATTTACCGATCAGCTGTTCCTCATGTGGTGTACCACGCTATCTTATCAGGGTTATAATTCACTGCACCATGAAGTAATAGGTACATACTAAGTATACACATGGCTCAATATAGGCATAAAACCATGAATTATGTGTAGTGAGTCACAGACCAGTCACATGCACCCACCACAGGCGGCTCAACACTTTAGTGTCGGGTGGGCTATTATTACACGTAATGCTGCTAACTAATTATAACGCTAATGCAACTATGGTAGTGTTTCCCCTATAGTGTATATAAGATGAGACAATGGGGTCAGCCCTGGAGCACTGCACTAATTGTGTTGAGAAGTTTCGCATGTGGAATATTGTCCTTGTTCAGGGAGAATGAAATTTAGTACTCTGAGGAAATGTAGAACAAGATGTACGAGCTAAAACGTTCTTAAAGATTGAAAGAATTATTTTAAAACATGTTTAATGTAGATTTCAAATTCACATCCTATTCAATAATAATTTTAGCTATGAGCTTGCAGCTATTTTACGAAAGAATTCTAGAAATCTGGGAAATTATGGTTACTTACAGATTATTATTATAGAGCACACGTATATCAAGAAAATTTTATGAATAAGCGCTGTCTTGACGTAGTTGGCAAGTTCGCGAAAAACGACTCATACTGTGAATCGAATACGAATATAAACAGAATCGCTCAACACCTGCCAAAACTAATGAAAATTGTACTCTCCAATATTATCCGGTGAACCGTGTAGACCCGGTAATTAATCGATTTTCCTTCGAGGTAAATTTTCACAACGTGCCTTTTAACAATAGAAACAAATAACGGTTCTTAAGAAGTTTAACCACAAAAAATAGAGATAGAAGGACCGTTCAAAACAAAGCGAGGTGCCAAGATTACTCATTATTGTAACATTAACGTCGCATAAAATAAATATCCCCAAACCGCTCGAGCCTTGTGCACCTCTGCCGTCACATTTTTTATGACTTCTTTATTTCTTTATAAATTAAATACTATTAGAACCAAAGAAAAAACATACGATAACGTTCTTTAAAATGATCGATTCGTTATAGCGAATGTTTGATCTCTGGGAAAGTCTCGAGGGGTAGTTCTTTCGTCTTTGCCTTCTAACTTCCTTGGGTCTGTGGTTGTAGTGCACTGACAAATAAGCGTGCGAATATAATGTGCGCCGGAAGTGTCCAATAGAACTGCGATGAGTAGCCCTCGCGTCATATCCGACAACGCGGCGCTGGTCGAGGGCCCGCCGCCGCCGCCGCCACCGCCGCCGCCGCCCGGCGACCCTACGGTGTTATCCACTTTAATTTCCTACAGAATATGATATGTGTGTTATGGCTCAGCGTTCATAGGCTTATTGAATTTCCGCGCTGAGTAATTGATGGGGTCGATGCGCTCTGATATACTTTGCAGAAGATTCGAACTGTGTACATTATACAACATATATTTTTAATAATGTTGTTCAAAAAAAGGACAGTTAAAGAGCAACCTAAGCCGACGAGCATGCTTAAAGAGGTTAATGAACATAAGTGAAGCGATGTTATTCCCATACAATTTTACTGAAAAAATATGGAGACAAATAACTGAGCTTGGGCTTATATATGTATTTATACCACAAGGATCTTGATCGATTCCATTTGCCGCCCGTTACACAAGTGTGTTTAGATTTCTGTATTATGAACAACCCACCGGCCGCAGTCTGTCACTATACATAGGCGTCTCCAACTCTGCGCCGCCACCACTCCAATTGGCAACGTTCCTTTTTCAGTTCTTTCTAATTCCTTTAGATCAAAGGAAATCAATTATTATTCCTTGGTCCGTGGGCTATCTGTGATTGGCTTCAGAACTATGATGATATTACATGTATATGTGTAAATAGAATCATAAGTATAAGTGTATGTTGTTTGTCTCCAGCGTCGGCAAGTTAAACCTAGTGGACCTGGCGGGCAGCGAGCGACAACGTAAGACTGGCGCGTCGGCGGAGCGACTGCGGGAGGCGTCGCGCATCAACCAGGCGCTCTCCTCGCTCGGGAACGTCATCTCCGCGCTCGCTGAGAACAGCCCGCATGTTCCGTACAGGTGAGTGCACCCTACCGGCTAGCAGGACTAAAGTCACAGGCGAGGGTTGTGGGCACTGGTTAGGTGCTTTCCACGAAAATATACATTGGAAAGCAATAGTAGCAGAAAGGGACGCTGTCACCGGTAAAGACTAAGTACTTATGAAGCATAAAAAACATTATTTTTGGCGAAATACTGAAAATCTACGAAACTTTCGTGGCTATCGCTTTTCCCTGAGCTTGAAATGACAGAGATTCGAGGGCTACCTACTTAAAATTGAGTAGCATTTCAGTATTTGGCTGTTTGACGTCAAACAGATCTGTACGCAATGGCGCTTCATTTGCGACCGAATGTCGACTGGATTGTCTCTAAACGTGCCAATGTAGACCATGAGCAGCAGTTTGGCCATTTGGCCGATACGGAAGTGATTTGCAAGAAACAGTCACATTCTAGCGTGGTGATTTCAAATAATTTTGCTCCATAAAAGAGGCACATGTCCAGCCGTGACTTGCGGCTGAACACAAATGAAATGGTTATATTTAAAGTAAAAGTAGAATTGTGCAACATTCCGCAGAGACTCGAAGCTGACGCGGATCCTGCAGGACTCGCTGGGCGGCAACAGCAAGACCATCATGATCGCCAACATCGGGCCCGCCTCCTATAACTACGACGAGACCATCACCACGCTACGATACGCACACAGAGCTAAGGGTGACTACCTATTTTTTAACAAAACTGAAGTTTTGTTTGACCAATTCTGCACACACGCGAGATTAATTTATGTTTCCATTTTAATATTTAGATAATTTCTTTCTTGTCTTTCAAACAACATCACTATTATAGTGGAATCCTAAATAATTAAAATATTAGGAACGTTTGATAAAAATTGTTTACAGATAAATATCAGTTCCAATCAAAAGTGCAGCTGGATCAAGTTATACCAAATCCTCAGACTGTTTTGATTCTTTGAATGCCACTATGCTTTTTATGCTGACTCTATAAGAATATAGGGCAGTCCTGTTGTAATATTTTGCAATATTATAAGTCATATCGTAATCTTAAAGAAAGATAGCAAACTAATTAAATTGACATAAATCTAAATGGAATTACTGTTAGTGAATACGTGCTGAACACATTGGTATAATTTCCCAGCGATAAAGAACAAGCCCGTCCGTAACGAGGACCCGAAGGACGCCAAGCTGCGCGAGTACCAGGCGGAGATCGAGCGCCTGCGCGCGCTCATCGAGCAGCGCCGCCTTGTGGACCGCAAGCCCAGGAAGGGGGGCAAGCCCAGGCCGCAGCCCGCGCCCTCCGACAACTGTGACTACAATATTAATTTATATACTTTATATTCGTCGAACGTTTGTCTTATCTGTATAAACAAATGACAAAACGCATTTCACCGCGATACCTTCATATGCAAACTGCAAACCAGTTGAACTAATTCAACCTTCTGACTTGCGAATGTTTTTCAATAGGACTGTCGTTAATAGCATTTAACATGTCTTATATCTTGCACTGCATAGGGCTTTGAATCCTACCATCCTGTCGGATCACGGAAGAACATAATATAATTTTCATTCGCCCTTACAGCTGAAGAAGAGACAGTTAGCATAGAAAACGAAAATATACTTGCCGAATCCACAATAGAACAAGAAAAGAATAAGACAGAAGAACTAGAGCACCAGATCCGCGCCCTTGAAGAGCGTCTGGTACAAGGCGGTGGGGGCAAGGACCTGATCAACAACCTCAACGAGACGCAACTCATCCTGGAGCAGCGGAACAGTGAGATCACTGAGAGGAAGAAGCGCGAGGTGGAGATGCAGCAGAAGATCGAGCTAGAGGAGGAGACTACCGCTATCGTGACGAATACCTTCACGACGCTGCAGCAGGAAGTCGACCATAAGACGCAGAGGTACGTGGCAGTAGGATTATTATTAGCTTCGTTGTATTTAAAATAATTAACTAAGTAACGATTATTAATTCTTTTTTTCGTCGTTAATATCGGCATGATTAAATGTGTGCTCATAATAATTAATGACGTCATTATTGGCGTCTGGCAATCAGCTATCGCAGTTATGGGCGTCGTCACAATCGGCGTCGTCAATATTAAGAGCGTTTTCACTATGGATGTCTTTATAATTCAAGATAAATCTTTGAAAAGCATTAACGCATGCTTAGCGAACTCTAAAGTTACAATATTAAATGGAAAAAGAATACGGTCGCGAACAGGATTCGAATCTGCGCCTCCCGGATAAATACTCCAGGCATTCCGACCACTAAGCCATCTCGACCTCTGCTCACCACCGCGAATTCTTCATCCATATTTTAACACGTCTTATGGTGACGTCATAGGCGCTCTGACCACTAAGCAGAAGTCGAGATGGCTATCCTGCTTGAGACCGTATTCTTTTCCATTTAATATTATAACTTTAGAGTTCGCTAAGCATGCGTGAATGCTTTTCAAAGATTTATCTTTAATCATAGCTAGGTCTAAAGTTCTCATCAAATTAAAAGAAATAAGTTCGCAGCATTAGTCACCTCTACCCCGGCAGGTTATGGTCGGTTGAAGGACGTAAACAGACTCCAGGTTTGTGCAAGCTGGCTACAGTTAGCCCATAGCAGTATAGGTTTAGGGCAGACCGCTCGCTCGACAGATAATGCAGTACTCGACTTTATTAACTTTTTGGTAAATAGGATAGATAATAAAAATAAATGTTTAAAAATATTTCTCAAAATATTTAGCAAAAGCCTTTGACATTGCCTCTGTTCCCCGCCTTGCGAAAAAACTTGATAACCATGGTATAAGAAGCATCTCACTGGCATTACTATCACACTAATTAAAAAACAGAACTAATGTGCGAAAATTGAAGAACACCTTAGTGACGAATAACAAGCTAAATTTGGGGTGCTGCTAGGTAGTATATTAGGCCCTACTCACTTTCTATGCTATACAAATTAACTGTGTTCACTTTACATTAGGACATGCCAGATCTCAGATAATACTGTACTAACTTTTTTTGGAGACTCCTGGGGTGAACTATGAACACAGTCTTAATCTAGTTTTCAAATTAAGATATTACCAAATACATTATCTTCTCAATACATAATCGAATAAAAGTTGCTCATACCCTAAAAACTATCTTTTCTTAAACTTAAAACTATAACTATCCTTCTAAATGCCTTAACTATCTCGGATCCAAACTGATGCTAACAAAATTATTAAAACCACATTCTCTATACCAAAAGATACGCAAACTCACTTACATTTTCAAAGAATTCCACGATGTAACACAAAGACAGGCTATGAAGATGATATACGAGGCCTTGGTGCAATCTATCATGGTACTTCCTGAGTATGAAAAACTAAAATGATAACTACTAAAAGTTAGCTTATCCAAATCTGGCTTATACGAGGGCTGTTTGTTTAGTCAATGACTTTTGCAATGTCTCGCGCGATGATTTTACGGCAACACTGCTCCCGTTAACTGCCATCTATTTACATACTACAATAAAAATTTTAGCTAGCCGAGTCATTGCTTTTGTGTTTGACAGGCATTAAAATCAAACAACCGCGTAAATTTTAACGACTATGGAAAAAAGGAATTTCGTGTTAAATTTATCAAATATTATTTTTTATTTACTACCGGCGTTTCATGATTATGGGCGTCGTTACAATCAGCGATGTCACAATCATGGATGTCGTTACAATTAGCGTTGTCATAATAATAGCTGCCTTCAATATTATGGAAGTCGTCATAATCTGTGTCGTTATGATTATAAGACGTCATTACAATCGGCATAATAATGGTTAGAATAAACAATATTCTGTTAAGTCGATGGCTCGTGGTAGTTGAATCTGTTTCCGTGCATTCTTACATCTAATATTGCGCAGCTCGCGACTTAAGATGCATTTTCGTTGCTTCTAGGTTAAAGAAGTGCCTCTCGAAGTACGCGTGCCTCCGCGAGGAGATGGTGGAGCAGCGCGAGGCGCACGACAGCGAGCGGCGCGACCACGAGGCGCTGCAGGCCGCGCTCATAGCCGAGCTGCGGCGCCGCCTGCTGGTGGCCGACAGCTTCGTGCCCGACGCCGGCCGCCCCTGCGTGCTGCGCGCGCGGTACAACGAGGACACGGACGCCTGGGAGCTGCGGGAACACAGGTAACATACTAACATATAGCTGCGGCGCCGCCTGCTGGTGGCCGACAGCTTCGTGCCCGACGCCGGCCGCCCCTGCGTGCTGCGCGCGCGGTACAACGAGGACACGGACGCCTGGGAGCTGCGGGAACACAGGTAACATACTAACATATAGCTGCGGCGCCGCCTGCTGGTGGCCGACAGCTTCGTGCCCGACGCCGGCCGCCCCTGCGTGCTGCGCGCGCGGTACAACGAGGACACGGACGCCTGGGAGCTGCGGGAACACAGGTAACATACTAACATATAGCTGCGGCGCCGCCTGCTGGTGGCCGACAGCTTCGTGCCCGACGCGCGTGTTACCCAGTAACTGGGTTGTGGAGGTCAGATGGACAGTTGCTCCATGTGAAAAACTCGTATTAAACTGCATCCAGTTAGATTGGAAGCCAGATATAATGACGAATTACATGTAAATTATATTGTTATACATTATTATGGTTTGTTGTGCAGTGGCGTGGAGCCCCTGACGGAGCGGCCCGTGGCGGGCGCCCTGCGGCGGCGCCCCACCAGCGCGGGCGCCCTGGCCCAGCGCCTGCCGCGCCACCGCGCCGAGAACGTGCTGGACCTGGCGCCGCTGCCGCTGCCCTCCACCACGCGCACCTACACGCCGCCGCGACACCACGCGCACGCGCAGGTGTGTGCCGCACGCACGAGTTATTATCTAGAAGAAGTATTCGGGGACCGGAACACTTGCGATTACTGATCCAAGCGGTACAGTTTCGCTGCTCCCGTTCTTATTTTTCTATTCACAGAAATTTAATTTCTATTTCTTTTCCAGAGCGTCCCGACACAGACGAAAAAAGAGCCGGAGATGGAGACCGTGACGGTGCCGCGCAAGTCCGCGCGCGCCCCCCGCCCCAGCACCGCGCACCAGCGGCTCGGCACCGCCGGCGTGCGGTAGGGTGCACCCCACGTGCCACACGCCACTACCGGCCACTACCGGCCACTACCCGCCAGTACCCGCCACTACTCGCCACTACCGTGACCCCGGGCCACACCCGTCCACCGGTCACACACGTCACCGACACTTAGTTCTAGACTCCATCAGTCTCCACTAGGTCGGTGTCGGTATCGTTCGTCTCCACCGAAATGCGTGATAAATACATTTCGGGTGCGAGCACAGCGTGCCCTGCGATGCCCCCGCCCTTGTTGTAGGTTTTATACTATTCGATCGATCGAATGCTGGAAGCTTGCGATGCTTTCCCTGCCTGTTTGCGACGCGAAAGTCG
Organism: Xylocampa areola; assembly: GCA_935421205.1. Taxonomy (NCBI): domain Eukaryota; kingdom Metazoa; phylum Arthropoda; class Insecta; order Lepidoptera; family Noctuidae; genus Xylocampa; species Xylocampa areola. Next base: position 18,209,443 of record OW285216.1, on the reverse strand, counting down.
ATGTGTGGTTTAGTTTCTGTATGAAAGCCAAGTTTTGCCGACCACGAGTCAGAGGTACTCCCGCGCTCCGTGTTGCGTGTTGCAACGTGGAGTGTGTAAGTATATCGGGAGCGATGTATAAGTAAAGTAAGCTAGACGTAGTCACAAATTCCAGTCGCTTGGCGCCGGAGGACGTCGCCGGCGACGCGAGCGTCACGATGATCTCACTTATCTTAATTCCCAGTATTTAGAAAGGCAAAGAACCTTTTGTATATTAATTTTAATACTTATGTATTATAAGTCGTAGCTACAAATGGCATGAACGAGATTCAGTCGCGATGGTTACGTCACAGCTGTGGATCGTTTTATTTAGGTTGTTGTTTGTTTTATAAGATTTTATTTTACCATTGTTGTCTCTTTTGTTTTTGTAAAATTTTATTTTGTGCCTCGATACCAACACACGTGTTTGAGCTAGTGATATTAGATAGTCTACAACGATTATGTATTAAATTCTACTGTGAAATGTTTTAGAATTCCTATATATCGATATATGATAAATTGCTATGTAAATATCGGTGCGGTGTCGTGCCGAGTGACGTCACGCGACACTCCCAAAGCAATGTGATCCAAATAATGTATGTTCAAATGTGTTACCAAAGATGGAAACTGTCCATTCCGTTCGTGTCTGTGTGTCAGGATGTCCACATTGTCCACGACGACACCGGTGATCTTGTTCCTTTATGTGTGAAATTTCATTTGTGGATATGTTAATATAATTTCTAAACAGTTTCTAGTCAATGATGATGAATTATATTCTTGTATACAAATATTGTAAATAATAATAATAATGGTATTTTAGGTATTTAAAAAGTATCCTTAATACGGAGTATGAACTAGTGTAAGTAGGTTGCTAATTAGCGCACAATACTTTTTGAATACCGGAAGGAATTACTGTCATTATCATTATAGTGGAGACCTCGTAGACCTCTAGAGTTGCGAGACACAGATACGCTCACAAACATCAACTTACTTGCTTTAAAATTTGTTAAATCAATTTTTCAATTGTGAAATAGTTGTATATTTTGGGATCGTAAGTTGTTTATAATGTATTCATTGTATTGGCTTTATATTTAATTTAAATTATGAATGGAGATGATCATGTATTGTGATATATAATTTTGGTAACTGCTAGTCAGTCGTGCCGCATACACGCTTATACTCACTAATGAAATAAACATTTTAAATTTTACGTGTGTTATTTTATAATTTGCCCTCAGCCGAAACATAAGAAGAACAGGATAAAGTAATGCGACAGTAACTGCCTGGTTGTAAAGCTGTAAAGACTGTGTCGTATTCTTAATATTAATTAAGTAAATTTTTTGAAAAAACAAATCGAATTTAGGAAGACTGTCACTACATTTTCTTCTTTAAGAATATATATCTGTATCATGACGGCTCCTTACAAATACATACAATCTTTGTTCTTGGCTAATGTTTCTGTGATGATAGAAGAAGAGAACCACAAAACCAAAACTTCATCGTGTAGGTTCATATCTTTTGTGTTCGTTTTATTGCTTTATTTATTTGGGACTGGTTCTATGATGTATGACCTACCAAACTAAAAAAAGAATCATCAAAATCAATTCTTATTAAGTGGAATAATCGCGTAACAAACATGGTCTAATTGTGAACCTGTTCCTTTTTGAAGTCGGCTAAAACTGAGTTTCCATAAATTAGAATTGTTTCACTTGAAGAAATAAACTTTCATAGACATTTGAAATATAATTAAAACATTAAAGATCTTTTGCATACAATGATAATTGATCGAAGAATATATTGTATTGCATGATTTGTACTCCTCGTCCCTAAATGTCTACTTGAAATTCTACGACTACGACTCATTGCTATTAGGGTATGTACAGGCGCTAGGTACAAAAATCAATACAAGTCTTCAGACTTACTTGTATGCCTAGACTATTTCATGTGAAAGCGAATTTATAAATCAGGAATTATATTTTTGCATCAAATCAAATCAAATTCTTTATTCTATAATGGGTTTCATGAAAAGTCTGATAATAATTAAAATTTTCGTTTTTTTATCTGGGAGGTGGACTCATCGTGGAATTTAAGCAGCTCGTAAGTATATTAATGTTTTTGGGTGGCAGCACTCGCACCTGGTGGCAACCTAGCCTTCTTTTGTACCGTGTATAAATCCTTTTGCATTAAAACTACGCGATGTTTGCAATTAACTATACATGGGTTGCGGGACCACAAAGTCGCCACATCCACGTCACGGGCATTTCACATTCAAAGTCAAAGTCAAAGTCAAAATCATTTATTCCAATTAGACCATATAAAGGTACTTTTGAAAGTCAAGAAATGCCACGTTCCAAAATGTAGATTCCTATGGAGAAGAACGGGCAAGAAACTCCATGGTTACTCTTTTAAAATGTTGTGTTACAATAATTTAGGTACATTTATTGATAAAAAGACATTATGTGATAACGATGCAGATATAGTTGTACACGTAGGTACAATAGAAGATACAAAATTCCAACAATAGTTACAAGTCTTGGTAGTTTAGAGCTGACCAGTCCCAACTTGTGGCACCCGTTCACGAGTATCACGCCATATTTAAGGGAACAGAATGACCCAACACATACGCCACCACAGTAAGACATTTATGTGAGTATGACATCTCAAACTACCAGACCTCAAGTCACGTTACTAGAATAAAATTTATTATTAGTCAAGTTATAATTAGTCTGCTTATCGCCACCAATCAACACTACTATGTACGTAAGTCATGTCATTCCGAGAGATATAAAAAGCACTCGTGTAAGTATATTAATATAGAGGATAATAATATACTTACACGAGTGATTTTTTAAGATGATAAGAACCTAAAATTGGTGCATTAAGATATGAGCTATGTCCAATCAGCCTAAAATACTGAAAAAAAAACCGCGTTCTTTTCTTACCGGGACTGTGGCGAATACAGCTGAGATCCCAGAATTCCGATAAAGGTTATAGGTGTCCCGTGGCTTTACTCATTTTAGTCGGTAGCAGTCTGGCATATATAAAACAAATGATTAATAACACAAAAATACTCTGATGATGGTTCCTTCCGGTCCATTTCTTAATTATTATATGAAATTAATTTAATTTCTGAACGATTATGTTTAACGTTTCAAAACGAACTGTAGTGATCCATCGGTCCGTTTTTTTTTCTTATCATTGTATATATTTAAATAATACTGATTGTTTGTGTAATAACTTTTTTATGTTTCACAGTAATGATGTAAGAAAATATGTTTTACTGTCATCAAATATCATATATGTCTTATTTCCTTATAAAGGCGGGCGTAAAAAGTAAAGTACAACTTTTTATATTTTCTGCCACTGGCCATATATGCATCGTTCCTTCTTTAATTTAAGCTAAATAGAAGACGCAATTTATTAGTTGTTTTTCCTATCTAAGTTTCACATAGTCTAAACAATTTACTGAATACCCTACTTTAAAATTTCAGTCTTCACACACGTGCTATTAACAAACAATAGTGACGATCATTGTTCCAGACAAATGTTGAAATATGTTATGTACCTCGTATTCGTGCTATTTGCCAAGTACTAGAATTATACAAATTTTCAGGAATGTAAGTCACTATAGCCTATAAAGCACAACATTTTATTTTATTGGTATAGTAAACAAAATAATAAACACCCTAAATTAATCACGTATTTTTTTTTTATTAAATTTCTTTTATTTTTATAAATCTCATCTACAATCGTAACAAAACAAAACCGTTATTTTGAATCGTCAAAATTATTATCGACGTCTTCGAACCTGAGTTTTATACATCACTATTTTTGTAACCGTCGAATGAATTCAAACGTTTAGTGGCTTTGTTACGATTGCAAAATGTGAAATAAAATAAAATCTCAGTAAATATTTAATATAATGGCGGAAAAATTAAAGGACTATCAAGTTATAGACGTTTTCTGCGGCGGTACGTTCTACAAAGTGAGACACAAGGTCACCAACAACATATTTGCGTGGAAGGCGTACAATTGCTCCGCGTTCAGTAAAGAACAAATACAAAACGTCGCTAATGAAGTGAAAACATTAAGTAAAGTGTCATCGAAGAGTTTATTACGGTATTACGACACTATTTTTCATACCCCATCAAAAACATTGTACTTTGTCCTTGAATATAATTCGTGGCGTAGCGTGCAAGAATTAATTGAGGTTTGCAAGGCCACCGACAAGTTCTTCGCGGAAAGTTTTATCTGGCACCTAGTTCATGAGCTGGCCCGAGTCTGCAAAGCTGTTGACGATCTGAACATTGTCGTCGTACAAAAATGCATAACTCCAGGGTCAATCTTTGTGGACGAAAGTGGCGAGCTACGCATCAATTGTTTCGAGCTGACACCGGCAGCGGGCTCAGGGGACGTGATACGACAAATAGGAGACCTGATTCACACGCTCTGCTATCGACCTGGCGCCACCGACGACAAGATAAAGGAATTCCACTACAGTGATGACCTTAAAGACATAGTCAGCTTTCTGGTGGACGACAAGAATGCCAACATGCGCCCAGATGTCGTTCTGTATCACCCCACAGTTCTCATGAACTTAGAAGCTAAATCCATGCCCAAACATTTGAATGAGATACTCATCTCGGCTGACAAATCATACAGAACATCAGAGGTGAACAAATGTGACTCAGAGAAGGCTGTAGAGTTATGCAGAGCTGTTGAGCCTCTTCCTAGAACAATATTCAATATTGTAGACAGTCCTATTTACTGTAACATCAGTCAGAAAGGAAACACCATCAAAGAAATTGAAGAGTCAAGCTCGCCTCAAAGTCCCCTTTCCCCTACACTGGCTGCACTTGCTCTGGAGCTGCCTGGCTTTGTCCCTAGAAGCAGAAAGCCTTTTGCTGAGTCATTAGTGAAGTACAACTGTCCCCAGCGAGTGTCAGAAGAAACTCTGAGCCAGCAGTGGATGTCGCGCCTCGTGGCGCTTCGCCACCGCGAGGAGTCACTCAATAAGAGGGAGAAGGATATTATAGCCAAGGAAATAGTGAGCAGTCCGTTCACTAAGATCATACCACTCAATACCACTCTGGAGTTAGCATGTGACAGTGAAAGTAATGGCATAACTCTGCCACCAATGATAACACAAGCTAAGGAAGACAGGAGGGAGTGGGTGTCGCGGCGGCGGCGCCCGCGCACCAGCTCCGTGCGGTCCAGGGGCCGCAGGAAGAGCTACGGCTATGAGGACCTTGACAGCTCCCTGTCGGCCGACACGGGTGACAGCAGCATCGTCATCACAGCTACTAAATTCACTAAGGACAACATGCCGCGCCGTAACATCTTCCCTGAGGTATCTACCAAGAAAGTGCACTTTACATCTGTTAACCCATTCACAGAGAGTGATGACAGCGTTACTTTAACATTCTATGAGTTAGATAATGTGAATGCGGAAGGATATCAACTGCCGAGGCAGGAGGCTCTGGCTAAAGACATTAACAAGTTCAAATACTTTGATTTGAAAAAGCCAAATTCTGAAAAGAGAGCTTCCATGCAATGGAGTCACTCGTCACCTTCTAAGCAGGCTAAAACCACCAAAAACATATTTGGTGACATCACAAACACAAACCACAGCAGTATCAGGAAGACACCTTCCAAAACCAGCCTTACTTCAAGAGGTTCTAATACATCGAGACAGTCTATGTTTTCCTGCAAGAGTCACTGGAGCATGGAATCCAGTAGTACTAAAGTGAGTGAGGGCAGTATCTCTGAGAGGACTCGTTCTTCTGTGAAGCAGGGTCTGCCACAGACTCCTGTAGCACCACCTGATGTCAAGAAGTCTAAAAGTCGAAAATCACTGTTGAACTTTAAAACTCCCTTCAAATTCATGACATCAACAAAAATCTAGGTTTAGGTAAGTGTAGTTTTATTATGTTGTGATTTTGTATAGTTGATCTCTGATGAAATTTATTATAATAAAAATTTGTATTAGATGTTATCATTTGCATCATAATATCAAACTTATTGATTTAACATTGGTTGTGGTTTTGTAGATAACTTTAGTAATTTAGGAGTAATTGATAAACTTCCAATATGTTTAGTTCCTCATAGATCACTCTTATGTTAATGGTCTAAGAAACAGATTTCTATAATTTGATAACATTTTATTTGTACATAATGAAATGAAATACGGACATCAACCCACCCTAACCTTAGAATAGTGAAATACAAAAGTATATTTTTATAAATGATGATTTTATATTTCAAATTGTTTATTAGTTTATAGTGATATAGTTATATTGGTGTATTTTTACTTATACAATTTGCCATAAGCTGCTTGTTTGTATCTCAATAATAATTATGTATAATTTCATCATGATCTACTAATGATGATATAAAAATAAATTGTATGTCTCAAAATCTAACATGAATTGGCTACATTAACAATGTTAGAATAATATTAATTTGGGAATAAATGACCATTTTGTTTTATAAAGTAGCCAGAAAGTTAATTACAGCACACAATCAATTGAATTTTAGTCTTTTGTCTTCCATTAAGTTCAGAATTACTTATAAATTGTAATGTATTTTGTTAAGATTACTAGAATTAGATTATGAATATAAGTGTCAAGCACTATAATATTATGTAAGTGTAACACTGTTGCCATAATTCATTAGATGTGTTTATAATGGTACATCTCATTATTGAGGTGTTGAGTAGATAATGTAGGGTAAATATAAGAAATAATAAGTATAAATAAATGTAAAAAGCTCATGTTGTGTTTTATTTGGTCATCACACTGGTCATCACTGCACACTATGTGTTATCAGTATCACATGTTTTCGCAATATGTTCTTTGCAAAGCTTCAATCATTTCTTCTTGTTCAGTGCCTTGTCAGCTCCTTCAACAAATTTCTTGGGTAGGCCATACTTTTCTATGAGCAGTTTGGCAACGAAATACGTCTGTGAAAGATGAAATAAGTTTGTTATTATACTATGTATAGATTATAAGGGTCTATGAATATTAAACGATAATTATTATCATTAACTGTTTTTTTCTCAGGAAATTCAAATGTAACTGAACTTAAATTATACAAACCTCTATGCAATATACAATTCGTAGTATAGCATAGAAAGGCATTGATGTGAGGGATAGTCAAAAGATTGAGTAACCTACTCTGACCGTTGAAGTGTCCTTCACAAACGTCATTGACATAAAGGTCTATGACCTTTCACAAATGTATTCACACAGGTATAAAATATTAACCCTTTTCAAGAACGATAACATAAGAACGACTGAATGTAGAAATGTTATGGCATAACTTGCTGAGAAAACAAGTTTATTGATTTTAAAGTAGGGTAAGTAACTCGTCCCAAAAGAGAATTCCTGCGTGTCCGAGGAACTTAGTGTGGTCGTAGTAGGTTACAGGTAATGGTATAGAGAAAATGTCGTGTCCCAGGCGTGTCCAAAGAGATGTAGAAGTAGTAATACAAGTGCATGTGTCAGTGACCTGGTCCCCCTGCAGCATGAGCTGGTCGGCGCGGGCGCCCGGCGCGCGGGTCACGCCGCACGCGGCCGCCACGCCCGTCTGGCACGCGTGGCTCAGCGCCGCCAGGCTGAACCCGAACTGCTCCAAGTTCGATACCAGCGTCACCTGCATTATATATAGTATATTACTCAACTATTTGTTTGCATTACAAGCAAAACTTATATATAAATAAAGTTATAGTCTTTACAAACATGTTTGAAATATAACGATCATTTTGACGTCATAAATATTTTGGTTTTACAACAGGTTTCCATGTGCGGCTGACGTAATTGCGGTGTAGAACATTAATTATGCCGCAGTTGTGTTAGGTTGAAGCAAATATAATTTTTTAACATTATTATCATTATCTTTATTTTTATTTTTTAGGTGGTAACCTAAAGTGTACACTTTAGCAGTGTTGCCAACGAGACTTATATAAAATTTGCTAAACTGCTGTTAACATTTTGCCATAATTAAAATTGCTATAAAATTATGCTGTCATTTTTCAATGTCAAATAAAACGTCATTTAATTTTAGATGTTTAGTAACAATTTTTTTTTTTCAATGCTGTTGATATAGGTATGACGGGAGTCCTGAAGTAACAAACATAAACGAAACTAACGAATTGATAACGTCCTCCTTTTTGGAAGTCGGTTTCAAAATCGTGTTAGTGTTAAGTGTGGGTACAGATTGCTACTATTTGGGAATTATTTTGGATTTAAAATTAATATAAAACAATATAATGACACAATTGACACTTTAGGTTGCCATCTCTAAAAACTGCTAAGCCAGACAAGAAGTGTGAAAACCGACATATCAACACTGTTTTTGTAAAGTTACTCAGAAATATAAATAATAGTATTGTTATAAATTACCATTTTAAAATAAATTTATTGGTAAAGTTATAACAAAGAATTAGTAGTCTTGCATTTTAGACGTAATTTCGGCCGCTTATTTTCGATAGATGTGTCAGCAGCCTCAAACCCGGACTAGAGACTCTAAACTACGACAAATCCGGAGAATCCCAGACGGATGGCCTCCATTATGTCGTGGTAGGACTGGTTCTCAGACTTTCAACTAACTACTCGTAACAGTTTTTGACAACTGGAGGTTTCACGCGCTCTCCGGTGCACTTGTCTTAATATGAAATGATAGTCACCCATCCATTTATCAAACACGCCCGAAATCCCAGGAGAGAACCGAAAATCCCGTGTTTTTAGTATTTTTGAACCGTGTTTTTCAATTCCATGAACCGGGAATAACCGGTTCTAATGCCCTGACATCCCGTCATGTGACTGACGACATTGCTTTTGAAGATAATGTTACCACAATCATCCGTAATTAATAATCGAACTGTACTATCGCGGCCTTTCCCGCCTGCCCACTTAAATTTTTTTTTGTCTAAATCCTGTGCCTCGCCATTCCACGCCCCCTTAAAGTGTTCGCCTATTAGGAAAGCGAGAACGTAATTAGTTGCAATCTGCACTGCACAGCTTAATGACGCATCAAGTGTTCTCCTTTTTGTGAATTTTAAGGACGATCTTATTTCACCTTGGTGGGGCTACAGCGCGCTTCTATTTTTGAGTGCAAGCAAAAATTAATTTAATGGTGTTCAGGCGGGAGTGTCCGCGATAGTACCTTGTAGCTCGACAAACGAATAATATGGTACCTTCTTGTTCCCGCTGCGGGTGGCCACGCTCATCCGCACGGGCTCCAGGCGGCTCTTGGCGAGGCGCACGGTTCCGTCCGAGAAGCACATCTCCGTGCTCGGCGTCATCTTGTTCTGTACGCAGGACATCAACACGTCCCACTTCACTGCTTCCTGGGGGCAGTACACACAAGATTGACACTCCAAAAAGTAACCCAGATTTTTTAAAGATCTTTTGTAAGCCTATAAAATTCAAGAGAAATCTTTGAAAAGCATTAACGCATGCGAAGCGAACTCTAAAGTTATTATATTAAATGGAAAAAGAGTTCGCTACGCATGCGTTAATGCTTTTCAAAGATTTATCTTGAATTGTTAAGGTAATTGCATTCTTTACGACATTGTATTAACTGCAAAGTTAGTCGTGTCGGTTCGGTCACCCGTGTAGGGAGAATTGATAGCAATGACGTCGCCATAAGACGTGTTAAAATATGGAAGAAGAATTCGCTGTGGTGAGCAGAGGTCGAGATGGCTTAGTGGTCAGAGCGCCTATAGTATATCCGGGAGGCGCAGCTTGGAATCCTGTTCGCCTGCCGTATTCTTTTTCCATTTAATATTATAACTTTAGAGTTCGCTAAGCATGCTTTAATGCTTTTTCGAAGATTTATCTTGAAGCCTATAAAACTTAGAAAACACAAGTGTTCTTTAAAAGACTGTGTACACTCCGGTTAAATTTAGCACTTTACCTGTACAGGTTTGCCTGTAATCTTGGAGAGTGCGGCGTCCACAGTGACGGCGCCCTTCACTAGCGTAGAGTGCAGGTCGCGTGTCTTCACGTACTCCGTCAGTGTGGAGCGCACCTCGCTCGGTGTTAGCGCTGTGCCCTTCCTGAGAACACCAATATAATTTATTTGTACAAGGTAATCTATTTCATATTATGCTTCACGTGCACTGAGTTGAGATGCGTTTTACGGGGAGTGGAGAAGTCGTTCCGTAATGCTCCATACACTTCCTAAATTTACTAATGACGTAATAAAGTATGTTTCCAACCTTAACGTCTACAATCTATTGTTTATCCAGAAAAAATGAATGATTACTAACTTGATGGATCCGAACACGTCGGCCACGTTGGCGGTGACGCAGTACATCTCGCGCACTCGCGGCGGCACGTAGTCGGTGTGCGCATGCGCGGGCGGCGCGCGCGTGCGCAGGCGCAGGGCGGGGGGCACGCGGTGCGGCCGCAGCGCCGGCGCGGCCAGGTTCACCGCCACCACGGCGTCCACGCCCTTCTCTATTTCGCGCACTTCCAGCAAGCCTTCCTTGAACAGATGCACTTGTTAGGTTAGCTGCTCCATTAGATCAATTAACACAGTACCTGTGACACTACTGCCTTATTGATCTAGTCGTGTCAAGCGCGGCTGTTGATCGTAAGGTCCTGAGTTCCATTGCCGGGTCGGACATTTTTATTACGTTTTTCTGGTAATCAATTCTAAATAGCAGCCTGTAGTTGATGGAAATAGTCTCACATTTTTTTTTACAGAATTCTTTTTCAAAGATACTCGACTATAATACAGCACTGAATGTTAGTTCAAGATATGTCTTTGAAAAAGCATTAACGCATGCTTAGCTTAATATTGTAACTTTGAATGTTAGTTGTTTGTGTAAGTCCATAATGACTCCACCATGACATGGCAACTAATTCTTGAGAAATCCAAAAATAACGTATTTAAGTAAAGTTATAATTCCTTTTAGATATATTCAGTAAGCAAACAGAAACATGCATTAAATTGTTGAAGGCGACAAAAGTGTATTTTTACATAACATGTAGTAAATAATCATAGTATGTATATCATATTTTTACCTTTTGCATCGCTTCAAGGAATTTCCCTAGTTTCTTGTATGAGGATTTTTTTACATCTAATGTTCGGTCTGATGGGCATAGACCTATTAAATGATTTCTGAAATGTTAGAAATTATAAAATTTTATTTATTGTACCAGGCTTACAGAAATTGAAAGGTTAAATTCATTAAAAGTATAAATAATATCACGAGATATTTTAAATACAATGATTTTTTAGCTTTTTTATGTTTAGTATGATTTTATTATAGCTAGTAAGATAGACTTATGATTAATACACTTCTATGGGAACAGCTACAAGTACCAGGAGCATATAAGTGTAGACGGGGTTGTTACTGACCTGTACAAGAGATTAGTTTTAAGTGGGAGCTCAGTATTCTTGCCATCCAGTTTCAAGAATGTGAGTAAACACCATCGCAGTAGCTCATCCATGTCTGTGGGAATGTCATCCTCTTCTATTTGGGAATCTTCTAAAATATTAATAAAGAACATTAGAGATACAACAGAAACATAAGAGCTGTAACAGGAGTCTTGGTTGTTGTTAAACGAATTGTCACTTTTTTTTTTAAACTATGACCCGCACTAGGAATTTCTTTCTGTATCGTGGGTGCGTTTACAGACATATAATCACCTGTAACTATTCTCTGTAGATCATACAAATATTTGCTCCGTGCAGGAATCGAACCTGCGACACGCGACGCAGCAGCTGGTCTCTCGACCACTGCGCCAACCGCGCCGTCAAAACTTACTTCCAATGTTACGTATAGGCAGGCTACAGAGTGGATATTGAAAATGTGACTTATTTACTCTAAACATTTGTTTTTCATTTTCTATAACTAGAAGAGACATATCAGACAATTAGTCATTCACGGTAATTCAGACGTCTAAAAGCCCTACAATTTAACAAAAGTAAAGTTGTAGTATATTTGTATTCCAGAGTGGTTGAGTGCTAAGCTCCAAGTGTAGGTACAGCTAGAACTGGGGGTCTTGTCTGGTGTATAATACTGATAGAATACTTCAAAAAGACTGTATCACCAATAGGAAGCTAGTACGAAGGTGGCAGATGCGCCCGTCCAACCGGAGCTAGTCAGTGCCCATGCGAGCGGCGCAAGGTCCCAAGTGGACCAACTATCCCGCAGGATGTTACGAAACAGACATATTATCAAATGTTCTACCTGTTAGCATACTATCTTCAGCATCGCTGTCTTCACCATCATGCTTCTCATCATCCTGCAGGTTTTCAGGTATAACTTTAGGTTCATTTGGTGTTGGCAGTGGCGCAGGCGGCGGTGGTGTATGCTTACCTAAGCTCGGCCATTCTTCTCTTATGGGCGGTTGGAAGTTCAGCCGTAATGATAACATATTGACTTAATAAATATTCTTTTACACAAATGACAAACAATAAATAAGCATCTGTGAATGTGTATAACAGATTTTCACTTAATATTATGTCAATATCTGCTTCATTAGTCTAATTGTAGCTAGTGCTAGGCTGCCGAGCATGAGTCACTACTCTACCAAGAGGTGATTAGACAAAATTCTTCTACAACCCTCACTTTACATGCATATTATAGAGTAAGTAAACCTGATTGTGCCATAACAAAAAATAAAGGCTAGTCTGACCTGACTGATGTTTGATGTTAGGTCTATGGTGATGTCTCCCTGGTTGTAGGACGCCGGGCCAAGTTTCGGTCTCTGAATCTTACCGAACTTGGCGTCCTTACACAGCTGGTCAGCAAACACTTGGATTGTTTCTAAACATACTCCACTGAAAACAACATTGAAATCATTACTTTTATGATAATATTATTATCAATCTTTAGCAGTCTAGTGATAGGTACTCAGCAGCTCTCATATGTATATGCACAATCATTCAAATAGCTCCTAGCCATCAGAGTCAGGGAAGACTATACAGTGGGTTTCGTTTATAACGACAATGAAGACACCACTATAATTATGTAGTAATCTCCAGGAGTCGCTAAATACATGCAATAAATAAGCAATAAATAATGAAAGAAAAATACTTTAACAATGAACGTCCACCTGATGGGTGCAATTCTTCTGATCGTGTGGTTGATGAACAACCTAGTGTCAGAGATTAATCCACCCGTACATATCTGACATGGCTTTACACACCATCAACAACATCTCTCAGGTGCGCTGGTTTCCTCACGATGTTTTTCTTCACAGGTGCCATGATAAACACAGAAGTCAACACAGCGAAAATTACTCAAAGGAATTCTTAAATACTACTTTACCTACCTGACCATTTATAAACTGCTGACTATCTGTGTATATAAACAAAAGATAAGAAAGCTAAGATAATAAATGATACTATGAATGTTATAAATGAATCTTTGTGCATTATAGACTCAGTCGCAACATGTTCATGGGATTTGTGGGAACTTGTAACAAATGGTTCATTAAAACTAGTAATTATATCAGAAATCAGTGTTACATTATTGTCTTCTGAAAGTATACTTTAAACTCAAAGGACTTAAGTATATTGGGGCTATAACCAAAAAGTTGTTACAACACAGGATGCTTCCATTATAATATTGAATTAGCTTTGATTATGGCATGGAATACATAAATTTTAATAGTACTAAAAGTTTGATCTTACCTTATTTAGAGAAATACTAAAAATCAAGCAGAATATTTTAAAATAAAACTCACGCAGCTCTGAGGAGCATATCAGCACTGGACATGGCAGCTCGTCCGATGATGCAGACCGCTGCATTCTCCTGTGTACACAGCCCTATGATAGTGCCGCGCTGGAACATCGGGAAGCCAATACCACCGCTTGGGATCGATACACCTGGGAGGTATACAGGAGCACCACCTTGCACCTGTAAAATTAATTATTATTTGTTTTCGCCTCATCAACATGTTATCCATAAATGTTTTAATTAAATAAATATTTATTTAGAGTAGGTACACAGCACTTACGCTCATTAACCTTTCGGCTCAGTAACATACAGATCTGTACGTTGTAACAATAAAAATCTATTGTGTCTGCTAATGACTGACGCAACAGCTTAAAGACATTTTAAAAATATACCTTAGGAAGCACTGGTGTGTGGACAGCAAGAACAGGCACTAAGTCTGGCACCTTCCAGAGTGTACAAACTGTAGGTATCAGTCTGTCTTCTGTCTCTATGACCATAGGAACGCCATCCACCGAGTAAACGTTCACCATATCACCAGAGTGTAGAACTAACTTCATACAAATACAACTTGATTTCACCGGCACTATATCTTTCACTTTCTCTTCTGTCGTCGATGGAAACTCATCTTGAATCCGTTGAGCTAGGTGTTTCCTGCAATTACCACGTATGTTTTAAGTAATATAACATTGAAATATAGTTGAAAATAAAGTGCACAAAAACTGGGTCTTACTTTTCAGAGTTCTTCAGAGTATTGTTAGATTTTAATTTATATGGTTTGGCAAACATTGCGAATGATTTCTATAAGTGGTAAGTAGCAGATCTTTTATGGAATTTCATGGAAAAATACTGTAAAATGTTTTCTTGGCACGGTGTTCCAATGTGACAGAGTTACGTCAAGTCACAGTCAGACAAGTGAATGCCAAACATTTGTCAAATGTGATTTGATTTTGACAATGACAAATTACAATAAGTTCAGTAATCATATTATGTGGTGTGCTCCGTGGTGTCTAACTTCCTAGTTTTGGAAACATTAAGTTTACTTAAGTCACAAAACTTTTAAGTAATACATTTTCTGATGCAAATTCTTAACAATAACATCATGCCATATGGTTATACAGTTATAGATCTTTTTTTTTTTTTTTTTTTTTTTTTTCCCTTCGCCCTAATCGGGCAGGCTAAGGTCTTGGACCATACCGCCTCGTCTTCAGTGTTCTTGAATAAAAGTAAGGCCAAAGCCTCGTCTTCAGTTACATCCTTCTTGTCAGTTATAGATCACGCGATTAGGATAAGATTTTTTCTTACATCAATGGGCGTAGGCGGTGCCCTATAAAATAAATCTATGGCGATGATGATGGGGGGATAGGTTTGATCAATGTTGATCTGACGGTTTGATATTTCCATAGTCAAAGAGTATGACGCTTATACCTGTGTATAATTAATGGCTTAGATTTGCACAAGCACTAGACGTAGATCACTAAATAGATCAGGCAACAGGTAACTAGACAGGGAAAAGTCGAAGAAGAACAGCCCTTTGCAGTGTGCAGTGGTAGAAGAACAATAAAAATGGTAAATAATTAATTGCACATTGGCAGGGGCGCCGACTGCGTGGGTGCTCGGGGGCTCCAGCATCCACTAAGGGGAAATAGTGGGTGTGGAGCATTCCTGATAATAGGCATAAAATCTGACCAGATTGCGTGTAAGTTTAGATGATGTTATGATGTACGCAACATCTTTCTGTCCTACTGCCTGTTTGTTCACGATTGAATGTAGGTAAGTAGGATATATTTATTTTTTGGTAGATGTGCATTTTTCTTCTCGCATTTCGCCAGTTATTTAATACAAGTCATCAAAAATCCCATAGGTGTTCATGCCCACCCACGGGATTTTCTAAAAGCCGGCGCCGCTGGGTGTTGGTATTCGTAGTGTTAGCAGTAGCGGCGTAGTATGAGTTGGCACCCGGGGCAGTTTTCTATTGAGCATACCATCCCCACAGTAATACAACAAATATTGCTATGCGACTAATTTAGAAAGTTTATGACTTAAATGGTCCATCTTTCTAAGCTGAGGCCTTTCCAAACCATCCGGATCAATACCCTACTAATGTTCTAAGCTATAGGACCATGGCTAGTGGCTACTAAGCTGAGCGAGTGAGTTGTCACCACGTTGTCACCTGCAGCCTGCATCCAACGCCTCCCATTTACGCCGCTACTGAACCTGTTTGTATAGTGCTTTAGAAATACGGCGCCTATAGAAAAATGATAGCAACCATGTGTAACATTAACAAAATTGTTACCTACATAAATATTTTCTTCAGGCTCTCTTGCGTGTGAATTGATAAGTAAAGGCTTTCATATACACACAAATTACAAGTAAAATGGGTTATACTTTAAGATAAATCTTTGAAAAGCATTAACGCATGCTTAGCGAACTCTAAAGTTACAACATAAAATGGAAAAAAAATACGGTGGCGAACAGGATTCGAACCTGCGCCTCCCGGATAAACACTCTAGGCGCTCTGACCACGGGTCGAGATGGCTTAGTGGTCAGAGCGCCTGGATTATTTATCCGGGAAGTGCAGGTTCCTTTGTTAGATTTAATACGCTCGCTATACTTATTTATGAGAGAATAAAATTCTGAAACTCGCAAAGTTCTACCTTTTACTTAGGTACTTGTATCTTACGTAGCTACCGGTTGAATTTAGTTACATACCATAGGTACATACGTAGCCATACATACTTATGTATCTTTAGGGTATGTATTGTTAGGGTGTTGTCGGAAATATTTTCAGGAAAGCGGACGGGGGAGTAAACTCAGACAGGCTTGTCGAGAGGGGAGACACAAAACTATAAAAATAGTAGCAGACTATTACGTATGTATGTGCACAATTATGTCTGCTCATTCACGGGAGTTTTAAGGCAAGCATCCACTAAACTTAATCTTTGGATAGTAATTCCATAATTACGTTCACATTTGTCAAAACCAATAAAAATTTAAGATATTAATAAATAGACTGCCTCGTTGTTCTAGTGGTCCACAGCGCGACTGCTGAGCACGAGGTCTCGGGTTCGATTCCTCGGTCGGGCAAAGTGTTATTGAGTTTTTATGTTAGAAAATTCTCAGTAGTAGCCCGGAGTTTGGAACTGTGCCCGGTTGATAGCAATAGGCTCACCACCTATTTATTAAGTCCCATGTAGACTTAATAACAGCATTGGTGAAATGTGGGTGTACAACTGTGTATGTACACCTCTGCCTAGCCCTTCGGGAAATACAGGCGTGATGTTATGTTATGTTATGTTAATAAATGGACGGAGATCAATTTGAATTAATTACAAGTATTTTCATATTATTTCTGCTAAGCAACCGTGTTCCATCATCGACCGCACCATCGCATAACTTATGAGGTGGTGATCAAACGAAAGAGCATTATGAATAAAAAAAATTCAAAATACATAAAACTAAATCCGTTGCGATGTGAGCTTATGTTGAGTTTTCGTCTATAAGTGGAGACATACCTTAAAACCGGCTGGTTACATCAATCTTTATTTACGTGAACAAGCAGGTCACGTCACGTGAGGGTGGTCGGAGGCTGGCAGTGCAAGGCGTGGAGGTCGTCGAAACTACGCACACAACATGTAGCTGATACCGATCGCCGATATCGACAAATGTTGCGTCTACTTTACAGCCATACTTTCTTCATTCTTTCAATTAAATTGCTGTTATTTGTAAAGCTAGGTTTCACTGATTACATACAAGTATCTTAGATCTCTTGTCCTAGTCTTTGAGTAAATATGTTAGAGTGAGCTTCTAGCTTCTAGGCTACCCGGATGCTGTTTAATCCCCAGTGGTTGTAAGACAATATTACAAAAAAAAAACTTTTGAAATGAAATGAAAACCTATTTTCGAATGACAACATGAAGTCTTCATAACATAACTTTTTAATTATGATATCTTTACCATGGTATAACAATATGCTACGCGGCGTAAGCATATTTTGATACCATGATCTTTTCCTGACAATCCATCTGATTTTACACTTCTGTCGAGAAGTGGTGAGTCGTCCCTATTTCAGCGCAAGAACGATAGTAACGTATGAAAGATGAAAAATAATAATTATATCTACATTAATTATTTATAATGCGCCTACATTTATTTTCGATAGCATTAGTAGTAAGTATAATTTAGTCATGGCATACAAACTTACTTACTCAAGTAAGCATTCGTGACAGAGAAGAGAGAGACCAGACTGCCGGACATTCAGATCACACGGATTCCTATTTTACCATTTTGGTACGGAAAGTAAGTAGTATTGCATATATTAAATGGAAAAAGAATACAATCGCGAGCAGGATTCGAACCTGCGCTTCCCGGATAAATATTCCAGGCGCTCTGACCACTAAGTCATCTCGACCTCTGCTCACCACCACGAATTCTTCATATTTTATCACGTCTTTTGGCGACGTCATTGCTATTGATATTTAATATAATAACTTTAGAGTTCGCTGAGCAAGCTGCTTTTCAAAGATTTATCTTTGATAGTATTGCTTACAAAATTTTTACTTTCCTAAAAAGACAAGTAATAAGCTATACTCGGTTTACAATTAAAAATTTTAAGATAGATTTATTCCCACTCGGAATTGCCTAAAAAAAATCTGTAAGTACCCGATCCGAGTGCTGTATCATCTGCTAATTGGTTGGCGGGAATCCAAAGCCATTAAAAACTTGTAGTGGTGTACCGAATCCGAGCTCTCGTGTCCCAGTCCCGCAATGCAGACTCGTCACTGCCACTCTGATTTCGGTGCAATGCAGGCAACATTATGCATCGCTTCGCATGATTGTTTTTGTATTCTATTCAACATTCTTGTTATGAGAGTGCTCAACTGTTCAAAGGTACATGACCTAATGTTATTAAAAGTTGATTAGGTACTTGTTTAAACGGTAAACTTTGTATTTTAAGTTTTAAGGTGCTTCTATAGTCAAACTTCTAGCAGCCACGGTTTCCTTTTCACGCAAAGGCTCTAAAAATATTTCACTCCAAAGGTCGGGTATACCTAAGAACTTAAAGAAACAGAAATAAAAATTCATTCAAATCTCAGTTCTAAAAACATTTCTAGGAAATCTTAACACAAATCGTCGTGTTTGCATAGCTCGGTATTTTCCAACGTTTAGCTGGCGCGGGCGGCTGCTCCAGTTTCTCAATAAGCTGTTCGTGCCCGGGGCTTCAGTGCTCACTCACTTGACCGACTTCACGAGTTCCTTTACAGCTTTACACCACATTTTCTCTTGAGAGGCTTTGAAAAGAAACTGTTATGAGAAAACTAATTTGTTGAATAGTCGTGTAGACTTTATTTATAAAATAAATCATCTAGTGATCTACATAAGAATACAACTGATGCTCTGTAGAATAACTTATTGAAATCAGGGGACATGGTAGTGCCCCCGCGAGACGAGCCGAAGGAAGCGGGGCACTACCTACCTTTTCTGGAAGCGTTTCGGCGTATTTTCGAACCGTCATGGCTTCGGTTTGGATAATGCTAGAAGCCTGAAATTTTCAGAATAAGATGTCCTTAGCAGATTTATCAAATACACCAAAAGGATGGCTTGGCCATTGAATGATCATGGAACTATTACATTAAATGACATAATATTTAAGTCGTTAATGAATAGTTTGGGCAATGACGAAACGGTCAAGCCATACTTTTTAACGAAGATGTAGAGCCATAGCTTGTTGGTAGAGTTATTTGTTATTTATTGTTATAAATGAGGTACAGTCCAGAGCACGTACGGCTGTATACTGTGGGCAGGGCCCGAACACTATAACGCGAAGTACAAGTCGGAGCTCAGCTAGGGGTTTGGCTCTCATAACTTTATTCACTATTATAAAGTTATGAGAGCCAAACCCCTAGCTGAAGCATTAAAAAACTGCGAGTCTTGGCAACCACATGGAATGTTTTTGGTGGTATAGTTACTTTCTTTCCAAAATAAATATTGCGATAATATTCAGTTTACTTTGGAGTTTCAGCTATATATAATAAAAGTAAAATAAAGGAATAAAGCATATAGGTATAATTAGCAAGTTGTACTCCACTACTATTTTATGATGGATGTATGGTCTATGTATGATGGATCTACGTATGGTGAAACAGCCAAGACTTTTATTCTACATAGAGTTAAAATCTTACAAACTCTAGGCCAATCCATAACTGCGCAGTAATCCATTTTATATACGGATTATCTCAAGAAAATCGGAATGTAGGTGTGAAACACGTGTTATGGTCATTATTAGTGGTAATCGTTATTATTGTGTTTATTACATGCAGTTCCTGCTGCGACTCGCGACTACCAGGAGGACAGCGCTGTGCGGGGGTGGCGTGGGCGCCTGTTTACTACAGAGCCTCGCTAATCGCCATACCAGCGTAAATACACATGAATATGAATAGGAAATATGGAAATATTGTTGAGAATTAAGATGCTATGAAATCCTGGTATCAAGGCGCTAATCACTTATTTATTTATATTAATAATTATAACATTAATCAAAACCCACATGCGATCTCTGTATCTACAAAGCACGATTTGATTACATGATTTATTTTAGTACCTATTGATATTGATTTTATAGCACAGCTCTTATACCTATAGTCCTATTTAATCTCTACATTTTAAACACCTGGACACCTCAAGGAACCTTTACTTCCGACTGAAAGCTGAACCACTGGCTCCTTTAATTATAACAAAAAAACTGGCAGGCCCTTTTGATGATTTACATTTACGATTAAACACAATGATATTTCAAAATGGTTTCTACTCTCTACTCAGAATATGAAAACTTTATACCTACTTAGCAGTTTTTTTTAAGTCCGTGGATAACAACATCTCAAGTAGGTAATATCAATGAAAACTTACGCTCGCGTAGCGGCTTCTAAAATAAGAGGTGATACCACTAAATAGTGTAATTTCTGTCGCCGGTAAATAAAAAGTAAATTGACTGAATAGCAACTTCAAGTAGGGATATTAAATTTTCCAATTGTATTCCACACCCTAAATGCATTAGCCGGCAAGCCGCCTTGTATTGTAGCGTAGCTAGGTATATTATGCAGGAACAACTGTTCAACGCTACCCTCGACTAACGGGGTGTGACTTGTGCGACTGCACTGGAGAATTATGTACCAGAAGGTTCGTAGTCCAAAGAACAAGAGAGTAAAAAAAAAAATTTGAAACTTCCAGGGAATTTGCTCAACATTCCTCGTCTAGTTTGTTCGAATTGTTTGATCTAGGAAGACGCGAACTATTTACTAATGACTTAGATAAAGAATAGACCTCTTTGTCCCAGTCATTACTGATAGTACCATCCATAAACACGCACCCTATGTTTTGTGTCACGAATAGCCCGAACAATCAGCAACACTTATTATAATAAATGGAAAAGAATACAGTCGCGAACAGGATTCGATCCTGCGCCTCCCGGATAAATACTCCAGGCGCTCTGACCACTAAGCCATCGCGACCTCTGCTCACCACCGCGAATTCTTCTTCCATATTTTAACAAGTCTTATATAATATTACGCTAAGCATGCGTTAATGCTTTTTAAAGATTTATCTTGAATCAGCTACACTATAGTGGAGTGAAAATTTTGCGATACTCTCGACATAGCGGGCCCAGTCTAGACCAGGTTCCAGTGAGTTTGAAAATACTCGACAATCTCGAAAAAATTACATTAGTAATAACCGGTGAATAATCATGCACCAAAGTTATTATACAAAAATAGTGGACTTTCTGCCTCACTATTCTTTCTGTAGCTAATCCGGGCGCACCTGTACAACACTCACCACACCTGTTGCTGGTGTGGGGTTAATTTCCTTAATTAACGCATGTCATATGATTGAATATATCCATAAATATACATGTATTGGTGCACGTATCAATACATACCTTTAAACATTTAAGAAAATGTTTAAAACAGTCTACACTCTGCATTTGAAAAGGATATTAATATTCAATCTACGCGGGGAATTATGTGCGGTCCGCCTACTGCCGAGCTTTCAATACGCATAAAAGCTATGAATACGAATTTTGGAATAGATGAATGAAACCTATGCGCAATTTTTATAAATATGTGTACTTACCGGTATGAGACCCGCATAGTATGGGGCCCAGCCCAGGGAATAAAATAAAATTTATTTTGGAGCTTGTAAATATGGAGAAGAAGGAAATCGTCGTGCGTTTGTTCGTACTGTACCTAAAAACTGGTTCATTAACTGTAACAAAATTCACATAATGAATTCGAACAACCAAGTTTGTTAGTCATGACCACAAAAAGTGGTTGTTAAGTTTGCGAGGCAATTTATCATGTTGTAAATAAAACAACAGAATAAGTGTCGTCGGCACGGTGAGCCTCACAGCAGGTTCAACAGGTTCATAAAGATTGCGAGCAAAATGTAGATGATTTGATGGGACGATCGACGATGAGCTGGCGGCCCCTTTATGCCGGCACTTCGCCCTGCAATCTCGGGCTCCGCCCCCCCGTCAGCGTTGTATGCAGATCCGTTGATAAAAGCAAGGAATGTTTATTCATTAAAGCTGGATCTAGCGGTATGCGGTAACTAAATTGAAGGATGGAATGCCAACGAGGGCTGAAAACAATTTGAAAGAATTATGTGGTCAATACGGAGCAACGGAGGTACCGTAGTACCGATAACAGTCTGATAATTAGGATTCGTAGTCGAATAAGGATTTTATAAGATTTTATGGTAATGTGAAAACCATTTATGGTAAATGTGTTTTCGGCTAAATGCACTATACATTAGTTGTGACGCCTGACACCTTAGTCATCCTGCGACCACGAAATGCGGTTTACTTTACGGAGAGATTTATTGACTACGGTCGTTGGCTTGAAAATTTTTACAGGGGTTCGCGGATAACAGCTACCCTGGATCGAGCGTGATTCTAAATTGATAAAACAATTTATAAAGATGTTAATTAAAACTTAACTTTTTATTTAATAAAATACCATTATCGCGTTACAGTGAAAATGCAATGTGTTTCTCTCTCTCTGATGAATACGCTAGTGATGGTCTATTATGAGCGCTAAATTAAGAAGAATGTCACCGATTCTAACTGTGGACAGTCATAATTTCACGAGCTTGTTCTTGGCTCACATCCGCTCCCACGGCGGCGCGAGCGCACCTCCGCTAACAATGCAGTGTCAGGATCAAGATCTCGGCATAACGCCATTGTGTTAGCTTTGATGCGATGCGTTACAGTTTCGAGAAAGAAGCAGATCAATTATGTTTTTAACACAATCTCACGTGGATATTGTCTTTTGAATGTGGAAAACGCCATATGCTTTTAATTTTATTTAAAGTTTTCAGAAATAGGAACAAAAGATGGTCGGTCTCTTATTTATTACTTGAGAAAGTCAGGATAATAATAAGGCACATTTTTAATCTCCGACAGAACTAAACTTTTTGGCCTTCCTTGCTGAAGAAACTTGAAGAATTATACATCAAGTTCTAATTTATTAGGGAACTTCTTATTGAAGGGTCGATGTGTAAGTGATAAGGATCCATTTAAACCATAATTTAGTTTTATCTCTTTCATAATGTTTGCCGTTTCTGGTAGTTATTAAAGTCACAAATAATTTTTTATTTCCATTTCATTCTCGGCATAAGTGAATGTATTTGACACAGATTATAATATATGTATCTTACTCATATTGAAGTATTTGACTTCAAACCCGTAAAAGGTTGTTATTATTTTAGCTTAGTAAATAAGAATCTTGTATTATATACTTAATGACACTAGTAATAACAATCAAAATAATTTATTTAGCAAAGTTCGAATCTTTACATAATAATATTATAATAATAATACTTTATTCAAGAACATAAAGCGCATGTACATAATTATATAAAAACCTAATTATGATACATCAAAATCAACTTAAAATTATGCTTAGTGCCATAAATAAGTATAAAAATAATTATATTATGACGACAGATACATACTTTACACCAGCAGAGAAATAACATCGATTAGGTAAATCGATGTTATTTCTCTGTCTCGTAAGTCTAGTGGTCCCAAGCGCGACTACTGAGCATGAGATCTCGGGTTCGAATCTCAGGTCGGGCAAAGTGTTATTGGGTTTTTCTGTTAGGAAATTCTCAATAGCAGCCCGGAGTTTTGAATCGTGCCCGGTAGATGGCAATAGGCTAGCCACCTATTACATGGGACTTAATAACAATTATTTTAATTAATTAATTAATGTGGATGTAAAACTGTGTACACTTCTGCCTACCCCTTCAGGTAATACAGGCGTGATGTTATGTTATGTTGTTTCTAAAGCTCTTAGGCATAGGCTCTTAGCATACTTTCATACAGGGTAAATTTATCAATGATATAGGGAGGCTTCCCTTTGGGATTTCATATTAGAATCGTAGGGATTCTAATCGAGTTTGTTACATAGTTGCCCAGCTCACTTGACAGCATCAGCCGATACGTCACTTAGTTTATATTAGGTGGGATCCCTTTCAGTTTCATTAGATTAATGAAGGCGTGTAGCTCAGCTAAAGGTACCCAGGTAAATCAGACCAGGGTTAGAAATATCATCTGGCTGTATTCTGAACAACTGTGTACACCTTTGCCTACCCCTAAGAGAAATACAGGTGTGCTGTTATCTATGTATGTAACAGTATGTAAGAGTGTATTCTGAAAATATAAGAAAGCGTTATTTTGATTAAATTAGAGCAATTTCGTTTTTGAACAATTTAAGCGGGTGTCTTCGGGACAATTTAATTGAGAAACGTCTAGTTTACGATTGAATGTGATGATAATGTTAAGTCAAGTGTGCTGCTTGGGATCCATCTATTTTCTATTCCTTCATGTAAAAAGTAACTAAATAATTCTCAGCAAAGGCAAGACCATCCTGCTACTACGGTCAACTAGCGATCGCCGAATGTCGAATTGCCGATCCGGACCGCCGGACTCCGGCTCTGGACTCCGGAGTCCGGACGTCGAGCGATCCGCTGTGGATCCGTCCGCGATCATCGCATATCGCACGCGGCTGTCGTAGAGTGTACACGTCCGTTTCTTACGTTTTGCACGACATCGCGACATTCGCAATATAAACATTGCACGGGGACTTTTGGATAGTTACACATTTTTAATTAACTAATTAGTGAGTGAGAAATATTGTGAAAGCATTATTGTGGAACTGCAGTTAAGTACCAAATGTGTGCGAGGTGTTAGTTACATTTTGGTAAGTTAGTTCAAAACTTTTTGACGGTAGTTTTGAAGCTGTTTGTAAATATTGGTAATATTTAATTGTAGGTATATTATTTTTGTTTTTTTTATATTTAGGTATGTGTTGTTTTGGCTCTAGTTTCTTGTATTTATATGCATAAATAAATAAATTTATAAGTGCTACTTTTTAATTGCAATTAGGTAATAAAAACAGGTTTAATCACGAAATCAACATACGAATATTTGTTCCATGCCAATAATTTCTTACATAATATACCAACTTCCTTATTGCCATGATTAATTTAAACTTAATTAAAAATTAATGTTAATAATTGTAACTAGGTACCTACAAATTGAAGCGTCCAATAATTAATATCGTATCTGAGTTTGAACGAAGTTTCGTCGTAAACTAACGTATCTCTATTTTACTGGAATTCATTAAGGTAATCGATCATTATGTCATGATGCGATGGCGCCTCATCACGTATTAATGATCTAGGAATATACCTACCATAATAATAGATAAGCGACAGGACAAATATTTTCATAAGTTTCATTGATAAAAATATTCTTGTGATAATAATAAGAAGACGTAGTAGAGTATTGTACCTAGTAGTAGTAGTGTAGTGAAGCTGAGTGCAAAATTTTCCCTACTGGCTAATAAAATACAATAAACCTATTCTTTATTTTATTTAAACGGTTTTATACCAATTACAATAATTAAAAACATAAATTCTTAAACTAGATACATAGCTTTCACACATCTGTCTCACAATGCTTCTGACATACTGACAAGATCTTCTTCCAATCATCCACAAAATCACATGTTATTATAATGTAATATTAATTAAAAGTATATTTTACTATTTGTTTAAACGACTGTTAAAGTATTCACATCGATGGAAAATATTAGCAAGGTCTGCGTAAATACCACGCGATTCTAATTGTAATTAGAGCCACTTGAGCTATTCTGACAAGTGAAATTAACAAACGGAATTTAGTACATACCTACCTACCTACCTGGTAATACTTACGGAAGTAACTTACGAATACGATTATGAGGCTAGGTTTTTACCCAGAAATAATTGCATACTATATGAGAAAAACATTAAGCCAACTAATTAACGTCACGCCCATTATTTAACCAAACATGGTCGTAACTGTCGTTAGCAATGACAAACTTACACAATATTACTAAATTTTTATTAAGGTACCCTTACGATATAACTAGCGAAGTAATCAGCCACAGCCACAAAACACGGTGATAAGTTTCCGATGGAGATACTTCGGGAAGTTTCATATTGTTGCTTTGTTATCGCGTATTGAACGCACTACGTACGTAGCCTAAAGTAGCGTAATGTTTGGCTAACTGTCCTTTTGTTCGAGCCAGGTAAACGGCAAAAGGTACTTACACTTCCAGTAACCCGTAAATGAGTTTCTGGAATACTACCATTACGTTTGTACGTCGCAAAAACAATAAGACTGAAACATCGAGAATTATGTCAAACGCTTGTAATTATGCCGTGTCTTTATTTCCTGAACTATTGCAGACGCGTTGCAAACAACAGTTTGTACTTGTAACACGTACTAATTAAATAATATTGGCTAATATAAATTCGTTGTTTCCTAGTTACATAATGTTATGCATATTTTGATGACGCTAAAAATCATAGCATCACGCCTGTATTTCCCAAAGCGGAAGGCAGAGGCGTAGGTACATAATTGTACACCGACATTTCACCAATGATGCGGTTATTAAGTTCCATGTAATAGGTGATGAGCCTATTGCCATCTACTAACATAACATAACCCAATACATTGAAAAAACTAATCTTCATAGGTCAGCATCATCGGGTGCCCTTACCCCAGTTTATTCAGGGGCAGCATGTATGCTTCTCCCACTTTTTCAATTG
Organism: Xylocampa areola; assembly: GCA_935421205.1. Lineage (NCBI taxonomy): Eukaryota > Metazoa > Arthropoda > Insecta > Lepidoptera > Noctuidae > Xylocampa > Xylocampa areola. Next base: position 18,182,574 of record OW285216.1, on the reverse strand, counting down.
TTTTTGAAATTGCCAATTGCAATAGTCATAAAACATTGCCAAAACTTTAGCAGCATGCTAAAGTATTGGCAATGTTTTATAACTAAGATTAATATAACATCTCTTGTATTGTGCGGCATGCTACATCTCTGTTCCCTTCTAACTATATCAGTTTACTTGCATTTGCTTTACGAATCTCCTCCTGTAAGGCAGTAAACACATGCGCCTGGTGTGTCCCCATCAGCACGTGCCAAGCCATAAGGTTGCTTAGCTGCTGCAGTAGCGACCGGAGCTGAACTAATGAGGATATTAACAAACATAACTCTGGCACACCACCTATGCAGCCGGCACTGTGCCGGGTGATGTATTGATTTTGAAGCTCTCTCAAATACAGGAAAAGCAAGTTTGCACAAAGTTATCGAGTGTTTACATTAAACATTCAGTTCATTCAACATCATTCTTAGTTAATTATAAATTAGAACCAAATTTTTTATTGCTTAATAATTTAATGATGATGAAAAAATAAGATATGAATGTCTTTGCCGGTTCAATGGAATGGTTTCGCTTATATAATATTATGTACTTTGATTAATTATACACACGATCTTGTCATTCTATAGTAGTCCATACTCTCTTAATTTTTTTGATGTATGCTGATGTTGATTGATTGATACTTGCAGCAATTAGGCAATAAATGTGTTAATTACCTCAGGTAATAATTAGCGATGTAATGATTTTTAGTGGTGGAGTCATCGCTTATGCCTTAGTGTAACGTTTTTTACTAACGAACTATAATGACGTGGTAATAGACTCATTATTATGTCACTATTGTGTGCTTTGCGATAGTATACTGGTAACTAGTCGACGCCTCGAGTACTTACCGACACTTTATCGTTTGGTTAATGTTTACAGAGCATTAGAGGAACTCTGCGTTTTCGTGAATTCCGCAAATTAACTAATTTGATTTCATTAACGTAGTATTGAAGGTAGGAAATTGTAGATTGTATAATAGTTGATTCATACTGACAATTATAATTAGCCCCTTAATTGAAAAAATAAGATCCTGAGTAAGGTAATAAAAGTGCGTAATTAATGAGGATAGTGATAATGCTCTGTTTTATTGTCTCCTTAACGACCCATTAATACATTTATAAAACTATTCTAACCTTTCAGTCAACATCAAAAATACATGTAACCCTTAAGTTAATAAAAATACTGCAATAAAATTAAAATAGAATGGATGTCTTCCAAGAAAGAAAATAAAGATTTAGTATGTTATGCTTCTGTTGATTAACATGGCTAACATATTTAAATTACAAAATATTTTCAACATTGAAATGATGAAGAATTAACAGCCGATCAAAGTTATTCATCTTTTTTATATTATAGGAGGTAATGGCCCGCAGAGAGATTAAAATGATTTAAATTTCGTGTTCCTCTGCGCATTTACTGTGCGTATAAATATTTCAGGAGCTCCCTCCACGGCAATGTTTCACGCGGCGCATTCCTATACTACAGACGTTGACACGACAACTCCAATACGGTTTATGTGTTTAAATAAATGTATGAAATGTTGTGTATATTATGCTAGCATAATTAACGTTTAGTATTTAAAACTATTTTAGTATTTAAATATCTAACACTTAAATTAAGTATTTGAAATTTGTACATACGTTACTTGGCTTCAGTCACCGCAAGACGTTGACCATGTTTTCTGAATTGCCTATTTATGCAATTAAAAGTCATCATTACTGTTCATTGCGTACGCAATGTTTCAATTTCCTAAATATAAATGGCTGATTAATACTGAATACTTAGACAACAGGTAGTGTAAAGAATTATTTTAATTAAAATGTTGACGGACGGTGGCGACCTCGGCGTTTTTAAGGCATTCATTATTGTTGGCTCCCGTTTCTGATGAACAAGCGGATATTAACTCTCCATTTACTCTGAGAGCCTGGTACCACATTGCAAAAAATCTTTTATAAACCTTAAACGATTATTATCGATCTATTATTGTTTTGTTTGAATGCCTTCGTTGCTAAACACAAGTCGTAGTAACTACAAATTGAATTTCAGTTTAACGTTTCTTTGAATTGGTTTCTTGGAAAGCTAATATTAAGCTGTGTATTTATTACTAGGTCTTGTTTGAATTTTATAACTATTGTGTTTGGTCTAGTCAAAGGGATAAAAACGTTTAAAACCTCGTAAAGTTATTTCATAATTTCATATGTGATATTGGTAAATTTACAATGTATTTGCATTTTTTTTGTCCATTACCGCTGAGATTGATCGTGAAAAAAACTATACCCGATAATGATACGTTGATTTATATTGATAGTTACTAGTTACGACTTTATGCGTCGGACTGAGGTCACTCGCTATTAAAATGTGGACTTGTTTTTAAGCACTGTTATTATATGGGTTTGGGTAAAAAAAAATAGGTAACTAACTATAAAAAATGTACGCAAAAAGCTTATTACTTAGTTACGTCGAGTGGCCACGGCCACAAGTAACTTATGATGCCTATAAATGGAGGCTTATGATGAATTAGGAGGATGTACAAGATATATTATGACGTCACATTTGGGTTAGCCGTGAATTCTTAATGAAGAATATTATATAGTTGTAATAAGTAATATTTAGATATTTACAGCTTGACTTTGTATGAAAAATGGCAATATGAAAATTTTGTACCAATAACTCCTTCGTTAACCGAACAAAATCCGAAGAAAAAGTCCATGAATGCGTTGAATTTAAACAAACTAGAGTGAATTGAGAATAAAGATATTACAGATATTACAGCAGCATACGGTATCTACTTAGTGGACAAAAACTGGACATCCTTCGATACCTAGTTAAAGGCACTATTTTGTATTTCTTTGTCCTTTGCTCTGGTATTTGTGTTTACAGATGTAAACTAAAACTAATTTATCTTATAAATTTTGGACGATTTAGCTAATGTCTTAAATTTTTGTGAAGAGTTTGTTAAATTTTTGTCGAACTATGGCCAGTCACACCACGTGGCACGCACACAGTGATGAATATTCAACAATAAGCACCCACACACGCACGCCCACACTGAATACATGTCGCGGTTAAATAGCGCAACTAGGATTTTGCAAATAACATTAGAAAATCGATCAAAGTGGTCTTATTTTTTCAAGTAACGCAAAAGAAAATTTCGTATCGAATTTCGGTTCCACTTTTCAATTTAATTAAACGAAATTAAGCATGCTCAACTTAGCCTAGAAAAATAACTTTATTTATTTTGTATTCTCAAGTATTATCATATTCTGATCTTTTCTAGTTTCCATAAACTTTGTTAGTTAGTTCTGCATTTTTTTAAATAACTCCCTCGCCATTTTGGCTCATCTCGGCTGTGTCTGTCGTACCGCAACATACACACATAATAAAAACACTATTGTGAACTCATCAATGGACTAGTTTTTGTAATATATTTGTAACACAACATGTTGTGATATCATTCGGCCATATTTTGATACCACCTGTCGTCGTGCCCTGCGGCCCACACACTATCCCGGCGATTACTGATTACAAACATGAAACACAATATGTTTCCTGTGTTTTTTACTTCTATAGAATAAGAGGAATTTCGTTATAAGAATGCTTGTCACGTGGTGGCCAATTACTACAGAATTTATAGCATCCAATTTATTATAGGTACATGGTTTAGTTTGAATTTTAGATTATTTTTGGAAACTGTTCGTTCGAATGCGACAATACATTCAATTCAATGGATTCGTAGATGACTGGCGATCAAAACTTCGTTAGTGAAATATTAATAAATACTTTGCTGCTTTGGTGGGCCCTATAATAATTGACAAAGATTCACGATTAAAACTGAATTATGACATAATTATATTTTTCTTTAACGAAGAAGTGCTAGTCTGGCAACAGATGTTTTTTTACAAAGGGCACCGATCATTTATATTATCATTGATTTCAACATTTAAATTCGCATTTTATCGCTTGTTATCTGTAATAACAACATTATGTAAACGACATTGGTTCGTAACAGTGATTAAAATAATGCGCGGGCGCATCTAATGATTGACGCGAATTATTCAAAGCGATCGGCGTACGAACACTTCCGGACCCTAATAGTTTTCGGAAACAACAGGTTTCTCCATGACAAGCTGATTGTCATGTGGCATTGGTCATCACGAGGTGACCTTCGAGCCGTGGGAAACACAATTGCTTCCAGATAATTATTATAAAAATATACGATTATAAAAATACATTCATTATCTCACGACTGTATGAACTGTCATGGCGGATGAGCTATTCAAGAATATCACAGCCTTTTTGTTTTATTATTCGAATTAATTGTCAAAGTAAATGACATCTCCACATTATTTTGACGTGAATTATTTTAAGCATAATTTTTGAGATGACAAGCAAGAAATTCTTGTGGTTAATGATTTTTGCCAACTTTAATTACGTGCGGGCGCCATGTTTGTTATGAATGAATGAAAATCCGTTGTTTAGGTATAAGTAGCTGTTAGTTATTATTCTGAGAAGTATAGACTGGAGACAAAAGGCAATCTGACAATGCATTTGATTAAATCCGGCTCCAGAGATGACTATGCCTACGTCTTAAACGAATTAAAGTTATTATTAACATAATATTGGTTGTAAAAAGGGATAATATCATGAATTTAAGACACGTGCCTGTGCCGCCCTCGAGGAGCGGAAATCGTTACGCATTGGAGTGAACGCCGACAGTTCCGCGCATTTTAATGTCGCTTCCCTAGTTTGACGAGCTGTTTTGATGAATAAATATAGAAATTTTTTAGTTGGGTGCTAAAAATTAAAAACTTCAACTTAAAGTCACTATAAACATTTTTTAACGCGTGAATCCTTTCTCATATACCTAAAACGTAGAAATAATTAGAGATGTTCGCAAAATCCGCTCGAATAAATTTTGCTGCCAATATTTGCAAAGTCTATAGTGACTCGTACATATAAGTAAGCAAGTCACCATGATTCTAAATAGATTTGAAGATCTAAAGGAGCACAAGCATGTTTGGACTTCCTTCGCTGTTTACACCTTCATTTGTTTCCGTAACACAGTAAACGAAACTGTAGCACTGCTATATCTAAATATTTAGAAGAGAAAGGGACAGCCATATATCTATGTGTGGCAGTGTAAGAAAGATGGAGGATATTATCTAAGAGTAAGTGGAGTTCATCGTCCGAGCTGTCCCACATGTATTAGAGATTTGGGTCAGTGTGTAGGTGACACATCCGTCAACTTCACTGTTTGTGAAACTGTCTAAGAAAGAGGATGCAAGGATTAGCAAAACAAATGAAGTCCTTCAAGGGAACTGATATCAAGAATTTTTATGCAGCACAGTTAAAGCTGGACCTTAAACATTATTTTTAATACCGGGAGTTTGGCGATGTGAGCCCGGTAATTACTGCTTTTGAATATGGGTCTGTATAGCTTTGTAGCACCAATTAGTAGACAGACATACAGACTACAATACAACTGTCCGCGGTACACCAATGAGGGTATTTTGTAAGCAGGTAATCACTGCTTTATATGTAGACGTTGTGAACCCAGTACGTATGATGTCAGAACTTCTGGGCATAAAATCCTGTACTAGATAATTTTGTGGTTTATCTGTGTTATCATTCCATTGAAATCTAGGATAGGGATAGAGGACAAACTTAAATAAATCTTGACTTTGCATTACACTGAACTAGACAAGATTGAATTGTTAGAAATGTCGTATAACATTTTTATTGAAGGCTATCATATGGTTTCTTACTTCTTATTACACTGATCTTATATAAAATATACTAAAGCAACAAATTTCCAGCTAAACATGTTGTTCCCGATATTATTATCTTGCTTAGAGGGTCTGTTAACTCCTAAGTGTTTACCACGACCATTCTCCAGTGTGGTCGCGACCGTGGGGACAACTACTGCGTGGGAGGGACAATAAAGGGACTGGTCTGACCGGCGGGTTATCGCCAACTACCCACGAGATTAGACAACGACTACACTCTTTTAAAGTGGATAAGTAGTAGAGCATCGTGACACTTGTCAGCTCGTTAATGTGGATAAATAGTAGAGCATCGTGACACTTGTCAGCTCGTTAATCATGTGCTTAAAACTGGAGTAGTGGTGAAGGGTCAGAAATAAGGTTATGATCTCTTTCTTGAGGTTCTGCGTAGGTGAACATTATTATGAATACGTTGTTGGTAAATGACATAAGCATTTATTTAATGTTATATGCTAATGTAATATTACTTGCAGCGTCTCTCCAAAAAAGCAAAAATATACGTTATAAAAATGTCGGCAGCATATAAAAGACTCGTAGTAATAAATAACTACAAACTGCGTAACCATTTGTGGTCTAGATATAATTGGCGACCAAAAGCAAATATCACATTTAAAAGTAGTTTTGACAAGGTTGTGTCACGGAGCGATTGAATTTGCCAGATATATTATTGCCAAATACAGACGACTAAGTTATTCCCAAGTCTTGCAAACATGGTCTTGAAACTGTGAATACATAACATCTCGTGTTGTTTCCAGTAGTTTCTTTTTACCATAAGTATTTGTGTCCATGTCGAGAGCTTTCCATTTATAGCTGAACTTTATTATTTGTGATCCGATCCTCTCGTGTAAGCTCGTTGTACGCTCGTAAACGTTAGACAGATTTGATGGAATTATTACCTAGGACATTATAGGATATTATTTTGTTCTCTATAAGGAGGCTGACATTGAAATCATAAATATCTGGCTAGACAGCATTGCAGCTCTCTCAAGTTCAAAAAAAGAATCGAATGAATGCAAACTTGGCAACTACAGAATAAAAAAGGGAGAAATGATGCTTGATTTTCATGAACGAATGAATGGAATGATATACAAAAATATTCATCAAAAGATGCTGCAAAGTCTCTTATGGTTCTTATAAACAAAACAAATAACGATGAAAAGGATGAATAACAAGCAGACTTCTTAATTAGAATGTGAGTGAATGAGTGGCGCTCCGTCTGCCTATGTAGGGGACAAAGCGCCGACGATAGCATCGACGCCCTTTATATGTTAACTAGCAGGCGATCAGCGCAGCTATGTCAGGAATTCCACCACTTACCCAGCTTACGTATTGCTTTTATGTACTGCGTATATTTTCCAAGTAATCTAGGATTACTTTCTGTAGAATAACATTGCATAACCAATCCTTGGAAATTAATTATGTGCATCTGTGTCAGAGATGGCTTAAGTGTTCTCTGGTCTAGACAAAATTACAGGAATAACTGAACATATGTGAATGTCGTTTTTAAGTCTTTCTTTGCCTGATTAAGAACTGCTCAACTATTGGTATGACTAGAGTTTCTTAGTACACTGTTACGGCTCAGCTCCATTTAAGTTGTAATTTTTATTTATATATTTTCTTTAAGCACAAACTTAAGTACTGTTACGTCTATAAACAGTACTTAAGACAATTTAAAATAGCTATATATAAAGTATCTCACATTAATATTAGACAATGTTTGGTAGCATTAACGGTAAGGAGATGATATCTCAACCATGGTTTATAAAGGTGTCAGTAGCTTCAATAGCGAACGTTGTGTAACCGGTATCGGCGCATCGACACAGTTTCGACCATTGTTGTAATACACATCCATAACAATAGTAATACAAATATCGATTAGTTTTGATACAGACATTTTGTAGTCTTTAAAAAAAATCGTTGTTTGATGTGCCAGTGTTATTTTTTGTTGCTATTGCATAGTGTTGTAACGTGCAAGCAATCGGTTGCATCGTACGCATGATGAAAGATTTCGAATGATTAGATTCCTTACTGTAACGCCTGTGTCGATTAGCACGGTATAATTGATATTTGGTTGCCATTTGGTCGTTGGTCTGCAATTAAATTGCTTTCTGGCTACCAAGGATTGTCGCTTTTCTATTTTGGCATAACTACTGTTTTGAAGGCCTGTGAGTAGGCTAAACGAATACATACTATATGTTTATTATCAACCATGACCTCTAACTCCGAAGTACGGAGCAGTCAGTTTTCTCTCTTTCACCCCATCCACAGACTGACCGCGCTAAAGATCGTTTACTTGCTACACTCAGTACTCTCTCATTTCTTTACTTTTATTTGTTTGCCAAAGGTCATGATCGTTGATCAGTATTGCAAAACAAACAATTAAATATCGATTTTTAACTATGACACCAACACTTCGGTAATACTACAAGTGCAACTTTACACATATTTTTACCGACTTGCGTCGCGACGTAACGTTGCGTCAGCGCGTGCATTGTTGATTGCTAATTTGTAAAAATAGATAATTGATTGAGCAGTTCAACGTATTAAATATTTGCTAATTTAAATATTTCTTTAATTTGAGCGCCCATTTGCATATCCGAGCGTTGACCGCGGGATGTGAATTTTAGAACAATTAAAATTACTGTTATTTTATCTTTATTGTATTTAAAGTTCTATTGAGAATAAAATAAAATAACGATTTTGAATTTGAGTCCTTGATGTTGTATAGAACAGTTTAGCTCTATATTTAAAAAACAGAAACTTTAAAACCATTAGTTTGTATAGTTACTCGCGAACGTCCACAGATTAGTAGATTTCTGGAGCATTACAACTATGTATCCGATACAAAAACAAAAGTGAACCACAATTATCGACTACACTCTGATCATCAATCACTTCGATTGCCTTAGCTCTCGTAACGCTATGTAATATCTGCTTCAACGCCCACGCTTCACAAGCGCACGCCCACCGCACATCGTCCCGATTACAATGAAAAGCAAACAGTTCCATTATTCCTCTGCTAGTTACTGCTAATTTTATAAAGAACTCTACTTCACTATCAAGTTCACCGACCGTAAATATAATTTGGGTATTGGTAACTGATCAGTATTTTGGAGTGCCATTATTAATAGCTGAGATTATATCATTACTAGTAGTGCAACAGTTCTTGTTACTTGTTCTTTATTAAGTGGTATGATTTGCAACTGTTCCAATATTTGTTGCTGCAACAGTTGTGTAATAATTTATTTACTTTTCTCACTAGACTGTGTCTATACATATATGTTATCTCTGTATCTTGACACAGACCATACATTGCTATCTAATGCATGCAAATGATTCAGTGAGAACACTTACTCCTATAATTATATCCATACATGAATTGTTTACACCTCATGAGGTAAGTGGATTAGAAAAGTTTACAGGCTGCAAATGCTACAATAAAACTATTGTGCCATTTATTGTGCTCACTTTTACCTTTATTGCATTTTTTCGTACCAGTCTCGAGTGTTTTATGGGAAAAGTTTCATTGAACTTCTTACGATTTGTTTTTTATATTACCTTTTTTATTCTGTCAGTCCATGTCGTCTGCAGCCAGTTCTTTTAACTCGACAGTCTCTGTTTTCAGGAATCTATTTTTGTAAAAATACTGTTCCCTAGCAATGATATTTATGTGACAATATTTTATCTTGCATTATTGTTTCTTATTAAATAAGGAAAGTTTGCCATAAAATTAAATTTGTATACCGGTTGTAATGTTAACACGTGAATGTTATTTTCGCTCGTTACGCGTCCATCACTAATGTGTTCGTATTTGTTCACTTTCGCTGTTTCGTGATACGCCACCGACTCTGTTTTAACTTTTTAAGCGAACATAATATGACTAATTAATTAGGCTTTCTCGTTGCGCAATAATTAATTCTGCTATTATGCAGTGCTATACATGGTTTGACATTAATTGCTAAGAACAGAGCACAGTGGTCAGTGATCGCAATGCGGAAGAATAGATTCACTATTCATGAACATTATCAGGGATAGATACATTTTGGAATTTTAGCACACATGATCATTTGCATATTGTTATATATTGATTGAGTAATTAAAGATAACGAAATTAGCATGTTACAGAAAGTTTGTACGCATAAAATGATTTACCTACACTCAATTTATGTAGGTAAGTACCATTTAGGATTTTTGACCAAAAATATAATCATGTCTATTCACCAAATATGTAACGATTGCACTGCAAAACCAGTTTTTGTTGTGTCGGAATAAAAATACTCTCATAGTGAAATTGTTTTGTACATGAATTGTAAAAGGACTATCTGGTGATCGTAATTCGTAAGGGTAATCATGCAATAATATTATTAGGTATAGGGCCTTTTCCGAAATATTCGCGTTATAACTTATAACGTGTGTATGTTTCATTATTATTACTTTCTTTACATTGCACCGCAGTGTTCGGCACTTGCGACAAAAAGGACTCGCATCGTATCAGACCGGTCCGGGCGGATACACGCGCACCGCTATGCGGTAATGCGCACACGTCCATCTAACTGGAATAGACATTATTATATTTTTGCCTTTTTATACTTGCACTGCAACATTTAGAAGTCATTTACGTAAAGTTGTTTGGGGTTGTTGCGTGTACCTATTGTAATTGTACCGTCAAAAAAAAAGTTACCTTAGAAAAATATTATAGACTTGGTTCTGTTTCGCATATGATTTATAAGTTAGGTGGTAACTGGTTTAATTTAAGCACCAGAGCTCTGCAAGTTTCACGGGACCTTTGATCTCGTTACATTTTGACGAAAAAATCAGATAACATCGGCGTTGCGACACTTGTAAACTCTTTCTACTTGGGAAAACCATGTTTATGGATAAATAGATATACAGTAAGTACCTGGCATTTTTAATGTAGTGTCACTGGTTAAATACTCTGGATACACCAGAAATATATTTTTTAGGGTTACTTGTTTACGTCAAACGAACTACTGTAATATTAATTTCCAGGTAAGTTACTCGCGCTCCGAGTCCTCCTTCCAGCATTTTCTATAGCCGATGTACTCGGAGCGCAGACGGCCAGAGGAGCTCAAATATTGATATTTTTGTCGGGGCAACTACCTATACGCGGCACGGGCACTTCCTCCCCAGTGCAGGCGGACCGTGAATTAGTTGCACTCCACAACACACAAATAGAACGACATGGCGTTTTATTTTCTTTTATGTCACTCGAGCTGGTATTCCTCAAATATCCACAATAAGTCACTTATTTTATGTTTGTTGATATCGAGCATTTAACACCTCAAGACTGGCAGGTCCAGCTCAACCTAATTAAAATTATAATGTTTTAAATTAAAATCTGATGTTATCTTAGTGATATATCGTAATTACTCATTTAAAATAATGGTTATTTCATAGGACGCTACTTGAAGGAAAACCAGTTTTTTGCAACTCCTATCAAGCATGGCGATCTTGGTTTAGAACTCATTATGTCATCCGATAATTTATTTGACAGACAGTGGTATGAACAAGCCAAAAATGCAGCGGGGCAATCGAAATGTCACATAACTTCAACCGCATGTAGGTAAACTATTTTATAATGCTACGAAATAAAACGTATCTGAAATATTTCGTCGACTCCATAACACTATGTCGCAGACAAGTGAGTAGTGTCGTGAAAAGACGACGTTCCGTCTATATCACTCGACAGACGCATCAAAACTGCATAAAAATGTTTGTATTCATTGACCGATCCATTTCGACAACCACATGTAAAAAAAGTCCTGTTTCGACATTTTACCACAAAACAGACTCGGAAGTTATGTTTTAAATTATTAGAATTAGGACTTTAAAGTTACAGCCCTAAGAATATTATTGCACGATTTTTAACTATGGTTGTCTATTTTACTGGATAATCTCTAATAGAATACAAATAGCAATAATTATAACTCTTATTCATAGAATCTGATTACTATAATAAAGCATCGTAATATTTATCATCACCATCCCCATGCCCTTATTACAATTTTATTGGAGCCGGTGCAGCATGTTTATTGGAGCCGGTGCAGCATGTTTTTTCCTCTCATATATCTCTGTCAGCCGTTACCTCGATAGTCACTCCTTTTCTAGCCATATCTTCATATTCTATCAATGAAACATTAAGTCATGTTTAGTTGCTTTTAACACAACGTAGACAGACATCAACGTAATTTATCCGTTGGTAATTCAAATTAGCGATGTTGAGTTATGCCACTATGATATTCGGCACCTGTCACTTCTGAATTTTTTTGTATAATTATTTTGACACCATTCAAACGTATTAAACGTACCTTCATTATGGAGTTGTGTGTATGGTCAATATTCTTCCAAAGCTAAAAAGCTTTCCGCCCACTACGGAGTCTAAGTCAAAATTATTTGACAATTAAGATGGTTTTATATAAATTCATGTCATTAAATTCGACTCCCGTTTACGATTATTGCATAGTCCATAAATTCTCTAAGCAAGTAGGTGTTTATTTATCTATCCTATTAGCGTAGCCGGGTAATGAGCTTCATTCAACATTATCTTAATTGAATACCACAATATGTCTTACTTTCAAGTTTCAACAGTTTAAGTTCTTAGGTAGTATTTTTCATGAACAGGCAGGGTGTGATAAATAAAGAACACATTACTTTGAAAATTATTAGAAGACAGTTACCATGAACCAGGTTACATTGTCTGTTTCAAAATAGGTACATCCAATATAAACAAAAGTAAAGAAAGTGCTGAGCGATGAAGTGGCCGTCGATGGACGAGGGCGGCGGACGGGTACGGAGCACCCTCGGGCCCGCATCCTGTTGTAATTACCTCGCTATCCGATACACCACTCAACGATTTTATTGCATTGTTACCGCCACGTCTATGCGCTTCTGGTAATTGAGACTTCGTACTGAATAAGGAAGGTCTTTGAAAAAAGGGGAAGCTCTCATTATTTCCTTTTTGAAACTTGTTATAGCTATCCATTCTCTTATATTATATGCTTCTTCATTAAATAAAGTCATACAAAGGCTCTGCAAGGTTGAAAAGAGTTTTAATTATTTCTCTGTTGCCATTCCATCGTGCCTTTCTTATACAGATATAAGAGAAGTATATCAGCTGTCGGTCTTCCTTCTGACAGACTTTTACAACCTCCCTAGGATGATATTTTACTATAAATGTCTTCCTGTTCCTTTATTACGAGCAATGAAGTATGGTATGCTGTACCAGGTCGGATCCTTATGTTTATTTATAGCTAGGTCATAAAATCTCGCGTGTGGTCCGCGTGGTCGGGAACTGTGTGCTCCGTTTGCAGAAAGTGCGAATAAATCAATGCGACTCTGGTGCTTCTGAGATTTTAGATTCATATTGATTCGAGAGCTTAAAAGAATTTCAAATCGCATCGTTAGTTTATATTTAGGTACAGAAAATGCAGGCATAAGTGGCGCAGTTTCACTTCCTTTCTTCAAAGGAAAAACTCAAATAAAATTGGGCTCTAATTTGGTCCCCTGACGACGAAGAAGTTGATAAATAATATTTTTAATTCCGCGGCTTACGAGGGCTCTCCATTAATCCTTAAAGTGACGCGGTGAGCGGAACTGGGGGTTCTTTAGCTATTAAAAAGCGTCGTATTTTGTCGACAAGATGAAAGACTGCCCCGGGTATGTCGTAAAGCATCTGTCCGCAGCGACTCCACAAATCGTTCGGTTAACTGCATGTTCTAAATTAGCGATTTGATCAACACTTTTTTGCTTGATATAGCTGTTTGATTTATTCGCATTGTAAATGGGCGAGGCTACGTCACTGCTTACCTTATATTGATTCAAATATACATCACAAGCCGTATGTAGAGGTACAGCTGGGTGTTACACTTAAAGTGATATATCGTCTCTGTATCGTGCTTATAGTATACTCATATATTTGTAGAACTCGAACATTTATTCAATTCCAGTTAAGGCATGGTTCGCATTCGTACTAAAGCAATAAAAATTGTAAATATTTCTTAGCAATAAGAATCTTAAAATATGCATACAATACACACAAACTAGTTCAGTGTCTGGTGATCGGTTGCTAAAGCGGATGATGCAGATCAGGATACTAGGACAACAGCTTTATTAAGAGATCAATTTACTCAAACTCTACATCCTTAGCATACAATTGGCGGAAACAACCACTAAAACTCCGAAGCTCTCATAATTCGTGACGTGTGCGGTGTGCATGAGTTATGTGTGTTGTCGGACACTCGGTCTGCGATGTCGCGGTGACGAGTGGTGACGAGCACGCACTCGCCGCCCACGCAGCATAGCAATCACGATGCCTTGTCACACCCTTTGTATGCAAGTCTTAATCCCAAGGGTTACGTTGGAAGGTGTTTGTTAATCTCTGTTCAAGTGTACTGCTGTTAACACAAATAGAACATATTATTAATTTGATGCCTTCAGATTGAGAGGTATACTATTATTATTTGGCAGATTACTTTTACCATTTAAAGAAATGCATTTGTATTTTTAACAATGGATAGGATGGAATTATTCGTATAGTATTTTTTTTTTTCGGAATTATGGACAATGAACTAATTGGTGACCTCACCCTAAAGGCATTATAAATTTGTGATAAATTGGACCCGTATCTCCAATAAGTCAATCATGATCAATCAGTATCCACCCCTATACCAAAAGTGTTAATTAAAATTCATCTGACTCAACACTAAGGCGCCCAAAGATTACGCCTATGCCTGCGTAGTTTGAACGATTAACGTGTTCCAACAATTCTATTGTTTCTTTTAACGTAATTTTAAGTTTAACTGATCATCATCAGCCCATATATACGCAGTACACGTATATGTTTGATCAAGTGCTACATTCGCTCTTGACACGAAAAAACAACGCTCAGTAACTCCACAATGGCGTACAGCGAATAAATTATAATAATGACAAGCTTATACTCGTACCTGAACTCACGAAGGCTGAAAAACAGACCGCCACAGCTGTGCAAGTATGAGTCAAGGCACCTACTTGCTTAGTTATTCTAATGCAAACATTATTCGGAAATTGTAATTCAGGAAACCAAACACCTAAACGGATACATTTGTACACACTCTGTATATTTTCCAAGAAAGACAAATGTTTTTCAGTTCCTTTTCAAGTTTCAACTGTCAGCTTAAGATCTTGTCAGGATTTCCGACCGACACCAAAGAAAAGACGACACAGAAAACGGTATTGAATTTTCTCGAAACAGTGTCTTTTACTTAAAAATTCACCATCGAATCTCAAGTTTCAGTATGTCTTACAATATTCTCTAGCTTTTCTAATAACAATGGTAACCTCCGCAGCCCCTCTTCAAAGAGTTATATTAAAACTACTCTCTGTTTATCGTCCTTACGAACCACTTTGTCGGGGAAAGGGATCTATTCTTCATGCGTACATAAAACTTAAAAGACAGTACTTACTTTCAAGTGCGTAACATGAAAGCAACTGCATCGCATATGGCGTTAGAAAAATTGGTAAACATAACAACTGAAATAGAACTCGCTACCAAACGAATTTATAAGGCGTACATTTTCAAACTGGAGCTTATAACAGCAAACATCAGTCAACACGTCAAATGCATCAGCGAGATCAAAGATGGACGTTCGGGAATATGGTTTCCTAGTAGACTACAAAACGTTTTTACTTTTATGGCTAATTTGGATTTAATGAAATTTAATGGCGCGCACATTGACATATATATTACTAGCGTAAGGACCCGGCCGACCGCGAAACTAAATGGCACCAACTCGTTGGCCCTAAAACGACAGTTTAGGGCCAACGCAACTCAGTCGACAATGGACCGCGCGCAGGAGAGGGCGAGTATTTGTTTGTCATAAATATGCCTAGTTGCGTGGTAAAAGGCTGAAAAAATTACGATTCAAAGATTAAAAAGGAACATGGGATATCGTATCATCGGTAAATAACCCTAGATTACTTCTGTTCCAATTAAATGATTAAATTAACACATTTTAAAGGTATAATTATTTTACTACCGAAGTCCGTAATGGCGGCCATTGTGTGGCCGGCAGCGCGCGAAGTAACGTTGAACGAACGTCATTTTTTATTTGTGTTATTTTTGTCTTAAGAACTTAGTGTAAGTAATTTTAGTAAGTACCTTATATGTTAATTATTATTTTATTATTTCCTTTATTTCAGGCAACTTGGCCCATAGAATAAAATACACAAACATAAAATGTTACTTTATATAAACTAATACATAATATTACAATATAAAACTTATAACTACTGTACACGAAGTGACACCAACTCGATACTTAGTTATTATAACAATATTGTTTACAATTTCAAATATAGCTGATTGATATTAATTTGTTTTACTTAAATTTTTTGAGACATGTATTATTATCGCAATAATCTATAGTTTAAAAAACTAATATAATCTAACGACACCTCTCGAGCTAACATCCATAAATCCGTTTAGGCTACAGAGCGTGCTAAAGAAATATACATACATACACACCCCCAAAAAAAATATAACCCTCTTTCTAGCGCAGTCGGGTAAAAACTCAGTTCAGTTCGTGACTGATGTGTGTATAAAAATATTGTCCAATAATAAAATGTGATAAAAAAAAACATGTACGCACGTACAAGGTTTAGTCTTCGACCTATGAAACGCGGCACTCCGTAGTTCGTGTGAGTTACGACAGATGGCGCTACTTTTGCTTGTATGAAGAAGTTTTATGTAAAATGTTTAGATGGGCGTATCCTTTCTTTTGAAATCATTGGGCGCGCATATTTTTCTAACATGGTGTAATTATTATTATTTTCTTTTCTTTTACCGCATCTGTCTACTAAGATAAAAATTATACTGCTGCTATTGAAAGACATATAATATAAGTCACAGAGATCCATATAACCATAAAAATTAATGAAACCTGAATTGAAAACGACAACCAAGTAAGTAGTTTGGTGTTTTCACATGAAGATCTAACATAATCAACAGTTAGAAACAAGTGAATAATGTTGTGTAAAATGCCCGCTCGTTTTGGTAAACTTGCATTAACACTAAGCACTAAGTGCACTATTATATTATGCACTAAGTTAAACATGATTCCGGGAAAGCGCAGCGGTAGCGGGGTGCCGCATTGGCATTGCGGCATTTACGCCACTATTCACGCACGTCTAGACAGAATATATCCTTTGCTACTATGTACATCAGTACATTGTGCCGAGTGCGCCGCATTTTACTGCCTCCAACATTTATTAGCTTTTGACTGCACCCATGTCTGGAAGCCTGGTACTCTGAACGACGATTCGCGGAAATTGTCGCTATTCGGTCAAAATTTTCGTGGAACTTGAACATATTGGATAATAGTTTCTAGCAGGAATTTGATAATGTGTTCTGTCCGGAAAACTGTACGTTTTTTCCTTAGATAAATGGGCATTTTGTTTTGAATACTAGCTGTGTTTTTCTCAGTTATTTAAGAAGCAATTACATATTAGATTATTGGAAATTCAAATTTAATCGGCAGATTAGTTTGCATTTGTATGTAAGTAGATACCCACAGTTTAGTTATAAGTGAAGGAAAGAAGCATATTTATCTTCACAATCCCATTAGAATGTGTGTACAAATATTAGTATGCTAGAGAGTCCGCCGATAGCTTTCACTATATTAATCACTCTCGTTTATTTTTTTACCGATATCTCGGAACTCGTCGTTTGACACCGCCCACGTAGAAACCAAAATACTTCAGTGTGTACTATTAATAACCGACTGAAAACCGTATTTGACACAGGTAGATAAGTTTCTTTGACAATATAAATGATAGCTACGCTTAAATTCCTAACATATTAACAACAAGGCAAAAAAGCATTTGACTCATCTTTGATCCAACGCTTAAGTTAATGAAGACTATTATTTATTTTGCTATTATTTTTATGCCTGCCTGACGTTAAATTAATAATGTGTACTAATAATACTAGTTCAACGTAAGTAAATTAATCATCAACCCAGATGATTTTCAAACATTTAAGTACCTAATATAGAACCTAGGGGTGAACTTATCACCATGCTATATACAATACCAACTGAAACTGCACTGTTATTTTTTCGTCTTTCTACCTTTTCTATCGGAGAATAAAACTAATGACATGAAATTACGCAATTATATCACTGCAATATTTAAGTTACGTGAAATTCATTAAAACCGTATCAAAAGCTCGCAATAGCTCGTCGAATGTTAAGGTACGTCTCGGTATTCTGCGAAGTATTATTTCCTGTTGCCTCCGTGTTTGGCAGCGGTCCAACTTTTCGCACCTGCGCCGAGGAGCTCTCGAGCTAGTCGCACCCCTTATGTCTGGCTCACTGGTCTAAGCTTTTAGTAAGAAATTGTATACTACGACAATTTAAAATTTTATGGAGTTACTAGAAAATAAGATCACAAAACCTGATGTGTCTTACTTAGCATTTAAGTGTAATTATGTTTATGTTACTAATAAAAAAGTTTAGAAAATAATAATCTTATATGTTTTCGAAGTACCGTAAAAGTTTTCTGAATCGTCTCCGTAAAAAAGTGCTATGACCACGACGAAAATTATTTCCATATTTTTATGAAAACAGCAATTATTATGCTAATGAACAGATTTGATGACAATAGCGCCGTACGTTCCTCTTATATTTACCCAACAATTTGATGTCGTTACAACCGTATAAAATTGTTACTTTTGATGAATCATTCACCATATCAACGAACATGTGTTTTGTCTCAGTAAATATGGAAGATATGGAAATATCAGTGATATCATTTGTGATGACACTTGTGGCGACTAATTTAGTGATTCGCACATGACACGCACAAGTCTAACACAAAATTTTAAAAGTCCTTGATAAGCTAAATTATGTTTTTGTAATGTATAAAATGACAGCAGAAAACATGGCAATGTAACAAAATATTAAAATAGATAAGTATAGTGCAACTCAAAACTGCCTTACACTAAGTCTAAAGGTTTTCTGCTATCTTCATTTACTAACGCTAGTTTAACTTTTGCACACTCTGTCGTACAGCATCCAATCATCCTTTTTTGTATCCAATCCACCCCATCTGCAGTGTCTACTCAACTTCTCACAGTGCCTTTGATTCGGGCGTTGCGCCTCTTGGGAAATCAAGCCAGTTCACGTCATCAATGTTCGTACAAGTTGTACCACTATTCGTAGTACATTATTCAGATATTAGCTTAGCTTACTATTTATTTTATTGTTTATTCATATTCATATTCATTTATTAATTGTAAAACATAGGTACATTATAAGTTCTTATTTGGTAGTGGTTTTGGTATTGAGGGCGCTATGTTTTGCCTCTAGGGCGTACAAAAGTAGCAATACATGCAAAATAATTAAACAAGAAATTAATATAGATACATGAACCACAAATAAACAAGTAAATAAATTAGATCATCTATCGCATTAAGAATTTTCTATCACACTGAACAATGTCGATTAGATAAATTGTGTAGTGAGAGAAAAAAGAAAATAAATACAAAAAATAAAAAAAATATGAGAACAAAAAAATTACCGCAGGTATTACAATAAAATGAAAATTGTCAGCACTTGCTTATATAAAGAATGTCAAAGAAATTGAATAATGTCATAAATTAAAATTAAATGTTAATAAGGAAGATCAATAATTGTTAGGTACTTATGTCAGAAATTTTATAACAGTATGTCATTCAAATATTCGGTGATTGAATAATAGGATTTTTCTATTAAAAAATTTTTTAAGTTTCTTTTAAAGTTGTTTAGTATGTGGTAATTATTCTCTATAACATAAAAATGTACAAATTTTTTGTTCGGACTTTTCAATATGTAAAATTTCTTTCGCCATATACATAGTGATATATTTTATTTACATAGTGCGTGCGTCAAGCCACGCTATTGTACTGAACAACATATGTGCAGTCACTAACTCGATCACATTTTAAATGTAGTTTTCTGATTGTGTTTAGCATTTTAATTATTTTTGCCGTGTCGCTGTTACTTTTGGACGATTGAATAAATTAAATACTTATGTAGTAGTCATGTAATCGCAATTAAAGTTGTAATCTCGCCAGAATTGATTAATTATTTTTATCCTTTGTTGTCTTTTGGAATGTGTGTTTTCGGAATTTAATTCTTTGTCACCAGTAACATTAACTTTATTGAAAATATCAGTGTTGTATGATATGACCATTATCTTCAACAATGTACTTAGTGTACTAGATGCGATGGTCAGTGATATCATTGATGAGTGATGAGTCGTTTGTGTTCACAGTTCTAATTCCCGACGTCGTTACTTGTCTAGATAATCTTCTAGACAATTAGAATTTACTACATTGTTCTGTCATACTCCCATAACAACATGTGCCGCAATGAGAACAATAAATAGAAGCCATTTTTATGAGAGCTATGTGATACTGATAACTTGTTCTCTTCAAAGCTTCATTCACTATGATTGCTGAATAAGAAAAAAGGTGAAATGGTCAATACCAATCATTATTAATCCTTGATTAACTATAGTGAAAGCACGATAAAAATAACTCACTTGAAATATTATACGTAATCTCTTGAAACCCTTCATCAGATATTCAGAATTCCTTAATGATTTCACTCCGAAGTACTCGTATAACAGTCTTATGTACTGTGGTATCAGATAATGTAATTAACAGATACAGAGACTTAGATTTATCGCCTTAGTTACAAAACCACTTGAACGATAACTTGGTCTAGTGTTTTAAGTTTCGTGGGAAACTACTTGAATATTCCCCACAGGTCAACAGTTATCAAGTTACTACTATTTATAACTCCTAGGGGATGTTTCTAACAAGATTATAGTTGGGTGTAAGCCACGCTTGTCACATTAAACTGGCATTTGTTATTGTGAGAAGGAGGGTCGATAGTTTGTTAAGTTGACGTACTAGGGCGACATACGTAAGTGGAGAGTGCATCGAAAGATTTATATTTTTAACTACTACAAGTGTTTCGTTGGAAAGTTTAATAATTATGCTTGAACCTTGTTCAATTTTCTAAAGGGCGCTACATATATTGTTCGCAAGAGATTAAAAATAGCAGTAATATTTAATCGTTTTTATAGGCTTCGGAATGACGTATTGGTAATTGCGCACATACACGATAAAATAAACAATAGCAATACATATTAACTCATACAATAAAACACCATTCAATTATTTACAGTCACTGCGAAATACTGCCAAATAAAATGCACATAATTTTGAATGTTTATTGCGCGGTAAAGCCGCCATGATTCCATTCATCTCGCCATTACTCCATATTGATTGTCCAAACCTGGCAATAATTCGTCTGCCAACTCTAGGGGTGAGGACTTGCGCGCTGCGGATCTGTTTTGTCTCTTTTCTATTTCTTCCAAAAGGGAAAGGTTAGAGTGAGAGGGGAAATAGCGGGATTGATTCACGTGCTGCAGATGCTGTGGGGGGCTAATGTAGTAAGGAACCATCTTTTTTTTAAGTTTAAAGTGTTTAGTTTTTTACACTAACAACATGTTAGGTTGTTGATTTCGTAGAATCCAATAGGAATCCTACTAATATTATAAGTGCGGAATTTTATGAAAATGGAAGGATGTTTGTAACTCTTTCACGCAATAACTACTGAACGAATTTGAATGAAATTTTGCACACAGAAACTTATAAACTGGATTAAAACATAAAATATTGTTTATGGCTGGACCAAATTCTGAATTCCATTCAGCTGAAGACCCGGTGAGAAGCTAGTTTCATAATCTAACCATACCTGTCCCACTCCAGGGCAAGGGCCTCAACTCATACAGAGAATATAATTCTGCAATATGTTTTCTTCTGATACAATAACTTAAAAACTATTCTAATTTAAAAATAAAGAAAACTTCATGCGTCGAAGTATTCCTCCGCATCGCTTTCCTCCGGGAAGGTGCCCAGAAGACTGGCAGTATTGCCACGTTTGATGGCAATGCTTATTCTTTGACCTAGACGAACTAGACCTCACGCGAAGAGTCGACCAGTCTCGGAGGAATCTCTTCAAACAAGAGTTTCGCACTCGTACCCCATGACCAAAATTAATTATTTTATATTCCCGAATTCAAAGACTGAAATAAGCAAAATAAATTATAAAAGCTTACGGACACCTTAGCTTTGCTACGGATACTGTTAACAGATTTATATATTCCAATTTAATCAAGTAGCCTGGTCTGTTAAATCACTGGCGACTTTGAAATGTATCGTCACGATATCGTGACGGTTTCGGAAGGCGTAAAGCAGGCCAATGGAGTTGTCAATACTAACGAAGGCAATTTAAATGATTCACAACCAAAGATGTAAGTAAATAACCAGGACAGCATAAAGGGCGCGGCGATTGATATGCAGACTGCGTCGTAACCTGAATGTCTGGCCTTAAAATTGTATCTGAACTTGACCTTTCCTCTGGCTAGCTACTGCATATCGCCGTCCACTTTCCCAGATGTGTAGCTGAGTCCGTAGTATCGGTACGGCATCGGCATCGGCACAGTGCGCGCCGCGCCTTCGCTGGCTCCGTACCGCACACAACCATCCTCGCAATATTTATATCCTTTCGGGGGATGATCACAAATAGAATGTTAGTGTGAACTCGCCTTAAATTAACACGGCTGTTATGTGGTTAGTGATGTGTTCTAAGATTTATTTAGTACAACGAATTTTATTGTAGCACACCTGTAAGTTTACATCGTAATTTTATAAACGGTGAGTATTTTTAATAATAACATTATTTTTAAGACAATGAAGAGAATTTTTATATTGTTTTGGTAGAAAATATTTTATTTCTATTGTTAAAATAATAGGCATGTATAGAGTTCAAGGAACTCACGAACACGATGAAGAAAAACCTCGTGAATACTGAATACAGTGGAATTGTTGTAACCGGTTCACTGCTTGTATTTCAGTGTTAGATCTGATCAGGAAATACATAGTTATCGGTCATTATTCCAGTAATATCATAATCGCAAGAAAATTATAAGCATTTTGTTTGATAACACACGCACATGTCTCTACTGTCCTACTTTGCATATCTGTCTACAAGACATGTTACATCGTCTGGTAATGGTATTAACTAATGGGTTATTTTCAAATATTAAGAATTAATAGTTAAAATAAACAAGAAGATTAACAAATTTATATAATTAAAAGCGAAGAGATATTGAAACTACTTAGGTATTGATCGTGGAATACTTATCTTATCACTAGGACAACAGATTCTAATAGGAGCTTTCTAAAGCAAGGTAGCAGTGCTTCCCTAGATTTAATACTTTCAGTTTCATTGCAGCATCGATCCATTCGTTCACAGATTTTACTCTATGTAAGACTCAATTGAATATCGTTGTGTTATCCACACATGTAGGTATGTTTAATACGAGAATAATGTTGACTCAATTGGTCGATGTGTGATATCATAAGTCATTAGCAACATTAATAAGCTTCACGATAATTATATGATGCACTATATTTATAGAGATATGATTCGTATCACCGTATGATTTTGAGACTCAAATGACATATATCTGCCTAGTCTTTTCCCAATTACATGGGGATCAGCTTCAAATCAAACCGGATGCAGCTCAATACCAGTATTTTACACAGAGCGAGTACCTGTCTGATCTCCACAACCCAGTTACTGGGTAACACATCTCGTGGTATGACTGGTTGTCAGACTTTCAGGCCTCTGACTACCCGTAACGGCTCTCAGAGATCTTAATTTGTCAACCAGGACCGACGGATTAACGTGTTCTCCGAGGCACGGAGGGGTCTTGGTATGAAATGATGGTCACCCCATCCACAGAGCGACCGCGGCAAGCGCAGCTTAACCTCGATCGATGAATCTGTGCGGTTGTTACTTAGCCAATTTATTTATATATTTTTTAAAGTTCGGATGTCCTGGATCGTTTAACGTACGTACCAATTCAATGATATGAGATAATAAGAATAGTAAGAATTACCGAATTAAAAATAATACCTTGTAGGACTGCTTATTAAAAAAAAAACTGGAAACTATCAGTGTCACTTCCTGACAATAAGGATGGCAATCCAAAAATATATAATAAATGTTAAAAGCATACTGCTAACCTTTATCGCTACTGTTATCATCATTTGACTATATGCTTTTAAACATCGTCATTTCCTTATTTATTCCTTGTGTTCACGGATACGATCCTTAGTAGTCAGAACACTTATTTATTTACAGCCACATCACATGCGTTCTGCTTATCCTGAAAATCATCACTAGGACTAAAGCATGACAATACCTTTTGTACAGGTTCTTGGCTATTTCCACCAATAGCTATAACCGGTGACGAAGAAAGCTTCTCAAATAGCGACCGCAAACCGGACAATGTAGCGTGGGACGGTTCTGTACTAGACGATACATAGATACCTAGTCACATGTTATAGTTGGTTGTCAGGGTACTTTTACAACCGCGGCAGGCGCAGCTTTAAACTCGATCGATCGATTTGAGCGGCTGCTCCTTAGCCGTTTGTTATTTTCATCTTTATTGTACTTAGGCTCTGTTAATTGATTTTGTTCCAGAACCCTAAATTAAATTATTTCGAGTTATACCTAGTTGAATGTGCAATACATCGCAGTAGTATGCAAGATTGTATCAATAGAATTTCATAATAAAATATACTAGAACCTAGGATTAAGCAAGTATCGCAAAGTCGTATCACAATACATAGGTATTGTGTCGCATCTTTGTGACAGAGCCTTAAGTTGGTAAGAGACGATCCTTTTACATACTCGAGCGAGTCCATGATGGCGCCAGACGGTGACTTCTAAAATGAAAAGAAAACAAAAGACATGGTGAATATCTAGATAAATGGTTAAATTGAAGCTGCCCTTTTGACCCGTTATCTTTCTAAGAGGAAAGAAATATTGCTATATCAATAGCGAATGTTCATACGTCATATAATAGTCTAATCGAATTCTTAGTGTGAAAGTCAAAGATATACCAGTAAACAATACAAGAAAGCCGATTACGAGTATAGCCGATAAGGAGCTGTTATCAGTTGATATCCAGTCGGTTGCGGCGACGAGTGACGCATGCGCCGATAACGACGAGATGGCACACTGCGCGAGATTTGCTCACAAACACAACGTTTACGTTTTTAAGTAAATTATATTCTTTACATTTGACTGATTAAAATGGCGCAGTGTGTGATTTATGCGCAGGCCTAGGCGAGACAAAATATTAACATAAAAAAAAAACAAACGTAATATAAGTAATGTTTAATGGCGATGTGACAAGAATTTCTAACAAATTGCGTTGAACCTGTTCCTAGAAACCGTTAGTCTCATCGATTTAAGATCGGAAGTTCCGATCTGTTGGTTCCCACCACTTGCCCAGACGCAGACGGACAGCTGCGCATCAGCTGCATATCATGTGCTTATTGCCTCGGCAGACGGAGGGCCGCCAACGTCACATTTATAACCTCTTTAGCCTTGAAGAGCTTGTGACGTGTGTTTATATTAATTTTTTTTTGACCGAAAAGAACACTTTATGATAATTCACGAAGTTACACCCCGCCTTTGAAATCACTATCGACTTTCATCATATTTTGTCATATTGTCAAAGAATGTTATATTTTTGCCAGTTCAAGGACTCTTAAATACTAAGATTTAATCCCGGTAATAAATATCTTGCTTGTAGGCTGAATAAGCCTCCAAATCATAACGCCTGCAAAACTCAAAAAGCATATTACATAAATTACCAGGCAAACAGTAGATATGCGGAGCTAATAACAATAAACCTCCGCCACGTTTAATGCGATTTAACATAATGTAGTGAGATCCCACTGATAAGATAACTAGCGTATTAATAAACCCACAAGTCAACAAGTTATGTATTCTGCATGAAAACGGCAACCATTTCGTAATCACTTTGACATCAAAACAAAGCACCGTCTGAAATTCAAAGAATAAAATTCGAATGCTAAATTAAGCTTTTAGGAATAAGGGAATATTTAATAATAGCAAATGTTAACTGAAAGGAAAATTATGGTTTTTAAAAAGGAAAGCAATAAGACAGTGCAATATTTTGATAGACAACGAAGAGTAGAACAGGTGAATGTGATGAATAGTTTGTGTATGGTAGTAAAAGTTAGGATTGGCAGAAGAAACATGAAACCAGAATTATTAGGTAATACAAAATAAAATGAGAGCCTTATGAAGTGTGCGGCGTAACTTTGAAAATAGAGTGAGGAACAGCGTGGCAAAGGAGCGCTATGCAGTGTAAGAACTGTAAGAAGATGCGGTTATGTAGAAAGGATGGGTGAAAGAGATCAACGAATCTAGTATATATTTATGAGGCGGACGCGGATGGAAGACTCCAGGGAGGCTTTTTCAAAGTATTAACTTTGAAAAAGTATCATAGCAGACAGAAATCAATAATCCCTGCCTACGAATGGGAAACAATAACTACACGTAGTGCAATGAAAAAAATAATCCGGCTAATCATTAAAAAAAGTAGGTGCGTGAGGATCGTGACGTTATTAAAGCTTGCCTTGTTTAAAAACTTACCTTGGTTGTTTAAGTAACTGTTTATAAAATAAGGGAGCTTATGCTAAACCAAGGCGCACTGAGAGAAATGTTGATCGTATTGTATGGTAAGTTTTTGAAGGTCACCGTCGAGCGTGCTCACGAGCCGGCTCAAGTTGCGGCAGTAAATAATATATGGAAACAATGGCTGCCGATAAAACTGATAGATTTACTGTCGAAATGTATTAAACAAACCCCACTCATGTTACAGCCATTGAGTAACGACACACTGTTTAGGATTAACGATGCAGTTTCAAATGTCTTGCACATTATTACGTCCTTACCGAAAAGGTTTAAATTTAACAGTTTAGCCAGTCATTCATTAGATTTTTAAAAAAGAACTAAGAAAACTATGGGATCACAAGAAATTAGCAGAGAAGTGAGTGGCTCTGGGCAATGGCCATTAAAACGGCACCACATTTTCATTTCCAATTATTTAAATAATTCTTTCAAATAATTAATTGAAATGCCAATTCATACTAAAGTAAGTATATAATTTCTACTGTAGAAATAAATAGCCATATAAATTAAATTTGACTCAATATCCAAAAATAATTTCCTTATCGTGTACTAGGATAGCATAACATCGTAGGTGTTATCAAGTTGAAATAAAGGTTAGTAGGTTAGCAAGATAATTTGATAATCAAGAAAGTTGCATGAATGCACCTGCAATGAAGACACTCAAGACACCTTCTGTAAATTTTGCTAGCCTGGTACTTACTGCATTTGAATATTATGTGCATTAGTGTTGCATATTATGATAATGTGTTCTAGATTTCAGCGCCCTAGCATAGATATGCAAGTCAAACATGTTTATAAATATAGTTGGTATACAACATTAAATATAAAATGTGCTTACTACATAATTATATATTGTATTTACATTATGTATATATAGTATATAGGTTGTAATAGTAGCCGAACCGGATTGGGAGCATGTTTTGTTCTTTTAGAAATAATTAAGATATTGTGCGGTGGCCACAGTATTGTATTTATTACAAACGGTTATTCCTAATCACTGGTATGTATTGAAAAAGAACAATGTTGTCATTATGGCCGTTCAATTAACTAGTTATAGGTACCACCTATAAACAGAAGAAATAATTCATACCAAAGATTACTACAAATTTTTCTTACATATAGTTTTTCTAATCTGCATTAAAACATGTAGTGTGAAACCTAAAAAGAGAATCCTCCGATACGTTGAATGAATACAAAACTATGATAACCTTGTCATAAAAACATGCAATAATAATATAATTGATACAAACAATAAACACGCAAATGGTTTTTATCTCTGCGTAACATAATTGCAAAACATGCGAAGAAAATTTGTCAAAATGATCATGACCCTGCGAGTACCGACCGTAAACGCACGAAAATAATTAGCCGCCCGCCACGACGCCCGTGCGTATACGAACGATTTAAATCAATATCAACCGATTTCAAAACATTGTGATGCCATTTGTATAAGCAATAACGCTAATATTTTTGTAAATGCAACACCCACACGACACGCGTACTATCGCGCATTAAAGTTAATTAACATTTCCCAACACGGTCGCGATCCGAAGGAGAATAATCGACATTAATGGCTGACAGGCGTGATGAATCGAATCGTATCGATTGTTAGATACCGAGACAATCGAATAAGGTAACGAGATTGCAACTAAACGTGGCGTGTAGGGCTGACACGAGGTGAAACGTGTTGCATGCTAGATCAAACAACACTTAACTTGAGACTTGCCTATTGAAATCAAATTGTATGAATGAATGTAACGAGATTGCAACAGCGAGAAAAATATGGTTTAAAAATACTTATATGCGAAATAACAAATTGACTAGTATGTATTACCTAGGAATGTAAGTCTTAAATGCGAGAATAATTTACACTGCTTACCTATCCAATAATGGTTTAATAACTAAATGTCAAATATTATTACCGCACGTGTCACCCCTGTCGTCCTCAGTGACAGCCACAGTTTATAACGCTTTGTTTCTCAGGGCGTTGCATTCGCCACACTTACTTACTTACTTCTCACTCGATATTTCGATAGTCGATCATATCTCGATTATACAGGGATGTTACACCGGTCAATATATACTGAACTATTCTTATGACTGATTTTATGATAGTTTTAAATTTGAGCTTGCGTATTCCCACGATGTCTATTGCACATTGATACGCTGATTTTGCACGCATTATTTGAATTTGAAATTGCTAGTGTTTATTTTTAAAGTAATGTTTCTTCTGGGATAATATTTAGAATTATCCACAATTTCCTATTCAAAAACTTTTAAGCTTCTTAAAATACGTTAAAAGATAACTTTGACATCTTTGTAAAACTTAACCTAAACCGTAATTTTAATTTAAAAACGTAACTATTTAAATGGATATAATTTCCACGCTCTATTTACACATTATACTTTATAGATAATAAGACAATTACTATCCAAATTTCACCGTCCACCACCTTTGTTTATAAACACCAAACAAAAAGATACTGTATAATGCGCAGGCGCAGACGTAGAAATTGTGACCATAGAGCATGAAATTCGGGCAGAGTAACGAGAAGAAAGCAGCCAATCATGACGCGTTACTAGTTTCTTATTTACGTTGAGTAACCACAACATAATTGTTACTTTACTATTTTAATTGGAGAATTCTTTGGCTAAACTCTACCAGACTGGCAGATGTTTGAAAGTTTTTGTCTAAATATGGATTTTGATAAAATTTTCATGTGACGTCTTTTTTTCTTTATATTACGACTGATTATAAGATCATATCAGTGTGTTATATAATTAAATAACACAATTATATACATTTACTTTAAAACTCTCCTCAAAATTATTAATATCAATTCACAAGTTCTAATTATCTTACTAAATAACTGTTGCAGCCGAACACTGGGTTACACTGTGGCTAGGTACCCTAGCTTATGAGGCAGGGTTTATTACAGTTGCAATTTTTTAAGTGCAGTTATAGCCTAGTTATATGGCCGTTGGACTGACAAGTCAAAAGTCTCAAATTCGAACCCAAGGCACGCAGTCATGTCATGTCACGTATTATAAATTAATTATCACTTATTATATTAAATGGAAAAAGAATACGGTCGCGAGCAGGATTCGAACCTGCGCCTCAGTAGGTAAGTATTGGGGGTCCCGGATCAAAGGGAGATCCGCGACCCCCAATACTCACTCTATTCGAAGAGATGAATGCATTCAAGATTCTCTATTCGAAATGACGATTGCATTAAATTTGTCTATTCAAGATCTCTACTCGAAATGATGAATGTATTCTAGTGACTTACTCTATTGGAAGAGATGAATGCATTCAAGATTCTCTATTCGAAACGACGACTACATTAATGTCTCTACTCATTCGCGCCTGTATGATCTTTTCACCCAGATGCCCCGATACTCCCTTTTCAAAATGAGTACTGTATTCAGAATTCTCTATTCAAAATGAGACTTCTATTTAGAAATATCTATTCGAAATGATAGATTTATTCAGTAGTTTCTATTCAAAAGTATGTATTCGAAATTATTCTTCTATTCAGAAAACTTGTGTTTTGATATGATTCATCTCTCTAGAAACCTCTATTCAAATGCGCTTTACTTCGCACCTGTATCATCTTTTCATCCAGATGCCCCAACACTCTCTTTTCCAAATGAGTTCTGTATTTAGAATTATCTATTCCATCTGACAAAAGTCTTATATTCGGAACGTTCTATTCAAAGAGTAGTGAGAAACATAATAACAAAAAATCCAGACCAGAACAAATATCAACTTGCTCGTGTGGGAATCGAACCCACGACATTTGGTTTAGATGGTTGAAGAACGTGTTATATTGCATCTAATTGTGATGTGCCCATGTCTTAACCATTAAGCCAAAGATGTCGTCAAATATGTAACAAAATAGCGAACCACTTCATCCACTTTTGTAACTATACGTCTGTACTATGACGTCATTTATAATTAATATGACGATAAATACATTACGACAATATGCGTTTAATAATTTTATTGATGATTGACGACTATTACTAATCCTGGCAACTGGCAGGCGTTGCTAGATGCGTTAGAAAGTGTGTTTGTGTGTGTGTGTGTGTATATGTATTGTATGTTGCAACTGCTTACAAACAGCATCTGTTGGACAAACCGCATGAGCTGTTCATGCTAACAGACAAGAGCTGTTCTGTGTGTTTGGAGAGCGGTTGATGCTATTTAATGTTAAAATTATAGGTGTTCCGGGTTCATTTATTTACGTTAATAGAATTCTTAGATTAACAATAATTTAATACGTACTATAATTAGTATGTTGTAACTAAGCCGAACTGCGTCTATTCATACAAATCGAATGACCTGTTTTGTTTTGCTTAATGAGATTGACTGTGTTAAAGGGCTGTTATATTAATGCCATTCTGCATATAGCTGATAATTTAAAAACCAAACCTCAAAGTATTTATTTCTAAACGAAATGATAGGTGAACCAAAAATAAAACTAAAAATTAGAGTATATATGACTTTTATTACTGCTGATTAAAATAAAAAACATTATTTTCTACACACCACTTATATAAACAAAATACATTTTTTAAAGCACATATATTGTTATGATTAATACAACTTATAATATCGGGGGAAGTTGAATAATTTTTATACAATGTTAATAAACTGGGACAGTTTTTTATTTCTAAATTATGTATATTACTATTATCTAAGATATCTTTTAACCATTTCACTTTTTCATTACCTTTTGTAAATATACACTTATTTTTTAAAAAATCAATTATGTAATTTTTATAGTTGACGTATGGTATAGAGCCTTCGTTCCAGTATATCCCTCTATTTCTTTCTATCCAAGCTATTTGCAAGCGTTCTTTCTTTGTTAAATCATAAAACGGTCGGGGTGGTTTTATCAATAGTACTTGTATGCGTCCTTTGCACATTATTGCTATTTCTTTTGGAATAAACTCGTTTTCATGACTTTTAAACCCTTGTACATCCACTATAACATTCATGATAATTTTCTCACAATATTGCTTAATGGTTTATATTCGAAAAGACGATCGTTTATGATCAGGCAATAAGCAGATGTATTTTCCGGAAAATCTTCAGAACATTCTACTTCCAATCGCACATCAACAGGTCCAGTTTTAAGTGAATCGTTCTGTCTTGAACAATCAATCACAAAAAGAGGAGCTCTTTCTTTGAATTGATTTAAGTCAAGCAAGGGATCAATGCCAAAGTTGTAATATGACTGACGAAACTTAGCATACATTTCATATAATATACTGTATTTATTATCATTAAATTTCAGATTAAGTGAGTCATATGGATAGTATTGCGAATTTAAATATAACTTGACATTAGTTACATTACAATGGTCAAATATAGAAGAACTTCTAGTTTTATTATTTCTTCGATTAGTTTGCAACCCAATGATAACATATCTTGGTTTCTCGAGTTGAGAAGTAGTCTTAATTGACCAAGAATGTTTTGTTGTTAGTGGTAATAATGGATATTCATATAAATCCCAATTTCTGAAAGCTATCTGTATAGAACGATCCCTCTCCAAACTCTTAAGCAATAGCAATTTGTTACGATCAGAAACTTTAATATGAGGCACACGCCATTGTATTTTCTGTATATCTAGTTCTACGTTATCACTTTTGTCCATAAGCACACAGCTCAAGGCAGAGCTACTTCGTTGTAATATAAGTTCGTGTCTGCAATTTATAACTATTTTGTTATAGTCTTCAGCAAAACCTAACATTTTATTTAATGGCACAATAACACTAAAATTTCCATATTTTGATTTCGAACCATTTAAGTTCCACCCCCAGACTGCTGCTGCTTTACTTTCACCTTCATTCATGGAGATATAAGATTTCAGGGTTGTAGTAATACCAGCATTTTTGATGCGATCTATTTCAACACCATTCAATTCATACCTAATATCTTGGAACAAATATGGTATAGGATTGTTAATAAAATCAACATCTTTTTTCAGTGATTTTCCTGTCGAATCTTTCGCAGATACGTTCACATGTCCTTCTATATAAATGGAACTACCTGACGGTAATACATATAAATCCTGTTGTTGTATGGGTATTCTGATTTCATCATTTTCTTTAAAGCTACTATTATATGGATTGTAGCTATGGATCTCATAACTCTCAATAGAGTTGTCATGTTGCGGTAAATCGGTGATTTGAAGCATATTATACTTTGAATCCAATGTCTTGAAGAAATCTTCTATTCTCTTTAGAAATTCTTTTAATTTTCACTGCACTAATACGTCTAACTTCTTTGGATATAGGTAGCGAAATGTTAGACTTTCCTCTCTCAATGTGTTTTTTATTAAAAATTAACATTCTTTTAATATAAAGAATAAATATTGTAAAATTATTTTAAATGAAAACTAAACTGCTAGTGCTTTTCATCACCGACAAGTAAAGAATGAAATTTAAATATCACAATTTCACCATTTATATTTTTTCTAAGAAGTTTTAGGTTATATAATTAAAACACTCATTTAATTATATGTTTTTATTGTTTTTCCAAAAAGACTTAAGAAATTTCAAACATAAGTGTCCACAATTATACAAATGATCACGTTGTATATTATCATAATTATACTGAATATTGTTTCCTAAGTATTTTATTAATTCTTTAGGTGGTTTTAAGTTTCCGTAACTGTCGAAATATTCAATGTAGTCATTTATTTTAACATAGGCTACCCAATGAGTACCTGAATTTTCAGAAGAATCAAGATTAATCACTCCACATTCTTTTGGCATTGGTGCATCAGGTAATTCATCTCTCATATAAACACCCCGAAAAAACGGGATATTATTCGAGTGCTTCATTATATCAATATTAGTTAGAGGTCTATTGGGCAGCCGAGAATTTAGTTTTTTTTCTGAGTAACATAAATGCCAAAACCTTCTTTGTAGGGTTTAAGTTGTAACCCCTTTCCAATAATCAAGGCTTCTATTTGTTTGTTGTGTCGTTCTGATTCAAGCAACTGTTTCTTAGCTGTTTTATATGCGGTGATCGCCTTTGCAATCCCTGCAGCACCTCCTGCCAAACTTCCAGCAGCAGATAAACCGGCAAATATTGGTACTAATGGTAAAAATCCTCCAGATTTCGGTACTGGTATAATCCTGGGTAACTTTATAGGCAAATCTGATGCGAATTCTTGGGCTGTTGCATAGGCTAATTCCATCAGTGCTTTCTTACATTTAGGTTTTAATTTTTTGATATGCTTCTTGGTATGTGAAACAATATTTTTTAATGTTTTCTTGAAACCGGCTCCAGATATTATTTTTTTGTATTTGTGGGGAGAGAGCATTTCTTTTTCGTTTTTACATGTGCTCCGTGTTGATTTCATTGTTATCTATTTTTCCTCCAAACCAATGTAATTATATATTTATGTGTTTATTCCTTTGAGAATAAATACGTAATGATTAAAAATGTTTTTGTAATTGCTTAAATATAAAAGTTATTTTACTACATTTGCTTTATCAATCCAGCTATTTTCACTGGTCGGGAGTCCCAACCATTTAACATATACCTGGTGTCCTTTTCGCTTCAAAATTTTTTCAACTAGGTATATGTGAGGATGAGAGGTTTTCTGAAGTTCTTGGGCATAAAATGCTCCTAGTATAGGTCGACATCTATTATCTTCAACTAAATAAGTCGTTGGATTTGTTTCTTGTATTTTTAATATCTTAAATATTTCTGTTGACCAATTCGGATAATAACCTTTATCAAAACATCCTTTGTATTTACTTATTCTCACATAATCTCCAACGCAAAAATTCTTACACATCATTTTTTTTCGAGATTGAGCTGTGTCTATGTATTTCTGTAATATATTTGTTTTATTCGTGTGATTTATTGAGGCTGGGGATTGTCCTACAGTTCTATGAACAGAATTATTGTATTCATGTAAGTTTTTGTCAAGCGTACCGTTCATCCATTTATAATTGCCATTCAGACTAAATTCTTTGTATAATTTACTTTTTAAAGTTCTTATAAATCTTTCAACAATAGAAGCTTTTTTAGTAGAATATGTAGAATAATGATTAATGCTATACTTATTGATAATATTTTTAAAACAATTATTATAAAACTCTTTCCCATGATCAGTTTGCAAATTTCTTGGAACACGTCCTTTCTCAATTAGAATTTGGAATGCTTTCGACACTTCTTGCTTATTTTTTTGTTTCAATGGAATCGCCCATGCATACTTTGAAAAAGTGTCTATTATTACTAATATATATTTGTGGCCTGCATTTACTTTTGATATCGCTTGCATATCCATCAAATCTGCTTGCCATAGATCATCAATATCTTTGAGTATTACCTCTCTTCTTGGAAAATTTACTCTGGCGTTTTTATGAATTTCATTAATGACGTCTATTTTGCTCATAATGCTTGCTTAGCTTTCCAGATATTTCTTTTAAAGTTATAGATTTTTCAACGTTTTTTACTTTATCATTTAATGTTGTAATCAATTTATTCAAATGCTCAATTTTCATCAATATTTGTTCTTTAAATTTAAAAATATCTATACTCGGTTTACTTTTTATTAGTGGGTCAGTATGGTCAAAATTGATTTCATTAATTGACGCTGATGTATTTCTATCAACATTCATGGTCTACACTTTTTATATAACTAAGTGTAAATGAAGTTTCAAAGCTTTTTATTATTTTATAATACCAGCTTCTTTTAACTCTTCTATAATGGATATAATTTCATTATCATGATTAGAATTACCGGCATTTTTAGAAGCAACTAGAAGTCTTAATCTGTCGATTAATTCATTTGGGTCATCCCAATAAACATAGTCGGTGTGACTTTTATATTTTTTCAATTTAGGTAAGTAGCCACCGGTTTTTGGCCTCATCACTGGTACTTTATCTGGCGTAATGATATCTTGAGAAAATAGAGGTTTAATAATTTGCCGATATTTTGAACTTTTGTCGCCTTTTATTTGTCCGTTCGGGTTAAAGTCACGTTTGTGAGCGTGCGTACTAATTAGCATGTTTTTATAGATATTTTTGTCAACTTCTGTTACGAGATTGAGGTTAGGTCTATTACGAAGTAAAAGTTCTTTTAGACCAGGAGTTAATTCATAGTTCTTGTCATTAATGATGACTTTAATGGATTTTTGTGAATTTTTTGCATTATTTGTAAAAGAAAATGATACTTTAGACTTTCCCATCATCAGATTTTTGTTTTCACTACGTATTCCAAATGGTACATTCATATTACTGTCATAAATTTCTATCATATCCTCTTTATTGAGTGACATTAATGTATCATTATCTCTTTCATCACTGGAGTAATTAAAATGTTGAGGGTCATCATTAGAATGTTTTTCTATAAATTCCTTAAAGCTCTCATAATCCAGAGATGAGCTACATCTTCTCATTGTATCAGTGTCAGCTTTAGAGATATCCGAAGTAGCGCTATTTTTATCATTCACTTTAATTAATGCTTGTAATGGATCTGTTATTGGTTTGAAAACCTTTTTAAATTTCAAACTAGCTGCATCTTCCTCATTTTGTAGTAATTTTATTTTATTTTTTATGCTGTCTATTGATTTAATCAATTGTTCTTTAATATTGGCCTCCATAATTATTCCTGATTAACACGAACCGTTATTTACAAATACTAGACCTCAATTGATATATTTTTACAATGAGTCGGTATTTATGCATGTTTTTATAAATAAATAAATACATCAAATCCTTGTCTATATCTACCCTCATTTAGTGGACAATCTTTATTTATAAATAAAAAGTCAAACCGATCTTGCCATATGATAGAGCAAAGTTTTTTAAATTGTAACCATTCCATGTCCGTATTTACGTGTTCGTTATATATATGTTTTAAGTTTATATCGTCTTGTTTAAAGATGATCATAAGATTAACATTGTCTCGTATAAGTTGCTTAGGTATTTTGGAGTAGGTTTGCGATAAGTAAAAACAATCAATCTGTTTGTGCCTCCCCATTGTGAAATAATTACGAATATTAATTTGATTTTCACATGCAACGTCATCAAAAATCATTACTGAATTAGATAAAGCATCATTCGGATGTATTACGTTTTTATTATCATTGTAGATAAAGAAGTTAGCACCGGGTATACTATGCATAACTTCTTTCAAAAAACAATATTTCGGTTGGAAAGCCGTCTTTGAGTATAAATAAATATGTTTAAATTTCAGTCCGTTTTCATGTAAAATTAAATTAAGCATAATGTTCGTTTTCCCACAGTTAGATGGACCACATATGATACACCTGATCGTATTAGGTAAGAGTGCACTATGTCTGACTTTGGTTGACTCATTTTCTAATTTTATATTTTTCACTTGTAAAGTCTGGTTTTGCTTGAGGAACTTCATTGTGAAATGTGAAATAAATAGAATTGACGTTGTATATATACTTTTTTGTCGATAGGATTGTGGTTTGGAGATAGATAATTATTAAGTAAAACAATCTTTTATGTATAAATATATATATATTACATATGCATTTACAATAAAACTTAATTATAATGCTTACTTAAGAACTATGATAACTACAATACAATTTTATAGTGACCCCAAGGCAATGTTTCGATCTGATTTGAGAGAACATATCTTTTATCATCGTTTCTATTCATTACCAGTTTGCTTATTTCTTGTGAATATAATACATGTTTAATTGACCTAATCAAATTCATTTTACACACCATGCTTTCGTTATTAAATAATGTATTATTGTAATGTGATATCATTAGTCTTTTTGTGACTGAGTTTGATATACCTTTTGCTTTTTTTATCTGAATTTTAGAAGCTAGCAAACAGTAAAGTTTTGCTCTTAAGCCTGTGAATTCATTGATCACATCACCACCCAGTTCATCTTTGAATAGTCCAGGTACTTTTGCATTTACCCGTGGAATTAAATAAGGGTTATCCACATCAAAATTACTCGTGTCAAATTCGTTTAAATTATTTTTTATATCATAGTAAATATCTTTAGTGTAAATTAAATAAAGTAAACTATCAGTGTCAGTGTAACAAAGCCGAACATTATTCATGTATTTCTCTTTTATACTATAATGATACTGATAAAGATGCAACTTAGCATATTCTAAAACAGTAAATCCTATATATATAGGTCTGTCTAACATAATCTTTTCGGGTTTTAGCTGAACAGCTACAAAGTTTTCTGAAAATATAGAAATACATTTCAGATTAGGTTTGCAAATTAGTTTTTCAGCACCCAGTTGTTTATTTGTAATATTATCTGTATCTCTCCATTTTGTGGCTAGTTTAATATCTACTTGTTTACGTTTATTTTCAATAGTTTTACCGAAAATGGAGTTATTTAACAGCTTAAAAAAGTCTTTTTCAAATGCAGTTA
This sequence comes from Xylocampa areola, assembly GCA_935421205.1. Taxonomy (NCBI): domain Eukaryota; kingdom Metazoa; phylum Arthropoda; class Insecta; order Lepidoptera; family Noctuidae; genus Xylocampa; species Xylocampa areola. The sequence continues at coordinate 18,144,737 of OW285216.1, read as the reverse complement.
TGGATGCTTGTCGAAAGCTAGTATTCAAATCAATATATTTTTTTAAATATTCCTCTTGTTTGAATGTAAGAATACGATGGACTTTTCTCAGAACAAGTCCGTGTCTTAAGCATTCCTTTAAATGACTATAATGTATTACGTAATGAAATTTATCATATAAATTAGCTATAAGTTTAGCGGTCTTCCCTCCTGGGGGTATGAATTTTTCTGGAGCGAAAGGTAAATCACTATGAAAATCATGTATGTTATCAGGATATTCAAGATCGACCTCTAATATAAAACCATATTCATTATCATCTGATACATTCATGACATTGAAACAACTTATTTCCTCCTGACTAAAAAGTTTAAACTCAGAAATAGGCATCTTTTTAGTCATTGCGTAACCGTATAAATTATTACAATCAAGATAAATCAAATAACTAGAAGGTTCAAGATCATTAAATTCTGGCAAATATACATTATTAGCTTTTGCATGACGTAGTGAGCACTGCGCCAAACCACCACGTATGCCCTTTTCTAGCATTTGATATATTTCTAAGTTATCAATTAAGTCAAGCTCAACACGTGTATAAAGTAACATAGCATCCCAGCTCAAACTAGGTGCTGTTACGTAATACGCAGGATCTAGTTTATAATACTTTAAACTTATGTTACGAAAATTTTCAAAAATATCACACAACAGTAAAACATCACATTTCATATACAGATCAGTATACTCTCCAATAGTTTTAACGTTAAATGTATCCCACACCGTTTTTGCATGTTTATATTCTTTATCGGTAATGTGTTCCATTTTCATTGTGTTGTAAAAACAATTTTTTTGAGGAAGTTTTGATTCTTCATACTTTTCCCAAGTGTCAACATAATCGTAAGGATAAATACCTTTATTTCTTAGTAAATGTATATTTTTGTTATTAAATTCAACTGATAAATGAACAAAATCTTGATCTGATAAACTTTTACTTAATACATCTAAACTTGAGCTTAAAAACTGAAATGAATCTATGAACTTAATTTGAATAGGACGGTTATCGTTCTCGTTATGTACGTATTTGGTAATAGTTAAATACTTTTCTTTGGATTTCGGTATAATTTTAATATGGCCCTTATATTTTACTAATTCTTTAATAAACAGATGAGAATCATAGTTCGATAAATTATGAAAAATCACAGGTACGAATGAACATACTCTAAACATCAAATTGCAGTGAGCATGTGCGGCTCCTCTATACTTTCCTGACACATGGTCGTGATCACGTACTTTATCATCAAATAATAAGTGATCACAAATATGACACGTATTAGTATTTTTAAAACTAATTTGTTCTTTTTCTGTTAAAGGTTTCATTGGCTTCTTAATTGATAATATTTCATTTATTTTCTTTACATCTTCTATTAATTTACTAACAAATACTTCAATACAATCTGGGCCTCTATATGTCACATATTTATTTTGAGTTGCATCGTGTGAACAACAGACATAATATCCAAAGCATGAGGGTTGATGTCTTTTTAAATTATATGTTTTATCAGATATTTTTTCCCGACAATTTATTAATAGGCTTTCAAAATCTGCATAAATGACATAATTAATTTTTTGTTTTCTTTCATAATTCTTAAAACCAAGTTTACTATTTTTTTCAGGTAAAATTGACAAAAGTTTTGAACATACGTGAGATCTATACTTCGTTTCACTGCTGTAATATTGTAAACATGATTCACACAGAATAAAATTACCCTTATGATTTGTCATTTGTCGGCGAACCAATCGTGACAGATTTTTAATGAGGCAATAATGTGATATTCCTTTCCTTTCCAAATATAGCAAATTGACATGAGTACATTTTCTATTATTTGTTAAATAGAGAGGTCCAGTTACATTTTCATTTTTACTGTCTACTCCGTAAATATTGATACTTATATTATTGTTTCTTTCAAATATTTTTATGTCTTGATATGTGACTGGGAAAGACATTTCTTCAATATTAAATACAGAACTGTAGTGTGGATACGAATTTGTTCTACAAACATTCGACTTACTAGGATATAAAGCGGCTACAATACTCCATAGAAAGCAATGATTGTCATTATTTTGTATATTAATACAACTTTTGGTATTCTTAATTCTTGTTGGTAAATCTATGTAAGTGCCACCTCTCAATGGACAGTATTTATTAACGTTAATTTCAAGATGGCTAAGTGAATGATAAGACCATCCGGATTCTTTGTGTTCGAATTCTGACATTTTACACTTTAAAAGTTCGATTACATTTGTATACAACTCATTAATATCAGTATTATTATAAATAATTTCATATTTCGTATTGAATGATTTCAATTGTTGCTCACTCGTTTTTAGCAACACAAAGTGGGCAAACAATTCGAAGTTCAACTTGACACAAGTATTTTTCAATAAGGACATATGTATGAGTTTTATGATGTCGTTTTTATTCTGACACAAAAATGCTTCGGGTGTGTGGTACTCAACACTTTGTGCAGGGTTTAAACGATATGTTACAATTCTATTTTTGAAAGCACTTGAAATTATGTATATATTCTCAAATTCGGTTCGTAATAAACTATTAGATTTATGGATATTAGTTCTCAAATGATATCTGAATTCATTTATCGGTAATTCAATTCGGCATTTATCACATTCTATAAATTTTGGATTATTATTATTTTGCCTTCGATGAGCAGACAGGGGTCGTGCTGTAAAATAAAACAAAAAGATAATTTGCTTACATGCGTACATATGTATATATCAAGTGTTACAAAAAGATTATACAAAGTCTAAAATTAATAATAAGAAATGTGGTTATAGGATAAATAAGTATTTTCAGCATAATACATCGACTAATAGTAACTACTAATAAAATCCACGGGACAGCGTTTGAACTCCTGACGAGTTTCATTTATATATTCTTTTAAATGCTGCCATGCTGTCGTGCTATCATCAGTGCGATTTTTTATGGTTACAATCGCATGTCTCCACCGGTTTATAGGTGCGGTGCGCTCGATTTCTCCACACTCGTAAACTTTAAGTTCGACATAATGTCTCCCCAACTTCTTATCATCGGTTTGCCTACACAAACCATTCGCGACTCGTCGGGTAAAATAAGAATGGAGCGGCGGTATTTTTTTACCCTGCGTGCTTCCTATGGCCTCTTGGTTCTGATCGTCGTCGCTGTCGCCACCGAATAGATCATGCAACGTAGGTTTCATGCTGGTGGAGATGGGGTTGATGGTAGTCTTCCTCTTCTTCTTCTTTTTATCCTCGACAGTTGAAGATTCTCCCTCCGCCGGTCTCTTCACTGCCAACGATATCTTGGACGAAGACGATGATTTCACCTTCCTCATCGACTGCTGCTGCTGCTGCTCTTCAGCTTCATCCTCAGAAGAGAAGAGATGGCTTGCAGTTTGCCTCGACCTGAAAATATAAAGGAAAACTATTAGATAAAGTAATAAATAGACAGCGTAGATGAATGGGAAATATAGTGAATATGTGACTGACTGGATGAAAAGAGTGCATTAAACAAATATTAATGAAAATAAAGTAACTAACTACATTAATTCATTGAATACTCTTATTGGCTAAAAAGATCAACTGTAAAGTGGTAACATAGTTTAATCGGGTGAATGAATGAGTGAAAACAAAGAGTAGATACAATTAACAAAAATAATGAATAGATGAGTGAATAGAATATATAATAATTCAATTGAGCTAATATTGATTGAAAAGATTAAAAGATGAATGAATGAATATGTGATATGAGTAAAAACAAAGAATATGTAAAAATAATGAAAAGAATGAATAGATGAAATGATTGAATAGAATAAAATAATAAAATAAAGCTAATATTGATTGAACATATGAATGATGTTAAAACATAATAACAAAATTACTTACATTTCAAAAATTTGTGTGTTTTTCTTGTTGTATACTCAATGAAGTAGGTCTGGAGCACAAAGACTTCAGGAAGTGATTTGGTAGCAGAGTTTGTTGCAGATGCGTTTATATACCCGTAAAATCACGTCACGCACATCCAAATTTGTAAATTGCTGACATACTAAAACCTAAGTTCATCACTAGGATTGTATACTCTGCAGATTTAATAATAAACTAACATCACGCGTGTATTTCGTCCGAGGAGTAAGCAGATTTCATTAGTTAGAAACTCCATACTAGGTAAAGTAATAAGGCAAGACCAGAGAATCGAACCCTGGAACCCGTACATGTGGTTATCTTGTACTGATAAATCAACACCATTAAAAACATACTTTTTGTATACTATATAACAAATAATAATTAAAATCGTTTCCAGTAAATTTGAGATTCATATGAATATACGTGAAAACAGAACCTTACTTTTATGAAGTCGGTTAATTTGCACAGAACTACAATCTTCATACTAATCTGTTGCTAAGCGAACCCAGTCGTAGGTAGAAGTAGACGAGCGTTAAAACCGCAGCGTTTTATACTTACACTTAAAATTTTAACATTAACAGTATTTTAATTTTTAAGATAATATATAAGATATATAAGAGGTATAAAATAATAATAATAATAATAATAAAATTGTATTTTGTTAAATGTAATGAAGAGATAACGCTGCGGTTTATCCGCTCGTGTATATCTTAACGGATCTTGCATGTAAGCACAAACCCTATATGGAGTACACGTGGAGGTAAGAGGAACGAACAAATGTGCGTTTCGGATTACTTACTTTAGAAAATTTGAAACTAAATTTCGATGTATTTTGAACCTTAAAGAGAAAAAAAAAAAACTGCGTAATATGTATATAAAGAAAAACTCAATTTTAATAAGCACACTCACATTGTCTATCTACTCTACGATGTCGGTAAGTACTCTTCAATAAAATTATATTTTATTTATTGACAAAATTCTAATGAAACATAATCGATGTTTGAAATGACATAATTTATTTGTTACAGGAATCCAGCGATATTTATATCCCCAATTCATCATACTCACCGATTCCGGCTGAACAAACCCTCCGTCGGAACGTGCTCAACTATTTAGAACAAGAGAGACCATTTCAGCCATTCCAGTTCGAAGATTCGGCTCAAAATTCCGACAGAAATAAAAAGCGAGGTAGTGCGATGATATACTCCTACATCAAAAAACCTACAAAGTCTGCAAGAGGCAAAATAATACGAATTGAAATTTTCGACGTCAAGGATTTCACCAAAAGTGCGGTATGTAATTGTAAAGCGAATGTATGCGCTCAATATGTAGTCGAGAATGTATTCAATGACGAGATATATAAAAGTGCAGATGAAATTATAAGCAAAATTCATAAAAAAATGTAAATAAACGTATGTACTTAATAAATATCTTTTGTTTTATTGTCTAGCGCATTAAATTGATTATCTGATAACTAATTCATTCTGAGAACATAATCATATTTTTATTGTACAGTCACAAGCATTATTATAAAGAAGTACATAAATAAGATGAAACAAATTAGTTTTTTTTTTTTCAAATAAACTATTCAAATTCAAGTTTCACTCGTTTTGTTCCTAAATTGTTAATCACATTGACATTTGTTTGAAAAGAGATGTTATTTTCTATGGTATTTGCATTCAAATAAACCTATTTGCATTCAATACATAGTTCCGAATATAAATAAATTAATATACGAGTATCGATAGCTGAGAGGCTCAAGATGAGTAGAAACAAGAAAGGAATGCAATCAACCGCCTTTACAGGAATGGTAATATGTAAACAAGCGATCGTAGCATTAGATTTGTATGAACAGACGCAGTTCGGCTTAGTATCAACAAAGTAATTAGAGTAAGTATTAAATTATTATACAAGAGAGACTATTGTAAGTATTGGGGATGAGGATCTCCTTTGATCCGGGCATGCATAAATTATTTCGAACAGGGCATCAGGAATCCATCATTTTGAATAGATTGACTGAATGGAGGAACATGAATGCAGTCATCATTTCGAGTAGAGATCTTGAATAGAGAAAATTAATGTAGTCGTCATTTCGAATAGAGAACCTTGAATGCATTCATCTATTCGAATAGAGTAAGTCACTAGAATACATTCATCATTTCGAGTAGAGATCCTGAATAGACAAATTTAATGCAATCGTCATTTCGAATAGAGAATCTTGAATGCATTCATCTATTCGAATAGAGTAAGTCACTAGAATACATTCATCATTTCGAGTAGAGATCTTGAATAGACAAATTTAATGCAATCGTCATTTCGAATAGAGAATCTTGAATGCATTCATCTCTTCGAATAGAGTGAGTATTGGGGGTCGCGGATCTCCCTTTGATCCGGGACCCCCAATACTTACCTACTCGCCTCCCGGATAAATACTCCAAGCGCTCTGACCACTAAACCATCTCGACCTCTGCTTTTAATATAATAACTTTAGAGTTCGCTAAGCATGCGTTAATGCTTTTCAAAGATTTGTCTTTAATTATCACTTGCCTAAAACGGTGAAGGAAAACATCGTGAGGAAACCAGCATACTTGAGAGATATTCTCGATGGTGTGTAAAGCCATGTCATAGAGCTACGGGTGGTTTAAAGTTTAAACTTTGACACTAGGTTGTTCATCAACCACACGATAAGAAGAAGAATAATTGTAACAACACACTAGCTGTAATATTATTTAATTTTATTTTTATCAAACCTTTTTGTAGTTATAAACGTTTATAATGACAGAGAAGTTTCTCAATTTGACGCGTATTTTCTATAATTTATACCAAATTACATTTTTATTATTAATTGGCTAATCATTAATAACATTGAGCAGTAATCAATTATAGTCATAACCAATAAAGCAGTGATTACTTACCTACTTACTGAGTTTAAATAGCCATTCAACTAATTGATTAATTATTAATTAATGACAAACGTATTTTGGTTCATCGGCGCGCGTTACCGTACGTTTATTTACATAAATAATTACAAAAAATAGCAACGGTTATAAGCTAGCGTTAATATCAGTTACAACGTTCTTAATTATAACACTATTATAGCGCTATTATCTTACTAGGTAACGCACACAATTAATTTACGGTTAGCAAGTTGCATTTAAGATAAATTCCGTCTAAATTCCAGTCTTAACCTCTTCAAGTTTAACTACTAAAGTAAACTTTAAATTCATAATTATTTAAGTTCAAATGGTCACGGATTCATGCCGAGGCATTTTGAAAATTGATATTTCAATTAAAATACAAAAATCTATGTGTTTGACCACAGAGTAGATTATGCACAGATAAACTCCCATCATGGGTAAATTTTTTATGATTTAGTGCGTAATAAAAATACTTAAGTTATTTTTTCTATAACGTCTCGTTCTGTAAATATAAAAACGAAATCTACTTGTTGTAAATACAGTTTATAGTTGATTATGTATAGTCTCATTTCTTACAAAAACTATACCAGCCACTACCGGCCTATTTCCAGCACTTAGCAAAATTATCATAATTCATAATACTTCATTATAATTTATTACAAGAACAACGGGTTTAGCATAATTCACGTCACGCACCGATCAATCGCTGAGCGCGCTCATTAATTACCGTGAGCCTCTTACGGGAACCCGTTGCCTAGTGGTTACTGGTTACGTGAACATAACGTAAACATTGACTGTCGGGTAACCCGTTTGACGGTATGGTATAAGGTACTCTTTGGGGTGCCCTGAAGTAATTTCTAATCTTCTTCAAGACCGTATTTTCCACTTGTCTGTGGTCTGTGGTTGTATCTTTCCACAAAAAAATATAATCTGTATTATTTAGCCGGCGATCTGTGGGGTTACTCTTGAAACTAATACCAATTCCAATATTAAATAGACGCTTTAAAACAACATATTATCTTCATATTATCCCGAATTTATAATAATTTTTTAGACATTTGGGCATATAAAAGTACGAACTGACAGATTTCCAATGTCAATCGAGCGGAATTATTTTCAAGAGTAATCTCACTGATGTTACCAAGTAATTAATAAACGATTCCCTTTAGGTTTTAATTGACTGCTTTAATGGAGCTTTGAAAAAGTACAGCCGCTGCCTGGGTTGAACCGAGGACCGCAGTCACGCTACCCGACCAATGGGCGATGACCCGACGAGTTACATGCTCTGGTTACAAGGTTCCAAGCATAAACCACATAATATGCACGTATGTGTACGTCGCGTTATGTAAGCGCTTGCCGAGTTTACACCGCGGTGCATATTTACGCATGTTATTTCGGTGCTTCCCGACTTTTTTGGGTTAGACAGTGAAATGGTTGTTTCCTCATCCGTTAGTGATAGTAACTCTTAACACTTCATAAATTTATTTTTGTGTTACTTCGTTGAGCGCTATAAACAGGTATAGAATGACAGAATGTGAAATGAAACATTTATTAAACTTATAAGTATTTTTTTATAATAAAACAACTTTTAATCGGATTAATCGCGTGTATTGTTGGTTTTTGTTTTTCCTGACGATTCGAACACTTTGCAGCGTTCGCAGTAGTCTCTACTGTCAGGCGTCTGAGCAGTTTATTTAAATTTATTTCAGTCTGCCGTTTATACATATAATTGATAATATGTTATATATCTGTATATATACATATTTTTTGTGGAAACAGGGTCGTGAGCAGGATTCGAACCTACCCCTCCCGGATAAATACTCCAGGCGCTCTGACCACTAAGCCATCTCGAACTGTGCTCACTACCGCGAATTCTTCTTCCACATTTTAATACGTCTTTTGGTGACATCATTTTAGAAAACATTTTCTGTTTTACAGAATAAACCATTTTTTTTTCTAGGGCTCCGAAAGGGAATTTGGACCTTATTCGGATAGCAATCAGAATTAATACTTATTAATAAAAAAAAAAAATTGTATTAATTGAAGTTTTGACGTAGTTGTGATCGATTAATGTGTTAGTATTATTAGCTCTAATTGTCAAAACAGAACTAAAGCAGGGAAGCGTTCGCTTTCGCTAAGATATTCACTTTCTTTACGATTACGTATATCACGAGTAACAAGTACTTACGTGCGTATTTTATGTAAAATGAACTACATAATATTTTGGTTTTCATGTTGCGGTAATTCGATCAAATGTTATTGTAATGATGAAGTATCATACTACCATCGTCTTCAGACAAGTCATCCACGTCTTTTATGTCATGCTTTCCTGGTATGCGTTGATCGTATCTAGATAATTCTGGTTATCCTAAAGGATGATAGAAAGAAATCTATTTATTTATTTACAAATGATTATCTTTTATGAACGGGTGAAGTGTTAATTTCAAAATGAAAAGTGAAAATGAAATGTAGGACAGTAATTTATCGCCACATTACTGGTGTCGAAGTGTATTATTATGAGCATCAAATAACGGAGCCATCTTCGTTATCATTATTATTGAAAGCTGTGTAATTATTTGTTGTACTTATGCATTTCAAAAGATGCACCTTGTTAATTGAATATGAAAAGTAAGGTGAATGAAAATGACATCTAAATGTTATTTAAGAATTTTTGTAACAGGCCTTAAATTCTTGTTAAATGTTGAAGGGTTTTTACTCAATTATTTGTTCGTATTTCGTGATTATATCAATAATCGGCATGATTACCGTAAACTGTCCATTTATCACATGCTTGTTTCCAATACTTTCGTAACTGCATCCAATATGGCGCTGCTACAAGCATTTCAGATTTTAATTAACCTTATTAATTAGTGAGGGGGCGTGTCCTCGTGCGTGACATTACCAAGCGCAAACGCAGTTTAACTGGATCGCGACACGAAATAAAGAAAGTACAGAAGGACCAAGGACTATTACGAAAATAATGTGGTAGTAGATTAACTGGTGTCCTTGCGCAAGACGAAATAACAAATTTACTATACAGCGAATATAAAATACATTGGTAATGTTTTGGAAAATACATACGTACATAAACACACGCCCTTTTCCCATGGGGGTAGGCAGATAGCAGATACTATATGTAGAAGTTCTATCGTTTCTGTCTTTTGCTATTCGCTTTCGGAAAATGTGTCCCAAAACAGTTTGAAATTATTATCCAGTTTCTTGAATTCATACCCATCACACTCAAATTCATATAGGGCGTGTGTCCTTAGAAGATTCGAAGATTGGAACAGAATATTGCAAATTTTACCCAATTCAAAAAGATGAAAGAAAGGGAAGATTTGTCGTAAGTAGACTTTCTGTGACCTCTTTGTACTGTGTAGGTAACGCTTGCACATAAAAGTACGGCAAAATACTTATAAAGTTACACAGTAAAGGCATATCAAATCAACAACTAAACACTGGTAAATGTAGTGGTAGCTTCTGCATCCCAAGTTAGCTAAGTCCGTCTATAGGTAGTATCCTGACAGTTAAATTGGCTACAACGGACGATAAGGCTCAGCAACGTACAGAATTATACGTTGTAACAATAAAAATCTATTGTGTCTGCTAATGAGTGAGGCAACAGCTTAATTGCATATTGCAACAAATGTTGAACAAATTCTTATTTGTAGATATGACTACATAGGTACCCTCGAGTGCATTGACTTGTCTGTTTATGTTTAGCTGTCTCTTTCTAGGATTCCACACTGCAGTCGAGTCATAACATCTTTGTTCAATTGTTTATGCCTACTAGGAGAGCAGAAGTGCACAGAATCCATAACAACGGTTACATAAATAACGTTGAGATTGTTGCTAACTAGCGCTTATTGTCACCTGTTTCCTTTACATAATGTACTTTAAATACCTACATTATTCATTGTGTCTCACGTGAGAGGTATGACAAATTAAAGGGTTTCTTCATGGAACTATTATTATGCAGGTTGTTAACAGGAAAATCGCTAAGATGATTTCTACCACCTTACTTTGACTTTTTCATAGACGGTCTGTTTTTTGTTATAAACCTTCACATAAATTGTTTCGAAACTGTTCATGAAAGTAAATAAACGTAAGTAGAATATTCGGCTTTCGCATAGTAGTGAATAAGTGACGGTTGCGAGAAATGTTATAGAAATATTAACATATTTTCATAGGGAAAAGATATTTTTTGTCAGCAGTCAAGTACTAGGAAGACATGACTCAATGATAGTAAACCCCGTCTTCTAAATTATAATAGTAAATCCAACTCGTCATGGCACGCGCGGGGAAAGTGAAAACTTCTTTACATACGCTGCGTCAACAGCATGCGGATTCTATACAGCCTATACGGACCTTGCGGGTCAATCAATGTGATTTCTACAGAAAATTACTACCGGTTATATAACCCCGGGGATCAGAAATAATCATCAATTACTATTGAGTGACATAGAAAATTACTCATATACCAAATAGTGCGGTATCGTACCACAACTAGCATTGCTCCTAGTTAAAAAGCATTCTACTTGAGCACACTATACAGCCGGGATAAATAAACTTCACTTTTTGCTTGTTCCCGACTATATCTTACACTTGTAGTTTGAAACTTGTGTGGCAGGAATAATGCTAAACCAAAGCACGTGCGTAATGAGAAATGACATTCAAAAATATCAAGTGCTAAGACAACGTATCATTCGGAATCGGTAAGCGCCACCACTAGACGACACAGCGGGGAGTTGTGATGGCATATTATATAATTATACAAGTATTAGTCAGGGTCAGCTACATTTTTGTGGAAAGAAAATATGGTCTTGAGCAGGATTTGAACCTGAGTTCTCCGATTGAATACTTCAGGCGCTGTCGTCATACTTTCAATTTTAATAATGCACAGGATTTGAGACAAATATTTTATATGTCAAACGCTTAACAAAAACAAATAAAAACAGTACATTCGTACACAAAACTCTTTGACTGCTTATTAGGCCCAGCGCACAAACATTTTATCGCGCAATTATTTTCTCGTAGAAATGCAACAGTGGTTTTTTAAGGTAGCACGCGTATGTACTTGCGTTATGAATCGGTGTGTACAGTTGCAACTTGCTTACAAGTTGCAACTATGATGAGGTTGATGCATGTAACAACAATATCGTATCAACCACTACATTGTATTCAATGAGTGTCATTAATATGCCACGTATGGTAATGTACGGTAATTTCGCGTTCAATGACTAAATAGAATACAACGTTTGACACGCATTATGCGACTTAGTACCGAATGTGAGGCATTGTACACAACTTTGTCAGTGTTGGAATTAATCACAATAGTTATTAATTCCGTGATGTGACAACCTTTCAATATTCTAAGATTCAGTATTAAAAATAGCGTAAGAAAGTTGAATATCATCTAATTGGAAATAAAGTAAACGTTTACATACCTAAAGGCAGTCATTTTTAGAGTTATGTACCCAAAGGGTACTTAATGTGGGACAGTCTACGCTGCGCCGCCGCCGTCCGCCTGTTTGTAGAGTTGTATATTTTGATCCGTAAAAGCTATCAAGTTGAAGTTAACACAGAATATGTGTTATTATGGCTACTATAATGATTATAAAAGAAAACAAAATTGATGGAGGTATGGAACACTAAATGCGTAAGTCCGACTTACGCTTGGCCGGATTTTGTTCCTGTCAGACGCACGAAGTTTGTTGAGATTAAATATTGAATGCTGAATGAAATGTTTTCCTTTACTAAATTATTTATTTGATGCCGATTGATTGAAGTACGTCATAACGGTCTTAAGCAAGACCACTACGATTCTTGTGAATTTTGTAGTCGTTAATAACTATTAATTTGGCAACTCATCCGTTACCTATTAGATATTCGATCAAAATATCATTTATTCAAATCATTTCATTTGAGATAGGACTTTCTTAACTCCAAACATTAAAACTTTATAAATTAATCAAAATAAATAAAAAGAGCTAAAACAATATTTTTTCGCTGTGATCGTGCCTTTCCCACATCTAGTGGTTCTTCTTACTTAGATTTGTATCTGTATCTGTATATGAGTTAATCTTACTTGTAGCTCGCCCAATCAATACAAATTCGTGTCAGTTTTGCACTAGACTAGATTCACATAAACTGACCAAAGCACAACAATGTCCAGCGGCCAGCCTCTAAGACTAAGCACCGGTGCAACAACGGTACTATGGTGTTGCACACCGTGTCAGCACCGCTCGTCGCGACTGTACCGATCACCAACGGTTTCACTTTCGACGCGCGCCCGTCACGGTCAAGGCGATCGCCGATCACCGCTATCGGTGACTGTACCTATGTATCTGTGTCCATCGTAACAACGGATTTTGATAACTGTGCATTATGTATGGTGAATTAAAATTTAACAAAAAACACCGTTCTATCGACTGATTTTTATATTTTGGTTGACCGTGATTTTATTATAATGTTGTGTTTAATGTACTTATTAAAAGTTAAAGAATTGTTTTTTCCCAATAATAAGCCCCTACTGTATATTCTTTAGTAAATTGTAGAAACTGTTGCCATGTAATTGCAATTGCCAACCATTCAATCAATTTTCGATTAATCATCAACTTCAAACTCTCAAACTAACTGTACCTATTCCCATTCAGCTGACACTAATTAATCGGAATACAAACACTCAATATTCTACAGCGTATGTAAAGTGGTTACTGGAAACTGAACAAATATTAGACATCGTATCGTGCGCAGCAGCGGACACGCGCCGAGTTTGTTTAGCTATTTGTTTGCCAAGCGCAGGCGCACGCGGCAGGTCGACATTTATCACAGCTTCCGACCAATCATTATGCAAATTATACTTCTAAACATACGTCAATTTTATGTATTTGTTTTGTTTTAGCATAATATTTTTACACTAAACTGAGTGTCAATAGATTTATTTAAAATTCGTACAGGTGTTGAAGAAAGTAGTTGCAATGTTTGAATTAGAAAGCTGAACTAAAGGATTTTTACAAAAAATGTTTTTGGTAAAAAATGTTTTAGGAAATTAGGAACTCCACCGTTTTTTAAAATGAGTATTAGTGTCAGCTTTGTATAAATGATTGACAGACGAATCAAAATTTTCTTGTTCGAAAAATATTTGGTACCTAAACTTTATTCCAATTAATTAGTATTATGTTAATTAAAATCTATTATCTAATAAACTAATAGGTACATAACTCTTTACTTAGCAGACCCGTTTCTACGAATACTAATTTAATTATATCAATTAATAAAATGACATGCAAATGAGCAATGTGTTAGATGGAATATAGAAAGTTGATTTACGAGTATAGGTCAGTGTGCGATTTTTGCACAATTTAATGTATAGATAGATATGTGGTTATATATTTATAAAATAACATAAACAGATAAAAAGTCTAAAATGGAAGTCGGAAGCTAATCGTAACAAACTTGCAATCAATCGAGTTCATTATCTAATAGTAATCGAATTTTCCGAATGCGATAAACATTTCCATGATCCTGTGTGTTTCCCGTTTGGACCAGTTTTATCGTCAGACGAGGAAGCGAGCGATATGCACGATACTGGTACACTGCGATAGTGTAAAAAACATGTACTAGGGTAGCAGTAGACAGAACAAGTCTGCATACTGATTTTATGTTCTGATGTTTCATGACAACTTAGTAGATTTATTTTGAATGTATTGGAGTTATTGAACTTTTGGATTTTCCTCAGTATATAAATAAAGTTTATGTAATAAAATGTTTGACATTTTTGCACTTGTAATATTAAAATGTCGTTAACAAAGCAAACATTAATATTCGGCTCCATACTGCGATTTGAATAATTACATTGAAATTGTGATGACGTCACCGACAAAAACGCAAAATAAACCATGCCTAAATACTACATTGAATTATAATTTAACCTTAACGTTTGAAAATTATGAAGATACCTTTACTTGTTTACATTTTCCAAACAAGACAACAAAAATGTAATATATTCTGTAGAGCGTAGAGATCACTTACTCGGTATATATCTCCGGAATAGGGTTGTGGTACCAATTTTTTTATTTATTTGCATAGCGGTGCTGTAGACTCGTAGAGTGTGGTCGTAAGCATTACCTTTGTAAGCGATATCGTCTATCGGTATCGGTATTAGTGGTTAGGTTAGCAAATATCTTGGTAGCAGCCATTGACCGGAGAAAGCCGCAGCTCTAGTTTGATTTACGTCGCGAGCCGCACCCGGCCCGGACTCGGGTCACCCGCCCCGGAATATGAACTGCTCTGATTCATGGTACCCTAGTACTTATTTACTAGTATTAGTAGCATTCGTTTATTTATTTTTTTGATAGGATAGGTGGGGGATTCCTATTTCTACAAAACATAATTTTGTAGATTTGGTAGACTACTAATCTTTGTAAAATTGACTTTCATGAATTTTTCATCTTGCTTATCTTAATAACTTGTTTAATAACTATATAAGGTCCTAATTTATTAGGTAATTTCCTTTTAGGGGGTCAATGTGTAAGTGATAAGGATTCATTTAAGCCATAATTTAAATTTGTACAATAATTTTATTTGTTCTTAATGTTCGCCGTTCGAGGAGCAGTTTTCGTCTTGTTGGTACTGTGTTAATTACAAATAATTTGTTATATCCATTTAATTCTTAGCTTAAGTGAATGTATTTGACTTATACATTACCCCTTTCAAAGGAAATTACCTAATAAATTAGGACCTTATATATGTCTGTTTGTTTCTTTTTAAACAAAACAAATTATAATGATAACGATTGTTTACAGTACACCATATTAACTTGTATTCTCTTTTTATTACAGTTCACCATTGAATGTAGGATGACACAGAGATATTAAGTAATTGGTGAGTATTTTCATTATATCAAAACGTTCTTGCCTTATTATATACCAAACTATGGATTTTATAGTCTAAACAAACCTGCATTTTGTAGGAAATTGTGTTTGTGTGACATAATTATGTCTTGACACAAAACATGTGTTCATCATCAACATCATATATCCAATTACACCGGTCTCGGTTAGAAGAGAATTCGAACCCTTACTGATGAGCATGCTTTATTAATTTTCACTATAAGTACCTTAATTTATCAACAACAGCATCGACTAAGACAATGTTATAAATAAACATTGGAATTGGATTGGAATATTAATAAATGAAGGATGTATTGTCAGCACTTCAAGTGTTTATTATATAATACAGTTCTATGCGATGATAAAAAGATTTTCACCAAGCGAGCCATTAGGCATTAGACACACTGCCGACTGCGGGAAAGTCGTCCCACTTATGTAGAAAATGGTGTTGTTTGTGTATATGGGACAACTCAGAGAGGAGTTCTAAACAGTTAATGTAAAGCTTTGTAAGTACTGATGTGAATGTTGACTGGTCACTCTCTCTCAAGGATGAAGGTTTGACATAATAATTAAACTTAATTTACCAAAGAAGAAACGCTTTAAAGTGCAAATTTTGCAATCATTGTGTGTCACAATACCACCAAATGCTTTTCAAATATTTATCTTTAATTGTTAAGGTAATTGCATCTTTACGAAATTGTATTAACTGCAAAGTTAGTCGTGTCGGTTCGGTCACCTGTATGGGGACTGAATAGATAGCAATGACGTCGCCAAAAGATGAGTTAAAATATGGATGAAAAATTCGCGGTGGTGGGCAGAGGCCGAGATGGCTTAGTGGTCAGAGCGCCTGGAGTATTTATCCGGGAGGCGCAGGTTCGAATCCTCCTTACGACCGTATTCTTTATCCATTTAATATTATAACTTTAGAGTTATTAACTGTAAATTTTTTTTTTCGTAATGCGGTAATGGTAATTATCAAATTATTCTTATAAACCAGTAGTAAGCTATACGAAGACGCGCCTCACTCTTTATCTAAATCGCTAATTAATTTCAGAGTTGACATGTTACGCATACAGTCATGCATTTTAAAAATATACCAGTATATGCAAATAATTTTATAATTACTTAATCAACATTTCTCTTCTTCGTCTATCTCTGAGAGGACTAGTAAAGCAAAAACTTTAGAATATCTTTTTAGTCTCCCAACTCCTAACTATTCAGCGTTTGTCTTTGATCAATTTACTGTTAGTGATGTTAAGAAGAGTGTTTTGGCAATCACTTCCAACGCTGTCGGCAGTGACTGTATCAGCCGTAATATGATCCTTCCTATCCTTGATAATATCCTTCCAATCATCTGTCACATCCTCAATTCCTCTATATCCAACGCATCATTTCCATCTTCTTGGAAAGAAGCCCAAATTAATCCTTTACCGAAAAAGTCTAATCCTTCCACCTTCTCTGAATATCGTCACATCTCCATTTTACCATTCCTATCTAAGGTGCTTGAACGGCTTACGTATCAACAGCTTAGCTCCTTTCTGTGCAACAACAATCTCCTTAATCCTCTGCAATCCGGCTTCCGCCCCGGTCACAGTACCGTTACAGCCCTGGTCAATATTACGGACGATATCAGGTCAGCCATGCAGGATGGAAATCTGGTGCTACTATCGCTACTAGATTTTAGTAACGCTTTCAATACAGTAGATTTTGATATCCTACTTGGAATATTAAGCTCGCTTAACATATCTCCTACAGCTATTGATTGGTTTCGTAGTTACCTGTTCGGCCGTCGGCAGCGTATTCGCATTGAAGAGACCTTTTCTTCTTGGTGCAATACGTCTGCTGGCGTGCCTCAGGGTGGCGTTCTATCTCCTTTACTTTTCGCAGTATTTATAAATACCATCTCCAACAAGCTTCTTTCGTCTTACCACCTATATGCAGATGATCTCCAAATTTATTGCCAAGCTTTACCAGATCAGTTGTCGGAAGCGGTCAACACGTCAAAGTCAAAGCATTTATTACAATTAGACCGTTTACAGGCACTTTTGAATTGTCAAAAAAATAAACTAGTTGCCACGTTCCAAAGTGTAGATTCCTGTGGAGAAGAACGTGCAAGAAACTCCACGGTTACTCTTTTTCATCAAACAATTACAATATTTTGGTTACATTGTATTTATAATATAGAAATCATATGTGAGAACAATGTAATATGAAGTCTATAGAGTCTAGTTACAATTCAAAACTTTGCCATGACAGTTTAGAGATGACCAGCCCCAACCAACGGCGCCCGTTCACGAACATGACGCCAGCGTCAGCATCACTAAACTCGACCATATTGTAGGGAATCTAATGACCCAACACAAACGCCACCGTCAGCGGGACATTTGAGTGAGCATGACATACTCTAGCTGCCAGACAATAATCAAATATATTTAATCATGTAGAATATGTAAATGATTACATGGTACTCACATTTACAGTATAATAAAAATGAAATGCTAAATTATTAGACAAACGTATTTTTAAATATTATTAGATTAAGGACTGAACAAGACAAAAAAAATTGTCCATCAAAATTATATAACAATGTCAAAAAACAAAATAACTACATTCTAAGAGACAGTACGTCGAAGTGATGTTGTTTGTAACATTGATTTTTTAGTCAGAGTGCTTGTGGAGCAGGACCAGCAGTTAGCCAAGCATTTTTGTCATCAATGTAATCTCCTAATGTACACGATCAATAAAGATCTCAACATGATACATGAATGGAGCACCTCGTATGGCCTGCAAGTAAACCCTTTGAAGACCCAGGTCATCATAATTGGCAGTCCCCGAATGATTTCTAGAGTTGACTTCTCACCATTACCACCCGTTCTTTTCGATGGCACTACGATCCCCGTTGGTGACAAAGTTAAGAACCTCGGGATATATATTGATAAGACCTTGTCCTGGGGACCGCAACTGCAGGAAGTCAGCCGCAAAATTTTTGCATCTGCAGGCTCTTTGAGAAGACTACGCAACTCCTTGCCAATTAGCACAAAAACTGCGCTTGCACAATCCATTCTTCTTCCAATCCTTGACTATGCCGACGCCAGCTATCTTGATTTGACCGAGGACCAACTTAATAAGCTTGAGCGACTTCAAAATTTCTGTATACGATTCATATTTGGTTTACGTAAATATGATCATGTATCCGAGTTTCGTATTAGGCTCAAGTGGCTCCCAATACGTCTTCGTCGGAATTCTCACATTCTTCACCTTCTATACAGTATTTTGTACAATCTCTCAACACCAAACTATCTTAAAGAACGTTTCGAGTTCCTAAATGACACGCATTCGAGATTATTAAGGTCATCAGAGAATCTTATACTAAAAATCCCATTGCATTCCACTAGCTTCTTTGGCAAATCATTTACGGTACAAGCTGCTCGCCTTTGGAATGCTTTGCCCGTAGCAGTGAGACGTGCTCAATCTTTGGTGATATTTAAAAGACTCGTCAAAGATCACTATTTATCACTATAGTTTAATATGTTGTTTTCCTATATTTATAAGCTATTTATTTCCTATCTTTAAAGTTATATATATATATATATATATATATATATAGTTACTATTATGTCTAAGTATTTGTGTATAATTAGATATTATATTTGTAAAATATTGTATTTGTATTAACTTACACTGTAAACTGCCCCTCTATTTTTACTGTAATTTCTGTCCATCCTAAGGTTGTCTGGAAGAAATCGCCAAGAGTGATAAGACCGCCCATTGTACATACATTGTAAATTCGTTTAAAGTTTTATAATAGTTTTTTGTGTAAGTACAATAAAGAGTATTTGTATTGTATTGTATAATTTTCCTTCTCTTATCCCAATTCATTTGTCGTCGGCGCAAATGTTTTTTTTTTCTATACATCTCTATCAGCCGTAATCACAGTAGTCACTCCCTTTTTTATCAATATCTTCTTTTACACAACTCAATACTACTGACTATACAATGCTAAAATTGCTTAAAAAATTGTTGAAATATCATTGTTCTCTCGTTCCTTACGGAGACTGATTTTATTGCACCATCTCGATAATTATTATCGTTCAAAAGAATTTCTTTAGTGTCGTTTTTGATGTCATCTTACTTTAACGATAATTCATTTTTACTTACGTTTTACGATAACTTCTGTCGTAAAATCTTAATAATCATTATTTGCAGCCAGTTCTTTTGTTCATCTACAGCTTTAAATCCTGTTTCTGAACGTATCCTAATTGTTCCCAGGATGCGTCATCATTTCCTGATTCTGTGTCTTCTCTTGAACAGATAATTGGTACCTATTGGTACATGGTCGATACATAGGTATTCGAAATAGTTATTGTGTTATTCGTTATCTCAATCAGCTCTTACATGATTGCAAAGAAGACGCCTGAACACTTGAGAACCGACCAAGTTATAAAAGTTGTTAAAACTATTATGCTCTGGGTATAATAAATAAAAGGCACCACAGATTTTGAATTCTAGAAGATGGAAAACGAAACGCGTGGGCGCATCCGCTGCTGCGGACAATAGCCGCGTTAAAAAAAAACAATAATAATATTTAACGAAAGGTCAAGAACCTTGAGTTAGTACCAAGTAATGCCTATCGTAATCATTTATCTAAATTAGTGTAGCACGTGCTACAGCAACAGCTACTAGTATTAACTTGACAATCTCGCTATGGACAGTCGAGGCCAGAGCAGAGCCCTTGTCGGTATGCGGCCTTGCCACCCGGTGAGTTAGATATTAGATAATACTAAGCTATGTAGGTACCTATTTACTTGACAATAGAAACAGAATTTAATTAAGTGTATCAGAATCTATGTTAGTACCTACATTTACGGTTCACCAAATGTAGGTAACATTTGGTGAACCGTAAATGTAGGTGCTAGGAGCACATAATTCGAAAGCGATGTCAAAATGAGTGACAAACTCTCAATATGGGGGTCTAACATTCTAAATACAAAACAATCAATTGTTTATAAACTAAAACATACTACCATAGTGTAGGCGCCAGTTGCTTTACGCAACTCAGAATTTCAGAAAGAAACATGTCAATAAACTTCTGCCTAATTGTCTTTTTCCACAAAAAATTATAACTTTAATATAGCTTTATCACTAAGTATGTAACTAATTATTCTATTTTGGTTTTGATTCAGGATTAAGATCACTATTTTGATTTTAGGCTATTTACACACGTGTAACATACATAACAGTTACACAGATACAGGCCAGTTCACTTTCCGCACACACGGTGGCCGGTGGGAATGAGAACAGTGCACAGTGCGACAACTTCCACAATTTGCAACAAACGACTGCATTTACTGGCAATTAAACTTAAAAAGGACGCTTGCGTAACTAACCTAGCTCACTGCGCCCATTGGGAACTGAATTGGATCTTATTACGGTAGGTACACGAACTGTCGTAAGCATCTTAAACCCTAAACCTTTCTATGTAAGGTTTAGAATTATATTCCTTTTCCATTGTTGTGGTATTCGGCAGCTTTCTACGCGCGCCCTGAATACGGTAATGTGGAGTTTATCCGCTTATCGCTACCGCCAATGGGCGTCCGCGCCATTTTGGTCGTCTAAGCAACGCTTCGAATAAGTCTGAGGGATTACTGCCACTTACTATGCAATGGGAAGGCACAGAAGGCTGGTTCTCTATGGACTCCTGATTATATTTCCCACGTCCTATTGCACTTAACCATAATTTAAAACTTTGTTGCGGAGCCAGAGAGTTATAATTTTGTAGTGCCTACTCTTGCTGAAATCTATGAATCATAAACAAAACTCTTTGTCTGATAGTTAAGATGTTAAGCGACTCATTCTCTCATAGTAAAATTACGAAAACAGTTACATATCGCACGCGCATCTGCCTAGTGTCTTGATTACAAATCATTGAATGCGACAGCGGTCAATAAAACCAAGCAGATCTTTTGTTCTACATTATCATTTGTTTAGTATCACTCTCACTAATTGTCGTAAGTACCGCAGCAGCGCACGCGCACGTCCTACGTTTTATGATTATGAACTTACCGTACCGTTTTAGATTGGAAATCGACGCGGCGCGATAAGGCGCCTAATGTCTTCATAATTTTCTTGATGGCTTAGTTCCGTTTAAATTATCTCTGAGCGTGGTCCATAGCTGCTATAATTATGTCATTTACAATAACTATTTTTGTGCAGAATTATTGCTTCACTGATCTATTAGAGTGGAGACAAGTCCTGGGTTTCATTTCACGGGTCACGCAAAGTTGGGTTTCTTGTCAGGAAATTGTGAGTTGACTATTTTGAGGGTTGAACTGCTGAGCCTACAACAGTTCACCTCTGCTGAACCCTTTGAGGATACATGCCTGATGCTGTTATGTTTCAGTATTATCCTTGATATCTTTAGGCAATCAGATAGTATCTACAAATAGGCAGAAGCGTTGCTCTGTGTAAGAATAAGCATATTGGTTGTTTGTCATACGCTCAGTCTCTGATCCCCTTAGAAGACCAATGTTCAGCTGATAAGGGCCATTACTAAATGGAAGCCTTTTGTTAGCTTCATTGCCACGATTTCTACTCTTTCATTATCATCTTACGATTTATACTATAGTTCCTAATTCCCTATTGATGGTCATGGTGTTTTCTAGCAATTAGTTTGTTTATTTGCAAATTTAATCTACATATAAGTTATACACCAAAATGACAATCATTAGAGGTACTACCTGCATCCACCGCACCATGTTGACAGAATCAAATCGATCACCTCTGGCGCATTGCTCACGTTGTGTTGTGACTGAAAGCGTTTCACGGCTGTCAGCGGGATCAAAGTGTAAGCCGGCAGCTGGAGTTACGTCACCAGGAGACGGGTAGTCTAATGTTATGTCACCAGGGCTAAGTGGGGTCGTGACCAGAATATGACATGATTAGTGCGGATTAAAAGTTTTACATTTGTTTTGTTTGAATTTAGGCTTGGAACATTAACTCGTTAATAAATATATAAATCTTATTATAATGAAAACCCATTTGTTTTAACATGTTTCTGCTTTAGAAATAGCTTACACTCAAAGACTATGATTAATTTTGAAGCAAGACCAAAACCGAATGAGTGAAAGTTTCTTTATACTTAAAGGTTTAAGCTCTGACACGAACTAGTTCCTCAAACACATGATTAGGAGAAGAAGAGGAACACTTAATTTGCATATCCATTTATACGGATTCATACATCGTTAGTGAATGAATGGGCAGACTATTTGTGCTTGACAGGAATGCTGACATGGAGTTAGACACTGTGCCGACTTGCTTCTATTAACATCGGCAATCAGCGTTTTAACTGCTTTTCGGAATCTTCTACAGATTGTACATACTTCGGCAAATATGAAAAGTCACTGCACGATTTGATTTCGCCATCGGCATTTTACTATCAGATTTCAGATGCACTGCAGGATATCATCCGCACTTGGATTATATTTCCTCATGTCGTACTCAGCGCTTCTCTTTAACCTTCATAATGCACACTGCCAAAATATGGAATTCTTTGCCAGCGTCTGTCCCCAAAATAGGATGCAGAATTGATGCAGTTGTTGATGCTAAACCAAGCATGTCTGCTACGGCTCGTAGTGCGTGATTTCATCCGAATCTAGCGTGTCCATCAGAATTCTTCTTAAGTGGGTGTTGCCAACCCACTTGCTCCGCTATTCCCTAATTGTTACGAGCTACTCACTCGGCTCCATCCTGTGCAGGGTTTACACAATAGTTTTTTAGTTAGTTATAAGTTTTAGAGCCAACAGGCGTAAAAGGGAAGATTTATCTGCGTTCTTTCTTCTGTGTTGTATCATGCTTATCTAATATCTCGATCACTGATAGGGTTTACTGGCAGAAACCTTTTTGTACATCAATGTTCCGTACTATTGTTTTATGTCTATATTACAGATTAAGTTTTATTGATAATATTATTTAAATAAGAGCACTTATATATGTACATAATGAATAAAAATATTTACAAAAATAAAACCTAAATTATATTAACTACACTACCACTAAAAGAAAGAGAGAGAAAAAAAAATATTAAAGGAAAAAACGTAATTTAGGCGTCGAAGTACTCCTCCGCATCGCTGTCATCCGGTAATGTGCCCAGAAGACTGGCAGCATTGCCACGTTGAATGGCAACGCTAATTCTCTGACCAAAAAACAGGCCAGCCCTCTGGTCACGCGAAGTGTCGACCAGTCTGCCAGAAATTCCTTTGAAAAGTTGGCGGGCACTGGGACCCCATGACCCGAGCGTTTCGACTCCAAACGGCTCAAAGTCGTAGCAGCCGATAAGGTTGCTATATTTGCGCCGTTTGAGAGTCTCTGCAGCAGCAGCAGCGGCGCTAGCACAGCCAGCCACAAAAAATTATAACTTTAATATAGCTTTATCACTAAGTATGTAACTAATTATTCTATTTTGGTTTTGATTCAGGATTAAGATCACTATTTTGATTTTAGGCTATTTACACACGTGTAACATACATAACAGTTACACAGATACAGGCCAGTTCACTTTCCGCACACACGGTGGCCGGTGGGAATGAGAACAGTGCACAGTGCGACAACTTCCACAATTTGCAACAAACGACTGCATTTACTGGCAATTAAACTTAAAAAGGACGCTTGCGTAACTAACCTAGCTCACTGCGCCCATTGGGAACTGAATTGGATCTTATTACGGTAGGTACACGAACTGTCGTAAGCATCTTAAACCCTAAACCTTTCTATGTAAGGTTTAGAATTATATTCCTTTTCCATTGTTGTGGTATTCGGCAGCTTTCTACGCGCGCCCTGAATACGGTAATGTGGAGTTTATCCGCTTATCGCTACCGCCAATGGGCGTCCGCGCCATTTTGGTCGTCTAAGCAACGCTTCGAATAAGTCTGAGGGATTACTGCCACTTACTATGCAATGGGAAGGCACAGAAGGCTGGTTCTCTATGGACTCCTGATTATATTTCCCACGTCCTATTGCACTTAACCATAATTTAAAACTTTGTTGCGGAGCCAGAGAGTTATAATTTTGTAGTGCCTACTCTTGCTGAAATCTATGAATCATAAACAAAACTCTTTGTCTGATAGTTAAGATGTTAAGCGACTCATTCTCTCATAGTAAAATTACGAAAACAGTTACATATCGCACGCGCATCTGCCTAGTGTCTTGATTACAAATCATTGAATGCGACAGCGGTCAATAAAACCAAGCAGATCTTTTGTTCTACATTATCATTTGTTTAGTATCACTCTCACTAATTGTCGTAAGTACCGCAGCACTCTGCTGAACCCTTTGAGGATACATGCCTGATGCTGTTATGTTTCAGTATTATCCTTGATATCTTTAGGCAATCAGATAGTATCTACAAATAGGCAGAAGCGTTGCTCTGTGTAAGAATAAGCATATTGGTTGTTTGTCATACGCTCAGTCTCTGATCCCCTTAGAAGACCAATGTTCAGCTGATAAGGGCCATTACTAAATGGAAGCCTTTTGTTAGCTTCATTGCCACGATTTCTACTCTTTCATTATCATCTTACGATTTATACTATAGTTCCTAATTCCCTATTGATGGTCATGGTGTTTTCTAGCAATTAGTTTGTTTATTTGCAAATTTAATCTACATATAAGTTATACACCAAAATGACAATCATTAGAGGTACTACCTGCATCCACCGCACCATGTTGACAGAATCAAATCGATCACCTCTGGCGCATTGCTCACGTTGTGTTGTGACTGAAAGCGTTTCACGGCTGTCAGCGGGATCAAAGTGTAAGCCGGCAGCTGGAGTTACGTCACCAGGAGACGGGTAGTCTAATGTTATGTCACCAGGGCTAAGTGGGGTCGTGACCAGAATATGACATGATTAGTGCGGATTAAAAGTTTTACATTTGTTTTGTTTGAATTTAGGCTTGGAACATTAACTCGTTAATAAATATATAAATCTTATTATAATGAAAACCCATTTGTTTTAACATGTTTCTGCTTTAGAAATAGCTTACACTCAAAGACTATGATTAATTTTGAAGCAAGACCAAAACCGAATGAGTGAAAGTTTCTTTATACTTAAAGGTTTAAGCTCTGACACGAACTAGTTCCTCAAACACATGATTAGGAGAAGAAGAGGAACACTTAATTTGCATATCCATTTATACGGATTCATACATCGTTAGTGAATGAATGGGCAGACTATTTGTGCTTGACAGGAATGCTGACATGGAGTTAGACACTGTGCCGACTTGCTTCTATTAACATCGGCAATCAGCGTTTTAACTGCTTTTCGGAATCTTCTACAGATTGTACATACTTCGGCAAATATGAAAAGTCACTGCACGATTTGATTTCGCCATCGGCATTTTACTATCAGATTTCAGATGCACTGCAGGATATCATCCGCACTTGGATTATATTTCCTCATGTCGTACTCAGCGCTTCTCTTTAACCTTCATAATGCACACTGCCAAAATATGGAATTCTTTGCCAGCGTCTGTCCCCAAAATAGGATGCAGAATTGATGCAGTTGTTGATGCTAAACCAAGCATGTCTGCTACGGCTCGTAGTGCGTGATTTCATCCGAATCTAGCGTGTCCATCAGAATTCTTCTTAAGTGGGTGTTGCCAACCCACTTGCTCCGCTATTCCCTAATTGTTACGAGCTACTCACTCGGCTCCATCCTGTGCAGGGTTTACACAATAGTTTTTTAGTTAGTTATAAGTTTTAGAGCCAACAGGCGTAAAAGGGAAGATTTATCTGCGTTCTTTCTTCTGTGTTGTATCATGCTTATCTAATATCTCGATCACTGATAGGGTTTACTGGCAGAAACCTTTTTGTACATCAATGTTCCGTACTATTGTTTTATGTCTATATTACAGATTAAGTTTTATTGATAATATTATTTAAATAAGAGCACTTATATATGTACATAATGAATAAAAATATTTACAAAAATAAAACCTAAATTATATTAACTACACTACCACTAAAAGAAAGAGAGAGAAAAAAAAATATTAAAGGAAAAAACGTAATTTAGGCGTCGAAGTACTCCTCCGCATCGCTGTCATCCGGTAATGTGCCCAGAAGACTGGCAGCATTGCCACGTTGAATGGCAACGCTAATTCTCTGACCAAAAAACAGGCCAGCCCTCTGGTCACGCGAAGTGTCGACCAGTCTGCCAGAAATTCCTTTGAAAAGTTGGCGGGCACTGGGACCCCATGACCCGAGCGTTTCGACTCCAAACGGCTCAAAGTCGTAGCAGCCGATAAGGTTGCTATATTTGCTCCGTTTGAGAGTCTCTGCAGCAGCAGCAGCGGCGCTAGCACAGCCAGCCGAGCTGGGAAGATGCGATGGAGCAAGGGTGTCGACACATGTTGCGTCCCACACCAAAGGCCTACCCAACTTCCAAGGCAATAACGTCATGCCGTCTGGTCTCTTACCATCGTCCCGCACCAAGCCATTGGGCTCCAAAACAGCTGGTACACCGGCGGTGGAATGAGCCCGGCGGATAATGTCGTTGATGCTGGCGTGCCGGGCTATACGCCCCGCACTCCTGCTACAGGACAGGCCATGATGTCCCAGGCTGTCGACAGCTTCACCACAGTGGCACCGATGCGGAGCAACACAGGGAGCACCCAAACGCAGGCAAGTAGCGAGGCGAAAAGTTCCGTCATCTAGCATAGTACCTATGTTGGGTGACGGAAGTGCTTGAAGCCAAAGGCCCGACTCCCATTCTCCCACGGCAAGCAGACGAGCACGCTCTGCAGTATTGACTGACGTATTTAAAAGATTCTTCCGTGTCAAACTGCAAAGCGGCTCATCCCATTGCCTCTGGGAAGACGGATTGACGGCCAAGACCGTGTTGGGGCAAGCCAGTTTCCAGGCGTTCACTGCATCAGACAAGCACGGTACTTCAAAATTAACCAGTGAGGATTCTAAGTTTTCCTGGTTAATTTTTCGGTACTGTGGACCGAAGACAAGAACGCTGATAAGCTAATACTTGAAATTTTGCGGACGCCGAGGCCACCGAAGCGGATGGGAAGTGTAGCTTGTAGCCAAGCTCGACCGTCCAAAGCCACGTTCAAAATTGAGGTTAGAGTCTTTCGAATAATTTTATCGACTTTTTCCAAATGTTGAGGGTTCTTCCATAAATGGGAAGACCGTAGAATATATGTAAATTTGGGACCAAAACAGCAATATCGAATAATAGTAAAAGCCGAATGAACATTAATTTGGAAAAGTCTTTTCGAAATGTTATTAAAATTTTGTATTTTTTCTTCAATAAAAGGTTCAAAAGATTCGTCATAAATTGGAGACCCTAGGAGTTGGAGGGAATTTTTATCTATTGTTTTTATGTGTGGGGCTACTGCGTTAAATTTTGATAAAGTCAGTTGTCTGTCGGTGTTCGGGGGTAGGTATAATTCGCATTTTGTTGGGTTTAATTCAAGGCCAATAGAATAGAACTTTTGTTTTAAAATTTGGAAATCTTGTAGAACTGTATCTACATCGCCCCCTAGGGTCCCGTCGTCTAAGTACCACACGTAAAATTTAGAATTTAGTTGCCTAATAATAGGATTTATAGCAAGGCTGAAAATGGCCGGTCCCAGAGGGTCACCCTGTTGACACCCTACTGCGGAAACCAAGAGCTTATCTTTATATATTAATTTGGAGGGATTTCTATAACATTGCCATAAAAAACTAAAAATTTTGGGTGTTTCTTTTTTAACTTCGGTCAACAAAGTGTCCCTATTCACGGAGTTAAAAGCGTTCTTTATGTCAACCTTAAGGATAACCTCAGCTTCTTTGCTGTGAAGATAAGTGGATAGGGCATGTACAGCAGCCTGACAGCCCCCTTTAGATCCAAAACCTAGTTGCAGGGGCTGGAATTTGCTGGCCAGTGTTTCACTATAATAGGCGCAGCAAATTTTGGCTGCTATATGGTAGGTACATCCTACGGCAATGGGACGAATACCGCCATCCTTCTTGCGCAGGGCACAAAGATTAGCCCCGTACAAGATATCAATGACGGCTTCGTGCACATTGCCGGAGAGCATTAAATTAGTCAGAGCCGTAAGCTCCTTCAAAAGCGACTCACCAGCTTCCCAGGCGCTTGTACAAGTTAGGTCCTTTAAATGTTGGGGTGTCAAGCCGTCGAGGCCACCGGAAATAGTTAATCTATCATTACAGATTAACTATTTCGCTTTAGTTGATTGAGGATACCAAGTAGAAATAAAATTGAATTACGATACCCGAAAAAAATCAGCGGTGTCGACACGTTTGTCGGTTTTATATCGAATTTGATATAAGTTGTCGATAAAATGAAAAAATTCAATATTTTTTACACATTTATCGACTCGACAAAGATCGTGCTTGGATGCTAGTTTTCGTAAGCTTACTTACAAGCACAATTTTGGAACCTTTGAATTTGTTTCGATTTACCAACCCTTATCAGCAACTGAAGCTCACTTTTATCTACTTAGTTTAGTTCGGTAATGAAAAAAATAACAATCTAGACGTATGTCTATATTATTATTTTTAAGAGTTATTATAAGAGTATTCTTGCAGCCCTACACAACCCGAGCACATGTTGTGGTGTGACGCAATGTTTAGTTCCGCTTTCCGTGCTAAGTGTGCTGCGCCCGCGCCGGACGACGCTGCCCAATTTAATTACTGCTGCACTTTCTCGGCACACACGCATCGCGCCGCAGATATTCATCACATCACACAGATGCTTTAGATACATCTATTTGATTACAGTTTTATTATTATTATTGATCTCATTTGTAATTTAGATAAATTATAAAATAATTATAATGGGTCTTCATGGGAACATATATATTGGTAGTAACGTCTGAGCGCAGTTCTTTGTCGATAAATTTGTCGCGGCGATAAAAGTGTAAATATATTGAATTTTATCATTTTATCAACAACAACTTATGTCTATAAATAGGAACTTGCTGGCACCCCTGGTGCTTTTTACTCCTAATATTCCTAATTTATGACGCTAGAAATTGAGCAACCAGAATCCATAAATCTGAGTCAACCCTAACTCGAAAGCACATCTAACAGTACCTACAAGAAATCTAAATGACACCGAAGTCGACAAAACAACATCAGTGAAAACTGAGGCGTTTCTTACGCACGACAAGAAACTAACACATATTCATGTGGACCGGACCTATCTACTTATTACATGGTAAATAGACCTCTATACATATGCCTATTTGCAATGTTTAGCGCGAAATCTGTCTCGTTTCCAATTCTGTCCGGTGTGTCGTCACTCGGCTATTAGAAAACACCCTCGCTAGCTCGACGAGAGTGGACGACAGAGTCGACAGATAATGAACACGTTACGTGCTTTCTTAACAATTATAGCCGTGAAAAAATGTTGAAAACATCGACTGCTTTCTAGCTGAACGTAAGTGATATTTAGACAGAAGTATTTATTAAACTAGTATTATTCATATTTAATATTTTTATTTGCATTCCATAATGTTATAAAGGGTGTTACAAGGCTTAAAGCTAGGTACAATCATGGACCCTGTTAGGGCACAGCAAAAGTAGGCGTTACATAGTAATCGTAATATATTAATATTATTTACAAAACATATTATGACTAATAGAGTTCATTATAAAATATAATTAATTAAGTTACTTTATAAAAAAAAAACTGATTTACAATAGGTACTATCGCGGACTTTTCCGCCTGCACACAAAAATTAATAAAATAATTAATTTTTTTTTCGTTTAAGTCCTGCGCCGGCCCTTGTCACGCCCCTTAAAGTGTACGCCTATTAGGAAAGTGAGAACGTAATTAGTTGCAATCTGCACTACGCAGCTTAGTGACGCATCACGTGTACTCCCATTTGTGAATTTTATGGAAGATCTAATTCGATCTTGGCGGTGTTACAGAGCGCTTCTATTTTTTTTGTGCAACCGAAAATGAACGAAACGAATGTGGTCAGGCGGCAGTGTCCGCGATAGTGCATAGTATTATTTATTATATTAAGTTAAAGTATATCAGTTTATTATATCATCGTATAATATAATATAAATTTCTTAGGTTTGCGCGATCACTACACATTACGTATAATAAAACAACTTTTAACCGGATTAATCGCGTGTATTATTGGTTTTTTGTTTTTCCTGACGTTTCGAACACTTTGCAGCGTTCGTCCACGTCCAGTCCTCCTGCGACCACGAACGCTTAAGGGGCGCTTGACGAGACGCAATAGAAATTCATTGTTATGACGTCCATATGCGTCTAACGTCCCTCAATGGGTTCACCTACATTAATTAATTTTAGGGATTTTGGCAGAAGGAAACCTGATAAATTTGAGGTATAAGGCAACACCACCTATATTACATGGGACTCAATAACCGCATGGGTGAAGTGAGGGTGTACAACTGTGTACGCGTGCCTGAAATACAAGCGTGATGGAATATTAATTTTATATGGAAATGGGAGAAGGTAGCTGTTTTTAAATATATACATTTAACTCAAAATATATTAAAATCTATGCGACATTGCGATAAGATCGGCTTGCGCCATCGCCTCGCTCGTGCGCGGGTGACAATAAAATATGACAATCAATATCATTATTTTAAAATTATAGGTAACTTCTTTTTACTGAAGGTGTTGTTTTCTTGTATTTATTATTATAATAAATGCTAATGTACCTATAGGCTATAATGACACTTATAATATTTTTATTGTTACGTGTGTGAGAAAATACACCAATACAATAGTCTACTATTTTACTTCACCGACCTCCAGCCTCATACGATTAATATTTAATTATTTTCCAAGGAATTCAAGCTGAATTTCTAACATAATTCGACTAAAGAAAATATACTTAATATACCTAGTACTTGGCAGATCACTATAAATACGTACCGATCTAAACGGTGAAGTATTCAAATAATGTTCGCGGTGGCATTTTCCAACTTTTAAATTTATTTTTGTGGACACACATCAATTTCAGATTAATAATCCAGTTAATTGCATTACAATCAGTAAATTACCATTCAAAACGTTACAAGGTAAGATTACATTTAAATTAAGACGAGTGATTAATAATAAAACCGATTAATTTGAACAATCTTTTATAGATTCATATTAAATTAAAACATGGCCGGCGGCAAGGCTGATCGCACTAAAAATGCATTTCATCTTCGACTTGTAGTTGATCGTCGATATAGATCGATGCGCGCCTTACATGGCAAATACTAATTTATTGACCCCAGTTTATAGTTCAAGAGCGATGGAATATGTATATTATATTCAACACAAAGTATGTTCACGGCATGATGCTTAAAACCTTTTTGGAATAGGCCTTTAGACATCTTTAGTCTATAATGAACACCGATAAAATAATCAATACAGTACAAAAAGAAAATAGTAGCGAACGAAGCGCTTTGATTACACGTTCATTATAAGTACCGCGAAACAATATAATGCGCTGCCGGAGTGGGTCTTCCTCGATAGTTATAATCTGAGTGTCTTCAAGACGCGAGTGAATCGGTATCTTCTAGGCAAGCGTGCTCCATCGTAGACCGCATTATAGCTTAACATCAGGTGAGATGGCGGTCAAACGCAAGCATATAAGCTAATAATAAAAAAATAGCAGTACATTGTGGCTTATTCTTCGATGTTTTCCTTTTGGGGAAAACTTGATAGTGGCTTTTGCTAGGAACATTCAGTTGTTTTATTTGGTAAGGAAGACCGATCTACCTCCCTAGAGTGTTGTAAATATTTTAATGATTATATTCAATTACATGAGATGAATTTCGCGTTATATAACGTTACATTTCTAATAACTATGACCAATGATACGATGATTCACAATACCTTCCACCAGAACCTAGACCCACATCAATTACTGGAAACAATATGTTCTAATTAGCGCCGCTTGCGCACCACTCTAGTTCTGCGAGTTTTCATATCAGAGGCTATTGAAACAATCATCTGTCTACGTTACAGCTTGCACCGTCTAACTATTGTGAATTATATGCGCTTCCACAATCAGGTCATCTTTGATAGGCTGACGTCATTTCAAAATATGCTGCTTTATGACTTTTTTATAATTTCTTTCTTCTGCTGATGGCGACGGGGTTTGTCAGACGCCTTCCGACTAAAACCCCCACCTCAGCTATAAGAAAAGGGACATCCATCAACGCTACAGGGTTTTACCAGTGCTCCTTAACTGCTTTATGACCTATCGAAGAGTATAAATAAAAAAGTAGTAAAACTAGTAACTAATGGCACCCACCAGGGTCACTTATAATACGACATGCCCCCATGTTGGGTCGGTTCTTAGTCACCTGTGTAATAATATTTCGATGAGTGCAGTTTGTAGTTGAGAGATCAGCTGCTGCACCGGTTGTCGAGTGGGCGATTCTGACATGGATCAAATATTTGTATGATTGGTGTTTACATGTATTGTGTGATTTGTGGGTGTAAGCCCATCCACGACACGGGAGAAATCCCCAATGTTGGGTAACGTTTTTACGACCCTCTTAAGGAAAAAAGGAACCCTTATAGGATTAATTCGTTTTCTGTCAGACCTTTTTCTCGGGAACGCAATGAGTTATGAAGTTGATCAAGTGGAAATGACTACGGCTTTTACAGCTACCAATTTAAAAAAGAAACAGGTTACTAAGTCAGCAGTCGGTTTATTAATTGCTTTTAATAAATTAAATTAGGTTTTATCAATTGCCTCGTCTAGTGTGGTCCCTAGCGCGACTGCGAGCATGAGGTCCTGCGTTAGATTCCCAGGTCGGGCAAAGTGTTTTTGGGTTTTACAATTAGGAGATTCTCAATAGCAGTATGGAGCTTCGAATTGTGCCCAGTAGATGTCAATAGGCTCACCGCCTATTACGTGGGACTCAATCACAGCATTGGTGAAATGTGGGTACACAGCTGTGTACACAACTGCCTATCCCTTTAGGGAATGAAGGCGTGATGCTATTTATGTTTATCACAAAACTGCACCCGATCTCCTACAAAACTGAAATCAATTACAAAGGACGCTAACTATTCTTGTGTGCGTGAAAGTTAGTCAAACTTTCACGTTACCTGTCACCACTGACGAAGGTTAATATGTGGCAACAATTTTTGCATCTTAGATGATTGACAAGTCCGTGAACATGTCAGAAGATTAGTACTAATTACATGATTCAAACTTATAAGACTAGGTTTTGGTATGTGGCCCTGATTCATCTAGACACAAGGTCAAAAAACAGCTTAATTATTTATTCAACGATACCTGTTGTACCTGCTCACTGATGGTATACGGCATGTGTTTAATTAATAGTGGAATTGTTTCTATAAATAGGTGCGTGTCGGACATCTGGCCGCATGTGTCTTCCAGGGGGCTGTACAACCATTACGTACAGAAATAAACTTTGCTTAGACCAAACTTACGGTATGGTCTTGTACAATTACCTATTCTGTGGTATAGTATAGCAACTTGAGATTACGAGTCTGAAGATTATTTTGTAAAGATTTACCTAAATATTTATTTTTAGATCCGATTTAAGCCTACCACATGTAACCATGCCGATATTTAGATGTTTCCGTTATCAGAAGTACTCCATAAAGAGCCTCATCATTGAGAGTAGGTTTACAGAACAAAATCACCATTTTATAACCATTAACTTGCAAAAGAATAGCTGCGTAGAATACTAAACACATAAGGCCAATAGGTTATCAGTTTAACATGCAGGTTGCAAGTACTAGGCGAACAGAAGCAGTTAGAAGTATCGCCTTCACTTTCGTCTCTAAACCATTAGACATGCTGGTAGAACTAGAACTGATTAAGAATATGCAGACTTAAAAATTATTGATATTAAAAAGAATAAAATAAAAAGGAAGTCACACCCAGAAGAAGAATATTATTTAATATCGTTATTGAATTTCTCGACTGCATATCTTCGAGCTACAAGATTGCAAGTACCAGGTAACCAGGACCAGTAAGAGGTTATCGCGTTCACTTTCGACACCAGAATCACTGAACCAGTAATTGAACAAAACCAAAGCGGTGCTCGATGATCTGTGAACTGATATTACCCTTTGTGAGGGCAGTGGAGCAAAAAATTTATAAAAATACACAGTTGACTTTTGTTGTCAATTTTTCATGGAAAAAACACTGTGGCTTATTGCTCGACTAGCGAGAATATCAGTAGAAAAATTCTATGATTAATATGCATGATTTTCTGGGAAAAAAATCAGTCACTTAAAATTAACTACATCAAAAATTTATGCGTGATTAATGACTGCGATTCAACAATCGTACTCAGCATTCAATATTTTCCTATCTCTTTGAGAAATACCATCGGTAATTGTAACGGTTATGTAAATCGTTAAATCAGAAATTGATGATACCCTACATTTATATAAACCGATAGAAATTCAAATACCATTTAATTTAGGAGCGCTCGTATATTCATATTTGCATAACAAACAACATATTGCCCATTCATTGTCGGTAATAACTGCGGTAAAACGCGTCGATAGAATTAATAACTTTCACAACTAGTCCGGAGAGGCAGAATAGTGTAAAACCAACGTTCGTAGTTGGTTCGTACTAATTGTGTGAAATTATGCCTCGTTCACATTCAGGAGAGTGGTGCTACGCTCGCTTGTATGTTAAACGGTCGCGGTGGACCAGTTCCCTCGTTACGAACACTTAGTAAGCACATTGTGTGATACACTGGCATCAATACTAGCTTGTTTACATAACTCCAGCGGGAGTAAGTCGCTGCTTGTTACGGACCAGACCAGATCATGAATTTATTAGATGTTGAATACAGTCTGCCTAGCCTTTTCGCAATTACATTGGGGTCGGCTTCCAGTCAAACAGGATGCAGCTTAATACCAGTGTTTGACCTGAAGCGACTGCCTATCTCACTTCCACAACCCATTCTATTCCCAATCCAATCCATTTCCACATTTCCGATATCTCGTGGTAGGACTGATTTTGACATACAAATTAATCGCTGCAGTTCAGTCCCGCATATTGTAATAAGCTTTAGCAATTAAACGTTATTGTACAGCATACCGTTTACTTGGATGCAGAGGGCTTACCGATGTAAACTGATACAACATGTATGGACTAATGACACTTGTTAAATTCAACATCTTATTTTATAGAATACCATAAGTCCAATTTCCGCATTTAATGTCTATCTATAGCTTTAGAACTGATGGACCGTCAATACTTTTTTAACCTCTGTAGGGCACGACTTTTTAAATATCTTTAAAGGTTTGATTTGCCAGAAATTAAGTTAGAAACGATAAGTATCGATAAATTGTAAGAAATAGGTAGCAAAACGTAAGTAAAATTGTACTTTTCAGACCTTCGATCACTTAGAGACCATCCATAAAGTACGTCACACCTTAAGGGGGGGGGGGGGTCAACAAAGTGTGACATTATGTCACAAGGGGTGGGATGGATCCTAAGTTTCGTGACGTCACATTTCAAAATTTAATACATCTAAGTGTTAAAGTGCCAAAAACTAACTATTCACGAAAAACTTAAAATATATCCAGCTCTACCTGTATCGCCATAAGGTTTAAATTGTTTTGTTGGCGAGTTCACACGTAATTTTTTTCAAATGTTAGATTAGTAGTAGATAGTTAGTTTTATTTACATTATTTTTTAATATAATCAATACCGATATATTAAAAAATAATGTAAATAAAACTAATATCGGAACTGATCGTGTAAAATTGCAAAATATGTGACGTCACACTAGGGAGGGGGGGTCTCACAAGTGTGATCAACTGTGACAAAGACGGGGGAGGGGTCAAAAAATTACGAAACTAGTGTGACGTACTTTATGACCTATAAAAAAAGTGGTCGAAGTTTCAGACATAAACATGTGTGCTGTATGGAAATGCGCATTGCGTAGGTACCCAGTTACCCACGCATCGCAGATACCAATCAACGTAATAATTTGTTCGCTCAATAAAACATCTGTAAAAACAAACCGTAACAGTTAGTAAACACTTAATGAATTAAAGTACGTTTGTTTGTATCACACATTTCCAAACGTGTCCTACACACCAATTACCGCCGACCTAATCTGTCGCATACACATTGGTGGCACGTCGTGTGGGCGTGACAGTGATCCACCAGTGTCCACCACAGTAGATGGCTACATGATGATGGATACGTCTGCACTACACTAGCAACCTCTGAATCTTTACAAGTTGTGCTCCTTCAATATATGGGCTCCTGGTAGATTTTGGTTTTACTTAAGCAAATAATTGCATATTTATTTGCATATTTTTTTATATATATTTATTTGCCCACCCTTTTTTCATGTAAAAACATCAATCATGGACGCTGGACCAAAAACTACACGATTTTACCTTTACCGGGGTCTTAGGATCGCAGCTGCATTCCGCGCGACCCCTGTCATTAGTGCAGGCCGGCCACAGTTGGCCAGCATAGGCACTCCTACCCTACAACTGGCTTCTTCCGTCTTCTTAATGTCTTTATCTTTGCCGTTCCTTATTAAAGTGGGGTCGACTAACTTCGATGGCTGGGGTCGAACCTGCGACCGTACAAAAACCGATCATTCAACTACTGTACAAATTATATCCTTCAACTGAATTTGACTTTAGCTCTCCTTAGCTCTGTTTGTATCATCATAGATCATAATCGGAAACAATGCAAACATGATGAAACCTCTATAATAAATCTGCCCTGAATATGGAGCGATCTTTCTTCAAGCACTCATCGATCGCTATATAACCGTGCTAACGATGTGCCACTACAGCTCACAGTGCAACATTAAGGTACGTTCACACTGGCGCGGTACCAGCGCAACAAGCACAAAAGTATCAGTGTACACAAAGTAAAGAAAATTTAATTTATATATACATTTTTGTGGAACGAACAATCCAGGCGCTCTGCCAACTAAGATATCTCGATCTCTCAGTATTCCGAATCCTTATTCTACATTTATTATGTCTTAGGGTGACGTTATTGCTTTCTATGCAGTTACAGTCTAGTTTCATAGTCTTCCAAAATACATTTCTATAACTATAAAATTATTGTTTCCACAAAAAAAGATAGTTTCAGATCGCTACGCATGCGTTAATGAGTCTGAAATATTTATTCCTATACATCTTAGTCATAAAATAATGACTCCGGGTGGTGAACCAGTATATCTTTAAAATTATTAGTTTATAGTAAAACACGACCGTGAGGGGGATTTGAATCTGCATCCTCTCGATTGGTACTCTAAGTATGCCAGTTATGTTTTAGCCTCTCTATAGACACTGAATAGATGGCGATGACGTTACCGTAAACGTGGAGGAAAGATTTGATTTAGTAAGCGACAACATAGTAATTGGCAGAGTAACTTTAACATAGCGCACTTTAATATTAAAGAACCCGTTTCGGTATAATTACATAATAAAAATTTTTAAATGTTCATCAACTATGTTGAATCTATTTCAAGTTGAAATGATTATGTGGGTGAGTCTGGGACTTCTCCACCTCATCGTAGTAGTATCACAATCACCAGTGAGGTACAACAGTGTTGCGCCACTGATTGAGTGCACTCGATTCATCAATGAACACATAAAGAACAGCGGCGGTGGTGCGGGGCGCGGGCGGCTTCCGCTGCAACGCCCTTCGGTGTGTACGTAAGTTTATAGGCGACAGCGGGAAATAACTTAAGACTAGAAGATACTTTTATGAATAATAATAAAAGAAAATATAGTCAATATTTTCTTTGTTAAAAATACTTCTAATTATGAGCTCTTTAACATTGAAAAAGAAAAGACAAACACCCAAACGTGACACGGCTCCGCAACACTGTCACAGATTATTTGATGGTTACTACGCAAAACGTCGGGGTTAGCTTCCAGTCTAACCGGATGCAGTTTAATTAATACCAGTATTTTACATTGAGTGACTGCCTATCTGACCTTCAGAACCCAGTTATTGGGCAACACCGGTACCTGGTCTCGATATGAAAATATGGTCAGCCATCCACAGACCAACCGGACAACCGCCAAGCGTAGCTTAAACCTTGATTCGACACGAGCCTCTCACTTTCTGTTATTGTATATCATAGCAATAAAATACATATTCAATTGTTTAACTTAACTATACTAATTGATTAATGATTGGTCAATGTATTACAAAAGGACACACAATAAATTATTTTTAGCTAAACTGGTTTCACGGTGTTGCAATATTTTATATTGTATCGTTATTAAAACCGATTATATTAATGTCATTCTCTTAGATTATAATGGATAACCTTTTACTGAAGACTGTGACACATGTCGAATGATTTGATTAATACAAATGATCGATTAAACATGTTCCCTTTGTATTGGATCATTGTAGAAAAAACAAATACTATTATCGAATCCGCTCATAACTTGTACCAAATTTACCACTTCGCTGCCCTATTGAAACTTAAACAGTCAACAAACAAAATAAACTCTATACCTTGGTGTTAAAGTCTACAACGTTTTTATTTACGCCCGTGTTTGTGGATGCATTTTATATTTTTACGTGGAACTGCGTCGAGCGATGGTAACCAGAAACTTACCTTTTTTCTTCTATTTAGGAGGGAAAAAGCAGTTCATATACACTGCGTATTTTCACTAAACGACAGCTAGTAACAATAATAACATTGAAATGTTAACAGGTGGTGGTTCTCCGCAATACCTAAATAGATCACACTCTTCCTCACCTTTCTCGAGGATTCAGCATCCAACTGCGTGTTAACTGAAAATAATTATAACATTAGTTCCATTATTGCAATCGTTTGCCAAGCTTTTAGTATATTACAGGGTAAGGTACATCGCCACATTCCCTCGGGAACTCTATTACATTGAACATTAAACGTTTATTGCTGACAAATGTTGCTGACCATATTATTGCTTATTCCCACCACATAAAACTTCACTCTTAAAGTTGAAGTCTCGTCGCCATCCCGGTATCTGAAATGGTTAGATGGGACATACATACTTTTTTATGACGCGTCGTAGCACACGTGCGCGCATCCAGCATAAAAAGAGCAGTGTGTACACTGGATTACAATGTTAGTGTAAGTGTTGACGGACACTAACGACGTGACCGACGTCCCACCACGCCACACCACGTCACGTCTCGTCAACGTCAAGCAGACGACGAGAGTGTGATAAATCGCTCCGCTTAATATGTTAGGAATTTGAGTTGTACGCGAGAGAGCGATTTGGTTGGTCGTGGAGGTGAAAATGATGTCTGTTTCAGGCACGCTGTCACGCGTGAGTGGTTAGCTGAACATCCTGCAGTGTTGATACTGAGTGAGATTGGAATTACAGACGCGAGAATGGCAATTTTGGATATTTGGTGAACAGAATTAGTTGCTACAAATAATATGTCGTGTATTAAGCCCGGACACTAACGTAGATATACACACAACTAAGGGAAAAATTTGAATTTTAATAAACCGATTCATATTTTTATGTAAAATTATGCCCAATTTTATTTTTTTCGACACACTCGCATCGCTGTTAGCTTTTTATAAAAAAGATCTCTTCGCGGATAAAGGTAAGTAAATATACTTGTAAACAATTAAAACAAAATATATAGTATGTGTTTTGTTAAAAATAAGCTCTTGCCTTTAGTTTGCCATGTGTCATTACTTCACAGAAATTAATCCTTATTAGCGACACTATCGGATGGTGTAATAATACATCGATTCCTAGCTAAGCATAATGATATTTCAAAAATCCAATGATTCAGTTTTAAAGTTATTGTTGTTGTTTTGCAGAAAATTAGGTTTTAGTTTAGTTTTCATCAAAATCAGGCCCAAAAAATACATAAAGGACTCTCCTGTAAGTGTTTTTAGCAATTCCTTATATAGTTCCGGATTGGGCCATCCACGCGCATTGCACATAGTATTACGGGTCCCCGATTTTCTGAACGTGGCGAACAAACTTACGGTGACAGAAATAAAGGTACCTATTTGATTTCATCATAACAGTTGTAAACTTGAGAACTGTGAGTAAACCACAGAGTTAACCGACTCTGTCTGTCGAAAGTGAGTATATGTGTCTTGCGGTAGAGACGCCTAGAAACTCGGTGCGGTACCGCGGCCATACCGCTAAGATGCGGTAACTCTGACACGGATACCTGAACATTGTCAAATGGAATTTGTTTTGGTTTCCGCACGTTTTTCATTAAACTTCCAATGAGCTAATGCTGTCCTGGTATTTGTTGACACTTACTTAAACTTCACGTCTCGTCGCGGTGAAACAGGAATTTCTTTTCGCATTAACTAATACTCAAATTCAATTATAATAAAACAACTTTTAACCGGATTAATCGCGTGTATTATTGGTTTTTTGTTTTTCCTGACGTTTCGAACACGTTCGTAGTCGCAGGAGTACAGCCGACCACGCACGCTGCAAAGTGTTCGAAACGTCAGGAAAAACAAAAAACCAATAATACACGCGATTAATCCGGTTAAAAGTTGTTTTATTATAATGTGTAGTGATCGCGCAAACCTAAGATATTACTACTCAAATTCAAATCACACCGTTCAATGAAATACTGCTATGTAGCTATTTAACTAGCGAAACTTATATGCTGGCACAAAAAATAATCGACGGTAGATAGATCTAATCATGTTGTCAACATACTCAGTAATAGTGCTCCTAATCAATCCTAAACTGAACGAAAGTACAAAGTTGAAATTGGATAGTTACAACACGAATTCGCTATCTAGACTGTAATCTTAGAAACCGTAAACTCGGTAACATGTAGTTGAAGGGGTGACCAATTACATTATTACTACATAACTCGACAATCGCGAAATGTACCGTACTCTTTCGTAAAAGTCAAGCTTTTAGGTCTAGCCTTAATATGCTTAACCGACTGCTTAAGCACAAAAATGTATAATTAATCCGTAATCTTCTATTAAAATGTTGCTCTCGTCAACTGGTCTTTAGAGCTGGATTCTGGAAATCCTCTTGTATGCTACAGAGATAAGCATGAATTGTAGATAGATCAAACCGTAACCAGGTATAAACAAAAAGCTTATTCAATGCAAAAGCCATCACAATTAACGATAAGAACCGTTTTCCTGAGGAATGCTTTCTATGTACGACAGGATCATTTGAAGTAGGTATCAGCGATCTCTTGACATTAATCCGCGTCGATAGTCGGCGTCCCTTCCCGGGTCGATGACATGTGGCAGATAACTCATACGGGTATCTCAGACGACCAGTCCAGGCATGTTAGATCGATGTTGTACGAACTAAAAGTACTGGTATGTTAAACATTTTAGATTTCATGCCTAGACAGGAAAGCGGTAAGCGGATTAAAATCGATTTCATGTAGTAGTTAGTATCTAGTATTTAATTATTCTGGAAAAATCTCCATCATCGACCACTAAGCGTGTTTGTTCTTTTGTCTTTGTATTTTAGAAGTGGAATCATTCAGTTATGCACAAAGTAAGTGCACAACCAGGAAACTATATTCTTGAGGAGTATATTTGATAAAAACGTCTATCAAGATAGTCAAGAAGTAATGGCCACAAACCAGTCTTCACAGCAAAGTCTTTGTAACTTATAAGTAAGTAAATCCATAGAATTCCTGCCATTATGGTTATGCATGAAGTCCAAGTACTAGGCAATCATAATCTCAGAGGACTATCTCCATCAGGGAGTGTCGTGCGGTCGCGAGTCCATATGAGTCCCCTCACAATGCACGGCACGGTAACGCGATACCGTCTGCTCGTAACGACGATGCACTACTAATGCAAGACAGAAATTGCACATTTGACTCGAACTTGATTTGTTTTGACTATAGAATCGCATAATGTATACAGATATTATACATAAAACTTAGTAATATTTAGCGACAACGTCTGCCTGTAATTAAAGATGTGCAAGAAATAAAACTCTAACAATGTGCGAGTTGCATTAGTAACTCGGCTCTGAGCAGGAGTGAATGTGATTATCCAATTAAGGAGCGTGCAGGAGTCAACGCACCGAGGCTCGACGACCAACCATTCACTTATGAAATGTCTCCAATATTCCTGTTACCCTAGTCACTTAGGGACAATTTCTTCTTGGTATTATTCAATCAAATTAATCTTCCTTTTCAAAGTTAAATTGGACATTAAGTATCTGAGCTGTTCGCTTGACAGACTAATCATGTGCAATTTGAACGGTCGACCCTTGAATTTCTCAGAGAACTTGATTCTCTGAATTTGCTTTGGCGAAAGGATATCAGCAAGTACCCCTATCGCTTTCATTATTGATGCAACTCATCCATTCTTATCGTCAAGAATGTTCCTCCATTTTTCACACAAATGAAGCGTATAAACGGGCTCAAGAACGTCGTAATGAAAAAGCCAGGAGCGAGGACCTTCGGCGCTGCGTGTAATTTGCGTAAATGGACGATTTTCTTGAACGACGCGATCGGCCCGCTCAACTTGACCTATACGTAGGGCTGGCGGGTTCAATAACTGGAAATATGTTGCACTGTAAACAAGTATACGAAGATATTTAGGTTTCAATCACAAATTGTTGAAGAACATCTTTGAATACTAAACGGTAACCAAACTTTGGAGTATACAAATCACACTAATCGCTGTTCGGGTTTGTTCTAGAATTGTTTGCAGTCATATTTAAAACATAGGGTAGTGAAATTATAGTTCGGTACGTAAATATCCAAATAGCCTGTCAGCCCTACAGGCCTGCATCGTAGGCCCGATGCGCGTGGGCACTCCAACATAGGTCCGACCACTTTATGGTGATTGATGCTAGTCTCACTTCGACAGTGGATTCGTATCAAGGCTCCATTCGTTTCGTCATCTACTGCGCGTCAACTTCATTTCGTGTGAGAAGGCTTTTACATTTAAATATTTATATTATAGTACCGATGCTAAAGGGCAAAGTTATAAAAATAAAGTGAGCATTTGCTTTTTATTGAGTTTCTGAATGTATTCATGAAACAAAACAAGGCGTGTTAATTTTTCATAATGCCTTTAAATTTTTATTTACTTATCTATAAGTATGTAGCGAACGATCCATAAAATCGTAGGAATTCCTGAAAATTCGGGAATGTTCCCATATATTTATGTACTATAAATGTGTTACGACAAAACTTTAATAACATTACATTTTCCCGTAGAAAACCGCAAGTCACCTGCACCAGTCGCGTGCTATCTCCCATCGAAATACAAAATAAAGAAAATTGTACTCTAAATTGTTGGAAAAGGGTATACTTTACGTTATAGAAATACAGTAATGGCATGCAAAATATCGTCCCAATTCGGTGGAATCGATTTTTATGTCGTTTCCGTGTCGGATTGCCGTTGGGACGGGTGCGGTGCCGGTTCGTCCCAAATGCTCACAATCACATAAATTAGGCAAGTATTGTGGGGAAAATATACTTACATTATTCATGGGAAAAGTTCATTTAAATAAGTTTTATTTGAAGTTTAAACTATTATTGGCAATTTTGTTTTATTACATATAGGCCAGTATATTGTGGCATAAAATAACAGTACCTGCACTGCAGTACCCCCTTTTGTTTTTTGGTAATACGACGTTTTCTAAAAATGAAACCTAGCTAGATCGATTTATCGCACCCAAACCCCCTGCATAGCAAATTTCATGAAAATCGTTGGAGCCGTTTCCGAGATTCAGATTATATATTTGCTCCTTTAAAGGTATAGATAGTTTGCGAATGATATTTTTAAACTACTTTAAACTTCCAAGGAAGGCTATGATTGTTAATG
This sequence comes from Xylocampa areola, assembly GCA_935421205.1. Classification (NCBI taxonomy): domain Eukaryota; kingdom Metazoa; phylum Arthropoda; class Insecta; order Lepidoptera; family Noctuidae; genus Xylocampa; species Xylocampa areola. Next base: position 18,100,196 of record OW285216.1, on the reverse strand, counting down.
TAAAATGCCTCCAACTATTTAGCTTCTCCTGTTATAAGTACATTTCACGGAGTAAATGTCCGATCCCGGGTCCCAGGACGTTGTCACGTGCATGCGCTGAGCGAGCACAATGGACGCCGCGCACGACGACACACGACGTAAAGCTGGCTCTACGGTAACCATCACGAACCAAAACTAGAATGAATTTTATGGGAGATTACCTTATAATATACTACCCGGGTATAACGGATTTTTCGATGTGAAAAACTATTTTGGCATCAAGACAATGTCAAATTAATAACTAACCTATAGATGGACTGAATGTCCGAGGACTCATACTTTTCCCATAAGATTAAATAAACAAATTAGCCAAGATCATCAGTTGATATTGTCCCTGAAATCGTCTTGTCACTACGACATTTTATGTTCTATGTATGTTGTGTTATTTATAAGTCTCTATTTATAAAATAATAGACTTGGTCATTTTTGTTGCAAACTTGGTTACCGAAAAGCTTTGTAGCAATATCGCTGGTGTACACCCAGCTTACGAACTTCCTCTCACAACGACCGATTGTATACGACACTTAATTGTACTAATATCCGGCCGCCAATAACAACGGAACAAATAATTCACACTTATTGCGAAATATTAACTATGAGGTATGACTATGATCATTGGAATCTATGTCACAGCTTGTGTGCCCTTTCCCTTTAACGCTTTATGAATTCCGGTGACATATTTCAAACGGTTAATGCAACCTTCGGTACGAACTTTAAATTATATATATATACTAGCAACAATGATTATTTACTTCAAGTATAAAGTCAAAGGTACAATACATTATTTTTTTAAGGTTCTTTAGTAAATAACGAGCTATATGAGGCTACTACATTATCCGAAGAACATCCATCTATGTAGATACTTAATCATGTTCCAAAGTTAAACAATATCGAATATCGTTGTGTACAGAGCCTATGCGGCTCACGTACCGTAGGACCGGTTCACGACCGGCACATATATGGGCCCTGTGATCTAACCGCGACTCCCGGCTGTTGTTCTTTTTGCCGACACAACACCAAACTTTGGAGCCGCAATCGTGATCGTAAGATAAAAAAAAAACTTCTATTCCCATGATGAAAAGGTATACTGATATCACTGGAAGAACACGGTGATGGATGGTACGATTAGCAGAGTAGTAACATAGGGAGTAAACATTCAACATTGTCATTGTTTGGCTCTCTGTTTAATAAACTCGATACGACAAACAATTTTGTTTAAATAAAAACTAACCGAAATCTAACGCAGGTCGAATATTTTGGGACGGTTGGTTAATATTCAATATAGGTACAACCATAATCATTTAGAAGATTAATAAGAATATGAAATATTATGTACCCTCGTCTAATTATAACAAAATCACTGCTATTAACGAATTCACCTGAACCTGTCAGCAAATTGCCACCTGTCAGTGTTCATATTTTTGCGTCAGCGATCACTTTTGTGTCTTAATTACCGTCTGTCAGAGCGGCCTTCGCCTCATCATTAGTTTTTACTGAACACAGCCCTTGTCAGACATGCAAATTAGTCTCGTGCAGAAAATTGGTTACCGAAATGTTCACTTTAAACTTCTTTTATTATCTAGTTCATATTTGTTGAAAAGGCCGTTTATACTGCGGAATGATGCTCATCATAAACCTCGTTAAGAATAATGTCTGTCGCTAAACTTAATTATGTTCATGTTTACTTGTCGTTACTAGTTAAATCTTAAGTTGTTTTCTGTTCCTTGGAAAGGAAATGCATTGGTTGCATCTTATCTAAAATTAAATCGATGTTTACTGTTATGTCTTACTTGTTGCAGGGTGGAGCCTTGACAATGGCATATTATCGGTGCGGTCCAACTGCCATAGGGAGCCGCACGTCATGGGGGCCGGTTACCTCGCCGACCTCCGTGGAACCTAAGAGCTTCGACAGGCCGTTGAGTGGCAATTTTGATAGAATATTTAATGCTTTTGAGAGGACCAATGCCTTCGAGTACATCCGGAATTCATTCGAAGGGGGAAAGGAAGAAGAGGAACGCCATATTGGTCATGGAGACATAGTGGTTAATAGGAAGATGAGCAGTAGTTTTGAACGCGCGGACTGTGCGCTCGCGGCACAGACTCCGATATCTGAAGACGAGGACTTCTACAGGGAGAAAATACTGTACTCGCAGGCGAGACAGCTGTTCCCGTTGCAGGAGGACCTGGCTGACTGGATCAATAAAACTATCGGTAAGTTTCTACAACATATAAATGTTGTAGTTATTTATGGAACAGTTAAGGACCCTAGCAATAGAAATGATGTGTCAGCGGTTTGACAGTAGTCGACATTATTGTCATAGGATACAGGTGTACAAGACCAAAGTTTATGCAAACCGCGGTGATTTGGCAAACCCGTGACTTGTTGTTCTATTGTGAACAATAAAGTTGTGTTAGTTATATAATTCGGAGCGAGAGCCGTAAATAATTGCGATTTTACGAGTTTCTCCGACTTGCAAATACCATGTGAGTTGGCGAAAAAAGTATCTCTGTGAAATAGTCAAAGTTTACTTCTGTAAATGTTAAAATGGATTATGTAAATTACTCACGTCTCTTAGGTATGCACTAGGGTCAGTAATTGATGTTCCTTACTCCGACGGATGCTAGCAGCCAAGTTATCATTAAGAGTCTCAGAGTACTTTCCTTGTGTGTCAAATCGAAGCTAGTATTGAATTGAGAGGTTTGTTGTAGTTAATAACTTATGATGTTCTTTTTTTTTTCTATACCACTTCACAAAATTGACTTAGGCACATAATCTTCATGTTATTAATAATTCTAATCAAAGATCAGCACTTTGTGATTTAACGTGTTTAGAACAATGTTCCGCAAATTATTTAAAGGTAATATCAATAAATTCAAATTTAAATACTATTAAGTGCGGGCTCCGCTCCAAATTCATGAAATATATTTATAGTTATTAGTATTACGAGGGCAAAGGAATCGTAATAATAAAGCACAATTTGTACGACAAGTGATTGTATCATCGTTGCCATATATGCGCGAGCGGCGTTTTTGTGCGATGCCGACGAGTTGCCCTGCGCCCGCGCCGCGTGGGAGCCACCGGACAACATTATAAGATGTGCTGATAATTAGTAGTTAAACTTTACTACTGCATGACAAATTCACGCGATGTAGGTGGTGTTTATGTATTCCATATAAATAAATATGTTGTTAGTGAAGCAATACTAATTCAATTTTAAATTATCGACAACAGATTTGTCTAATATGTGTTTAGAACTAATTTCATTTTAGAACTGTTTTATTTAAAAATTCCACGGTTTACTAGGGCTGCATAAAACGCAACAGTAATAAAATAATATTTATTTCAGATTGTTTATAATAACTGCACGTTGCGGTGCAACTTCGAAGAAGCATAAATCTATTTATGCACTTTTCAGTGCTGCGATTCGTGACTATTAGAAATATTTTCCAAATAGTTATATTCTTGTTATAGAAGTGTTCGTATTATGAATTATTTTATACTTATAATGTATTTTTTGAAGGACGACCCATACCTAAAATAATTTAATTAAAATATAAATATAAATATGTATGTATTATAAGACCGCGTGTTAGATCTGTGTACAATATCAAACAGATGTCTTGTCAAGGAGTGGTATTGCAAGATGGGACACTTGAAGTCGCCTACGTCGCAGTCAGGTCACTAGCAAGCACACACGTCCGAAGACAAACGCTCAGATTTACGACGACATCGCTCCGTAGTGGCGCAAGCACACTATGAATTTGTATCTAATACAACCTTCCTGATTGTAAAGCTAGAAACATATGTTTTTCGTGAATACGAATGAGCTTCTGATCACCGAGTCGTCTTCTTAGGATTTTCTGTTTTACTATTATTTCCTGCTTTGGGATTATTTTGCCACGATTTATTTGATGATTTAACCAAGCATTTACGTAGGTCATGGTTTCCTAGTCTTGATATTTTGATTTGATAATTATTTTAACTTTTATATCTTTAATTCTATGCAGTAAGTTGAGGCTGGATTGTATTAAAGTATTTATTTGTAATGTATGATTTCCTGTGGATTTTCTTTGATTACCACCGTCAAGGCGTAAAACATCATTCATTCCATTCTGTGTTAGTTCAAGGATTATGACATAAAAACTTTATTTGGGAAACGCATTGTATTGATTGTAATTTGATGTTAGTCTTTACATGGATTGGATACCACTACCATTTCCCTTGTACTAACTTGAGCTCGATTTTACGGCACTTTTATATGGCAAGTGATTCGGGTGGTTTATCGGGAACTTTAAGCCTTTGGGACAACTTTCATTATGTTACTACATTATTATATATTTGGATAAATTTTTACCCACCATACTAAAGATATAATTTACAATAATGTTCGTAAATGGTGGCATTATAGCAGATTATCGTGTCTTAAACCAACATGACACGCACGAGACAGCCATTACGTTCTCATACACGTCTTCTCAATTACTAAGGTCTTTTAGAAGATCATCACCATTATACTCTTACAAAGCAATGACAACTTTATTACCCAGCAATAGTTTCCACATAGGATTGTAATATGAGAAACGTTTCAATTCGCACATTGTTTAGTGTTTTATGCTTCATTGAACTCATGAATGTTCCGTGGAAACGATGACGGATGGTTTTCTGTAAAAACAGTCACGAATGTAGGGCACGAATGAGCTATACCGTAACATTAGTAAGGCGAGTGATTAGTAAATAGTAATTAGTGCAACGCATGATCGAGTCCGTCTCGGGTGGCTGATGCCGACCGACGTAATGGCTAGCGACACATGACCACATAGCTGTGTTGTGACATATGAATGCTTTACCAAAGTTTTAACCATCATTTCGGGTGTGGCCTATTATTTATTTGTCATATATTATAATTTATTTTAAATCGTCCCACTATTGAACCCTGGGCTATACCCATTTAAACATAGGCTCCACAAATGTCATTAAGGTAATTTGTACGTATTTTTGGTTGTATTTTTGTAGACTACATTTGGATACCACGAGTTCGATAGCTCACTCGTGAGTTACGAAGTGCTACATAAAACTTTATGATAAGCAGATCCTGATCAACTCAATCGATAGCCTTGGTTAGGTGAGCTTACAAAAATATTTGTGACAGATTTCGTGCCTGCATTTCAACTTTTGAAAAGCTGTATACTTGATAAACTGACTATCTAAGTAACTCGCGGAACTTTTAGGATAATAATATTGTGGATAAACATAATTTGCTTGAAAGTTTACCAAGTAAAATAATTCATTTGTTCGCAGTTCCTAATTGCTCTCTACTAATAAAATTCCTAGAGTATACACAATAAATATTCCTAATTTACGCAGACAGTACTTTGCTTAATTATAAGGTAAAGGCCTACAGAGTACCAGGCGTGCATAAAATGTTAATGTGATATTAGGCTCTTTACTTTAGGGTGTCTACTCATATCTACAGTATGAACTGCCGCTGCCTAGACGACTCGATATGAATATTTAAATACTGTTTTGCGTTTGGTAGAAGTCAATAGAGTAAGAGTTTTACGATTGTAAAATTTATCTAGATATTTTAGTTATTCAAAGGATAAATGATTAGTTTTGCATTTAGACTTCGTTTGTAATTTGTCTACACGTTGGCTGGGTCGTGAATCTTATAAACCAATTTTGTCTGATCGTATCATGTCATTCATTTTATAGCGGTATGGTGGTTTTTTTTTTGTGTTTAGGGTAGTCACATGAAATTATCAATTTTAATACAGATTGTGCTATAACTTTTATTCTGTCCTATGTTCAACTGATAAATTAGAACTTCCATTCTTTTTATTCCTTACTACTATAGCTATCTAGTTCTCTTGGATTAGCTATGGCGACACGCGTAATCCCATGCCTTAAAATATTACGGCATGCAAAGTAACACCTTATAAATTATGGAGTTATTATTATTGCAATATCGAAGTTCCGTTGGCGGCCCGTTAATCGGCGCGCGCGCATTACATCGCCGGCCCGATTGGTCACCAGCATTGACATCCTTACGATACCGTTATTGAATGCTAAAATTAATAATTAAGGTTAAATGCATTACAGATACGCTTTAATAACTTGTCTTGATGACCAAATTCAGATGACAGGTTTAATTATATTTTTGTCGCCCAGCCCCAGTATTCAGTAGATCTGGATGTGATATGCGGGAAATTAAAACATTTATTATCTGTTTATATTATTATTCGCTGCAATGCAAGGCTTTGAAAGTGGTGTAACTAATTGACATCTAAAATCTGTAGGAATTAAATGTTTCCTCTCTCCTAAGCTTTTTGATACGGCGAAGATTTTGGACGACCCAAAAATCTAATTGGACTGTCCATAAATCCTGTCTTTCAGTTTGATGGGTTACGTTTGAAGCTGGCCTGTTATAAAGGTGCAATCACAGCATTCACAGCAGCGGCGGCGTCATTTGTCTACGACGCCATCTAACGAGCGCGGTGCAGGTTTTCATTTAAATTCCAATCACCCATACGTATTCAATTTTCCATCTACATTTTCTCCTGTTTTCTGTTTTTTCCGTTTTTTTCGTGTTGCGTGTTTGGAGTTGCCGGTATATTTTGTTTTCTCGCTCAGAGAACGTAAAATACATTTTGCATATATTTGCGCCGAGCTAAAAGCCTGGGCAAATCGTACATTGCGACAGCAGGGTTGCTATTATAATTAATAAAAATAATAATATAGCAATGATGAGCTCTGCGTAAAATGAAACAGCAGTACAGCAGCTCTATACCATACAATTTAATAATTACAAGCTCTCGTCAACATAAATATATAATAGTGTATGCAGAATGCAGATCATGATAAGCAAGCGTACGCTCTTCACCGCGGTGTGTGTCCTGTCATTAAAGGCAATCCGATAAAGATGCCATTTATTTCTGTAGCTGCACGTTGCCGCGTCCTTGCCGCGCCTGTTATTTATCGCCGATTTATTTATTTTGCAAGCCGCTGTCCACTCCGATTATTATCGCGCTAATTATGGACGAAATACCTCCTATGTTGTCATGTAAGCCGGTTACTTCAGTCCCCTGGTACCGCCGCACTCGCCGAATTAAACTATTGAAATATTAATCGTTGTATTTTTTTTTATCATACAGATAACAATCAAACCAGTCGTTTCTACAGATACCTGAAATTCCTGAGTAAACAACAACTTTTACATTCTTAGCTAAAAAAGGTTGTATCTACAACTACTAGTTTTATTGCAATGTACAAGGCGAATGATTTCATTTAACCGATTATGTTTTTTGCTGCAATTTAACTTCGATTACTGTACGTATAGGTTTCAGAAAATAAAGAACACAACATTTGTCACGTCTGTATATGATCTACGATAACCACTTGCTGTCCAATGTCCATGGTACAATATTTGTATATATTTTATTCGTCCGTTGACATAAATCTGAAGGTCCTCGAATATGTAGGTCACCTATTTGGCATAATACGACGTGCATATTATTTAATTTTTAAAGCTTTCTAATTAAACTAAGTTTTTTTTTATGTTACATTTTTAATACAGACAGTAATTATATAATTTGCCCGCCTATCACTGCTTTCTCCGGTGATAGGGTTCCTAAAACTCCTAGGTATTTTCACGTTAACGCTGTCGTTGAGTACTATGACGTCCGCAACCATTATGCAATTCGGGACATCCAGTCTAGGAATGGCGATGTCGCGACATCAACGCCGTTCGTTTGATATGAAGATGTCTCACGAAAGTTTTTATACAAAAATAATAGCTTCGCGTATAATGGAGATCTAGTGGACGCCATGCCTATAACGATAGATACCGATAGTAACTGATCAATTTGATTTCAGTTAAATCAATTTAATGACTAGTATCGAGTACGTGATGACACAATAATCTTGATGTTAGCTATAAACAAAGAAACCTATTGTTATTGTAATAGCGATCAATGTGTTGTGATATGGGAATATATGGGATATAAGTAGCGAGTATCTAACCATGGTGGTTTTATCGTCCTTGGTTATAAGCGTCACCGACCGACGCATTGCGGGATTATATTGGGACCAACCGAGTTTTCCTACTGTCCCTTTCCAGGATATAGACCCTTTCCCTTAATCCTTTTCGTTGGAAGTATATACTGTGTCTGTGTCAGGGGTTATTTGTTTTCTATTTCCCTTGTTACCGAAGCCATCCCGGCTTTCCTATGTGAGAACTGACTTACTCGAACTAAGTATACAGCAGATTGTAATAAAATACAAAGCTTTACCTCATATTTTTTTTTATTTTTTTTTTATTTATTATTATTACAGAATAGTGCTTAACCTTAGTATAATATATAGGTCCACAAAACTGTTCTAAACAGTTTGTCTGTGGACTCAGGTGAGTCTTTTATGTTTTATTAATTTATTCCAGAATAACTAAAAACTCAACCTATCTTTTGCTTACATATCTTTCAACTAAAAATACTCGCGCGCTATCTCAGCCCTGTACAGTCCAAGAAATGCAAATGCAAATCAGTTCTAGTGCTTGGGTGGTCCCACACAATCGCAACGCGCCGATATTATTTATCTTTCTTTGTACACGATATAACACATGTAAGTAAGGCTTATATTATATGTTTCCAAAAGCCGGTTCCAAGTTGGCTTGCATTCTTCCACCGACAGATTGTGCGGGCGCACATCGTAATTACTTCATTGGCAACTATCTGATGCTGCAAGCCTTTTCCATCGCTATCCAACAGTGATGTCAAGAATGCTCCGTTGGAATTTTGTATGTGTAACGGTAATAGGTAATCGATTCGCGATCCATTGTATTGCAGTGGGTTTACGATATTAGAACTCAAGGGAGCGTTTTTGGTAGAACCAAAGATTCTTTGGCGTTTAATTTGATCCGAGGCCTGGACATTTGGACATTTCCCTTCGGTACCGTATTTTCTAGAATCAACTTATTTTCCCGCGTCCTCAGGTCAAATAAGATTTTCTCAGGTGAACTATTTGTCACCTTTCATCTCATTCAGTTCATTTCAGTATTTTCTTTTTACTCTTAAATTTTGTTTCAGCTTAGTTTTTCTAATAGAATGCGTTATCTATTTATAGGTTTTCTGGTGATTATATTATTGTTTTAAGTGAACTAGAAATAAGGCTTCACCACAAGAAATGCTTTTACAACAGCTCAGGAAGTTAATGAAACACCTTTAACATTCATTTGATTTCTTTCCATCACTTTTAATTGACAGGAAAATCATCCGGTTGTTATTATATTTTACGATTCGGAATGGTTTATTTTCGCTTATTAGTTTGCCGAAGCATGCGTGCTAACGAAGTGCTTAATCATTTAGTTTTTTTTACACATTTGGATACTTCACTTAGTGCATTACGCGCTCAGCGATATGCTGAGTATGCGCACATTAATAATGCATGAAGAGCGATTGCCTCTACCATTAGGAAACTTATTTGGCGAAACGACAATTTTTCATTCCTGTTGATTAATTAAATATTTTAAGATTAAGTAATAAAGATACTTGCTCTCAATATACCGAGCAATCTAAACCCTCATATTGTTAGGTTACTAAAAGATGTTGCCTTAAGATTAAGTTTCGCAACACCCACAATTTATCCGACACCAGTAACCAATAAGTAGGTATATGGGTCCACGTCCAGATAATACCATAAATTCACAAGCAGTGCCAAAGGTCATCGATTAATAAGCCCTTGTGGTACCAGGGAAGCATGAAACCGCGGCGGTCGGCAAGATCTCCAACGGTAGGGTCATGAGAATGCGATCGGTTTCGATCCCTGCCGTCCGTCGGCGTCGTGAAAGTTCACCGTCCCTGTTTAGGTGTTCGTAATTATCGTTGGAATTGCACACTCAATATAAATATACAAATATGGTGTGCCTATTTGATTGTGAATTTATACCGTGTTTTGTGGGATAAATACGTTTCTTGTACATATAATCAGTAGTCAGCTTTGTGTGCGAGCTGAGAGCTGAACTCTTACAATGCAGCGACATGAAATGATTCGGTATTGTAGTGTGATTTCAATGACTTTTCATATACTTAATCCAAATTAAATTACAGTATTGTACCTCAGTATTGACGTTTATGTAGCTTATCCGGTTAACACAACAGAATGAAGAGTTAACATTATTTTTCTGTTCTCATCAACTTCCATTTCTTAACGTTCGCGCATCATTCGTATGTTTTATTGCTCATCGCTTCATAATTCCGAATGATTTGTTATTTCACGTGTATTTCTTGATGTAAATCACGATGTTTTCGTTCGTAATGGCGGGCAGGCACGCTTCGTGGCACGCTCCACAGATCTCAGTAATGCTATGAGTAAAATGCCACGTATTAGTAAAAAGTTACAAACCCGTCAGTCAATGATCAGCCACTTCCACTAACGGATGTCCCAGGACCGTTGTTCGAACATTTCTTTTTGTTATCTGTTTTGTTTATTATTCCTGCAGATTATTAGCACAAGACTTGGTAGAAACTGAACTTCCTAAATGTGATATTTCTGTTGTAGCACCATTGCACATTGGGAGATACTTTAGGTAGAGATAATCGCTCAATAATTATCACCTGGCTATATCCTAATAATACCAAGCTTCTAAAGATTTAAGAATGCCACGAAATATTTAAATATTGGTATCCTTTATTACTTTAGACATACATAGGTACACGCTGGCCTGCAGACAGACATGCAACTCGACTCACTAAGTCGTAAACTTAGTACATAACGTCTAGTGCGGGTCTACTTAGTGTCACTACTTATATACTTAGTTGACGAGGCTCACAAATTTCACAATAACACGTAATGCATTTAACATAAGCCACTTTGAATATCTATCGCGTAAATTATCTTGTTGATGCATTTTGCTGAATATTGGCATCAAGCAAATGCAAACATATTCTTAAACGTTGCATTTAATGCCCAGTATAAATTGAAATTTCACAGCGGCGCTCGTTTTAAAGACAAACGTCAACTTTATGTCAAGTTCGGTACATGTCACTTTAGTCCTTAATTTCGCCACGTGCCAACATATACTGGCCATTCTAGAGGTAAGTTTCGATTGCCGATGTTATTGGCTAGCTGTACTTACAATATCTGTAAATTCTGATAGAAGCAGGATCTAAGTATGTCAAGCGTTTACTTTAGACATATGTTTAATAGAACCAGTTGTGCAACGATTAAGTTGTAACTTACTATAACTAAACAGCTAGATTGCATTTATCTTCTATTGCTTGCTAAGTTACGAGTTACTGCTTGCTCTACTAAAGTATCGCACTTCGGTAAGATATTCTCAAAAAAGAGGGTATCAAATGACTCGAGTCAAAATAACTGGAAATTTTTTGATTTAGCGACTAGAAGACAATTCTCCTAATTATCGGATGGTTGGTGAACAAACTAGTGTCTGACTTTAGGTTTCTAAAATGGCTTTACCTTGGAGAACATCTCTCAGGTGTGCTGGTTTCCTCACGATGTTTTCCTTCGCCGTTTTAAGCAAGAAGACACTAGCCCTCCTCGTTAGTGGTTTGTTGAGGAGTCGTACAGCATCGCCGAGCGTCTAAGATGGATTTTCGATTACACATCCATCCAATCAAAAAAGACATTGTAGATCAAGCAACGCTTGGCGTGGTCTGCGTGCATCTATGCTCTTATTTACATCTCCCTCTGCAGTCACGATAATGCATCGGTTCGAGGCTTTTGGGCGACTTCCCTCATACAAATTATCCTAGTTACATATAATAAACTTGTTTTTTCGCAGGAATCACATACCTGACTGGTGAGAACTTCCTGGACGTGCTGGACAATGGTGTGGAGTTATGTCAGCTGGCCGCTGTTATACATGACCGCGCCCGAGAGGCGCTGGACCAGGGCCTCATAGTTGGAGTGAGTATGTGGCTAATGCTTTTTGCTATATACCAACGGTTGTGAAGGAATTCTTAAGGCACGATATCTTAGATTTCTCTTCGACCTTCTCAGGTTCCTAATATTAATTCAGCGTTCTTCTTTGTATAGCCGGTACCTCAGATCCGCGGACGCTGCTGGCAGCGCGCGGCTCGTCGCAGCTTCTTCTCTCGTGACAACACGGAGAATTTTATCACCTTCTGTAGGGAGCTGGGCGTGCACGAGAACTTGCTCTTTGAAAGCGATGATCTTGGTGAGATATTTTAACGAATTATTCAAGGACAGCAGCATATACAATTAGTGGTTACCCTGGGCTTCGCGGATGTTCATGAGTGGCGTTGATCGCTAACTATCCAGTGATGCACGTATGTTCGTTTTCTCACTAGATATGTATATATAGATATATATATATAAATGTACGTGTGCGTCCCTATATTCCACTTTTTAGCCAGTACTACAGATCACAGAGCAATTGTGATTGTGGATAGTTGTAGCCTCAACGTCCTCATGTGTCACTATGGTGATTGCATGTGGATGGTTGTAGGGATATAAGATGCACTTCGAATAGTTATTCTAGTCTACTGTATAATTCTTGTAATAACATAGTTTTTTCAGTTTCAGTTCAGTATTTTTCGATAATATATTATAATTCGTCTACATTATTCTGGACTGATCTAGAACGTTCTCGATTAGACAAGAAATTTTTAGAATAATTAAAGATAAGTCTTTAAAAAGCATTAACGCATGTTTAGCGAACTCTAAAGTTACAATATTAAATGTAAAAAGAATACGGTCGTGAGCAGGATCCGAACCTGCACCTCCCGGATAGATACTCAAGGCGCTCTGACCAAGTGACCACTAAGCCATCTCGACCTCTGCTCACTACCGCGAATTCTTTATCTACATTTTAACACGTCTTTTGGTGACGTCATTGCTATCTTTTCAGTTCCTATACAGGTGACCGAACCGACACGACTAACTTTGCAGTTAATACAATGTCGTAAAGATGCAATTTCCTTTATAACAATTAAAGATAAATATTTGAAAAGCATTAACGCATACTTAACGAACTCTAAACTTACAATATTAAATGGAAAAAGAATACAATTTTTTAGAATAATCTGAAATATTCCGGATTTCCGAACTTCGATAAAAATCTGGAAAGCTCTAAAATAACTGTTTTAAGTGAGTTAAAAATGTTTTTAATTATTCTAGAATATGCTGGACTGTTTTAAAAATTTCAAGAATGTTCTGGGATGCTCTAAAATTTATTAAATGAGTTGAAAAAGAAAAAACCCCGCGAAGCGGGTAATTGCAGCTAGTACTAAATAAATATGTTGATTTAGAACAAAACATTGACTAAAGGGAAAAAAGGAAACGAATACGGTGAAATAGTCAATCGATCACTAAAGCATGTGGCTGCCAGACACCCGTTACGCTCTATTGCCGTTTCTTAAATAAAGTGCAAATGCATTTTCTCTCACTTTGCGCCTTATGCAGTGGTTTTTTTTATCAATCAATCCTATATGCGGCTATTTTTCCAGTCTGTCTTTAGAAGACTTTTGTTTTCCGACTGCCGCAATTGATACATTCAATTGCGGCAGTCGGAAAACAAAAGTCGGAAGCGTTGAATTTTGTTTAAGTTTGAAAGCAATGTTGCGTTACTTTGATGTAATAAATACGCTTTTCCCTTACTAACTCATGCATTCCTGGTGCAGTGCTCCACAACCAGCCACGGCAGGTCATCTTGTGCCTGTTGGAGGTGGCACGCCTCGCCACCAAGTTCAACGTGGAGCCTCCAGGGTTGGTGCAGCTGGAGAAGGAGATTGCCCTAGAGGAGCGGGACTCTGGGCTGGACTCCGCCATGTCGGCCACTGCCTGGCAGTTCAGAGACGCGTCACCGCCGCCGCGAGAAGAAAAGTTAGTATTTTGTTTGTCTATTCTTGTCAAATGCCAGAACATGGATGTCATTAGGATTTTTTTTTCATATTTTTTTATATACCTAAATAAAATAATTTCTAAGATGAAAAATTTTGTTTTTCTCTACAGGTCTAAAACAACAGCTCCGCCCACGACACCAGATCCAAACGACAGTAAGTATCGAAACAAAATTGATTCGACTTCGACAATATTTAAGAAGTCAAACATTTACATAAATTAATGATATCTTGAGCCACAGAATTAGTAAACACAGGCAGATACCTGCTGAGCTCAAAAACACGGCACATCTCCTTCTTGTTTCTGTGCACCGCATACTTGTAAACCACACCGCACTCTTGATTTTAATATGTTTGATAACATTTGCAGCACAATTATCAGCCGTGGATAATGCGGACGCGGAGAGCACCAAGTCTGAGGGAACAGTCGGCAGCACCGACTCCGATGTGCCGCTCAAACCAACTAACGAACTCGACAAGAGGGTATGTGGCCTTACAAATGACATTAGATTGAATAATTTTATCAATTATATTCCTCCAAGGCTTCCTGTCTCAATTAGTCACACTTTATTTATAAGAACGATTAAAGGAAGCATAAAGTTATCAAAACATTATTCGTAATAAATGAAATAAATTGTGGTGTTTAGGTGCAACTGGTGACCCGTCTGATGGAACGTGGCTGCAGCTGCAGCTCGGGCAAATGTTCAAAGCTGCTGAAGGTCAAGAAGGTCGGCGAGGGTCGATACAACATCGCCGGCAGAAATGTCTTCATCAGGGTAAGTTGATACCTATGAACACAACTAATTGAAGATGTAATATTGAATATTGAACATACAACGCTCTTGCTAATTCGTAAGTATTACTTATGAAAATGATATCCTGAAGTAAGACGTTAATGTAAAAAAATATATATAAACGATTAAATGTTAAAACAGTGCGTAAAGTTAATCAATCCATTGATAATGTAATCTTTAGTTCTAGTTTTGATTAAAAAAAAAAACAGTTGTATTTACTCGCCTCATGAGTCTCCACCGTTCATTTCAGTTGCTGAAGGGTCGGCACATGATGGTGCGCGTGGGCGGCGGCTGGGACACGCTGGAGCACTTCCTGTCGCGCCACGAGCCGTGCCAGGTGCGCCTGGTGACGCAGGGCCGGCGCGACGTGCTGCCCGTGCCGCTGCCCGACGACCCGCCCCCCAGCACTCCGCCCGCGCCCTCACCCGCCCCCCGCAAGCACTCCGCCGTCTCCCCTGCCAGCAGTAGAGCCTCACTCACCAAGGAGCCTTCAGTAGCCGGCACAGTGTCACCCGTCGATAGTAAAGCTTCCTCCGTCAGCGGCAAAACGTCCCCTGTAGAGTTGCGCAGTGGTCGTTCCACTCGCGCCTCCAGTAAGGCCAGCAGCGGCAAGAGCTCCCCGCTACCTGACGCACGACGCACCTCCACCCCTATTAAACCGACGTCTGCGAGAAGCCTGAGGTCCGCTTTAACCCTGCCGTTGAGAGCCGACTCAGTGGACGGGCGCACTCCTAAGTCTCCCGCGCCGCGCACTAGGAAACAGTCCGCACCCTCCAGCTTCAGCACTCCCAACACGCCGACCAGTAGATCAATTAGAACGCCTCCTGTAGAACATAGGAAATCACTTACTTCCACCACTTTGGCAAATACACCCAAAAAGTCGCGCAGTATGAGTCTGGCTCACGTGCAGAAGGAAGAGAAAAAGAGCTTCTGTGGCACGGACAGACTCAACCAGATGAAGAAGAACAGGAGTACAAGCGCCGCGACCACCCCCACCGACACGGTCACTGCGAGAAAAACGCGTAGTCAGAGCCTCGCCTCCACTCCCGTCAATGAGCCCAGGAAAACGTTTAACGGAATCAACGGATATGCCAAAAAGACCAGAAGTATGAGTCTCGCGACTCCCGTCGACTTCAAACCTCTGAACAAAAGTATTTCAATAAACGGAGCGATGACGCAGGCCGCCATCGAGGAGAGTATCAGGCTATCGCTTGCAGCCACCATCGCTGACGACAACTCTTCCAAAAAACCGTTCTTGCACATAAAAGCCAAATACCGGAGTCCCCCGCCGCGCGAGGTGCCTCCTAGATAATTCGTACACGCGTCAATTCTTCATTCCACTAGTTTTAAAGTTTGACACTTATCTAAGGCATCGTTATTAAAGTTCAATTAGTTTTGGTAACTGTAAGCATTATTTAGATCTCTTAACTGAGCAATCTCATCTTTATCATCTCCTAGTATTAAGTAGTCGCTGTAATATTTAAATCACACATTCATGCACTCCATCTGTACGGGAGAACTAGTCATAATGAATTTGTTATTATTATTATAATGGTATGCTACGATATAAGTTATTGATAATTTTCCAATTGCAATATTGTATCTGATTAATTTTGATAATTATTATTTGTGTTTTCAATCTTTATTATTACTGGAAATTACGCTAGTTTTATTTTCTTTTATTTTACTTGATGTGTGTGATATAATTTTTTAAATTCACATTTTCTTAGTTGACAATAAAGTTAGTGATTAATGTAGAATTTGATTTTGAGTTTTGTTTATTTTATTTGATATTACTTGATACTTGTTTGTTTGGATTCAGCCATGCACAGTAGTCGATATAGTTAGGGTAGAGACATACAATTGTGGCCTCACGCACATGCGACCTCCACGGTACAAATATTGTTGTTTAGTCCACACATGGTATATTTTCATACGAGACGATAGATAATATTTTTGCACTGACGATAGATAGATATACAAGCACTAGATAGACACTATTTGAGTCCGCCGACACTAAACATAAAACACGGTGTTCATAATCATAAATAACGAGTTTTTATAGAAGTCTGGATATGAATAAATAATGTATACTGACTTATTAATCGTTCAATTTAAAATTCGCTTTTTTCCCGTTTCTAGATGTAAAATAAATATTGTCTTATGATAATACGAAGAATCTTTCGGGTCTTATTACATTTAGATTGGGTACGTGACATTGGATCGATGTTCTTTCCATTAGATTCCGCATAAGTGGAGGATCTTAGAATTATAACATTAGATAGGTTTTGGGAACTCCTTAAATAGTCTTCCAGGTCACTCCGTTACAGTTAATCGATTACGAAATAAGTACTAAAAGATTAACAAGCTCAGGATATTACGGTACGACAGCTCAAGGGCATAGGGGTACTACCTATTGACAAATATTACTTGGTGGTCAAAATATGTGAGTCCTGTCCTTTACAGACAGATCAATGTAACGTTTAAGGGAATAAGTGTTAGTGAATGAAATATACATTGGAAAATTAATCTTTTACAATTCAATATTACAACTCGATAAGTTAAATATCAATATCACTGCAATAAATTATTAAAACGTTTTATTAGTCTTATTGACTTCATCTAATGTAGTAGACTTGAGTGTTTCAAATGATTATCAGAGCTTAGCAATAAACATAATATACAAAAGGGTGTTATACATGTAACTGCCAATCTACCTATCTGCAATACTGTGCCAACGTTTAATTATGTATGGTTGATAATAAACTTTTTGATATTCAATAATTTTGCGTTGTTTTATTTCTGCACTTTCATTTGCGCACTGTGTAAGTAAGGCCAGCGTTAACTACAACATTATAATATCGCGGTATAATTTTACAACAGTTTTAATATTGTTTCCTGTTATATTTTTCACACTGTTTATATAAAAGCATACTTTACATTTTCGCGACAAAATTATTAGCGATAATAAGTCGTGCGCACTAAGCCTAAAAAAGCACAAAGTAATTTAGACACAAGTGGTTTAGCAAGATTTTAATCTTAGTGCTTGTGGGCAGGTATCAGTAATAATAATAGTTCATGAACACGTATTGCTTTTAACCGGACAACATACACAACCTAATAAATTGTGTAAGTACTGGCTCATGATCGTACGAAAACGCGGCTACCAGCCGAGAAACAATGTATAGAGTATGTCTCTACTAAAAGAGTGTACGGTTTTGAATAGTTACTGCGTAGAGAGCAGTGGTGTTTGGCTGGAATTAACATTCACTCACGTGCAGTCACGATACTTCACGTATTTAATAAGTCTAACCTTTCTGTAAAGATGATTACATGAGTCCGATAACCACGTTTGTGTTCAGTGTCGCAAGTCGTCGGCGGCGGTGCGCGCGGGGCCGGCGGCGCCGCCGGTGGTGCCGGTGCGCTCGTCCGTCACGCCACACAAGCGTCGCTACACATACTACAACAAGATGTACCGCCCCATGTGCTACACACTGCCGCAGCCCTTCAAGATATCGCTCGTGTGACATACGTTGGAGAATATATGAGTTTTTAAATTGTTACGGCCACTTAGGGCTCTTACATACGAGCGACATGTAGCAGTCGATGGCTGGGGTCGACATCGACAACTATGACCGAACGTCATTGACTGCCACTCGTATCATAGTCCTTACTCTATCATTAGAAATTTGAAACCGGATATTTACCTTTTGTTTCGTATTCCCGATGTTTCACCGTGTTCACGGGTAGTTGGAAAGTAAATATGTAAAGAGGGTAGGTAGGGTAGGTCGTGTTAGCTCACAAGAAACAAATCGAACTACCCTCGTTTTTACAAGTTTGGGTATAGCTATGATATTAAAATGCACTTGTGGAGCATATGCATATAAACCGAGACTTACAGAAGAAGACTTTTTTCAATGATAGGCCTTAGAAGTTACCCAAAAACAAAATTTGAAACGGGGTAGTACAGTTGATTTTGCTATTTATAGTTAATGATTGTACATAGATGTACAATATTAAAGTGTAAAAAATAAACAATAACTTGCATGCATTATGCTTGCTTCCCAGGTTCAATATTTTATTGTGATTTTGTGCGATGGGTATCTCTACCAGTATTACAGCAACAAGCATGAATGTTTACCTAAACCTATCAATAAAATCATGGTATTTAAATAAATTTATGTGTTAATGAGAGAAAAATATGGCCGCGAGTCCGAGAGACAATGGAAGTTCTTGTACAAAACACATCTGTTTTGGAATAGGCTTTTTAAATGATTGATCAACAGGGATCGACTACTAAACGGTCTAAACAATTAGTCTCGAGAGATTAATAGAATATAAAAGTAGTTGTAAGTTATTCACTTGATTCTAGTCAATTTTTATGTTGTTTATTTTCATATCACTAAAATAAATTTTTTACGGTGCCTTCTAATATCTTATGGGAGCAAATCCTAATCGATCCACTATTGTCATTGACAATAGTGGATCGATACATTTTCAATTCGACTAGATGAGTCAGGCCGCTTCACTCGTACATCATCTTGGCTTCTTCACCTCCGAGACGCGGAAGTGACGTAGGTAGCTACTGGTGTAATACGACGGCTGATCACATTAATATTATTTGTATTTCATATTTATAAATAAATTAATAAGACAAACATAAGATTTTAATTTTATTTATTAAATACCTCAATTAGGTAATACAAAATAATTCAAAATTAAGTATAAAATTAATTTAAAGTAGGAATGACTGAATAAATGCCAGGAGAAGAGTTCATTTTATATACGTTTCTATCTCGAACTCGCTATTTAATACTATTATTTTATATATGAACTAGAGAGCTTTTGAGTTCAATTAAACTTTTTAAAAGTACAGCTTAAACTGAGGATTATTGCCGATATTTATAAAACCCTTACTTGTAACTTGTTCTGAAGAGGTTTTCATTCTAAACATATAGGTCAAGAATGTATCATCTACTATGTCAAGTGCGTGCGAATCGTTTACAGCAATAGTAAATATAATTTATTACGTCTCTAGCTATTTCCTTAGATACTACAGTAAATAGGCAATTTATTACACGCGATGTTATGTCAGTTCATAATAAACTATATAAACATAACTATGTTTATTATTATTATATAAAACCTAAACACTACGCGTGTTTGAATACTCGAATACGACTTATAAGCACACTAGAATATAAGGAATTACACACAATCATTCATATTTACTTATAAATCTGATTTTCATTCACACAACAATTATCAATCTATGCAATCAAGTCAATCACGCAGTAGAGTACAGAATCGTTCGCGGAAATATACGTAGACAGGAAAGTCTGTGATCATATTCGAGTATCCCTTACAACTACACCACCTACAAATTGTAAATAAAAGTATTAGATTATCTCATTTTAATACATTTTGGTAAAGTCACTCTGCGTAGTTGATTAGATCATTTGGCCAATTAAACTTAAATATACTTACTTATAATTGAATTATCGACAAATATATCATCGGTAATACATGCATTGATTGAGATTTGGTACACAACTAACAGTGCATTTGCATGATTCACTTAAAAGGTATTATTATCTATGTGAAACAAATAATTTTGTACCTAGTGTATGCAAAACTACAGAACAGGCATTCCAATCGACGCCTTAGCAGAACCATGAACATTTTATGAAATAGAAATATCTTAGGTTTGCGCGATCACTACACATTATAATAAAACAACTTTTAACCGGATTAATCGCGTGTATTATTGGTTTTTTGTTTTTCCTGACGTTTCGATCACTTTGCAGCGTTCGTGGTCGCAGGAGGACTGTCACTAATAATACACGCGATTAATCCGGTTAAAAGTTGTTTTATTATAATTTTATGAAATATTTGCACATGAATGTGAATAAAATAATTATGTTATCATATAAAACTTTACACAAGGAAAATATTTTATAAAAGATATAAATAAAAGGCGATTAACATGTGTGTGAAAATAAAAACTATGTCAAAGTGACCGTCTTAGTGATTTGCGTACGTAAATTTAAATATTATTAAAAATTTATTACGGTCCCACGATATACAACACAGTAACGTAGTACGTTGCAGGTAAGCCAGTTTTGAGATATTGTAATTATACTAACTTACGTATTTGCAGATACTTATAAATCTACATCCAACACGATATAATAAAAATCTTCACTGCACTCTGTCACACAATTGAATGAGCAATGTTATATAGACAACTCATTATTACTATTGATATAGTCTTAATAAATCTGATTTACTTGATAACCTTATTTAACAGTATTGCTATATGCATAAACAGTCAGCATCAAAAGTGAAATTAGTTATTGTAGAAAACTTCATAACGAAGAAGTCTGTAGAGCAAATGCCTCTTCTTCTCATAGAGATAAGAAAAAGCCTTTTAATACACAACAAAATCAATTACTATAGAATAGTTTTTTTTAGGACATTGGAGCTCATCTAAACACTATAACAACTTCTTTGGCCATGAAGTAGACACAACAGTTAAACACAAGGAGTTTTTAACTAATAACAATAGTTAAACACTCACGGGACAGTGAAATCTACAATAATCACAAAATTAAAATATGTAGTTTTCTATCTACAGATGCACAGATTAGTAAGAAATTCTAAATTTGCTGACTTTTGATGTCGACCATTTTTTTTTCTTATAAAAACAATGGTGTTGTATACCGTGTGACTGTGACTATAGTGACGTATTGACCAGGTCTGGTTCAGTCCGTGTCCCGCTGGTGCCGCGGCAGCGTGTGTCGGCGTTACTTCTTCTTGCTCTTGCCGAGCGTCAGCGTGTGGTGCGACTGCACGGTCTGCTGCTTGCGACGGTTGAACTCGATCGTGTCGTCCTCGATCTTCTTGCGGAGCTCTTCTAGGCGCTTCTTCTCGTCTGTATGGTCTTTCTTGAGTTTGTCGAATTTCGCATGTAACTGGAAGAATAATGTATACAGATGATAAGATAAATGCAAAGATATTAGAAGGAAAGAGATATGTTATGTGTTTCAAAATGTACGAGAACCTAGCGATCCACTTTTGCCCCTCCATAGAATGAGCACAACGTTATTATTGGCTACTCACGCTAAATAAACCAAATCCACAATGTTAGTAGCCAATCATGCCCATCGTAGATACTGCCAACGTAAAAATATTTAATCAAATAGACCATGTAATTGTCGATCATTGTTATCGATATTCTATATAACATTGAAATATATAGTGTGCTAGATTCACAATAGTTTCCGTTTTCAGTTTCAATCATAATTTAATAGTTTAAAAGATAGAGGGTATAAATAAATTTAACAAATTTACTATGCACCAACAAATAGGAAATAATTCACAGATTAATTATTATCATTAGATATTTAAGACTAGCTGGGTGGTGTATCCGAATGGTAGATAGACTATACTATTTCTCACAAATCTAGCTATAATATAAAAAATATTTTTTTGAAATCCGACTGGCAGTTCCAGGGATTAGCGCTCTTAAATAAACATACAAACAAACAAAAATACTCTTCCGCTTTAAAATATTAGTATAGATTAATACAACTTATTCATAAAAAAGTTATACATATCATCAATATTCTACGATTACTATCGTAGATTATCGATAAATGTATTACCGTCTGCAGTCTGCACGATCACATCACCAACGATTCTCTATTCAAATTTTCAAAATACCGATCGCACCACGCGACGCGTGTGTTTATTGAGAGTATCGGTCGCTGTTCTTTATATTACGTTTTTTATTGATCGATTGCTAGTATAATTAGTAGATAAGAAGCAATGTATTTCGTACAAAAATACGAATGTCGTCTTGTTCCATCAAAGCAAATGTAACTTAGTAAATATAACAAGAATTTTTAATTTATTGTTAATTTAGTTAAATACAACAAAATTCGTGTAATTATATATCATAGGTGATACCTTCCATAATAAAGGTATTAAAATCACTTAGATTTTTGCAGTATATCACCGTACAACACCGCATTTTCTCAACATTTCTTGAACGTGGTCAAATGTGAACTGATCTATTGGAAACGGCCATTTTTCCCGACGTGCGCAAATTGCTCTTATCGCGATCACGCGGACACGCCCACTTAACATTTCTCGTCCATTCTTATTTCTATGGATAAATGTATATAAATTATTGTCGATCTACGACTGACAATCATAGAAATATTAAAATTTGCAATTACGTCGTAATTGCAAATTTTTTGCTAGAACTCTATACGATCGTCAGACTCGATCGAGATCGACCAAACACTCAGACCCTGATCTATTTATTTGTCGATATCCACTGCCTCAATGTAGCTGACTAAAGAGCAAAACTTATACATTTACTCCTTAATTTATAAATCGTCTCTAAAATCTGTTGTAATTTATTTCCATTGAGATTAAATGAGACGGATAAAATAAGAATGTCAGATAACACAAGAGTGGCCTATCGTTTGGAAACTACAATTATGATCAATTGTATCACAGTAATACTAATAGCGTCGAGGAGTGGTACCTCTTTCTCGGCCTCCTTGAGCTCGGCCTCCTTCTCCTTGACGCGCTGCACGAACATCTGGCGCATCTCGTCCTCCTTCTGCTGCAGCTCGGCCACGTGCGCGCTGCGCTTCTGCTCGAACGTCTGCTGGAACGACACCTGCACACCAGAAGTCACATATTAGATTGTAAATATATGAGAAGTGATAGAATAAGAAAATATGCAAGTTAAAAAAGCACCTACGATTCCTAGAGTTTAAATATATATTAAAAAAAAAACAAGAAATCTAAAACACCAGATGGGATAACTAATGCAATGGAGGTCAGCTAGATACAGATGGACACATTAATTTTTGTCCACAGTATAATTTTTCATGACAAATATCAATCTACCAATTCTGATAGCACTGATTTATGATCAAAAAGTATGTAAATAACTGGCCAAAGGGTTTTGGTAATCTAGATACCCTCCGAGATATATACATAAAAATCTTGCTAAGCTTTTCTTAAGGAATTGGGGTAGATCGGAGTTTTATTAGATTGAATAAGTAATCTATTCCCAACTTAAACGTTAAACATAACCGAAATTGTGGAAAATATACTGTTATACTAATACAAATTAATAATACTGACAGGTTTATTATCGGCGTCGACATCGGTGAAGCCCATCTGCTGCAGCCGGCGGCGGCGGTACAGCTCGTAGTGCCTGGCGTGTGTCTTCTCGCGGAGGTCCTCCATGTTGGTGCGGATCAACATCTCGCGCAGCTTCACGAAGTCGCAGTGGGACTCGTTCTCCACTAAAATGAGAGAGTTCAGGGTTAAACTGGGGTTATATTGTAATTACTACACTTATTGCCTTATTGATTTAGTTGACGTAATCATATTCTTCATTCGATATTAGGGTAACAAACAAAATTAGATATTTTTTGTTAGGGAATTCTCAGTAGCTGACTGAAGTATATAATTGTGCCCCGTAGATGGCAGTGGGCTCACCACTTATTACAATAGAACTAAATAAAGTAAAAAAAAATTGTGGAAAGAAAAATACGGTCGTGAGCAGGATTCGAACCTGCGCCTCGCGGATAAATACTCCAAAACTTATTGGTGAAACTTGTGTGTACTGCATCTCTATCTATCTTCTGGAAATAGGCAAGATATATGTATGTACATTTGCACTAGAGAAGAATAAATTTTAAGTTATGTTGTTAAAATACAACACAATTGTTGTTTGGTGGATCTTATCTACTAAAAAGGCCATGCCTAGTAGGAACCGTGATCAACTCAATGCAATGAAACAATCTAGGCTAGTCTCCCTTAACATCACTAGCATTGTATCATGAAGAGTGAATGCACCATAAACATACCTTGTACAGTCCCCCAGGGGTACTGTCGCGCGCGTACAGTCTTGTTGCCGATCTTCACGAAGTCCGTGGAGCCGACCACCGCGAACGGAATGTGCGAGTTCATGACACTGTTCACCTCCGTCACCGACTCGTCGTCTACGGGGAACTGGTAGATCTCCACAGAGTTCGCTTGCAGCTCTTGCATTATTTTAGACTGGAAAAGAAAAATATTTTATTTAT
This sequence comes from Xylocampa areola, assembly GCA_935421205.1. Taxonomy (NCBI): domain Eukaryota; kingdom Metazoa; phylum Arthropoda; class Insecta; order Lepidoptera; family Noctuidae; genus Xylocampa; species Xylocampa areola. The sequence goes on along the minus strand of OW285216.1, from coordinate 18,075,370 downwards.
TTATGGTTAAGATTGATAAAGCTAACAGACTAATAAGGTCTTCAAATATGATTTATAGGTGACATGAGTTGCTAGTTTCTTTTAAACTTTGTAACCAACTCTAGGAATTTTGCCTGTTTTGTGGTTGCGTTTACAAACACAAATATAATTTATGCTAAAATTCATTTAAGAAGTAATAGGAATTTTTTAACCCTCTGCTGAGACCTCCCAGAATTTTATAAGCATCTTACTAAGTTTCATAACGCCTACGTTGATCTTATTACATTAAACCGTCGGTCACGGGTGTATTAGTTAATGACGGTCGCAAAGACAAGTCTAAGGCCTGCAGAGGGCTTGTACAGTCAACCGCACATATGTGGTAACAATATGACATTGACAGCGCCTTTATGTCGTAGCAGTAAGAACGGTTTTTGTAGTCAAGTGTTACCATTGATGTGCGGTTGACTGTACAACTGCTGAAACTAGTTTGGATCTTATATTATAGTTAGATTCTAGTCATTTAAATAAATTATTGCTGTGTTCCAGTAGTACAGTGTCATACTCGTGAGACTCATGAAAGAACAGGAACTTATCTTACTTGACAACAGGATCTTATTTGACCAATTCGATTCATGTACAAAGTAAATACTGTAATAATGTTTAATGTGAAAGTCCAGTAGGGAAGTGGAATAGAATTATACTTGCAAATGAGTAGTAGGTAACTCAGCATTAGCTCTGTGGTACACCACACCAATACATTAGTCTGCAACTGGCTTACTATTAGCCATTTAAGAACAATATTTACAGATAAATCTTTCGAACGCATAAGCACATGCGTAGTTAATTCTTAAAGAGCAGAGCGTCTGAAGTATTTATGCACGAGGCGCAGGTTCAAATCCTGCGCCCGACCGTATTTCCGAAGCAAAAAGTATATTAATTATAAAATAAATGGGGTTTGATCATGGCAATTATTCGGCGAGCAGTAATAGCCTAGTGGTATGAGCATTGATCTGGTTGGAGGAGTTGAAAAAAAAGGTTGCATGTTCGAAGCCAAAGGCACGTACCACTTTTAGTGACCATGAGGATTGAGGGTACTACCTACAAAAATAATAAGGCCTAATCAGAGGTCTATGGGCGGTTCAATCATATAGTACGTGGCTGCCGGCATGGAGTTTCTTGCCGGCTCTTCTCCATAAGATCAACGCCTTGGAACCGTGCACCTAGCTTTGACTTTTCATAAGTGCTTGTAATATGGCCTATTTGAAATAAAAATCTTTTGACTTTGACTTTGACTTTGCTCACCCATTTATGGGCGCGACATCGATGACACCATTGACTTGAAACTAGTACAGAAATGGGCGCAGGAGTTATGTCACTCAGCACCCCTATTATAATTACTTATCGTTTTTCAATGTGTTTTCTAGTATATTAGATTCTAAAACTAATTTGTTTATTAATCATACGATATGAGAATTATTTATTGTTAATGTCGTACATAATGTTTCTATGCCAAATCCCTTAAATCACACTATCTAAGAACACAAGGTCGCTCCTGCTGTCATTTTTTCTAGCAGTTGTTTAAACAAAAATCGTGCCTAGTGAGCACAAGAATAACTTCAATAGTAATTGACAAGCATGTAGTACTGACTCACACTACAATAATACATTGTAATGTATGAATCACCCGACATGAATTACATATGAATCTTTAACATGTAAACGTGAATGAAGCTTGTACATTAGCAAGCCCTTCATGCTCACAATTAGAATAAGGCATATGTATGTTAAAAATAAATGCATTTATATATATTTGTTAAAAACGGAAATGTTGCACAATAGCATGGATAGTCAATGAGACGCTTTATAGTTTGGAAACAACCAATGTGTAGAGATATGGGAATCTTTTACCAACAATAGGTAGTCGTAACTACGACAATGTTGAGATATTCATTAATTTATTTCTAGGACAACAACAAAAATAAAAATTAAGAGCTAGAACTAATAAGTTAGCTTATTCTGCACATCATAAATAATATAGAAGCACCCTGTGTCATTTCTAATAACGAATCCGTTGTTATTATTGGAGAACTCTTGTCTTTAGTGTTTATGTATGATAACATGTGTTACTATTATAATAAGATAAAGAAGTATAAATAATGCTTAGACAAAAAATAAGTTAATCAGGCCAAGAATTGATGATGAAGAAAATAGACGAAAGTTGATAGATTAATTAATAGAGACTTCATTATCACCTTAAAAATAATAATTCAATAATGATGTACCTTGAATTTCTGCAGTTCCGTCTTCGAGATGGTGTCAGCTTTGGCGATAATGGGGATGATGTTAACCTTCGTGTCCAGCTTCTTCATGCATACTAAGTCGATGGACTTGAGGCCATGACCTGCAAATTGAGAAGTTAGATTAAGATTCAGTTTATAATGTTACGTGTTTACTTTCCTCCAGTCCTGTAAAAGACTTTAAGTTAGTGTATTGTTCTATTTAATTTATTGTGACTGTTGGTGCAAGAAATATTAAGAAACTTAATTTCTTCCTCATTTCAGCTTGTTAAATAAACTGCTTCTAACATAGTAACTGTACATTTCTGACATAATTAATTCAGAGCAATTACACTTTGTTTCCATGACCAAGTGTTTTCAAAAGATCTATTTACAGAAATAAAATCATATTATAATTTATCATTAAGAATACATAAAAATAATTATTAAAAAAAAAAACATTAACGTATTCGATAAATTAGCCTGGTTTTCTTTCCACAAGAAAAAAGAATGGAGACCTTTTAATTGTATGGACATTTATATGGTGGACCAATTATATTTATATTATAATACTTGTGTATTCCCTGAATGAAAAACGGAACATAATCTCGTAGCTATGTGACAATGCATACGGCGAGATATGCACCACCGTAGCGTAACGTACGACATACGTGCTGACACCCGTTATTACTCACTCCTTATACAACTTCATTATACCATTTACCAAATACCTGATTCAAGTAGAAAGTTATGTTCATGGTTCAAGCATTCAGTAAGTTGTTTGTAATCCTTTGTATCGCCAAGGGTTTAGTGGTTATTAATTATTTAGGTATAAAGATTTTAAAGAATCTTCGAACATCTAGGTCTTGGACAGACAAGTGCTGACTGGGGAAGTAGCTCCACGTTGTAGAAAATCATATACAAATAATAATGTTTTTAGGTTTAGTTATTAGGGAGACTGTTTTTTGTTCCATTGGTACCAATTTTTTTATGTGATTGAATTTGCCCCCTGCAAACGAGTGGACGGATCGCTGATGGTAAGCGATTACCGCCGCCCATGGACACCCGCAACACCAGAGGAGTCACAAGTGCGTTGCCGGCCTTTTAAAAAGGAGTACACTCTTTTCAAGATCCTACCTAATTTGGTCTATTGCCGGCGACTTCCCATAAAGGGTTGTCAAAGCGCAAGTGATACCTCTAGTGTTGTAAGCGTATATTAGCAACCGTTTACCAACAGGAGGACCGTAAATTTGTTATCTAATTTAAGAGAGCGCATGTCCTTACATGTCATGTGCGACATTTCACATACCACTACCCAAAGTCTCATTAAATTATAATATCATACGTAAATTATAATAAATCAAACCCAGTCAACAGTCTAGTACTGTTTAGTGAACATCAAGTAAACGTCCAATTAGCGTCAAGTTACGCGTTCGGAACATGCGGCGGCGGCCACGCATCACATAGGTACATTGGTGCGCATGCGTTCTGTGCCATTTGTTTACATTCGACTGCACTGTATACACTGCAGTGGAATTTGGAATTTTAAGCGCTTCCTCTATCATATTCTACGGGTTTCCACTAATTACTAATGTGGCGAATATTTCAAACAGTTGTTTTAGTTGTCTTCTAATTATTGTGTGGTTGCTGAACAACCTAGTGTCATAGCTTAAATCTCCCGCGAGCCCGTAGGTCTCTGACATGGCTTTACATGGTGTTCTGGTTTCCTCATGATGTTTTTCTTCACTTTTAGAGCACATGACTACGAAGTCAGTGTGTTTTAAATTTGAAATTGCTACATTTGACTTCAAGTCCAATGGTTTATAGATCATACCACTAGGCTATCACTGCTAAGTAAACTTATTGATAACAGCGACATTGCTAGCACAAGTTGCTAGCGTTGTATCATTTTATGAGAAAGTTTCGTGATTAAACAAAACATTTTTGACAAACAGCTGAAAAGTTATTGTTTTAAAAATTATACCGAGTCCCGTGAATAAAATAGCAGCCATAAAACTGTTAAGAGGAAACAACAAATATAATCCGCTTGATTTTCCTTGATCGTAGTTAAAATACAAATTCAATATTCAATCCGATCTCGTTTATATGTATCATGATTCCCGTTACCCAGTCTATGGGGAGTGCTATGGAGAATTCGAGGCCATCAGTATTGTATGCCGCGCGCGCCCTGAATAATTCTATGTTTTGTTCGTATGCGCGTGTCAAGGACAGCTCGTAAAAATGTCAAACACTGGGCTATCAGCCTACTGCACTACACCAATATAGTAGTGAAAGTAAATATTGTAATAGTAACCCGAAAATAAATTACGGATGTAAAAATAATAATTGTAAAACAAATAAATGATTAAAATAATAGAATGGAATTTATACTGTTTAAATATACAGGATAAACATTTATTATCAGAACAACATTACTAATAACTTGGATAGAATTAGGTTAAATAAATAGTTAGTGTTTCACAATGATAAATTCATTACGTTTAAAATAGATGATTGAAGAGACCCCAGGATCTTGGGAATGTTTGAATTTATAATTAATAAATATAATGAAGCTGTTTGTTTTTGAGTTTGTTTGAATGTGTTAATCTCTGGTAGTTACCAGTCGCATTTGAATAATTATTTTAAATTTGATAGCCCATTTCATTGAATTTTTAGGAACTCAGTAAAACAAAAAAAAAAAATGGGGTTGAAACCGCAGAGCACAACTAGTATGATATCATATATAGTTATTTAATAAAGTTATTAATATCTCTAGATTTAAAATTACTAATATTAAAGAGAGATGTTTTACCATTGTTATTTCTTTTTTGCGTAATGAACATAGTTACAGAGAAAGAGGTGTGTCAGAATCAATAGTAACTGCCTACCCCAATAAGAAACAGGTATGATTGTATGTATTTACATTATCATCATTCAGTCTAAATTCACTCAATATTTAAGGTAAAGAAATAAGGAGTACAAAATAAAAATGATGAAATTAATAAAAAAATAAAAAAGCATGCCTTTTTCTTTATTTCACACCTTTCATGTACCATAGCTACTATATTTTCAATCTTAATAGGCTATGTTACCCAGAAAAGTATAAGGATTCCAATGATACCCCAAACATCCAAATTGGTTCACACATTTAGAAGTTATGGTGAATTAAAGAAACTCACAAACACACATACATAAACACTAAAAACATAACACTCCTTTTTTGGGCAGTCGTGTAAAAAACAAGCAACTTTTGACTCACCAGTAGGACAAATGAAGTACAAACAGACATGCAGCCTGCTGTCATGATACTGAGGCAGAGCACGCTTGATCTTGAGCTCCTCTTGCAAGTATGCCTCAAACTGAGCATCTATGTAGTCCACCACCGCCTTGAAACTGTCCTCTTTGTTCACCTGGTCTCCATAACCCACCGTGTCACAGATTGTCAGCTGTTAAGTAATTATAAGTTATGAAAAATTGCACATTCATTATCAGAGTAATAATTTGGACTATGAATTTTTTTACAAAATAGTTGATCACTAGCTTCTGCCTGTGAAAGAAAGAAAGAAATTATTTATTTTAGTCTCAGTGCAGAACTTATACTAAAACAATAGTAGTTAGTGACTACATGGACTTCAAAATTGGATCCAGTTGGGATATACCCTATGTGTTAATTCAGGTTATTAACTATCTGTGTGCCAAATTTCATCCAAATACGGTAGGTATAATTATGTATTTTAGTATATTGGTATGATAATAATTATTTATTAATTGAAATCAAAGTACATTTTAGAAAACAACCAGTACATTACCAAAGAGACTGGTTGACTTTAGACTACATGATAATATATTTATACCTAAGTAGATTTATGAGACAAAGAAACAAAAAAATGACAAGTACATACCTTTAGTCTTACACTACTCTCTTGCAGTTCATATGTGTGCGCCTTCAACTTGACAGTGGGCAGGTTGTGGGGACTTGGCACAGACTCAAAGTTAGTATTGAACAGAGAGTCCATCAGTGTTGATTTACCCAAGCCAGTCTCACCTAGACATAGTAAATTAAACAGTGTTATCATTGTACAGCTTTCATTTTATGTGTCTAATATATTTTCCTCCACAACTCATTAATTAGAACACCCACAGCAGTCACTTGAATCGAATGAGGTCGCAAGCGAAACACTAACGATGGTATAGATAACGTATGTGGGTGACGGTGATTAACTGAAATACAACAATTAGTCATGATTGGCTTACCTATGCACAGGATGTTGAACACGAATCCGTTCTGGACGCTCTTGTTCACCAGCTGGTCAGGCAGGCTGTCGAATCCGACGTGCCCCGACAGCTTCAGGGTTCGCATCAGCGTCTCCATCTAAAATTAATCACATATCTCCACAATACTGACTGAATTCACGCAACCAAGTGCTCGACCTGACGCATTTACGAAAGAAATGTAATTGACGCAATTAACGTCCGCACTCGCAATGTTTGTTGTTTGTACACCGGTGTAAAGGAATGTTATATTTACTATTCTATATCGATAATAAACACAGCAACGGATTCAATAACCATTTTTATCGGAAGAGCAACGCCCTTAGCTTCAGTTTTCTTTATTAAAAAGTATTAGTACAGCTTCTTATTACTTGCTGCTCAAATGCCTCTACATATATAAACAAATTCCACAACAACAGAAACATAATTATTGTGTTCAAACAGAAATAAATTAATTTCACTCACTTTTAGAGGCTTAACGTCGATCGCCGCCATGTTTACTTTTTGACTGATTTCAATGAAATGACATGAACTAAGCTTCACTTCATTTCGCATTTGCACTAGTGACTAATTTCATAGCAGTGTTTCAATATTACCAACATATTATGTATGAAATGCAATCATTTCCAATTCATGCTATTTATAGTGGTAATATCAATTTTAAAGAATATTAAACGTAAACTAGAAAATTAACTTCATAAACATTTACTAGTAAAAGTGTTATTAATCCTGGTCATACTGCAACCGGAATGTTTAAATAATTGCCATATACGAAATAAAAGCAAACTTCAGGATATTGAATAACTCCAAAAAATTATTATTTGTATTATTTTTATAACTTTATTTACGCTTTGATTTTGAGTTTTGACAAAGTTGATCAAACAAATTTGACTTGTAGCTCAGTAGCTTCAGTATATGTCAGTTTCAGAAGGTTTCAGACATAATCTCAGAATAATAATTAATATCTTAGCAGGCATAATACTCTCCACCAACGCCAAATATTACTAGTCTGTTTATTAACAGACTACTGAATTACTTTACCTAAGTGTTACCCTTACTTGTTTAGTAAACATTAACGTGCGCACAAGTTTTGTAAGACCGTTTATCTAAAATAGTCAAACGTCTGAACAGACAATTTATTTTATGTAGGTACGTTTTTTTATTTTGGGATGGGTTTGCTATTGACTCTACTCTAGTCTTTCATTTGGTATAATTTTATTTTTCTACCATTATAATAAAAGTGTCAAGCACTTTGGTAGAATTGTGATGGTATTATCTAGAAAACGATCAACGGCAACATCATCAAAATCCAAAATGGCAGAATGCGACTTTGGCGTGTTATCATGTGAGCCGAAGTAATAATGTTTTCTTGAATTTTATGGTCGTGAGTGGATTTTAAAATTGTGTATCAGTGAATTGTGACGAAATAAACCATGGCGGACTTAAAATCGCCGCCATTTAGTGATATCAAGAGACCTGAGGAGGTAGTCAGGATGACGACGAACGATAGCCTGAAATTCGCTGTTCTTATCGGGCTGATTGAAGTCGGACAGGTGACCAACCGGGAGGTGGTGAACACCGTCCTGCATCTGGTAAGTCGTCACGTAACTTCGCTCGCCAGTTGCACCATAATTGCTTAAGTGCATCGACGTGAAATCCTATTAGATTCGTCTTAGAAAGGTTATTGGATTAGAAACTATGTATTCAGAAGATTTTATTCATATCTTGTTAGTTTAGTGATTTATTGTGAATTTTATCACTTATGCTAATTATCAACTACACCAGCGATTATGCAGTAGCGTGTTCTCGGCCGAGAGCCGCGTCTATTTTCATTGTTTTTATCGATCGCGTTTGGTCGTGAATCGCAGGATCGCGCGGCCAGCCTCGAGGCAGCGGCCGGCGAGTGATCTATGTTTGTTTTGATATTCGACTGCCGGCCATACATACTTTCACGGCGAGGCTCTAGAAGGCTACTGAGACTTCTAACCACCATATGAAGCTGTATTGTTGATTATTTAAGGTCTAAGCAATCACTGTGATAATTGATGCGTAAAATAATGACGTGGTTTTACCTTGAATTTTTAAACAAACTCACTGGTAATATTCTCTAAATACAGCTGAGAAATCGCAGTTACAGCGATGCAATCCTGCGCATTGCATTAATTGAAATAGCCTTCTTGTAAGATTATCCACCGGAGGGGTATTCGAATGTCGCTACAAAGTTTGAAGTTGCACAGAAGTGAGATTAATTATGCACATCACATACCTACACAAATGCATACAAGGAATCACTCATAGTAATGACAATGGATGTCTTGGAGCTGCGAATGTTTTACCTCCTACCCAGTCGTTATGGAAATAATAATTATAGGTCATAATCAGTACAGTTGAACTTATCTATTTAGTTACGTAGCTACTACTATCTGTCCATTATATCAATTAATTATCAATATTTGAATCTATCGTAAAACACCAAACCGCATGACGCTGGTCGTTATATACCAATTTGTAGTACATTTGATGGTAAAATAAATAACATGTAACGAGTCCCGCCAAAAAACTGCGCCTGCGGTGTTTTCCCGCTCTAATTTACGTCAAATGGTCATGCCTCGGTACGATTTATGTAGCTACATAACCCATTCAAGTTATAATCAAGCCTTCTACATCTATTGCGATCCCCAAACTATACATATTTAGCTTAGTGATCGCAGAAGAGATAACAAACTAGAACACACAGTTTCAGGAAATATAGTATCACCCAAAACCTTCGCTGATTATGGGGGTCGATACCGCAAAGAAGACAGGCTGCAGATAATGTGAATGTCACTTACAATGATTTGGGACCCTATCTTTCTTCATATAAATATAGTATCACCCAAAACCTTCGCTGATTATGGGGGTCGATACCGCAAAGAAGACAGGCTGCAGATAATGTGAATGTCACTTACAATGATTTGGGACCCTATCTTTCTTCATATAAATATAGTATCACCCAAAACCTTCGCTGATTATGGGGGTCGATACCGCAAAGAAGACAGGCTGCAGATAATGTGAATGTCACTTACAATGATTTGGGACCCTATCTTTCTTCCACATGATGAACTTCGCAGACTTCTTTTCCTTTAGAACAAAGATAACGCATAGTTCTCGTGCTTTTTATACGACAACTAAGTGTAATTGTGCAAATTACAGAACAATACGTTATTAGTGTTTTTGTTTTAGTAGTTGTGGCGAGACGGGCGAGTCATTCGATACCTAGCACAACGTGTACTTTTATCATGATTAAGTAAGTAATCCACCAACTGCGGTCCGCGACCGGTAGTAACTCGTCTGCTTTATAATTCTGGCTATCGATTAGGTACATACTACAGTTGGCTTACCTAAAACTACTATGTCAATAGAAAGTTACGACAAATCTTGCCCATTTCATTGCGACATCGCGTGTTTTTAGGTTTTCATATTTCAAAAGTACAGAACGGAACACTTATGGATCATAATTTTTTGCCGGTCCGTCTGTCTTTTTCGTTTGGAACGGGTAGCCGATCGGTGGTATCCAGGTGTACCTCCATCAAAATCTTCCCGTTGACATATTATCCTGAAATATGGCTAGAATTGAAGTCTCACAAGTAAAGGAAAAAGTCTGAAAATCGTTATTTTGTTGTTGTAGGTATCACATATAAAAAAATAGCGAGGGTCCTATTCGCATTTGGCTGGTATATTTTTTATTAGAACATATACATATATACATTTTACATTATTACAAAAGACAGTTAAAGTTAATTTTAAAACAACAAAAAAGTAATTTGTCCATCTGTTCCATTTCGCAAGGAACTTGTATGTCTTCCTTCGACTTGATAAGTAATTGAAATGTTCGTCTCATCAAGTTTCCTAAAGAATGTCAACGCAATGAGTTTAAATTGAAAGATCAGATTTTATTTAAATTGTACCTACCTTCAGCATATAATTCTACAAAGAAATTCTGAATTGAATAATTTCAGTAAAGTATCTTACATCAATGCTGATAATCTCCTATCAAAATTTATTTGAAATTCTTTTAACTTAACACTTAAAGAATCTAATTAAATAAAAACGATAGATTCCATCGAGGGTAAAAATCGTAGAATTGATTATTTATTGACGCATTGTTGATTTCCAACTTGTATAATTGCAGCGACGTAATTTCTCTGAACGTACTTGACCGCGACCTTGCTCTATGCAGCTAAGAACCATGTTTTTCCCCTCGACTAGTCTGGCCACTTCAACATATATATCTGTAGATACGATACCGTTTCTTTTATTACCTACTTGCTTAACCACAACTTATTTGTTATTTTTTTATTGCATAATCTAAGTATGACAGTACTTGGTTAAACCTGTTTTAAGGTAACTTTTGGGTACTGGTCTTATTGTCGTTATCGTTTGTCAGGTTTCGGAGATAAGATAATATTAATTAACTGGATCTGGTTGTTACATACTTGGAATTCAGACTTTCAAAGTATGTAACAACCAAATTGTATAATTAGTGTTATTTACGCCCGAGCGTAAATAACACTAATTATACAATTTAAAAATGTAGCTAAATATACCCGTCAATACGTTTACGCGAGTAATCAATGGTGGGTTTAAAACAAGAGGTGAACTAGCGTGGTCCGGATATAATTTTGCTCGGAATGGCGTTGCTCAAAACCAATTAAATGTGACCCGCGCCCGGAATATAAGTAATCTCCATCCGCAACGGGTTAATGGGCTGGCACACGAGACTAGCTCGATTAATAAATACGTGGTACAGCTTAATTCCTAATTGAAAATGATGCGGAATTCCTGGGGCTTTAGACCGAGCGCACACGAGCACTTTATTAAAATTCATTTCCTATATTATGGATATAACAAGAGTTCCAAAGTAGGAACTAACGTAAGAAGTCCTTCGTCATTTGGTTGATTACGAAGTAAATAATAGAAAATAATAAGACAAATTAAACAGACAAACGTACAGAGGAAAAAAAAACTGAGTAAACTTATGAACGGAACTCTTGAAATTAAAATATGTATGATTATTAAAATCTGTTGTAGGTCTAAAGCTATATTATATGATTTTACGGGAGGAGTAAGACTTGTTCGAAAGTAACTGTCACGAAACTCCTAAAACGATTTTTTTTATTAAAAGTGTGTAGTGCCAAGACACGAATTATGAAAGAACACGCAATTTCGACAAACTTATGGTATCCACAAAATGTGGCAACTTAGTGAATGAATTACGTCACCGTGCAAATAATGTTAGTCTGAATAAAGTCGTCGATCGTGCGCCCTCCGACTGACAGGAAATTGAAAAATTCTGTTCATTGAATCCACCTAGACCCGACAGAGAAAATACCTAGAAATTACTCTATACAATAAACTAAACGTGGAGAAATGAAAAGACTGGAATAGTTGGCAATTGTTTGACATAAATGAGATCGATGATTAATTACGGATACTGATGAACCTTAATAGATATTGACGGGCAAATAGCGTTCACGGATTCTATTTAAACGCAACCGTGAGAACCATAATGCTTTAATCTGGTAAAGATGTTGCGATACCCTTTAGTAAGCAATTTACATCAGTAATGTAGTCATTTACTTTAGCTAGAGGTAAGTGTAAGGTGTACCGAGAAAAGACGATCCGTTAAATCGTGGACTAGTTCCAGTTTGTTAAATTATGAAGGATGAGGACACACTAGGAGTTGAGAGAAAGAGAGAGAGGAACTTGGAAGCATATCATGTCACATAGTAAGTCGTCTGCGAAAAACATATTAGTTAAAAAATAATCAAACCATCAAAGTAAATTATTGACTTAAATCCAAGTCTAGAAAAGACATTAAGGTCACCTCTTCTTTCACCAGTCGACTTCACATCTACAAATGATTTACCATCAGCTTCTGAAATTGACAGCAATTCTATTCAACATTTTCGTACAGTGAAAATCGGAGCGCACTTTGCTTACGTACTCGTAACTGAAAGATCTAGATGTCATCACGTTGTGCTGAAACGAGCCGAAAGTTCCATTGAATTCTAAAGTATCAGTGAAAGGAATACAATATTTTTGTTTGAAATTCAATGGATTCGGCATATAAAAGGGAAAACGGATATGAATGCTTGTATTCATACTTTTGTGATGCTATTAGCTAGAAATATTCCCTCAACTTTGTATGGAGGGTAACAAACTCCATTTCAACGAATTTATTCTCACCTTCAATCATAAAGTCAACGCGCTGAACGAATCAATCGTTAGACGGTGTACTTAGTTTCTTATTATTCGAGTTAATTACGCTTGCGCGGTATTAACTCCTAGAAATTGAACTCGATAATGGCTAGGTGTGTAATTGTGGATGGATTTCACTCACAAGTGGCGCTACCTGTCTCGGGGTGGCGCTACCTGTCTCGGGATGGTAGCCGGTGCATTGCGTGTGCGCAGCCACCTGGCAACGGTATTGTTTATGCCCCTCGGGGTTATTGCTACCGGTTTTAAGAAAGTATTGACGCGTGCGCGGCCTTCGTCGGCCAAAACAAATGATGTTACGTAATATAACAGTTATGTATTACATTATTACCGTAAACATGTTTTAACTTTTGATGGTTTTGCTTTTTTGCATTTTTTTTGTCTACTTTGTATTGTTGTACATTTTACTGTCTAAGGAAACTAATAACAAACTATAAGTATTTTTTTCACTAATATAATAACCGGATTAATCGCGTGTATTATTGGTTTTTGTTTTTCCGTACGTTTCGAACGCTGCAAAGTATAATGTGTAGTGATCGCGAAAACCAAAGATTTTTCACTAATTTTAAAGTATTCTGATCGTATATAAATTATGGGTAATATAAAGCTAGAGTGTTGTTTTCTCAAGGGATCCGGTCGAACATTGAAGTCACACAGAAATGGCATCATAGATGAAAGTGCTAGTGGCAGCTTTATAATTAACATACAATCAGATTCTGACTGTATGTTAATTATAAATCTGACTGTCCTGTTGGTCTAGTGGTTAGTAGCCCTGACTGCTAGGCCGGAGGTCGTGGGTTCGATTCCCACCCAGGACAAATGTTTGTGTGATGAGCACGATCATTTGTTCTGTGTCTGGGTGTAATTTATCTATAACATGTATGCATTTAGAAATATATAAGTATGTTTATCAGTTGTCTAGTACTCATAACACAAGCTCTGCTTAGCTTGAGACTAGACGGCGTTGTGTGATAGTTGTGGAATATTTATTATTTATTTATTATTATTCTTAAAACAACGAGAATTAAATATGTCGAGAAAATCATTCTAAGTAAAAAGTTAACGAGGTAATGAGAAGTGGGACTACACGAGAAATGTTGAGATAAGTAGTCATCTGGGGACTTTTAATAAAACTGTATACTTTCCCTAATTCCGAGTGCTATGATATATAGTAATATCTTAGGTTTGCGCGATCACTACACATTATAATAAAACAACTTTTAACCGGATTAATCGCGTGTATTATTGGTTTTTTGTTTTTCCTGACGTTTCGAACACTTTGCAGCGTTCGTGGTCGCAGGAGGACTAAGGTGTCAGGTGTCCCAACAGTTTATTTAAAATTATTTCAGTCTACCGTACATATAATTGATAAAATTCATAAAATTATTTTGTCTCTGATACATATTTAAACTAAATCGCGACGGTATTTCCTAAGACTATCCCTGAGAAGAAATACCGAAACAAACTCAGAGGTCACAGTCGTTTTAAATTTAGAGATACAATTTTACAATTTTATCGAATTATAAACTAAAAATCAATCATCGCATCGGAACACCTTTTAGTTTATAATTCGATAAAATTGTAAAATTGTATCTCTAAATTTAAAACGACTGTGACCTCTGAGTTTTGTTTCGGTATTTCTTCTCAGGGATAGTCTTAGGAAATACCGTCGCGATTTAGTTTAAATATGTATCAGAGACAAAATAATTTTATGAATTTTATCAATTATATGTACGGTAGACTGAAATAATTTTAAATAAACTGTTGGGACACCTGACACCTTAGTCCTCCTGCGACCACGAACGCTGCAAAGTGTTCGAAACGTCAGGAAAAACAAAAAACCAATAATACACGCGATTAATCCGGTTAAAAGTTGTTTTATTATAATGCTATGATATAATACCAAAGTAGGTAGGTACTCATGACTTCTTAAGATGGTAAAACATTTCAATGTAGTCATATATTGACTTATTATACAATATATTAAGGTCATGTAATGCCCAGGTACTTTTAAAGCAACTTAGAAAAATATAGTACACTAACGGGAGGAACAGTATAATAAATATCAAGTATATGATTACAATAATGATTGGTGGTGTGATGATGATGTGATAATGTCGTTTGGCGCCTTAACAACTGCGAACTTGTAGTGTTGAGTTAAATAATAAAGTTAGTTAGAAACGATATCACCAGGCGTCACCTTTAAAACGAAAAAAAGGAACTAGAAGTTTATTACATGCGAACAAGACTTCACCAAAAAAAACTTGCAACAACACATCATTTCAAATAGAGAAGATGAAAAACCAAACCATAAATATTTGACGAAATCTCGCAACGTATAATGAACACCGTGATAAAAAAACTGAATGAGTGCATGTAAGCAAAAACATGTGAAAAGTGCTCTCTCCGATGCATTAATTAACAATATCCGATAGTGGAGTCTGGACGTGTAATGGCCTCTCTGCGGCACATGCCATGCGAGGCTGGCGGGCCGGAGGAGTATAGTGCAAAATGTACCGCGAAATAAAGGTATTAAGTATCTTAGTTTATTTGGAAGCCCGAATGTGATATGAGTAGAAATGTTGCAGGCAGTTTTTGTATATAGTAACAAAGTTAGTGACTCTCTGCCCATAATTATCCATTGTTGTTCATAAGGCTTTCCTTTAAAATATAAAAAATGACAAGTCTTTAGTCTATGCAAACGAACGGCTTCCAAATTATTAGAATGTAACAGTATAAAGACATGTATATTACTGCCTTTATTTTTGTTCTAACAAACGTAGAATGGAACAATATGAGTGTAATGATAACACAATTGTCGGCCTTTTAATATTTTTACACGTAAGAGTCCCTTCAAATTGGTTCAGAGCATTTTATACATATTTGAACGTTTCAGTAAGAAAGGTAATTCTTTCCGGGAACTCTTATGACTAGCTGTGAACGTTTTGTCGAGGGCATAGTCTGCTGGAAGATGGCGGGCAGGCGGGTCGATAGGACGTCTACGATGGCTCATTAGCCACGACTCGAGAGCATTAATTTAATTCATTAGCTGCACTTATACTTTACAATTTAGTCCATAAAGCTGAATTAGTCTCCTAATGATGTAAAGGTAAAGTCTTTATGAGTTAAATCTGAGCTTACAAACTTCACATTTTAGTAGTGTTACCCTTAAAATGATGTCAGAAGTGCTCCATTTAGGGATTAAAACATGGAAGAGGAGTTACTCCATTTCATACTTAAAACTGGCTCCCATCGCTTTTACTCTAGCTGTGGTTTCCAGAAATACAGAGTAAATTTTTCACGTGTTACTACAGATTTAGATTGTATTTATTTCTCGGAGGTATAAAAAGTGTCAGACATTGATTCAAAATTAAAATACGGAATATATTGACCTAATAAACTATTGAAGAATAACGTAATTGTGTCATGATCGCAATAAAAACGGTAATGTTTCAATAAAATATTAATTTAGACGTCACAAAGTTGGAAATCGATCTGATATCTGACCTTGGCTACCTGTATGGCGTGACTATGGCGGCAGTATCGCAGTTTGTACAGCAGTGGTCAGCGATTGATTGATCTGGCGGGTGTGGTCACAGTCCCTCGGCTCGTGAAACACTAGCCCAAACTACGGTGGCTAGGATAATTGGTTTGTTTATGGTGTACGTGTTTAAACTTCTTAGCAACACTCTGCGGTCACGTAGCTTCAAACCCACCTAATTAATTGGACCGCACCTCGAATCACAAAAAACGTGCCTGAATATACAACTGAGTATTATACTCGTGTTTTTATATTATTTTAGATAAATAATACGCTGTAGAATACTGAAAATGTACAAATCAGCCAATAAAAATTGAATTGTAACCTCTTTTCCTTAATTGGAGTTGTATTGACTTGAATGATTTGAATATGAATAGCCCAGAATGGCCCTAATTAACTGACAGAGCTAGGTGTCCGTCCACGGGGGATACAATTGAAGACATGAATACACTAGCTATGCAAATGAGAGTTGCGATGTGGCAGTGTGTGTGGGGGATCGATACCGACCATGCATCGTGGACAGTCGGCGGCTGCACTTGCACGTCCCTGTACAATCATATCGACCGATGTTGACGACACTCATTATACTTATTGCGTCGCCAAATGAGTAAAGTAACAAACAAAAAATCATGGATCAAATGAGTCATCCTAAGTTAGGGATGCGTTAAGGTGAAAAAACAATAGAGAACCCTCCCTACAGATTCTAGCGCAGAAAAAATAAACGTTGAGGTGAGAGGAACTTTTTATATTTGGTGCGAACGTGCCGCCAATCGACTGGGGCAATTTGTGTCAGCCGCCAATCTTGCTAGATAGTTCGAGGAACGTGGATTTTTCTCCGCTGTTTTGCTTGCAGCATAAGTTTTTCACTCTTCGTTGTTCGATTGTTTTCTGAGCGCGAATTCTAGGGAAATAAATTGTTAGCTCATATACTTGATATAGCGTTGGTCTGTGGCAGCGTCAATTTAGAATATGTTATATCTGGTCTACAGAAGTGCTAAAAATGGCGCCGTTCTGTTAAACAATATAAAATTGCATACACTCAACGATTGTGATCTGGTAATCCAAGTTTTTAATGCGGAACTCATTCCTTGATAAAACTCCCAAGTCGCAATTCTACGTAAGAGGAAGACTCGGGGAGCCTATTAATAGCTGGGAGCCAGTGGTATGGCTAAATCAGCACATTTAATCTCATGAATGAACTGAAAGCTAAAATATGTTGAGTGATTAAATCTTCCTACATTACAGTATTTAGCATTTTATTATGTACCTACCCTTTTATTATGTACCTACCCTTTTCACCCCAATATAATAATGATCATGCAATTGATCTAAATTGAAGTACATACATAAATTATGTAGTTGATTCTAGATAATTTTGATAGCGGTCGCTTGTAACATTAACGTGTCCGGTACAATTTGGGCATAAAGTATTAATTTTATTTGTGGTTATTGCCTGTATCCCGTCGAACCCTCGGCGTTAAATAAATATTTTATGTAAGCCCGGCGAACTGTCGTAAATACGCCTGGTTGTTTCTGCGCGCTTACGGCTAATCCTCTTCGACGTACAAATAGAGCTGTTAACTTGTTCTGCTTACTCCCTGAATAATATGCTAAGGATAAATTAGCTGCAACGCCTATAAACGCTTTATGAGAACTTAGATTTTTAATCAAGGATATAAATTGTTTATTAAAAAAATATTTACTAACAATATGTGCGAGGAAAATTCTAGTGTGATTAAATTTCTAAAAGACTGTTTATACTTTCGGACACGCTGAATTAATTACTAACCAAGCCACTATATTTCCGCTATTTCGCGATTGACTGACGACATTGAGGGCATTGAAATATTAATCGCGTTAGAAGTATGTTCAGTGGATACAATGAGCCCGGAACAAGTATTGTCATAATTATCCAGAGGTGAATATTATTTAGCGGTCGGAACCCATCCGTGAAGCGGACAAAGCCCTACCGGAGAGATCAGTTAATGAACGCGATGTCAATTTGCTTCGTCAACACGTTTTGCGCCTTCTTTTATTTTCCCTATAAAATGTCGGAAGGATTATAACGAAATTACTTAAATTCTACTCTTTATTGTACAAGGTTCGTTATTGATGATCCAAGATTTAAAGAGATGTTTTGGTGTATTAACTAGATTCCATTGGAAATTAGTTTTTATCAAGAATTACGTAATACGAGGAAGTCGAAAAGAAATGCCAATGAATAATTATTTATTAACAAGGAAAACTTTAAAAATATTCATAGTGCAGAATCTTTTTCTAATAACTAAATCATGAAGTAACACCCACGTTATTTTAACCATATTAAATTCTGTATTTTCATAATAATACTACTATTATCAGTGTCCATCTGTCGCGCTGCATGAAGGGAGTAGTGTAATTGAGTTGGTGAGTGGTGGTCATTAATGCTGGGGCTATGGTGCTTCAATTAACTGGATATCGTTCGATCGCGCCGTCACCCACTACACGTCCGCACCATAACGTTGGAGGACCTGGAGTATTGAGTCGCACTATCGACAACTACATTAAATCTAAAGTTTACAACTACCCGCTAAACGTAAATCAACTTTTCTCCAAAATTCATTTGATTGTCACTTGGTATGTTAAGTTTGTGATCAAGACCGAGATATTTTGTGTCGATTATTCTGTGATAACGAGTTTTATCCGCTACCCCGCGAAAAACAATTTATAGGCACTTTTTGCGCTGTTTTATGTTTGTTATTATTTCGTTAACGATACTGCTGACGGTGAAGTAAGATCCAACAATAGCAATTTAAGAATCTCATTTTCCGTGAGTAACATTACCCTGAAATGGACCGGATTTTTTCGTGCCCATTGTGAATTTAAATTGCCACAATGAGTACTTGGCTTTATATTTTTTAAATGTACCTATCTGCATTACTTTCAATCGTAGGTAAATAAAGCTTTACGGGATACCTGTCCCGGCGGATGTCCTCCTATTCATGAAAATATCCGCACTCACTAAGTGCTGTTGAGTGTACATTAATTCTCTCCGCTTTGTTAAAATCGTGTTACGATAACGACATTATCATTAGCATTCACAAGAATCAAAACAACATTCATAAAATGATGTCCCAGTTGGGTGCCAAAATAAATGTTATACTGTAACCTGCGTACCGGACGAATCGTAAATATAAAATACCGGCTCGGTAAACTGCAGGGTTGGCGAATTTGACGCGATAACGTTATTTATATACCGACCACCCACAGCGTAACCCCACTCCATTCCAGTTGCCGTGAAAAATATTATGATGATGCATGGAACTTTTCCATTCCATGACAACCAGCCCCACCCCACTGCTGGGCTAAAGCCTCTTCTCATACAGAAAAAGTACGATCACCATTCACCGCGCTAGCTCACTGCGAGACGGTTTTGCAGACAGTTAAATCCAGGTTTCCTCACGCTGCTTTCCTTCACCGTATTTATTGCCATAGCTATTTAATTTAGCTACAGTAAACATAAATCTGCAATATTTCCTACCTCTGATTGTTCAGTAATCGAATTATCTCGTAATTTATCGACTATTGCTTCACTAATGTCTATTATCGAAACAAACGATGCTTACAATAGGAAAAAGAAAATTGGGGGTATATTGTAACGATCACGGTAAATGAAAGAAATCGCTCTCCGACAGTTCGGATCATTTAACTCGACCGAGATATATGTTATGACGTTTATTTTAGTGATGGGAAACTGCTACCTTTTTTTGTTTTCGGAGGGCAAACTTTAGCGCCTAGTCTTTGGGGAGAAGAGAGACTAGGGAGTGTGGGATTTTTACCTCACTAAAATCACACCGGTGGTCAGCACTTTAAGGGAAGCTCCGGGTCTTCTGAAAAGACCAGCTCCGGGGCCTCGCCTGTGAAACGCCTGTTGCACAGGGGAGGTTCCGGAGTGCACAACACCGGGGTGATTGTGGGAAACTGCTACCTTGAAATATAACAGCGAAATTATTCAAGCGTTCGGTTAATAAATTAATTTTAAACAAAAAATGAAAACCGCCTTCAAAAATCTACTACACTAAAAAGTTTAAAATAATATGAAAATTTGCTTATAATAAAATAATTTTAAAAGAACAATATATAATAATAATCTGTTAATTTTGGAGTCGGTGCCTGTACTGAGAGAGGGTTATTGTTTTCCTCTTGTTAGTCACTTATGTTCGTTGCGCTGTGGTTATGTTACCGGCCTTTGTATCTGGTTGTAAACCCCATATACATCAGGCACCGACTCCAAAATTAACAGATTATTATTATATATTGTTCTTTTAAAATTATTTTATTATAAGCAAATTTTCATATTATTTTAAACTTTTTAGTGTAGTAGATTTTTGAAGGCGGTTTTCATTTTTTGTTTAAAATTAATTTATTTTAGTCTTTTTAGTTTTAAGTGTGTTATATATATATTGTATAGGTCATATATAAGTTTGTATACTTCATAAATAAGTTAATTTAGAAATTTAATAATATGGGTAGGCTTTCGAAAGCCGCTAGGACTTAATTACTGCATCGGTGAAATGTTTGTGTACAACATTGAAAACTTCTGCCTACCCCATCGGGCAATACAGGCATGATGCTATGCATGTATTGAGTGGCATGAACTATACATGAACATGCGATTACAGCAATTGAGAGTGATTTGCTGTAATTCATTGAAGAGTTCCATTGTCTAACTTCGAAGGTCTTCATCAGATCTTTACTAAATTTAAATGGGACCACCTCTGGGGACTACTCTTTCAAACAAAGATATCGACGGACATACATAACAAAACATGGTAGCTACTGTAAAACGTTGAGGAGTTCCCTTGACTGTCCTTCGTCTTCATCATCAGACCCCTAATTACAGTCACAACCCATCTAGGTGTAAAGTTCTCATCAATACAAATTAATCAAGCCCAAACACCAGGTAATTGCTGTAAATCTTTAAAGAGTTCCCTCGACTGTCTTTCAGCTCCATCATCAGATCGACTCCACACCTTCATTAAATAGTAGTGCTTTAAAATACTAAATGAAAAAATTTACAAATGCACTTGTCGCCCCTACAATTTTCGAAGGTTTCCCTCGATTTCTCGGGGATCCATCATCAGATCCTGGTTTCCTTATCATGGTACCACCGTTGAGCTTTCTTCTTTCCAACAAAAAAAGAATTATCAAAATCGGTTCATAAACGACGAAGTTATCCCCGAACACACATAAAAAAAAAAAAAAAAAATATACGGTCGAATTGAGAAACCTCCTCCTTTTTTGAAGTCGGTTAAAAAGAGATGTGACGTTATCTTTTTGTAATAATTAACTCTTTGATTTACTATGTTGCTTTAAGACTGTAGTTGACTAATAGTATAATAACAGACGTAAACACCAAATTTGTTATAAGGAGATGGCCATTTTTTTTTTAAATATCTCGTATAAATATTGTCGGTGAACTAGTCATTAGGACATTATATCAAAAATACATAAAAACTCGAGTGTTTAATCTATTTAAAGTAAATGTTATCAGTCGAATACTTTTCATAATGGAATAATTCCCCTTTCGCGCTCTCCGAATAAAACATTATTTTCATCCCATCTCTGGTTTCTCTCGCATAGCATCGGTTATCTAGAAGAAATTGTATGTTATTAAGTGGGTAGTCTGTTATAATGACAGAAATAATACCCGAATTCAGCGTAACCGAGCAAATGTTCTGCTCATTAATGTATGTTTATATTCTTTAGGGAATTTCAATTACTTGATAAAACGTTTGTATTAATTATTTGATCTGATTTTATATTACCTACTGTTTTAAGGAAGTAGTCACTTTACGTTGAATAGGTACTTGGGTAGGCACTTCCTCATGTCTTTGTATAATACTAACATTTTTGTTCTTTTATTAACAGTATTCTGGCAACAAGCCAGAGTAAAAACAGTTATATGAGACGACTGAGATTTTTTCCCATCCACATTTTATTAACAAAACCGAATCCAATAATTAAAGAACTTAAACTAAATTAATTTACATACTTCAGTTTCAGACATGCTCGGTGTATACACAAACATCATTCACTTTAAACACTTGAGGAGTTTGTCAAGTGGTATAATTTAGAGTGAAAATATAGGTTGTCGGCTCGTCACACCGAAATATATTTACACAGTTAATCGCTCGGCCCTTATAAAACGGTGAAGACAGAATTCCACAACAGAAATAAATTCCAGGTGTCCCTCTAGATTCGTAGTTCATTAAAATCGAGCTCTTTTTTACTGACTTTTTAGTGCCACTTCAAGGATTGAACGGCAGAAATACAACGGTATTCAAACATTTACAAGAAAAGCTGGTGCTTTCGACGCTACGTGCCTACGGCTACGTCGTATACTTGCTACGACGTAGCTGGCGTAGGCTTGTTACGCGCCACGTATGTTCGTAGCGCTGCGAGGAAGGTGGAAAATGGATATGTCTGCTTTGAAATTCTTATGAATGTGTTTTGATACGAGCGCTTTCACGTCAGTACTTTGAAATTTTTCTACATATTTACGTGAATTTAGTCAGTTCTTGTATTATAAACACAAAAGGAATTCCGACCTCGCAATTTCAGTTTGGAACACAAAACGTTTTGTTCCATCGTCCAGACTGCAGACAGACGTAGACGCCGGTTTGCGAAATTCCATTGTATTATGAAACACGTCCAATAATTTTGTAGGTCGTCGCCGCTGCGCTTTTGTTCCAGCCATATTTGCAGGTTGCACTTGAGTGGGGCGCCTTCGTTCTATGTGCTCCTAGTCGTTTTGTTAATGAGCGTTCGGTTTCAATGTACTGCGGTATGCTTTCAGGAAGATTTGCACAATATAAAACGTTTGTAGAAACTGGATGCTGGCATTTTTAGTTTATCTGCTTTTGATGTTAAATAAGCGTTCATTTATGAAATGTTTAATGGTGAGTATGTGATTATGAAATATTTGCAAAACTTGTTCGTGAAACTTATATAAAATTTGATTTCACAACCTAGCTAACCTTTAATTTTTCACCTATTTTGCGTTATATCGATTCTAAGAACCACTCCTGGTAATTTATGGGTGTGTTGTATAAATCAAAGTTAATCTACTTAAGTCTGTTCTTTCACGTGTCATTATAAGATTTTAAATCTATAATAAAGGTATAAGTGATTGTTTTCACACGTAGTCATAATTACAAGTATTATTCGTACCGTATAATATAATAGTAATAATAGGTTCAATAAACTCCCTTCTCTTACGAGTACGTCACTTTGATCGCATTAATATGACTTGTTCTCTGTTTCCGACACCCGTTTTCTTCGTAATCCTCTTACAAAAGTGGTGGGGTCATTAGCCAGTAATGGCTTGTATATGATGAGTAGTATTTCCTCCTCTCACAGACCGCGGCGCGTGTCCCCTCTGGCATCACCCCTACTTCACACTTCGACGACGCTTATGGATTGCAAAATTATAAATATAACCCTTCATATAATCAGTTGGGGACGCGAACCATGCTTTTGGTAAAGACCCATAATTCATATTAATTTTTGGATAAATTTATCAAAATTTTTGCTCATTTCTCAGGGATTTTTTCTAATGTATTGGTGATCTGATAATTTACTATGACTAAATAGGCTGCGTTGATATTTCTAAATAGAAAGAGAAGCTTTATTACTTTTAACAAAGAATAGACTTCAAGCATACATAAATTTTGTAGAAACTACAGAAAGAAACTACTACGATCTTAACATAGTGCTTTTGCTTGGTCCAAGTTCATAACAATTGGTTATACACGCGCGCCGGTTCGGAGTACTATGTACCTGACCTTTATTGAGGACATCACCAATAGGTTTAATACAATTATTAAGTAGAAGTCCAATAATAAATAAGTTACAAAACATCCGGTTACTTCTTCTCAACAAATAGTAGTTCAGATAACAAAATATTTAATAATCCACGGTCGCAGTTCATCGATTTATAATACTTGACGTAGGTACAATGTTATAAGGGTTGGTACGAGGGTGAACGTTCTCGGTCTGTTTGTGACCGAGACGCCGCGGAATATGCCAACACGGAACGGCTTAGTGTTGGGTGCGGGCGAGCGTAATTTTATCACTTCTGCTAGTATTTTTTGTTGTTTGCATGACATTTTGGTGTTGGTTGAAGTTTGGGTATAGAGTTAAACTAAAGTTCAAAAATGTAGAAGGTAAGTAAGAAATTCACTTCTTCCTATATTGCCCTGGCCATTGTCGACTAGAAATTTCGACAACAATTCCTATGTTATGGGAATTGGAAAGTTATTTGAGTGAAAAAACACGTGCAATAAAGGGATGGTTGTTCATTTAATATATATTTTTTATGATAGATATACATAATGTGATGATGTGACGACTCATGCCTATACAAGAAATAAATGTAATTTGAATACCAACCTGACCAAATTGAAATGTTTCAGTACGGTTTCCATACCGAAGCAATTTCTTTGCAAGATAATTATTTATTAAATAAGTTTATCAAACAAAATCTTTGTCTTTAAACTGTGGCACGAATTTGAAGCTCGCTTCGTTCATAGCCTTTTATATAATGTTCACAAATAGCTTAATAAGAAACTTAGGAATGTTCTCGTGAATATTTCAGACACTTTAAGTTTTGAAGTAGTCGGTGTGACAGCAACTCCTCGATCCCTTCGGCGACAGTTTCCTTCAAGATGTTTCAACAGATTATATTAAGTTATAATGCTCCTTTCGTGCAACAACAATTTTATACAAGGCACTGTAAAAATGTTTTTGCACGACGACTAAGAGAATGCGAAAAGAAGGTTAATGAATATAGATAAAGAAGTGTGTCAGAATCGTAGCAAGTAGAAATTGGTAGTCTCCGCCTACCTCAATGGGAAACATTTGTGATTGTATGTCTCTATGGAGAGAGCATTCAATACATATTAAAATGATCAAATATTTTGTAGATCGATTACTACATAGCATAGGAAAATCTCACATAACGAATGCAGTGAGGATAGTGACATATCCGTACTTTGTAAATCTGATGTTTCATTTTCATTGTTACAGCGTATGACGTAAATATGAAAAATAGAAAACACTATGAATGAAAGTGGACTTAGTAAGGAAATATTTTATAATTATAAAAAAAAAAACGTAAAACTGATCGCTTGATAAATATTCATGGTAGCTGATATTCACTGAAAATTCTGCCAGTGTTGCGATTACTTATGCGATAAAATCTACATTTAAACCTCTGAAAAGAGCGATATTTTTACAACTTATCATTTACTCACCATTTAAAGAGGTAGAAATGATTTTACTTATGAATAAACCATAGGTATTTCAGTCCAATAAACATATCGAACGAAAAACCAGTTTTCATTGCAACCAAAACCGTATCATTGATTTAAATAGCCTTTTAAAATCAAACCTACTCTATAAATAAGATCCTAAAGTTGACATTTGTGTACAGCAGTAGCAGTTGCTATTTATCTCGGCTATGTTAAGGTAGGTATATAAATGTTTACATAGCGCGTGGGGGCTGGCGAAATACTCGTCAACAGAGCTAGCCGAAACGTTTTCAGAGGATAATGACGCTTTGTGGCGTCGCCCAATTACCGGCATTGTGGCAGCGGTAATGATGTGTTGCGCACGATCTGTTATCTGTAGCCGCTGATTGATGTGCACCGTCTGTCACACCCGCTTTGTCTTCGTACTCTATGGCTCTGTTCTTAGTTCTTGAAGCGGTCGGGACGTGTTTTTTTGAGTATAAAATTATGTATTTACTGTCAATGACGTGAAAAGCCGCTTAGTCGACCGTAGCTACAAGATATGAAGGTTACAAAAAAACCGTTGTAGGTACCTTTTTTTGGTTAGATTATCTTAGTCATTATTTGTTTAAATTTATAAACGTGGCGCTTACACATAGTTTGAACATTCACATAATTTGCAACATTGCACAGTAAAGTGTCGGTGAGTTCTCATATTTAAGTAGTGAAGTGTATCATAATGATAATTATACAGGTGTGGTATATCAAATCCTTCACGGTGGACTACTATTTACGCCACGCCTGTATATAAATGTAAAAATATTATCATTATAGACTCGTTAGTCGATTACTTTGGTACCTGAAAACATCAATTTTAATTATTATTAAATAAACTGATTCAAATTGAAAGTATCCAAGAAGATGTAATGTACTTAGCACATTTACAAAATGACACAAGTGTCTAGAGACACACATTACAAGTTCGTCGGTCCGCCCGACCGACGAACTTGTAATGTGGGTGTTCGGGACCACGACGGAACCTAAGTGATGTTTGATTTCGTCTGCCAAATGTTGTCTTTTCTATTTGTTGGTGCTATATTTAAGAAAGAAACTTCGCTTTGTCGTTGTTTTCTTTATTTTTCCCAAAAAACAAGTATCAAGAAATATATTTGGCTGCAAACCGAGACATAACATAATAGAAAGTAAATAAAAAGCAAAGTTTAAGCTAACATAGTGTTATTTTACACATTTACACTTTCAAAATAAAAAACGTTTAACTGTACTACATATAAATCTATGATAAGTACTGTGTTTTTTGTAAGTATTACTCGTTGTCGATGTTACGTCAAATGGTGCCTAAAAAAGTAAGTATGATGACAGCTTAGTGGCCCTATTTATTAGCTTTGAATTAAATGCCCTCTGCAAAGCGTGGAGTGAGCGAGATAGCGATCCGATATTAACCAGTAGATCATGGATTGAAATTGATATGTGGGATGATCTATCTAACTAAAGTTCTCTTCAAAAAGCTCTTTCCATTGATGTGTAAATTGCTATTGTTGGTGTGCGCAACTGTGTTCTTACAATATGAAATCGAACACAGGATAGAACTTCGAACCGACAATATTGTGAATACTTGAAATTCTTTGCTTGTATTTCTCGATATTTATGTTGATTGCCCTCTTCATTGGTAAAAGAGTTAACATATTTCACCCAATATACTTTTGATGACACTGAAACTCGTTTCGACATAATGAAAAACATAAATGCTTGTCTGATGAAAATTATCAATATAGCTAATAGTAGACATCCACTGGCTCGCATCGTACGCATCGGACGGATTTTATGAAACATTAGTGCCGGCAAAATTTTTTGCAGGTGCAACTCGGCTGTGAAATATCAAAACCCAGTATCTGCATAAAACCAAATTTTATAGGAGAGCCGAAAAACGCTTTCATATCTTTGACAGCTTGCCGTTTCAATAATATTAGTCGTACCTTCCTGGGAGTGATTGCAAAATTTGAGGTAGAAAATAAGGTTTAAAAAATATATGTTTTAATGCATCTATCACAAAATATGTACGTAGAGGAGCAGTTACTAATAAAAATATTGTTTTCTTAGATCTAACTATTTGAGTGTGACAATTTCAAAACCTTGTAAAATCACTTGCTTTGTTTTCATCTAGTTCTTACATATACTGTGTGGGGACAAAAATCAAATTAATAGACCTAGTAAGATCACTTGCTTTGTTTTCAATTAGGTCTGAATTTAGTGAGTAGGAACTAAATGCACTTTTATAAACCTGGTAAGAAACAATAGAATAAAACAACGAAATACATGGCCAGTGATAAGCAGTTTTAATGAAAAAGATAAAAAATAACAGATAATCAGAAAACAAACACTATTTTTTCACAGTTAAAAATTAAAAAAAGCACTCAAAATATTTGAAAACAGTCAAATAAAAATAAATTATTCGCTTATTAATAATTGTCCACCAGAAATTAAATCAACTGAATTATTATTGATCGGTAAGCTTTGCCAAAACTCCCTTCTGTTCATTGGCATTAACTGTAATAAAGTTCTTATTATGCCTTCCTTTTTACTTTCTTTAATGCCTCTTGGAATATTTTTTAAGGCTGGCATGGTCAAGGGATTGTGTTTTTTCATAAGAAAATCTAATTCGGAATAATGAGATTCAAAATAATCATTCTTATAAAACATATTGCGGCATCCTTTTACAAATTGTACTTCAACCAAAGAACTAAGCAAAAAACTATTCATAGGATCAAGGTCATCATTACGTCGCGGTATGCGTTTCTTTTTTACCCACTCATACGATTTTTGGACATCGAGAACTTCTATATTCGATCTGCAACCCAAAATTACATTCTTATAGTCTTCAAAATCGTACACAGCATCTTTTTTTTTTAATCTGCCTCTCTATATTGCCATGAACTCCATCAGCTGACATATGAGTGTGTCCTTTAGTTAGATATTTCAAAGTCAAAGTTTCTAAATTGCAAAACCCAGAGTTTATTATAGTAACAAGTGATGTAAAGAGGATCCAATTTTTATTTTGAGCTGTGCAATTATCACACCACAATATCAAATGATTAATATCTCTTTCTTTTTCGATCATTGCTGTAATTGCATTAACAATGTCATTAGCATCTCGTCCAGAATAGGCTTCATGCCATACAACACAAATACTATTAACATTAGTTTTCTTTCTGATCGGTGCAAATGTTAAGTTGAAAGTTATCATTCTACTTAAAAAAAAGGATTCTTTGACTTTAGGCATGTCGGGTAACAACATAACTTTTTGTAAATCCATCGAATAATATCTCACAGAGGAAGTATTTTCTACAGAGGCATCTTCTTGATACTTTTGTATTACTTTACTTGCTTTAGTTTTATGATCCTCGTATGCAGTTTTAACATCCTCTGGAATGTCAGCACCTTCATTTACTTTAAGTCTTTCTTCATACAGTCCACAATCTACACATTTATCACCTTTTGGATATTTGAATGATATTTTCATAGTCTTCAATGTCTGTCTATATATTTCTTTACACAATTTGAAATTAGGATTTTTGGTTTTAAAGTCGCTAAACATTTTATCAATAGTCAATGTCCTAGGGAGATATCTAATGTTAGGTGCATTGCTTCGTCGGTAATGGCTGACTGCGGGGTTATAACTAAGAATATGAGCTTCAACATCGTTTCTGGCAATTTTGGCCTTCTTACCTCCCCTGTTTTCCTTAACATTTTGATATAGTGGTTTACGTTTAATTGCTTTGCTTAATTCTGTAATAACTGAATCATTCTTATATCCTAAAGTGTTCAATAAAAATTTTCGGCATACCTGGACATCGGTATTATTTTTTTGTAGAAAGAAGAATCTGGTTTCATTTTTCTTAAAATTAGAGTCTGGGTTATCGCTATTTATTGTTCTCCTTTGTATGTTTTTGATTACAATACATTTATTTAAAAACTGTCTTCGTAAAGCATAATTCATGTTCCAATAATTATTCCATATGACTTTTCTTTCATCCACAGTAAATAAATTACAATTCCTTTTACATTTATCGCCACAACCATTTCGTATGAAAGAGTATTTAGCTTTATTACGGATTATTCTTTTTTTTTCTATATTAGCACGAGCAGGATTTACGGATGCTTCTTGTTGATCGTTTCCATCGCTATCATTATTTATAACTCTAGTGTTACTGTTATTGCAATTTAAAGCTGTGTTTATATAAATGGGTGCTGGATAATTAGCAATAAAATTTACTGTATTTGTGTGCGTTGTTTGTATATGCGATGCAGCAGATTCCTGATTAGTAAATATAAGCGAATTCGGGTAAGTTGCTATGAATACTGAATGTTGCGGTAAATTACATGGAAGAGCCGGAATGCTTTTCGAAATTGGAGGATTGCAATTAGTATCATCATCAGATTCACTAGTTTCTTCTATGTAGCGTGTTTTAATATTTAGATACTTTTCAATTGAGAAATTTGGATCCGCTACCGAATCATCACTGTCCAACAAATTTGAAATATCCGAAATATTTTCGATAAACTCTTCCATGCTTCCATCACTTCGCTGAGAAGAACATGTTATCGGATTGTCGTAGATGTTGAATGAAGCATCTTCAGTTACCAAAGGAATGTTATCAGTTGAGTTAGAAAGCGAAAGGTTGTTGCAGGGTATATTAGTGAGTGAAAAATTGGTTTGCAATGCATTCGAAGATGGTATTGTTAGGGTCTGAGGGTTGTAAGCAAGATTTTGTTCATGCATTTGATTACTGCTTTCTGATGAAGGCAAACTTGAGGTGTTTTCATTTAATCTGAAATAAAATACGTTATATGTATAGCCATGCCATCACCAAAACGTTGCTTAGTGTAGTGTAGTGTAGGAAACAAAAAGCAAAGAAAACAAACCCTTTCCTTGCAAAGAAAACATAACCCTTTCTTTGCAGTCGGGTAAAAATAGAGGTAACTTTACGGAACGTTTTTTGTAGCATTAGGTATTCACAGGGTGTTTTAGAAGTTCGTGGTTATATTTAAGGTTTTTATTGGTATTTTTTTAGTAAATACCAGAATATTAATTAGAAAAAGTCAATATTATTTCTCTAATCAGCTACTCACCAAACACAACCCTTAAAACTAACCACTTACTTCTGAATCAACCTGTATAATACCAGAGTAAAGAGAAAATCACAATAGTGACTACCCCTTACCCCCGGTAAATCGTCGTAAGTACATAATAATAATATGTTATTATGTGTCATAGTAGATTGCAGTAGAAACTGTAATTTATCATTACCCTCGTGGTGCAAAAAAACTTATGAAACTAGCTCGCAGGTAGCAGAAGGTACATAACATAGCAATACAATGCAATAAAGTATATTGGTGCATAAGCAAGATCCCACACCCACCCAGTTCCCAGTTTCTAAACATTCAATATTGTAGTTCAACGGATAGGTAACGTTATTTTTCTTATCAGTACCTATCTTTAATCTTTAGTTATAGAAACAAATCAAACTTCATAAAAACCAAGCAATTAAACAATTATTAAAACCAAACAAGACACAAAACAAAATCTCGTCAGTTACCAACAAATCTTACATGTTTGTGTTACTATTTTGAGGTTATGCCTTTTATTCATAAAAAACCTTGGAAAACAAAAAATCTTGACAATATTATACACAGAAGCGTACTTACATTTCACCATGTTGTTCTTTTAAAGCACTGAAGATCAATTTTGACCTATAAAACTGATTTGTACTCATTTTTATAGACAAAAACACGCACTTGCAACGACTTCTTCTCACTTACTAAAGTTGCGCGGGAGTTTTGACGTTTATAACAACCATTTCATTGACTTAGTATCTACATGAACCATTTTATATCCAAGTAACTACAAGCACTTACTAGGTTTTTAAAATGGTTGATGTTAGATACTATGTTTTAATCTTGTAATTTTTGCATTTTGAAAACGTTTACTGTAGATACTAGGTTTCCGACTTTGTGTAACTTCGTTTTTGACAAATTTTTGGGAGTTTTTGCTATCCTAGTATGTGGAGAGTGGTCTATAGGGTCGAAAAATGCAAAAACACGCTTTTTTTAAATTTATCAGATACTAGGTTTTGAAATTGCGCAGCCGAACTATTTCGATGTGTAAAACGTCATACAGATTGACAATCAGTGAACGCACTTACCATAGCATGGTAAGTAAATTTTGCCGGCACTTATCTTAATATATATAAATCTCGTGTCACAATGTTTGTCCTCAATGGACTCCTAAACCACTTAACCGATTATAATAAAATTCGCACACCATGTGCAGTTCGATCCAACTTGAGAGATAGGATAGTTTAAATCTCAAATTATAGTCGCGTGCGAAGCCGGGCGGACCGTGTTTAATAAAATCCAGAGCCAGTGGATGTTTATTTTTAGCGAGATATCAATCATTTGATATGGAATGCTAATGTTAAAAATCTGATTCCAAATGGCAGTCGCGTCGGCAAGCTGATTGCTGCGTGAGAATACGGCGGACGCACTACTGCAAACTAATCCGTTTGATACGATCGGTCCGATTCGTACAATGCGAATCTGTGGACGCGTACCATAATGAGATAGTTACAGCACTCGTCGCCACTAATTAATGTCCTGCTGAGGCATCCGCATTTATATTAATTACACGACCGCACATCATTTGTGGAATAACTGTCGTTGCTATTGTATTGCATGATATATTATATGATATTGTACTATTGATACTGATTACTAATGTAACTGGTAGGTAGTCTGGGACGATATTAGTTGGAAATATCGTTGAGATAATTTTGATCATCTTTGATGATATTTCAGTATGCCAGAAGCCATTGACTTAAGGAGTAAAATGTTTATACATGTCACCGAATTGTATATACCTTTTGATTATAATCTATCTCGCGAGATTGTAAACTGTGGAAAGATTGTGAACCGTAACATACTGCTTACAATTAAACGCATTATTGTTCGGTAGATTATAATCTATCGAAGTGAAACCATCAAATTGTGAAATGGCATACGACGGAACGCACCTCGCGCGCTGATTGGTTGGACCTCATGTGCCCCGCGCCGCCATATTTGTTTTTTAATTCGTTTGTTGTCTGTCGAATGTAAATGGCATATTTACAGTCAGATAGATTTCTTTATTGTATAGGTTCATTAAATAGCCAGTCACCACTTAAGTAAAAGATAATATACAGTATTCTGATTTGTCTTTCGGCCGCTGGATCGACGACAGCGACAGCGGGGATCCTATTCTTGTGTCAGAAAAAACCTAAACACGAAGGGGATGATGGGGTCGTTCGCTCGCTCACTGGCCCCTGTAACTTTTTTGTAAATTAGCTAGCAGTTTTGTAAAACAGCTGATTCTAGAATCAATATGTGACATGGATAGAGAACCTGCCACCTACCGCCAAGGCTGATCAATCGGCGACGGATCACAATTTTACGATTTATAAAATCGGATAAATTGTGAACCCTGTTCACAATTTGACGGATAGATTATAAACTATCGAAAATTAATACGTTAAGTTGTAAGCAGTGTGGTACTGTTCACAATCTATCGACAGTTTGCAATATCGCGAGATAAATTATAAATTAACGGTGTTCACAATCATACGGTGACATACATATACATTATTGGGCTTAAACTAAACGCCTTGCACTAGACAGAAAAACTAGGAGATCCAGTTTTTCTGTCTGATGGAAACATTGGAACTTACTAAAAATATCAATATTTGGTTAAATAGGAACTTGACTATACGTTGAAAGTCCATAACGAAACTTACTTCCCTTCCCAAAAAAGATCTCTCTAAATCTTTAATACCAAAGTTAATCGCCCTATATTTCTATTAGCTTAATAGCTATTGTCTGTTTTCAAAGAATCCAATCGTACGTTCAAACTCAGTTCCAAATGCGGCTTCTTTATAGACGAAATTAAGTAGCTTGCGACAGTATTTCCTTAGTCTGGAATCTCGCCACGATATCTCTTGTCGGGTTCATTGAACTCGCATTTTCCGCGTACAAAACTCACAGCGTATCTTCGGCGTACGACATGATTCATTCTTATGTAACCCTGGTACATGAACGGCGAGGATTTGTGGAAGCGAAAATATGAATCTCATATATTTTAACTTTATATTTGTGCCAGTGGAAAATGTTCCCGTTTCCTACTTAAATTTTACGTGGCACGGTTATGCTCGTTTAACGTTTCTTTTGAGCTCATCATTCATTTCTGGGTTGCGTTTGTTTCGTGGTTTCCAGCAAGTTGTGTTATTCACTTAGATAAAAAAGTGCAATGTGACGAAATATATCTATCATCAATGAAATAAAAATGTCATGCACATCGTTTTACTAAAATAACATCTATTCTTTGAAGGCTTGGTAAAATATGGATACTGTTTGTCAGTGGCTATAGGTTTATATAGCTATTTCCAGACGAAAATCCATACTAGGGGTTGCTACTGAAAATAAGCTCACAAATCATTTATGTAGTTATAGAGTTATAAACTCTACAGGACGGTATTTGCTTCAATATAATTGTCCTTGGCATTTTATTATAACATAAGTCCTATGTATTGTACGTCACAATCATTAGTCATCAGTTCTTCCACTGCACGTTAGACAAAACCTAATAAAAAGAAACAAACTGTGACGTCACGAGCAAGACAACGTAATAAGATTGATTATTTGATTCTAGTTTTCCGGCAACAAACATTGTGGCACCCCTGGCGTGACGTATTACACGTATATAACAATATAACACACTGTATAGTTGGTACAGGGCGTAGTTTTATGAGGAAAGCCCGGCCCCGGGGACAGTCGCCCTTTCTAACCAACCGCTATAACAACTAGTAGGTCAGTATGACAAGCCACTAAGACTATAGAAGTCCACTGAAAACCATACTTTTAAAATGTACTGCTACGATCACAAATCCCAACAGATTTTGTGTACGCGGGGTTGCCATGAATATTTTTCGATTCTAGAATCTTCTTAGAATGTTACTGGTGGTACACTGTCTGGCTTTTGTTGTTAGTAGATAAAAGTCTATGTTTATTTTCAAAGGTTAAAAAGGGTAATTGATTGAATAAAATTTGAGTCGTTGAAAACTGTAGAAACAAGATGACTGCTCTCAGTTTTGACACACAATATAATTAAAATGTAATAGAATCATGCCTATATTTTGTCACTTTCATTTTATTAAGTTTGGCTCCGGGGTAATTCGCCAAAATTTAATAAAACAGGTTAAGTGGACAATACGTACGGGCAATTAGCAACAATGTTACCTACAGGTAGGTACGTAAAAGTTACAACAGAATTGACTAACGTTAGACGAGCTAATAGACCCCAGACGTGACGTATAACGCGTTGTATATAGGGCGAAGTTTTATTAGGACAGGCCGGACGCGCCGCCCTTTACACACCACACAACTATAATACGTTAGAAGGACAATACTGTACAATTAATTAACTTTGAACACGGATTTATTGACATATTTTTGTGTAGTGACAAGTTATTAACTTTTTTGTATTCAAAGAGTTTTCGGTACTACCTCATTGAGCAGAAGGGCAGTTGACCGTGAGGTCCTGGGTTCGATTCCCGGGTTGGCAGTGTTATTGGAATTTAATGTTACGAAATTCTCAGTAGTACTTTTTATCCCGGCTGGACACAATTCAGAAGTCCATGCAGATGAGGTCGCTGCAGAAGCTCATGTAGACATCTAGCCCCAATTATCTGTAGATCATACAAATATTTTTTCTATACCCACGGGATGGGAACCAAACTAGTAAATGTCAATACAGGGTATAGTCTTATTGTGGGGCAAGTTATGAAAAAACATAACCCTCCTTCTGGGGCAGTTGAGTGAGAGAAAAGATTAATATTAACTCTGTTCACTACTTCGCGTGCAACGTGCGCTGTGAAAAGCGGTTGAATTACATATCAATTTCAACAATTCAACAGTGCACATAAAAGTCGGGATGAGTCTGATAGATGGTTTCGAATAAATCCTCTTGATTCATAGCTGTATTCCATTACAAAAACCCGCTATTTTACTTTAAAAGCAATGAAAACGGCCATAACTTCATTTTATAAAATAATATAAGTATTGTTCACGTCACGAGATTGGTTTGATTTATGATTTTAATCAGTTGGAAAATATATTAGAAAATACGCAGATGTTAGACAGTGACATATTAAAAAAAAAAAAAATCGCCGACATTGTTTTTTGTTTCTCAACATAGTCTCCTTTTAGCTCAATAAATTAAGTCCACCGTTTTTTTTTTACCTTCCATATAAGTGGTTCCAGGTTTACTCAAGGTCCTCAAAATAGGCTCTTGTTTCAGGCTTTTTATTTAGCTCTTGGCTTCTTTAGTGCCGTTCACCCGTTGAAACCCATTAAGCTGACTGTTCCTTGGTCTCTGGTGTATTGTGGTGGATCCATCATCATGACCCAAAACTCGTTCGGATTGCGTCTAAACATCACCAAACACTCCTTCCAATACGGTTGCGCTTTTGGTCGAGTGTGACCAATCGCGGCACCCATCGCGCGGATTGCGTTTTAATGTCCAAATATTCATATAAAATGTAATGTTTCCGCGCAGTTGCAATAACTCAAGCTTCAGCCACCGCTCGCACTTTTATTCTCCTTTCGTCTAATATCATTTCATGGTCTGTATCGTCGATTTCTAGCGAGACGACCACTATTGGGCGACCTGAATATACAACGTCATTTGTGCTGGTACGACAAGAACGGAATTCAGTTAACAACTTCTTAACCATTGAAGATTGGTCGAGCAAACCCATAATATTCATCAAGCCTTTCCTTAGTTTCGATGATGATATTTTTTACGCAAAAAATAACGCTTACTCAGCACACGAAATTCATTTTTTTCCATTCTTGTTCAACATCAGGAGCTTGTCTGCTTTCAATGGCTGTCTTACACAAAAGTAATGAAACAGCTTTCTCACATTTTGCCAGAAGTCTATTAATAGATGACAGTTGATGGGAGCAGAGTTTCCTTAAAGTTACTGCACGGGAAATTCAAAAAGTCACTGACCAATCAAAGTGCTCTCGTATACTGAACAGTCATCATCGAATGTATAGTGTTGGCTCAGTAAGTAATGGGGTCGGGTCCCGTTGGGTACGGGCATTCTCAGTGTATGGAATCATAAAAAAATAAACTTTTATATCGGATTTTCTCAAGACATTCATTTATTTATTTAAATCAACACGAAACAATACCAATTACATTAATTAGCATAGAAAGAAAACAACACTATATAATGCAGACAATTGTGTCATAAACAATTATTCGCTACTTACTAACATGGAACAGTGGATACCCTCGCGTACTGTTTCTCACAGAACATCAGACATACGCGCATAATTTTACCCCATTCGTCCGCAAACGCATCATATTCACGGTTGGCCGTCCGAAGGGCATTGAGCATCCTTAAAGTACGACACAAAGGCGATTCAGTTCTGGCGACCGTTCGGCAGGACAGTTGCGCGAACAGATTGTGTCGGCGATTTTGGCAATGACCGATGTCTTTGTCGGGCCAAATGGTCGACAGAAAAGTTCATGGAGCTCGGAGCAGTCGATACGATCGTTAGGGGTCTTACAGGCTACCGTGAGCTGATCAAGGCCTCTTCTAACCTCCAACGAGTTGAAACCCAAAGTCTCTAGGATATAGTTGGTGGGATACATGTAAGGGTAGAAAATGAAAGTTATTTTAAAAAGAATCAAGAATAAAAAGATCTAAGAAAAGTTTTCTGCACTTTCTCGTGCTTTAGTGTTTGAGCCGCGGTATGGGGGTGCCAGACACAAATACTAGTCTCCAGCTTACTGCGAACCAGAGTGGTGTACAGTAGTTTAATAACATGCGGGTTGTGAAAATCACGAGCATTTCATTTAAAACAAATCCTAAGCGTCTGAAAGATTCTGTCGCAAGGGTGGAAATGTGATGTCTGAAAGTCAGACAGCGGTCGGTCACTCCTAGGTCCTTTATATGACGGTAGGCTATCTGTTCATTTTAATATGATTGCGTAAGTCTGTGTCAGATTCGGGCAGTGCCTTTGTCCTATTAACATTTCATGCGACATCGTTCGGAACCTCGGCACGCTAACACGCTTATAAAACTAGTAGCCTGGCGTCTAGTGTACCAGGCGAACAGAACCAGCCAGGCGCTTTGTGTGATGTTAATTATTATTCCATTTCCCGAGAGAGATCGGTGACTAACATGATTACACAACACAACAGTTTAATCGTATTTGATCCGTATGCCGTATTAGTTTACCGTAGACTAGTCTTTGTTGTGCCATGATCTAGTTTAATGGTGATGTGTATCAGTGGATTTAATATCTCGATGTGGATCCACTAACTCGGAAGCAATTAATGGTTATATATAGGTAGTAGAAAAAGATTCGATACCGATTGGCTCAATCTCGAAATACCACTAACGGAGCCTTTCCAAATACCATTAGTAGCTGCCCTAGTCTAGCACATAAAATTCAATATTTATCCCTAACATTGTGACCTCCTTTTTAGGTCGATCTTAATTGTACATTTACTTTCTATTATTGTACATCTGAAGCACTTTTAATGGCATAATGTTTCGACTTTTCTCTTCAGTACCTACCTCGTAGGTAATAATGAGATTATCACTGCGAGAGCATTCTGACAGCCCCATTATACGGTAGCCAGGCGCGGTGATCCGTCACGTGACTGCTTGATCAAGTTGAGTAACAGCGCCGCTTGCACCCACCACCTGCTGCGATCTGTTACCCTGGTAGCTTTTTATCGCATATAGATTTAAATTGTTCCAGTTCTTATAAGTAATAATGATTTATTTTGTCGATCGATACCTTAAACTAGGTTTTTAAACACTTGCAGTCTTATTACAAAAAACTAAATAATCCTTGGTTTAAACCTGTACTATCAAGTCCAGGCTTATCTGTAAAACCATGGTTTAAATTTGTTCTTATTACAAAACTTAAAAAAACCGTGGATTTCTTAGTACCGTCATTTGAACCATTGTCTATATAATAACCACAGATTAATACAAATATAATTCGTTCACAATGATATCATTCTATTGCAACGTTCCGTATACCCAGAAAAGAAAATGTTTTGATAATACTCTAATGATTAAATGATGTTTAGAAGTGTTAAAAATATTGAAACTTAGTTATTTTGCAAAGATGGTTATAAAAATTCGTAATTACGTCGACTGCAGTTTTATTTTAGGTTTAATTTCGTATTAATTACTAATAATATAACCAAAGTACGTGTAACGAAACGTAACATTCTCGCGCGATATATGAAACCATAACATTAAACAAAACCATCGCAAGTTGAACAAAGTTCATTTAGCTTTGGAATTTTTAAGCTATCAAAGTCTTTATAAAAGAACAATTGCCTCTTCGTTAATACCTTCTTTAGTCATTTTCATATTATATTATATCGTGATGGACCAACAAAAAAAAAACGATCTGAAAATTGGAGTACCGAGGAAAAAGTAAGTACATAAACATAAATTTACATCGTTGAACTTGAAATCCGTCTTTAATTTATTAATTATAAGTTGACCCAAATTTTAAATGTAATAGGATATACTACGCGAGATGATTGAACAATCACGCCATATACTTGAGGACAAGAGTACGAAAGCTTCCTCTAATATTAGAAAGGCCCAAGAGTGGAAGAATATAGCAAAGAAGTAAGTATTTAGTTTTATATAATGACCCATAATAAACTCAAATTAAGAATAACAATATTATTGAAATACTTTCAGAATTAATGAACTCACAGGAAAAAATAGGTCTGATGGTGAACTTAAATTGGCATGGAAGAGAATGAAACTTGCGGCTAAAGCTAACTTGTCCGCTCATAGGCTATATCAGATGCAGACAGGGGGTGGTGAAAAGCCCAAGTCACCTTCTCAAGAAGATATGGCAATTATGGCTATTGCTCCACACGATTTTGTTGTGGAATATAATGACTATGACAGTGATGCAATAAAAACTGTGGTAAGCATAATGTTCTTATTATAAAACATTCTTTAAATAAATATAAAGTTTATTTAATAATCAATACTTGTAGGTTGAATTAAACCCCCTAGAAGATAATGAAGTAACAGCTGGGCCTAGTACAGACTTTTCTCCATTATTCAATGATAAAGTAGAAGTTATAATGGACCAAGGTAAAAATAATAATTCTTCTATAAATTATAATATTGTAATCCTTTATTTCGACCATATTTTTAATATTCAAGAAATATTTAACTTGAATTTACAGGTTTTTATTTTCTTTATACAATCTATAAATAGTTAAAATACTTTCAGGTACCTCAAAGGAAAATGTAGGAACTACTACTCCTAGAAAAAAGAAGAACATTCATAGAAAAAAGGGTCCTCAAAAGATGTAAGCAAGATTACCTTAGAATATATTCTTATTATGTGCTTAGTATAAAATATAAAGAGTAAATATTTTACAGAACAGAAGAAATGCAACAAACAATATTGCAGAGCAACACTCAATTTAAAAAAAAACAATTAGAAATGCTAGAAGTGGAGCATCAGTATAATATTAAAATTGCTGAATTAAAAATAAAAAAACTGGGACTGGAAATAGAAATATTAGAAAATAGGAAGAACTCTAGTACTTAGTAAATATTAAATGGTGAGTGAGATGTTATTTCAACATACATATTTTCTCAAAAATTTCAATCTAAGTGTTTTTTCTACTCCAAAATTTTATATTGATTAAAATCAGAAAGTAGTAACCTTTATTTACAATACTGTTACTATCTCATTCTTAAACTTATTTATAATTACTATTTAATATCTTTATCTTAACCAAAGATATTATACATAATACCAACAGGTATGTCTATTAGGAGAGACTTTACTTCACAAAAATATTAAAAATATAAATGTCATAAACCAAACATTTGAATAAATAATAATTGTACAATATATAAAAAAGAAATATAATTATAAAAGAGTTACAGTATAACATGCATTATATTTATGATCTAATATTTATTTTCAGATCCTACAGTGAAGTTAAAAATGTTATTTCCTAACAAGAGAAAGTTATGGTTTAAAGAAATTATATTTTAAAATGTAAATAATTATTTAAGGATTTTAATATATTATTCTAATTAAAAGTGTCTTTCAATGAATTGCCGCCTTCTAATATTTCCACGTACATTGTTTTCCACTGATAAAACAATTGCTTCAGATGTTTGTGTGTCATCAAGCCCACTATGAAACACGTCTTCCTTCATATCTATGGCAATATTGTGCAATACAGCACATGCTACAATAGTCTTTTTTGCAGTTTCAATGTTGCAGTAAAGGCCTCTTAATAAACAGCGGAACCTCTGCTTCCACAACCCAAAACATCTTTCCACTGTATTTCTGGTGCTAATGTGAGCACTGTTGTATCGTTCCTCTTGAGGTGTTGTAGTATTCAGTAATGGCGTTAACAAATATGGTGTGCAAGCATAGCCACTGTCTCCTAGCAATATGCCTGAGAATGCACCAGCCTCAAATCGCTGCTTCAAACGACTTTCCCTAAATATTCGTGAATCATGAACACTCCCACGCCACCTAGTAACAATGTCCATGATTTTTAAATCTGCATCACAAACTACCTGGAACAATAGTTAAATATTTTACTATCTCTTATTCACACAAATAAGCAAGACTATTCACTATCACCATATATTAAAGAACGAAGTCACTGTCCACTTGTCTTTTTGTCTGCTCACTCAAAACCAGTAGATTTTAAAATTGCTTTCATTGTTAATTAAATATTTTTTAAGAAAGCTTTATATGCACAAAACATCCTAATTGTACTTTTCCATGCAAAGCTAGAGCAAGTTGTTATTATTTATTGAATAGTAATTATACTACACATGGACACCCTGAACCTTGTGGTAGGTAAGACTACTTTTCAACACTATCACCAGTGCCTCATCAGGGATAGGGCTGTGGGCAAAAGTCATTGTTCCTTTATGTTGGTTAAAAAAAATATGTCTGTAAAATCAATAATACCTGGACATTAATTGATGGAAATCCTTTGCGGTTAATATACAGTTGACCACCATCTTCACTTAACTTTTTTATTTTAATATGTGTACAGTCAATTGCACCAATTACTGTAGGGAAATTTGCAATCCTGCGAAATTTTTGCATTGCTTCCTCTTGTTCTATCAATGTAGCAGGCATTTTTATAAATCTATGTGATAGACGGGCTAAGGCTTCTGCAATTTTTTTGCATATCAGACTTATAAAAGGTTGTGAGACTCCGTGCAAATCCGCTGTGTCGTCCTGAATCTATAAAAACAATAAAAACATATTAGTTTGGAACTTAGGACATAATTTAGCATAAATTGCTACTAATGTAATTTTAATCAATGAGTGCATTTTTAAGCTTTGAATCTACTTACTTCATGTCGAGCCCAGCTTCGTAATGCGCAAACCACTTGTATTTCGGGAGACACAGGGCATCCTCGAGGATCTCTAGTTAAATCTTCTCTTAACATATCCACTATTTTCATTGCATAACGTTTATTAAACCTATACTTTTGCCTGAAATCTTCATCGGATAATTCTATGAAGGGATTAATTCGAACACGATTTCTGTTGTGCCGGCGTGGTGTTTCCAACAACTCAGCGGCTTCAACATCCTCAATATCAATTAAATCGACCATGTTAATATCCATTTTCAGGTAAAAACAACACAACACAATAAAAAAGTTGCTATAACCTAAAAGATAAACTGACAGATATGATTTAGACCATCGTTAAACTAGGGGCTGCCGAGGTTTAGCGTTAGACCATGATATGGTCTATGGTTTATCGCAAAACCACGATTTGTAATATCATTTTAGTTTAAACCATAGTTTAAAGAGATTTAAACCTAGGTTTTTAGTTAAACCGCTTTTTGTAATAAGACTGTTGCGGTTCTTCTATCCTGGTTGGTTTTATACCGAAAATTTTGTTAGGAACCCGAGATATGAGGACATAGTTAGAATTCTAAGACACGGGTCACGGGCAGCTGTAGTAGTTATATCTGTCTGTTTGTTCATGCTACATTTTAAGAAAAAGAAGAAGTCGGTATTTTTAATGAAAGAAAGATTTTTTGCAGGCCTAAATGAGTTTTGTTCACAATCAAATGACTTTCTCCCTTTTTTATGATCACTGAAAATATGGACTAAGCTCGGTTCAAAGTGGTGTAGCATTTTGTAAAGTAACGCAACGCCTTAACACGCCCTCCCTAATTATAGCTATTTATCCACAAAGGTTACTAGCGTTGCTCGCTCAAGTATAACGTTTTACGAACCAGGGAGAGGCTTTATTTCGTCACACGTATAATTATGACGTCACCATAGCGATAAAGGCACCACGCGCTACAAACGCCGACGATTTTGTACTTGAAAAAATAAAATTGTTAATTCAATATGTGGTTTGTCTGAGCACTGAAAGTTAACGTGGATCAGAATGTAAATGAAGTTTTATAATTGCTACAATTAATTGAAATATTAAACCGTGTTTCTGAATAATTACAGTTTTGTGTTTTTTCCGTACGAGTTGTCACCATTTAGGCACAAGAGAATACTTATTGCTATATTAATCGAAGTTTCATTTCTCAACTCAATACAAAAAATCCAGTGACACGATATAACTCAAAAAACTCGCTATGTATTGAGACATGTAAATCAGTGGAACATAGGTTCACACTTAAGCAATAACGCGCCGATACTTAGTCTTCAATAAATTGCTTATCGCTCGCAGCGACCGATATCCGTGTAAAGGTTTACGATATTGCGTAAATCGCTGCGATATACGTACGGGGGAATAACACCACGGTTCGTAGCCTTAATGGTTATTGTAAAGTATATGTTTTTACTCCGATTATGGTGTTCGCGTCGTCATCGACAGGAAATTTCTGG
Organism: Xylocampa areola; assembly: GCA_935421205.1. Lineage (NCBI taxonomy): Eukaryota > Metazoa > Arthropoda > Insecta > Lepidoptera > Noctuidae > Xylocampa > Xylocampa areola. Next base: position 18,031,749 of record OW285216.1, on the reverse strand, counting down.
AGATGTTGAAGTTTTTTTGAATCGATATCACCGCATTGGAAGCAATGAAAAGGGTTCCTCTCTTCTTTTAAACTATAAAGAACTGACCTTACCATCTATAATACAAACGAGTTGCGTCCTGCAGCTTCACTCGCAGATTTCTCCTTTTGCAAGTACTCTAAATGTTTTCCGGACATAAAAATCTAATCGGGAATCGACTGTGTCTCTTTATGCCACAATGGGAAACAGGTGATTGTATTTATGTATAAAAATATACAAACTCAAAACCATCGACACTTTCGCTTAAGTATTTATATTAGTAGAACTCTAAAGCCTCTCATTATTAAAGGCTATTTGGCGTATCGCGTACTATGTTGTCGTAGTTAATCGAAAGGTCCCACAATTATTGTTAGCGTAAAGTAATATTGCGTGAGAAGTGTTTGAGACTAGTTGAAAGGTGAAATCCTGCGTGTCGGGCTGTTTCTTAGTACCTAATTAAAATAGAGTACCTAGGGACTCCTGGGTCAATGTCACAACTAAATGTGTTTGAGAAGTATATCAGTATAAAATAAAATTATCGTCTTTACTGCCTAAGTAGTGCCGTACCTATTTAACTATGTACTTTGTTTTTATTTCTTAGTGAGAGTTAATTTAGTTTTCTTGTCGCAATCCCTTAATGTGAAATTGTTGGGAATAAACGATTTAGATTAAACATACCACATAACGACCATTACATTGACAAAACCTATAGCGCAATTATATGCGATTATGAATTAATGAAGATACTGCCAGTCACACCAGCACACTTCAGCGATTTTCATCATAGTTAAAGAAGTTTGTTAGCCCCTTCAATTGTTGTTAGAATTGTTACCCTTTTTAAATAAACGTACACTAAAGTACGACATGATAAGAATTCAGAATGCGTCCTCTTTATGTATCATCCTGATTATTCCCACCAGGGTGACAGAAGTTTGAACGATGTGTACACGTGATTATAACCGGCGTACACATGTGATTGTAACTAACAGCATTTCCAGCGCTTTCCTATCAGCGCAGCCAGTCCAATTACCAAGGAGGTAATCTGCGCCCGGCGCACGGAAATTGTCGCGTCGTGTTATTAGTGCACTCCGCCAGTTTTGCAGCGATGCAGCGCAGCAATGCGTAACCATATCGGATTGTCTACTAAGTTCATATAAACAAGGTAGTTCCGAGTTTTAGCAACCCTCTAAATTTTAATGTATGCTAATTTAAATAAGTTAGGTTAAATTAACTGAAAGTTCGTTGGAGCCTTGGAGCTTATTACGCGACGGTCGTGTTATTTTATCGAGTTTCACCTAATCTGCTTGGCCGATCTGGGAGAGTGCAGATTGAGAGCTCCCAGCTCAAGTTGGCAAGGCCGTTCTTGATATCGGCGGGAGTGGTTAAGGGTGATTTATGAACGGTTGGCTGTCCCTTCAGATTTCGAAATCAGGATGTGTATAACACAGCTACATATAAAAGCGAATGGTTTGTAATTATTAAGCCCTCAGATTTTATATGAAATTATTATATTTTATTGGTCTCTGACCACATTATTGAAAAAGTGTCTTTCCTCTCCGGTCCTTATAGATCCCTTTTCCGCCACAAGCGAGCCTTCAAAGGCGCAATCAGTGTTGCCAGATAACAGCTGTGATCAAGATTTATCAGAAAGATTCGCTCGAATGGACGCTCGTTTAAATAAATGTCCGTTCCAATGCTCTTTGGCGATTCTTTAGGAGCAAGATTGCTCGTTCAACGCTTTAAATGTTTCAAACAGAAGTTCTTTTTTAAAAAAGTGCTGGTAATTCCGCGGTGACGCTGAGAGATTAGCTTTCGGATCCCGACCTTTGTAGATAGCTTCGTAACGTTTCTGCATTCAATGCAATATTCTGAAGCCATTCTTTTGTGACGGATTCTGAAAGGTACATTTTTCTCTTAATGACTTTGCTTAAATTGCCTTTTGATATTCCAAACAGCCAAATACACCCAAATCGAACTCAATAAAGGTACAAACAACTAACCTCTCCCTTTATAATGGTGTTACAATTTGGCCCGGAACTCAATACCAGTGTGTTTAGTGCGAGATAACTTCGTACCATCGGGTATTGTTCAAGTTGTTCCGATACAAGTTAAGCCTTTCCGCCCCGAGGACGGCACAGAGTAATGAGTGGACAGAAACTTTCAAAGGAAGGGCTCTTTAAATGAAAACTATTCGGAAAATGCATTTTGATCAAAAGAGCCTTCTTTGGTCTTTGATGTAAAGGGGTTTTGCAAATTTCTCTGGCATTGAGGACTTGCTTTTTGAGTTTAAAATTCTTGAAACTATGAGTAAAATCAAAATAGTTCTGTATTTCTTATTCTTTCTCGTTTTATACTATGACGCAAAGTGTATGTTACAGCTTATCCGCCATACTTAGCCTCTCGTAAAAAACGAAGCTAATCCCTGACTATGAGATAAGTTAGCTATTCCGGCAACGTAGGCTGTTGACTGCGGAGTAAATCCTCTTGTACAGGGCACGCCCTTACATAATAGTAAAATAAAGCAGAGAACTTAAATAATTTGAATGTAACTTACTTAAATTATCAAAATTTAATTAATTATTACTTACGAAGCTGTTAATCGAGAATTGATCACGAGACACGGCCGGGTCTAAACTAGTCGGCCAATCCAGGAAAATACACATTAGTAAAACTTCCGTTCACATTAATCACACAAATGTATCCCTCGACGGTTAGTGAGAAGAATGAGAGGCAAAACTGGAGTTGCATGACTGGGGAAGTACCTTGCAGAATATCGTCGCTATATAATACTGTTTTTTTGTAGTGTTGTGTTGGTAACAGCGAGCAAGTTCGCCAGGGCTTCTTGAGGAAGTGTTGTTTTAGCAGTATGGGGACCGTTTTTTGTCTCCTGTTGCCCGTACAACGTTTCTTTTAGGCCCAATTGCACCAACTTAACTTTAACCGTAACCAACATGTTACCGTGTAATTTTGACAGAATTTACGAATATATATTATGTACACGTCGCTTATAGTTACAGTTATGTTAATGTACCCAAGCTTTAGAGTCGGCAATGCGCAAGTGATCGGCGGCGGTTGTACGCTTATTGCAATCGTAGTTAAAAACTTTTGCCTTTAATCGTATTCTCTGGCGTTTTGCACATTACGTGAACGTAACCAACATTAATCATAATTTTCCTCGGCATCAGCTGGTTACTGTCAACACCGGTTTCAGTTAATAAACAAGTGAGGTGTTAGCGCTCGTTGTCGTCGCGGTAATTTCCCAGGCGGCGGCGATGTAAGTGCGTGTCTCCGCGGACGTCGCTGAGCAGAAAAGAATGAACACTCCTTTTTTAAATGAAAGTTAAAACATAGATGGTTTTGTACTTAACTAAAAACAGGTCAAGTGCGAGTCGTTGTCGTTCCTGAGAAAATCGGTGGTGACACACGGACAGACGGACAAGAAAGTGATCTTATAAGGGTTCCTTTTTTACCTTTTGAGGCACGGAACCCTAAAGAGAATGGTGCTTGTCTACTTTCTGATAGTTATAAAGACAGAGCAGATTTCCTGTCACGCACATTTGACCTTGCAGATCAGAACAGCATGCGGAAGGTGCGTATTTTTATGTATTTATTGTGTACACACACACGCACCTAAGACCTTCGATTTGTAAGTGTCGCTATCAGGTTGCACCGCATAGCACTGTAAAACTGCGCCAAAGCATATTAGAAGATTTGGCTCGCATTTGCGATGGTTAATAGGTATAAAATGTAGGAGGATTTTTGCAATGCGATACGTTCTTATTGAATGGTCGACTTAATAGTCTGAAATCGCCAAGCCGTAGTGAGCTGGTGTGATGATCAAAGCTCGTACCTTCTCTGTATGTGTGTCTGTGGCACATTTCCTTCAGTGGGACAGTTATGGACTTGCGACGCGATCCCCTCTAATATAAGCCAGTCTTAACAGGGAAAAGGAGACTTTTTATGGTATTAGGAAATAGTGAGGTTACTTTCAACATGTATGTGGGTTTGAGTTAATAAACAAATGAGGTGTTAGCGCTACTCGTCGCGGTAATTTCCCAGGCGGCGATGTAAGTGCGTGTCTCCGCGGACGACGTTAAGCGGGACAGAGTGAACACTTGTCTTCTTTATATGATGGCTGTGTTTTTATTATTAGGTAGTGTTTTAATAATATTTATATTTGTTTTATATTCATTTACACTGTATAGGTTCTTCACAATTATACGTAGGTTATATAACTACCATCTTATAAAATATAAGTCATCATTCTCCTTATCCTAATTTATTTGTGGTCGGCACAGCACGTCTTCCATAGATTTCTATTAACCGTCATCTCAGTTTTCCTTCCATTTCATGTTGTATTATATTTCATACACTCCATACACCTTTTTCTTGGTCTTTCATTTATATACATATTTTTTTCCCGTGATCCCGTGGAAAGATTAATATTTAGACTCTAAACGCGTATTTCTTTTGTTAGTCTTTGTATCCATCGTTATGACTAACTCTATAGCCTTTTCTAAATTATATCTTTAATTATCTATTCCAATACAGTAACTAGTCCTAAATGCGAACCCGATAGAACTCCGTCTAGTTGTAAACTAGTAACTTAGATAGTCAACAAAGCTTCAAGTTGTACACGCTTACTGTCGATAGATAACAACTTCCTGAGTGTCAATTCAAGTTATTTCACTTCGTTATTACTTGTACTGTGTAGTTGTAGAATACCTGTTCCATCCGAACTTTGTGTTACAGAGATATTACGCAGGTACAAACAGAAGGTCTATCAGACAAACTGAAACGAGCATAGACGGCATAAAAGTATATATCGATTTCTTACGGTCTGTGTATAGCAGTGACAGCATTTTAGTATGACCATAGGACTGGTCTAAAGTTGCAGGTTTGAAGTTAGAACCCAAGGCACGCACTACTAGTGTTTCGCACATATCTTGCGCATAGTTCGATGTTTGAACTATTTGTAGTGACGGTTCCTCATCGAGTGTTTGCAAGTAAGCCTTCTGAACTTCCTGATGTTAGAATATCGTGGTGAAATTTTATTTATATTCCTCGAGTGCCGGTAACAATGTGTGGCTTTTCCATCTGTGTTTTGTTTTTTACACGTCAATTTATTGTTAGCCATTTTGGCGTTTTTAGTGATATCTCTATTTTGTGTAAATGGTGGAGCGTCGCGTTGTGGATATTTGCCGCTGGGTTTGTGCCTTGAATTTGGTATATTTCTTTATTTATGATAATATGCTTTTATTAGAATAGGTAACAACTAAATTGTGGGATATGGGACAGAAACTTAATATATAATATGTGTAAGGTAGTAATAAATATATTGTGCTGTGATGGCTGAGTCGGTTCCGGCCCGCCTCTTGAGCCATAAGTTGTGGATTCAATTCTGGCATGTACCAATGTGACTATTTCAATTTCATATGTAAGTTTTCTTAGTTCATTTAAAACATCACAGACATACAGTGAAGGAAAACATCATACGGAAACCTGGACTTAATGGTCTGAAATCGCCAACCTGCAGTGCGTTAGCGTGGTGATGAATACTCGTGCCTTCTCTCTATGAGAAGAAGCCCTTGCCCTGCAGTGGGACAGTTACGGGATGGTTATGTAGTAATACCAATGACCGTTGGACTGGCAGCTCAAAGGTCGCAAGTTCGCACCCCAACTACTGACTTCTGTATTTCAAATTAATTATCATCATCATCCTGATCCCAACTTATTTAGGGTCGGAGCAGCATTTCTTTTTCTTCAGTCTGTCAGCTGTTAGAAATTAATTCTCACCTAATAAAAAATGTGATGAAAAACATATGAAGGAAACTAGCAAATTTCAGACATACTACTATTATAAAGAGGAAATATTATTTGTTTGTAATCGATAATATCTGAAACTACTGAACCGATTTTTATAATTATTTCTCTGTTAGAAAGATACTTTATCCCGAAGTAATATAGGCTACATTTTATTTTAGTAATAATAATGTAGTGGTATCCGTGCGAAGCCGGGGCTGCTCGCTAGTGGTATAAAAAAACCATGTCAAAAGCTTACGGGTGATTTAAACTCTGACACTACGTTGTTCATCAACCACACTATAAGAAGAAGTCTTTTATGGCTTTACATAACACGTGCCTGGTGGTTGTCGCAAGCAGTTCCAACAGGACATTTGACACAATTCAATATGCAGTTTATTATAAAGTAGCGGCAAATGAGTAACTAAACATTGTAAGGATTCTGTAATTATAATTAAATCTTATTTGTAATTAGCTCTACCCCGCGGTTTCACCCGCGTGTAATTATAACTAGCTGGTGCCCGCGACTTCGTCTGCGTGATAAACGTTAGCCTATGTCCTTCTCCAAGGTTTAATATATCTCTTTGCCAAATTTCATTACGATCCGTTCAGCCATTTAGTTTAGAAAAGGTAACAAACAAACAGTTACTTTCGCATTTATAATATTAGTATGGATAAGCCTAAGTTACTTCTTGAATAGTCAGGTACCTGCCAGTAAAATCTTATCTGAATCGGTCTAGTCGTTTCGAAGATTAGCCGAAACAAACAGACAGACAGACAGACAAACATTTTAATAACTGATTTTTAGGCACAGGTATCGTACAAATGACAGTATTAGCTAAAAAAAACTATTATTTTGACTTCACAAATTACAGACACTTCAATTTTATTTACTTATTTCTATTAAAATTCTTAGTACCTAGGTGCTGCGACGTATGAATTTTAATGTTCTTGGTATAAGTTAATTGCACTCGGATTTCTGTAAAGAGGGAAATTAATACGAAGCACGTACAAATTGTTAATCCAGGAATTCATAAGTACTTGCAAATGAATGTTCTGATTACGACATTGTAATTTGTACATGACGAAACTTTTTTAAATATACTTACTTTTTGTTCTGTTCCGTTAAAGTTTGTACCTCTGCATTGGATAAGAGGGGCCGCCAATCTTGAGACTGGATTTGTTTATGGTCGGAGAGTGATAGAAATTCTATCTTGAAGAAATTTCCGTGTTTGCATTTGTATTCCTGGCATTTTGGACTATAATCTAAAGGTAAATGCCGATACATTTTCTGTATCGTGTAAATTATCATCGATGAATTTTGTACTTCTTTCAAAAAGAAAAGGCGAAAGTTACTTTTTAAAGTTTACGACTCGTTGCACTGTATCACAATATGTGATACGCATTTCATTCTCAAATATTTATTGACAGTTGTAAAGTGTCCCTAATCCTTCAACTTTGATTTACATTTTCAGATCGACGGATTTTGTATTTTTCCTAAAGGGACTTTAAAAAATAGTAAACATGGTATCATCATAAACAGAACAATCACTTCAGAGCGCTCAGACCTGTTTATAAATATAGGTACGTTGATGGCTACTCTATAAAACACGACACGTTGGGTCGCATCACATAGCACATTAATTTGTACCTAACTACATAAATATAATATTTTTTGACAGTGGAGAAGTGCAATTATATGTTCCTTTAAAAAGAAAACCATTTTGACTTTGTTAGTTCCACGAATTTTGTATTGTGCCCTACCTTATGATAATAAAGGCGTGTTTATGAAAGCTTTTTTTAAAGCATTAAACATAAAATCATCATAAACAACGCAATCACTCCAGAGCGCTCAGACCAGCTCATAAACACACGCACAGGGCTCGTCCATAAAACACGTCTCGTTGCGTCGCATCACATATGCGCATTTATTTTTTGTACCACGGTTAGAGTAATGCGCGTTCACTCGTTTGCAGACTTTACTGCTGCTATGCCAGTGTTGCTACTGGATAGGGGATGGGCGCAAGTATTCATTTGTGTTTTTGGTCTTTTACCAACAAATAGGGAATCGTAAACTAAGAACGTCATGATAGCTCTCCTTTTTCTCTTTAATTTAACAGTTACGTATATTTAGTTGTTGGAGAAAATGAGCGGCTATATTTTGATTCGGTGAAATATCATTGGAATCCGTTGCGTTGACAGATGACGCGCGTACGTGACATACGACACGTCACAACACTCGCGGTTTCTGTTCCCCTAGTTCTTGGTATGTCTCGCTTTCCGAAGTTTGTTTGATTGATAACAAGCCCTTTATTATTTAGCTTAATGTGTGTGACAATTAAAAATGATCCATCTATTACCATTTATTTGTAAATATTTCAAGGGATTATTCCCGAGAGCTCCAAATCTATTCAATATTTCTCAGTTAGGTATCTCTTAATCTTTGTTGACTTTCAAAAGTTAGACAATTAGTAATCACCGCTACGATTCTGCCAAGATTGGACTGTTGAATTCATTATCCAATATCTCCGACCTTGCCCTGTTCAGACCCTTCTAAGGTCATTTGAATAATTCCATGGAAGCTCTTTGTTCGCCACGTTCCCTCAATATTTCGATTTAACCGGAGGTGCGATATAAACATATCATTTTCCTACGATATTTGATCTTCAATTTTTCCTCCTCGTTACGATTATTTGAGTCTCAATGTTCAAACGACGTCGTGAAATTGATTTGTAATGATAAGATGTTTCCAATTTGTAAGACGACCTACAATCAATTGGTCATAAAATAGCATTGTGATTATTTGATATCGGTACAAGAAACGTTATCTGTATCTACATTGATAATCGATTGACATGATTTTAAAATCGAAAAGTCATGTCTCTATTAGGTGGTTTAATGTGTTACGTTCGGTATTTCAGTTATATTTCTCACGTTTCAAAGACATTTTATTAGATCTTCCAAGATGAATCAGTGTTTAAAAGAGGCAATCCCGCTGGTATTGAACTGAAATGGCACGCCCAGGCTATTACGTACACCCGGCCATCATAGGCCGCAGACGTGGCCGCTTGATTCCATACATAAACTACACTCTGTCCCTCTTTATTCTTTTACATTGCCCAGAAAATTGTATCTAATGTCCACATTTATCATGTCGGCCTAGTACTTTCGTTCTACGAACCTCAACGAGAATTCTAGTTGGGCTTGATTTACTTTTGTGGGTGTCTTGGAGCTGGCTTAAATACGAGCAATTAGCAAGTTCGTGACGAAAATGTATTAACAAGAGCTGTGGCTGGACTGAATTTACGCAACCATTTACAAATAGGGCCGGTCTTTACGCAACGGTGACTTCATTATCATTTACTCGATTTTTCTCAAGACTTTCATGTACGAATATTGCGAACGTTGATTTTATGTATCCGATATAATATGTTGCTCATAATACAAAAGCCCATCCAGTGCCCACTTATGAGCAACGAGTGAATTTGTGTGCTCTATCAGTCCCCGCGGGGATTACCTTGAGTTTTGCGCTTCAACGCAGAGGGTTCTCTCTGACGTCACTTGGCGTGAAATAAAGTGATTCTATACCTGCGAAGTCTTTTCTTTGTTGTACATTAAGTAAGCTTGTTTAAAAATTGTTCGCTCGTAGCATCGCCATTCACAACTATCCCAAGTCCATTTTTCTTTGAAAAGCTGAATCCAAACCAAAGAAGTTTTTAGTTTTCTCTCCATCTTCAAAAGCATGACGTGAATTTAAGATAGTGAAGTTTTGAAACAACAACAGTAACACTAAGATAAAACGCAGACAATTTTGAAAACTTTTCGGACTTCCTCACTCGCGAGTCCTTTTAGATTTGTTGGCGGGGCGCAAGGGTTCCTGTGAACCTGAATTAACTCGACAACTCTGTAAATAAATTAGACAGTATGAAAAAAGTTGGTTCAGCGGCCCCGAGCGAGTCCAACGTAGTTTCAGTTTGTTAACTAATATTGTCAAAGAATATAATCTCGTCAGTAAGTCACCTATACTTAATCTTATTTATTTTACATGTTTTTTTTTGTACTAGGCTAAGGTTTGGTCCCGAACCCGTCTGGAATAAATAAGATGAGACCTTAATAACATATCATAGCATCACGCCGGTGTTCCCCATAGGGTTGGCAGAGGTGTACATAGTTTTACACCCACATTCCACCAATGCTGTTATTTAGTCCCATGTAGTAGTGGTGAGCCTAATGCCATCTACCGGGTACAATTCCAAACTCGGAGCTTTTACTGAGAATTTACTAACAGAAAAACTCAATAACAGTCTTTGCCCGACCCGGGAATCGAAATCGAGCCCTCATGTTCAGCAGTTGCGCTTGGGACCACTAGACCAACAAGGCAGTCCTTGTTAATCACAATGTAAAAGATATGTTCTCCATCAGCATAAATAAAATTTGCATTATACCAATGGCAGCCAAATTACTGGCGAAAGATCTTCCTACGTCGTCGTCTAAAAGGTGCTTAATGAATTACATTAAAATGGAATAATAGATGGAGACACAAAACTCTTTACTATAATAGTACACCAGCTAAATCATTATCCTCGTTATCCATCCGTATCCTAATCGTTAAGCTCAGTCAGTTTCCCTCACCGCAGTCGGCATACCACTGACGAGCCGGCTTCTGCCTAATTTAATTATTCCTCATCCTGTTGACAATTCACGATTCGTTTGTATTTCACAAGGTACACTTAAACAAATTAAAGTGGAAGCTCACGATTTTATACCTTGAACTCATTGTGGAAACGAGATTTGCTCCGGGAAAATCTCGTTTCAGTTATGAAATTAGGTTAGACACTTGCATTTATCTCTTGAATGTGTTTTACGTTCCTCTTTTTGGTACTTTGAGGCGTACTATGAACAAGTTGAGACATTTCAGCTTTAATAAAAGAGGATTTAACGATGCGACAGCTTGCTGGTGTCCTGGTACGTCTTTTCGTCGTAAAAAGGATCCTAGTGAGCAATTAAGCCAAGTTCCAGCTCAAAGGTACTAAATACGTAATGGAACTAGTTCACGAGTGATCCACAATGTGTGTGAATGAACATCAAAGTGCAGTTTAGTTGGACAGCTGCGGTCGCCTCTCTGTTGGTTCGGCAGTGATTGCGATCGGAAACAATTAGTGCGCCGGGATGTACTGCGCCGTGTTAACTTAATACATGCTTATTCTGCACCCCTGTTGCTTCACAGGGCTTGTTTGTATACACGAGACACCTCACAGCCACAAAGTGAGTCGAGTAGGTAGGTCAGTAGTGCGTGTGAATTGGGCTTGCCACAAGATGTTAATTGATATGGTGACAGTTACAGTCAACACTACCGGGCAGGTTTATGCTGAAATGTAGTTAAAAATCCATGAATATATAACTGCATGAAAATGCACGAACCAACTGATCTACGCATTGCTTTACAAATCCTACCTCGTGTAAAATCTGTCGAGTGAATCGTTGGTGTTCGTTAGTGTATATCTGGAGGCAAGACGAGCCGTAACGATGAGCGCCGAGCGTGTCTGAAAATCCAATATCGGTACCCCATTCAAGACCATTGGATCGTCTACCCACGCGTTATAAATTTAATAAAACTAAACTACCTACTCCGAGTATCGCATATTTTTTTATATAAGATCTCGATTGAAGAGTCGGTTCTATAAAAAGATTACTGTTATGTACGAGTGCACTACGTTCACATCTCTCAAGATTTATGTGATTTCGTATCATGTTTACGGAGCACGAGTCAGTCTAAATTGAGTGATACCTGCAGACATAACCCCTTGGATCGTAACCTCTGTTTATGAGGAGCATAAACCTGGGATGCCACTTACTTCAACTGTACTCGCACTCGACGCTTCAAAGATTTACCTTTAATTTATAGAACAATTTATGTTGAATTGAAAACAGCACCTGAATCATTTGTTATTGACCTGAAAATATTTCCTGACTACATTAAAATTAATGAAAGGCTCATTAAAATTTTACGTAAATACATGTATTATTCAGGAGTTATATTGTAATGTTATTTCAGTAAGGTATAATTTGGTAATATTTAATACAAATTAAACTGTTTCATCTATTATGTCCTGTTCTTAAGGTTTCGTGTCCTTCGGTGAAAGATGCTAGCGCAATGTTGAATAGATACAGGTTGCTAGGCAATCGTCTAAGAGCACATAGTACTGCAGAGAGTGTGTCAGTACAGAAGCCCCACTTCTAACAATGATACATGAACTTAGGACATAAACACAAGTGGTTTTCTTTTCTTCTACAAGTACCACTGTAGCTGTGCTAGTAAGCAGTTTCTAGGTATAGTTTATGGTTTCTTGCAACACCAGGGGTATCATTCGCGCGTTGCCGACTCTATGTGAGAAATCCTACCGGAAATATAGGGAGACAAGAATGATAATAACAATTCTTCCTCAAGGAGCACTGGCGATCATTATGAGTATAGATTATCAAACAACAGTGTTACCTTACCTTAGCCAAATAACAATTTGGCTAAGGTTTTCTGCAGAGTTACTTCGGAGGTCGGCAGCGCCAGATTTTCCGAGCCCCACTAAAGGTTTCTTAGATCTTTGTAGTCTGTATATACGATATAAAGTAAACGGTTGATATTCCAAAAATAGATTTGCTAGATTTCAAAGGAAATAATGTTACAGCTACGATTGATCTTGTAAATTGCGGAGAAAAGCCTACAAATATTGCCATAATGCTTTCATTTTTGAAGAAATGGAAAGATATTTTTGAATATAAGTAAAAACAGTTTGAGGCAACACTTCAAAGAACCATAGCCTAGACACTGTAGCTGAAGTTTAAATTTTAAACTAGTTTCAAAGCTCTCACTTACTTTCGACACACTTTAATCTTTGTTGTCAAGAAATATAGTCTGTGCGATGAAAAACCATCAAAGCATTTTATACAAATCAAGCCACATTTTAGGTAAATACAGGAATGGAGTATTTGTTAGCAACACTTAATTAGTTAAACAAAAAAAAAGTACGGAATTTGTTGTTTGGGTGATGTCCGCGCGAACGGCGAGAGGGCGCGCGATCATTCAAACGCCATTGTGAAAAACAGGTATAATGGAGTTGATAATGGAAATTAAAAACTATTTAAGAATATTCTGTGTTAACATTATTAAAAAGACGTTTATGTTGTGATCCACGTTGTGTATACTTAACAGATAATTGCTCTCTTCTACTAACCGTTACTATAAGAGAAAGACGGGACAAATTAAAAGACCTTAAGTAAAATTCGCCATACAATTTCATATTTTATTTAGGGCCCAGTATCGATGGCCAGGACTTATATTGAGTCATTAAGCTAACATAGTATGTCAAAGTGTGCCGATGAAAAATGATTAGAAATATTAGCCATAGTCAGAGTCAAATAGTAATAAAAAAAAACTTTCATGGTACACCCGGATGGAACGAAGTTTTTTTTTTTAAGTTTTTTTATTACGAAGTCCCGCGCATCTATGACGTGTATCAAAGAATAGACAGACAGAGTACATATATAAAATATATACAAATATATATATATATATATATATCTGGCTTGCTTTCTATAAGAGAGAGAGAGACAGACAGATAAACATGCGCACGCCGCACGGCTTACAATAGCTTACTATAGCAAAAAGTGTCGTTACAACTTTTCGTCTTAATTTTTTCCGTCTAGCCCCCTTTCGCAACGCGCGATAAGGAACTTCGTTCCAAAAAATACGTTCATTCCGCCCGTCTTGCGTAGTAAAAGGTTCAGTTCTCTAATTTTAGTTTAGTTTATTTGCATTAGTATTAAGTGTCCCTTCTGTGTTTATTCTGTGGGAACTGTGTGCATCCAGACAGCGCTCACCGTGCCATAATTGTGCAGTATATAATAGAGGCGGTACCTCCTGTCATTTTTATTTAAAAAACAAACTGCATTTGAATAAAAGTTAGGTGAGAAATAATGAGCGGTTGGTGTTTTACAGGTTTTTTGTTTAATATAGGATTCAAATTATTTTTCAAACTTGTTTCTTGTACGAATTCGTGTAGTTTTTATGTTAAATGTGTAATCTAATAGTTTCCAGTAGGTTTACCCAAATTGATTTCAATTTCAATACGAATGTCAAATCAACGCCTAAAGTAATGCGTAATATTGATATAAATGTAACTACATATATTTTGAAGCCATGTTGGCATACAAAAGCACGAACTGACATATTAACAATGTCAATCGGGCGGATATATTTTCAACAGTAAACCTACAGAAATTCCCGTTTTTAAATTACTATGTAGGTATTCCAAACGTCAATTTTGGTCAGATATATTTAATTTTGTTTTATTTTTGTTACAGGTAAGTTTTGGAATAACTGAAGTAAATTGAAAAATCATCGAATGCAGCGCCGCATTTATCGCATTCATTGCGTTCAGCTAAATGATTACCATTAAAATTGCGAAATGGTGATTTGGTATTCAACTAGCCATTAAAGCCAAGAAATACCAAACGATATGGTAAGTGAAATTCCAACCATATATAATTACATATTAGGTATATTTCTTAATTAGGTAACTCTATTAGTGTCATATTAAAATTATACCTAATTATATTCTTACTTATTATGTTTGCTCAGTGTATATCATTATGAAGGGTTCTCATTCAACCTGATATACTTAGTTCTTCAGTTTATAAGGCTTCGTGAGGTTAATTCAAAGTTTTAATTAAGATCTCCAAGATCCGCTCTCGTCGGATGTCGCTTAAGGGAATGTTGTACCGTCTTTTTACCTTAGTTACCTTAATTTTAATTTCGCTGACATGTTCTGCCCGACAAAAGCCTCGTCGCGCAGACAGAAGTAAACGCTGTTGTGTTTACACCAGGGCTGTCCAACACTAGTTTAAATACTGTATTAATAATGACGAAAATTTGCGAGTCTCATCAATTAAAATTTGGAGTGTGCATCAGGTCTCGAGCATGACGCAATATTTCATCAGTTTTTCGGGAATTAAATCGTCAGAGGGTGCGGTAGTCATAGTCTGCCCATTCCAGTTAAAACTTCTTTACTAATCACTTTTATTTTTCTACTTTTCTTTGAAACTTAAGGTCAATCTCTAATTTACTTTAAAGTAAAAGTTGTCTCTTTAACCCGCAAGACGCCCGCGGGTCTTGTATAGGGCACCCCTCGTTTAGAAGATAGGCCCTCGGGCGCGCTCGCGGGAAGTCGGGTGTTTCCGCACTAGCCAACCTGTGTGATGTAAAGGTGTAATATGTAAATAATTTATGTACGAATGTGTGCAAAAGTATTTTAATTAAGCGAATTGTTCGGTTCGCGTGACCGGCGCGGGGGTGAGGTGCGTGGGAAGAGCGGCGAGGGGGAGGGAGAATGTTGCCGGGATTGTTTTTTGATTATTCTGAGTGGCCTCCAGACGGACCCTACCCTAATTAATAAACAGTTAGGGCGTATCCGATAAACTATGAAGTAGTTCACAAAGGAAACTGACCATTACTGGGTGACGGTGCCTACTGTCTATTTCAGAACTTATTTTACAGAACAGTTACAATATGCTAAGTGAATGTAACTTTATGTAACTTGTCGGACTGGCAGAATAAATTGGTATGAGAAAAACGTATTCAAATAGTAGCAATAAGACAAATATTTAAGTGTTCAAAATTATAAAAATATTAGAAGAAAAATGTTTCAATCTGATTGTTATCTGACAGAATTGACTGTTTCAGAACTAAAACTAAAAATAGATCGTAATCGGCTCCTGTCGACCTACGGACATTTATTTTTAACTCAGTTTGTTCAATTCTATTGGTTTATTTTATTATTTAATTAAAATAATTAGTCTTCATGCCTATACGGCAATTTCGGGGAATTACAGGCACTTATTAAAATGTTTATTTATGGAATCAAAATTAAATCTAAAAATGGTTTATTATTTTATATGATTTGCGCGATCAAATAAAACGGTGAAACGCTTTGCTCTCAAGTGATTTTATTGCCACTTATTGCAACTGTGCTATGGTCGATTTCGTTTAACTCTCACCATGTTTCTTCGGTAATAGTTATTTACATAAGGTCATTTTCTTAGCATACCTTTATTACGTTCTTTTTATAGCTAAGCGTGTTATTGTTTTATTAGTTTTTTTTTGTCCCAGTACAGTACAAATGCCGAGAGAGAAAAAAGTGGAAGAAAGGAAGGGATTTATTCTACTTTTATCTCTTATTGTAAGAATGCTTTCAGTTTTTTTCATGGATTTGATATGGCATTACAGTATTTCATGATTTATTAAGCATCCTACTATTTTGCGTTGAAAGCTACAGTGGTATTTATTTTTATTACAAAAGTTTAAGCTTTAATTACCCAAAGAAGTAGTGAATATTCAGAATTAGGCAATTGATAAATCTAGATCTGCCATCCCCTAAAAATATCATAGTTGCACGCAGATTTAAAAAGCTCTGACCTTTATGTATATAACCCTTGTTTTTCTCCGAGTTTAAATCCAAAACAGATGGATAACTCTATACATCTGTTTACATACATAAAACTGCATTTAAATAATATTTGAAATACAGCTAAATAATATAATATTCTTATAATAATAATATATACATCAATAAGTAATATAAAGTTTATGTAATAGTATAAAGTTAAAAAAGGGTTACACACTTCCTCCTCTCTCCTACATTTGCCGTGCCGACAAGGCCCACACATGTTTCTGTATATTATATTGTAACATCTATTTAACTTGTGGAGTGCAATAAATGAATTGAGTATTGAGTACATTTACGTCTATCAAATAATATTATTTATTCATAGTTTGAAGAAGACAAGGGTATTGAACACAAAACATATCACGCCAATGACAGTAAGCTTTCCAGGATCCCTTTGAAACTTGATAGCTATAGTTTTGCACAGAACCGATACCAATACGGCGTAAATTCTATCCAATATTGTACGAAACATGCGTCATCCTACTGTCTCTTCTATAGTTTGCTTAAACTTGTTTAGATAGCAACGGCTATCTGACCTTTTCTTTCCAGTTAGTGAAGAGGTACCTATATCCGTTTATTTAACAGGTTCGTTGGTGTAATGGTCCCAAGCGCGACTACTAAGCATGAAGACCCGGTTTAAATTTCTGGGTCGGGTAGTGTTATTGAGTTTCTCTGTTAGGAAATTCTCAGTAGCAGCCCGGAGTCTGGAATTGTCGTCACCGTATTATTGGTGAAATGTAGGTGTACAATAGAGTACACCTCTGCATACCCCTTCGAGGAATACAGATGTGATGCTATATTATGTTTTCTAAGTTACTAGGTACATTGGACAAGGCTTGCAGAAGATCTAAAAGCCTGACAAAACGAAAGGAGGCTTTTAGCAGTGGATGATGAAGACACTATGTTTGTTACTGTTGGTGACCGCTAGAAGGTAGGAAGACATCAAGTTAATGATGCTCCAAACAGTTCCGACTTTAAGAAACCTATCTATCTCGTTCAGCACTCCGTCACGTCGCAAACGTTATTTAAACTAGTCATTTTAACCTTCTAAACGTTTCGTTACGTATAGATGACAAACCAAAAAGCGCCACAATTACGACTGTTAATAAATCATTTTAAATAGATTTTGTAATTGTTCAAAATATATCCATGTACAAAAAAAAATATATAACAATTATTACTCACAATTGTTTTGTAGGTTTTCAATTTAAAGGATGAATGTGTAGTTTGGGGCCCGAGAGCCTGCCTTTGCTTTCTCGAAGTGGCCGTCAAAAGGTAAAATTATCACATTCGAACACATCTCGTATCGGAGTTTTAATTACAAAACTGATCGAATGGTCGATCCATTCGATCAGTCTTCTCGTGACCACCATCGATGCAACTTGATCGGAACGTTATTCAAACTTCTCCGATCCATTTATCCGGTTGCCATTAAACTACGTGCCCTTAAAAAGGGTTGCATATTATTATTGCATGTCCCGCAGAGTATTAAAGCTAATATTTGTCCATTGATCCGCATGAGAGTGGAGTGTGTGTACAAGCCATTATGTGGAGAGGATCGGGAGCTAAGCCTGTGTACACTGAACATTGACAGGGAAAAATTGAATGTAGTGTAATGTGAGCGCGGTTGTATCATATTATATCCGTTTTTTTACTTCCGATGGCCGGTTTTTGTCGCGGAGTGGGAACCGTACTCGGTGAGTGCAATCGTTTGCTTTTACACGACTGCCTAAATAAAGGAGTATTATGTTTTTAGGGTTCACGTATGTATGTAAGTATGTTTGTGAGTTTCCTGACATAGCATCACGCTTGTATTCCCCGAAGGGATCGGCAGAGGTGTACACAGTTACACCAACATTTAACCAATGCTATTATTAAGTCCCATATAATAGATGGTGAGCCTATTGCCATGTACCGGGCACAATTCTAAATACCGGGCTGCTACTGAGAATTTCCTAACAGAAAAACTCAATGACACTGCCCGACCCGGGAATCGAACTCAAGATCTCCTGCTCAGCAGTCGCTTGTGGGACCACAAGACCAACGAGGCATTCTTAACCTATATTTGAGTCCTTTTTGAAATCAGACTCAACTTTTACGAAAGTCTGATTATACATTCGTATAGGTCCAGTTTGGAGGTTTAGTTGAGAGTTTTTGTAGATACGTTTGTCCCTATAAAATCACGAACGAATCATTCAATAGAAAAGTTTAAAACAAAATTTCCTCAAAAGGAATACAGAAAAGTGCTGGGAGGGATGGAGGAGTTATGCAGTCTCCAAAGTCTCCAAATAAATAATTTCCGGCCACTCGTTTTGTAACACCGGCCTTGGATCTTCTTCAACGACTTTAATTATTCAAATATAACTTATTGCCGACTGACTTTCTAACGGGTAGCTGGTACTTATCATATCTGAATTTATTTTCCCGTTTTGTTAATAAAACTGATTATAATGACAAAGCGGAACATTCGCTTGTCGGACGACAAATATATTGAATACTTAATCGCAGCACAAAAGAAAAACTTCACCGGATTAATTGCATATATTATTGACTAGCTTCTACCCGCGACTTCGTCTACGTGGACTTTAAAATTGGGTCCAGCTGAGATAAAAAGTGCATATATGTTAATACAGGTTATAAACTATCTGTGTGCCATATTTCATCCAAATCCGCTCAGAAGTTATTGCGTCAAATAGTAACAAACATCCATCCTCACTAGCTATCGCACTTATAATAATAAAAAAATGTACAATAAATAATAATAGTACTTAGTAGATATCATATAATTAAGTTAAAATAATTAATCTTAATATAATTAGATATAAGTTTCTTTTTGTAGTGCCCTATAACAGGGTCCATAATTGATGCACACTTATTATATTATAACATAACATAGCATCACGCCTGTATTCCCCGAAGGGGTAGGCAGAGGTGTACACAGATGTACACCCACATTTCACCAATGCTGTTTAAGTCCCATGTAATAGGTGGTGAGCCTATTGCCATATACCGGGCACAATTCCAAACTCCGGACTGCTATCGAGAATTTCTTAATAGAATCAAAATCAAAATTTCTTTATTCAAATTAGGCTAAAAATTAGCGCTTTTTGAACGTCAAACATTAAGACAGCCCCCAAAAAAGCCCACCCTTCACCGCTTCCTAGTGTTTTAGCTGGAAAGAAGAAGCGGCGCAACAAACTTCCCAGCAACACGTCTGTCTGTATCAAAATTATTTATAGATTCTATATAGAAAAACCCAATAACACTTTGCCCGACCCGGGAATCGAACCCGAGACCTCATGCTCAGCAGTCGCGCTTGGGACCACTAGACCAACGAGGCAGTTATTATATTATGCCATCTGTAACACGTTATGGAAGCAAAACTTTGTCCTGACGTTCGAAATACTTTGCATCGTTCGTGGTCGCAAGTTTTTGACCCCTGAACGCTGTGATGTGTTTGTAATATCAGGAAAAACAGTTAAAAGTTTATTGTACAGTGTAGTGTTCACGAAAACCTAAAAAATTGCACCACATTTTATCTTTGACACTCAACGAGTAATCGAATTACGTCACCCTTTTATGCCTTGAAATTAAAAATCAATATAATTGTGTTAGCAAGTTGAACTACTAAGAATAACAATTTGCATAGACGCAGAGGTCGGAGGGACGTTCGTTAAGAGGGTGAGTCCGCAGATTGTCACCGTTTGTTCGCGGATAAATATCGTGGACTCTTGTCAACTTTCGCCTTCCACACCCATAAGGTTGGCAGAGCCGAGAAAAGTAGCTTAGCTTATAATATCACTTGTTATTTTTGTTCGTTTATTTGTATGTCATAAATTAAAATGGCAAATGTGTTGGACCTTATACCACCTACTATAACACTTGTTTATACCATATATTTGCAAATAAACTTTTTTAATTTAATTTGAATTTGTTCTAACCATTTTAACAAGTGATGGAAGTTTTTATAATTGATTGTATATTGTAATAAAACTGGGGTATGTATCAAAGTACCGCTTTTGTAACAGTTTAAAATTGTATGTGATGAAAGTTTAATGAATGCAACGACACGTACGCTTCAATTTATTTGTTTGGTTTATGGTGAGACCCACGCTCGGGAATTTAGCCTGCAACACTGGAATAAAATTTGCATTTGATATGCATTACACAAATGTATCGAGTAAGTACCATTTCTAAGTTTTATAATCTACTAGTAGGCTTCCGGTCTAACTGGATGCAGCTTAATATCAGGTTTTTATATGGAGCATCCTTTTGTCAGAAGTCATAACCCAGTTACTGAATAACACGATATCTTTAGTTAACACATCTGGACAGACTTTCAGACATTTGACTTCTGTAAAGACTGTGTGTGTATATACTTGCTCTCCGAGGCACGGAGGGTCTCGTTACGGGATGACACCCATCCACAGACAAACCACGGCAAGCACAGCTTAACCTTGATAATCGATCTGTGTGGTGGTTACTCAGCCACAAGCCTCCACCACCGACATACATTATACAAGAAAAAACTTCCAAAAATATAGTCTGGCCGGATGTTTTAATTTCTGACCGGACAAGGCTGTTAAAATACTGAACACCTTATCACCGGACGTCTGACAGCCCTATACTCGCCACAACCCTCCCCAATCGATTGGAACACACGAATAACGAGCCCTATCCCTTGACAATAGTGTCGACTCTTGCTTGGCAATAATTTGGAGGGTGTTTAAGCGTCATTAGCGAAATGTCAAGCTGTCCTGACTCCTGAACACTAAGGAGATTGATTATGAAAATAGATATAAATATGGATTGTTTCGCGAAGTGGTAACTTTTATAAATAGGATGTCAGATTTGCTGAAATAAGCTTTAATTCATAGCTATCCTTAATCATTATTTTCATAATATAATTCGTTTAATTCTCTCGAAGTGTTAAAAGTTAAGGTATTAAGGTCGAAGGTTATTTATCGACTTTTCAAAGGTCAAGATTCCAATCAGATTTCGGCTTTGTTTTACAAATTTGTTTGTTGTAGACATTCCAACATTAATATGTAGCTCTAAGTGGATTAATTTTATACTTGAATGTTTTTGGTGAACAGTAGAATATGCAGTTTTAACTAGTACAATACCGTTTGTGATCCGAAGTGAACATATTTAGGTCATATACATTTTTTGGGAAAAAAAATACGGTTATGGCAGGACTAGAACCTTTTTTTTTTCTTTTTTTTTATGTGGAGAAATGCCCTCGCATACGGCTCTGACACGGGGAGACAGAGCGGTTATGTGGGACACGAACCCACTAAAACTCCACAGTATACCTCCTCAGCTTCTTGAGGGCGGGACGCGGGAACGCTCTCGCACACAACCGCGAACCCGCCCGCAGCCGTCCGTTGCCGGACTCCCTCACGGGGTTGGGTATTGCACCCCCCCGCTACGGCACACCAGACTAATGTAATGGCGTGCCGCAACCACCTCGGAGACCATGTGCAATGGGCGCCAGACGATCCCGTGTCTGGACGCCCAAGGTCCCCTGCGACGGGTCAGATCTGTGGCCCCACCGCCTGCCACTACGACCGAAGAGGATAGGGAGAGCGGCGCCTCGCAATACCGGCACTCCTCTTCCCCTGCGGCCCCACCGCGTCCGCCACCCAACGGTGGCGGCCCCGTCAAGGCCGCGGCAGGTAGGGAGAGCGGCGCATCGACATACCGGCACTCCTCTCCCACCGCGGCCCCCATCCCTCAGCTGCGGTGCCACCCATACGACGCCGCAGCCCACCTCAGGTGCGAAACCCCCCATAAGGCCCGCAACCTACGCCGGCGCCGCTCCAACATGGGCTTGAAAGCAAAGCCCTGAGGAGCGGCCCTCCACGGGTTCCGTTAGCTTCACCGTGGGTGACCAAGCCACGGCTACTAGAGCCCCCCCACCACGACAAGGTGGAACCCCTGGGGGGGGGACAGGATTTTAACCTGCACCTCCCGGATAAATTCTGCAGACACTCGGCCAACTAAGCCTTCCCGAGCACTGCTCCCTATTAATTCCGCATACGTAGCGAACTTTCGGTTATAATTTTTTTGGAATAGATGCGGTCTTCAGAGTTCGCTACGCACAATGCGTTACAAAAGATTTATAAGTAATAATGTCATGTTTAGCCATGCACGTACCATCATGACATCCATCTTTTTCTTCCTAAGAAGTGCAGGTAGATACTTTTAGAACCTTCGCGGGCTCGCCTTAATAAAGTCACCAAAGTTTCATCGAAATCGGAAGTATGGTTTAGTACATACAAGACAAACAGACATACGAATAAAATATGAATTATGTACAAAAAAACTGATGACGTATTTATTATAATTATATCTCATTACTTTTTCATCCTTTATTACAAGATTTCACTTACCTTCCAATATTCTCAGTAACACAGATACTAGGACACCATAAACATGTCAGAGGTTGCGAGTCGACGTGAACAGCCCAGTGATTTATTACCTACTTTTTACAAGTCCAGAATAATGTACGAGACTAGAGGTATCTTTCCTTCTTCTCCGATTTACAGTTTGCTCTGAACAGGAAAGTTTTCGAACTACCGTAGTGTTATAGCTTAGAATAAGTATGGGTTTGCAATACGAGGAGTTTTGTACATATGGATGTGGACTGGTGCAGTTAATGGATGTAGAAATTGGTTTAGCCTTCGACTGGATGATGTTTGTTGGCATTGTTGGCAGAGATAACATAACATTACGCAAGTATGTATAACCCGAAGGGATAAGCAGAGATGTACACTATTGTTTGTATATCCACATTTCTTGTTGCCCTCTACCAGGCATAATTCCTAACTCCGAGCTGCTATGGAAAATTTCCATTGGCTGACCCGGGAATCGAATCCTCGCGCTTAGTAGCCGCGCTTACGACTACAAGACCAACGACATTTTGTCAGGATGATAAATGGATATTTGCACGAGATATTATTAGATATGGTACAAATGATTGACTTCATTTTCATTCAGTTATTACCATATAACGTATCAAAATATATCTTCACAATTAAAAGTACCTACTTATAACACATTACTCACAAATAAAAAATCTAAATGGCAATATTTTTAACCGAGGAACAAATTAGGAGGTTCTCAAGTCTACACGTATTTGATGTTTTTTTTTTTTATTGAACGTACGATTATGATGATTATTTTTTTATTGAATAGAGGATACTTCCAAGTTGGTCTCATATAAATGTTACCCCTAAAGTCCACCCCTCAGGGTGGATAATAGGGAAAATAGGGAATTATTGATTCTTCACATATCAACCGATTCTGTTGAAACTTTGCATACACACATCAACACGGTCTAGGGATATTTCATACTCAATTAAATAACTCGAAAAGTACTGGCCGCATTGGAATCTTTTATACACCGATTTGTTTGTAATTTATCTCAGACTAATTCCAAATTAAAATTTTTGAAAATTCTTTTGTTTCGGAGGCATAAAAATGTCTTGATGTGTAGGAGAGGGAATTTTCATTTGTGCGAAATTTAGAAAACAATACGAATTACATTTAGTTACAGTTTTTTTTTCATTTTTAAACGAAAGATAAAGTTAAAATTGAGGTATTGTAGCCATGCAACGCCAACATTTGACGAGGGCGGAGATGTTACGAGCTGTGGGAATGCTGGAAGCTGGGTCTGTTCAGCGTAATGTTGCTGAGGCCATAGGGACCCACCAAAATGTAATTTCAAGATTGTGGACACGCTATCGTGCCACAGGTGAAGTAGCGGAGAGGCACCGGGGGCCAAGTCGCATCACTACCCCCAGACAAGACCGATTTTTGCAAATTACTGCGCGAGCTCAACCAAATGCAACGGCGACTCAATTGGTCCAAAGGCTGCGAGTGGAACACCAAGTGCTTGTGAGTGACCAAACTGTAAGAAGGCGACTGCATGAAAGCAATCTACGCTCTCGTAGACCACTCCGGGTCCCACCTTTACGGAGAGGCAATCGTGGACGACGATTAGAATGGGTTCGGAACCACGTGGACTGGGGCCGTGAACAATGGTCCAATGTGCTGTTCACGGATGAATCCAGGTTCGGCTTCCATCCAGATTCACGAAGGACGCGTGTTTGGCGAGTTCCTGGACGATGGAGCCGTCTTCAGAACCCTCAGGAAGTTCACCCATACCAAGGAGGAACAATTATGGTTTGGGCAGGAATTCGTCTTGGAGGACGGACGGATCTCGTTTGGGTGCGGGGCAATATGACGGCAGAACGATACGTCCAACAGGTGCTGGGGCCCGTTATCTTGCCCCACAGAACACAAATGGGGCAAGATTTCCTGCTCATGCACGACAATGCCCGGGCACACACGGCGAGAACGGTAGCAGCTTGGTTACATACACACAATGTGTACACAATGCCTTAGACTGGCCTGCTCAATCGCCAGATCTAAATCCCATTGAGCATGCGTGGGATATGCTGCAAAGAAGAGCTTTGAAGGAAGTTCCTGAAAATCTGGCTACAGAAGATCAACTTTTTGCGCACCTCAGAAGGACATGGGACAATATTCCGCAGCAAGACATTGACAACCTTGTTCTGAGCATGCCGAATCGTTGCCGATGTGTTATGAACATCATGGGCGCTTTCTCAGACTACTAACTTCAAGTTTATAAACACAAATTAAATGATTTTTCAATTTTTTTCAGTTTTTACTCATAAATTAAAAGTTAATTCATATACGGTTTCCGTTTATGCTTCATTTTTTTTCATAAAATCCTGAAATTTTAATCGAAGTACCTTAACCATTACTAGAAAATGGTAGAATATTAAATAACGTATCTTTTAAATATACATGTCATATAAATAATTAACATATTGATAGTAATTCGCTTTTTTAAAAATATCCCTAGACCGTGTTGATGTGTTTATATTATGTTTTTTGATGACACTACAACATACTGGAAACCTGGAGTTAATCTGATGATGGAGACGAAAGATAGAGGGAATTCCTCAACGGTTTACAGTAACTACTTCGTGTTTGGGCTTGTTTATCTTGATGTGAACTTAAAACCTAGCTATGTGTGTAGATTATAGCGACAAAAAAATAAGAATAAAAAGTTTTTATTTCATCTATTGAGTTGATTCGTGTGATGTAGGTGGTAATAGATATTACAAAATTGCTTTAACTATATGGTTTGTACAAACGAATAATCGACATTCATCAGACGGCTTGACGTCAGAATGACTGGTGTTGGCGCCTGACGGAATCATCATACACGACCACCGCGCGGCAACTAACTGCTATTCATTTTTATATTTAATTTAATATTTTGATGTCGGTACTTACACCTAAAATTATTCGTTTAGTGATAATTTCTACCTTTGTTTTTTCTTATATAATGACTCGTAACTTTGATCTATCAAAAACACGTTCCACTTTACTTGCTAGTAATTATTCGTAATAACCACATCAATGTAATAAAGGGCAAGTTATCATTAAAATCAAGTACTGCAACATATCGCTTCGTTTTATTGAGCGTGAAGCTCCAGTGTCTCGCGTAGACTACTGGTTACCTTTAAAACCCATGTAACTTTAGTAATACACAAGAACCAATTAGTTAGGTAACAATTTATAGTCAACATTTCATTGAGGTCGTCATCCTGACGGTCACATATTCTTACATAGATTCCTTTGATATTTATAAGTAAACTTTAAGAGACTCAGTGAAAATATACGCTTACTTCTTTTGACTTAAACACCTAAAACATTTTTTATATTAAAAATATTATTAATAATACGAGCATAACTTCAAAGGTAGAGTATTTCAAAGGAATGTGTGCAGCACATTCTAAATAATCGCTACACAAGATATTTCTTACAAAATTGCCTCTCAGCTTCCATGCAATATGCCCCCAGAGATTACCTACAATTTATTTCATGCATCTGTATTGCTAATATAAAAATAAGGCTTTGTGCAGACACGCCTAATGGAACCACAGCACAGAATTAATATATAGGTAGTAGGTACGATACAGATAAATGTTTCCAGTCTGGGTGTATGTACATGTGTGAGTCTACAAACGTAATCGATACAAGAAAAAAAAACCACGGTCGACGATTCAAAATATTGTGACATTTAAAGGTTGAAAGTAATTAGAGCATTTGATTTGGTCTAATAAAATCAAATTAATAGCGACTTTTATTGTAATTGCAATGTTCAAGCTCCGGGCGGCTACTGAGAATTTTTAATAGAAACACCCAGTCCCTTATGCTGAAACAGTTGCCATTGCGACTACTGGACTAATGAGGTTCTTACAGAAATTAATGCTGTCAACAATATGTTAGCTGGTATCCATTTGCGACGAGTCTCACACAATGACTGATGCATACGTGCCGTCAGTTGGAACAGGTCAATTTGAAACTACTATGGCTCTTTCTTTAAAAGGTAATTTTCCAGGCTGTACCTAATTGGTAAAAGTCACATATTCATAGGCTAAGATAAATAAATATTACTCACATGCTTTGGCTCAGTATTATTCCTGTCATTGTCACACAACTGTGACATAACAAGTGCAAGATAGAGACGGAGAACATAGCTAAGCAAAAGCTTTTGCTTAGTAATGTTTATTTATTTATCTTGGCCTTATACACTAACTTTAAAACAGACTGACCTTTGTATCGTCCATCGTATGTACAATTGATACTAAAATAATAGAAAAAAAACCCTAAAAATTTTATTTTATCTGTTTAAAGGAGCTTAATCTCTGGAACTACTCGTACCAGTAGGATTCAATAAAATCCTTTTGTATATAATAGCCCGATTCAAGAGAAAAAGAATAGGCTATTTAACATCACCCTGCGACCCTTAGGAGCCGAGCAAAAATTAAAAAGGCGGGTGTAACCGCGGGGCACAGCTAGTAAAGAATAAAGACTGAAGACCTCTTGGTTCGTTTCAGTTTTCTCAGAGAATAGGTTGGAAATGTCAGCGGTGCCTTCTATTTCTATAATAGCATGTGGTTATACAATACACACATACATTTTCCCAGCTACCCACGGGTTGTTTGCCTGAACCCTGCAGTATTTCCTTGGGTTGCGGCGTCGTCGTGGCAACAGAAAACTGTCAGCCTTTTCCGAGAGCCGTGTTATCAGATCGGTCGTGGGGCCTTAACCCCGTGTGTAATTAACGCTGTCAAACTGTAGCGAACTCTACTATATTTTAGGGCCACAAAACAGGCCTGAACGACCTTTTGTTAACTACCCCTGCTTCTTTGTCACTTAAAAAAGGGAACCTTAATTATAGCTGCTTTTAAATATAAATTACGTTTTTCAGTGTATTTTTAAAGATAGGACAGTATTAGGTTTCTTTTCCCTGATCCCCTATCCTGATGATGATGATGATGATTCCCTATCTATTTATACTTCGACAACGTTGAAGAGTTTGAACGCGCTAATCTCTAGAACCACCCGTCAGATTTGAATATTTTTGTGCATTTGATAGCCCAAGTCTTAAGCAAGGTTATAGGCTATATAAAATAACGGTACGATCTTCAGGAGTAAAAAAAGCGGGAGAAGCCGCGGGGCACAGCTAGAGACACATAAAAGTGCATTGATTTTAAATGACTAATACTTGATAGCTCGTATACTAATGTCGTGTGTACTATTATAAACTATTTAAGTTGTGATTAATGGCTCGTGGCTAAGTAACAGCCGCATTCGCAGCCGATCAATCGATCGAGGTGCCGAGGACGCGGTCGGTCTGTGGATGGGTGACCATCACTTCATACCGAGACCCCTCCGTGCCTTTGAGAGCACGTTAAGCCGTGTGTTCCGGTTGTCAAATAAAGATCTATCACAGCCGTTACGGTTAGTCAGAGGCCTGAAACTCTGACTCCCAGTCGTACCACGACATATCGCTATAGGCAGTCGCTCCATGTAAAATATTGGTATTAAGCTGCATCTGGTTTGACTGGAAGCCGACCCCAATGTATTTTTTTTTTTTCAAAATTAATGGGCTTTGTCGCTAATGCGATTATGCCGCCCTGATAAGATAAACATTTGCTTACTAATTTTGTCTAAGCCTGGATAGTTTATACAGCGCCATGGCTGCGTCAGAAAGCGGCGCAGCCAATACGCTGTTACAAAAACCTACATCTCGAAACTTAAGTGCTAAACTATTTCTAAATATACCATTGTGGACACTCTCCATCAAAATATGATACACATCATCAATGTATGAGCAACAAAAAGAACGATTTGGCGTCACTGATCTTGCCATGAGGTGTAGAAACTTATTGTCCCAATGTAATTGGGAAAAGCTAGGCAGATATAGTTGTTTTTAATGAAATATTTATATAACATATATCTACTATTGTCTAACATATTATCGATGCTGGTATTAGGTCCTATGCATGTGGTGAGTCTTTTGCCGACAACTGGGAACAATCCACACACTAGGCTGCTACTAAGAAATTCCTAACAGAACCAATCACACTGTCCGAGCATCAAAACCTAGACCAGACGTGAAACTACCACGCCCACAACCACTAGACCAGCGAGACAGTGGTTTATGTTTTTAACTCGATCAATATTTAAAAAAGCCGATTGCTATGTACAGAACGTCGGTAAACAGGATTAAAAATACACCCTGTATTTCGAATAAATAATTTCAACAGTTAATGCTTGCTCGAACAATTCAATTATCTTGTAGCGCATGACGTCACAATATTCTCAACGTTAAACAAAAAGGTTTACAGTGGTTGTTAATGGCTCATTTTAAATAATGGCACAATGTGCAAACTGTATGTATGATATATAACTACAATGCTACAAACGCATGCGTAGCGAATTCTAAAGTTATATACTTTTGTGCAAAGTGTGGAAGAAAAATTCGGAGTAGTGAGCAGAGGTCAAGATGGCTTCGTGGTCAGAGCGCCTGAACTATTTATCCGCGAGGCGCAGGTTTGATTCCTGTTCATGACCGTATTTTTCTTATTAACTTTTAAACTATCGCGTTGCATGATATTACTATATACTAACAGGAATTAACGCGCAATAAATACCTTCGATTCGCTTGACGTTTCGACCAGGTTGCACTGATCGTGGTCACAAGCAGACTCATTATATTATATTTTATTATATATATTTTTTTATTATATCGTATTTTTCTTTCCATTTTTTTTTAAATTTTGTATTTCACTATTCAAAACCTTGATACTTCAAGTAGACCAAATTACAGGTACTTATAAAAACTCAATGCTAGGTGCACGGTTCCAGGGCGTTATGGAGAACAGCCGCGAAGAAACTCCATAGACACTTATAAAATTAATTGGTATAACAATAGATAAGGGCACGGGTGCAATTTAACATTGATAGCCTAGTGGTATGACTGTTGGCTGGTCAAAGATCGCAGCTTCGAATACAAGGCCACTGACATTTCGAGTCATATGCGTATTAGAAATTATCACTTGCTTAAAACGGTGAAGGAAACCAGCACACCTGAGAGATGTTCGCGATGTTGTGTAAAGCCATGTCGTCACACCTACGGGTGGTTTAAACTGTGACACTAGGTTTGCGGTTTCATCGACCACATGGCGAAAAGAATTTACCAATGAAAAATTGATGATTTTTTAAGAACATTTTCAGTTTCTACGGCGGATATATAAAAAAAATATAGCCCTGTCCTACAAACCTTGTCCTGACAACTACGAACACAAAAGATAAAACAGCCATATTGGTGGAGCTGTCCTGAAGTGTTTGTTTTTTCATACAAGCGGCAATTGATTTGATTTTTATTTACATACATTATAAAAACTATGTAATACATAAATGCTTCAATACTTTCGTCGATGTGTTGTAGTTTGAACATCATGCCATATGACGTATCTTGTTACGTAGCTGGGCTGAGCAGCCAAGCGGTTCATTATCATGTCGACGATAAAATGTTTACGGCTTCTGCATTTTGTTGGCGTGTTGCGATATGAGATGTGCGCTTAACTTCTTGAGCGTGGATCACCAACTTCATGTGAGAGTCGTTTCAAACTTATCGCTTTAATAACATGTGCTGTTTGATTTTATAGTTAACTAAAGCTGGATTTTACAAACCTCGGATAGCGATAAATATAAATAATGCAGATTTTTTTATTTTTCCCAAAGGGACAGGCAGAAGTGTAAACAGTTGTACACCTACATTTCACCAATACTGTTATTAAATCCCATGTAGTGGTGAGCGGATTGTCATCTTCCGAGCATAATTCCAGACTCCGGGCTGCTACTGAGAATTTCATAACAGAAAAACTCAATAATACTACCCGACCTGGGTAGACTAACGAGGCAGTAAATTTTTATTCTCTATAAACGTTAAAGTCAAAGTCAAAGGTTTTTATTTTATATAAACAATACAAAGGCACTTATGAAAAGACAGAGTTTACGTGCACGGTTCCAAAAAGTCGCTTCCTATGGAGAAGAACCGGCAAGAAACTCCATGGTTACTCTTTTAAACTGTATATCTTTTATTGTACTGTTTTGTAACTGTATATCGTTATTTGACGTTGGTAGTATCTAAGTACTCTCTCTTTTGAATGATTTCGAACGAAGAACGAAGCTTATAGTTCTTCTTGCAGTATGACAATGACGACAATGATGAATCGACAATGCCTAACTGCTATATACTTGGTGAGACAACTGCAGACTGGTCCATATTTCTGAAAATAAAAAAATGTTTGTAGAGCCTCTAATGAGGCATTAAGTCCACCTTGTGTACCATCCTTGTACATGAAGAATAAATAAATAAAACAGCGAGATCCTAATTATAATGAATACATGTTTATCCATAATATGACGCTTGTATTCCCCAAAGGTTTAAGCAGACGTGAATTGTAGTAAACTCATATTTCATCACTCAATCGGTAGTGAGCTTATTATCATTTACCGGACACAGTTACAAACAATGGGCTGCTACTTAAAATTTATTAACAGAAAAATCCAACCCAGGTATCGAACCATAAGAGCCGCGCTTGCGTCCTCTATGCTAATGACTAAATCAATTAAGTTTAAGTATCAATTAACTTTGTTTAGTGAAACAACTCCTAAAGTGTTTACTGTCCATCAGCATCAATTCGTCCTCTCATTACTCTCAGTAAGCAGTACATTAGCGGCCTCCACAGCGATCACCGACGAACGGTAACTAATGCAAATTTATACGCGGCCCGGCCGTAAGTTACGTCAATATCTCCATCGACCACCGCTTATCGGCCCGCCTCGGAATTAGGAGCTTAAGGTACAATATTATGACCAGATGGCTGCACAAAGTATGCTTGAGAGAAAATTGACTTAGTTAATTACCTTTACGGTTTAAGATTCTTTATTTCCCATAAGAATAAAATATTCACTTACATGAGAAACACACATAATTATTACACTTAAGTATCAATTAACGCACGCAGGTGAACACGAATGAAAATACGACTACTACATACAATCATACATTTTAAAAAAAAGACCTTTGACCATCATTAGTAACACCATAACTTCACTTTTACTTCTATTTACTTATTAATTTATAAGAAAATCACCGAAAATAAGACAGTAAGTTATAATTAGTAAACATTTTTATGAACAAGTAGGTAGTTGCACATTAACCGACAGAAGATATAGGTACGGACCGCCGCCCGGGCGACCGACCGGTTCTGCGAAGATGTCAATTTACTAGAAGCGTCATGCACGTACTTGAGCGTACCTGAGCGTAAGTAGATAAACTTACCAAACAAAATAATGTTACGATATTAGTATTATTTTTTTATTCAGATCCGTGTTTAAAATGTATTGTTTTATTTGTTTTTTAAATATTTGTAACGATTTGGATTCTTTTATATGTTTAGGTAATTTATTAAATAGTTGTGCGCCCTCGTACATAAGATTCTTTTTACCGTAGTTGGTTCGTGGTACGCGTAGTTGTATATCTTTAGCATTTCTAAGGTTACGGTTATGTCTACTATATTTATTTGTAAATTTTATCTGGGTATGAATCTTACCGTGTAGTATTTTATATATTAATATGAATGTTGTGTACTTATAATTTTGCTCAATATTAAGTAATTTTGTTTCGTGATATAATTCACAGCTAGGCGTAAGATAATCATAATTAAATAGATTTTTGACAATTTTATTTTGTGCAATTTGAATAATTTGAAGATTCGTTTTGGTGGCAGTGCCCCACACCTCGATAAGGTAATCCAGGTGCGGTTTAACAAGGGAATTATAGATAATATATTTTACATTTTGCGGTAGGCACCCAGATATACCTCGTACGAGCCCCGAGAGCGACGCCATTTTTGAACGTAGTCGCTCTAGGTGTGGTCTCCACGTAAGATGGTCGTCTAATAGGAGTCCTAGATATTTTTCTTTATTTGTTTCATTTATTGTTTTACCGTCTATTTTGAGTTGATTAGTAGTATTTATTTTTTTGTTTTTGGCTTTAAATATAGTATAATTTGTCTTTGACGCATTTATAGTTAATAAGTTGCACTGAAACCATATATTGAGCAGATTCAGATCATTCTGTGCACTATCCATAATTGCATCTATGGATTGTCCGGAGTAAAATAAACAGGTGTCGTCGGCATATAATGCGATATCTCCCTTAAGGTCTAGTTCGAATATATTATTTATGTATACTATAAACAATAACGGGCCCAAAATAGATCCCTGCGGAATTCCACAGGTGATGGGTTTGGGCCCACTTTGACATTTCCCACTTTTGACAACCTGAAATCTATTCGTCAGATACGACTTAAACATAGTAAGTGCAGCACCGGTTATCCCAATGTTTTTAAGTTTACTTAATAATAGGTCGTGACTTATGGTGTCAAACGCCTTTTTCAGGTCTATGAAAATACCAACGGAAATTTGTTTTTTGTCTATAATATTTTTTAGATTTGTTACTAAGTCAATTGTACCAGAGAGCGTGTTAGACTTTTTTCGAAATCCGTATTGTTTACTATTTAAGAAATCAATGGAGCTCAAATAAGTATCTAGACGATTATGAATAATTTTCTCAAAAATTTTAGAGATAGCCGGTAGCACAGATATTGGCCGATAGTTGTTAGGATCAGTTTTAACGTCCGCTTTAAAAATTGCTGTAACTTTAGCTAGTTTTAGCGAGTCTGGAAAAGTTCCCTCCTCAAGACACTTGTTTATGCATTTTGTTAGGGCATGAACTAGTAGTTTTTTGATACTTTTAATAGTTTTAGTATTAATACCATCGATACCTGTGCTTGTGTTAGTATTCAAACCATCAATTATTTTTCCAACTTCGGTGACAGTAGCTGGTTCAAACACAGACAGGCCCTCAGTATTATTGCGTTCAGCGTATGTAAAGGTAAAAGTTTTATTGTTATGATATTTTTGTGGTATTTGTTGAGCAAGGTGAGAACCGACTGTCGAGAAAAATGTGTTCAAACATTCGCATATTTCTTGTTGGTCATCGACTACTTTTCCATCTATCAATAATTTATTGGGACCCTCAGATTGTTTTAATTGATTACACGATAAGTTTTTTATGAGTTTCCACATTTTAAGGGGTTTCTTTATACAATCTTGGAAAGACTTTATGTAATATTGTTTTTTGGATTTTTGTATAATTTCAGTAGTTTGGTTTCTAATGGTTTTGAATTTTTGTTTAATATTTTCATCAGTAGGATGTTTTTTTAATTTGTACCAGAGTACATTCCTTTTTTCGATTGCTTTTGTTATTTTTGGATTAATCCAGGCAGTTTTAGGTGGGTATAAAGTTTTTGTTTTAGTGATTTGGCATTGTTTTACACAGTCTAGTATTATTCGTTCTAGTTGTTCGTAGTATTTAATGGTAGTTAGGCTTATGGCATTTTTAAATAGTCTGAATAGTTTGTCATAATTCACTATCCCATACTCGGTGGTCTCTAAAGGTATGGGTATTTGTTGTTTAACTTCAAAATATAGTTGTTTATGGTCTGAAATTGGTGTATCTATGATAGCCAAGTGAAATTCATTACTAGGCAGATTTGAGCTAATATGATCCAGGATGGTTTTTGTAGTAGCAGTTTCACGAGTGCAGTATTCCTTTTCTATTTTATTTAGGATTTTGTAGCCATTTTCCTTATTAGATCGTTTATATTCTTTTGTTGACGATTCAGAGCTTAATAAATCAAAATTGAAGTCACCAAAAACAATTGCTCTCTTTCTCTGTTGGAGTTGCGTACAATAATGTTCTGTGAAATCCTTTGCATTACTTCTAGGTGGTCTGTATATGACGCCAACATCCAGACAAAATTTGTTGATATGTATCCACAAAAAGTGACTTTCATTCACACACTTTTCTTCGACAAGATCCTGTTTTAAGCTATTATGCACGAAGATTGATACTCCTCCTCCTCGTTTATTTGGTCTGTAACTGCAGTAGTGGGTATAGCCACATAGTTGAAATCTGTCGGCTTCATCGTTGGATTTGAGCCATGTTTCTGTTAAAATAATCAGGTGAAGAGTTTGTTGAAAAGATTGCACTACACATGTCAATTCGTCAAATTTCCCAGGTTTGACAATAGACCTCACATTGGCGTATAAGCATTTCAGTGCATTTTTTGTAGTTGTTATATGTTTATAATTATCTGTTATTTGGTAACTTATGCTGTCGTGCTTCACTGAGTGGCTGGATTGTGGGGTGATTTCGGGTTTTTTGGTGTCGGTTTCGGAGTTAGTTTTGGGATACCTTTTATATACTTTATTGTGAGGTTAGTTTCCCCATTTTGGATCCGTTGCTGAAGTTCTTCTTTTAGAGATTTCAGATATTTTTGCTGTTGTTGTGTTTGGTCTGAGTAGATCTTAATAGTTTCCGGTAACACATTTCGTTTGTTTTGTAACAAATATTTTGCTGTCTCTTCGTTAGTAAAGCAAGCCTTAATGGGACGGTCAGCTTTGGAGTTGTATCTTCCAAGACGAAAAACTCTTGCTGGTCTTGGGCAATCTTTAAAAATAGTTTGCAACATTTTCATTACTTCGTCCATATCAGATTCTTTTCGTTCTAGGTAGTCCTCGATATTTGGTTCCGAGATACCAGCTATGATTATATTTTTATTCCTAGAATTACGTTCTTGGAGTTCAATTAAAACGTTTTCAAACTGTAACGATTGCGCCAGTTCTATATTCTGTGTCATTCGCGAATCCGTTTTCAGTAACTCTACATCCGACTCAAGACACATAACCTTTTCCTCTGTTGTTTTTGTCACCTTTGTTATGTTTTCAATATCCGATTTTATTTTGTTTTGTTCGGATATTATGTTTTCAGTTGTTTTATTTATATTAGTAATTTGTGAATTGATTGAAGATATATCGGTGCATAATTGACTGAACTTCTCTTCCTGCTTAGTAGTAAAAGTTTTCAACATACCCATCATTTGGTTTATTTGCTTTCGGATTTCAGCTATTTCTTCTCGCATATTTTCTTCCTCGGGCTCCTTTCTTTTGAAGTTACGGAAAGTTACTCGGGAATTACTTGGCATATCTTGTTCCTGCGTCAAGTCAGGTTGCGATGTAGCACGTTTTTCGCCGGTGCCACTTCCAGTAGGCGAGTGTGCAACACTCATGGTGTATATCTGTGGCACGGTATCGAGTTGGTGCCGATCAACAGCTAGTCTCTTTTACTCGGCGTCGCCGGCACGCTTGTCGCACCACAGTGGAGGATCTTTGCATAAATCACTTTGCACTAACGACTTAGGGTTCAGATTTGTGTGATTGAAGTAATTAAATTTTTGAGAATAACCAGTAACACGTCCGCTTTGTACGTACGCGCGCGCTATACTTGAAAAGAGTTATGAAAGGATCGAAGGACCAATCGTTTTATTACAGTTTTTTTGGTCTTGTGGTCGCAAGCGCGGCTGGTGAAATGAATCGACACACTGAGTGTTTGTTTCCTCCGGGATGGGTAGTGTTAATGGTGATTTTGTTAAGAAATACTCCAGTATTCGAAGGAATGGTGCTCGGCAGATGGTAATAGGTTCATAGTCTATTATATTACTTGAGTTTTCTTATTGATATCGGTGGTGAGTGTGCAGCAGTACATCTCCATATTATATTTTTTTATGTAGGTATGGACCAAATCGAAACATCGGCCTTCACCTATCTGGTGCTCATTAAGTCGCGTCTAAGTTTCTCCGTCGTAGCCTTTCCATCTATTGACGGTTTATCCTCAATTTGTATTCGAGAAATGAAAGATATGCGGAATTTCAGTCGAAATCTGAAGGCTTTTGCTACAGAACATTCTCATAAAATGTTTCTCTTTGAGAATATTTTTGATAAAGGTTAAATCTTTTGCGTAGATGTTAAGACTGAGAGTGATTGGCAGACGCGAGCAGGTATCGTCCGTACAATCCACGCAGACGCGCCCTACATCTAAGTCGCTACAGGTAGTTCAATCCATGAACAAGGTTCCCTATATCTGTAGACAAACAGAACATACACAGAAATAGTGGGGGGCATCATCATGGATTGAATAAACTATTGTTGGTAACGGAAAGCGAGGTGACATCTAAAAGGCGTGTCACTTCTGATTCCTAACACTATAATCTTGTTTGGTTGATGGAATCGAACTTTGCTCTATAGGTACAACTTTAATGAACTGGGCGACCCAAATGTGGATACCGTGATTGTAAGTTTGCTCTGAATCACAGAGAGTCGACTCGTAAATTATTCACACGCTGGTGTAGGAGTATGAATCTCGTAATTATTCACACAGTCGCACGGTGTACTCTGACTACGCGTCGCGGTGGCGTTAAGGTGTCGTTCTGGTGTACTCAACTAATATGAGTACAGTCGCAGCGAGCGCTTGCGCTGGTATTTGCCTATGCTGTTTGGTTTGTTTGATATCATTGTCATGTTGAAAATCACAGCCGAGTATATGATGTGATAATTTGATACTTTCCAGAAAGCTCTAACTTTTAGAAGTGAAATGGCTTATGACATTTTATTAGAAACGTTCGTCTCGCAGACAGGAAATTAATCTTAATTAGTTTAGCGAAATTAGTCGTTAATATAATTCATTTGTAGCGTCTATTAAAAATAAAATCTGATATTTTTCTGTCTCTAGCAAATTCTATTACGTATTTCTAAGATGTCCTCACTTTTCTGACAAGTATATTATGTTTGCCTTTAACTGCCTCGTTGGTTTAGTGGTCCGTAGCGCGACTGCTGAGCAGGAGGTCTCGGGTTCGATTCCCGGGTCGGGCAGTGTTATTGAGTTTTTCTGTTAAGAAATTCTCAATAGCAGCCCGGAGTTTGGAAATGTACCCGGTTGATGGCAATAGGCTCACCACCTATTACATGGGACTTAATAACAGCATTGGTGAAATGTGGGTGTACAATTGTGTACACCTCTGCCTAACTCTTCGGGGAATACAGGCGTGATGCTATGATGCTATATTACGTTTACTTGGGGTTCGGTTACTCGCATACTGAACTAGGTCTAAACGGCCGGTCGTATTCGTATCGTGTCGATTGAATACGATTGTAATATTATCGACACTTAACATCGTTTGATTATGGTCACAACTTTAACTAGTTTCCGACTTTTTACCTCCTCGTCCTCGCAGGTAACTTTACTTAATTTTGCGCCTTTGTACTTATTTATTGGCCTAGGTGATCTAGCCTAAATAAATAATGTTTTATAATAAAAGGGATATGTAACATAAAAAAAACATACATATTAGTTTAAATTATACTACAAAAGATCTTTAGTATTTCTTTTCCAAGAAGAGTGGGATATAATACAAAATAATGCATTTTCCTGGCTTTAGTGTTTTCCACCCCGTAGGGAAATATATGAGTAATCATTGTATGCATGAGAATATTTTCCTCTTAACATATTACCTAATATTAAACTCAGTGTACGACTTCTAAGAAAAGTTCGATATATCGTAAACAAAATATAATATATCACCTTGATTGTCATATTTGTAAAATAAACAACGTTCCACGAATTTTCATTTGCCTGCCAAAGTATTCATAGATATTCATCTAATTTATAGGCGTGTTACTTGCTCGGTGTGTCTATTACGTCACCGGTCGGCTCCGCCTAAAAGTTGGCGAGTTTTTAGCGGGCCGACCTCGGCGCGAAATGATGCCTTTCTCATGAGTTGGGGTAACGAGATTCAAACACGTGGCCTCCTCTAAATTACACTGAAACTTTACTTATTTGTGTGAAAATATTCACCAGCCTGTGCCTCACAGGATATCGATTTTTTATCTAATTAAATACGGTTCGTGTCAATTGATAATTAATATTTCATACAGTTTACGTTCGCTATGGATTTGCCCTTTGCTGCGTTTTTACCCGACTGACCCAGAAGGAGGGTTATGTTTTTCGAGTGTATGTATGTCTATTTCTTCTATATCGTGTTACCCAGTTACTGGGTTGTGGAGGTCAGATAGGCAGTCGCTCCATGTAAAATACTGGTATTAAGCTGCATCCGGTTTGACTGGCCGACCCCAATTTAATTGGGAAAAGGCTAGGCAGATATATATGTATGTCTATTTCTTTGGCACGCCCTAAATTTAGGCTTCAGGGCGTGCCAAAGCGGCTTATTGGATTTTAACATACGATGTCATTACATTCGTTTCAATTACGAATATGTCAGTCATAGGCTATGACAATATTTAAATATGGCGTCTGACGCTGTGCCGGAATCCTACTGACTAAAAACCACACGGTCCTACACAAACCTTTGCCGGACTCGCCGGGATCGCAACCATATTCACCGCAACCCCGACAGGTTATGCTCCGTCGAATGTATCGACGGACTCCTTCACTTCTGTTGCTACAGTTGTCCTGCAGACTTAGTCCCCAGATTTTCACCAGTACCGAT
This sequence comes from Xylocampa areola, assembly GCA_935421205.1. Classification (NCBI taxonomy): domain Eukaryota; kingdom Metazoa; phylum Arthropoda; class Insecta; order Lepidoptera; family Noctuidae; genus Xylocampa; species Xylocampa areola. The sequence continues at coordinate 17,992,556 of OW285216.1, read as the reverse complement.
TGTGAAGACAGATTTATAATTTTCTTTTATCAAATCAAAAAGGATATCTACAGAAAAGATAAAACTCAAGTTATGTTATCTTAAACTTAGCTTGGCAAGTTGTAAGTTAAAAGATAATTCGCTAATTAAAAGTTAACGCGGTAGGTTTTCTTTTTGGCGTGTTAACAAAGAAACGAAGTGGGCGGTGAACAAAGGCCTGTCGGGAATCGAACGGGTCTCGTGTTTAACGACATTGATTGCAGTTTTATTACTCTATTACACAGAATCTATTGGATATTGGATCTTAAGTAATTCAGACCATTACTGTAAGGTTTTGATGCTAAAAGGTTTTTGTTTAGCTACTCGTATCTATGCTGTTGGGAAAGTTTGATGTCATGTAGTGATTTAAGATCTACGAGTATGTAAGTATAGAGGTATCTACTGTTTATTTGCTAAATAAATTAAGAAACAACCAGTACGTACCTTTATGCCCCTGTTTTCTTTTAATTCTTTCCTTGTAAAAGGAGTGCGCAGAAATTATAAAATCATTTTATCAATTGATATTTGGGATTTAAATAAAATAAAGTATGGCAGGCGCGCAGACGTCAATGCTACTGCTACAATATCACGTTAACTGACGCGCTGGACGGGCCGCGTGAGTCGGCTTTTATACTAATGACACTAATATTGTATCTCGTAAGTGTGTTTAGAGGTAAAAAAGTACAATAAAGTTCTGATTCTAGAACTAAAGGCGTAACAATTGATTGTAGTTGTATCCGAATACAGGAAAAAAAACTAAATATTTCACCTCCTGCTGCGCCCGTGTGGATAGGTTTATAATTGTAATATCTTAGGTTTTCGCGATCACTACACATTATAATAAAACAACTTTTAACCGGATTAACACTTTGCAGTGTTCGTGGTGGCAGGAAAACTCCTCCTCCTGCGACCACGAATGCTGCAGTGTTCGAAACGTCAGGAAAAACAAAAACCAATAATACATGCTATTAATCCGGTTAAAAGTTGTTTTACTATAAAGGTTTATAATTTCTCGACATCAGTGGTTCATGTCTAAAACCTTCACACAAGAAATAGTTCGATTTACACGTAATTAGCGATATTGGACACTGCGCTTGAAATTGTTTGTTGGGGTATAGTTTGTTATTGGACAGAAAATTATATTTTGATACGCCCTAAGTTGTGGCAAATAATATAAATTGACAATTTGTTTGTCTTGTATGCGTTTATCCGATTACGAAGACATGCGAAGGTATCTGAGAACCCCACGATTAAGACCAATTTCAGTTAAGAACTAATCGGGCAATCTTGAAAAATGTACGTCCTTGATCCTTAAGTATAGTCTAAGAGTACCGAATACCGTTTACGGCAGCAAAATAACGAATGTAACAAAATATTGTAATGTTTAAACACGAGGTGTCAAGTACCGGCACGCTTCCATGTCGGTGCAATGTGTAACGTGTGTGAGAGTTATGAGAGCCTGGTACTATCGATGTTAAGTGGACTCGTTATAATTGGAGAATGTAACTGTCTAGTGACATTGTGATGTCCTGGTAGATTATATTTTTATTGTATTCAAGCAGAGACTTATTTACAAAAACTGGCACAAGTTCTCTTCACAATATGTTGAACAATGAGTTACAATTTCACAGTGAAAAATTAAAAACAAGAAGTGGCGGGCACCGCCTCGCCTTCATATCATGTGTCGATGCAACGTGTTACCTGTGTGGTAACTATGAGAGCCTGGTACTATTCATGTCAAGTGAACTCATTATGAATGTTGACACATGAGTTCCCACCCTGGTTTAAGGTGTGAAAGGCCAGGGTATTGGACCTTGGACGCTTCCGCTCAGCAGCAGTACTTCGGCCCGCTAGATCAATGAGTTTTTCCGGCACCTATGCTCACAAATAAAGACACACTATGATCAAAGACACCAACACAACTACTGCACATTATATTTTAATAATACCAAACAAATATTTGAATACCTTTCAGATTCAAGAAAACACATATATTTGTGAATATTTAAACAGCGTGACATTACTTTTCTATGAATTATACATCGCTTGTGTAGTACAAAATTAATGAGGCTCAATTTAACCAGACAATGCCTGTGCGTGGGAGGCGTGGAAATGACGTTAAATAACTATGAGACGTCTCAATATTGTATGACGTCATTTACAGCCAAAATTTTGGTTAATTGCTTGAGTTGCGATTGTCTTAAGCTTGTAAGTTTAGGGGACTATAATTCAGTTACAGATATTAATAAATAAATTGTTCTTTGATCAAGGCCTTTTCCTATAAGTTTTTTTAATATTTTAGTATAAGTCTTTAAGTTTATTGAAAATGATTTAGAGCCCATCTACTACCTCATTGCTTAAACATTAGACTACTAATCCGTAATCCGTTTCATTTCATATAGTTTCCTCTCTACGGAGATGAACTAAATGTCTTCTATGCTTTCCTATTACTCCAACATCGGTGTATACCTTTATAATAACATAATTCGCTTATAAATCCATCCACCTAGCTCGAGCACTCACCTCGCCATATTGTTCTGTAGTATATTACTGTTCGCCTATCCTAATTCCCGTCAGATTGCATTTTCCGCTCGACGGGCGCTACGTCGCGTCGCCTCGATGTCAATGCTACGACGGGCTTATCCTACGATGCTACGGATGTACTGCACCACGTCATGTATCAACGTCGCAAATGTATGCGACTACATGACATTAGCGTTAACATATAGAGGCTATAATAGCGTGTACAATTTCAACTTGCATTATACAATTGAATGCGTTAGTGGAAATTGTGTGCTACGACGTAGCAATGCCGTAGCATCATCTACGTATGGTGTAAGTTTAATGCGAGGGTTGAGTTTATTTTGAATTATAGTTGCAGTGCATTTATACAATTCTAAACTAATCAATGAAACAGTACATTTTTGTTGCTAAGTTATTATTTCAGTACTTTTGTTTATATACATAACATTAACTTCTTACATTTTTACTTCTATAACTCGCGTCACGCTACGAACTTAAAATAAATAACAAAAGTCTTATTTTAGTTAGCTTTCATAAGAATATGATAAATGATGAAAGTTTCAGAGCGCCTGCTACGAATGTTTGAGTTTTTCATTGCAGAAACTTGTTCTACTGTGGGCCTGTATTTTTATCTGGCGTTAGATCTGAGGGCCACAAGGCGGTTTTATCTCGTCGGCGGGTTATTAATTGTCGCTTTGTTTTGTTTAACCGACGGAGGCGACGAGCCTGCGGTAGTTATTAGCGTAAGTTTTAATGCTACACAATAGCGGCTTGTGTACCATGGTGCTCTGTGGAGCAAGCGGGTGGGGCATGGTATTAAATAATTATATTAAATCATAACAATAAATAGAAAAAAACAAACTATTGATAAGACGAAAGCTGAGAGTAACAAGAAAAAAATTACTATTATTCAAATATTTTGAAATCTATGTAACGAGCAGTTGGGGTCTGAAAGTGACAGTCGATGGTACCTTATATCTGTACCTACTCATTACAGAAGGGTTTGGCGATGCTATCTGCTCCTTGTAAAATACTGATATTTCGATAGCACTCCAGACGTATTTCTTGTGTAAGTGTGTTCTTCAACAATAAATCAGAAAATCAGGAATTACATTAAGTACCTTGACTTTAACATTAATCGTCTTTATCGTTTACCTGAAAAAGAAAATATTACAGCGTGGATACATTTCGTTGACTCGGCAAATCTTTTTCAGATTTATTATTTGAAAGTACTTATATACCTACTAAAATACAAATACAACGTGTCTACTAATACATTTTAAATAGTTTAAAACAATATCTAATATATAAAATTCTCGTGTCACAGTGTTTGTTATCGAACACCACTGAAACGGCTTGACCGATTTCTATGATTTTTTTTGTGTATATTTGGTTGGTCTAAGAATACGTCGTAGGCCTTGGTTTTGCACTATAAAACAATGAGAGCGCTCAGTTGGGACGGTGGCGATTATTACACTCAACTTGTTTGTAGGCAAATTAGAATCGGATCTTGGTTCTCCATTGAATTCGGCCTTATCCAGATATTATGTATAATATGTATTGTACAACAATTTAATTTCAGAACACAAACACACTCGTTTTTCATCTTTTTCACATAAGTTGTTTTTATAATTTAACACTCAGCAAAGATTGATCTCACACAATTATAATAATTTCAATGTTGTAGTTCTATGTTTGTTAAGTATTTTCGGTACAGAAATAAAACAGAACGCTCGTTCTCACAAAATTAAAAATAATATCTTAGCGATCGTTCTGTTTGACGTGCACAGATTATTAATTTTGCGCGTCCCCTTGGCGTCCCTTCAATTGTCACAACATAGACAATTGATGTGGACACTGAGGCGGTGATGCCTTGGAGATGCGCAACCTGCACACGGTAATTTTATTTTTTATGAGTTATACACTTCACACGTATAGTTAGTATTTTATTTAAGTAATAATAACATAATCTATTTTCTACACACATTAGTTTGCATATTTACGTACGCCGCGCCAGGCCGTGGCCGCCCGTGGCTTCACTATTTTTCAGGACCTATCTGAAAATCAGCGCGGCCACATTTCGATGTGGCCGCTTATGCTGAGATAGGGACCTTTTTTGGTCTCGTGCGGGTAGCTTAATGTAGCATGTACATAGTATGTAAGTTCTGTACTCTTATTTAATTAAATAATATTTTAATTTTATGGTGCTCACATGTACCTTACATTGAGTACTGTTTTAGTTTAAGTTTACTCTGCACTGAGTCTAAAATAAATAATTTCTTTCTTTCTTTCTTTCTTTCTAGGCAATTTTTTTTTATACCCCATGTGATAAGGGTGGCTCTATCCAAAAAGTTAATATGGCAGAACAACGTTTGCGGGGCACACCTAGTTATTTTATAAATATCAAACATAAAAAGTCTTAAGCGATCGAGCTCATAAGTGATATCTTAACCTTGGCCCACTTTTTTCTGGGATATTCTTCTGTTGGGGGCTCCGTTCACGGAGAGGCGCGAACACGGGGCAACTTAACAGATTAGATGCATAAACGATTCATGCGAATGCAGCCTTGTAAGCAAAGCGTGAGTAAACTACTGAGGAATTGTTTCTGCAACGAAATAGATTGAATAAATAATTCAGTGTTTCTATAAAGGTTTTATCTTGGGTTTTTATGGAACCACAATCAGTCAAGTCACAATTCAATTTACAATGGTATTTTATTTTATTTGCTTGATCAAAATATTATTTAATATCAACAATTTACAGTATATACATATTTAAGTACACAGTATTACACAAATAATACCTTACTTTATAATACATAAATTAAACTTTGTACAAGAAAAATATATATATTTCTATTGTAAAGAAAAGTGTAGGTATCTTTAAACATAAAGATGCGTTGTGAGCAAGCGTAATAATCAGTAGACTCTAGACGTTGCTGGTAGTGGGCGAGCAGGTATAAATATATTATTACTTATTGATCTAGTTTCCATAGCAACATTATAATATGTATGTTAATTACATATGTACGGGTATTAATCACAATACATCCCTGGAGGAATACGCCTAGATTAGACTATTAAATTCAATGTCAGTTGCGGTGAACACCGGCAATTATAGCATTGCTTTGTCATTGCATTACCCTAATGTATCGGGATAATTATGCTCTATGGTTAAGTTATCTATGTACATCTGTGTCAAGTTATAGATATAGGTAAGTTAGGTTCGGTAGGAGAGGCTCCTCAAGGAACACTGCAGTAATCGATTATCACAAATAATAATATTCAACGCAACGCACATTTCCTGCTGTTTTTCCATATCCATCCAGATTTCAGGTCCCGGATATATTAATTTTATTTCTCAATACTCAATTCTTTATTACATTCCATAATGTGAGCTTAGGTGGTAACTTTTATATCAGATCATTATGGACCCCGTCGGGCACAGCAAATAGGTAAGTAGGAGAGAGGATGCTTATTATCTAGTACTAGCTGTGCTCCGAGGTTTCATCCGCGTTAATTTGAGGAAAAAACCTACTAAAATATATTCCATCAGCGCCCTCCCCCCCATGAACATGCCCAGCACATCATAAATGCGTCTGCCTCGTTAGTCTAGTGGTCCCAAGCGCGACTGTTGAGCATGAGGTCTCGATTTCGATACCCGGGTCGGGAAAAGTGTTATTGAATTGTGCCTGGTACACATTGGTGAAATGTGAGTGTACGACTGTGTACACCTTTGCCTATAGAATACAGGCATGATGGTATGTTATGTTTATGTATAAATATACGAATATATAAATATATGCAATTTGGTACATTGGGTTATGTAAAATTAAATATGAATTTGATATGTAGACTTATTATATTATGATTTTATAAGTCTGTCGTTTAAATATTCATTTATCGAGTCGTAGCATTTATTGATTAGGAATTTTTTCAAGTTTTTTTAAGAATATGTAATTTTTTCTTCTTCTTTTATTAATTTGGGTAGTATGTTATATATTTTAATAGATGTCACATAGGGAATTAGTAGTGCATTTTTAGTCGTGAATTTGGTAAGTTTAGCCCAGATCGGTGTCTGAGTATATAGCTTGTCTGTATGTCTTCATGTGTCGTATAAAATTCTTGATTTTTACGGATAAATTTGCATCATTCGAAAATAGTAGATACAGCGAAGTGTAAGCGAAGTGTAATGTAGTAGAGCTTACGTTAAAATATTATGTTTTTGAAAGTGAGATTTATATTTTAGAACAGACCGTGTTTTAGTAATTTTGCTATTTGGCTTTAGCTGACTGTTTGCAGCTGCTTTTTGCATACGCCACTTAACTCTCCAACATAATACCTACACTAAAGCCGTAGATTCTCTAAATTTATACCTTGTTCTTTGTAATTTACGTGTAGTAATATTCTATAAACATTTCCCGGCACATTGTACCACACCCGATTTGTCCAGTAGCCATTAATAAGGCTTTGAACAAACTTACGTCGTTGGCGCCGCTGCGAACCGTCTCGGTGCACTATTTTTGTACACGCTGCTTACTCGAACCTACCCGAACTTAGCCGAACTACCACGAACAACACACATATACAACACACTTATTGCAGTAGTTCCCCTTTAAAGTTTTTACGTGCAGCAGCTATTGTAGAAACATTACAATATTTTTGCTGTGGTAGTTTAAGGGTTGGATCGATTTTAAACGGCAGTCGTTGGGTTAAGTGGTTGGTATAAAACATTCCGTAGTAAGCCATTCAGTCGTTAGAACTCTTTGGAGACCTCTAATGTGCTTTGTTTTTCCATTTAGTAAAGAAAATTGCGCGCTGGAGCTTTGAAGAGCAAAGTACCTATGCTAATTTTATTCTTAACTGCCTTTAATAAAAAGGTAAATACTGGAAAGATGTAATTGAACCCGATTTTGTTCCAATTTGTAACATCTAAGGAAAGGAAAAGAATAATTGGCCGATTTCTAAATCTCAATAACATATGTGATGCTTACCGCTTACCATCTGAGCACTTCTTCTGTGTTGCCCTGTTTTTATAGAAATCCCTGAATTTGTGGATAAGGAAGAAACAAAGATATGCGTTACGAGTTTTTGTGAATAACAAAATACATGCATAAGTAATGTGGATAACTTTGTATTCATAGCTAGATCGAACTGAAACAAAAATAATTCGAGATAACAATACCAGAAAACTTTCCTTCGATATTGTTGGAGAATAATGAACATTCTTACTAAAAATATACACCACTGGAACCTGAAACATGGATTCAGAATTCTCGATCTGGAAATACCCAAAACTCCAAGGAGCAGAACTGAAGCCAAATACTCTGGTGTTAGAATAAGGTGGATCTACTTCGAACGCTACCATACATCCTTATAGCCCACAATTACTGTCTACAATAACATTTCACAGTTCCTCTGTTCACATGCCTAAATCCAATTGTTCCACTCCCAATTTGCTCTCAAAAGCGGGTGAGTTTTGACATTTGTCAAAATAAAATGCTGCATGCTCAAATTACGTAGATCCAATTTCCATATACCAGCCCCATGTTTATTTGATTCGTTCTCTGCGACAGAACTAGATTGCCGACCTCGTGGAATTGATGTTTTAATTCTGGGTACACTGCGAACATAAAACTATCGGGTTTCGAAATTAGTCCGGCAAATTGAATTTGGTGTTTGAGCGCGGGTTATGTTTAAGGTATTGATTGGGTTATTGTGGAGATATCTTCCTGAAAACTTAATTGGCTTGCAGAGAAAATGTTGACGAGAAAACTTAGTAGGTACTTGGGGCTGCGCTTGGTGAACGCTGTGGTACTCTCTAGTTAACTTCTGCCAGACCAGCGAGATAATTGCAGAACTGATTTTCAATTGCAATCAGTTTCATTTTTACAGTTTGAAAATATAGATTGCAACTATCTTATAGACGCAATCCTATAATACGTCCTCATTTTATAGATGAGGAGGTGGTATAGGATTTTAAGTTTTTAGAGCAAACGGTGCTATTTATGGAAAATTGATATGTATTGCGAGTCAGTTTATGGAAAATTGATATGTATTGCAAGTCAGTTTCGCAATTACCCCGCAGGTTTCCTTGTCGAAGTATTGCTGTCATAAGTTAAAGCATCTAATACTTTTTTATTGCACGTCATCATTTAAAATCCTTGTTCTAGTTAATTCCTATTGGGCACAACCTGCCTTTTTCTTCCATACGGACATCTCTATACGGACAAATTTAAAATAGTGTGCATTTAAATGACCATAATGCTGCATAAACATACAGACCCTGACTTAGGATTTTAACATTGGAACATGCGAACTCCACAGTAAAGTTTACAGCTGGTCTTAGGCGGCCATTTTGATTGCCAGATGGTTGATAAATATTGGCTATCTTTTACCTGGCTTGATTAATCCCGGCTTTTGCCAGCGTTCGCCTTCGGGATTAATCTTCTCCGCTTTGTCGAGTGTTCTCCTGCGATCGTGTCATCTGTGCTAGCCTTATCTGTTTGTTTTAGCCTGGTCACCGTATAAAAGGACAAAGTGAACCAAAAGGACGTCATCAAATTGTACTGACCCTTCCTAAATTAACTATTACTTACGTGCATTCTTCGGGGTTGTCCGACTAATTTCTAACTCGGACGGAATCCTTAGTCATGAGCTGAGCCCGTGGCGATGCCGCGAGTTAAACAGAATCCTAAATCAATCCCAATCAATCAAAAAAGGGTAATCCCGAAGACTGACACTTGAGTAATCACCGTTCAACAATAATAAATTAATATATTCATATGCTTCCTAAATTACTGATATAATTATTTAGAATTAAAGCTTTGAACATCTCTAAACTTATGTTAATAAAGGTATATTTATTTATTTTCTCGTATATTAAGTGAGCTTTAAGTAGGTAATTTGAAAGTCAACTTTATTACTTGAGATGTAAATGCGAAATGTTTTAATATTATATCAGAGCCAGTAATTAGGTAGTAGTCCTCGTCAGGTGCTGTATAATATAATAATTTATATTTATAAAAGGTATTTTATCACTAAGACTCTGCAAGGGAGCTTCGGTACAACCAATTTCGCTTAAAACTCTAGTCATTATGCCTCACTGGTCTAGTGGTCGCAAAAATGCTGAACTTGAGGCCCTGGGATCATTTTCAGGGTTGGTTTTAGGTTTTTCTATAAGGAAGTTTCACTAACAGAGGAGATAGGAATTTTGTCCGGTAAGTGGCAATAGGCTCATCACCTAAATGGAATTTATTGACGCCATCGGTGAAATTTGTGTGTACAATAGAACATCTCTACCTAACCCTTCGGGGAATACAGGCTTGCTATGTTTTCATGGTTGACATTCATATAGACTTAAGCAGCAATCACGAAAACTAGGTACTATAATTGCCGGGTCGTCATTAAATTAATTAAGAACATGATTACTATAATCTAAATCTAACAGGAATTAACGCGCTATAAATACCTTTGAATCGCTTGACATTTCCACCAGGTTACACTGATCGTGGTCACAAGCAGACTGATGCAGCGAGTTTACTCCGTCATGGGTGCGGTAGATTTTTCTTCATCTACCTTCACGTTATCATTATTAGCCATATTATTATATTATTATTATCATATTATTCATTAAAGCCCGCAACACTAAACTCAGTGTACGTATTTTTAACCGACTTGAAATAGCGAGGTTTTCATTTTTTTTATCCGTGGATCTCACGTTGCTGATAATTTAAAACAGTCCTTGATTTCTATAGCTTCACGTACTGCTCTCGAATTAAGGTGGCGATTGGATGAGAGGCCACTTTTGTGTGCTAGGCTAGAGAGGACTATGTGTTTTGGTTCCTGTTAGTTTTATAGTAAAATCAAGTAAACACGGTAGTTTAAAAATATAATTACTGCTGAGTTCAGCCCGTCACAGTACTGGGTTTCCTTCTTTTTCTTGTCGTATGGTTGATGAACAACCTAGTGTCAGAGTTTATAGCCCCCGCAGGCCTCTGACATGGCTTTACACACCATCGAGAATATCTCTCAGGTGTGCTGGTTTCCTCACGATGTTTTCCTTCACCGTTTTAGGCGAGTGATATTTTTTTTTTTTTTTTTTTTATGGAATAGGTGGCAACCGAGCAGACGGCTCGCCTGATGGTAAGCGATTACCGCCGCCCATGGGCACCCGCAACCCCAGAGGAGTCGCGAGTGCGTTGCCGGCCTTTTAAAGGGTTTGGGCCTCCGGTACCCTCACTCACTCGGCGAAACACAACGCAAGCGTTGTTTCACGCCAGTTTTCTGTGAGGCCGTGGTATCAATCCGGTCGAGCCGGCCCATTCGTGCCGAAGCGTGGCTCTCCCACGGTGAAAAAATTAATTTATAATAAGCATATGACTTCGAAAAGGCAGTAGTGCGTGCTTTGGATTCGAACTAGCGACCTTTGACTTGTCAGTCCAACGGTAATACCACTAGACTATCATTGCTCACACACAGTACAGCGTAATAATAATATACTCGCGACCAAATTTTCGGTCAGTGCGGCCTATGTCCACGGAGATTAGCCAAGTACGCAGGAGATATTATACTGTACAAGTGTATGCGCAGACATAGATACACTCCCACTTCCTTCACACCATAGTCCGATGGGACGGCAATCCGATACATTTGCTTTACGTGATCTCCGAAGCACGGGGGTGTCACGCCAACCTCCTAACTTCAGGCAGCTACTGAGAATTTCCTATATTGCGGGAATCGAACCTAGAACCTCATGCTTAATAGCCGCGCTTGCGGTCACGAAACTAATGAAGCAGTTAACCACAGTACGTTAACACTATTCGTATGTCGGCCGTTTTTACGTGATTGATGACGTCACAGGCTGATGCGAGATAAATAACGTATGAACTGAATTAAGAGCGCCTGTACACCGAAACGCCTCGTAACGACGATTTATGTCCGATCGACGGGTTGTTAATAGTAGCTCTGTAATGTGTGTGTTTGTAGTCAACGACTATATAAGGAAATCGCTTGACGATCGTAGACCACGGGTCAGTCTGCTTGTGACCACGATCGGTGCAACCTGGTCGAAACGTCAAGCGATTCAAAGTTATTTATTGCGCGTTAGTATATAATAATATCATGCAACGCGATAGTTTAAAAGTTAGCAAGGAATTATTTAATCATAACTTTAATGACGTTTATTCGCTTCAAATATTCAGGTTTTTTTTTTAAATGGGTACCATTTTTTTTCTGAGGAATTATAAATTTGAATTTTGACTGGTAGAGCTGTTAAAATATTGAAATATTGGCTCTAAGACAAATTGTATTGTATTTGGGCGTAACGTAAATTAAAACTATCCCATGCGGACTCAGTATGTAACTTATAATATTACGCTTTGGAAAGTGTTATCAGTTGAGACGACAGACGTGTCTATAGGTATGACATAATTAATTTAATATTTCTTTTGCAACTATAATATTAGGAAGTAGTGACATGTAGCATCCCGAGTGTAAACATAGCAATAATCATCTCATTTCACCGAAACTATTATTAAGCACTATATAAAAAAAAAAAATGCACAAGAGTTCTTATCTATATAGTAACATCAATGTTATAAGTAGCAACAAAGTATAAGAACTAAAGAAAGACCGTGAGGTGAGCTTATTGCCATCTACCGGGTACAATTCCAAACTCTGGACTGCTACCGAGAAATTTCTGGGTATCGAACCCACGACCGCAGTTGTGACGCTCTGCAGTCGCGCTTGAGACGACTACAACAATGAGGCACGAAACGTTTCACCGCTGAAGAATGGAGTTTTTGAGTGCTACAAATATTGTGGAAAAATACTTATTATAGTACTATTTTGTCTTCCTTAAAGTCAGACAATTAAATTCCGATTTAAGTAAGGTGGGAAAAAACCCAAGAACGCTTTGCCCGACCTGTAACCCAGGACCACATGCTCAGCAGCCGCGCTTGCGACCACTAGACCAACAAGGCAGTAAGGTTTTATTCTAAGTTGAACCAAAACTTTCTTTCTGCTCTGTTCTCATGATTAAAATCAATATAAATTATTTTTGCTTTACAGAGCTAAGTTCTACTAATTTATTTCCATAGTATGTACCTAGTCATAATTATTGAGTACGCTCTACTGCGTTTAAGTACCCACACGTAATTCACGCACATCGCACTTGTTATTTTGGATTTCAAACCCAAATCTGATTACCAGTATAATTTTAACACGGCCCATAAAGTAATATTAATTTTTTACTTTAATAAACAGAGTAGTTCACCCGGTGGATGACGTCATTATGAATTTTTCAGCGTGTACGGAAGAAGACCCGGTATTTATACCCGGTCCGTGTAACTTCATCAATATTTCATTAGGGAGCCAATAACCTGGCGATGTGCTCATGTTTTATACACTTTTTTCTCTTCTCTTCTTCAATTTACTTTGATAAAAGCTGTGGCTTTCCACCCTCCTCGTTATTAAACTTCATTTTAATTTATTAAAGTAAAATTTTCTCTCCGTTCAGAACTGAGATTAGTAAGCCCTATGTATTTTAATACTGGGTTCGTACTTCTTGAGTGTATTTAAAGCATTTACTTTAGCATAAGATGAAGTATTAAATTTTATATTAAAAGTTTTCAGCTGATTTAATAAAGTGCTTATCTTGGAAATTTGACATTGCAGCGTCAAACGAGGTATGCAAACTTGGGAATCTGTTCAATCTCTTACTGATGTTTAAATTTTAAATTCTTGCAAGTACTTAATAAAAGCTGCACATTACCATTTTTAAGGAAAAAAAAATACAAAAGTAAAAATACTATGTAGCTCACCGGGAGAGCAATCAAAAGAGTGACGCGGCAACCCATGACACGTAATAAATCGAACAAGCCTGCAAATGACGTTTATGTGGCCCTATTTACATCCTTGTGTGTATAAAGGTCAGACCTCTGCGAAATCCTGACAAATGCCCATGGGATGATTGCAGATCTTTCGGAAAGGTTAAACGGATGAATAGAGCGCCAAATGGTGGGAGTGGTCACGTTCCGCCGACGAGACCACTACTAAACTGTTTATGCGGCCCTAGTATTCGGATTCGGAAAACCTAATAGAAAGTGTGACACATATACCAGCTTTATTTGTTATCATCTATCTATCCTTTTGGAGAAAAAGCCGGGTAATTTTACGAAAGAAATATATTTTTTATTGTAATCATTTCATGCAAAATATTAGATCTTATAATTCTATTCCTATCGTGTTGCAGAATTTATTTTCATCAATAAACCTGAATACTTTATACAGTGAATTTTTTTTACAAACGTTCCGTTCAAACAATTACATGAAAGTTAAAATGGAATAAAGCACTTTAATCTGAAAGTTCTCAGCTGTAGTCCGTATTATTCTTTTGAGAAGAGGCAAGACGAATTGTATTTTATTCGTTGGGCAGTAAAGGTGATTTTGGTTCGCCCAGGCACTGTTTAACAAGCGATCTTGAGGCTACGGCGATTGCACTCGACGGTAGAACGACTGCTAGTCTTCAGTTACGTTGGTACACTGGGAGCCATTTAGTCAAATGAATATTTCTCTGCATAATCAGCTCATAAATAATATTATCACCGAATCCTGCGTAGCTTTTGATGTGCGGTGGCTCACGGGTCTGGCAACAGTCCAAAATATTTTCCGAACCACTAAACCGATTATCATAACATCACTGCGTGCGAAAGTCTTCATCGGACCAAAACAAACATTTCTGAAACAAAACATTGTATGGGAATCGTAACTCTTATTAGTTTCCGTGGAACAGAACCGCAAAACAAAGCGAGAGTTGTTTTGCTCTGTGTTGGTTAAAAAGTAATGGCGAGGTTGAGATAATTTCACCGAGCTCTAACTACGACGAGTTGTTTAGGGCTCAAGACGAAGAAAGATTATCTCGCTGTCTGGGAAATTTTGTAGCTTACGAGAAAATGTGGTGCTTTAGAGTTAGGCTCTACTTGCCACTAAACAACTGTCTAACAAAATTAATTTAGATAAAGGTGTATCATTTAGAAAGGTGTTAGTAACTGTCTCATTTAATTTAATAATAGTTTCGTGTATTTTGTATACTAAATTAAACTTTCATTTGTGTGTGATAAGTGGTAATTTTACGGGTCATATTCACCACTTTATGAGGTGATCATTTGTATATTTTAAGATGTAATTATGTACCATACATTACGACGGTTGGCCCAACAAGCAACTAAAATTACTTACACATACCATGTTAGATAAGATAGTGTAGATTTGAAACGGTTCTGCATTTTATGTGCACGTTGAAAATATCATATGAACATTTCTCCACACTTCCTAGTTACGTATGAGCTCCTGGTACAAAGTTGTGTCTGAGTGCACACACACAACTACAACACAACACATGCACTCACGTTCACCAGACGCATAGTAGGTACGCCCGACTACGTCTGGGTGCTTATACACGTGGGTCCGTCTAGTACCTAGCTTAGCTTTCATTGGCCGCCCCAGGCGGTTTAATCATTCACACACGTCTCAGTTAGTTTCGCTTCGGTCAACAAACCGCTAACCGCCTCTTGGGCCGTCAAAGTCAAAGCAGCCTTGTTTTGGTCCCGCTGCGATTCATATGATACGACCATGTAATGACGAATCACCGAAGGTTCACTTAGATGGAACTCTGTATTTTTGTACACTTACATTTCACCGTGTGCAAAAATATGTAAGGAATATGATGATGAACCTATTGTCATCAACCATTAGAAAATTCTCAGTTTGCAGCCCGCAACTGAGAATTTTCTAACAGACTCAATAACACTACCCGACCCGGAAATCGAACTGTCCTGAGTTCGATTTCCTCTCTCTTTCTTCTCACTTGAGAACAGTTAAACCGATTTTACTAATTCTTTGTCAGTGTTCATAATAGAATCAAAACGAATCACGTTTGTTTTATAATAGACACATATGTTTTTTAAACATAATTATTTGCTCCAAGCTACATCTGCTACCCTAGTATTTCTCCTGCCTCGTAGGTATTATACAAATATGAAATTACTCACCACTCAATGTATAAACACCCCGACATAGAACAACTATGTGCAGGGCATACTAATACATAGTTGCTTTGTGCGAGAGACATCCCGTAATGCAGTAACATCGTGTCGCTATTTTGAAATTAGCCTGTAAACACCGCCAATGTTAAATCGACGTTTCCTTCATTTGGCTATGTCTGTGATCTCGTAATGTTTGGTTTTTAAGGAACTTTAAATTACCCAATGACCCTTGTGGGTACCTATATTCCTATATTCATACATAGCTTTGTAGCTATGTATGAATATAGGAATATCTCACTACCTTACCGTCTTTTAGTTTTTGCAAGAATAAGGGTACTACCGAAGTACGAGTAATGTACGTATCTTCTACCTGTCTTGCTGCCCGCTAGCACGGCTGTTGACCATATGCTCTCAGATTGAATTCCCAGGTCGGGCTTTGCCTTTGTTATAAAGTTGAAATTCGAGTTCGAAACTAGTCGGGCAATCCCGAAGAATGCGCGTGAGTAATAACCGTTAAACTATAATTAATATGAATGTCTCACGAAAGTTATTATACAAGAAATCCCAGCGTTTAGAATTGTACTCGGTTGATGGCGTGAACGTTTCTTTTTTCTTTACATGTAGCTTAATAATAATGTTGAGTCTGGGCGATAAATGTGTGATTAACATTTCACTTCTGCCCCACCTTACGTAGAATAAAAGCGTGATGTTACAGTAATATAGGTATGGTATAGACTGGTAGTTCTGTCCCATATTTCCTGTGACCCGTCGATGTGCGGCGAGTGCACCGCCTCAGATATCTGTTCCCGCCGCGCCACCGCACACGACACATGTCATAAAGATTTATTTCATTTCTGTGTTTGTTATTGGCTCTGCTTCTGCTCTCGTATGTTTGTGGAACTTTAAACGTACGTTTGCTTACTGTAAATAAATTTTTCATGAGAGTTTTCGGTTTATATAATTTTACTGGAGTAAAGTTGTTTTGAACGTATTTGTATCAACTTTTATGATATTAATTTGCGGAATTTCTCGACTAACTTCGGATTAGTTTGACTGGAATTTCTCGTGTGATTAGCTCTTGCTTACAGGCTGAAACTAGTCGGGCTCTTCCAAAATATTCACGAGGGTTATTCGTAAACAAGAGCTATGAAGATATATATTAAATTACGCATTTAATTGTAATTTAACTAACTCAGGATATGATTTTTTGCATGTTATTTTGTTCGTGTTACTAGAATAAGTACTCATGACCCCACCAATCTCCAGAAACGCCACTTCTCATCTCAACTGCACAACACAGTTATCTCACCTCTCCCCTATCAGTTTACCGTTCAATTACGCAAGTTATTGCCGGCGCTAATTCCTACGTAAACATTTAGCATATCAGAAACAAACTCCCGGCTCCCGGTATCATCAGTTTCGTATGACATCGTGGAGTACTTCCATGACAATTTAGGGACAAAAGAAAAATATTGGAGCTATAATAACGGATATGACGATACACAGGTTTTCGTTGTGATTAGGCTTTTGTGTTTGTGCAGAACAGGCAAGAAGAAAGGATAATGGGAAAGTATTTATCAGCAAAGTATACTAACCATAAAATTATGTAATTTCTGCTTCAATTGCCGGGTTGAGCAGTGCAATAGGCTCAACAACTATTACATGTGAACTAATAACGATATCGGTGAAATGTGAGTGTTTAACAGTTCACAGTTAATTTTACTTCAAAGCGCCAAAGTGTTCCAAACTAATCACTGTTCCGAAGAAATCCATTTCAAAGATACAGTAGATAATCGTGATTGTACGTTGTTCATAAAGGAACATTTTCTCAACGAACCCACAAAGTAAACCGTCGAATCGGCGCACTTGTTTGAGCCCATTAGGGTGTAGCGAGTTTGGCGCGCAAATCCCTCGGAGCCGCTCTCCGCTTATTGCTTTTTATCAAGCAAGCAAAGGGCTTATTGCGCAGCCACTTATATGCCAGCCAATTGAAAATATATGAATGAACCCCGTGAAAGTACTTACGTTTTCATGTTTCTCACATACCTATAAATGTAGCTCACTCGAATTTTATCAAGTTGAATCGCATCTGTGATTTTCTCCAATAAATGTTGATTTTCGAAGTCGGGAGTTTTATTTAAGGAAATATTTATGGAAGAGCGGTGGTGTACTGGCTTAAAGATAAATTGTGCCGGTCACGGTTCTACGGACCGATATTCGTTTGTAAAGCTACCGGTACCGTTGAAATCGATAGCATTTTAAGACCACGAAAAGTGGAGATACTTCGGGTCGCTGAGTCAGAGGAGGTAGATAGTTATGTATTAATTTTCTTTGGGCTTAATCTCCAATGAAAGGTAAGCGGGTAGTACATAAATATTTATCCATTATATCGGATAAACGAAACCTCGGTTATGAATTTCATTATTGTGTTTACATTAACTACGATTGCGTAAAAAATTTTGAAAATAAAATAAGTAAGATTTTTCCATAATTTATTGAAAGGCAATTTAATATTTCTCTTTCTCTTGTTGTTGATAGCTTTTATAATAGAAAAACTCAATAACACTGCCCGACTTGGGCATTGAGCCCAGTGCTTCAAGCAGCCGCGCTTGCGACCGCTAGACCTATGAGGCAGTATAGATATTTAACACTAATAAAAATACAAACGATTACTTCTATATAAGTAGATTACTTCTTCTCAGTTAAAATCTTGTCCATAAAAAACTAATAAGACAAAAATACCGGTGTAACTCTTATAAGTTTAGAAGGAAGTAAAGAATGCGTAATGCGAAAAAATATGTTAATTGACAAATTCGTGGAAATGTCGAATCTGGAACGTTTTAAAAATGTATCTACAGCATTAAATTAAATTACAATAAAAAAAACACCTTCCTTAACAATTTAATGAAATATGCTACGAGTATCATCAAAGGCAGATTAATTTAACGAAATAAAATCCTAATTCTTAAACCATTTGGAAATTAAAGTTAAAACTGGACTTAGCTATCATACAATCGTGATCCGTTGCAGCAAGCGGGTAGTATTATATCGGAATCACTACATATTCTTCGCAATGTATATACATTGTTTTACATGTATAATGTAGTCAGCAGACGTAATATTGCTTAACCCATTGACGTGAAAATATAGGTAATTTTGTAGTACATTGCATCTTATGATTAGTTAGCTTAGGCCCGCAAGTTCGTCTGTGTGTTTCTAATCAGAATTGGGTCCAGCCAGCATAAAAAGTATCCTATGTGTTAATCCTGGTCATAAACTATCCGTGTGCTAAATTTCATACAAATCTGTCCAGTAGTAATAACGTGAAAGAGTAACCAATATCCGTCCATCCTCACAAACTTTCGCATTTATAATATTCTAATATATTAAAATCTCGTGTCACAGTGTTTGTGATAGAACTCCTCCGAAACAGTTTGACCGATTATTATGAAATTTTTTGTGTATATTAGATTGGTCTGAGAATAGGTCCTAGGTTATTTTTTGTACCCCTAGGTGATTAGGGTGTCCCTATCCAGAAAAAAAATATGGCAGAATAACGTTTGCGGGGCACAGCTAATATTATATAGAGTAGAATATTATAACTGCCTCGTTGGTTTAGTGGTCCGTAGCGCGACTGCTGAGCAGGAGGTCTCGGGTTCGATTCCCGGGTCGAGCAAAGTGTTATTGAGTTTTTCTAGTAGGAAATTCTCAGTAGCAGCCCGGAGTTTGGAAATGTGCCCGGTTGATGGCAATAGGCTCACCACCTATTACATGGGACTTAATAACAGCATTGGTGAAATGTGGGTGTACAATTGTGTACACCTCTGCCTACCCCTTCGGGGAATACAGGCGTGATGCTATGTTATGTTATGTTAGAATATTATTTTTGATATTAATAGAGCAGCTGTAACATAGTCGCAGTGTACTTGGTACAAAGTGATTACAATTTGGATGTCAACGTAGTAATGTAGCTAATAAGTACGTCTGCTGATCCCATATGTTTGTCTCTTTCGCATGTTTTGTTACTCATCATTCCCTAAACCGACTAAATGCTCCAGTACCACACTGGTATTGTTTCGCGTAACACTGGTATTTTTATTATAACAAAACGACGATACGTTGTCGTCTTTTGGATGTATTAAATAAATAAATAACCAGCCCATAACTGTCCCACTGCAGGGCAAGGGCCTCTTCTTATACAGAGAAGGCACGAGCTTAATCACCACGCTAGCTCACTGCGGGTTGGCGATTTCAGACTACCAAGTCCAGGTTGCTTCACGATGTTTTTCTTCACCGTATGTCAATTATGTCTTAGATTAACTAAGAAAGTACATTTTATTTATTTATTTATTCATATGTACACGTGTCACATTACAGTTACCCAATGCGCAACACAGTTAAGAAAGTTTACATATGACATTGAAAAGGTCACATTGCTACATACCAGGTTTGAACCCACAATCTGTGGCTCAGGAGGCGGGCCCGTAATCGGCCACCACGTATATCGCTTCGAAAAGCAGTGGCGTCTAAAGTAACAGCCAGAATATTTGCTTTACATTAAGCCCACAATTACATCTATTTGATCCCATTTTAGCCCGATCGCTGAAAATTTAAAGGCACAAAGGAACATAAACATAAGCTTTCCTAAAAACGTTTTTTAAGGTTTTGTTAAGTAGGAGCAAGTTACCTGTCTAAACAAATATTTGTAAGGAAAATTAAAGGGAGAACGGGTAGCTCTCTCATCTGATTGTTTCCTTCCGAAATTAATACAACTCCGTGATATCTTTTCATTTTTCGGACTCACAAAACTCAAAAGAAGAAATAAAAACACCTTTTTGACCGTTTCGAAAGTGGGTACGTTTTGGGTTTGTTCGTATTTTGCAAAGTGTCGGTGGGCGTCCAGTGTGTTGAGCGTTTCACGGTCGAAGGGTTCCTTTGTCTCGGCTGTTAATGAAGAGTGGCGTTTGTGGAGCTGGGACTGGACTGGGAGCTGTGGATCTTTGTCCGTGCGTTGACCGCGCAGACCACTGTCATGACAACGTTCTCATTTTATGTTCTCATGTTAAATGGTGGATTTGTTCGCTTTGACTGCCTTGATAGTTTCACTATCGATAGTTGACCTTAGAAATCTGTTACACTATCGATAGGCCTATCGATAGTTTCAATACTATTAATAAAGTACGTATCAGTACTATTTGTTGATAATGAGCAATACTATCTGTAGTATTGTTCATCAATAGTGAATTAATACCTTTGATAGAAACAATAGTATCGCAAATACAGCGTGTATTGTACTCGATATCGATAATATGGATAGTTTTCACAGAATACTACCGATAATATCGATACTTATTATCAATATTAGTGTCCAATACTATCGCTAGTATCGCTTACGACGATAGTATATTCGTGTACCATACTACGGATACTATCGTTTTGTTATTGACTATCGATAGACTACAGATAGACGACTATCGATCCTTAGTTCGATTCCCAGGTCGGGCTTTGGGTTATTGTGTTCTTCTGTTTATACGAGTATATCTCAATGGCATCTCGGAGTTTAGAATTTCGCTCGGTATATTTAATGGCGACCATTTCAAACTCAGTTATCCTCTACTAATTGTATTATGTCGATTTGTTTTTAATTGGTCTGATAACTCTGAAAATAATGTTAAGGAATATGTCATACCTTAAAATGTGCATAACATATATTTTGGATTATTTATCCAACTTAACTATCTATGTAAATATATATATATATTTAATATGTCAGTGGGTTCGGTTTTTTTTTCAATAACTACATACCAGACAATATTTTGTACCTGAAATGTATTCAGGTTCAATAAGTAAATTTTTCATAAAAGAAAAGGCACGTAAAATTCTTCATGCTCCTAGGAATACATAAAATAAAAGGGTCCCGATTCTTAAAATATTTTCACTGTTTCCATCAAGGCCTTTCAAATTCGATGGAGCTTCTTATAGACGTTTACGGAAATGAAAACACCGTGAACTGTCCGGTTGTCATGATCGCCTGGTAGCGGGCGTATGGGCGAGTGACGTCACAGGCGTGCCCGGATAGCAATTCCGCGGGATTAATGACGTCATCAACAACAATGGCCCACTAAACAACTTGCCGGGCCCGAATTCTCGACGTATCAGGCAATTTTATACCATTATTTGACACTTTGATTTGTCGTTGAGTTTTTGATGCGGAAAGTAATGTAATGACGTTTCGCTTTAAATGTGTTTTGAGGCTTATTCGTTCGTGTATTCTCTGGCTATCATCAGAATAATTGACATCACAATAAGCAAGGAACACCATCCCCAATTTATTATTTAAGAGCATGTACCTAGTTGTTTCCAATAAAATCTCTGTGGAGCAAGTGATTAATGAATTAGGTACATCAGCACCCTTAAATGATGCTATAATAACAAGTATTGATCATACTTGTAGTGAAGATATGTTATTGTAGATACTAATTGTTCTATTTCCATCAATTTTTTTCCATACCAATCGTACAAAGGAGAGTCATAAATATATTATAAAAATCCATTCTTAACCAAGTCTATGCATGTTAAACCACTGCATGCACATGTATGAATTATTCGACGTTTCTTTTTTCGTTCATTCTCGGAGTTTTGAATCTGTATTACTTCTCATCATGTGTGCACGGTGCTGAATAGAAAACTCGTATGTACTTATTGCTAGACTTTTATTTTGAAAAGTACCTTTTGTTGTTACAGAAAGCGACAAGAACACACTTTAATAGTAATACTAGAATAAAGTGTGTCGTTGATTATTATAAAATTTCGTGAATGCGACGAATGATTGCAAATCTGTACAAAATTTATATAAATGTATGCAAACTTCTGAAATGTGGGTGTACAACTGTGTACACCTCTGCCTTTCCCTTCTGGGAATACAACCGTGATGCTATGTTATGTTAATGAATGCAAAATTAATTTAGTCAAAAGTTGCTGAGTAAAATTTTTGATCAAAAACCCGATTATTCCACAGATGGACATGGAGCTTTTTTAGCACAAAGCTGTTAGGGCAATTGCTGGTATACCACCATGGGAATCATGCAACCACTATTTAAAAAATATCGCTTACTTACCCTGCCCTGCAAGTACATTTTCAAGCAGCCAAGTTCGTAAAATTAAACGCTCACCTATTCAAAACGGCTTAAGATATGTTTCCTAGAAATACGAGGGATCCAGACAGAATTGTATTAAGAAAAGTCCCTAAGACAACAATGTACTTAAAAATTGTTATGATATATAATATTACAGATGTAATAAAAGAATGTATGTTTGTAAACTTCGTAGAAAACTTAAACTTTGGCTGATAGAAAAGTCTTTCTATTCTATTGATGATTTTATGTGTAAAAAATGGTCTCTCAAATAATATAACACATTAAAAAAAGAAATAAATAGCTCTTTATAATGTTAAATTGTAAGTTTGACATTTAATATCTTATTAGATACTTAATGACATTTGTAATTTTTGCTTATTTACATTTAATAGTTTTACTTAATGAAATCTAATATTTTGATTTAGTGATATTATCAATATTTGGGTTTAATTATGTTATGAATTTGCATGTCGCGCTGCGGCAAATGTATGGGGATCTATATTTATATTTTAATTTATTCCATCTGTAATGTACCTACATTATAAGCAAATAAACGATTCTATTCTATTCTATTCTATTATTGGTACGAGTTTCAAAAGTTGGTAGTTGCTGTGTTGGAGAACAAGTTATGGCTGCCTGTCTGAACAATCTCAATATTGTATTATAATGATTTAATCAAGTTTTAACCAAACATTGACGTACAAGGTTTCAAATACGGGTAAATGTTAATGATAACTTTGTTATTCATTATAATCATCGTCCACAGCCCTACTTCACCCACTGCGGGGTATAGGCCCCTCTCTGCTTGTGCCAATCTCTACACTCCTGTGCTAGTAGCAATATCATACACTCCTTGAACGCCACTTGTCATAATTACGCCTTGCTAAGTGTCCTGCCTAACTTTGGTATTAGGAATCTTAATTTCTTGTAATTATTTATTCCAAACTATGTTTATGTACTTTATCGCGCTATTGACCTCCAATTAACGTAAACAAATTTCCAGATTGCACCAATCACCATCGATTACTGATAATCTGAAGTAATGCAAACAATTCGTTATCTCACGTAGACTAGAGGGATTCGCGACATAATGAAATAGCCCGGCTTCGCTCCTCCCGGCGCAAGTGACGGATGGCTAGCGATTACGGTAGCACCCGCGCGGAATAATAGGGATTGTCGTGCAAGTACCAACAATTTATTTGATTGTGCTTGTACGTAGTCTGTGAACTGGTGAATGTCGAGCAAGTGGGCGTGTAACCGCATGGACTGCTGCCGTTTATCACACATATTTCGGGTATATATCTCCTCGCTTCTCTTGTAATTTGAAACTTTTAATTTACGTCTTATATAGACATGTCTTTGCATCTGTAATCTTTTTCATTTGTCATAACCGAGGATCAAGAAATGTACATTGGCTCTTATAACGTATGAATTAAATTACCTTTTCGATTGAAGAGTAGTAGGCAAGGCAAGTTCATCTCAAAGTTATAGTCAACCGTAATATAGGGTTTTTAAAGGACCATCATCATTAATAAACTTGTAATTTTTTGTTGAATATGGCCCTCCTGCTTGTTATTGTTAAATCTGAGTCAGTGTAGGGTTTTTAGTACAGGTTTCGAACAATTTAGAGTCACATACGGGTACCTGTCAATGAACCTTTTTTAGTCTTCGGTGTTAGCGCTCGCTCGCGCGTGTGCCGTGCGTCTGCAATACCGCGGTAATAGTCGGTTATGATGTGTCACCTGTCGCTACTTCTTGTCTCGAGCCATTACTCTGATCTGCTGGCTTTACTTTATTTTTACTAATAATATTCATCAACAAGATAGCTATGCGTCAAAAACAAGATCAACAATTGATTGAGTTTGACTCGCGACATCGCCGCGGGCTCAGCTCATGACTAAGGGCTCCGATCGAGTTCGAAACTAGTCAGGGAATTTTCCGAAAAATGCACGTGATTAGTAACCGGTGAACAAAAATTGATAAGATCAACAATAATTTTGTTCTGGATATTTCCGTTAGGTTCTGCTTTTTTCTAACCTAAAATCCTGGTTTTATACTCCTTCCAACCGTATTTCGGTCCCGGCGGCTTATTTCCACGGTGATTACCCTAGTACGCAGGAGATATAGTGCACAAGTGTATGCGCAAACACAGGCGCATACCCTCCCTTTTCCTTCATACTCATAGTCCGATGGGACGGTGATCAGACACGACCGGAGAGAGATCAGGTGCAGCACGGGGTGCCACACCGCCAAATTCCAAATACTGATCTGTTACAAAAAAAATCCTAACAGAAAAACCCAATAACAAGAGTTACAAACTTTTGTGAAAAAATAATACGGTCGTGAGCAGGATTTGAACCTGCGCCTCCTAGATACATAGCAATGACGTCACCAAAAGACGTATTAAAATGTGGAAGAAGACTTCGCGGTAGTCAGCTAAGATCGAGAGGACTTAGCAGTCAGAGTGCCTGCGAGTATTTATCCGGGAGGCGATTTCACAAAAGTTTATAACTTAAGAGTTCGCTATGCATGCGTAAATGCTTTTCGAAGATTTACTCTCTGAACCCAACAACACTTTCCCCGATCTGGGAATTGAACCTAGGACGCCACGCTCAGCAGACATTTAAATATAGTTTTTATTTCGTTACTGTAAACGTTCACTTACTTATATTTAACCAATGTGTATAGTAATGTAATGTCATATCATAACGACATGCCTGCACTATACGTAGGTTTATTAGCACAATCCGGTAGTTATAGAGTCAGTCGATTTTTTAGGCGTATTGTATATTTTATGCAATATATCGTGAACGGGTGCTGCTTGTGGTGACTGGTCGTCTTGCTGATCGTAGTTCCTAATTTATTAAATGCATTTATTGATTTAGCCAAGCTGGTCCTAGTTAATGTGCAGTTTCTATCTCTTGGCATGTGTAAGTGTGGGTACGACCTTCATACAAAATAGTTTTAGATTGGACGCTTTCGGTAATTTTACATTGTTTCTCGATTCATTTAATATTTTTATGCATTGGCATGCATATTACATAGGCTCGTGCTAGCTAACTGTGCCCAAGATATTTTATCTCACTAGATGTAATTATTTTATATAAATTCAATTTTAGATTTGTGTAGAATCTATGAATAATTTTGATACAGACAGACGTGTTGCTGGGAAGTTTGTTGCGCCGCTTCTTCTTTCCAGCTAAAACACTAGGAAGCTGTGAAGGGTGGGCTTTATTGGGGGCTGTCTTAATTTTTGACGTTCAAAAAGCGCTAATTTTTAGCCTAATTTGAATAAAGAAATTTTGATTTTGATTTTGATTTTGAATAACGAAACCCAACTAAAAGAGAAAACTATAAGTACATACAATAAAGGCTTTGTAATTTATTCTGAATTAAAATAAATTCACGTAGAAATGCTTTAGGTAAATAGAAGTTTTACATTTTCCTCGTAAATAATCCACAAGAGAAAATAACATAGATTCAGAAACAATAGGATTCAACTAGGACTAGGAACACAGCAATTCGTCATTGTCAGGCGTGTGAAGTGGAGCCGCAGAATACCCGTCCACGGAGAATTCCCGCCGCCGGTTCTCATGCATTTGCATACGGGTTCGCTGTCATGGCGAAATGACTCGCCTAACTAGATGCGACGGCGATTTGTATGAATAATTCCTTGGTTGGAAATTGTGAGAGTATTCATTATGATGTTAGACCTCATCTTCTTGTTTTCCATAACGATTTCTGGGCTTACAATGTTTACATCTTCCTGTATACATTTTTAGACTGCGAAGGCGTACACCCTCCACAGGAAACTTAGATAGTGGGCATTCTTAGATAAAAAACACAGATCGACCACAGCTGAATTGTTCGCCTTATCCTGTTCGATTCTTCGAGTATGTCTAACTCATTTCTATGGGCAACGGCACGTCCAGATCAATTTAAAAATAAAAACATGCAAATACGCTGTCAATGACGAACCTTTTTGCTCCTATCACTTGAATTCAGCCGATCCTTCGTCTCGTATGGCTTCCGCTCACGTATCTACATACCAGGATCGCATAGAATAGACAGCACTTTCGGATAAGTAAGGGAAACAAATATCATTCGGTCTCCGACGGCCCGGTCCTGAGGGTCGCGTTCATAAATAATTTAGTTTGCGCCGCGAACCGCGTAACCAGAGATGTGGCATGGGACGTGCCGGGGGCCTGATTCATACTACTTAACTTGCTACTGTAACATTTATTACAAGTACTTCGATAAACGTACTGAAAGACCTGTTAATAATTTACATGTTTAACGAAACTTTTCTAATAGGTTTATTTTAATAGCTGAATTATTGTTGTTCTGTTTGGATAGAGTGGCAAATTATAGGGATACTAAAGTGACTGTGTACCTCATCTGTTTGGTTCCGTGTAAACAATAAACCACCCCTCTGTTCCCACGGGTGTTGTAAAATGCGAATAAGGGAATTAGTTGAGAGGGCCTGCAACACCGTCGTCCTGTACAGTGTAGTAACTGACAAAGTTATTATACTGTTGTCTTTTTGTAGCAATTGTTTTATAAGCCGCCTAGAATTGGACGTTTGCGAGCTGACATGAGTGAAAGCACACCTCTGCCCAACCCAAATATAAAACCCGTCACGATTATAGAACCTCACCCGAATTTAACAGAATACCGACCTAAAAATTCAGATATTTTATCTGATTCTATTACTGACTCGGACCCTACTCGACAAAAAAACTTGTGAAATCTAATTCTCTTTCTATAACTGTGGTTTGAATATGCATTCTCGTTACAAGCTATCCTTACTTTATTTCCTTTTTGAAATTCAGAATCCAAATCACGCGAAAAGTTTCATTCTACATAAATCAGTGTTGGAGTTTGAATGGCTGGTATATTGCCTTCGAGCCAGATTCCCCGGGCTCCCACGCGTCGCTTCGTGGCACCGACACACCTACGCGTTCTTCATATATATTTACTACCCAAAATCGTCCCGAATTTATTAGAGTACGAAAATAAATACCCTTTAAAATTTCTTTGCCTGTTCCCGAAGTGTTATAAAGTCAGATCCTGCAAGTATTTGAAAGTAGGCTACGAAAAAGAGGGTTACAAAAACAATTCGGTACACTCCCAGCAGTCACAACTTCGTTACGAATAAAGAATAAAATTTGTCGTAAAATATTTTATGTAAAACATAAAATTATGCAGAACTGTTAAGAAATCATCAATTAAGTACTTTAGAATTAACACTTAGAATTTATCAAAACCTTTATAAATAAGGCTTAGTAAACCTCAATAAGTCGGCGAGAATAAAATCATACATATGCGCAAAGTGCAACATCTGTTCTTACTTAGCGCCCTATCAGTGATCAATTAGCTTGGGAGTTCGGAACATGTAGGCAAGTGTAAGACTACGTGTAACGTGTTAATCATGGAGGCTCTACCACTGATGGCCACTAACAGGTTCCTCATTACTACGCCCCCGAGCCCCGGACGAAACCCAACCGACGGTTTTGTAACATTACCAAATTATGGATCATCTATCTAAACCGTTCTTTAATAAGCTGTCGATGTACTCGTTGAACTTAAATATAAGTCTTGAACATGACAAAGTGGCGGGAGTTTTTTCTGTAAGTATAACGGTAGGTACTCAAGTTCGTAACAAATATTTAACCTAACTTTGTTACTTGACATTAGAAAAGCACTAGTAATGACACGGATCAACGTTTGGGCTCGAAGTGCAACATCTGTTTTCAACCGACGAAATAAGGAGGAGCAATTCTCAAGTCGACGCGTATTTAGATATATACAATATATAAGGTCCTAATTTATTAGGTAATTTCCTTTTAAGGGGTCAATGTGTAAGTGATAAGGATTATTAAATGGAAAAAGAATACGGTCGCGAACAGGATTCGAACCTGCGCCTCCCGGATAGATACTCCAGGCGCTCTGACCACTAAGCCATCTCGACCTCTGCTCACCACCGCGAATTCTTCTTCCATATTTTGACACGTCTTATGGCGACGTTATTGCTTTCAATTCAGTCCCTATACGGGTGACCGAACCGACACGAGAGCGAGAACGCATGCTTAGCGAGTTCGCTAAGCATGCGTTAATGCTTTTCAAAGATTTATCTTGAATGATAAGGATTAATTTAAGCCATAATTCAAATTTTTAAAACAATTTTATTTTTGGAGGAGCAGTTTTTTTCTTGTTAGTACTATGTCAATTACAAATAATTTCTTATATCCATTTAATTCTTAGCTGAAGTGAATGTATTTGACTTACTTAATTATTAACCCTTTCAAAGGAAATTACCTAATAAATTAGGACCTTGTATATATTTTTATGTATGACCACGGTTAACTTTTTACAGAGTAGTCTGATTATGATCATATTTTTTTTATTGGATACAGGGTACTTCCAAGTTGGTCCCATATAAATTGAATTTTGATAGATTCCTATTTCTGAGTTATTTTTTTTGTGATAGTTTTTATTATTTAATGTCCTATCCGTGATCAATTAGCTTGGGCGTCTGGTATAAGTAGACAAAGTGTAAGACTACGTGTTAATCATGCAAGCTCTGTCGCTGGTGGCCACTAACAAGCCCCTCATTACCACGCCCCCGGGCCCCGGACGACGCGCCACTGGCGGCTTTGTAACACTACACAGTTGTATTATTTATCATCTCGCCTATGAAGGGTATTTGTGTCGTTGAGGTGTCAAAGTAGATACTTTTAAAACAACTTCAAAAGCGA
Source organism: Xylocampa areola (assembly GCA_935421205.1). NCBI lineage: Eukaryota > Metazoa > Arthropoda > Insecta > Lepidoptera > Noctuidae > Xylocampa > Xylocampa areola. The sequence continues at coordinate 17,963,076 of OW285216.1, read as the reverse complement.
AGTTTATCAATTCGACTGTATGATAAACTTCGTTTTTGAAGTTTTTTATTGTGATTGTTGGAATACATAAAGCTACAGCGTATCGACCATATCCCTCTCTCTTCCCGATTGTTAATCCCATATGGTGTTTTCCACCACTTCGCTCTATTTTTAACACCTGTGTTGGAACAAATGTCACCATATGCACTATATCTATCCATCTAGTTCAAGTCTCCCTCGGGATATGATAGTCGGGATGGACAGTTGCAGTGTTGTTTGTTGTTCATATTTTCTCAGCATACTCTCTTGCAGCTTGTAACAGCTATCTATACTAGAGTTTGTAGTCCGTTTATGAATAAATATAAAATCATATAAATTGATGTGACATACCAATAATATATATAATCAATACAATTATGATCTCACTGACGACATCAATACAATTATTTATGTCACTGACAATATGCATGCTGTGGAGGATTCTTTTCTGTATAATACCGTTCGTATTATACAGAAAACAATACTTCAGACAAAATTTGTATAATACAATTTTACACCTAAGATTGGTTATTTTTTCTAGTTTGGTACTTGTTTGCAGATCGTTCGGTGCGCTATTCATTAAAACATAACAGCTGTAAAAAAAAACAAATGAGTGCAGTGGCTGTAACACTTACTATTTTACCTGCATTTATTGAACAGTCTAGGAATAAATGACGCAAGAAATCTGTAATGTCTACTTGTTTCCATCTGCACTAGGTTTGTCAGTTGTAAGTTTGTTGACGGAAAACAAAGTTATTACAACTTGGATTTATTTTTTTAACCAATGAGAATTAAATAGTTGTTTAGTTGCGGTACTACAACTTAAAACTTATCGTATCTCTACGAATTTACGCTGTACATGTCCCCTACAAAATTATGGTGGTTGTTATCCTAGGGCAGCCCACTGGTTCAGCTGGTGGTGGTCTTAGAGTAAGGTGCTATAAATAAGAAAGAAAAAAAGATGTGGGCTCGCATCGGGTAAATGGACAGTAAAATTGAAACGTAAAAATCTATATAAACCTTCACATTCGTCATACGGAGTCATAGCACATTAGGAAACCTACAAACATGATTTTGTGATAGTCTGATCTGATTTATATTGTTAGGTTGCAAAATCTTTTAAGCCAATTAATTGATTACACTGATATTTCCCCTAGGCTATGATTTATTTGGTATTCGTTTGAGCCAGCCTTAGAAGCTTCTAATAATGAGGTTCAATTAGTACATTAGAATTCTTTTGTTTTTCAGTCTTACTTATTAGGTTTATTTTTTGCATAATAGTCCACGCAAAAGTCATACGTTTTACGCGGTTCCATGAAATACAAACACTAACATACATATAGTATTGTTATCTGCAATTTTCTACCGACAGAAAGTACATAAAAAATCAAAGGCAAAATCTAAATAGATGTCTTAAAAAACTGTGTACCGTTTGTATTTATTTATTTATTTAATATCACAATCGGAACAGCTTTCACCAATTACACCAATTGGAATAAAAAATCTTGCAGACTTTGTTCGAAAATGTATAGCGCACAGTAGGTATCTTCTTGTCGCTCTTGCTGTATTTATATGGATATTATAATGAAGCGCATGACATAACGATTCCAGAGGTGGTAAAAATATTATAAGCAGCTGCAACTCATGCAAAATGTATCTCAACGTAATGTACAGTTCGTAATGTGTGATTTATTATCACCTGAATCTGACGTCACGTTACGGCACGCCTAATTTACTAACTTTATTCCGAGCACCAGTCATTGGCCTAAATATTCTTCCAAATGACGATGCTTTTATGTAAATTAAAACTTACTTGAACTGTTTTTGTTTAGCGAAGTAACACTAACATTTGGAGCCGTTTTTAAAACAAATTTAAGTTATACGACTTGCCTAGATGGCCTTTTCTCAATTACATTCTGGGTGATTTCCAATCCAACTGGATGCAGTTTAATACCAGTTCGCATGGGGTGGCTGCCTATCTGACCTCCAAAACCCAGTCACTGGGTAAACCGATATCGCGTGGCAAGACTGGTTGACTTGACAGACATTCAGTCATGTGACTGACTCGTAACAACTGTCTTTAATGTTCGTTGGACAACCGAGACCAACACTTTAACGTTTTCTTGGAAGCACGGACAGGTCTCGATATGAAATTATGGTCACCCATCCGCACATCAACGTGGTAGCCGCAGCTTAAACCCGATCGGCCGGTCCGTATAGTTGTTAGCAACCACGAGCCCGGCGTGGGTATTCGCCGTGATTCTAAATATTTTTGACCGCGGACTGTTTAGCTTATGGAATGAATTTTCATAAAATACTTATATACAGATCGTGTGCTGCGTTCAGCAACTTCCGTATTCATATTTGAACCGAGTGCGGTATAAACATAGATGCTATTGTCCTGGCTCGATGGAACGCTGCGATTATGCAAACAACTCACACGTTTACCTCACTACGTTCGCAATTAACACCCACTGAACCTTAAAGAGATGGCTTCAAAGTTCAAATTCCACTAAGCAGAACATGTTGGCATTACCTCTGCAAATTCTAGCGTTTAGTTAAACTAGACTTTATGTAACGTTGTTAAAGTTTATTGTGCTATACGTTTTCGTTAATCCAGGTGACGCTACGACTCTACGAGGGACCTAGTCAGTATTTACAGGTTTATCTCAAAGACAACTATATTTCAAGGGAAAACTGCTTGGTGCATGACCGGCGACTAATTTTGCACTGTAATATGTTTTCATAAGGATTAATTTTGGCATTACCTGTTTGAACTATTACCTATCGTGGTACGTTTAAATTAGGTATTTGTTTTCTTGGAGCAAACGGTGGAAATTGGTTTACCATGTCATTACTTCTGTATTAGGAATAGTAGGAATGCATGATTCTGCATTCTGTATGAGTAGATTAATGTGCAGGTATTTAAAGAAAGTTGTACAATTAAATAACACTCCTTTTTTGGGCAGTCGTGTAAAAATAATACTCAAATAACATTTATCTCTATTTAGATTCTGATCTCATCATCATACTATGGTTAAACCGCTATTTGGTCCAAGCGACATTTATGTAAATATTTCTAAAGGCTGTTTTTTAAAGTTATGTAATTATTTTGAAGCATAAAAATTTCACTTTTAGCGTCGTGCAACCCTTCTTTAATAACAGGCCGTTAATAAGACAGCTTGCCTATGTACATGTCGGATTAGAACCCACAACAAACACCAAAGGTCAAGAAGTGGGCTGGTAATCACTGGGCCACAACAGCATCACTTGGCCATCTAACATACCTATATAAATGTGATATTTAGTATTATAACTCATAATACTTATATATAAGGTCCTAATTTATTAGGTAATTTCTTTTTAAAGGGTTAATGTGTAAGTGACACGGATTTAATTAAACCTTAATTCAAATTTCAGCAAAAAAATTTTTCTTTATGTTCACCGTTCAAGGAGCAGTTTTCGTCTTGCTAGTACTATGTTAATTACAAATAATTTGTTATATCCATTTAATTCTTGGCTTAAGTGAATGTATTTGACTTATATATTACCCCCTTCAAAGGATTTAATCTCGTATAATGTCCAAACATCTAAACTTATCCTTAGATGATTTTCATGACTTCCTTGATACTGATAAATTTACATGATTAAGATGTGTATTGTCATATCGAACATTAAAGATGATAACTATAGACACCAGTTTTAATATTGTTTTTCTTTTTCAGGTAAGTTCAACACATGCGGTGCTTTCCGACTGATGCAGTAAAAAGTATGTCAAAATGCATTTAATAATATAAAATGGATATTAAGAACATATAAAAACTCGTACTGAAACTTGAAATATTAAAATATAAAATAAAATCCCAAGGCTTTTCTGATCCACTGTTCGTTTTTCATCCAACTAGCGCCATCTCTGTAAAACTTGGCGTATTACTTAGCAGAGCGCGGTTCAAAGAGGTTGCGTTCTCCACCCCATGCGGCAAAGAGAGGTACTTCAACAAAACGAACCTTTCTACTTTCACTTGGAATCTAGCGGCTCGTTGCAGAGATGGCGCTGACGGCGGCAAGTTAAAAGTGTATCTAGCTAGGGCACAACACTGCCAGTAGAGGTCATTGCGTAGGTCGTGAACGGGTTAAGCGTAAAAAATGTCTAGACATTCCATTACCTTAATTCGATAAACGAATAATCCTTTCTACCGAGATTTCAAGAATCTGTATACGTGTAAGAATAGTTTTTTTTTGGATAAAACATGTATTTTTATTTAAAAGTAATCTACTCTACGTAATGATACTCAAGGGTGGCTTATCCCTTTCAAGTTTTTCCCAAATTATCAGGAACACACATCAACAAATGCAATAACAAAAACAAAATAAAATATTATTGCATCTCTTTGAATCACATATTTTTATGTTACAGGCACTTGAACGATCGAGATTTTTGGAAGCCTGGTCAAAATTGTATAGGATGTGTTTAGAAGAAATAGCAAGAAATCACATAAATGTAAATTTTTGAAGTAATCGATAATAAAAAAAATAAGAAATTTGATTACCAGACTTAAAAGGTTGCCTTATTTGTAAGTAGGTATTATTATAATAGAACAACTTTTAACCGGATTAATCGCGTGTATTTATGGTTTTTATTTTTCATGACGTTAGACTGAAATAATTTTAAATAAACTGTTATGTCGACTGACACCTTAGTCCTCCTGCGACCACGGACTCTGCAAAGTGTTCGAAACGTCAGGAAAAACAAAAACCAATAATACACGCGATTAATCCGGTTAAAAGTTGTTTTATTGTAATGTGTAGTGATCGCGAAAACCTAAGATATTACTAGGTATTATTATTTTGAGAATATATTATAAATCATAAATATATCATAAATATTTTTATGTTATACAATATGGATGATTCAGAGGCGTTGAAAACCGATTAAGTACCTATATAGTACTTGTGACAAAACTTTATTATTATTACTATAATTACGCACGTGTTTATTCGGTTTGGTGAATACAAAATTCAATTTTACCAATATGTATGAGATACTAAGTAAAGGCTCGTTTTTATGTACTTTCCACGTTTTCTTTACTATTTCTTGTACATAGAACTAAACAAACGCTCCCTCTAAAACTGATTTTAGTATATTAAAATTCTGTTTAGTTATTTTGTTTCCCCATAGTATAATTATAGAGGGAAAAATATTTGTACGTATGAAAAACATAAAGCAGCCGCTAGTTGCAAACGAAACAGTGTGAAAGGACACTCAAGAGCTCTGCTGGTTGGTATTTTGTTCTCTTTGTCATCTCTGCTGGTACTTGTGTATGCTACACTAGCACTTACTTTGTTTCCTTGTTTGCCTGTAGCCATTGTTGTAATTTATGTTTTTTTTTTTAAAGTCTGCCGGTAACGTTATTTGTTTAGTTGCATATTTTAATTTATTGAGTTTATTTACAGTAAACTAAATAAATTCTACAGTAAATGAACAACACAACAATTAACAACATTATAAAGTCTTAGTACTGTGCGTTAGGGATATTCAATGATTTACCGTGGACTTTGACTCGCGACATCGCCGCGGGCTCAGCTCATGACTAAGGGCTTCGTTCGAGTTCGAAACTAGTTGCAAAACGCAAGTGAGTAATAACCGTTGAACAATAATTAATTGGATTTACTGTGAGTTAGGGATTTTCAATTATATTATGAAAGAGAGTATAAAAGAGAAAGCTTTGCTATTATTATAGGCAATCAACTCACTCGTTAATTTAGTAGGTAAACACCTGTTCGATCGATACCTTTTAACTCTTAAGGTTGCGAAAGTATGTAAGTAGTGTAGGTACTCGTATGTACCTACGCCATTCCACAGTTATGTCGGACTTCGACCGTTACATGCCTACAGCTCATTTATCCGGGATTTATAAGCAGTGGGGACCTTTTGTGACCATTAAAATTAGTTTCCCAGACAGAATTCTATTTTACCCCTAATCGCCCCATCGGGTATCACCACGAACCTTAGATTTCCTTGTCGTAATAACGACTAACTTTTTGCGGTAATATAGGATAATTAACAAGCTTTGTAACCAAACGTTGTTCAAGAGTGAAATCCATTAAATCAAAACTTTCGGGTTAAATTTTTTGTTTTCGTATTTGCTGTCTGCAAATTAACAAAGCATTTTTGTGCTAGTCAATAGGTACAATTCCCTTTTTTTGAGTGCACGATATTTAAAAAAAAAGATGAAAACAGTAGGGATTATTACGCGACACCAGGATGCCATGACATGAAGGAGAGTCAAGCCTTCTTGTAGCGAGACGCTTTGTTAGCGACGCTTTTCAGAACTCAAGTAAGTTTCACTAGCGAGTGCACTGCTTTCAAATTATGGTCTTCCGGTATAATTATGGTTTAATTAAACGCAAAGAACAAGAAACGGGGTCAGAGAATTCGAAACAACATGGTATAACGAAATTGTTGAACAATTTATATTGTTGAACTCATACAGGAATCTATCTAATGACCTAATTCGGAATTAAAATACTTAAAAATAGCATAAAAAGTCTGGAGGCGCCGGGTATCGATCCCGGTACCTCTCGCATGCTAAGCGAGCGCTCTACCATCTGAGCTACGCCCCCGTTGGCAGTATGTTCGAATACTAGGTTTACTTTTGTACAGATAGTAATAAATTCAAGTCACATTGCCTCGGGCGAGGACAGGCGACTTTATTAAATGCCCGCCCGGGTGTGTACACTCTACTTTGATAACCAACCTTGCCGAACAAGTTTTGTGTTGTATATCCTCCAGTTAAATGGAGGAACGATAAAAATGTAATAGACTTTGGGAATGTTTTTGGGATATATAAAAGGAAAATAGCAAAACATTTTACATGAAAACGGTATTGACAGCTATAGTTGTACCTCTTTCATTCAAAGCAAAATAAATTATTATATAGGCGATTCGTTTATTCATTAAAGAACATTCATTAATCGGGCACGTAATACGTATTAGACATTAGTTTTTTTACGTTCTGTATTCTATTAAGATTACAATTTACTCGTTATTTGTTATGTAATAAAATCATTTGTTTGCTATTTAATGTGATTATAATGTATAGGTACTTAGTTTATCAAATATACCGTTCATTTTATCGAATATAATTCCTAGGTATGTACTTACGCCTGTTTTCGTCACACTGGTAACCATATTGTAAACGTAACAGCAGAAAATGAGTAATAATGTATAGGTATACCTACAAACAGATAGGCAGAAATATCATACGCGGTTTTCTGGAGTGAGGTTTTATCTACACAGCAAATTTTACCGACAATTTGAGAGTTGAATTACGTTATAAAATTCTTTTTTATTTTAGATGGACGGACGGACGGACAGAATGTAAAAAAAAAAGATATTTTCCCGATATAGATAACCCTACAGTAAATGATGTGAGGTGCCCTGGAGCCTTGTGACCCACATACGGTGGCGTACATAGATACAGTACGCGCGATCTCTCGCCCTGCGTACCAGGCATTCAGAACACGGCAGGAGGTGAGCCTACCTAGTATTTCCTTTGATCACGACGCTTCTGTCCCAGTTGGCAAGCGCTGTGCAAAGGTTTGCAGTGCAAAGGTTAATTCTTTTGTTGTCACGGCATGTCATGAAGTACTGCTTTTGTTTATGAGGAAAATATCTGCATCTAAAGTTCAGATTTATAATTCACAACGCTCTCAACCCCGTTTCGTAATTCTCAAATAAATGGTGATTCGGTTCTTTATAAATTGTTCATTAAATCCGACCGGCTTGTAAACCTTGTCTATTATAAACGCCTCGAATTCCTTTTCTCCTGGTATTGGCGGGCTCGGTATTCGCTGGGTACTCGTAAAAGGGTCTCAAATCCGAGGTTTAATATCGTCGGCTAATTAATTTCTTTTCTTGGCAAATCTTTTGTGGTCCTCCCCGACATTATGTATATTTAAGAGTCCTTTTCAAATTACGCCTTCATTATTGCAGTTTGTCAGAATATTTGAATGAGAAATACAAATAAAAACAAAATTGAGCGACAAAGCTGTAAGCTATTTTGGCATTCTATTAGACAGAAATTAATGGCCTAGAATTTTATTCACGAGCAAGTAATTAATTTGTGTTTGTTTGATTAGGTACTAAATATGTATCTAATTTGATTAATTGAGCTAGCTTCTGAAATAGCTACAATAGATAAAATATAAATTTGTAATGAGATAATATCGTTCAAGATAAAAATTCCAGAGTAATGGAAGCTTCACTTGCAGTGAAGGAATTAAAGTCAGTTGACCGGAATTGTCTGAAATGTCAACTTCGCATGCAGATTGAGGCTTTGACTGGCACCCGTTACAATTGCTCGCTGTTGACGATACCCTGCACAACTTAAATAGAAAAAACATACCTTGCACTAGATAGTAGTGAGTAAAATTGACTAGATTGCACTGCTGCCAAGCAACAACACGCCTTGTCTGTGATTGTGACAGGCAATCGTGTGCACATTCGCAGATAGTTGGATATATTATGTACATCGCGGTGTACAAACAAGCACTAGTTTACATGGATGACAGACCTTTGTGTCGCGAACACGGCTGGCTGTGCAGCTGTGCCGCGAAATGGAACGTGTTATAAAGACGTCCTTTGGGTCAGCACTTCTTCGAATCCATGTTTGCCTAGTAATAGAGTTGCAAATGTCGTATGAAGTGTGGACAAATTCAGTGTGCAAAAGCGTTGGTTAATTAAAAATAAATAACAAAATAATAAATAATAGTTTAACAAAACTACAAAAACACGCTTTTGTATCTAGCCGAACTTAAGGTAGAAAATCATTTTCTATAAGTTAAAAAATCATTTTATCGTATAAAAGCGTGGGGTGCTTCTCAAGATATTTTGTATTGACTTTACTTTTACCAATATCTGTCAATAAAATATTTACAACAATTGAGATCTCTCAACTGGCACCCCACGCTTTTATACGATAAAATGTTTTTTTTCTCAATCACTATTTTGATTAGGTAAATACCTATAAGTTTTTTTTTTCATCGTATTGTACCCTGAGTGCGATGAAAATTCTTCATCTACCTTGTTTTTTTACTTTTAAATCATACAGGAAAGGCGTGCTTTTTTTTTTTTTTTCGTGTTTATGTGTACTACAGCTGCAATATTAATATTTTTTTAACCTTGCTACCCTGTCTTACTCGGGAAAATGCGCGGATTCTAATTTAGATGAATGGAGTATATTCATCTAAGTCGTAATACACATATGTGCATACATACATGAATCCTAAAAACATAACACTCCTTTTTTGGGCAGTCGTGTTAAATACAATTTTTTTAGCATAATTCGCAGTGAGCTAGATTTATGGCCAATGCTTGTGCTTTTTGTGTATGAGACGGGGCTCTTGTCCTGCAGTGAAACAGTGAAGGCTGATTATGTTTAAATATGTTTAAATATGTATGGGAGGGAAATATTACGAATGGAGAAGAATGCATTTTGAAAAGATGGAAAGAATATTTTGAAAGTTTGTTTGAAAAAGAGGATCAAGTGTCTGCGGTAATAACGGAGGAAAGGACAGAAACTGAAGATAAGATTGGTATGGATGAAATTGTAAAAGCGTTGAATAATATGAAATCGGGAAAGGCTGCAGGGTATGACAGGATATCAGTGGAAATGCTGAAGGCTGGACAGGGCGTGGTAGCAATTCTGTTGTATCGCCTTCTCAACTTGTGCTGGAGTAGTGGTCGAGTACCAAGTGATTGGTGCAAGGCCGTGATTGTGCCGCTGTAGAAGGGGAAAGGGTCACAGCAAGACTGCAAAAATTACCGAGGCATTAGCCTTCTCAGTGTTGTCGGCAAATTGTACGCTAAAGTTTTGATTGAAAGGGTAATGAAAGAGACAGATGAAAAAATGTGGGATGTGCAAGCAGGATTTAGAAAAGGCATGGGATGTACGGATCTGGTCTTTTCCTTACGATGCATAGCTGAAAAATTCTTGGCCAAAAACCAAAAAGTCTATTGCATTTTCGTAGATTTGGAAAAGGGCTCCGACAGGGTGAGGAGGAATGAACTGTGGGTCACACTGTCTATGTATGGGGTGAATGACAGCCTAATTGGGGCACTGAAATCTATAAAGATTCCAGTGCTTCTGTTAGGATAAACGGGGCCTACACCGAATGGTTTAGCATCGATAAGGGTGTTAGGCAGGGATGTGTAGCGTCACCGTGGTTGTTTAACCTATTCATGGACAGTTGTCTGAAGGACTTGAAAGAGGGTGAATGTGGTTTAGAAATGAATGGGTTATTTGTCAAATGTCTCCTCTATGCCGATGATCAAGTTATCCTTGCATCGTCGGAAGAAGAGTTACAGAAGATGGTAACACTTATGGATGGTGCTTTTAAGAATAAGGGAATGAAAGTAAATGTAAGTAAGACGAAAGTTATGGTTTTTGAAAGGGACGAACTTATGACAGAGTGCAATATTTTGATATGTGACCAAAGAGTGGAACAAGTGAAAGAGTTTGTATATCTGGGATCTATGTTTACGAGGGATGGGTTGCATGTGAAGGACATAGAAAGGAGAGTGACTGCTGGTAACCAGGTGAATGGGGCACTACACAATTTCATGGATAGCCGGAATGTGTCTAAAAAGGCGCGGCTGGCCGTTCATGGAGGGGTGTTAGTGCCAACTCTTATGTATGGTAGTGAAAGTTGGGTGTGGCAGAAGAAACATGAAAGTAGAATTAATGCAGTAGAGATGAGAGCATTGAGAAGTATGTGTGGCGTAACTTTGAAAGATAAAGTGAGGAACAGCGTGATAAGGGAACGTTGTGGAGTGAAAGAGGATGTAGTGACAAAGATTGAGAAGGGTATGCTAAGATGGTTTGGGCAAGGATGGATGAAAGGCGATTGGCTAAATTAGTACATGAGGCGAGAGTGGATGGAAGTGTCGGGGCAGGCCGACCTCGACGAACGTACCGCAATCAAATTGCGGACGTTCTCAAAAAAGGACGGGTCAGGAGCCACCTAAATCGGCGAGCATGTATGAAGAGGTTAATGAGCATAGATGAAGCGAAAGAGGTGTGTCAGAATCGTAGCAAATGGAAATCGATAGTCTCTGCCTACCCCTATGGGAAACAGGCGTGATTGTATGTATGTATGTATGTATAAGACGTTTGTACATTATCTTTTCCACTACTTTAGAAAGGATCGGTATTAACAATATGGGCCTATAATTATTGGGTGATGTTTTATCTCCCTTCTTGTGAATTGGCTTTACTACGGATATTTTCAATTTATCGGGAAAAATACCTCAAGTGAGTGACAGGTTCATAATGTGACATAAGGGGGGCGTTAATAAGTGAGCACACATTTTTAAAATATGTGTTGGTAATTGATCGTAACTTACAGAGCGGATATTTTTAAGAGACATTATTGTTTTGAATATGTCGTCACAAGTTGTAGGAATTATAAAATATACATTCATTTAACGGTTCTATGGTGGGAGCGAAAAATTCACCGTGTTATTTGATCTTGGGTTTGTTATATCAATAAAATAATTATTTAGCGAATTTAGTATTTCGAGAGGCGTTGCATAACATTATTATTGAAAACTTTCTTATTAATTTGCTGACTGGAATCGTTATTCTCTCATCGTTTTTTATTAATTTCCATGAGCAAATATTTTTACGAGTTTCTTAATATTCGATTATTTAAAGATTGGGCGGCATTAACACATTTTTAAGAATTTTTTATAATTACGGAATTTATTTTCCAATAAATTTGTACGTTCTTTATAATATTGATATTTTCTTAACAATGCAGGATTTTTTAATGCCAGTGCTAATCCAACGGGGGCTGTTTAATTACTTACAAATTTTTATTTTGCATGTAGGGAAGCATAGATTGAAGAATAATGTAAGATACCCATGAAATGTATTAAAAGCATTATTTAAATCATTACTATCAAAAACCTCTGTCCAAGAAAGATTACTCAAGCATTGTATAAATTATCTATGTTTTCCGTGTTATAATCATAGTTTTGTATTATACGTAAGTATTCTTCTTGTATTTTCGAATTTTTAAGAATATTATTATTGAAATCTCCTGATATTACGACTTTCTTTTTAGTTTTAGGGCGAACTTTACTCATGATAATTTGTAATTAGTCCAAAAATATTCTGGGGTTTGAATACCATTATATTGAGGTATTTCTATGCCACAGCATTCAAATGAAAATGCAGTAGTGAGGGGTTTGAGCCACATAACACAAATAGTTTCAAAACAAGCAGCTGTCAGTGTCATGTCAGTTGAAGGTCACAAACGTCAAACTGTGCTGCCACTTGCCAGCTCTAGTATACAACATTTGATGGGTATTAATATAAAATGGATGTTTTTTATGATTTTTGGTATAGATCTATTTTGATATATGTACATACTTGTAGAAATCTTAGTTAAAAAAATTTAACTTAAAAATTAAACATTCGTATCATAAAATGCGAATATAGTTAAAATTGTTTCACTATAAAAATGCCAAAACACATTTCCTTTTACGAAGTCTGGCGTCACTAAATATGACAATGTATTTCTATCCTCTTCTATCATACTTTCAGTCCACCGAATAAATAAAATTGAACTTGTGACGTGACTTCAGTTGACGTCAACTCAAATAAAGGTTTATACTTATTTTTGACATTTATTTTGTAATCTTTTACTTTCATGAGTGGAAATTAACAAAATATAACACATAATCAAAAAATCTCCACATTGGTTTTACCGTTAGCACGTCTTACGAAAAATTAGGCATACCCAATTGTGAGTGTTCCATTATCTTGATAGTTTTAGATCTACTTCAATATTTATCACGAAATCAAATAACTAATAAATTCTGCTCCAATAAATTTTACTCTCATATCTCATAAAATATCTAAGTTCTTAATTTCTAGGAATCAATATCCAATTTTCCAGCTGTGCATTAATTGTACAGTTTTTCTGGTCTCCTGGTCGATCGTAAACGAAGTACGGACTTGAGAGATCCAATTTAAGTTTGCTCAGCTTTTGGCGACTTTAGCTTCGACTTTACTATTTGGCGTAATTTAAGAGCGTTTAATAAGGTCATCTCGAAGTACCTGTTCAGGTTTAAGAGTTCGTCCAGGATCATAAAAATAAATGCGTTTAACATTAAAATAAGGAAAACGGACAAGAAAAACGGTACAAATTAAAAAGGGTTTAGGAATTTTTCATGCGTTCTATATCTACTGCTGGTGACTTCATCATTATCTATTCGGTAATTACAAGGTGATAGAACCAACACGACTAATTAAGCAGTTATTTGTACAACGGAGACGGGTCATAATTACGAAAAAACAAAACTGATTTTCATACATTTCATATAAATTCGTCATCATTATTTATTTATTACAAGCAACCTCCTATAATTTTAGTACTTGCGTACTTATAATAAAGAGAGCCCTTTTAAACCTAAATCTCTAATTATACAAAATTAAATTCTTATGAGCAGTGAACTTAATACTTATATATATGAAAACGAGCCAAACAAAGACTAGTATTTAACGAGAGGTCTACGGTAACATCAATTTAAGTTATTCATACCACGCTGCTACTTTAGAATAAATCTAATAAAACTAATTAAATAAATTATATTTAAAAGAATTCTGTTTGAAGGTCTGACGTGCTGGGAATTCAAATACCAAATATGCAATCTTATTATAGATTTAATTAATTTCAGTGTTATTAAATTTCATTCATGGTTAGGTTAGGTTAGGTTACTGAAAACAAGCAAGAAAATAAAGAGTGTTTTCCGTGTTTCCTGAGAAATACATCTAGGTATATTCAAGGGATTCAATGAATAGAAATGAATCTACTAATAATTTTGGATTGCGCCCCAGACTTGGGGCTTAATAATAGCATTTGTAATGTGGGTTGTACATCCACACTGTACACCTCTGCTTTCCCCCTCGTGCTACAGTGGTGATGCCGTGTTGTGTACAATCAATTTTAGGTCTAGGACGATAATAAAACAAATTACCCGCCACTACTACTACTGTCATATATTGACGTTTCACAAGATGGCGGCGGACATTAGTTCCACTTTTGCTCACGTTCATTAAAACCCTATCTAGCTCTATCCATAAATGTAGATACATAATATTATTATGTTCGATCGCTGCTTCCTCGACCGCTCCTAACTTAATCCTCGTGCCACACAGGCAGCGAGGCGAGCGGCCGATTCTTTTCAACCATCGCACATCGGTTTGCGTCGTTGCGGAAGTAACGACCCACCCATTGTTACGAATCGAAATTCAATCCAAGTTTTAATTTTACTTCGGCAGTTCTAACAATATTTTTCACAGCATAATGTTACCTGTTTCCTTATACCTAATATAGGTTTACATTTATTAATATGTGAACGTGTCACGTTTTTAAAGTATGTATTATTGTACCTTTATATGGGTTTTTCACAAAACAGTGTGCAGGTTAAAAATTATTAGTTATTTTAAACGAGGACTGTATCGTAGGTAGACACACCTAGCAAAATAATAACGAATTGAATGTTGACGTTAAATATATTTAAGATATCTGGTAACTTAATCAACATATTAAATACTGGATGCATATTACACGGAGTGCCAAACTAACTTGAAAAAAATTTAGAACGTCTCTGCCTAACTCGACATTGTGAGTTCGGGACACAAGAGACAATCTCCATCTTACTATAATGTAATAAATCCGAAAGGTTGTGACGATGCATGGATGTTTGTTACTCTTTCACACAATAACTACTAAACGGACTTGGATGAAATTTGGCACACCGATAGTTTATATTTTATAACCTGGATTAACGTGTAGGATAATTTTTATTCCGGCTGGATCAATTCTTAAGTCCAATCAGACAAAATCACGAGTCGTCAGTAGACAATATAATTATAACACAAATAATTATAACGTGACCTCTTTAATAATTCGTGTTCATGAATGCTATAAGTACCGAAGGTTAACAGGTCTGTTTGAGCAAAAAGGCTTGATACATTAATTATGGAGCGTAATGAAACGGTCTGTGAGACACGGCCAGGATGCCCTAAGTGGATTAGGAGTCCTTTATACTCCCGAGGACGCCTGTGGTCGCACATTGGTGTCTTTGTTGTCCAGGCACAGTTAAATCCACCCGACGCGGATACATGTGGTTGGCTAACCCATTTTGGGTAAGAAATACGTGTACGTAAGTAGTATCTCTATGTTTAGCGGGGTGGTTCTAGTAAAACTATGCGGTGTTTAGTATTTATTGATTCCTCTTCAGTTGTGGTGTTTTCTGCGTGGATGTAGTTCTAATTTCATAAAACGGTACGGCAAGATATTTCCAATACACGATCACACGTGCTAATCTTACTCGTAAGTAATAAAAATGGTTCCGAAAACAATTTTATTTTCTCCATTGTTTGACGGTAATTTCTTGTTAGTACTGTAAACGATACTTAAAATAAAAGTCAAAAGGATATATTCTTACGTGTAATGTAATATGCATAAACAAGAAAAACTTCATAGAATTCGTTTGAAATATAAACGTACGTATTTGATTATGAAATGAGAACTAAGCAAGTGGGCGTACTCATAAAGGCCTCAAGTATTACTGGCAGCACCATTCCAAAGTTGTGAGTTATGGACAAATTATAAAATTCACTCACGTAGATAAATTCTGTAGCGGCATCCGCGCAGCCTTCATATTTAAAACGAAGGATCCCTCGTGGAATGTAGCAAGACGTTACAAATTCCAACCACCGACCGATAGATCAAAGTTCCAAACATTCACACGAGCAGTGTGCCGGCGCGGGACCTTCTCTTTTAATTTAATTAAAATCTAACGTTTTGTACCTACCCGATTAGCTACGGATAACCAGCTACATATTCATTCCAAGTACGCTTCCTATCCAAAAGTAGACCCAAATTCATTAAACGTTATTACACATAACTGTCAAGTTAAACAAGTTGAGAGACTCGGGGTCTGCAATTAAACGTTGAATCAACTTCCTATCAAACTTAAATTTGCACACCCGAAATCAATGTTGAATCAATTTGCATTTAACCTCCTTGGAAGTGGCTAAATGAGGGTATTTTTAGTTGTAAAATACAAGTTTGTTGGACATTCTGCGTCGCGGCGCAGCTTGAGGCGCGGTATTCGTTGCAGAAATGTGTCAGTTAAATAGACGAGCGCTTTGTGAAGGAGAAACTTTCCAAACTCCACGAGGCCGTGAAAAGTGGGGGCTCTTGATTAGTTTGAACGAGGTTTACAACGATTCAGAACTGACTTTTCTTCTGAAAAGCCTTATTATGCGCGCGCTTTGCTATAAATTGCTTTTGCATCGGCCCTTTCGTTTTGCATTTATAGGGCCGCAGGTAATTTCACGAACAGTTAATAATACTTTGCTTGTACTGCAAATGATACTTCATATTTGAATTTGTTTGATCTAACGTATCATATAATGTAAATATACATTAATTCATGTACAATATCAATATAGGATACCAATACCCTTTCATGTGTGGCACAGTGGTGTACAATACGCAGAAACTATTTTATGCGCGGCTCGTCTTGACGAGTCTGATGCGTCTTCTCTGCTCCATTGAACTGGTAAAGCGAAGATTTCTTTAGTCCTCTGTATAGGTATACATCTGCGATATTGAAATTGTTGTTAAATTGAAAATGGTTTCGTTCATGCAAGTAAAGGTCGTATCCGTATCACCATTCTAGGGTGACACAAAGGTAAGCCTATATAAGCTGTTTAGGGGCGACGCACAAGATGAGGTAAAGGAGATTACGGAATCTAGTACGTTATGGTGATATTACACGTATATAGAGCTATATGAGCTGTACATTGAAACTTCTATAATATTTAACTGCCACTGATCAAACAACATACGTAGTCGTGAGAAGAAGAATGCGATAAAATGAGACGCATGTCGAAATTTACGATTACGCTACTCGGGGTCATGTTGTTATTTCGCGTCGCATCGCAATACTAGCTCATGATGGACGCAGGTATGCCGACTAGCGACGCGGGTATGTGTGTGTGTGGACTGTGGGCACTGTGTCAGCGGTGTTGCCTCGCCGCAACTAATCCTTCACATAATTCCTCCTTTGGCTTTGTGCCTCATTGTCACTGGCGGTTTGCACGCATTGTGTACTGTAGCTATACTCGACACACATTCTCGGACAGTACTGGCCGTTTATATCGTATATTGCGTACCGGGAATTAAGGTGGATTTACAGCTTTAATTAATTCATTGGATTTATTTGTAAGTAATCTTGTAATACAAATACAATACATCTTCGATATATGTTTTATGTAGGTTTTATGGAGTAAACTGGAATGCTGGAGACTAACCGTGGGAGATTCTTGTTTGTTTTTTTCCAGCTCTCAACTGAGATAAATACGATTTTTTTAAAGCTTGTAGATCTAGAACACTGACTCTTTAAAACTCTTCGCCCATTAATCATCTCATTTATATACATTTCTTTCACTCAGGAGGTTATTATATAATAGAGGATAGCATCAATAATAATATGGGTATTGCGCGTGCCAATACATTAGCTCTAGTTCCTATGTATAAGCTAGCGAATGACCTCGTTGGTCTAGTGGTCGCAAGCGCGGCTTCTGAGTGTGAGGGCCTGGGTTTGATTCCCAGGTCGGACAAAGCGTTATTGGTTTTTTTTTCAGTAGCAGCCGGGAATTAGGAACTTGGTGGTGTGACACCCCCATGCATCGAATAGCACGTAAAGCCGTAGGTCCTGCCCGTGATCTATTTCCGGTCGTGTCGGATTGCCGTCCCAGCGGACTATGAGAGTGAAGGAATAGTGAGTGCACCTGTGTTTGCACTATAATATCTCCTGCGTACTTGGCTAATCTCCTCGGAGACAGGTCGCCTTGACCGAAATACGGGCTGGAGGAATATCACTATTATTATAAGCTAGTGAGAACCGAACCACTCTGACCTTTGGATTAAACCCAGTGGTAATAAGACTTCGATTACTAATGCTTCTCATTAATAGTTACAGTCTGGGCCCGTATTCGAACTTTGTCTAGTAAATGATTATAAGCTTGTTGATTCGAATCTTAATACCTATCCTGCGGTTGTCGACTAATTTGGGATCCTTATCTAGCACTTTGCCTGTCCTCTCAATTAAAATTAATACGTAAAGTATTATCATATTTGCGTACTTTAGTAGTATCCACTTGTTTTGTTGCCACTTTGTGTAAGTACCTTTTTACCTCTTTCAACAGTTCAAGATAAATCTTTGAAAAGCATTAAGGCATGCTTAGCGAACTCTAAAGTTATTATATTAAATGGAAAAAGAATACGGTCGCGAACAGGATTCGAACCTGCACCTCCCGGATAAATACTCCAGGCGCTCTGACCACTAAGCCATCTCGACAGCTTCAGACTCTTTCAACAGCTTAACAAATTTTGTCTGTTGGCAAATACCATAATGAATTTGGGAAAATTACTAATTGCTTTCCTCATCAACATCCATAACCTTGCTTCGCCCACTGCTATGCACAAGTCTCCCTTCGCACTTACCATTCACCTGGGCTATGTGCCAGAGTTTATAGTAAATATTGAATTACCTTAGTTACTACTAATTCTGCATAATAAAGTACATGTATCAAACCCCCCCAAGACGCTATATTAAAAACTTATCTATTAAATTATCGACTACCCGTCTTGTGGCCATTAAAACGCCTCCAGTTATTGTGCGGCCTATCATCTGGCACTAAGCATCTCGGACCGACGGTGTAATTACACTACAAGACTTATTTCATCGGCGTCCGTCGTAAATTAGCCCACTATAGTACGGGCCTGCCGCCTGCATCGCGTGAATAATTGCCGACATCAGCAATGATTGTGTACATTATTTACCATTTGTCTGTATTTATGCTTACTTCCGTGTGGTCTACGCACGTCTTTGGCGTAAAATGAGGCCCTCTTGTGGGTATCGTAAAAGTGACTAAGGTTATCAGGAGGATGCGTAGTAAGGATCGAACCTTCCTTGCAGAACCTGCATCGGTGCGGGGAGATTCTATCATCCAATTTATCTCTCTAGCGAATGAAATATTTGAGTGATAGAAAGTGACGGAGATAACGTATATTCCACGTTGATGATTGGTAAGATGAAGTTCGATCTACGAAAACACTTCAACGATTATCGCAATTTTTCCATACAAATGATGTGAATAATCACAGTGGTCATTTTATTGGTACGGTTTCATTATAATCTGTGCTTAGGTATAAATGGTTTATTTTAGGCAAACTGGAAAGTTCTGGCTTCAATATTAAGCGCATCAAAACGTACTGTTTTCAGAATTCACATCAAATTTCATGGATATTTACATATTGGATTTAATGCAATATTTTAAGTACATATTCCGAATAATAAGAACAAGAACATAAAAAAGCAGATGTCATCTACTGTAATTTTTATTTACACTTACCATTAGGTAAGTACACTTAACATTAGGCTTACTCTTGAAAATAAATCTGATCAATTGATATTTGTATGTACTTTTAAATGTAAAAATGTCTTAAAAATAATTCAAGAATCAGGATACTAATAAGCCAACATGCTTTAAAATTGAGTTAACTATGATGGAGGTAAAAGGAATTTTAATATTACACGTTGCTTAAAGCATTGATTTAACATTGGAATTGGTATTAATTTCAAGGGTAACCCCCCAGGTATCACTTTTGGGCAAGACGGCAAAGACCAAAACCATCTGGGTAACCAGATTGTTTTGGAAGAGATATTAAAAAAAGATTGAGGAGAGCTAGAAATTTTACGATGGCGCCATAAACCAAACGTTAACATGAGGTACCTTTATTGTTTTTCCTTCCGAGAGAGATAGACGAGAAGTCATGTATTTAGGTTAAGGATTTATTCTTGAGATAATGAGCGATGACTTAGCTAAACCAACCCGACCTGATTCGCAAAGGAGAATAATGTTTGTCTTCATTGATTAGGGCACTCTGCCTACGCAACGTACTGTGGCGTTAGATGATGAATTCAGATGTGGTTTGTCGTTATCACAGCATTATCTTCTGTGTTCCTAGTACCATATATAATATATGTACTGATGGTTTTCCTCCAAAAAGAAGCAGAGCTAATTCCGGTTTTAGGTTCATTATAAGCAAGGCGGGTCTGTTAAACGGAACACTTATGTCTGAACCTCGAGTTTCTAATGATACTGAGAATCGAATCGAAGTATCCGCGTTTCGTAGCCATACAACCTTACGATTACTAGAAAAAATTGGTCGTTTTAGTGATAGTACGTCTGCTAGGTATATTCAGGTATGAGCAATCATGTATACGTGGTCCGAAACCAAATGGGTACTGAATGGAAACGACCCAAAGGGCCTTATTTTATGCTGCCCGGGTAGGGTAGTTCAGTACTTCAAACATGTTCTCTCGCAGGAATGACCATTTGCTATTGTCTTTTGTTTTCCACCGAAATATCTTTTTTATTAGCTGACTGCGAATCCCCGAATTCCTTGTATGTCCCCGAACAATTTGGATTGTCCGAATGCCGTGAATATTTTGTATCTAATTTAAGTCACTGTTTATTGGATATATCTTGACACCTCCTTGGAGTAGCAGAGGTTCAGGTTAAATAAATAACTTAATTGGCACTGCTAGAATACAGGCCGAGGATTGCACATTTCTTAAATCCTAAATTTTTCCTTTGAGATAGATGGGCTGTTGAGTTCGGTTAGGGGGTCCCTAGAGGTCGGCTAAGAAAGGCCATTCAAAGTCAGGAAGACTTGCAAAATTCAAAGAGACGGCGCCAAGATTTCATCAGACCCGAAACATAACTTCTAATCAGATGGAATCAACGTCGGCCCGTCCATTGATTGAGCGGAGAACGAACATCTGATTTCCCAATGGGGTTCATGGGTCAAATGGCAACGTTCGGTCTACAGCCAAATTTTTTGTAACATCAGGATTGAATGAACTTGTCGCAGAACGTTAATACGTAAAGAGTATTCTTAAATAAGTCTGATTACATTGTGAAGTTTTACACAGACCTCATATACCTATGTTTTTTCAAGTGTCTTGTTTTATCGTACAACACTGAAAATACATTGCAGGCATAATTAATAAAATAAAAGAAAATTCTTATTTGTAACCAGTACAGCACCTTCTTATTTCATTGAGAGAAAAGCTTGTTCTCGATCTATGAACAAATCGACTTGTATTATAGCACAGTGTTGCAATGTCCCATGTCCCCGGGCGCGCCGACTATCAATTAGGACAAGATTGTTATTCCCGGCACACGTCCACATTACGCAAATAAGGAGGAAGGCGCCGAAGGACACCGAATAACTTCGGGTGACTTTTAAAAGTACACTGCGACGGACCCCGATTGAAAAGACATTTCGTGTCTTATGAAATGTCTGCTCCACCGACTCCGAGCCTTTGATGTTTATTTTAAATTCAACGCAGTTTTTTATGTACATAGGTATGATGTAGCAATTTCGTTAATCCATCAGTGACATCGAATTTTATTTGAATGTACTTGTAGCTCCGATTATAATTACTACCAATACGGCGAAATTACTGTATAATCCTAACGATGTTTTATTTGCCGGTAACCATGGGAATATCGGACAAAAGTCCTGTGGATGGCTCTCGTCTCATTAGCTTTCCCAATAAAATAATTGAGAGTTTCAGTAGCGGGGATTGTAGGGGCCGGGGGGAGGCGCGCGCCCGGGACGTTTCAGTGATCGGCCGCCCGCCCCGGCGCCTGTACGCGTCTCGCGTTCCCGCGGCCAGGATACCTCCACGTCATGTATGTTGAATGTTCACTACCAGGGTACCATAACACAACAGTGATTAATTTATTCCAAACATCAGTGGTGTTTACGTTAGCCTAACGCGCGCGCGCTCTATGCCAACCATCGATAATGTGATACTGTGGAGGATACGTAACACATAGATCGTCGTATCGTGTTACCTTCGATTGATTATGATATCTGTGTATAGTGTTTGTGTTATGTTGCGTATTTCTCATAATTTATTGGATAGCTTATGATGAAGAGGGCGGTCTAACTCATCGCATTGATACCTACTCCATAATTCCTGTACATATTTTATGTGTATATATTGAATAAAATTACTGCATTATGTTTTAGTATTACAACAAAGTATTTATAGAATAAAAACAACATTCAGCTGTCAATCACTAGAAGATTAAAGAGCCTTCAAAGCGCAAGGTCTCGTAAAGACTTCGTAATTCCTTATGCGATTCATACGAATAATATTTTCTAATGTCAACAACGCTTGACTCAGGGAAAAATATGTTATATCTTGAAATAAAGCCAGCTCTAGCTGCCTCTATGACTTAGCATACCTCACAATAGTACCTACTACAGCTAAGTCGGGTCAAAAGTCGCTTCTTAGCTCGCTTCGCTCTTTGACCTGATATCCTTTCAAACAAAATCTTACTTCGATCCATTGCTTTGCAGAAGTCCTGAATAACGTAGCAGACTTTATTTAAGTAATGTAACGTGTACATGTCATATTACAAATAAATTAGTAGATGCACAAGATGGTAAACTTTGTCCCCTGACGCAAACACGAGGTTTGACATGTGTATCAGGAATCTAGTAATTTCCGTACCCTGGGCTTTAGAGACTCTGTAAACTCGGCCGAAGTCGCAGTACATAACATAGGTGTAGGTCTTTAACTAATTAGCAAGTTGTTAATTAGTTATTAGTGCCTCAAAGTGTTGCTCAGTCGTCTGAGTGAACACAGGCATTCGTTGTCAATGCGATCACCTCACAACTTCTGTACTGCGCATAATTGTAGGTATTTATCTGTTAATGTACTCCACATGTGATCGTAACTAAGAAAGCCATGTACCATTAAGTTGATAAGGATTCGCTATATTAATCTAATAGAAATTTGTATTCCATGTCGGATCTTTATTCAAATTTAGTCAGTTCACTTGTCCTACATAACACATACTTACATATGTATATAATCGAGCACTTCCTTTGATGAAGCGCAAAGAGATTTAAACAGAATGAAAAAAAAAAGATGTGTGTCGCTGCCTTTATTTATCTTGCTTCAAAAGATTTCACATTGGAGGTACGAAATCTTCATGAACGTTGAAAAGGCATTCGTAGGAAGATGTAGATATGTCATGGGTATTGGTTTGACTTGGCGACGCGCGAAACGGGACTCCTTTAATAAAAAAAAGTAATCAATGTTTTAATCAAAGCAATCAGTTCTAATCCAGATAGCCAATTATCTAGTCACCAAGTGAATCCTTTACCTAAGCGGTTAATGCTTGATTGACCAATAAACATCTTAACTGTATTCCTAAACTAGTGTATTATTTGTCATGATGATTTCTATACCTATTCATGCTTCACAAATGAATAAGTTCGCCATGGCTGATCTACATACGCGACCACCCGTCGGTAGACACCCTATTGAGTGTCCACGTTCGAACAGGCACACAAAATAAAAGAAATTTATTGATATAGATTTCCCGAAAATTGTACACCCTCTCACTGGGACGGCAACTAACATCCCAATTTCGGAAATTGGTTGAAAGCGTATTGCTAGAGCGTTTCTGTTAGAAAATTGGTAGAAATATGGATGAATATTATTTAAAATCTACGGTAGGCTGTGACATATATTTTATTATTTTGTTTTCATTATTGTTTACGGTTATTACTCACGTACTTTTTTGGGGTTTGGGGTTGTTTCGAATTCGAACGCTCTCTAACTCGAGCCTTTACTAACTGCTAAAAATAACATTGCTTCGATGAGATGTCATATTAAGCACTCCCAAATACGTCTTAAGTCAGTTATGTCATCAGACAAAGCCAATTTCTTAAAAATCTTTCTTACATCGGTTACAAGCGAACACAAAAATCAGAATGACCCGTCACAAGCGATAATAGAATTTCAATCCAATACATCACAAATAGGTTTCGGTTCACCACTAACCATTTTTAAATCCGCCGTAATCGTTTTCTACATTAGCGTCGTCAATCGATTGTGAGCTGTATTGCTAGGAGGTCACGTATTTCATTCGCGTGCAATTACTCGACTTCCCACTGCAAGAGTTATGTCCCACATTTGTCGGCGCGTTGTAATCAACGGATCTTTTTTATCTTGGTATCGCCCTTCGGCCTCTAGGTAATGTTGTGGGAGACGGATTCCAGCAATGTAGCTCGCCGACCCTCCAGATCAGAGGTCGGGACCTCGCTGTATAGCTGCTACAAATAATCGTTAATAACCCTCTTTATTACTCTACTTGAGATTTTAATTTGCCTCAAGTAGGATTTCATCACGTAATTGCCTTTATAGAACTCATTGAGAATTTTCATTCTTGTTTTATAGAAAGATATTCAGAGATGAATTCTTGAAAATTTCAGTGTTGGTACAGTCAAATGGAGCTTGTCCTTGGGTTCGCTCACGTGCCAGGGGTTTAAGGCTCAGGGCTCTTATATTTCCGGCCCTCAGGACTGTAACAAGAAGTGTTTCGGCGTTTACTCGTTCTTAGTGCGTATATTCAAGGTAGTTTCTTTGAGGACGCTTCTCTGGCATTTACGTAATAATAAACATTGTAGCGAGCCGTAATTTGTATAGAATATTTTCATTTCTATATTTTGCGTAGCGAGAAAATCAGTAAAATATAAAGTTACAATATTAAATGGAAAAAGAATACGGTTGCGAACAGGATTCGAACCTGCGCCTCCCGGATAGATACTCCAAGCGCTCTGACCACTAAGCCATCTCGACCTCTGAAGAGGTCGAGATGGCTTAGTATTAGAGTGGCTTAATATTGTAACTTTAGAGTTCGCTAAGCATGCGTTAATGCTTTTTCAAAGACATATCTTGAATCAGTAAAATATGTTAATCAAAACGAATCTATAAATGCTTATCATTTTAATTGTTGTTGTTTTTATAAAATACATGCATTTAGAAAACATGCCTCTTGAAATGAGCAGCATGTAACAGTTATTCTCAATAAAAATAGAAATGTTTTAGTGTAACACAAATGACGCAATAACAATGGCTGTATTATTGTGTAGGTAAACGTGTTTTTATTTTCTATCGCCGCGGGCGGTGTTAAAATAAATTCTAAGTCAAATATAATTGTATAGCTTTACCTATCGCGATATACTTTTGTTATGTTGTTATGAAAGATAAAATTTGTTTCGTTATTTTTAACTTAATCAGCGCTTTCCTTAAATGTTTTTTAATCTCCGTAGGACCTCCATTTTTATTTTGGACGATGTTTCGTTATGAACATTTAATGAAGGTAGGCTTATGATTTATAAACATTTTATTTTTGTTGCCTGCCTCATTGCTCTAGTGGTCCCAAGCGCGTTTGCTGAGCAGGAGGTCTCGGGTTCGTTCCCGGGTCGGGAAAGTGTTATTGAGTTTTTCTGTTAGGAAATTCTCAGTAGCTGCCCGGAGTTTGGAATTGTGCCCGGTTGATGGCAATAGGCTCACCACCTATTACATGGGACTTAATAACAGCATTGGTGAAATGTGCGTGTACAATTGTGTACACCTCTGCCTACCCCTTCGGGGAATACAGGCGTGTAACTATGTTATGTTGTTTATGTGTTTTATTATATACGTAGGCATTCAGTGTGTATCTTAATAATTATTAATTATCATAGAGTCATCAATAAATTTATATTTTAATAAATAATACATTACAATAATAAAATACATACTTAAATATTGAATATAATACTTTATAAAAACACATAAATATATTATAGTCTGAACAAACAATACATAATAATAATCATTCTCAATAACGAATTCTTCACATAAATATAGTTAACCAGAAGAAATGTTAGCATCCTCCTCTTTTCTACGTTGCCGTGCCCTACAGGGTCCATATGGTACTGTAATTATTACTATATTTAACACCTTTATAACTTATGGAGTACAATAAAGTATTGAGTATTGAGTATCTTAAACAGGCAAAAAATAAAAACAAATAATTATTTTTGATGAGTTTATTTCTTGTTATAAGTTTTAAGGGTATTTATATAAAATTTCAAGATGGCAAAAAATGATTTCGTTTAATTCAAACTGACTAAGGATTCGAGATGTTTAACTTATTGATTGTACAAATATTTGTGCTCCAGTCTGTAGCTATTCCTGTTAGTAAAACATTTTACTTAATTTAGTTCGTCTTAAGAGCTGAGCAACATAGTACAGTGGGGCACAGACATTGTTCGAATTATTATTTACTCGGTGTCAAACATTTCGTATATGTTTTTATTTGCTGTTATTGCCTGCCTGGACTATCCCATTGCTGGACAAAGGCCTTAATTTTGTCTAACTGGCTATTAATAAATAATACGACTAGGACATGCAGTAAGTAATTTAATTATGGCGTCACGAGGTCAACTTTGATCTAGCTCGGTCACATCGAATGCTGCACGTTATATCGTATATTTGTTTTCGAATTATCAATTATTTTGCATAAATTATAATGTATTCACTAGGCTATCTCATTGCTCTAGTTGCCTCGTTGGTCTAGTGGTCCCAAGCGCGATTGTTGAGCAAGAGGTCTCGGGTTCGATTCCCGGGTCGGGCAAAGTGTTATTGAGTTTTTCTGTTAGGAAATTCTCACTAGCAGGCAGGAGTTAGAAATTGTGCCCGATAGATGGCAATAGGTTATACCTATTACATGGGACTTAATAATAGCATTGGTGAAATGTGGGTGTACAACTGTGTACACCTTTGCCTATCCCTTCGGGGAAGACAGGCGTGATGGTATGTTATGTTTACTACGCAATTTCACCTGCAGAGTTCTTTTTTTCTCATAGGAACTCTGTATTCTCCCTGGTCAAAAGATCCTTATACCAGGTCTTATTCCAGGATCTAAAGTAACTATATACCAAATTTCATCCAAATCCATTCAGGCGTTTTTGCGTGATCGAACCAACATCGAAATTTCCACATTTACAATACTGGGAAGTACATGTGAATGCATGTTTTACATAATATCTATTTACATATGATTGCAAATAGCTAAATGCATATAAATAACAGTTGTTTCTATGTCGTGTTATTTAAACACGCCAAAAAATGTTTTACGTGTTACCGCACGTGATGGATGGCGTAATGTTAGTATCATACATACATAGGTTTCTCTAACTATGAAAACTAAAAAAGGTTCCCCATATACGAGGCTTTCGATTTTTCCTGTATTGTACCCAACGTTTACAGATATATTCCACATGCACACACACAGAAAAGAGTCTGTAGATCTGACAAATATTGGTTTCATGCGGGAATTGAAGTTGTTGCACGCGTCACAACAGCCTCTCTTGACCACGCTCACCGTGGATCTATTTATTTAAGTATAAACGTATTTTACATTTACTGCAGGTATCATTATTTACATAAATATCAGTAATGGTTTTTTGTAGGGAGTTATATACGTAATTAATATTTTATAGGGAAACATTGAAAAATAATAGACACATATGGTGATGTATAAAGGTTTCCTAGTACCCACAAATGAGTTAAAAATCTCCCGTAATATGTACTCTCTAGAAATAAAAGTAAATAAAAGATTAAAACTTGGCAACTCCGCCACACTAAATAGATTCCAATAGCTAGCGTCTAATTGAAAATACTACACTTTGCGGTGATTGCAATACGAAGGAAAAAGAATACTAATTGTTTAAAGTTCTATTGAATTCGCGAACAACTCTTCGATTTTCATTCTGTTACTTTTGCATTGTTAAGGCAGACGGGCGCGTTATTGAAGTGAATTGAGTTAAATAAAACTATTATCAGTTTATTCCAATAGTTTAGAAATCCTTTTTATCTTGCTACGCCGATCGTAGAGTAAATGTTCGTAGTACCTACGCCGTAGCTCACGTGTGCTACAACTCATGACGTATAACTTCTGTCGTAGCGGACGCGTAGTAACTCGGGATCAATATTAATAATCTTGTCCATATTAATTAATATGGACACCTACAATATAGTGTAGTGGTACGACGAGCTTATTGATAAATTAATAGAGTGCTGTATTGGCAATGCTTCTGCATAGTAGAGTCTGAAACAAAAGATGGTAAATATTTTTAAAAGCTTGAGGTATTATTTACAAACAAAGCTTTTCCAATTATTTTTATTTCGTAAGAAATTCTGTTAGGTCAAGCCTGATTAGTTGAGGAATAAATTAGACAGGTAAAGCTGTCAAGATAAAAATTATTTGAGGCTAGAAAAATCGGCCGTGAGTTAGAACAGATCTTATAATGTTTATCGACTTGTAGTGCTCACTACACGAAGTAGAGCTGAAAACTTTACCGAATAAACGAAACTCGGATAATTCTTAACGATACATAACTCTTCGTAATATCGATACAATTTCCAGTCCTATGTTACTTTAAGCCTGGATGTCTCATTTAGGGCACAATGTAGCTATTACACGGTGCCAAAGGCCGCACAAAGCTGGTCCCGGAGCGTGTGCCGGTCGGAATAGTGGTACGGTAACTCAAAACACCACTTTAATTACTCACAAACACTCCGGTGTACTGTTCCCGTTCACTAGTACACAATAACAAGCGTACGGATGTAGCTTTGACGACGATTGTGTTAGGCTGTGGTTCGTATCGTGTGATCTATATATATGTATATAAACATAACATAGCATCACGCCCATATTCCCCGAATGGGTAGGCAGAAGTGTACACAAGTGTACACCCACATTTCATCAATGCAAATTTAGTCCCATTTTACGAATAATAACAATTGACAACATAGCATCACGCCTGTATTCTCCAAAGGGGTAGGCAGAGATGTACACAATTGTACACCCACATTTCACCAATGCTGTTATTAAGTCCCATGTAATAGGTGGTGAGCCTATTGCCATCTACGGGGCACAATTCCAAACTCCGGGCTGCTACTGAGGATTTTCTAACAGAAAAACTCAATATCACTTTGCCCTACCCGGGAATCGAACCCGAGACCTCACGGTCAGCAGACGCGCTTGGGACCACTGGACCAACG
Organism: Xylocampa areola; assembly: GCA_935421205.1. NCBI lineage: Eukaryota > Metazoa > Arthropoda > Insecta > Lepidoptera > Noctuidae > Xylocampa > Xylocampa areola. The sequence continues at coordinate 17,933,975 of OW285216.1, read as the reverse complement.
AGGCAGTTAAACAATTATAATTACCTTATTATTTAACATATTTACAGAAACAGGAATGATGCATAATTATTTTATTTTACAGTTTCTTTTTTTATCTATTGTTTTGGTCGCAGTTGTAACATATCGTGACGTCAGATAAAATAAAAATGTTGTTATAAACAATTAGACTTAACAATTGTTCTTATAATTACCAACCACTCGTACGACCAGTAACAGATACACATGCATATAGGAAATGTCAACGCCGATTTACTTTAGTATTCTTACAGTGATATATTATTAAGTAAAGTACTTGACGAAAAATTTTTTGAATTCATATATTGAGGAAGTCTCGCCATTTCGGTATCGAGCCTTCAATTTCATAAATATGATATCGACCTTTAATTATACAGCTGCATGCCAAAGGCTTCTTCCGCTACGTCGAAGGTATAAACATCAATTTCCCAATATATATTATAAATAGATGCGTCCCGCATTTTGATCTGCGGAATTCTCACTTTCACATTAGATCCCTGCTTTTTATGAGGATATACACTGACTGACTTATTAGTGATGTCCTCCAAAAAGATCAGGCGAGTAGTTCCTGCAACCGGCGCTCGCCTATGACTAGATCTATGAGCGAGGATGAAGCCAATAGTGGTATGTGTAGATTGTAGCATTTAGCGTTCTGTAGTTATTGCCTACAAATAGTTTAGATTTCCCCCAAGGAAAATAGGCGTAAGTTTTTTAAAGTTTTTATGTAACAGCCTATTTCGGGATAAAAATTTCCTGCTTCCTATTTAGGACGCAAAGTAACTACCATTCAAATGTGTTCAGTAGTTTTGCAAGTTTGATCTGAACTCACAAACATCTCAACTTATAAATATCCCCATAATGTTAATAGGAAATAGGATGAAGCTCATTTAGATTTATGTAGATTGCTAACCAAGGACTCAATATTTTTGTTTTTAAATATTATTATCTTAATAATAACTGTAGCTCAGTCATCTAGAACGATAAATGTCCAGTATACTGGTCTTCTTATCGTGTGGTAGGATGAACATCCTAGTGTCAGAGTTTAAACCACCCGTAGGTCTGTGACATGGCTTTACACACCGTCGAGATCATCCCTCAGGTGTGCTGGTTTCACTCACGATGTTTTCCTTCAACGTCTTAAGGAAGTAATAATTAATTTATAATACGCACATGACTTTTAAAAGTAGTGGTGCGTGGCTTGGATTTGAACTTGTGACCTTTGACTTGTCAGTCCAACGGTCATACCACTAGGCTATGCCTACTGTAGTATACTGGTCAAGGTTATAGATTCATTTCTCAATTGCACATTATATGCGTAATTGTCCGATTACAGTTAAGAAAGTATTTTGTGTCGTGTTTGAGTATTTTTTTTATAAAATAGGTCACTTTATTTTACTGGCAGACTTCGTAATATTGGAAAACAACTGTGTAGCCACTACAACAATACAATGGGCTGCCCACACGAAAACACCAGTATTAATTACACGCAAACAACTGTTCAAAACACTTCTCTTTCGAAACCGAACCCACCTAATATCGTAGTCATGAAACTATGTAGTGTTCCACGCCCACTGACAGCTATGATTCCCCGTATTCATAAAGTTATTCCAAGTTTTTGTATTACATTTCCATTTGTTCGTACGTTTATGTATGTTTGGAGTAGTTGATGTTTGTAATTTGAATACTAGTGTAATTGTAGACTGAGTAAATTAATTAAAGGGTTATTAAGTGAAGGGTGGGCTTTTTTGGGGGCTGTCTTAATGTTTGACGTTCAAACAGCGCTAATTTTTAGCCTAATTTGAATAAAGAAATTTTGATTTTGATTTTGATTTTGATTTTGATTTGATTTTGATTTAAAGGAAGCGAATTTTTTTCATAGCTTTTATCTAAAATAATATGATTTCTTTTCCAATGTGGCAAATTAAGATGAGTTCGCTGCGACTATGTTTTTGATTTACTATCACCAAAAACGTTTTCCAACAAAAAGTAGGCGTGGCTTAGTTGTTTGGTCAAACATAAACTCGCAAACACATCCAAGACCAATTGATAGCATCCCCGCGTACCTCGGCGGGAGGAGAGGTACTTGTTTAAAAAATGGAAAATAAAAAACGTTGTCCATTTCATTTCGCAGACGTCGTAGTTTGTATGTGTCATAAAAACAATGTTTTGGTAAAAATTTGGCGCAACGGATTCGCCTTCAACATAATGCTAACCAGTGTATTTATGCTAATTAAAAGCATGTACGTACACAGTAGCTGTGCCCGCGACAAATACTTTTTACATAAGAAATGGAACACGAACATTTAAGTTTAAATTAAATATTGGGTATTCATGTTGAAATCACACTTCAATTTTAATTATTGGTAAAATTATCCAAAGTGGTGTGTGAACGGTGCCTACTGTCTGATCTTGAGTCAGTAGCATCATTGCCCCCGGTGACGTCACAGTCAATGTTTGTGTCTACTCTACCGCGCTCACTGCGACACTTGTACAATGCGCGGCGCAAGGGATGTGTTGTAGGCGATTTTAGTTACAATACTTCTGTCATGTCAGTATTGTGCTAAGTGCTTACACGACTTGCTTTATTTAGTAACTGGTCTAACATGCCTAGAATCAAGTCAAGAAGGGGACGCTGGGAGAGAATACCATCGTTCCTAGTGACGCTAGAACTTATGGCTCTAAGTCCTAAACAGTCTAATTTTCAATGAGTGGCATTAATGCCCGGTGATGTCACATGATGTTCCAAGTGCCTGAACAGCTGATTAAGTTAGCTCAGAGGTCGATGAATGGATTGAACAATTCCCAACATTAGGTAGGGTTGTGTAACCACACGTAAGTAGAAGTGTCTCACCTTAAATCATCATCATTAGTTATCGATGACGTTAGAGTCAAAGTTTGTGTCGACTGCTGCTACTGGGACACATGCTCCATGCACCGCGCAAGGGTTGATTTATAGGCTATTGTAGTTGGAGTCAGAGAGTCAAATTATTTATACTTTACATCATGTAACCACTTATATAACCTGCCTATATTACTAGCTTTCATTAGTTACCATTGCTTCCTTCCGACACTTACACCAAACGTCGATGTTTTCTTCATTTATCAATCTCGGTACACATCGACAACCCTATATTTAGTGACAAGATATGTCAAACAAAACCGACCAGTTTCAGCAGTTATCCGAAGTAGATTATAGTTGTTGTATAATATAGTTCTTACGTGTCTTCGGAATGCTGGGATCTCCATGAATTTATTGAAACAGACATATGAACTGTTATGGTTAGAAATTAGAATTAGTACCTACCTACAGTAAGCTAAAAGCCTGGTCACTGTGCAAAATGTATGAATATTTGAAGACACAGTTTCATCAGTAGTCGTGAGAACTGCTGTGTCAAGTCGCGGGATCGGATTCGATTCCCATTCATAAAAGTAAGTATAGTGTAACTCATTTTTATGATCTGGAAATAATTGTTTCGGATCTGGATATGTGTACGTGTGAGACTTCTGCCTGTAAACACACCAACAGTACCTACATTTAACTTCCTTACACTAAAAAAACCAGTTTATATTCTACCAAAACAAAGCAGGCTTAAAACCTGTGTCTATATACGAGTATGTCACCTCTATAAAAAATTGTCGATGAAACTACGTATTCAGTTTGAATTTATCAGGGTATAAAAACGTTCCACCGAAATATTGTATTGCGTCCTGATTTTACAAAGGCATAAACTGTGCGCCGTAAATAAAAGAAGAATCAACACCCCGTACACAGGCTGTGAATGTTTCAAACTTGAGACGCGCTCAGCGTGTGACGCAGAACTAACGCTGTTTACTGTATAAATAATAAAAACTCTGAACAGAACGCAGCGCGTTAGTTGCGGGCGCCATTTCCTTTATAGCTAGAAGGTCTTCAGTGGAAAATAAACTAAAATGGCAGCTCGACTCGCTGGGAAAGGGGAATGTTGTGTTTATGGAAAACAGTGTGTTGTGTATGTATAGCCCGCGACGCAAACACACCACGCTGTTATTGCTCGGTTGTAAGTTTGTTTGTACTTCATATCGCTTGCGTTCCTATGATAAGTAGCACGGAACCGTCGCCACCACCAGCTATTACAAATATATCGTCAACGGCTTGTGTGCGCGCTCCCTATCTACATCTCTTAATTACATTTCTGAATATTATGTTAGCAGCAACATGCTTGTTATCTCTAACTTTGAACAGAAACATGAAACTAATTTCAACTAAAAGTAACACGACAGATTACGGCTACAAAACAGGGTTGTTACATGTGCCAGAAATAGTTGACTGCGGGCAAGACGGCGCACTTCAACACACGTGCCTCGAAGCAATATCCTACGAAGTGGCGGGAAGCCGACGAACCATAACGATAAAACTTACGTCTCGCCATGCAAAAACCTTTCTCACACAGAGTGAAAATAACCCAAAACAACCGCAAGTGAACCCTTAAAAATATACGCCCTCCGTGATCAGCGATATAAGAAGTTTTAAAACTTTTAGGACCAAGATATGATGAGATACAAAGAGGTGATGAAACAGCGAGATGGAAAAGTTGGAAGGCTTGGTGTGAGCATACAATAGTATATGAATAAAGTTTCCATTGTCAACGTTTAACTCAAACAAGGGGATACTGATCCGATCAATACTACAATGACAGACGTAGGTTATGCGGGAAACAAAAGATACAAGTCTGATCTAGAAACCGTTTCATACCGTTCACGTAAGTGCGAACAAACGGACGATTATTATACCTAAGTACTAGGGCATCAGCGCACATTAAGAGTAATTTTGTTAGTCGTATAAAATTATTGTGAATTCTTCGTAACGCAGTCTTGATAAATTATGAATGAATCAATTAAATGAGTAAACGGATTATAGGGTACGGTTTCAGCGCGCCATTAATTGATAATGATGTAATCTTGTAGTCGAATATACAAATGTTTAACACGAGACAGATCGAGGGGCACCTTTAAATTTTATAATGTAAACTTTTATTACGTTTAGTATGCCGTTTACTAGTTATTGGTTAACACTGAAGCATTAGGAATATTAGTGATGAAAAAGATATTCTAGTTTTAAACTTACATGTTACATTATTAAAGCTCAGTTTCACATGTTAAGTATATACTCGTAGCTACTTTGATTAGCGTATCGTTCCAAACAACGCGCGTCACCGATCGTCATTTGTCGGTTTTAAAACTGCGCCTTTGTGCTCTTTGTGGAAGGTTCTTAGAGTTCCTGCCTTTAATTATGTGTTTCAGTAGAACTGGGTCGAGGGACTGGTGCCTCAGGGCCGTGCCTCACAGAATTAATCACTATAAAAGAACGGATTGAATTTTTCGGATGGCAATTAAGTATTTTATAGAGATTTGAATCAAGATCGATATTACGTATTTGAGGCTTTAAGGTTGGACCTAATTGGGGTACGTGCTCGGGCCTACTGAGGGTAATTGAGAATTTTCTCAGGTATGTATATATTAAACATCATTACCACTGGGATAAGGGCTTTTGAAGCAGTTTGTGACTGTTTATAAATAACATTTGCTTCATACGAAAATCTGCTTACCATTCAGGATTGATATTTTGCTTTTGATAAAACACAGTCATGGATTAGCTTTCCATCACGACATCTTAGTAATTTTTGGCACATATTAGTTGCTCTGCTTAAATTTTTTGTATCAAAAGTGTGTACTTTCAAAGAGATAGTATAAAGTAACAAAATCAATTCTAAAATATAATGACTTATAGATCAGGTGGGATCCAATATCTCCGACTCACTGACTGCTTAAAAAGTTGAGTTTCGCTTTCAACTTGAAAGGAATCATACTTGAGAGATCACACGGATTAAGTTACAGTTCTTAACTTGGATTTTGTCTGAAGTTTTCGATGTCGGATAGCTTTGAACTAGTTGATTTAAGTATAGTAAACAGATACCAAATATTTGATGTCTACGACTTCATCTTGTGATCTAAATAGATTTGAATGTTACTTGAGTATTGCGACGTTATCTAGTGACTTCGATGAGTAAGACGACAATACATCTATAATATTGTTAACAAATTATAAAATAAAATAGATGAAACTATTATTTCAATTTTAGAATAACGACATTTCCCTTTACTATACTTTTTCTAACTTCAAAATTAATCATTTAAAATTAACTTTTTACAATGTCATACTTTTTTTAGTAATAAAATGTGACACATTATAATAAAACCAATAATACACGCGATTAATCCGGTTAAAAGTTGTTTTATTATAATGTGTAGTGATCGCGCAAACCTAAGATATTACTAAAATGTGACACGTTTATTACGAAAGTTAAAAAGCGTTTCTTTTTAACTTAGACACTATTACAGTAAACGATGTCGTTATTTCACTATTTTCTCAGTTTATACTAAAACATGATGGCGCCTGGGTTGATGATCAAACAGATTACCTTTTGTTAAGTTGAGTACTTGACGAACGAACCATTTACTTGTTGAAAATACTTTAGTCTTTAAGATATTTTTGAGATGTTTTGATGAAGTGGCCGGTTTTTATGGATGGCCCTTTATAAAGTGGATTGTTTTCAAGTTGATTATAATAAACAATTGAAACTTTTTCGCTCTCCTTGTAAGTCATGATTGCCTGGTACTTTGGCGATAAGCGTACTAAATAAGAAGTTTTTAAAAGATAGCTCAATACAATAATTTTTCGTAGTTACCTTTCCTCCATCGCTAGTCCTCGTCATAACAAAGACTCCTAACAATTTATAATCGCCTCGTGGTTTCCTACCGTTGGTCTAGTGGTCGTAAGTGCGACTGCTAAACATGAAGTCCTAGGTTTGATTTTCAGGTAGGGCAAAGTGTTATCGGGATTTTCAGTTAGGAAATTCTCAGACAGCCTGGAGTTTGGAATTGTGCCCGGTAAACGCTAATAGTCTCACCACATGGGACTTAATAACAGCATTGGTGAAATGTGGGTTTACCACTTTGTATACCTTGCTGTGTGTTATTTTATGTTGGTGGTTTCAAAACTTTACCACATTTTTCGCATGACAGGTTACATCAAATACCAAAAGAGATGTCAGTGCTAGTCTTTATGTATTTACGTCGGGCTTCTTGAAGGCAAAATACAGTTAATTCGGCGTTCACAATAGCAGTGTTAATGTTTACGCAGGCGCCATGTCACGCGCCCCGCAGCCTCCCGTTTGCTTAGGACCACCACGTCTGTTTGTCTTTGTTATTTTATCTCATGCCGAGCGCTTGTTTTTCCCAATTATATTCTCTTGTAGACGGAACTGTTAGTTCGTGTTAGGTTTCACAGTCTGCGATTTCCTGGTCCTTAGGGACGCCGAAGCTTGGCAAACAGATCGAAAAAATATTCTGCCATTTTTAATAGTTCTAAGAATTATTACGAGACCCCAAGACGCGTTCAAGATTTTCGACAAACACGTGGTGAGGACGCAGTTTGCGTCATCTGCACTAGACACCTGCCCTAAGAAGTACCGTAACCAATTTTTTTTTTGTTTTTCAGCCTTGCTAGGAATTTCTTCCTGTATCGTGGGTGCGTTTACAGACATATAATCTCACATGCACACACACCCAGATCCGCAACAATTATCTGTAGATCATACAAATATTTATTCGGTGCAGGAATCGAACCTGCGACACGCGACGCAGCAGCCGGTCTCGACGACAGCGCCAACCGCGACGTCAATCTAAAAAATTATATGTAAAGTCCATCTGTTTGTTTGCTTATCTCCGCGAGCCGGTTCTGGTGTCCCGTCTATATGTAGTTTGTACAGGTTGTCATAACGGGGGCGCTCCTCCCGTCGTTAGCATTAACTATGTAAATGCTATCACTTTACGATCACTTCACTTTATACGCGCTTGCCAAGATGTTTTTAATGTTCAGCTAATGAGGCCTGAGATAGGCGTAAGTCAAACATTTTATGACAGGATTAGCATTACTGGGTTTATGTTTAGTTCTCATAAGCTCGCTACCGTGTCCCTCACCCCTCCCCAACCATTTTCATAAATTTACTCGTATTGTTATTTATAATCCAAGATAAAAAGTATTTCAGTAAATTTATATTTCAGTAATTTTTGGCATTCAACGATTCAGCTTTATGAAAAAATAATGTATAATTTATAATACGAAACCGTGATAATTTTCATATATTATTCCGAAAATTCCAGCCTATGTAGTTACAATAAAGTACGTGTCGTGAATGCACGATATTTTTTGAGTTCGAATTGGGATTGAGGTCATATTTTCGTTCACATTTCATTGTTCAACCGTGTGACAATATTTGCCATCCGGAGAGTATTAGTTCTACATATTTAATGTTACGCCAACACGACGTACGACCAGCGTTTGTAGGTTAAGAGCGAGGCGCCACCGGCGGCGGCGCGGCGTACGGGATAAGTACTTAATGGTAGCAAGATACGCAGAGCTGCCATGAGGGATGGTCGGCACAGACGAATACAATTTATCACATCGATGTTATGGGACGGGTACATTAGTTTGGCGCGCATCATCCTCGACCCCTATTGCGCATCACTACTAATCTACACCACAGTACCTCGGGCTTACACCACATTAACATCGTACTCATAAAGTAACCCGACTTAACGCGCTTAATTCGGACAACTTACCCTTTGTTACGACCACAAACCGATGACAACTCTATTGTATTATTTTAGAGTCCAATTTTGCCGGTTCTTAGGTTTGGTAAGATGTCTGATTGAAAATCCGTAATTGCACGATTTGCAAAGATTGTCGGATGGGCGTAGAATGGGGGTGATTGGGGGAAATTTCTTAGGACCTATTGTTTAAGCTCTATTACGCTTATTACCCGGTTTTAGCTAAATTGGATTTTTTTGTTGTAGTTTTAACTGAAATTAGCTTGCTTTTAAGTGTTTCGTTGTGTACATAAAGTTTACTGTACACTACGCAAATGTTCCTTACAGTAAATATTATTTCGCCTAAGCGTGGACTGTGAAATTCAAAAGGTAAACAGTGCTTGACCTCACTCGTGTCAAAGTTTGGGTAAAGTTAAATTTGTAAAGGCTTACATTACGAGATTAAACGGCTTTAAATACTACAGAAGAAATATTTATCTAGAGAGATGAATGCTTTAGCGTCTTGTTAATATTATCATAACAGCTTTGAGGTTCCGATTTCCGAAATGAGTTGGTCTATCGTTTTAATAAAATTGTCTTTAATAATACTCTTTGCCCGTTTAAATGTGAAGTAATTGGCTCAAATTAAGTCATCTGCAACTCTTTAACATGAATGTATTACCTCCATTTATTTTTAATTTGTAAAGTGTTGATATACAAGCTAAATAGTGTAAGAAGCACGTGTCGGTCGCTCAGACTGATCGATTCTCCTTGCGCCAGGCCCTACAATTGTCACACTAACATCAACGATGAATTCATTATGTACTTTAATATCTATTTACGCTAAGTACTGATAATGTCAAAAGAGTCACGTCTCGACTCACCCAAATTAAGCGAGCATTTGTTATGATATGTGGTGTCATCGCAGGCGCACGTGTCGGTTGACGTACATTACATAGAGAACCTGCAACTCTGTCGTACTAACATCTTCACAACACTTAAGGTTAATTTGTAACTGATACTCCTGGCCTCGAAGGGGAAAGTCGTGTTATTATTTATTAGAACCTACCTCACATACCAACAGTTTCTTGTGTTGTGTTAATGATAATTTTGACTCGTACTGTAAGGATAGATAATATTATTTTTAGTAATTGGTTTGGCTTTTTATATGTCGCAGTTGAATACAGCTGTTTTACAAAATAGATGCGTTATGTTCAGCAATTCTATTATTGTATAATAACTTTCGTGAGACACATTCATATTACCAAACTAGTAGAGTTTGACTTCCCGACGTCAACGCGGGCTCAGCTTATGACTAAAGGGTCCGTTCGAGTTTGAAACTAGTCGGGCAATCCCAAAAAATGCACGTGAGTAATAATAACCGTTGAACAATAATTAATTCTATTATAGCTGTTTTTTCAATTATACATTTGAAACAAATCCCAGCCCAACTTTGAGCCACCGCATCAATGATAATTGGAATCACTGAAACGGAAGTCGGGTAGTTATGTGTTTATTATCTTTCAATGATTGCCTATTGACAGGATTCTCGACATTATTACGGTATTGGCAAATATCCAAAAATAACATCCGTTACATGTTAACAACGAGTGTAATCATGAAGCAGATAACAAATCGTTATATTTAATTATTTGTATGTCTGTGTCATTTATTACCGATTACAATTATATTGTTGTAAGTAATTATAGACGTAAATAAACAGGTGCTTAGTTAGTTTCGAATCTAAATTGGTGAAGATATCAAGTATCAAGTGCCTAAGTAAAAGTTATACATAGATGAAATATATAAGTACATGAAAAGAAATATGACTCGTGTATGTTAGAATGTAGACGTAAAGAAAATACCCAGTAGTACTTATAAATAATATTATTTCTGAGAGCAAGTTGCTGAAATAAATAAATCTTAGCTGTGTCAACAAAAAAAAAACTTGAAAATCTTGTCACGCCGATTTTCTGAAACATGTTTCAAGAAAATCGTTCTCGCCATACCTACGACTAATGTATATAATACAATAGTAGGTGGGTAAAGCGTGTGTCGTTCGATTGAATACGACGTGATTGAACGTCGGCACGTGAGGAGATAAAATCCCGCGATCCCGTCTCACAATGAGGCCAATCAGTCGGGAATGAGTTTGTTATACAGCCGTATACATCCCGATGGCCGTGTTTGGGCTCTTACATAAATATACATTCGTTATGATAATTATCGCTGAGAGCTTTTGTGGTTATACATAATTAGGATTGATTTTGTTTGCGATGGCACCGCGCTCCGAATAAAGCGAATAATTTATGTATTTGGTGCTAGAAATAAACGTTCATTTTGGTTAAGTTTCATACATTATGAAGAGCGATCTCGACACGGAATTCTGAAAAGCAAAAATATTATGATAGAGATATAAAAACAATTACGCTTAATTGTTTGATCAATTTAAAACGTGCTTTGTTATGTTATTTGTACGTAAAAGGTTTTGTACAGTTTTATATGCAAAACACCCACCGATGTTTGGAATGATTCTATTTAAATGTTGGCGTGGAAACAGGCGTCGTATGTAAATCATCGGCGCGCCAGCGTTAATGCCGCCTGGACGCCTCACGCCGTTTGTTTTGCTAGAAATGCCGTTAAAAATGATAAATGAACGACCCCAAATTCGATTTTATTAATATATTCCCTTTTACTACATTTAATTCGGCCCTCCAATATAACGCACACGGTAAACGCCACTGATGTTTTAATGTAATTACCACAGTTACCATTAATAAATTAAATAAACTTGACAGGTAAATCTCGTGCCAAATAGTGTGCCAAAAAGTGTAAGTGCAGTATGGAAGTATACATAATAGTGGGAATGGCTGTGTTGATCTATACGTTTGTCACGTTACTGTTAAATAGTGAGTGCTGGAAACCGGAACACCAGAAGTGTCAGTGCGAGGAGTGCAAGAGCCTCTGCAGCGCTAACTGTAACATCGCCCCCTCGATTATGTCTGTATCGTCGCGCATTGACGTCATCACGCGTCCGTAATTATACATCTTCTGTCGCACTGATAACCTAGTACTTTTCTTTAGTTAAAGGAGTTCTAATATATAAAGTCAAATTATTGCTGGTGAATCAGAAAAAGCCGTAAAAGGCTCTTTGTGACGTTAACTGTAAAACAAAATATATGAAGTGTTAAATATATAAAAAGTGACAAAATTGCAAAGCCAGTGCAATGATTTGTTAGCTGTGCGGGCATGGACCCGCTGGCGAGGCTAATGGAAGGCGCTCCGCTGCCGGGCGTGCTGGGGGCCACGAGGGACGCTCGTCCGCGCGGGGCTTTAGTCCACGCGAGCCTCGCTGCTGCGCCCGCCATCGGTGACAAAAAGGGCAGGCACCTCACTGGCACTTTCTGCCTCACCGGCGACACTATGGAAGGCATTATACAGTGCCTCGTTTTCCTCAAGGCATTTTCGGTGAGTAATTGAATGTCCAACTTTCCTAAATGTCTTACAGGTCAATGGTCCAGATATAAACACGATACTCTGGCAAAAACGTATGTGGTGTTGAGTTGGTGGATGTACCTCCGATGGAGACACATTAATTATAAATTAAATTCGAAGCTTAACCAGTAATTCTTGCTTTTGCGCCTAATGATCCATTATGTAACAATCTTAAAGTGACACAAGCGATCAGTCCCTAATTGAAAATATTTTCAAACCATGTAAGGTATTAATAATTGTACGTTTTCCTAAGAAAATGGCTCAGAAAGAGGATTATGTTCTTAAGCAGTCTTCCAACCTAGAGCTTTAAGTTTACTAGGATTGAGTCCAATTTCACCGGCAGGCGAGCCTCGGAGAGTATACAAGACAAGGGGCTTAGCAGAGGCGAGGAACTTTGTCAGTTATTAATGAACGCAGAAATTACCCGAGGCATTAACTCCCCCTATTTAGATAATATTGTTTTTAGGATAATACGCGCTGTTTGTATCTTTAAAGTCTATTTTTAGACGAGTGTCTCTGGACTGCGAAGATAATGGACAATGATTTTGTAAGCCTCGCTTTTGCTTGTAATTAAAAGTCAAACACGAATTCGGGAGTTATTACTTAAGTTACTAAAATAACTATTCAGCTTCGTTTATTAATCTTTGTACGACTCATAAAGAAAGTACTTTCCTCATAATAAAACGTGAAACTACTTTATTGTTTATGTTCAAAGGAAAACACTTATAACATATATTTCATAGAAATATAAGGTGTCGAACACAGACGCAGGTCGACACCTAAATATAGTTAATTACATCCGTCGATGTCAGAAATCGCGTGTATTGAGCCAAGCGGGGACTGTGGGGGGACGTTTCAATGATATCTTAATATTAACCAGACTACCTAATGTTTTCGATTCGAATGGCAAGTTATCCTTCGATAATAACTACCTCTATATTCCTCTCGTACTGGATTATTTTATCATATTAGACCCTCCTCTTTGTACGAGGCTTTTCAATACGGTTTCGATGAGAGACGGCTTTACCTCTGTTTTTCTACGTTACATCGTAATGGGGTTCATCTATAAGGTTTCATTTATAAGGTTTCCTTTTGAAGTTACTTCTTGTACTGTCTGAAGGAAATCAGTGGTGAAGTGGATGCTGCACGTTGTTCCCACTTGCCTTATTCATGAGTTCCGCACTGGAGAATGAAATAATTCAACGAAAAGCGCGAAACTTAAACTCATGTTAAAATTTTACATTTCAACTCTAAAATTCAGAACAGATCTTATGGTCTTTACGTGATTATTTGTCAACTTTCCAAGAAGAACATGAAATAGAAATCACTAAAGTACCGTTGTTGGGATTAACGTTTAGTTTTAAATTGCCGATCATCCTACTTCTTACTAAAATTTTATTAACTTATTTTAAAAGAAAATAAGTTATAATATGAATGGGACATAATATTTATTTTACCGGGAAAATTTAAGATTGTAAAAGTAACACTCCGGGACGCGGCTAATATTCATAAAATAATGAATACACAAAACCACAACCATCTCTAATTAAAAAAAATACTTCATCTGGAATTAGATACGCTTTGTGAATAAATCCTCTTACCATATTCTTGGTATCTCAGAATCCACTCGCAGAATAAACACAAAAGTGTTTTAGTACATTAAAATTTTATGTTTAATAGAGAACAAGAAATCTCAAAGTGCTGCAGAATAAAGACGAATGGGCCGGACATTAAAAATGTGCAAAGAGGTTCTCAAGCAAGTAAGCGTGAAACCACGAGCGTCTCGACGCGTTCAAAACGACCATAATTGAGTTAAGCTTTTTACGTTTCTGTTCACCTGGTACTCGCGTGACTTTGCGAGTCAACTCTATTTTTTCGGTGGTTTTGTCACTAGTTTACAAATAAAATGGAAATCCTACATATAGGATTAGGCTTTGTTAAAGCTAAAACTGACGTGTTTTAGCTTGTATTGGAAGTTCGTGTTGTTGACTTTTTAATCGAACAGGGTGCACACTGAATCGCTGTGTCGACGGTGCGTTTCAACGAATTTCCTTATTAAAAACGTACAGCGAACTACCGGATCAAATGCTTTGTTCAATGACAGCTAGTTTCGGTGTTGGACTGACGATTCAAATACAAATAAAACGGCCAGTGTGTTTCGTGTGTTGCTAGTTTTAAAAACTTGCTGAAATCCTGAAAACTGTAGCTTAATACACATGAACTGATACGAGTGTTAAAAAACTGTGTTTAATGTTATTTTTCATAGACATGAAGCTATAGTTTCAATAATTATTTAATCACAATTTTGTGGCTAAACAAAATATAAAAGTTAAAACTGATTCCGATAATGTTGTTCAACTAACAAAACATTTATTTGTAAGTAATTATCTACTGACCCGCATTTTAACGTAGGTATAATAACTATGAGTATTTCATCGTTTTGATCTTATTACTCATATTCTCCACACGTTCGTGAGGAATGGGACACATAATTATAATAAAAAATCTTGCTTTGCATACCTCCGCACGTAAATCCGCGTAGACGGCAACAAAATATATATTCGTAATTTTTTGTAAATTACGAAATGCCATAACACGTCATTCTACGGTTGTCGGTATATTTTGATAATAATTTTGACAGGTACCTGTTTTTTGTATTCAAAGAAAATATCATCAACTGGGTGAATGATATTACTGGAAGTTGGGAACAAGATGGCGGTTTATAGTACGTGCCGGGAGCGGAGTGGGAAGGCTTGCGAGCGCCGACGACCATGCCGTAGCCTCCTGGAATTGTATGTTAGTCCTATTAGCTTCTATTTATTGTTGATATCTATGATGAGAAACCATTATGCTTAGCCGTTCCTAATTTATGTTTATAGTAAGTAGTTGTGCAAAGTTCTTAAGTACTTTTTTTCTGAATCTTGTATGAGTTATGTAAGTTATGTAGGTAATAAATCATAATAAAATTAAAAATAATGACTTTTTTTATCTACTCTTAAATAAAACGCATAAAAAGACACACAGGTATAAAAGGTTGATTTAATTTACTGTCCAATAATTTTTTGCTTTTGTAAAAAAGCTAAACATGTCAAGGCGAATAAGTAGTAATGTATTACGGGTGCGTTAGTCTCAAATGAATAGTCAAAGGAGTTGAGAAATCCCTTCAAATATAATTATATAAACTTTCCCGAAGCTCGTGAGTTCCATATAAATGTGTTGTATCCAAGAACATGAAAGATTAAAAGAATAATATTACGTGACACACATATCGAATCACAATTCCGAGATGTCTTTTATGAACAACATTTATGTACTTCCCTTTTACAGAATAATATTGATGTTGGCGTTTACCGTTATTTGGCTCTCGTAAGTAAAAAGGCACTATGTATTCTGAACCTATTTCTCAGGAAATGGCGGCTTACGTGGTTGCAACGACTTTTAGGATCATACTGTCCTTTTATCATCCCAGATAATACTTGCTTGTAATTTACATAGAGTAATTACTATGGAACTAGGTGCGAAAAAAGCATTTATTGAGTGTTATAACTCGGTTTGGGGAAGGAAGTTTACTACTACTAATTGTCTTTCTACATCATAACATAACACATAGCATCACGCCTGTATTCCCCGAAGGGGTAGGCAGAGGTGTAGTCAATTGTACACCCACATTTCACCAATGCTGTTATTAAGTCCCATGTAATAGGTGGTGAGCCTATTGCCATCAACCGGGCGATCTTTCTACTGTACACTAAATTATATCAGGAAGCTAAGTCGTAATTCTCGTTCACAAAATTATGTCCAATTAATTAGGTAACCTTTTAAGAGGTAAATGTGTAAGTGATAAGGAATCAATTATACCATAATTTTTATTTTATTTTTTTTGCCGTCAGACGAGCAGTTTTCGTTTTGCTGGTATTATGGTAATATACTCGTAATTTGTTATTTCCATATAATTCTTGGCATAAGTGAATGTTTTTGACTTACCTAGGTACTCCAAAGGCAGTTATAGGCATAAAATCAGGACTACATTTTCACTGCAGCCTATCAATAAATAATAATGTAACCTTTTTCTTATTAGACTTCATACATTTTCATGATTGCTGAATGAAAAAATATACGTTACTGTGCAGCACACCCTTTTCTTTATGCCTTGCAAATATATTTATTGAGTTCACATCTGGTTTCAAGGAGGCGTAATGAAGTCGATCGCTGAATGGATAGATACCGAGGGCTCTGTATAATGTGGAAGAAAAAAAAGCTTGACTAAGTGCGAGTCGGATTTAAGGACCGAGGGTTCCGGACAAAAAAAAAACAAAAAAATGTTTACTTACGTATTAGTACAAATTGAACGAGTTTTTCCCCTAAGTAATTTTGCTATTAGGCCTTCTTGTACTGCTTACTTTAAATTTTTCTCCAGAAAGGATTATGACATACGGACGACAAAACGATCCTATAAGTTCCGCTTTTTGCCTTCTACGTTACGGAACTCTAAAAAAACACGTGCTATCGTTAGATACTTAGGGTCGATAATAATTTATGGTAATTTATGGGTTCACGTGCTAAACGGTCTCACCATTACATTAATTTATTACGGTTCGAGAAAGACGTAGTATCATGTTCATCTTAACATTTTTCGGTTTATTGCGATTTTACGGTTCGCTCAGACTGATATCTTGTTTATCTGTACTTACTAAGTTCTGCATAATCTACATTTAAATCCTCTTAGAACTTCAGAAGTGTATCCAAGCCAGCATTTTAATTAGAAACAGGTACAGTCAGCGACAGAGGTCGATTAACACGCACCAAGAACTGCACCTAAGATCTCCGGGTCGGGCAGTCTTATCAGGTTATTCTGTTAGGAAATTCTGAGTAGCAGGCTGGAGTTTAGTTTTATGAATAGAATAGAATAGAATAGAATAGAATAGCATTTATTTGCAAATATGGGTTATACATAAGTAGGTAGTAGTAGGTTTTCATCAGAGTTCTGCCATATTTCACCATTCGGCATGCAAACATTTTCATTATACTAAAATTGTTAAAATTTAAAGTCTTGTTGGAACATTCAAATAGTTATGTCATTCTCATTAAATAAAATTATTAAAATTAAAACATTCATTAAAAATATCAACTTAATTATTACATTATACATTAAAATTGTCAGTAACAGTAGGTTATATATACAAGAAATACAGAATCGTGGTCCGAAGACAAATAAACAAACAAGCATCAAAATTCCAGGTCATAGACAATACACCATAAATATTCCGTACGCAAAACAATAATTAATTAGTTAAAACTTCGAGGTATTTTGATAAAAATTGTCCGTTAAAAACTCAGTTACACTGTAATATGCTTTGTCTATTAACAACCTACGAACTGTACTTTTGAATTGCAACGTTTTCAAGTCTTTCCATGCACTTGGCAATTTATTATAAACAACGGGGGCCATGCAATAAATACTTCTGCGCATCATAGTGGTTTGACACGGTACATTTTTTAATTTTGAATTGTCACGTCTGTTTCTTGGGCATACATCGGCCAAACGCTCAAAATGATTTGGATTGTTCTTCACAAACATAGCCACTTCAAGAATATAGATACAAGGCAGGGTTAATATGTTGTACTGCTTGAAATATGGCTTGCAACTGTCGGTGGTTTTTAGTTTAAACATTGACCGGAGACATCTTTTTTGAGCCTTAAATGCTGTCTCTTTGTCGGTGAAGTTCGCCCAGAAAATGACACCGTAGCGTAAGTACGATTCAGCAATACCGTAGTACGCTGCAAGAAGTGTTTTTGTATCCACTATGGAGGATAGTCTATGTAAAGCAAATGCAGACGAACTCAATTTTTTACACAACCCGTCAATATGTGCTTTCCAGTTTAAACTGCAGTCTATTTGTAATCCCAAAAATTTGGTATCAGTTACTTCATCAATGTCATTATTTTTGTAGTGTATGTTAAGGTTAGGTACACGAGGCATACGTTGTCTAAAGTGCATTATCATAGTCTTACTTAAATTTATATTCAAATTATTCTTATCTAGATATTTAATTAAATTGTCAAGAGAATCATTTATGTCCGTTTCATATATATTTACGTTTTTACACGGGATCGTAATGGTACTATCATCAGCAAACATAGTTAAGGGATGTTCAATGGACGTGGGCATATCATTAACATATAATATAAATCCAAACGGGCCCACAACGCTTCCCTGTGGAACACCGAATGTAATTTTGCGTTCTCGTGACCGTGATATCTCTTCATGTTTATTAACTACATTGATGCGACTAATTTCGGTTATCTGTGTTCTGCCCTCTAAATACGATTTCATTAGTTCGAGTACGTTACCTCTTATGCCGTAGGCTTCTAACTTATTTAACAATGTATTATGATGAACATAATCGAAAGCCTGCGTCATATCGCAAAATATGGCACATATGGCGACTCGTTTATCCATATTTCTAATAATCGGAAACAAAAAGTCATAAATTGCCATATCGATGGTTCTATGCTGCCTAAATCCTTTTTGTTCTTCACATAATATGTTATTCTTTTCAATGAAATTAGCTAACTGTTTGTAAATGTACTTTTCGAATACCTTTGAGATGACTGGTATGAGTGAGATGGGTCTATAATATTCCATCAATTCCTTATCTACTTTCTTAAATAGAGGTTTAATTATGGATATTTTTAATGCTTCTGGATATACACCCGTACATATACTGAGGTTGATTATGTGACTCAGATGACTGCATATCCCGACTGATACTGACTTTATTATTTTAGTGGCAATCCCATCAAAACCTACACTACCAGTGTTTTTTAATGACATTATTATTTTATGTATGTCGTGTGGTGAACTGGGAGCCATAAACATTGACTTAGCACTTCCTGATATAATGGATGTTTTTGGTTTATATTCAGCATCCAATTTTGGATGAATTTTATCGACAAAAAAGTCATTAAAAGCATTAGCGATATCCAAAGGTTTGTGAATAGTTCGATTACCAATTCTTAGTTTTTCAATTTGCTGTTTAGGGATATTGGTATTTGTCCGATTAATTATATGCCTAGTAGATAGCAAAAAGATCTTCATCTATCCCTACACCTCTGCTCATTCTTTCGGGAAATAGGTACAAGCGTGATACTATGTTGACTTTTTTTTTAATTAAGATATGTTTATCAATTAAAGATAAATCTTTGAAAAGCATTAACGCATGCTTAGCGTACTCTAAAGTTATTATATTAAATGGAAAAAGAATACGGTCGCGAACAGGTTTCGAACCTGCGCCTCCCGGATTAATACTCCAGTAAATGGAAAAAGAAAACGGTCGCGAACAGGATTCGAACCTGCGCCTCCCGGATTAATACTCCAGATAGCAATGACGTCGCTAAAAGACGTGTTAAAATATGGATGAAGAATTCGCATGGGTGAGCAGAGGTCGCGATGGCTTTGTGGTCAGAGCGCCTGGAGTTTTTATCCGGGAGGCGCAGGTTCGAATCCTGTTCGCGACCGTATTCTTTTTCCATTTAATATAATAACTTTATATGTTTATCAACTTTTGTCGATGATCGTACTAACGTCGTAAGTAGTAACGTCTTTTACATATTTCAATTTAAATGAGATCGTTCCGCTGACCGACCACTTCAGCGAAGTACATGACGATATTTAGCGCTTCGTAACTCGGCTATGAGATACGACTGAAGTTAGCTGATTTATTGACAAAGTTGCTAGTCTGAAGGCCGCGCCGCTTCATTAATTTACGGCAGACACCCGCTTTTCACTTAGCATGTAATGTTTTTTTAATTTAGACCAAATAATTCTGCAGTTATTTGCTTAACGGTTCAACTGTGTCTGTTGATTGATTGTTGTGCTGGTTTTATATATCTACAATCTGTATAAAGATATATTCGTATTCCACACAGAACGACTCACTTTGACCAGCCTTAATTATCTATACATATTATTATTATTATTTAGGAACGTTTAAGGGGCATTTTCCATTGATTTTTACATCAATGGAAAATGCCTAAATCCTAGGTAGGCAAATATAAAAAACATATTTAGAATTCAGAGCGAGCCTTTTCTTTGACCTCCAAGCAAACGTCAAGGCTTATTAAATAACAAACAAAAAAGAATACGAACGGTATTCGTAAACAATAGGAGCGTTCATTAGGTATTCATTAAGATTCGTGATGAGACCTAACAGTAATCACGGTTTGGCATTGTTGTTCGCTCATATTTTATATTATTCCCAATGAGTACTCTGTACGGCGGAAAACTTGAATATTTCATTGTTCCACTCTCTTCATGATTCCCTGGTACATTATTAACGAGTCCCGCCATGTTTTAACGTCTCGAGTCCTTGAATGGCGCTGTAAAAAAAGCCTGTATCGGCGAAGTTCTCCGAAAAGGCTTTATTAATTGAAACCAGAATTTATTTTTGATACCGTAATGTTGTATTGAGGGCTGTTATATTAATCTAATGATTTCTAACAAGATATTTTCAACGAGCGACTTATAAACTGTGTTAAAGTTAAATTACATACAGAACCAATTAAAAGCGGATATTTTATATCAGAAAGTGTGCCAACTCGGCTTTTGTGTATTCCGTATTGTTCTACGCCCGACGCGTCCCACGGTCATTACACAGCCTAGTAATACTTCGCAAAATATTTATTAAAGGAAAATCCTCTGTAAGAGATACTTCGGAGCAAATTAGCAATTCAGATTTTTAACTAAGGCAAATCGCTGCGGAAAAAGAATGAAAGAAACTGGCCAATTCAATGATATCGCACCTACGACTATCGCGGGCGGGTGACAGTGGCGCAGCCCTATTTAAATTCACTCCAACGGGATTTTAATGGACTCCGGCCAAATCGGTGTTTTGGGACTTCTTACTTAGATTATGAATAAAACATTGTTTCCAGGGTGGCTGGCGGGGGGAACTGCCGGAAGACAGAGTTACCCCGTGTACTAACTTAAGAATTACCAGAATGAACCAAAATATTAAACAGCTTCAAGCCGATAATATTTTAAAGTAACACTCCAAGATTTTGATTTAGGGAAACTTTATGTTAAACTTCGTGAATTAATGTAATCAACAAATGACGGTTAATTTGTACTTTCAGAATTTTCCTACCTCCATGGAAAGTTTATCAAGGAGAAATCAAAACGCCGACCGTTCTTGAAGTTTATGTTATTATATCGCAGAGTTTCGTGTCTATTTTTAGATGTTATTTAACGTTAACGAATGTTATTGGGTTACTGTAGATCTGACGCACCGCCAGTTCGATCTAAGGTATCCTAAGGCCACTGTGATGGAGCGACGGCGATGTGTCCATCAAATTACAAAGAAAGTCCACTAACTGGTTGCTCTGTGCCTACTCATTGTCCCGCCGGCGACAAAAGGGTTGTCCTCCATTAGTGCCCACTTGCGTCTATCTCCGGTGTTTTCTTTTCATTTCCCATTACTGCCCCCCTCAACCCGCTCTCCCCCGGCTCTATATTCACCCTCCTAGGTAATTGGTCTGACAGACCGTAAACACGTCACGTAAATGTTATTGTTATGAAAGGTCGACTCTTAATTTTATTCATAGCAAATTTTCAGTGGCTGCCTACAGTGACTACTTACCTACATTCAAGGGATTCCCTTGAATGTTGTTAATTTATGCTAAAATATAGGTATTTTGAAATAGTTTGCTGTTTATTTTACCTTTGTTTAGCCGTGGGCTGTGTCTGCAAACGTAACTTTAACCTGACCATTACGTTAGTAAGTTCAGTCCAATTTAACCATTCGGTTATATTATGTCTATCTCAAATGTAAGCAATTACTGGATGTGTCACATTTATTACGTAGTTATTACTATTCCAATGTTCTAAATAAACAGTGATTATATTATAAAGGTGAGGTCGTGGGCGTCTTCATCTACGAGTAGTTATGTTATGACAAGGCTTCGCGCAATTTATTGTTATTCCGGGAATGTTAACTAGTTGCCAGTTCGCAAGTTCGCCTCGTTCACTTCCAACAGAACGCCTTACTGGAATCTTCACAGAATATTTACTTAATAGGTAGATCATTATTTTAATATGTTAATAGCGTGAATATTATGCGCTTCAGAACTTCGAGTAACCAACTGTTATATACACTATTTTCGGAATGTCTTAAGTATTTCATGGTAGAATAGAGTCTGTAACTAAAGGGTTCTTCATTTCGATCGGCGGCGGCTGGCCAGTCAATGGCGTGCAATGAATGACCCTTCTAGTTTCTCAAGCAGATTCGTGCCTGTCGTAGTGGCAAGTCCTAAGGCAAAAGTTTTAATTACAAATCGATTAAATATTGCAAAAATAGTCTTGCTTTTTAGAAGATGGTCGGTAATTATACAGGTCGGTTGAGATGGACCGCTCATAAAAACGGTAAACCTTGATGAAAATATCCGATATTTTTCATTAAGGATTTTGTTAATCCTCGCCCCTACAGTTGGATTTTATTTTTCCGATAAAGGGCCTATTATAGCAGCGCTTGCTTCCTGCGGATCAGATGTCAAACAAATTGTAGGAGTAGGAATATCAAATGATTTGCCTCTTTTTCTATCGAAGGGAAAGCTTGCCCTGGGCTGTTTTTACAGTGTCGTGCCGCGAAAACTTTTATCCCCTTTTAGGGTAGATTTATCAGTCAACGGATAACTCGATCGCAGTTTGTTGTCGTTTCTTCTCGACTTAAACGCCAGGAAGCGGTGGCGATGGTTGGCGATTTTTCGGGCTGTGTTTTATTAATTTGGCGTTCAAAAAGTGTTTATTTTAATCTGATTTGAGCAGTAACTGATTCATAATCTTGGTTAAAATATCTTTATTTTTTTAAGAAAAATATCTGCAACGTCTGTTGTCATGGCCTTTCCTTGATATCTAAGTAACAGTGACAGATATAATTTAAGAAGAGCTTTATAAACGTCAGTTTTAATAAACACTGCTTTTGGAGAAATATTTCGATGTTTTGAGAGGTTTTTTTCAGAGCTGTCAAATCTTAACTCAAATATTTACATCTTGAAAACAACTTGATTAAACCCTTAGTTGATGATATTTTTATATAGATCTTTGAGCTGGTTGGCTTTGAGCGAATAAATACCTGACGACAACAGTTATACAATTTCTCTCTAAAAAGCACATACATACTGAAACTTTATTACTATCTCGATGTAGTTGCAAAATAAAAAAATCTGCAGTAGTGTCAAAAACTGATTCTATTTATAGACTTGTAGTATTGCATTCCATGGCCTCGATAACAAACTAGTCACAGATAGTAAAAGTGTTACAAAGGGGTTTTATAGCAGATAGCTAATAACTGAAACTGTTTTACCGACCGATCTATGAACAACATAGAATTAATGCGATTCTGGACATTCATTGTTCCCATTCGAGACAAAACAGAGGATTTATTGTTATATTACAGCTATTGTCAATGTTGCCTTGATCATATAAATGTTCCGTGATGCTACCACAGAACCGAACTTGAAATAAGTAACCAAATTAAGTACATGAAATATACAAATTTTCGTAATGTAGGTAGATATTTTAATTATATTTCCTCTGACGTGAAAGTCACGTCGTGTCGTATTGTATTAAATCCCCTTTATATTGAAAATAAATCCATTTCGAATCGTAGTATTAATAATGGGGACCCATGGGAAATTTGAGCTCTAGCGACGCAAAGATCGACTTCAGGCGCCGAAGTAAATAAATATGCGACATTAGAGCCTTGCTTCCGCCTCCATTTATACTGTTTACAAATGTTAGTCCCTTTGTTCGCAGTAATTGAGCTCTGCTGCTTCATGCTGCCCGTGTATCCTTGTACCTACCGACTAGCAATGAACCAGCACAATAGCTTCATGTTTTCTAGTGTTAGCTTCAGATAAATATGGAATTCTCATATCCATGACAAATCTTCGTTCTTATTACATCGCAAAGTTTTCTTGCGATAATTCATATTTACATGAAACATACCTGATACATTTGTGGTGTAGGCTTTTTGAGAGAAACATAAGAAAGCTGTTTAAAAAAGTTTGCAAAGAAACAAACATTCCTTCTACCCCTAACGAAACCAAAATAAAGCTAGAGTAGATATAAGACCAAGTGGAGACTTAAAAAACTAAAGTTGACATAGGTTAGGTATATCAAGAACTTAATAAAGCACTTGTATGTCAAAAGCTCTTGTTACGAAAAAATACTATACTTGATAAAATTGAATTAGTTTTGTTAGTTTTTATGTATCAAGTAAACTAACTTTGTTCTTTTCAAGGCTGATCGAATTACGACTATCTCGACAAAGGACTAGGAGAGCAGAAACATATAACACGTATAGAGTGTAATAAGAAACGAGCACTCGTACTAGTGTGGTAATCACGCTCATGTATTATGCATGATGCTAAAAAACCAGTTGTTTTCGAATAAATCCATCGTACTCGTCACTAAGGACTAGCCTCTTCACTTTGATTAAGATGAAATAGTTGTATTTTTAGGAATGCTGACAGTGTGATTGTTTTGTTTCTTTAAATGACTTTTTTTATTAAGGAAGAAAAATCTGTTGATATCCTATTCTTTGTACTCTCATACACGTAAACTTCACACACACACACACACATAGATTAGATTAGATTTCGGTTGAAACAAGATTCGTTATTTAATAGATACTTGCGGAGTATAAAAAATTAAATCAATCCTGTATGACAGAAGGTGCTACTGTTTACTGAAGGCCAATGATGATTGATGTACATATAGTCAAATTAAAGTTGACCAAAAATTAATCAAAATACCATCAAAGAGAGCCATCAAAATCAAACAGCTCATCAATAGTTAGAAAGTGCGAACTCTAATCGAGACGAGGCGTTAGACCCAGAAGTGGAAATGGTAAATAATTTAGGGCGTTACTCGAAATCAAATTACGTCGCCCCCGCGGCCCACCAACTTCCACAATTGTGAATAGGAAAATATTTGCAGCTTACTCTGCGGACGACAGTTTGATTGCGTATTGATTCTGCTCGTCTTTACGACGTGCCCGAGTCTCCTGAAGCCTTAGTCCACCCCGACCCTTGTATGAATAATTAAAAGCCGATGATTTCCTTTGGGGAAATTTTGGCGGTAATCATCTACCGCTCGGAAATATGGATGCTGAATTGCAAGGCTCTCATAATATCGTATGTAACTATTGTTTCATATCCTGAGATTTTACTTTAATCATCGAAATATTGATGTCGTATTTTTAGTCACAAGTTTGTGTATAATTAATGATCTTGTAATAAAATACTACTTACTTTTCTACGTATTTTTCTAAAATAATGAAAGTAAAACTGAATCCGTGCCGATAAGGGTACCAATATTATGTCGGAATTTAATATGGGTTGCTGCATAATTATACTACAAAAGTAAGGGTCGAAGGGTTGCGAAAAAAATCTCAATCCCGACCTCCAATCTCCGGTCAATAGAATGTTATGATGACCGGGCAGAATCCGACACTGAGCGGTGCGAAACACCTACATAAACTTATCATAAGCTGTCAAACTTTCCCAATGTTATACATAATACATCTTGTTTGTTATGTAGCCTTGGTACTTGGTGCCAATTTTATAACTTGTCAAACTGACTATCATCAAACAAATTCAATGAAAATAATGATGGTACAAGTAAGGAATTGTTCGTAAATACATACATAAAGCATCGAGCTTGTATTCCTTGAAGGTATAGACAGAAGAATACTTACTGAGTTAACTCATATTTTGCTAATACCCATGTAATAAATATTGCGATCTACCGAGCATAATTATTCTAAACTCCGGGTTGCATAGAGAATTTGTTTACAGAAATACTCATTAACACTGATCGACCTGGGAATCGAAAACAAGACGTCCGCTCAGCAGCCGCGCTTGCGATCAATAGACCAATAAGGCAGGCAGGAATCATCTATTCATTTGTGAATATAAAATTGTCTTTTAATTATAACAATGTTTTCTTTTCTGTA
The DNA here is from genome assembly GCA_935421205.1 of Xylocampa areola. Lineage (NCBI taxonomy): Eukaryota > Metazoa > Arthropoda > Insecta > Lepidoptera > Noctuidae > Xylocampa > Xylocampa areola. The sequence continues at coordinate 17,907,822 of OW285216.1, read as the reverse complement.
TCAGGTAAATAAATTCTATTCTCCGTTAGTTTGGTGCTTGGTAATGTATTTTAATAGTTATATGTGTAGATACAATAAGTCAAGTCTAAAAAGTAAAACAATAGGGGATGGTGTAAACCCGCAACTGGTTCGATAATTACCAAAATAAAAATACGGATCGGTGTCAGCGGATATCCGCGGTTGCTTCCTGAATGCAAGCCGGGGAGTGTTATTTGTCGAACAAATTGGAAAAAGCCCGAGCGAGAGCGCTGCCAGGAGTGTTTATTAACTGACCACGAGTGGATCCCTTTCTGCCACCAAGGACCACGGTCCACCTAGGACCGAGTGGCTCCACTTGATTCGTGTGCCTATAACGTTAGGGTTCCACATTGTTTACTGAACGCTTTTCTACTTCATCCCGGAAATTAGGTACCTGATGAGAAGGAGGTACGTTCTTCTAATCAAATTATCCCTCACTTAACTCGATCGTGCGTTATAACTCAATTTGAATTGTTAATTCAACACTAGCGTAGGAACTATATTGTCCGTGTGTTATGTATACGATAGAATTTTAATGATCGTTACAATCTTTCATTGGTATTATTTATTTATATCGCATGATATTTTAGTTTCTTTTTGCGTGCTTAGGAAAACCTTGCCAAAAACATTGTACTTTTCAAAACAGTACAACTAAGTGAAAAGGGGCGAGATTGATGACATCCCTTATCTCCATACAGTTTTCCTGTACTTTTTCCTCAATCCGCTAAAAATACCAACAAATGTATATCATACTTTATTTTAGACACATTTGTATTCCTTTAACGCGTAGTCCTTTTCGTCACACAAATAGATCTGAACGGGAATTGCATCGATAGTTAATGATGTGTGAAAAAGCTTTTGTCACGGTTGCATCGCACGCTGGATTGTATTGTTACGCCGCGATTGTATTGGCACATGTATTTGCATCGCACTCGACGCTATTATGTTTCATGACCGCGTGCTTTTATATCTAATATTTGCATGTACTACGTTCATAATTGACTATGTACCTGCATGGCCGACTTTACACAAGATATTACAGACTTGGGTTCGTAACTAAAGAATACTTTAGGGACTTCATTTAAGACGTATTATTTATTGATGTCGCGTCCTTTTCGTGAACAATATTGTATTATTTGATGTAAAGTTAAGCACCTCGTTCGTATCTTAGCAATTAAAATCGGATTGCAATATCACGAGACTATTGAAATTAAAGCTTGTACTTCAAAATTAAATGTGGCCTGTTTCTGAATAGTTTCTCTAAAATGAACCCTACCGCCGTCAACTTTGAGCTCAATTTTATTTATTGTTTTCTCCGTTATCATTCTGGCACCATTCGGGTTTATATTAATTTTGACTCTTCGATGGAAAACAGCTACTTAAGAGCGAGTGTAATAACTGGTTTATACTTTGTATAAGTAAATATCAAACATTTCAGAAGTATGTTTATATTGTTTGTGTATTAAGCGGATACTAATTAAATTTTAACGTTTATACATGAAGTTACTTTAACAGCCTTATTATTTTCCTCTCAACGGCTCTTCTACAAATTGAAAGCCTCATAATTAAATGGTTATTGTTTAATGTAATCGTCAGGAGACCTATTTTAATATTTCGTTTTAGTTTACCTTTAACTCTTAAATAGGTAGATATTTGCCAAATAAAGTTATTAATTAATTTAGTTGATTTGAAATGCAAATGTGTTAACTACATCATTGACCATTTATAATGACTTTGTGTTTATCATATAAATTGCTAGAGTTTAATACACATGGCTCGAATAAATATACATTCTGGAGCAATATTACCTTCCTACGGCAATTTCAAAATACATATTTCACGTTATTGGAAAAGTTTCAGCAACCAAGAGTTTGCACGTATAATAGGCATGAACCGAAAATAAACTTTAAAAACTGGAATCCCTGTTAAAATCGCCTAGGGAGCTCAGTTAGTTAGGTGAATTGAGTAAAATTCACAAACGGCTGAAAACCCAGTTCAGTTTCCAGACGGCGATTGTCCAATTTGGCAAGTTTTAACCGGCCGGCTACCAGGGTGGCAGGAGTGCACTGCAAATTGAATCTTGGCGTCGGCTATTCGTTATTTTGGCGGCTTGCCGGAGCCTCCCGGCGCGCATTGGAGGCCTGGGATCCGAAGCGCTTCTGGAACGATCAAATACGAAATGTAGGCAAGGCCTGTAGGTGATTGATTGAATTTGCATTAGTCCAGGCCACGAATTCGCATACTCAGAAGAGGCGCCTGTCAGCAAGCCTGTATGATACAACGTCTATCATTTTACACTTTGTCACGGAAAATTGCTCTAAAAGCATCAATCTACTCCGACGGTGTCCCTAGTTGACTAAAAAACGAAAAGCATCAACGTCAAATATTATCTATGTCAAAGTCATTTAGGAAAATCTAGACCGCTGTTCTAGTGGCACGCAAGTGAGATTAAACCCGACAGGCTGATTTGGTATAAAATGAAATTAGGTTAGCTGAAAATGTCACTTCTGAGAGTCGCTTAATCCGCAGCGGTAATTTTTAGAGCAGTTCATTAGGACTTGCCTCGTGGTAGATATTTATAATTTTATGAAATACGTACGTACTAATATTTGTTTATTTGAGCGTAGAATTAAAAACCTCTAGTACCTCTCGCGTAACCGGTTTTCTATAGAAAAATGCTAACATATAAATAGTTGTAGGGTACAATTGTAGTTATACTATGTTTGTGGATAGATTTCATACATACATAGGTATATGTGTACATATTAGGTCGGGGAAAAAATTCTTCGTATTTCATATACAGAATCAAGTTTTTTTTTCTGTCAATGATTAATTATTATAATATATATGTGTGCCCATTTGTTCGATCACAAATCCCAAGATTTCTACAGCAACGGGATTATGTCACTACTTACCTACAAGATGGCAACAAGTTATCGAACAAAGGGGCACATAAACCTTTATTATAGTTAAATGTAATTAAACTATGCAATAAAAATGTCTTTAATCTGTATATAAAATACGAAGAAACTTTCCCCGATCTATTACATAGCATCACGCTTTTATTTCCCGAAGGGGTAAGCAGAGGTGTACACAGTTGTATACTCACATTTCACAATGCTGTTATTAAGTGCCATGTATAATAATAGGTTGTGAACCTATTGCCATCTACCGGGCACAATTACGACTTAAGGCTGCTGCTGAGAATTTCCTAACGGAAAAACTCAAAAACACTTTGCCCCACCCGGGAATCGCACCCGAGACCGCACACTCAGCAGTCGCGCTTGGGACCACTAGATCAACGAGACAGTCAGATCGATTTCAACATGGTTTAAATAAGTCATCTTAACTTTAGCTTAGTTCGTTTTCACAATCATTAACTCCGCTCAATCTTCTTGTTGTTTTGTCAACTTTTCACTGTAGATTCTTCGTCGCTGGTAACAAGTTCCCTAGGGTGGGCCGCCATCAGTCATGGTGTCCCGGTGTAATTGAGGAACGGTTTGCCGTGATGGATCACCCTCACTTACCCCCACCATTTATGGTGTTCGAAGAATTAATCATCATTACTTTTATATTTTAACTAGCTGATGCCCGCGTCTTCTCCCGCGTGGATGTCGGATATCGCGACCAAAAGTAATGATGAAATTTTGATCCCGGTCCCGCTTTCCAATTACCGCTTCATAAGTGCCCATTTTTTTAAGTATTAAAATGGATTTTGTATGTTAACCTTAAGAGATAGACATATGCCATCGCGGACTTTTCTGTAGACCTATATAAGATACACAATTCCACCATACATCATTTTGTTATATCTCGGGTTTAGGCAGCGCACGCCAGAATAGCTCGCAGGTGGTAGATTTTTTCCTACTTACTTGACACTTATCGTCATATTTTGGACAGTTTACACAATATCTTTATAAATTGTAGCCTATGTGTTATTCTGATGTATACCTAAGCTATATTATTGTAAAGTTTAATTAAAATCCAGTCAGTAGTTGTTACGTGAAAGAGTAACAAACATCCATCCTGCCATACTTACAAACTTTCGCGTTTATAATATTAGTAGGATTCATCATTTAAACGTGTTCTCCGATATCTTAATATGGAGCCCGCGTGGGGAATATTAAAATGTAATTTCTTGCTCCCTTTTTGTATCGGTATCAGGAACTCATAACGTGATGGTAGTCGACGCCAAGTTTTCATTATCGAGTAGGCGACGCTCACGTCTCGCAACATATTGCGAAACTTTCCTTAATTGACATTCACAACAGTAACTGTCGCCTTAGAGGCGCGCACCGCTCCCACTCTTTATGATGCCTTAATTACGTTTTGTTCGTGACACGTACTTAGTTGTAAACAACTGCACTACAAACATAATTAGCTACTTGTTTGCCTTCGTTAGCACTGCTAAGTTAAACATATCTATGACTAGAATGTTTTCTTCAACGTCCGCAACAACAGTTATTGCGTCCGTATATAATATGTCGAGCTTCATTTATTTAAAGGGTATTTTTTACGAAAAACCTCGTTAACCGTATTGAATTAATTCTGGGTTAAAACTGTTGAAATTCGTTTGAAAATGGTTGTCCGTGGGCCACAGGACCAAAATGTCGATTACTTTACTCATGTATAATAACTTTCGTGAGACACATGACTCGCGACATCGCCGCGGCCTCAGCTCATGACTAAGGGCTCCGTTCGAGTTCGAAACTAGTCGGCCAATCCCGAAGAATGCAAGTGAGTAATAACCGTTGAACAATAATTAATACTTTATTCATCTTTACGAACTTATTTCAAATAGTTTTTATAACACATTTGAGTACATATTACGAATTTATTTATAAAAGTTTATCTAGCTTTCCCCGATCTATTACAGATAACTTTAAGATAGACGGTTCAGTTGTCGTACTCGATTGATTTGTATAGAAGTGTAGAAGTATTATGTTATCTGTGGCAGTGTAAATTAGCTGACATGTTGTGTCGTCCCAAGAGTGAATTGAGAAAAGTTGCAAATTCCTCGGTGTTGGAATGTGCGGAGTGATTGACGAGCTCCGGCAGCGCGGCAGTGCGCCACTACGTCTTAATTCTGTTTTTATGCGCGCTGTCTGCCATTACGATTGTTTGTTTGGCGACGAGCGCACTTTTTGTTTGTCACTTGTTTATTGAAGGATCTGGGTGACGTCACGTCGTTTATTGTGGTATTTGCGAGACATCATAGCGTTGACATGAACTGTGAATTATTTCCGTCAATGTGGAAGTAATTCTGTATTGTTTGTGTTACGTAATTTAGTTATTTGGAGTTCTGGAAAACTGCCAGAATGTAAGATTGATTGATAAGCACTTTAGTAACATTTGAGAAAAAAATTCTTATAGACGATGCACCGCTGAAATTTAACTTCTGCCTATCTCTAATTATCTAATCAAGAACTTGCTGAAACACAACATCGCGACTTACATTTAGCTTTCAGTTATTTGACAGATGACAGCTCAATTTCTCACTTTACGGTAACATATCATACCAAGTGTCCGGACCGTCCACGAAATGACAATAATTGCTCTCTGCGGCTCTGGGCGTATTGCGCAGAAGATAAATCTGCGCAAAATTAACCGTTGAACACATAACAAGTTCCACAGAACGTGCTCGTGCCGATTTCAGTACCATTGTACGATCCACGTGAATTTATTGAGTCTGAAGTCTGTAGAGTGAGACTTTACAATGCATTTGCACACGACTGCCCAAAAAAGGAGTGCTGTGTTTTAAGGTTCATGTACTCGTATGTATGTATGTTTGTGAGTTTCTTTATTCCATCATAACTTTTAAATTCTTGAACCGATTTTGATGTATGGGGTATCGTTAGAATCCTTGCATTTTCCCAGGTAACAGCAGCAAGCAATATAAAAACTAATAAATACACTTGAACACAAAAAAGAATTAAATAAAAAAAATATTAAATAAAAATAATAAAAATACGCCTCTACCGCTATCTTTTTTTATTTTTTATTTTGATCGTTATGTCCCGGTCCTTTCGGTTTGCGTAGGTAGTACTAGAGTACTACCTCTACTAGTACTAGTCTCCAGTCTATGAAATTGTGTTTACCTGGTCACTTAGGACTAATAAGCATTAAGCTACAGATTGCAATATGAAAAAAATAATGTTATTTTGATAAGTTAATTAAGACCGACCTGTTTTTTATACTCACACGTGCATTTATAAGCTCTCACTATGTATACACATGAAATACTTACTGTATACTGATTTTATTCCTAAGCATGTAGCTGATTATTAAGTCGTTTCAAACTTGACTTAACTCCTCGTCAATATGACACGAGAGTGCCGAGTGTCGTCACAAGTGCATGAGGACCCATCCATCAGTTTGTCACGACATTTATACGATGTACGGTGTGCCTTACTACACACATATAACGTATTTTATAGTAATAAAACCCAGATTTCCATTTAGAGCAAGCCTTAAAGATGTATTTGACATATCAATGTCTTCGTTAACTCTTATCAGCAATTACTAGAGTACTAGATTAATTTTACAATTTATCTAGTACCGCTCCCGTGGTATTGTACTATACATACCTACCCTGGCTGTCGCCTGTTCAGAATTTTTACTTTTGTCATTGAGTAAATGCTCGCCAACCCCATGAAAATGACAATATCGGTGGCCGATGTATCAATGCGTGTTACAAGTAGGAAGCTATAGTTCGGCAATACCATTAGTACTGTTTTGGTACGTAGTACCGTGTGTTTAATTGTAGGAATATGCATGTCATAGCGTAAGCGCCACAAAATGCTATTTTGCCGGTTACCACCAACTGCAAACTATATAGTACTTTTGATACATTTTGCGTTTCATTTAATTGAAGTGAAACAGCAAATGGATTGATTTTATCGAAAGTTGTTGAAATATGTTGAGTTAATTAGAAAGGCGAACCAGTCTATAAAAGTGTTAAAATATTTACTGTCCCTTTAGAGCACGTAACACTACTCGATAATATGTATACGAAGCTTTTATGAGACACAATATTAACATTCTTTGTGACAGAAAATATCTTAGAAGCTTTTACCATAACCTTAATGTTATACCACTTAAAAATCGTTTTAGAACGATGTCTAAGTAACTTTTTGTCATCATTCACACATGAGCTTAATGGCGTAAAAATATGAATACTTTATTATAGCTCACTCGCCCTTTTATTATGTCACAAAAACTTAGCAGCTCAGCGCTTCGCTCGTGTCGGACGGCTTCGGGAATTTTGTAAAAATCTGCCGACAGCGGATGTTGATAAATTGATTCATACTTATGTTGTATTGAACTCTCGTTAGCCTCGCGTTCTCAAAGGAGCAACAACATGTGAAGTTTCGAGACGTCGCCGTCAACATGCTCCAACTTTTTAATGTAAATCTAAGTTCCTATGTTTTACGCGATTTTTTTTTCCAAAAGGTTGCTGTTTTACATTTTAATATTATAATTTACGAGGATGTGGACCACAAACCAATTTATTTTGTCGACGCCTTCGTCGCGTACCCACATAAAGGCATGATTTGTTTTTATAGCCTCCGAATAAAATTGAAATAATCAAATCTCATTGTCGTCCGAAGGTAATTTTGTTTATGATTCATTACGGCCCACACAGTCCCTAAACCTTTATCATGTCGGGCTACTAGGCACACATAAACTACAGCGAATATCATATTTATTGTAACCACACACAGTGGTCTCGGATTATTTGGTCGGTTTTATAGTGGGTGATGAGGGTTTTTTGACGAGGGCCGGTGCGTGGCGTTACGCTGTATATAATCTACAACAGATTTCTAATACCCTGGTACCTGATCAGGTGGGTTTAATTACCTAATAACACACTGATATTATTTATGTGAAATTGTAAAAAAGTCATTTGTGTAGCAATTATATACTATTTAAGCAATTGTATTTCTTCAGGATTAATAAAAAGGCATATGGGTTTTATTGGTTGACCGGCTCTATGCATAATGCTTTCCGTCAAATCTGTTTAGAAGTTAATAGCTATATTTATAGAATATGGCTAGATTTATATATATATTATGTATGTATTGTTAATTATAATTGCCTCGTTGGTTTAGTGGTCCGTAGCGCGACTGCTGAGCAGGAGGTCTCGGGTTCGATTCCCGGGTCGGGCAGTGTTATTGAGTTTTTCTGTTAGGAAATTCTCAGTAGCAGCCCGGAGTTTGGAAATGTGCCCGGTTGATGGCAATAGGCTCACCACCTATTACATGGGACTTAATAACAGCATTGGTGAAATGTGGGTGTACAATTGAGTACACCTCTGCCTACCCCTTCGGGGAATACAGGCGTGATGCTATATGTTATGTTATGTTAATTATAATTACAAAGAATTATAATAATAAAATTAATTATAATTTGTCGATAAATATTTAATCGTACCTACTAAGCTGTTTCTCACAACAATAAGTTGTCAAAACAGGTTAGAAAATTAATTAATTACGGTATAAAATGTGTTTATTTCTATACTAATAAATAATGTCACTCAATGTATCCATAATTTATATTGTGCGTTCAATCGAAACACATCACATCTAGCGTCGTTCGGGCAGACAGTGATCCATTTTGGCGTTCAATTAATTTAATGAATTCAATTACACTGGAAAGTTACACGAGACTTTATTCAAATTTTGTACTTTATCTTTGTAAAAATTGGAGGTTAAAGCAAACTGGAGGGTACTTTTGATCAAGGTTTTATTTGAATAGAATTTTAAACAGTGCTTGACAACCGAAAATGGATGTCCCATATTTTGCACGGGCGCACAGAATTGTCGTGTTAGATTCTGGTCTTATATTAAATTCTTCTAACTCTTAAGTCATGTCACATCTCAGACCCGTCTTTCTAAATGATCGATTTGAGCTCATAAACCAACGTCGGCCATTATTTTAGCGTTCGGAGCTTGTCGGTTGGTGTGTAATCAAACGGCGTCGCAGCATTAACTTTCAATCAATTCTTCCGACAGAGTCGTTCCGATAAGTCTGGCGACTCATCATGACGCTGGGAGCCCCCTGTGACAATTTATCGAGATATGTAAGCGAGTCTCAGTTGGCCGCGCTCCGTCACTGAGCTTTCACAATGCCACTACATTGATGTGGACGCAATGCTTAGATCATATATTTGTAGTTAATACAGCTAGATATATAACATTTATATTTATCCTTAAATGTAATAAAAAACCTTTCCTTCCTTTCTTTCTTTGAATTTGGTTTATAATTCTTTTTTTTCTTCTATCTTAATTGGATTTGTAACCAGTGAACTGATTTTGAAAGCAAAACTCAGTCTATTTTTATGATACTAAAAATATGTATCGATGTTTCTTTTCTCTCTTAGTAAACAAGATGTCTTTTATTCAGGTTTTAGGTACTAAATAATATAATTATTCGAAAAACTTACTAAGTTCGTGTTCTAGGAAACGGGTTATGTGTAGGTACTCAAACTTCGATAATGAACTGTCATACAATCATAATATTACCGTTTATATGATGTAATCCACAACAACTTAATATTGTCATCAAAATCGATCGGAGCTCACGCAACAATGACATAGATTCATAAATACTTAGTACAAACAGAATGATGCAAACGTAGACTAGATGTAGTCGCGGTTAGTGTGCGAATTCGCTGGCTGATCCCATTACAAGTGCGCTTAGTCTGTGACAATCACGGTGGCCGGAATACTGACACCGGCATAATCCTTGACAACACAGCCCTAGTAATATTGATGAATTGCTGTACTGATCCCTGAACTTGGACAATAGACTGGAACGGAGAGAGGCGAATATATTTTTGAACTTTTAATTTATTGTTTAGCTTAGTAAAATCAAAATTGTAAGAAAAGCTGTTGATTTAATTGTTTGCGTATTTAACAGACTATGGCTTTATAGTTTATCCATATAATTTTATGATATTATAATAGCTATAAAATTGATTGCTGAGGTTGCCAGTAAAACTGTGAATGATTGACTTCCAGCCTTTAGCAGGTATTTGAACATTGGTGAGTATTCCTGTAAAGTTATGTTTACTATATAGTGGTCTTATTAAATTGTAGAAATGTTAGCCTGATAGACTAACCCAACTGTATCAGTAATATGATACCGTTGAAATATTTGACGCGACGGCATCACGCGAATGTTGTCACTCTTTCAGGCAGCACTCCTCACGATCTCGAGAGGCTTTCTTCACAAGTCATCGTAATTGCGGTGAAGGTTGCCTTTGATTCAGTTTGATTCAATAAATCTTATTTCCTCTACTACGCTCACATTATTTTCTCTCACAATAATTCCTATTTGTATTTATTACTGAGTTTGATATGAGGCAATATAACTATTGCTTACTATTTTGTTACATTATTTATCAATCTTGTTAAATGTAAATCATACTGTAAATTTTCGTGATGAATATTTAAATTACTTAACTGAATTAATTTACAAGTACCAGGCGGAAAGAACCGGGTCAGAGGTATCAAAGGAGTTTGCATTCATTAAATAATAAATAAGCAAAGACCGTATCAAGTGCGCTGTTTACTGCTGTTTTGCATACATTCTTAATTGTTTGTTTAATAACTTAATATGCAAGAATTACCGAGTCGCATAGGGTCTGCTTATGTTAGGAAATGTGAAGTTTATTTAGACAGTAAGAAAAATATATCAGATGAATTTAGGTACCAATTTTTGTTCACGCAGAAACGGGTCGACTTAAGACAGTAAAAACATGATAAACAAACGTATACGTCCGATGAATATTTCACGACGCAGAAGAATATATCAAGTAGACATCTGACAGTAATGTCACGGACGTAAGGGATCCGAATCAAAGAATTCGTCGAGCATTTTTAAGATTAACGATTCATCTATGTCATAAAATACTTGAGTTGCAAAGAAAATGTCGTCAAAAACTTTTGTAGGGCGTCAAACAACGCTCACATAACTTGTTTTGGTATAATAAACTTGGCGATTAAGTGTAGACGTCTGAAGAAGCGTCGCAGGCTAAGCGGCCAAGTGAAGAGCCTCTCGGGGTGAGAGGTAAGGCCCTAATTGGCCCTAGCGCTCGATTCGGCTCTCTACATTTAAGTGGCCCTGTACGAGCTCTCGTGTTTGATACACCCGTTTTATATCACCACCAGTATTTCCATATTCACGACGAAAGTGGCTTACATTTGTTCATGAGAGCCATTTGTGTCATGTCAGAGTCTGTAATAATGTATTATATGTGAAGCACAGGAGCACTATTGTGGTGTATTTGGGTTTTAGATACTTTATTCTCATAAAGAATTACATTCACTTACATGAGAACACAATATAGGCACATGACAATATTTACCGAGTGGCGTTAAGTAGAAAAAATAAACTGAAAGATTACAATACTAATTACTACTAAGCGAAAACATAAATAAAACATATAAAATGCATTTAATACATATTATGTGGGTATCTATGAATATTTTGCAAGTTACAAGTTATATTATCGCAGAGCGCAAATACACGGATCAGGCGTTACTAGATGTGATACAATGTTTAGGTGATTAGTGAGCGTAGTTAATATTTTTGTGTTATTTGTAATATGTATTGTGACTCTTGAGCCGCGAGTGTGCGCTATACACAACTGATTGTTATGATAATTCGACTCAATAAGTGAGCAATAAGAACATATACATATTAACATTCTAGTCTTTCATTCCAAGTAATGTATTTTCGTATCATGACATAAGACGAAATGTGATATCAAACATCCTTTAACGGAGAAAATTGTCACGAATCGTGGGTTGTCATCGACACGACTTTTGACGACTGATTTATTTGCATTCAACGTTATTTTCCACAATACTCAGCTTTTATAGGTGCTTGGTATCGAAAACTAAGTACCGATAATAAAAATTAGGGTATCGAAGATATTTCGAGACTCACAGTTACATATATTTATATACTGTGTTGACGTTGTCGGTGAGCAAATGTTGATACGTACACAAACGTCACAAATAAATAAGAAAAATGGAAGCTGATTTATATTTAGCAATTTCCTGCATCAAAAGACTTTCCCTAAGAGAACCTACTTTGCCCGTGTAGCGTACGGTAAAACCGAGCAATCAGCACAACCGCACGAGTGAACCCCCTCGGAGAATTCCCCATAAGCTCACATGTCGAACAAATCCTAGCCATTTAGATTATGCTTATTGTTATGGAGGCCGAGTTACGTCGATATAGACCGCCCTTATTTGTAACATTGCGCTGCTTTACGTTTGCGTGCGAATTATACTGTACTACGAAGGTATAAAAGTGATATTGTAACATACCTCGGGTCCATTCGGACTAGCCCTCCGAGTCTGTCCATCCGGCCGACATCAGCAGATTGTTTCCGCATGAATATTTCATTATTAATGCCACCCTCCGCTCTACCTGTGCGTTTTACGACAAATTAAGGCGATGTTTTCCGAATTCGCGTATTTACTACCTTACATTTAATGTAGCCCAAGCGAGGTACGCTTGTAAAATATGCATGGCATTAAATGCTTATGGGGTTTAAAAACGGAGATCAACATTGATATTAGTGTCACGTAGTTCATTTTTGTAACTGTACAAAGTATTTCCAGTCACGATGTTTCAATTTTGTTGCATTTTGCAAGTTATATTTGCCTCCCCTTAACGAACATTAATTCCTGGTGATCCCTCATAGTGACAAACTTGATTAGTAACCGTAACTCTGGAGCTGTAAGACAAAGTTGTATGCGCCATAAGCATGTTGGTTACAGTATCTGTGGTGGAATTAACTCCGCGCTACACATTAGCCGGCTAACGTCTCTGCTACAGATGTCTGGCAGCGGTTTACCCAATATCTAACTCCGTCTTAGTTGTAGCTAAGTCACAGAGTATCCCACTTGGCAAAGTTTCAGAGCTTCTAGTGTTGTTCATTCATGATGGTAGCTCTAATCATGAATAAAAAAATGTTGCTGCATTTAGCTCGTCAGAACTTATGATCTTTACTCATACAAGTGAGCTTTTAGTTCGACACTCGGTCCAGCCAAGGTCTTAAATCTACCTAATGATTTTCCCAATTATTTCTTCAAAGTAAAATCGGTCAGTATACGATTTATTTTATTTTTAAATGAATGTCAGATAGCCACGCAAGTACATTTTGTTTGTCCACTCTCGCAAAAAAGAGGAAGATTTTAATGAAGCCATTTCTTTTCTCTGTTTCCATTCAAAATGGCGCCCGTTTGCCGCCAGTAATTGCTTCGTTACGTTTTTCGGCTGTTTGTTTTTCGGAACGTCTTTTAGTTTAATTTTGCTGGAAATACTGGTCTTTCTGAACGAACTGGGCTTTGGGTTTAGTGTTATTGGTTTCCTGATGGCTTACGATGATCATTATTGATTGGCAAAAGTAGTTTTGGTCGTATTTACTTAAGCATAATTTGTTTATGTTTTTAAATAATAATAAGTATAGAAATTCGATCTGTTCGAAGATATTTTTTTTTATTTTTACAAAATTACCATAACAATTCCGATACGACCAACAAGATAAATCAAATCCACTACTTCTCTCTGTAAATTTATTAATTAGCACAACAATATTATACTGCCTCGTTAGTGTAGTGGTCCCAAGCGCGACTGCTGAGCATGAGGTCTCGGGTTCGATTCCCGGGCAAAGTGTTATTAATTTTTTCCGTTAGGCAATGTTCAGTAGCAGCCCGGAGTTTCGAATTATGTCCGGTAGATAGTTGGCAATAGGCTCACCACCTATAACATGGGTACATGTACAAGTGTGTGCCTACTCCTTCAACAAACAATAGGCATTGCTGTCAATGTTTTTTGTTACATTGGGATCGACCTTGTTCTTTCCAGAAGTTGCTAAGAAAGCTGAGACTAAATCAGAAATAATGTACTGGAACAGCTACTTAATGTAGGGTAGAGTCGGGTAATGGCGGTCAGAAGACAATGCCGGTCACTACAATAATCTCCCTCCTTATGCATTTACGCGTACGCACACATATAAACCGGGTGACGGACCTATTCCCCGTGCCGAAACGCTGACCCCCGCTCAGTTCCCAGCACACGTTTAGAATGAATGCACGTCAATCGTTTTCGCGCCAAATTATTGTAAATTTTCGGTGTCAAACTATAAGAGGTGAGTTTTTGTTTTATCGTGTTTCCTAAATTCTTAGTTATAGTTTTTGCTTCATAATTATCAAACTTTCTAAGTAATATTAGATAATAACCTTTTCTCAACACAGTATTAACCAAAAATTTTTTTTTCGTTTATGTTTATAGGCGGGCAATGCCGGTCATGCTGACCGGTATTAGCCGCAAGTAAAATTGATACATGATTAGTATGTTTCATTGTTTGTCATTATTCCAGAATGTCTGAAACACGAAGCAAAACGCGTGCGAAGGCGTCGTGGAGTCAAAATCAGACAAATCCACCGGAATCATCACTTATTATTGATGCAATCCAACCAGCCTCAATAAATAATATGACTAGCCCCATTCCCTCAACCTCAGGGATTCAAAACCGGATTTCTGCCAAAGATTTTCTGCCGATACCAAAGAAGTCAACAATCAAAAAAAAAATATAACTCGCAAACAGCATGCAACAGTCATAACAGGAACTCCTAACAAGGAAGCTCTGGTCGAAAAAGAAAATAGAAGAGTAACACGAGAGAAGAAAAAAATTACTATTGAAACCAAAACTGAAAAAAAAAACTACAAAAAAAGAAAATTAAAATCTGTTGATGTAAAAAGGCCTAAGGAGAAAGTATTTCAAGATAAAAATAAAAGTGATAGTACGTCGGACTCAGAAATAGAAATGACAGATCTGCGTGAAGATGATGATACTGATGCTGATGAAGACTCGGATAATAAATGTATAATCTGTGACGACTACGGACAGAATAACGAGCTTTGGTATAGGTGTGTGCTTTGTGGTTGGTGGGCTCACGCTGAGTGTTCAGGATATGAATCTGCAGATGGCTATATATGCGACTTATGCCTTAACAAAGCTTGACCGGTATTACCAACCTAGTGACTGGTATTACCTGCTATGGGGTTTAATACCAGTCAAAGCCATATTTTTTTTAAATGATTGTTATGTGAAAATTAAATTACTTATTGATCTCAGATATTGTGATTATGTTAGAAGAATAGTTAAAGTTTAGTTGGTAAAAAGTTTAATAAATTTATTCCAATTAACAGATGATTTGTGATTATTTCTCCTTAGGTGACCGGCAATACCCAATCTTACCTGGAACAGCTACTTAAACTCTTGAAAGGCATAAGGTGCTAAACAGGTCTCTTCGGGTATAATATTGTTTGCGAGACACAGTCATATTAATTAGCGGTTTTTATTTTCGTGTATTTTCGGGATTGCTCGACTAGTTTCGAACTCGAACGGAGCCCTTAGTCATGAGCTGAACCCGCAGCGATGTTATCGCAATTTGAACTGAAAAACAATAAATACCCCGCAAACAGGTTTTTTGATACTTACAGTGACATCATAAATTTAGCAGTGATATAATTTAGCAGTGATATAATTTGTTACGGGCACAAGTTAGCTATGTATGTATATTGTACAATATATTGTGAAATATATTGCTAAATTGCTAGTAAATACTAATATATTTTTGCCCTGTACCATGTGGAACTATTCTGCCGAAAAAACTAATAAATAAGCTGAAGTTTTAAAGGTTTTGGTAATTACGTCACCACTTAGCAAAGAGAGGTTAACTCCGGCAAAAAAGTAAACTCAACATCCGTTTAACCTGAACACTTTTGATTTAATTATGAAACTGAATATTTTAAAATCAAACTCATTCCAAAGTAGGGTTAGACGTGCTTTTGTAAAATAAACATATATTATTAGATTAAGCTCTGTTACTTTAAAAGCTCTCAGTAATTTACTTGATTGTGTTTTAATTTAATCTGGAAGCATTCCAGGGGCGGTGACGTCACTCAACTTGTCATAATGATGACGTAAGAGTGCGTAGTGAACATTAATTTATATGACGGGCTTCATTACGCTTAATGACGGGGCCGTTGGGCTGTGAGTGTGGTACCAACGGATATTTTAATAATATTTCGCATTGCTATGTTAAATTTGTGTCGGATATAATGTAAATTGATGAAATAATTACCTGTTTTATTGTTGACTTAAATTCAGTAGGTAATTATAGACATATCAATATATACCCTGTGAACTTAAAATGTTATTTTAAAATTGTAACTCCATCTAAGCTCTGTTGCACCAACATACACCGATAATATTTTAATACATGATTTAGCCATTAAAACAGATTTTATACAGAAAGACCGAGACTCTTGTCATAAATTGGACAAACACCCCGAAACTACGGTTATTATGTATACTCGCGAAAGTATAAAATTGTACGTATAATATAATATTTCTATTATACCTGCCATTGGTGAGTCAACGGTCTTCTTAATAAATCATAAACTATTGTCTTTATTTTTCGTATGGTTAGGGGCCAGTTTGGTGTTAGAATTATCGGGGATCAGTGGTTTAACATACCTACCTACCCCCCGAAGCGCGGAAAAACTCAAATGAAAATGCATCTACCGGTCACCCGCCGACACACCGCACCAAGCGATGCTTAACTTTAACGATCATTGGGTAAATGACAGATTGCAACAAGCTATGGATACATCGAGTTATTGAATTACACAGTGTGCGCCCGGCACTGAATCCCTAAGAAAATTAATTCAATTGAGTGCAGAACATGTCCTTTATCTCACGTGCTTACATCTGTCGGTAGAAGCAATCTGTCGGAGATGTGGTGTGCGGTGAGTCCCGCGGACAAAGGGACGGAGACGGATGGGCTCCAATGTAATTATGCATAAGGACACGTCCCGGACTCCGCCACGATCGTGCGGGATTAATGGACCTCTCTTAAATGTACTACTCGCCGGGTTCGGACCTCACATGGTCTCGGTTTTGTATACTTTCTAATGTAGCAATTAATTTGTTTCGACTCTTAGATAGTGCAGACGGAGTACCAAGTTGGTTGTATAGATTTGATAGTCTGTGATGTCTTAGTAAATCTAAGACATCACAAAAATACGGTGAAGGAAAACATCGTGAGGAAACCTGGACTTCGTAGTCTGAAATCGCCAACCCGCAGTGAGCTAGCGTGGTGATTATGCTCGTGCCTTCTCTGTATGCGAAGAGGCCCTGGTCCTGCAGTGGGACAGTTATGGGCTGGGTATATCATACTTGTTGTTTAATACTAAACTTAATTTATTGGTATGGCGATTTTGAGTATACTCTCTGGCCTGCGAAAATGCGATGTCATCAGGACAGGTTAGCTCAAAACTGCAATGGTCTTTTCCTCAGTGAGCCATCCCAGAACCTTACATGGGTAATAACAGTAACATACATTTTGTAAAATGATATCTGGATTTTAAATGAGTCTGACCTCTGAACTCTGAGTTTGTTTCGACGTTGACGTTTACGACTTCTCAGATAAAGTGGTTAAAAAGTAGTATTAGGTAGGCATCGCGATTCCACATACCTTGTTAAAAAAAACTTGACTTGTTCAAAGTGTATTTTACTGTATTAAATATAATTTATCAATATTGTTCGTTACATTTCATACGGTTTGAATATATACGATTCCATATTCCACCTGCCAAAGTGTATGTGAGCGTTTTTATATATATTCGCTGTTTGCCTCCAAAATATTACCTCATACATTTATTCTGTGTATTAGAAGCAGCTTACATTACTTAATTAGTGGAAAGCCTGTTCTAGTAAATAAATTACCTCGTAGAATTTTACAGAAAAGCGAAAACAAAATGCTTTTAAAATGAAATCTTTTAAAACATTTATATTTTGCTGAACCGTTTTTTACAACTCAGTTATATAATTATATACACCTATCATTTACTGATAATACAATACTTCGTGAAATGGTAATAAAAAAGTTATTTGTAAAACAGGAAGCGAATACCGAAGAGCCTACCAGGAAAACATATAAATGTAACTTATATAAAAGGACAGAAATAACCGGTAAACGACAATGGCCCCGAATATATTTCTGTTAAATTAATGTCTCCATATATGTAGTTCGTTTGTACTTTACCTCCTAATGTGAAGATTATCCCCCTTCGACAGTGATTTCGATATGTCGACATATTGGCGAGATTAAAGGCGGAATTGGAATAATCGATCGTCATTACATTACGGGGCAATATCCGTAACGAGGGGCGAGACAAAAAAGGGACGGAGAGCCCTCCGCCCCCAGCCGCAGACTTATCATGACATCTAAGAAACCAACAAGGAATCCTCAATTCTTATTCCGAGTCCAATGTTTTTATAAAATGAAGTATTTGTTTACTCTGGTCTTGTTATTCACAACAAAGGTTAACGTACTCTCTAAACATTGTCGGAGCAATCGTAAAATCGAATTACTTTTATGGACTCATAGAACTTAATGATACTAGCACTAATTTAGATCGTTCGAAACATTTTAACGTGACAAAAAAAGAATTTTAGCAATTTCCGTCCGACATGGTATCATCAAAATACTTCCTTTCCTTTTTCAGGAACCGAAAAGCGTTAACAAAAACGGATATCTAACAAATACAGGAATTTGGTATTTCGTTAGGTGACGTTTTAGAGGCTTAGCTCGAGTCCGGGGGACTGCACTAGTCGGATTCATTGAATCGTGTGTTTTAACGCAGAATTTCCCGGAGTCGTTATGACTACTAGTTTTAGGAACTGGAGCGTTACGTTACTGTTGCTATGTTCCGAGATGAATTTCGCATTGAGTTCCATCTATATCGAACCACCTTAACTCACGGTTCTTATATAGGCACTTACTTACTCAACGGTTACTTCACGTAGTTCTTGAGTAGACTGAATAATAATCATTACGTTTTAAGCTTTTGTTATGATTTTATGAAACAACATAAGGATGTACCTATTTGTAAAAAATGGCCTGAGGTTTTTATATAAATTGGAAGTAAAATATATAGACTACAGAATATTTAAACAGTACCCTGTTTAAATATTCTGTAGTGTATTTTTTTTTCACAAAAGGAATAAAATCCGTGTCGGATTACATTGTATACATATTTCGCACCTTTGTTCGTTCGGGTAAAACGATGTTAAATATTTTTACACTGAATTTGGACATGGTTTTTGTTTCATCCTCGTAATGCAGTCCGAGGTAAAACCAACGCCGGAAGCGTTTCAGTTCATGAAAGAAAAATAATACCAAAAACAACCAAATTTGCTTCATATATACATACATACCGTTATATTTTTTGTCTGCTTTTTTAATATCATCACGTTTCGCCGCAATGTATTTGTTGTTTTTTTCACGGGATCCGTGTTTCGGGCGTCACAACGCAGCCTTGACGCGTGACACGTACTTTTTTTCGATCGTGTGTTATTTTTTCAAATTGTTAATGTATGTCCGTTTTTTTAACGTGACGTGTATGTTAAAGGAATTAGATTATTTTGTGCGGATAAGTAAAAGTTGTAATTTTGTGAAAATATGATCGGAGTGAGTTTGAACCCCAGGATGCGGAATACTTTTGTTGGTTACGTATATTCTGTCGTATTTGTGCGTTGTATTTCAAACAGAACGAAAGCAAGACATGTGTTACACAAGCTTTTTATTCTACTCAATAATATCCTTACCATTATTCCGATTCGATTCAAAGCGCAACACCTGAGTCCTGCAACAAGAAGACTGCAATATTTTAAAGTTTTTTTAGAGATTGGAAAAGTTTCGCCGGAGTGAGTGGAGGGCCGAATTCCCCTTAAAGAGCCGTTTATCGACGCAATAACGATGCCTTCCTCACACACTTTAATAACAATCTATATTTTTCGATAAGCTTTTTAATATAAAACTTTTTAAATAAATGTCTTATAAACATTGTTCACGTTATAAGCGCGTGGTACAAAAGATTTTTCTTGTTCGGTGATTTCAAGGGTTTCAGTATCATGCGTATAAAAACATTGTAAATGAATTCTAATTATATTTTTTAATTTCCGACTGCCACAAAGGGGTGCGTACAAAAATAATACATTTTCCCTTTTTTTTACATTCGAGTAATATAAAGTCATGCCAAAAATGGCCCGAACGTCGGGGACAAATTAAATTAGCATGAAAAGGAGTCGCCAACAAACGAGCTTGTGTATTTTGTGTAGATATAACTGTACAACTGCGGACGATGGACGACGCGACGGACACTTAATTTCATTTAGCGCCAGAGTTATTATGCGCTAACAAGAAACGCGGGTCTTACAGTACCCAGGCCTGCTTTTCTTCAACACAAAAACATTCATCCCCTGAGTTAATTTTCTCCTTCAATTGTATTGATGTACGAATTTCACGGAGAAATATTCAAACCGTCTTGTAAGAAGGCCCAATCGGTAATCTTACCGTATTTCGTGATTTCCAAGTGAACGGAAGTAACATTGGTAATTCAAAAGAAAACAAATAAGTAAGAAAACTTTGAAATGAAGCGTGGAACTGACTTTCCGTTTAAAAAGTTCCGACTTCGACGGGAAGGTATCGTTCGTTAGTGGAAAGGAAGATTAATGTT
This sequence comes from Xylocampa areola, assembly GCA_935421205.1. NCBI lineage: Eukaryota > Metazoa > Arthropoda > Insecta > Lepidoptera > Noctuidae > Xylocampa > Xylocampa areola. The sequence goes on along the minus strand of OW285216.1, from coordinate 17,887,191 downwards.
GTGAAAAAGGAAGAGAACCAATAAATGGGAGGTAACGTAAATAAATACATCAACGTATTGATAGAATCGTAGACATCTGTCGTGGAGGAAATTGTTTTCAATCTCGGCGTCGGGCGACGGATGGCGAAACCATGCCGGATGCCTGACTTCCGCAAATAAAATACACCATGACAACAATCTTATGTCTTAACTGTGTTGTGCACACGGACTCCTAACACTTTTTATTATATTTACAGTTCAACTCTCACACCATATACAACAGGCTACAGAAATTTAATAAAATTTTAGTCAGTAAATTTTTCGGAACTCGCTCATGTAACGTTGCGCGGAATAACAGCATTATTATATTTTTTTCGACCCAATTTCAAATTTCCCTGCGCGAAATATAATCAAAACAAACACTCCCAATGTAGAACGAATGAATTACGGCGATAACACTCGACTCGAGATAACACAAAATTAAACCCTCTTCACACACCAGAGATTCTATAGAAGCGAAAAAACTTCTCGCCTCATAGCGTGAGGAGTTTTCGCGAAATTTCACCGAAATTCCGTGGAATTATTCACATCTGCACGCGGCGTTCGCGCGCGGCCGAAAGTTAGATGAGTTTTGTCGTGATACGACGCCGACTCTGAATAATTGGAAACAGAAACGCGGGATCCTGTTTGTTTTATTCGCAGCCCTACACTACCGGCCGGCTGTTCACTAATCTGTACTTTGCTGTGTGTATTTGACTATTTACTAATACGATTTGTTGGTGTTCCGAATTCAAATTTATGAACAAAAATGTACAGAGGGGAAATTCAAAACTTTTCGTTTTCACTCTAAATCGTTTTGCTAATGTACATTTATGTGATATGTAATTCATTCGTTCTATATTATTAACGTGTTTTGATGTGGTACACTCGTTCCAAATAAGTTTCCGTTAGTAATCTTACGTGGTTTAGGCCTTATTATTAACTGAAATAGCTTGACCGGCAAATTGAGGTTTGATGCAGACTACGTCTACTCTGCATCAAACCCCAATTTACGAATGTACTCGTATATGTTATTTGTAAGAAAAACAACATCAGTTTAAATTCAACATGATTTTAGGCAAGTACCAAGAAATCAGATGCGCAACAGAGATTGCGCGCAATTTAACAGCGGGCGCATCGTCAACCCTCGTCACACCGCGTGACGCCCGTACGATCTCCGCGTCTCGTGGCTTCCTCGACACCGCGCTTTATATGTGACACAAAACCACGAAAAAGAGTTTCAGGGAAATTTATTTCGCACACAATATATTGATGATTAATGAATGTCTGTTTTGAAGACAAACGTAAATAACTGGGGCAGGTTTATAATGGACTATAACTATATAACATTCATTGTTAGTCCATTAGACTAATCCATTTGATGGTTTTCTAAAACACAACGTACTTATAATAGCATTTTTTATTCATCTACTTGTTTATGTAGGTGCCTGTTTTCCTCCTAAGTAGCGACCCCGACTTAAATGTAAGGGTCCTCTTTTGACAGTGGGCCCGTCGAGATTACATATTGAAGCCAGTTTTTATTACACAACGTTTTTGTGAGAGGAGAGCGGGCCTCATTACAAAGGTTATTAATAATACGCAGTAAAAACGCCGTTATTTTACGATCTTTAAATTAATAAGTCGACAGTTTACAGCTTGTCTAAATGCTTCTTTTTCATTCTGGCCGCCTCCCCGGGGGTGTTTACAACGTTTTTATTACGCTCGCTATATTGCACTCGGTCGGATCACTGACATTTAGCGTTCCTTCAATTTGTCGCTGTACAAGTGATGTCAGCATGGTTTAATTTAAATTCGGCCTTGTTGACCCCGCGTCTATGTAAATACTGTATTCCTTTGTTTATCTTAGTATGGTTGTATATTTCAACCAATGTTTTTCTTTATTCAGTACATTTTCCCCAAACATTGAAATAGTTTTTTTAACAAAAACCTTTTTCAATGTCTTGAAAATGTCGGCACCAGAAATACTTATCCCTATTTTTATTAACTTTGTTCTGCTCGCCCTAAAACTAGTAACTAAAAGCAACTCATTTTAGTTCACTACTGTTGCCTCAACAAAGAATTTTTAATTAAGTTTCGAAACAATATAAAACGAGAAACTATAAAAGAGCAATTTTTTGTTAGAACAAAAAGAAAGTCGCAATCCCGGGACAGTTTGTGCATTCCAGTGGCGCACATGCCGCGCCTGCACTGCGGTATTGTTACGTGATGCTGATGCCCTGGTACCGATACATCTCTAACATTTTATGATTTACTCGCTGTTTCTTTCTTCTGTATACCTTATTCTTACTCGGACAAATATAACTCTTATCTAAAAGCTTTCGAAAGGAAATAAAACCTAAAAGCAATAGGGTACGTACGTACTTGTACCGAATGAAAGATGAACATTTCGAAAAGATTTCGTAAACTATGGACTAGCCCGGGCATTGCTATCTTCAATGTACAACTTTTATGGATTCTCGTAGTTTGAAAGTGGCAGGTAGCTTAGTTACCTTTTTATTTTAGATTCCCATTTTATTTATATAGAGCATTAAGGTCATGTATTGATTTTAACTTTGTTTCTTTTCAGGTAAGTCTCGTCCCGCCTACAACGTTCTCGACAATGTACTCGTAACTATGGTATGCATATAAAATACAAAATTTTTACATGAAGTTCGTATTGTAAATAAGCGCGTACTTCTTAATAAGTTTCAGACATTTCCTGTCATACAATAGCGTTATCGATCAATTTGGTGGGGTAGTAAAAGAAAAAAATATGCAATAAAAGTACTAGAGCATCATAGCCGCAAGGAGATGCATCCGCAATTTCGCAAGGGCTTTCCCAATCCGCACCCTACGGCATGTATCGCCCGAGGGGGGGAGGAGCGAGCTAGGGACGACGTGTGGCGTAATGGCCGCGTGATTGAATTGCCGTATCTTCACCGCTTCAGCGCTTCACCGCCCCTGGTATCTATCGAGTTAATTTAACGGGGACGCGTTAACGATATCCAGTTTTATTATATTTGTGCGGGATGTAGCCGCTGATAGATTTTAATTGCTTCTCAAACTAAATAATAAAAAGAGATGGATCTACTTTCTACAGAATAGTATGTAACTCTTGACATAGGCCGAAAGTATGCCGATTATTTTAAGTTTCAAAAGGCCCTGCCTGTCTTAACAATATGTTGAATTTAATTCAAGATATGTCTTTGAAAAAGCATTAACGCATGCTTAGCGAACTCTAAAGTTACAATATTAAATGGAAAAATAATACGGTCGCGAACAGGATTCGAACCTGCGCCTCCCGAATAGATACTCCAGGCGCTCTGACCACTAAGCCATCTCGACCTCTGCTCACCACCGCGAATTCTTCTTCCATATTTTAACACGTCTTTGAAAAAGCATTAACGCATGCTTAGCGAACTCTAAAGTTATAATATTAAATGGAAAAAGAAAAACTTTAGAGTTCGCTAAGCATGCGTTAATGATTTTTCAAAGACATATCTTGAATTATTAAGGTAATTGCATTCTTTACGACATTGTATTAACTGCAAAGTTAGTCGTGTCGGTTCGGTCACTTGTATAGGTACTGAATTGATTGCTATGACGTCGCCATAAGACGTGTTAAAATATGGAAGAAGAATTCGCGGTGGTGAGCAGAGGTCGAGATGGCTTAGTGGTCAGAGCGCCTGGAGTATCTATCCGGGAGGCGCAAGTTCGAATCCTGTTCGCGACCGTATTCTTTTTCCATTTAATATTGTAACTTTATGTTGAATTTATTTATGTATGTTAAATAAATAAATAAAAGCCATGAATAATGAAATAGTGTAAATCAATAATAAAACACAAGAACAATAATTGCAAAATAGCTGTAGGTATGTTTGATCAATCCATTTCACTGGCCATATATCTTCGCAATAAAAATGTAATAAAATGAAGCGCGGTCCTCGGACATATTAATCCGGACAATGAATGGTAGGCAGCGATTTGGCCGGACGGACGCGTGCCAGTAAAATATAACCACTCGTAAAGCTGCGCCTAAAAATTTGCTCGATTCTTATCTAGTGGAGAGATGACGTAATTACCTGTCAGATGGGAGCCAGACAAATAATCGCCAAGATTACAAACGGAATTAGATTTTTAAGAGTGCCCTTTCAGATTTTGTTACGTAGGTAGGTAGGTATTCGTGAAAATATCTGTAACGGAATTCTGAACCATGCAGATAAGTGTCTATTGTTTTAGGTTAGTATATTTAAAAGCTCGTTGATTAATATACTTAAGATGAAAACCGGCGTCGAGATATTAATTGCACATGAAACATCTCAGATTATCAGGAAATTGACAAGAATATGTCTGGCGAGTGAGAGATAATAGAGAGCCTTGTATAGAGTTCAAGCCTACATTGAACATCGAACCGGGCACGTTACGCACCGTGGCACATAACATACAGCAAAGGCAATAAAATTTAAATGTAACCCGCAGTATTGCCCGGTCGGTTAAGTTGGAAAACATTAAAATTTAACCCCAACCGTGCGGCCATAAAAGTCGAGCTATCGTGGATGAACAACACACGACGTGATCTACAAGCTCCGTGTAATCCGCTTTATTAACATTTATTTTATTAAGCATACAAATTATTCAGGACAGTCTATAAATATTTATTCGACATGTCTGTGGCAAAAGTCGACAGAAACTTTGGTTCGCCCAACTCTGATCACAAAAGTGAAGTGCACACAACAAAAGGAAATTAAAATTCAGTTACTTTAAGGGTAACTAAACTGCCGATTAGTCACGCTTGGCTAAACTATTCATCGTCTATTTCGGTACTTTCACCCTTTGATAAACGACTCTGTTTGGAATTAAACAACAAAACTGGAAGGCTTCTTACAATTTATCAGCTTAGCGCGTCGAACCGACGCCGCGGTCCGAACGGCGTCCTCATCGGCTGCCCACAAACACCCCGAACTTCCATTAAAATCGGGCAAAGTATTTTATCAGAGTCAGAGACAGGGTTGTGCCGTGGGTGGTAACAGTTCATTTAGAAAACAAAGGGTTCCCCTCGGCCGGGGTCGCTGGCTTCCCGACGCGTCGCGCACCAATGACAAACGTTCCTGACAGAGATACGGACTCTAAATCGGCGGATGCTCTGTAACTGTAAGCGAGAATGAACTCAAACAATATGGCTGCTTTTCTATCAGACTTATCACAAAATATTACGAGCAATAATTCTGTAGGTATGACACAAAACGTGATTGCAAAAGAAAATGTCCCTTTCGAATGTTCGCCAGCTAAGCGGATTTGTGCACGAATATAATTTAGTTTGTGTCAGTGTTCCGTAATGAATGTGCTCCGATCGCTTCTCGTTGATGACGCTCTGGCCCCACACTGGCGACTCCTGCTCTCTGATTATTTACTGGGAAATATCTGATTGAATTTTGGGACAAAATACGGATCTATTCAGTATTTAGAAGCGTTTATTTGTGAGGTAACTTGAAATTGACATTATATTCTGCTGCAAATCGGAACGAACTTAATATTGGTTTCAAATGTGAATGTTGCATGAAATGTCAGTCATATCAAAATTAACATTATTTATAACATAGCATCACACCTGTTTTCCCCGAAGGGGTAGGTAGAGGTATACACAGTTGTACACCCACATTTCACCAATGCTGTTATTAAGTCCCATGTAAAAGGTGGTGAACCTGAAATTATTGCAATCTACAGGGCACAATTCCAAACTCACGGCTGCTACTGAAATTTTTCTAACAGATAAACACAATAACTTTTTGCCCGACCCGGGAATCGAACCCGAGACCTCATGCTCAGCAGTCGCGCTTGGCACCACTAGACCAACGAGGCTGACCAAGGTGACATTATTTATATTGAAACTAAGATGGATGCTGTAGTGAGTGTAGTGTAATAAAGAACACAATTCCATGTCACTGCAACGCCTAAAATTGCCTAATCATAAAATTGCCTAAATTTGTCAGTCATCTGAGTTTTGAAACACTTTTGCGTAGTTCAGTTCTGCTTCTTTAATTGTTTTTGAGCCAATTTGGCGTTCAAAAGTTCTAACTGACATCTGTCGGCTGTCCAGTGTCAATCTAGCTGAATTCTTTTCAAGATGAATCTGGCGGAGGAAGTCGGAGGGGAAGTAGACTAAAATAGAAATATTTAAATAAGAAAAAATTATGTAGATTACAGATCTACATAACATAACATGATTGCTAAATAAACATCGACAGGCGTCTCTTTAAGACGTATACAAGGAGGAAACAAATTTAATACACACGGACAACGACACTGTAGCTCAGTTCGTAGAGTGATGACACGGAATGTCAAGGGTCGGGGTTCAAGCCCCGTTCGTGTCTATTATTTTTCAATGTTTCCTTGAAAAATAGTAATTAAAATAGCAAATATTTGTATTACGTACGGGTTATTACCAGTATTGGATTAGCTATACCGCCGTGGGCTTTGCTCACGATTACGGGCTCCGTTGAGTTCAAATCTAGCCCGATATCCCGAAATGTGTAGGTACTTACGTGAGTAATAACCGTAAACATTAAGTCACAGAGAATTTACCAATTCGACGCTTATTTAATCCAATTATATGAGAAATAGATAGATTTTCAATACTTATGCATTTTCAACATAACGCTGTAATATGGGGTATATTAAGTGTGTTACCAACCAGCTTTAGGTTTGTACAAAATCGTTTAGCGTGATCCAGTCCGCTAGATTCGATCGTAACATCGATCATTACCATCGATCGTCCGGTCTGATCGACGACCCAATCGACCGGAACGGCCCACATAAACCGCAGTGTGTGCTGAATGCTCCAAAGGCTAGTAAAACACACGAACTTGTTAAATGTATTGTTACGTTATGTTTCTTACCCTCAGGAAAACAGGAAGAAACATTGATTTAGTATTACGGGAAGTTTTGTTTCTGGCGATCAATTAAATTGCGTCTGTACCTACAGATTAGAAGTTTGTTTGTGTCAAGTCGATTATTTTGGTATTTTAAAAGATATTAAAATAACTTTAAACTATAACTGAAACTAAAATTTTATGTTTAATAAAATATATGACGATACTATGGAACTAACAATCATATGGTATCACAAACTTTAATATTTATTATACAAGTAGGATATTAGATTATATTGGTTTATGAATACAAAGACTTTATTTAACACATAGTGATGTGACGGCGTAATATGTGAAGTAAATAAATGGTTAAAATTAGTATCAGTCATGGTAAGGCTATCGATAGTATTCTATGTTTCATAGTGAGGATTTAAAACTATCTACATACATTCTATAAAAATAACACTAAATGCGTTGGGCGCATAACTGGGGTCAGGCTAGACCGATTTTAACAAAGAATTATTTGTTAAAAAGTCATTAAAGATTTAAGGACAAAAAAAATTGAAAAGTTGCCTGGAAAATGAGAAAATTTGAGAAAAACAAAGTGCATTTTTCTAAATTTAGATTTAGATTTTGGACAGCCCAAAATTTTTCGAGAACTGTTGATTAAGCGTCATCAAACAACCTAAATAGACAAAATATTCACAAGCTTGCAATTAGTGCAGTATCAAATGTATGCACTGCTGTAATTACGGAGCGTCAGACTGGCAAACAAGCCGATGATCTCTCGCAGCCGGATGCTGGAGCAAGGTAAATAGATTTGTTGCGGTGGTCATTGAACATCATCATGTACGAACAACGCTGACAGCTATGCGCCGCTTGTTTGCTTTCAAAATGGCGCTAACCAATATGGCGGATTGGTTTTGAGTGTTATTTTGGTTTTATTAAATCTAACTCTTAGGTGAATAATAGTTCATAAGTATAGTAATATCTTAGGTTTGCGCGATCACTACACATTCGCAGGAGGACTCACTCACGCACGCAGTCCTCCTGCGACCACGAACGCTGCAAAGTGTTCGAAACGTCAGGAAAAACAAAAAACCAATAATACACGCGATTAATCCGGTTAAAAGTTGTTTTATTATAGTTCATAAGTATGTTTATGATATTACTTAAGATGCTTAGGTGTATGAAATGCATTTCGTTGAGCTCAGTTATCGTTGAGCTACACGATGACTGTTGCATACGTGCCGGCAGACAGAACAGGTCACCTCAAGGCTGCTATGGCGCTGTCCTCAAAAGACCAGACGATCCCTGTACGGTTACACTCCCACTGTTATATACTATGTGTGGACTTTAAAAGATATCTTATCCTCTGTTTGTTTCCGCATTCCTTCTTAAAGATAGGAAGTTCCGGTGCCATTTAGTTTATAGAAATGACTATTAAAAGAAATTTCAATAGGTCCATATATAGAAAAAAAAAAAATATCATTGAAAATCGTTAGTATTAAAAAGGGCGAAGCTTCTTATATCGCTTCTTCTTTCTTTTGAAAAGTGTATAGTCTCAAATCTGCAAAGTCAAGTTGTTTATATATACAGAAATGTTTATCATACGAGTATTATTTTTAAAGATTATAGTAAAACATCTACTACACGATATTGATAACATTTTTGAAATTTGAAAACGTTCCCTGCTAAATTCGTAAATTGCGCCTAAATATCTGATATTCAAGATAAATGTTTGAAAAGCATTAACGCATGCTTAGCGAACTCTTAAGTTATTATATTAAATGGAATACGGTCGCGAACAGGATTCGAACCTGCGCCTCCCGGATAAATACTCCAGGCGCTCTGACCACCAAGCCATCTCGACCTCTGCTCACCACCGCGATTTCCTCTTCCACAATATCTTTAAGATTTATCTTGAATTGTTAAGGTGCAGTGAATCTGTATGTCTGATTGTGTCTCTGGAGAATAAGGTGCATGTAATTATTATCTATAACATTCATGTTAATATTCTCATTAGCAATACTGTACTGCAGTGAACACGCTTATTGCGGAGTCTTGTGTCTTGTAATGAGAATGTTACCGGAGCTTTCCAAGTTGTACCTTTAAAGGATTTGTGACTGATTGAAGAAAAGATTTATCGAAAGTTATTATTAGATGAAAATAAAATACAATAATAAAACTTTAATCTTTATTATTGATTTTTGATTTCCTAACTGCAGCTTTCTGGGTCGCAGGAAGACTGCAGAGTTCTCAAAACGTCAGGAATAACAAGAAATAATAATATACGCGATTAAGCAGGTGATAAGTTATTTTATTGTAATGTGTTGTAAAAATGAAAATTCTACACACTTAAAATTAAACGTAATTAGGTAAAATAGAAAAAGAGTATGTCAGTGTCCCAATTGTTACAGAAAAATATTGATTATACAAGTATTTGTACAATCAATAATATAAGCTTATGAAATCGAGCGTATGTGTGTTCCCACCCTAGAATCAGCACTGTGCTTAGATTGTATGGAATTCGCGTAAACTCGCGGCTGGAAAGGGTAAGGTAAATCAATTTAGGGGTTTTAAATTCGATTCCCGCCAAAGCCGTCGGATCCGTTCTCCAACAGAAATCTCGGTTATAGACCAATTGACACTGATATTCTTTCCAAAGTTTTATTTTTAAACCAGAAACAAAAATCCATTTTCACTGTTTCCAGTTGTGAACTTATTCGTATTACATTCTACATAACATTTCAAATATATGCAGGATAAAATGCTTTATCTGTATTTTATTGTTGATTTAGGAACTTTGCCGTAATAAAACAATTGAGTGAATCAGACCTAAAATGTGTGCCGAAGAAACTTGGGATCTCCCTCGGGTGTGTATCTACCCATTGTACCAGGCTCGCAACAACTTTATGGAGTTTAACAAAGGGCAACAAGTTACTATACTCGCACATGCTATACAAAAGACTGAATCCCTTTTCAAAACGAATCTCACACGCTCAACACTCGCTTGATTTCTACATTTTCTCAAACACGAGCAAACGGATGTAGCTCCACAGAATTTATACATTCCCGGTAATTACACGCCTGATACGTCTAACCCATTTCGCATTTTAATGCGACCACACAAAAAAATGTAAAGCTTATTTTATTAGAGCGTAGTCTGACGAATAAAATACACACAGTAGGTAATGAATAATTTTATTATTTCAATGTCGTTCCTGAGGGGCTGAGAGCCGTCGGATTTCCATCGGGAGCCAGCGGTTCGTGGCTAATTTGTGAGTATTCGGGATGAGGGACGAGGGTTCGAGGTATCACCTGACTTAATATGTCTGCGGTGATGACAGCTATATAGACAGGTACACGCATTTCGGTCGGAAACACGTCACGCCGCCTAAAAGGAAATTTACAAAAATATCAATAGAGGACACCTTTTGTTTACTATAGAAAAATATACGGGAGCCAAACGAATATTGACATGTTTGTGGAGTCTTTTTTTTTCAGTAGCGTTTGTTTACCTGTATGGTAATAGATTTAGTTGAGGTAAATACGCAATAGTAACGCTTTATATAAAGGCTTGTGAATAAAGTATATGATCACAGGTAGTTTATTTTAAAGTTATCAGCGATTTGTTGAATATTATCAATCGGCTTTTACACTTTTGCTTGCATTATGAAAGCGCAGGTGTTGATTGATATATTTAATTAATAAGAGCTATAATTTTTTGGATGAAAAATATGACAACGAGCTGGTTTTTGAACCCGCAAGTCCGGTGTCGGTACGAAAACTTGAGGTAGGTCTCCGGAGTGCAGGTTCCTTCACCGCTCGTAAAGATACGACATCTTTCTATTCACAAAAAATATAACCTAGGTCTTGTCTTAGCAAATAAAATAAATAAATAAAATGCTTCACACCAACGTGAACACCCACGCTGTTACGTGGGTGTCTCATCATCTAAAAAGTCCACTGAGAGGACCATTGTAAACCTAACAAATGTTGTTTATGGAAAACAACTATAAAGAATGGTACAAGCTAAGCCTTGTACAACAAAAGCTTAGCTTGTCATGGAAAATTGTGAAAGTTTGAATTAAGTTCCAGCATTTTTACAAATTGACTGCACAGGGATATAAGTTGACTAGCAAAGTAAGCGAAGTCCTTAGTAGAGGAAACTCACGAGTCCCGTGACGTCACAAGTTAGTCCAAGTTTCCGAGGAACGGCCGCCGATCGAATATAACTTTAAATATTCGCTCCGATTCCGGAAGTCGGATGTTTAGAGTTACAAAGGTAAGATTGGCTTATAGTAGATATAGTCCACTTCATTTTGTTCTGAAAGAAATCATAAAGAGATAGTTTTCGGTGTTTATATTAATCGTGAAGAGTCGAGTCGAAGGATCAAGTTACCCGTCTTAAAATTTGTTCTCATATTTTTTAAACGGTTTATTTAATTTTAATACAAATGCTGACATTTTCTAACTTTTTTGTCACTACGTAATAATGAGCACATGATTGCGCGTTCTGTTCGATTCCGAAACCAGTCGAGCGATTCCGAAACATTCCTAAAACCATACACTAGAATTTTAGCATTTCGCGGTCTGAAAGCACTTTCAGCAATATCGCAATAATAACGCACCCGTTCAATGCAGTTCCGACTCTACATACGTATACATAAAGATGAATTTGCATATGGAACTACGACTAATCATCAAAAACTTCTGAAGTCCTAATGGTGGTTGCCCAGCTGGGAGCGAGTCGCAAGTTTTGAAACGTTTCTTTTTGTAAACAACCTGTTCCCTCTATGTTTGTGCCTACATATAGGTAGGTATACGACAGTTGATTGACTTTGACAAGCGTTCTTTTAAGTGCTTCCTTACTTTCTCTCCCCGTTTATGCTCCCCTGGGACAAGGTGGAGAAAAAGGTAACGTTAAATATATATCTTTATGAATCTTTACTTTTATTTAAGACCGAAGATATTGATTGTAGTTATTGTATACAAAGGAAAGGATCGTTGAACTAGAACCAAAAATTATACCCACCACATTTTCAATCACGTTCTATTGTGTACCTTGTTTAGTGGATCGGGTAAATATGTAAACAATCTATTTTGAGACCAAGTATAGCGCCATGGACCATTGTTCAGAATATTATTTATCAGATAGATATCAGTTTATGTTTTCCTAGTACTGACAACCCTTGAAACAATATATCTTCTTATTTACTTACCAACAATAAATATTCTTATGGACAATAACAATGTGTCTCATCAGTATTCTGCTCTGAAGTTTGGTCTAACTGGTTCAAATGCTAATCAAATTCTTGTTTTTGTTCGACCGACCTTTTGCTTAATTTAGCGATCCGCCGTCCTATGTAAACTCTCTGTACTACGAAAATATATTTGCTTCGGTCTCATGGGAGCCTGGTGCTTCCTCGCTGCTATACCTACCCTATTTTGGACGCACGTGTTAACTTAGAAATAAAAATTCTGAACAAACAATTTTATTCAAATATAAAGAAAAAATTAACTTATTTATAGAAAAAAAATTATAAACTCTATTTTTCAAAAAAACATTGAAAAAATAATAGACAAGAACGGGGCTTGAACCCGTGACCTTTGACGTTCCGTGTCATCACTCTACCAACTGAGCTACCTTGTCGTGTTCAAACCTATTGAATTTTCAATCCTCTTTGTATACGTCTTAAGGAGACGCCTGGTGATATTTATCTAGTAATCATTTACAGATTTACTAAACTCAGCGTTACCACTTTGCAGTTGTAAATCGCCGAACAACATCCCAATCCTTTATAAATCATATATAATTATATTTTTTGAATAAATCCGTAAATGATTACTAGATAAATATCACCAGGCGTCTCCTTAAGACGTATAAAAAGAGGATTGAAAATTCAATAGGTTTGAACACGACAAGGTAGCTCAGTTGGTAGAGTGATGACACGGAACGTCAAAGGTCGCGGGTTCAAGCCCCGTTCTTGTCTATTATTTTTTCAATGTTTCTTTGAAAAATAGAATTAATATAGGCATTACATGGCCTCAACATGTATTAAAAAAATATAATTATATATGAAAATTATAAACGTTTATTTTGTAAAAATATATCGGTCAAATACTTATACAACAGTCAAACGTGCATTTGTTTCTAAATATATCTCAGGAAACCCGTCAATGTAATGTAAGTCCCTAAAATGCACGTGAAATGCGGTTTTAGAAGTATATTCACTTGAAATTAATGGCAGCAGATACTTCTGAGGTACAATAGTCCTGAAATACAAAGGAGTACCGTTCACATTAGCGACGATTTCCGAATTCGCATCTCATAAATTGCAAATGTCTGTACTTTAAATTTACGATAATGTGAAATGTTGCGAAGGAACTCGCGATTGTCGTATCGTAAGTGGATCGCGTTTGTAACGAGACGGCCGAGATAAAGGGAATATCATTGCGTAATAAACGCGAGGCGATATCGCCGCGGCGCGCGATACCGACCCGGCGATTGTCTAAACGGTCCCGCGACGGAGCTCGCCTTACATAGTTTTACGGAATTATACGCTCGGGCCGCGTTACGACTACAATGCCTATTCCAAAGATAAAATTTATCGCCACTTTCTGTATTGCGTCTACGTTATTTTGTTTTAATTCAATCTCCACTTCTGAACCCCTGGTGTCACAGGGCGTGATCGAACGCTTTTTTAAATAAGAACGTCCTAAATTAGTACAAAAATATAAATAAATCTTCCGAATGGAGAGTCAATCAATCGGAATGTATTTCAGATAAAGTATTTTTACACAATCTTTTGCTTGCTACTTTTTTTTGTTATTATTCGTCGGTGCTTGTTAGCGGGATATTCAGATCGTTGCCAATCAGCGGAAATTAATTGGTTTCTTGTTTCAATATCGTGATTTTTCCTTTCGTTATAAAATGTTGATTTTGTAAAAAAACTGTACTTCAATATTTACAATGTAATAATATCTCAATTGTGAAAAACGAGATAACAATTTAACATCTCATTTCAATAACTACGTTATTCAAAAATGTATTTAAATATATTCCTTCGTCGTATAATTTTCCGTCAACATCATTGTTGATAGTCTCCAAATTAAAGACAAAGCTTGGCATAGAATAATTTAATGATATAATTCGTGAGAAAGATGTGGCTAATTAAATAATGCGACCCGACAGGACCTAGGTTCTCATTCAGTCTGTGGCCCTTCCTTCCAAAATAACGAGCGTATTATTAAGGTAGGTACATCTTTTGAGCTTTTAATATTCTTATTACTCACAAAAGCGAGACAAGTTAGTTTTTATTTAATTATTCATTTATTCATTTTGAAGTTGCCTCAAACCTTTTGCTTTCATGTAAGTTTTGTGTTTAATTACATTTAGAACTAAGGATAACTGGAATACTAAGTTTTAACTTGCAAACAAACTTGCGTTCTGAACAAGAAATGTCAGAAACATTTTCCGAGATACACAAAGGCTTTACTTTTGGTGAATTCAAAGAATTTTTCTTTAAAAATAATGCAAGATTGAGAGCTAGTGGTATCCTGGCAAATGTACTCATTTCTTCAAAGCCGTTTAGCGATCGTCATCCGTATCGACGTGTCGTTCCATTCCATATCGGATCCAGGGAATTGCATCCGCTGGCTCGTGAAATGGAACGCGATGGTCGCGGCATACCGCGGCGACTTCTTGCGGCACCGATGCAGTGCCGGTGCTGCGCCGAATATAACACTACACTGAATTTGATATAAATTGTTAGCCGCAGTCCGCATGTCGAATTTGCATCGAGTTTCGACTGGTTCTCGAGGAATATTTTGATGTTGCAGTTTTGAAATGGACTGGATTTTGGTCTTAAATTGCTGCACTATCTTAGTGCAATTTCAATAAGTGTCACTGAAATCGCACACTCATTATGAGTACCTACTAGGTAAGTTTAACATCTTGCAAAAAACTATGTCTTTGAAAGTATTGAGGAGTACCTACCTCAAAGTTTTATTTTGATTGTTTAGAGATAGAGTGCTTGAATTTCGTAAAGTGTGACGCATGAGTTTAGTTCTAAATCTTAACACACGTGTAAAAGTTAGGTGGAAACACACTAAGTTGAAAGGTATTAGGTAGACGGAAACATTAGCGTCTGTCGCTTACGCAGCTAGTAGGACGATGAAAATACAAACCTAGGAGAACATCTTATGAGAAATGTATGGTGACAGTTTTTAAAGAAACATTACCAAACATTTCTCCTAAATCGTAGATCATATCACAGTATTTTAGCTTTACAGAAATTATGTACTTAAAGTACATTAAACTGTAGTGTATTACCGATATTTTCATAGTACTCGAGGCTCAGATGCCGGCGACATCTGCACCCTAATGTAGTGAGAGGAGCTCGCAGGTGCGCCCAAGTACTTACCTCTGTTATGTGTCGCTAATATCTTACGTGCAGGCTCTCACAGTACTGAAAATGTGATAAAGACATGCTAGTTTTGGGATAAGTAGGTGAGATATTCACCTACTTATCCCAAAATTTTAATGTTTAAAGTAAATTTTTCTTTCTTGTAAAGGCGGTTTGGTTTTTTTTTTGGAAACCTAAAAGACGTTCGGCTTTTGGGGACAAGACCGGGTAGTGTGGAATTTTTCCCTCACTAAAATCACCCCGGTGATCACAGCCAGCATATGGAGGGGGGCACCGGGTCCTCAAGGAGCCAATGTACTGTTATGGCAAGATTAATAAACATTTAGCACGTACTATGGCTTAGCAGTATTCCTGTCACTGTCATACAAATTGACAACTGTCAAACTACAAGTGCAAGATAAGGCGGGAACATACTTAATCCAAAGCACGTATGGAAGAACGAGGTATATATAGTTTTTGATGTATGCAAAGTTTTTGATGCGTGCAAGGAGGTTGCACGGCTCTCGTTTGAGAAGTGGTCGCGTAGCAACCACTATGTTTACTTGATTACGAAATAACATACAGTGTTTAATTTATATCAGTTTTCCTCCATTGAAAAGGGAAGATCCTCCGACCAGGAGGGTGAGGGTTACAGGGCTGTTGTATATATTCACGTTCGCCGTCAAACTCTGCTTGCGTGATGTAGGATTCTTTACGTCATCTATTATGAGCGTAGTATTCAGCACGTGTGTAGCGACACCTACCACGTGGTGTCGCTGCACACGTGCGTGTAAACATTACTTATGTTTATTTGTCTAAGTCCTACAGTTGTTGGCGCCCACCGTGGGCTTCTGATTTGGTTCAGCGACTGGTATTCATTAACAATAGCACTGACCGACAGAATAACTTGTCCCCTGAAGCAAGGAGATGCTCAGGTGACACCCATCTACACACTAATCGCGCCGAGCGTTGCTTAACTTCGTTTACCAATGAAAGGTTGGTTATGAGCGCCTTAAAATAAGAAAACTAGACTTTTTCCTATATATATATGTTTAACATTATGTATCTACGAAGAGGCATGAATAGCAATGCATAGGTAATGTAAAAGACAAAAATAAGTAATTCAGTTCACACCCCGCCGTCGTCAGTGATAGTAATTTTCTTTAGATTTTCTCGTGTGAATGAACAAAACAATATTGCTTGAACTTGACTCACCTACCAGACATGTACGAGTAATAATTTTGACAGCTCAGTGCGCACGCCCTTCGTATCGGCTCGTTTGGACGAAATTCTTAAGGGAGATACTTTTGGCAACATCTGCCTCCGTCGAACAATTTCATCTACAAGTATTTCAATATCGGGCCCGCAACTCCTCGCCAACCCGAACACATTAATAACATACAAAGATGTTTGCGTGAAGCATAATGAAAATATACATGATGCTCGCTGAGGTTGAAGACGCCGCAACCGCCGCGCTAGGTCTAAAATTGTGATTAACGCGTGGTGTGCGGCGGGACCTCATTTGTCACGTTCCGGCCTCTCAAACCGTGACGGCCGGTATAAATCATCGTCTGACACTATTTATGGAGATAATTCGCTACTACCCGGGAGATTCATTTCAGGGACGGACGATAATATTCTTTTATTTTTCACCCTCAAACTCGGTCAACGTAATTTCAGCGGTCTCCTTCATAAGGGTGTGGGCGCACCAGACAAAATGGAAGCGATCCGCGTTGGCATCTGAGTGTAATATTCGATTCAGCAACTATTAGACGAGACGGAGCGGGATCGTGAGCGCGAAAAATTCGCTCCACTAAATCATCGCTCATATAACGCGGCGAAATGAAGGTTTACGTGGAACCGGGCCGCGCCGCTTTTTGCTGAGTCGCAGTCGGTCGCAGCCTTTGTGAACGAACAACTTTGAGCTGAGTTTGTTTCAATTAGGGCGCGTGAATCGGCGTTTAGTCTCTACTTTCTTCTTATTTCTTTCGAAACTGCAACTTAACGAATTCTTTTACCCTATCTTAGTGAAACTACATTCCAGTAATTAAATGAGTTTTCTAAGTGAAATTAAGGGTTCTTTTTACTTGCCTTTTATCTGCAAAGTGAAAACACGTTTATTAGCAGCTTCAGAGAATTTTATTAGCTATACAAACATGACTTATTGGATTCTTTAGATTTATTTAGTTACTAACCTTTCAGAAACCTCGGTAGGTATCAGTTGTCAGTTATTATTTATCTTGTACCATCCACCAGGCTAGTAAGCCTCCACCTCCGCAACATGTGTGACCTCAATAAAATCACCATTTTTATGAGGTGTTCACGTGCTATAAGTCTCACTACTCTTTATTTTACGCGGCACACGCATCAAGTCAGATTTACGGGCCTTTTAAGGAGTTCCATTGTTGTTTCGCGCGGTTTATGGGTCTCACAAACAATAGTCGTGCGTGATCTTATACCCATTACACTTATGCTGCCCTGGTTAAAGATGATCTCGAAATAATAACGCTGGTGGCACTCAAAATATTGCAAAATAAATGAAGTAGGAACGTTGCGTGCTTTGTTGGAAATGTAATTAAAAGTATAATGAAACATCATTGTATTGTTCTGGAATTAAAATTATTACCAGTGAGACCCATACGTGGTTCCTTTAATAAATAAACCTGTCTTGAATAAGGCATTTATATGTAAATTGTACTATTCAAACTTTACTGAAAGGCACTACTCACACACATAGACAAAGAGGAACTCACACACTCGTCTTTAAATAAATTTCCAACTAAAGCTCACTTGAAACCGAAACTATCAATTTCTGTGTGCTCTTAGCCGTTGGCAATCGTACTCGAATCGGAAACATTTATCTGCCTTCGAGTAAGTCTAACAGTTTCAACTTTAAAGTTGTTTGCCGTTGTCCGCCAGACTGGTCGGGTTGCTTTCAATTAGCGCTAGTGAATTGGCGTGCAAGACTTACAACTAAAACCTCCTAATGACCTTTGAGCTCCTGGTATAAGAAATTACAATTGCTTTCTCTTGTTATCGTTTATTTATTTTCCTTAAACTAACTGGAAAATTATAGATTAATATTTTTAATTTTGTAACTCTCTGGTGTTATGTATAAAGTTAAAATACTTTAAAGAAAAATAAAAACTTTAACCGTAATCAATATGTAACTGTGTCATTTTGACAAAATTTACATAGAAAGCTGTCAAAATAATAAAGTAACACGTCGGTTATGGTTAAAGTTGTGATGGTGCAACCGAGCCTTGGAAGTTATCGTACGATTTATTTCCGTAATCAATGTAATTCTGCACTCTGAACTCCCAATAAAATTCTTGATCCGTTCGAAAACTTGTTCTATTAATCGCAAGTTATCACCGGTAACAGCAGAATATTCGTAAACTTTCATTACTTACCTAAAACGGTTCATTATTAATTTGTTAACTAATTCCAACTCGATTGAAGTGTGTCAATAGGGACTCGCGATTTTGTAGAATACATAGTCTGCGGTGGAAGAATATATTATTTTTATGAAACGATTTAACGAATGTGAAGTTAACACTAAAGTTATAATTTTGGGTGTACGATAATACGAAACGTTGTGAAAATTAATCAATTGTTTTTATTAATACTATTATATAACAAATGGTATTAAAACTTAAACCTTTTAAGATATTTCCAGCGATGTACTGACATAACTAACAAATTGTTTGAAATATTAAACCTACTTTAATACATTTCAAGTAAAAGTTGTCTGCGAACCGTATGCTATCTCGTAACGTCAGAAGTGAGGTCCAACCTTTAACGTTGTTCAAGTTCATTGCGTTATCGACGCCTTTTACGTTCCAATATTATTTTTATAGAATCATGATTATTTTAAATTATGTGTTTCATGGTGGCGCCATGAAAATATTATTGTTATTATTGTCGTTTTTATCGAAGTCGTCTTACGAATTTATGATGTACACACTAAATATACTGTCTTATCAGCGGCCATTTATGGACGAAGACATGGCTCGCAAAATGTGTGGGTAGTAAGTGTATCATGGTATTGTCTAATTTAGGAGCCAATAGACTTCCGGCTTCTTACGCCTTATATCTGTAAGATTAATATATTGATAAGGAATAGTGTCGGGCTTTTCTAACAAATGTCGCGCATTTATTTATTTATACATCGTCCCGATTTCCATTATAGATTGGCCACTCTAGCTGCATCTGCACCAGTTAATTGTGTACCCGTGTACCGCCTGCTCGTAACTCAATCCCCACAAATACCAGGACTCCAGAACGCAGTAGCAAATAGATCGTTTCATTTGGTTTAAGCGCCGCGCGCCGGAGCTATCGCTCAGCCTTTAACAATACACCTAAATTATGCCAAGCTGCGTTTATCTGAGCGTAACTTGGACGCGTCCACAATGGCCCACTCCCCCAACCCACACACATGGTGATAATTAAAAAACTTTCAAGATCATTTCCATTAGGCATCTTCCCTTGCCAACGTTTCGTGTGTACGATTCCCACGTACGTTACAGAAACTTGGGCTATTTGAGGAAATTGTACTCTATAGTCGGAAGAATACAAAGTTGAGCTTTTATTGTTCCTTGGAGATTTTATGTGTTGGGTTTTATTGAATTGAGTCTTTTGTTGAACGGCCTCCGTTTGGGAAACACTGTTGAAAAACCGTTCCAACTTTTATATTGATGCAATTCGATATTTGGCAGGAAACTCACTTTTTATTAGGTGAATTTTATGAAATGCACAGTTTATTAGTTAATTTAATAACTTTAGTATCGTTTTGAGTACTTCTTTTTGTCAATCGAAAATAAATATAATATATTAATTATAGCAAGAAAGCCATTACTTAAATTAACATTTGTATATTTATTCGCTTGTGTAAATTGCTCTTGTAATTGCTTTAGTCAGTATTTAAATTAAATTATATAACAGAGCGAAGTTGGTTCAAGAATTCAATATTTCCAGGAAATGTAAACAACTCGTGACGCAATATTTTGGCACCGCCATTGTGAGATATTCGCCAAAACTACCAGGACACCATAACACATTAAGCGATGTAAAACAGTTTGGGGCTCGGGTTGAAACCCCCTAATGATAGATAGATGTTTTAGTTCCTATGAGTTTTGCAGAACAAACAACCTTTTGTTTGTTTTGGGAACCCTCCCGCACTTGAAAGCTTGAATACTTTAAGCTTTTGTTGTCCTGGTGTTGCTGGTGTAAATAATGCAGAGAATCTGGATTGGAAGATATATGCTGTTATTTTAGCAGTACCGAAATACCAATTCGTTATGATAAAAATAGCTGTCCGTGGCGAAAAAGTAGTCCTTTTTAACTGGCATGTAGACCAGCAATAAGACTAAGCGCTTCATATCCAATACATATATATAATGTAGCTGGAACGTGCGTCGAATCGTTGAAAGCCATTTGCAGGCGGTCCTATCATGTGTGTGGTGGTGGACGACATATATTTTTATACAATAAATTTATTCAGCCTACGAACAGTTTCGTCTGCACCCCATATTATTTATAAACTTGTTAAACGATATAGTGACACATACAGCTCATTCAATTGTGTTATTTATTCCATTTAGCAAGATTATAACAACTCTTGATTTAGTTATTTCACAAACTGTTACCCAACAAAGACGCTCCTAAATAACAAAACAGCAAGTCAAGTCGTCAATCGCCAATTTCTGTTGATCCTATTGTCGTTTCCTGAAATGAGTTTGAATTAATCTGTACAGCGAATAACACGGTTCAGTGCACCGTGTACTAAGGCGACATGACGCAGAGGGTGTTAAGTTAAGCCGTCGGGTTACAGACACGTTCGTCACGAGACGTTACCATTTGTATAGTCCCCTAACTTGAGATCTCAAATGGGTTAGACGTCTCTGAGCCGCACAATTATACATACATATTCGAAACAATCACCTGACTTTAAATTTATAGCAGTTTTAGTTAGCAAATCAGTAGTAAATACCCACGCCTCAAGACGTTTTTACCATAACCACGTCTAAGGAGACTTACCTACTTATAATACCGTTACTTCAAATACGAAAATCATCGCAAAAAGGGAAGCCTTGAAAGGGTCTATATATGGAAAACGTTTTTATGGGGTGGATCTCCATGGAAACATGTCGGATGTCACGTGGTGGTGGCAGGTGCGAAAATTGTTAACGAAACGATCTATTCGTTATCCTGCTCCGCTCGTCTTACGATGCATATTGGATAGCCGCTACGCACCTATGGATCCCTGGTGGCGAAGTCGTATTTTGTTTTCTTATTTCGAAGTTTACCACATGTGAAATCTGAAAAGATGCCAATTTTTATTTTAGTTTTCTTTACCACAACCAGCGGCCTAAAACTATTATTTTCTTTCAAAATAAATTCGATTCTAATCCTAACAATTGATTGCATTGAATTAAACAATATTTTATTTCTACGAAAGGGAAAACTTAAATTTCGTCTAATTCAAATAATTTGTTTATAAAATGAGGCAATCATTCTTATAATCCCAGCAACTCTTCAGCTAAAGATTTCTTTATAATTATAGCGCGTTTGCGGTCATTAAACTTTTCCATTAGAAAAGTTATACGCCATCATGGCGCGAAGTAATTATAAAACTGTTCAGCGATATCAGATAATTGTTGTTTTTAGCTTTACTGTGGTAGGGTGAAGCCATAGGTGTAATCTTTGGGAAGAAATTCTCATTTATGGTTAATTGATGGAAACATGAGCTTCTTCTCATTTTGTCGATTTCAATTTTGTTACGCTTCCTGGTAAATCTCAACAATAAATAAAAGTATATAAAGTGTCTTCTTCGTACTCACAATTTTTTTCGTCTAGCATAGTATTTTTTTGTTCGTCTGGCATAATATCTTGTTTCGTCTAGCATACCTAGTATTTTTTTTGTCTAGCATTGTATTATTTTTGTCTGGCATAGTATCTTTTTTAACCGACTTCAAAAAAGGAGGAGGTTTCTCAATTCGAACGTATATTTTTTTTTTTTTTTTTTTTTTATGTGTGTTCGGTGATAACTTCGTCGTTTATGAACCGATTTTGATAATTCTTTTTTTGTTGGAAATAAGAAATCTCAACGGTGGTACCATGATAAGGAAACCAGGATCTGATGATGGATCCCCAAGAAATCGAGGGAATCCTTCGAAAATTGTAGGGGCGACAAGTGCATTTGTTAATTTTTTCATTAAGTGTTTTAAAGCACTACTATTTAATGAAGGTGTGGAGTCGATCTGATGATGGAGCTGAAAGAGAGTCGAGGGAACTCTTTAAAGATTTACAGCAATTACCTGGTGTTTGGGCTTGATTAATTTGTATTCATGAGAACTTTACACCTAGATGGGTTGTGACTGTCATTAGAGGTCTGATGATGAAGACGAAGGACAGTCAAGGGAACTCCTCAACGTTTTACAGTAGCTACCATGTTTTGTTATGCATGTCCGTCGATATCTTTGTTTGAAAGAGTAGTCCCCAGAGGTGGTCCCATTTCAATTTAGTAAAGATCTGATGAAGACCTTGGAAGTTAGACGATGGAACTCTTCAATGAATTATAGCAAATCACTCTAAATTGCTGTAATCGCCTGTTCATGTACAGTTCATGCCACTCAATACATGCATAGCATCATGCCTGTATTGCCCGATGGGGTAGGCAGAAGTGTCCACTGTTGTACACAAACATTTCACCGATGCAGTAATTAAGTCCTAGCGGCTTTCGAAAGCCTACCCATATTATTAAATTTCTAAATTAACTTATTTATGAAGTATACAAACTTATATATGACCTATACAATATATATATATAACACACTTAAAACTAAAAAGACTAAAATAAATTAATTTTAAACAAAAAATGAAAACCGCCTTCAAAAATCTACTACACTAAAAAGTTTAAAATAATATCAAAATTTGCTTATAATAAAATCATTTTAAAAGAACAATATATAATAATAATCTGTTAATTTTGGAGTCGGTGCCTGATGTATATGGGGTTTTCAACCAGATACAAAGGCCGGTAACATAACCACAGCACAACGAACATAAGTGACTAACAAGAGGAAAATAATAACCCTCTCTCAGTACAGGCACCGACTCCAAAATTATCATATCAACATATCCTCTAACACTAGGTTGGCTCATAATCACACGAAAGAAGAAGACGCATATTTATTTTTGGCAGTGAAAGCGTAGTTAATGCAAAAGTAACTCTATCTGTCAGTAATTTACATACATAAAATCACGCGTGTTTCCCATTGGGGTAGGCAGAGACGGTAGTTACGTTTACGCATAAACGTTGCACAAGGACATAGGCTATCTTTTGTCGCGCAGACAAAGTCGCGAGTACCAGCTAGTGTTGTATATAAAAATATCGTGGTTATCAATCATTAAATCTGTACACACATCGTTTCATGTTTATTCTTTTGTCCCGCACCCCCCACAGTTCGACTGACTGCAGATCTCTCAGATAATCCACAAGATTCCGATTTCCCGCGCGCTATCAAACAATTCCCCAGATTTTATTGCGCTATGAAATTTTATAACTGAACCGATTAAACGCTTTTGATGGATCAAAGGCTTAATTGAATTTATAATTCGAATGAAGCGCCGTGACAATTAACTGATAGGTAATTGCTTAATCAAAACAGTTGAGTTTAATTATTAACTGTGCTGCGGTGGTTTAATGTTAAAGGCAGACAGTTACGTTTGACGATACATTGTGGTAACAGCAGATCGAAGGGTTAATCACGGGGAGACATGATAGTATATTTAAACTTAAACTTAAAATAAATTAAAAGTAAAAAACCTTAAAAAAAGCTTTTATTTAATTGCTCTAAAAAGAAGAAAAGAAAATTTTCTTTTATAATTTTAACCATCACCTTATAACCTCAATAAACACAATTTATATGATCATAAAAGCTTGTCGCGAGGTTTGCGTAAGTACCTATAAGTCATAAATTAAATTGAAATTTAAAAAAAAAACTTAGCAGATTAAGTTACTATCAATTAATGTTCACAGGTTACTACTCTCGTGCATTTTTCGGGATTGCCCGACTAGTTTCGAACTCGAACGGAGCCCTTAGTCATGAGCTGAGCTCGCGGCGATGTCACGAGTCAAACTCGAAACTAGTCAGGCAATCCCGAAAAATGCACGTAAGTAGTAACCGGTGATCATTAATTGATATGAATATGTCTCACGAAAGTTTTTATACAAAAAAAAAAGATTAAGTTAGTAAGCTCAATTAAATAGGTACTAGTTTATTTACACAATTAAATAGCGCGACAAGCTTTGTTGATAGTTAAAATTTCTATCTGCCTCAAAATTGAGTAGCTAGATTCCACCAGAACAAACATACATACATTGCAAGTTAAATAAAAGCTTTTAATAACAACATTGGCGCAATGTTGCAGTAGGTGTAGAACTGTGTACACCTCTGCCTACCCTTCGGCGAATACAGACGTGATGATATATTGTGTTTTATTTTCTATCATTATATTAAACATAGCATCATAACATAGCATCACGCCTGTTTTCCCCGAAGGGGTATGCAGTGGTGTACACAGTTGTACACCCACATTTCACCAATGCTGTTGTTAAGGCCCATGTAATATGTCAGCCTATTGCCATCTACCGGGCACAATTTCAAACACCGGGCTTCTACTGAGAACTTCCTAACAGAATAACTCAAAAACACTTTGCCCGACTCGGGAATCGAGCCCGAGACCTCAAGCTCAGCAGTCGCGCTTGGGACCACTAGACCAACGAGGCAGTTCATTGAGCAGCATCATATTAAAGAGGAAATAACAACTTAAATAGAGACTGGTGTCTCAGATATGTGAAACCTGTGTGTGCTACAGAATCCTCACCGCACACAATGCTCTCCTGGACACCAGACCAGAATTTGATGTATTTGCGGATGAATGGAAGGTGATATTGTTGGAATGTCTGGAGTACCGCGAGAAGATTGCATGATAGGTATGTTCAGTACATGCATAGAGTTATTTATATTAGTATTGTCTCATTTGTAATTCATCACTAAGCAAGTAATTGCTAGTCACTACGTATATAATATAAATAACTGCAATTGGTGTATCCGTAGTAAACATAATAAATAAATAAAATCATCATTAGTCATCGGTCTAATCACTTGGACTGCCTCGTTGGTCTAGTGAGCGCAATCGTCCTGGGTTCGATTCCCAGGTCGGGCAAAGTGTTATCGAATTTTTCTGTTACAAAATTCTCAGTAGCAGCCCGGAGTCAGGAAATTGGTGGTGTGACACCCCCGTGCTTCGGTGAGCACGTAAAGCCGTCGATCCTGCGCTTGATCTCTCTCTGGTCGTGTTGGATTACCGTCCCATTGGCATATGAGAGTGAGTATGACCTGTGTTTGCGCATACACTTGTGCACTATAATATTTCCTGCGTACTTGGCTAATCTCCGTGGAGATAGGCCGCCGTGACCGAAATACGATCGGGAGGAGTATATAATCACTTGGATTTGCGATAGCCATTTGATTGTGTCCGATAGGCCTCTGACATGGCTTTACACACCCTTTAAAATATCTCTGTGGTAGGTACATATTGATAATTGTGTGTCAGTTACCAACTAACTAAATCCCGTGTTATGTATTACCTAATAGGTTTCCGCCAGTCAATCAATTACCTGAGTTAATTACCTGAGTAAGCATTACAAGCAAGATCATGCCTCGTCACGTGTGTTTAACGAGTACGTCACTAAATCTGTTGTGCCAACTTTATTTGGGAATCTGAATTAGTTAGATCTATTATTGAATATGCATAGTTAACACATATGTATAAAAATTAAATTTAAATGCCTATCCCAGAGAAAGCCTCTAAAAGTTTCGAATCGATCAGACCTGGAAGATGCTCACATTCCTTCATCAACTAGAGAAGAGGTGATCATATTTAAACGGCTGAACAGATTTTCTTTAATCATAGATGAGAATACTCTCGATCAACTATCCATTCAAACAAAAAAAAACTCATTCGAAATCGGTCCACCTTTTTGGGAGCTACGTTAATATACTAATTCATAATTAGGTTCTTATTTATTAGGTAACATCCAATTAAGGGGTTAATATATAAGTCAAATACATTAATTTGTACCAAGAATTAAGTGAAAATTACTTATTATTTGTAATTATCATAGAACCAGCAAGATGAAAACTGCGGCTCTGGCGGCAAACATTCAGAAAAACATAATATAATTTTAAATGATGGTTTAAATAAATCCTTATGACACGTTTTAAACCTTTAAAAGTAAATTCATGAAGAAATTAGGACTTTTTAAAAGTTACATGTCGTAGCAATTGTGTTATATTGATATGCCGAGTATTCAAATACATAGTTTTTTTTTTAAATTTCCGCATTCATAATAGTTTTCATATAACAATGTAGTAACAATGAAATCAATACAAAAACCTGCCAAAAATATAGTTAAACTCAACATTTACATCTATGTAGTAAATATAACTATGTAGCCAGAAGTCGACGGCGGCGCCGAGACGTCGCGGCGTCTCGTGACGTCAATGAGCACCTTCGTAGCCGTCGTAGTATTGTGCTACGTTCACCGGGCTACGGCTAGCTGCGACGACTTGCTACGACCATTGGAAGAATTTAGTTTTAGAATTTAGACGGATTGTAAGTTTCGAGCAATAAATAATTTATGAAGTAGTTAGATAGATTGAAATTATGTGTTCTTAGTGTCGATTTGACGATGCCAAATGTAAACGTTTTTTTTTATGTAATCCATAAAGATTTTGTTAGTAAAATACAAAACCTTAACAAATTAAATAAAAATATTGATTATGTATACTCAAATTGAACAGATTTTCGTGGTAGATCATAAATAAAATAAAATTTAATTGCAGTTTACATCAAGATATGGAACAGTAGAGGTTTTCCTCCTTCCTTTTCCCAATTACATTGGGGTCGGCTCCCAGTCAAACCGGATGCAGCTTAACACCAGTATTTTATATTGAGCGACTGCTTATCTGACCTCCACAACCCAGTTACTGGGTAGCACGATACCTCTTGGTATGACTGGTTACACTTTCAGGCCTCTGACTACCCGTAGCTGTCAAAGTTCTTAATATGACCAAATTAAGCGTAATATAATACCAAAATAAGTAAACGTACAAGATGAGTCAAATAATAAATTAATAATGTATTTATACACGTAATATAATGTAGGTATATTTAGGTAAAAATATCTAATCTAAAACAAATATATGCTTACTTGGTGAGATGCTTGGTGAGATAGCAGATGAATTAAAATCTGATATAAAACTTGAACAAAAATCATTTCATCATTGCCTAAGAAATACTAATAAAATTTAATTGCGAAGACACACAACTAACTACCAAATAATATTAAGGATAGCAAATCACTTGCTGTATTTAAAACAAGCTTAAAAAAACATATTTATAAAAATATTTATTAGAATAGCTCCATCGCTTGATGTTATATTACACAATTATCTATTTTTAAGCTCATTAAATTATTAAGTGAACTGTGTATTGTTATTTATGAGTAATAAATTCGTTAAACTGACGTATAGAGTGTAAGTTCCAACATGGCATGTAACATGTTCTGAACCTACATCTTAAGTTATTTATAAAGTTATTAGGTACTTCCTTCTGCGATAAAAGTTTTTTCTCAGAACTTGTTGTCAAACGATTTCCTCTAAGAAATTAACAGAACAGCCCGCGGGAAAAATATAGGGTGCTTCGTCATTATTGCGTTAAATATTACATAAAAAACTTGAGTGAGAATCTTCAAGCGAAAGAAAATTCTCAGAAACTTGTACCAGGCTTTTTACAAGAATGACTATGTATGTAGTGTGTATACTTGTTATGAAATATTCTATAGAGAAGAAGGTAATTCTATTTTATATTGATAAATGATGTCCCTGGAAGGTAATTTGTACATTTCACCAATGCTTATTAATACTAACCATGTTTATTAATTAAATCCCATGTTATAGGTAGTGGGCCTATTGGCATCTACCGGGCACAATTTCGAAATTAGCGCAAATATCAGAATTGTGCCCAATTTCTGATGAGAATTTCCTAACAGAAAAACCCAATAACACTACCCGACCTGGGAATCGTACCCAAGACCTCATGCTCAGCATTGTGCTTGGGATCGCTGGACTAATGAGGTAGTTTACAATGAACAGTACCCGGAAAATTCTTCCTGCGGCAAATGCAACTCCTACTTGGCAGAGAATCGTATTAAAGGCCGGTAGCAGTTCAATACGACGGCTGTTATAAAAAATGGTGGTCGATCTTTTTTTTTTCAAAAATGATTCTGCGTTTTGCCACCAACTCGCCTGATGGTAAGCGACGGTTTGGCCGAGGATGGAGCACGTATATGCAGAAGAAATTTGGATGATGATGATGGCGGTCAAATGCAAAACTATAAGCTAATAAAAAAAAACACTAAGTAGATTTGGGGAGAACGATAGTTGGGGAGTTAATGCAACTGTCCAGACCCGCCTCCCACAACGGTTGCACCGGACTACATCCCGAAACACGACTAGGTCGCTTCACGGCATGGCTTCGACCGATGGGTGGCAACCAGCCGCGGCCGAAGCCTCCTACCGCACTGTTGCCTGTTTTGCACCACTCATGGGCCACGTGTTCCATTTTAAGGGTGCACTCCTACGGACGCGGGCAACACAGCCCCCAAATTTTATATTATAAATAAAATGTTCTCTAAAAGAATTACTTGGGATATAAAGTGGCGCATGTATCGCGACCGGGCTATCTCTGATCCGAGCTCTCCGTGTTGCGCGACCCACACGACCTACACGTCTCAACCCTAAGCCAGTAGTGATATATGGTCTGTTGTAACCTGACTCTTGGTTAAGCTGTGGCGTTGACCTGCAACCTTTGCAGAGAGACAGGTAAACTACATCAACGTGACATTTTTGACTTAAATAACGGCTATGCCAGGAATCGCATTGAAAAGGAACATTTTACTTTCATATTAATAATGATTTTTTTCATACGTACTTACATGTTAGGTTAGGTTATCTTATACCTTTTTTTTCTAAGGAAACATTACAGTAATAGACAAGAACGGGAATCGACATCACTGTCCCAGCTGACCTATCGTGACGCTTGTTTTTTAATTAATGATCTTTCACTTTATCTGTGTAGCAATATGTAAAATAATATAGTCCTTCTAAGATATTTTAATTTTTAATATTTTTATTTTACACTCTTTTTAATGAAAAAAGAGTGTTATTTTAATTTTTTTAAACATGTTAATTTTAAAGATATAAATTTTTGTGGAAAGAAAATGAATACAATATCTAGCTACTTCCACAATATTGACGGTGAGGTAGTTTGCGTGCGGGCTAGTTTGCTTTGCACAGGTAATTGCATGACTACAATAAATATTGTGAAAGTAACAAGACATTGTATTTATTTGCATCCCTTGTAATGGACTTCCGCAAGGTAACGACAGAATCTATTCATCTGTAGTTATGCAAGGGTTGGAAAAAGTGTTATTGGGATTTAGTGGTAGAAAAATCTCAGTAGCAGTCCGTAGTTTGGAATGGTGCCTGGTTGATGGCAATAGTCTACATGGGACTAATAAGTACATCGGTTAAATGTGGGTGTATAAGTATATAATAGTACAGCTCTATCTGCCCCTTCAGAGATACAGGTGTGATGCTGTTATATTTGTCTTCTGTAGTTTTGGTTTCCATGTTAAGTCCTCCCCTAATCTTACTACCTACAGTCCTGCACGTTGACTAATCCTGACATTAAACTATGTTCCTTACGTTTCGTCATGATAGGCAATATTAACAAAACATTTTATTTTTAAGGAGACCCGTAATGTAAAAATCAAATAAACTGTATTAAACTAATCATAGTTACAAAGAATGCTTAATTTATTTAATTCTGTTGCAGTTTGTCTTACTGTCTATATTGAACCCAGATTGCTCAGCAACCACATATGCTTTCCCAATTTCAAGATTACATACAGAGCAACAAAAAAGGTATTCAAAATCAAAAAACCTTAACCAAGGCCTCGCACTTTTTATTCGGGCTTATTTACAAACAAAACCGCAAACCCATAATTCAAAAATCAAATAAACCAAAGCTTTAAAATCGCGAAGCACTTTACGCCTTTAAAAATCCCCACGACGTTTAAAGACGCCGTGTCATTTCGCATGCAATGGTGTTCTTTGTGACATAAATAAGGCGGTCCTCCACTTAGACGGCGGCGTGACACCTTGTTGCACGTACGGTACATCAGTCTCGCACACAAATCTGACGAACGAAATATATTTGACGTAGTAGATATGCCACAGTGTGTGAAGTGGGATCGAAAACCTTGTCTTGTTTTAATAATGGTTTTGAATTGCTCGCACAATAAATCTCTAGAGAAATCTATGTATACACAATTAAGAACAACTTAAACCTAACTGATAAAATGATGAATAAAAAATGCTGATACATAATTTTGTCTTTACTTTCTATAAAATCGTATTCAATCATTAATCCCAGGCCTGTTGTCACACGTCGAGGAGCGATGCACACCCGCGCCTGCCTTCACGGCGATGCCTACGTAAACCAATTTAAACTTTATAATCCGCTTGGAATGGAGCGCGGCGCGAACAATACACGAACAAATTCTACCTCAAGGTCTACTCCTCGCCTGCTCTGCTCCCTTGGTACTCGTGTGCTATTAAGATGAAATAAATTTTTTACTTACTCATGAGCTGTGAATTAATTGACGTTTTATTTTCTAATCTTGGTAATTAGTTAATGACCTTTTGGCGTGTCTTCAATGTGCCAATGGACCGACATTATTTGTTCCACATGCAGAAAATGGACTTACTACTTACAAATTAAATCTGAACTTAGTTCTATTTGTTACATTTAACTCAATCAAAATGGCGTTGTTTCTATTAACCTCCTGCTCACTCATTGTTGAATTAAATGAGAGATTAGAAGAGATGTTGAGAGTGGAATAAGAGCACACACTACAACTAACACTACAGTCTACAGAAGAGTAAAAATATCTGAAATACTGACTTATCTTTTAATAACCGTAGTATCAGGGTATCAGATAATACGTGGAGGTATAAAACAATCTGGAAACCATTGGCAACAGCGCGGTTTGTTTGCGCAAAATATTGCGCTGTGTGCAGTGCACTCGGCGCGGTTCCGTCAATATATTAACGGAGTGGAACATACCGCTCATTATTGTCATGTTTACGCTATCTTTGGGAATATGACGTTATATTTTTACGCATCAGTTTTTTGATTCGGTCAAGACTGTTGAAATGGATTCATAGCATTTCTGTATAAAATCGAATACAACAGGGAAGCATACCCTATGTATACTAGAACTTATGAAGGTTCCCATCCGTGACTAACTGGATAACCAACCTAGACTTTCGGGTGATATGGCCGCTAAGCGACAAAACCAAATAAAACAAAAGAATACTTTTTTTACTTTAATTACTTTTTCCACAAAAAATATAACTTTTGAGTTGTCTAAGCATGCGTAAATGCTTTTCAATGATTATTTGTAAAAATATGTATGATTTTTTACCGTGATTTGCTGGTTTGTTGCTGCAAGCTTTTTCCCAACTCCCTCGGAGTCGGCTTCCAGTCTAATCGCATGCAGCTTATTACCAGGGTAACACGATTATAGGCATCTTTATAGATCTTCGTTTGACAACTGGGATCTAAAATTAAATTAAATTCTCGTATCAAACTACATCCGGTCAACTTGAAGTGATGAAG
This sequence comes from Xylocampa areola, assembly GCA_935421205.1. NCBI lineage: Eukaryota > Metazoa > Arthropoda > Insecta > Lepidoptera > Noctuidae > Xylocampa > Xylocampa areola. Next base: position 17,855,075 of record OW285216.1, on the reverse strand, counting down.
CAATTATTAAGAGTGGAAGTCGACTTCATGCACGCGGCTAAAGGCACAGACCTTAAAAAATATGGACTTAGCGTTGCGTAGGTCATGTCAGAAGCATGTCATCCAATTTCGCTTGTCATACACGAGCTAAACGCATACAAATACTATATACTAATAAAACTCCTCACGCGCCAATCATATTTGGCGGGTCCACGAGTTCTTCGATTTCGGCATTCATAACTGCAATGAAGAAATAGATAGTGGATATACAACAGTCCTCCACTGCCTACTCTTTCGGGGAATACAGGCGTGATGCTAATAAATTTATCAGTTTCATAATAAGTATTTGGATTCAGATATGCTTGAAATTGTGTCGAATTTGGCGAAACTGACACGAGATATAGTCTACAGTGATATTATATAATACCGAATCAGTACATTCTGAACTGAGTGATATTATTGGTCGTACTTCCTGGCTCGAGGCAAAACTATATACAATAGTTAATGTTGATCGTAAACTAATTCCCTCGTTAGCCTCAAGTTTGGAGGGGGTTGGGGGTCTGTTAGTAAAGTTCTTGTCTCTTCTGCAAGTATCCATGTTTTTGCTTCAGAAATTAATACGTGTTGTGTGCTTCTTGCGAGAATTCGGATCTTGTACCGGGGGTAGAGTTGAACAAAAATGAATCGTTAAACTTGTTTAATTATGATGTATGAATGTGATTGATATTTATTTATTCTATTTTTCAAAGAAACATTGAAAAAATAATAGACAAGAACGGGGCTTGAACCCGCGACCTTTGACGTTCCGTGTCATCACTCTACCAACTGAGCTACCTTGTCGTGTTCAAACCTATTGAATTTTCAATCCTCTTTGTATACGTCTTAAGGAGACGCCTGGTGATATTTATCTAGTAATCATTTACAGATTTACTAAACTCAGCGTTACCACTTTGCAGTTGTAAATCGCCGAACAACATCCCAATCCTTTATAAATCATATATAATTATATTTTTTTTAATACATGTTGAGGCCATGTAATGCCTATATTAATTCTATTTTTCAAAGAAACATTGAAAAAATAATAGACAAGAACGGGGCTTGAACCCGCGACCTTTGACGTTCCGTGTCATCACTCTACCAACTGAGCTACCTTGTCGTGTTCAAACCTATTGAATTTTCAATCCTCTTTTTCAATTATATATGATTTATAAAGGATTGGGATGTTGTTCGGCGATTTACAACTGCAAAGTGGTAACGCTGAGTTTAGTAAATCTGTAAATGATTACTAGATAAATATCACCAGGCGTCTCCTTAAGACGTATACAAAGAGGATTGAAAATTCAATAGGTTTGAACACGACAAGGTAGCTCAGTTGGTAGAGTGATGACACGGAACGTCAAAGGTCGCGGGTTCAAGCCCCGTTCTTGTCTATTATTTTTTCAATGTTTCTTTGAAAAATAGAATTAATATAGGCATTACATGGCCTCAACATGTATTAAAAAAAATATAATTATATATGATTTATAAAGGATTGGGATGTTGTTCGGCGATTTACAACTGCAAAGTGGTAACGCTGAGTTTAGTAAAATCTGTAAATGATTACTAGATAAATATCACCAGGCGTCTCCTTAAGACGTATACAAAGAGGATTGAAAATTCAATAGGTTTGAACACGACAAGGTAGCTCAGTTGGTAGAGTGATGACACGGAACGTCAAAGGTCGCGGGTTCAAGCCCCGTTCTTGTCTATTATTTTTTCAATGTTTCTTTGAAAAATAGAATTAATATAGGCATTACATGGCCTCAACATGTATTAAAAAAAATATAATTATATATGATATTTATTTATTATAATAATTAAAGACATGAATTCATATAATATGTATGTCTTATGACATAGGACTTTTATGCAAAACTTAGGTACTACGAAGTTTCCTCTGCTTTCTCCGTCAGGTAATATAGGCGTGTGTACAATTACAAACTGCATTAGCAGTTTAACGAGTGAAACTTCTTGAAAATGATCATTTAAGTTAGAAATGATTTTGCATATAATAAAAAAAAAACTTAAGTGTGGATCGCTACTCAAAAATCCCAACCGATAAACCCAATAACACTTGCCGTCCTGAGAGATGAACCCAGGTCCTCGTGGTCAGCAATCGCGCTTGAGACCAATAGACCAACAAGGCACTCTTTTATTACGCAAACATTATTAAACTTTTATTAGGTACCAATATAGGTACCTAATAAAAGATACAACAGTTACCCGACACCATGAAAACAAAGTATATACCAACACATAGTACGTACCAAAGTGAAGTGTCACATGTTTGAGTGACACGCTCTCTAACAGTCTGTAGTACAACCTTGCTGGGTGGAAATAGCTTCACTTACCACTTTGAAAGTGAAGGTAACTCTGCAGTCTGCATGTCCCGCGACGTGTCGTATGTCACGCACTCGAGAAGTGTGTATTGATAATAAAATCCTTACTAATTCTAAAGTGGGTTCGTTTAAGATAAATTCGAAACTGTGTTTGTATTTTACTTCTTGGCGCCTAAACTACTGAACCGATTTTAACAAAATTTCGCAAAAAGCAGAAACACGGGCCGGAGAAACACTTAATACTTTTTATTCCGAAATATACATCCTTAGTATTCCCGTGATAAATATTGAAGTCAATAAAAAAGCACTAGATGGCGATGCCATATATTTAATAAGTTACTTTTTGAAATAACACTAGTTGAAAGTAGTGTTATTATACGCAGAATGTCTTAAAGGCAAGCGAAATGTTATACAATTTTATTTACCCTTTGACTCCACAGCTTCAAGTGATATATGATAATTAACAGGACCAGTGTACCAGGTTACAGGCTCGCATGCGCAGTGACTCCATGGCAAGAAAATTATCGCCAGTGGGGAGCATTGGTAGTCAAGCGAACCACGTGCATGAATACATGATGGGACATCAAAGGGCCGCCGTTTTTGAGGAATATTTGCGATCGCACCGCTGTTGCCGCCCGGCGCCCACGCACTCGCAGCGAGATTGTTTTTGGTTAAGCTTTGTGCGTGCCTCAATTATGTTAACTTGTGTTATGTTTTATTTTTTCGCGGGGAAGGGTGTTGGATTGCGATGTGAAACTCTTTGTCAAAATAAATGGGATTCCGTTCTTTCTCATTTACCTGGAGATATTTTAACCCGTCAACCTCTCCCTATGTAGTCAACACCTTAATCTAAGCCGTTCTTAAGTTATTTTTTAGCAATTTGTAGTGTCATACTTTTAAGCAGAATTTTCGCAATCTTGAACAATTTTCTTACAGTTTAAGAGGAATGCATACTTCACATCTCTGGTCCTGACATAATTATCTGGAGTTCTGGAATCCGGCTCACCATTTCAAAAGACATGTTCTTTTATTAACATTGCCCCGTTTCAGGATTTTCTTCTTTATTGTGGAAACATTTACAGACAATTGTCTGCAGATCATACTAATGGATACTAGTTTCTTGCAGGACTCCAACCTGCGACCTCTCTCGATAATTGCGCAAACCGTACCTTTGTATTGCATCTAGCGCTCATTAATTTGGACAATATTATAATTATTACTATAGTATACCTCACATTAATCTATATAGCATAAATGTCACCCAATAATCCCTTTAACTATTACTTTAATTAAGGGTGAAAGGTATTATAAAACAACCCTAAATATTAAACCTGGCTCGTGCTAATAGCAAACATTTTAAAATATAAAGCAGTAATTTCTGAACTAATATGAAACGTGAAAACGTGTCGCCAAAATGCTAAAATAAAATTACAAAAAGAAAATTGCGTGAATGTGAAACGTATCTAATTTTCTTTTATAAAGTCTTTCATTTAATATGTTAATTAATTTTTACACGCGACTTCCTTAGTCGGTTTCTTGAAACAGACTTAAGTTAATGGGATCAAAAAATTGCGAACGAATTCAAAACTTTAGTCCGCTTACATTTTCACAAAATTTCGCTTATGATTTTTATAATTTATGTTTAAAAAGTAAAGCATTTACTCGTAGTATTAATTAAAAGTTTCGTTGTCTCATTAAGATTCTCCCGTGAGACGTCGACGGAAAAAGTACCTAACTTACATCGGTCGCTGAAGTTAAAGTTTAATCTACTTATTTTTAAATCTCTGTAAGGATGTTTGGGCGGTTACTCTCGTACGGTTTCGTGTGTTAACAATGGGCAGATAATGAAAACGAGCGCTTTGTATCGCCGCGTCAATGTTGCGGATAAATAAACTGTCCCACATCATTTGTAAAGCTTGTTGATATAGTGTTACTGGTAACTTAATTATTTTATTTGCATTAATTAAACTAATTTTACGTGGTATTGTTGCATCAATTTAATGAATGCGTTAGTAGTACTTACAAGTGTACCATTTTTCAATGTGTAAAACTTATCAAAGATTACATAATTTCTAAATTAAAGTATGGTTAATCTGATCGCCAGACGTCATAACAGTTAGCAATTACACTAAGATTAACACAATATTTACCTTATGTTAGTCTACGTCACGTCAAAGTCACCAAGTAATCCCTATATAGATTACAAATTAATCTCTAGTGACAGACTAACATAGATATAGAATTATCTGAATAATTCAGTCGCAGCAGACGCCAACGGATGATTGAGCCAATATCGTCGGCATTAAGCGCTGGTTGACTACGCTGCTAAATTAAATTAACATGAGGAGAACACAATGACATTCCGCGGAGGAGTCTTCCGTACGCGGGTGCATAATTCACGGTCGCTTGTCACGCCTCCATCGCGTTTATTGGCTCCTGGTACGTTGTGGCTTCAATGTGGGACCGAAACGCGTTGTTAAATTAGTCGAGTTCCTCGGTAATTGCGCCAAAACCTCACGAATACCTTCCTAACTCTGCTTGACTGGTTTCCTAAATATTTCTTAATTAATTTGTTAGCGATCAACAAATTTTATGCAAGAAAAATTATCTCTGCTTACACGTATTTTACAGACAGGAAAACGGAAAAGATATTAACATAAAAATCCTTCGCCCTAGGGTGCGTAACGACGTCATTTAAAATGCTAATGCCTTTTTATATGGTGCATTATTACAGATGCCCCGCGGCCGAATTGCGTATTAGAGAACGAGATGTGTTCGCAGAATCCCTCCGCTCAAGTTTATTGAAATGAAAATCTTAGAGGGGTTATGTCGATAAAATCATGTTGCGGTAATCGACGTTTTCCAATATGTTTTGCTGTTACACGAAGATGTTTTCGGGAATATCGAGAAATACGAAATAACTCGAATGGAGCTTGGAAATGTATTACAGGTTATTGAACTTAACTTACGGAAAGAATTGTAGATCAGGTAACCTAGATTTTCTAAAACCACAAGCTTTTATATATTTTTTTATATTAGTATTTATTCGGTATTATCGAGCAAGCCTCGGACGGCTTGCGCTTTCCAGCGTATATTGGAAACTTTCCAGAAAACACGACATTGGGACAATCCGGATTATCCCCTGCAGTCATGCTGTCCTGGTTAAATGTAGCTATAAAATGTTAGTTAACATGAAAATAGTATTTTCGGTTTTATACAAACAAGCTCTTTTCACAAATTGACACTTTATAATGTTCTAAAATATTTTTATTCTTTTGTTTACAGGTAAGAACTTTGCGGTTTTGGATCGTAAGTTAATTATTGAAATACACAAAAACTTCATAATTACCTCAAAATGCATATAATTTCTACAGTAATTACCTATATATTACTGATATTGAAGGCTCCAGGCGATATATTACTAGGGAGATACATTTTCGAATTCCCGGTTATTAAATTGGCTGATGTAGGTTTGTGTGTGTAATACGTTGGCAAACATGTGTCTATCACACAACAAGGGAAATACTTTTATTTTACAACAGTGTTGATCTTCTTGAATATAATAAAATTTAGTTAGTAAAAAAAGGTTACCGTGTTTGTAGAATTTTTTTATATTAAAGAGAAAAAATAAAGAGGGGCTCGTGGCTAAGTACAGCCGCACAGATCGATCGATCAAGGTTAAGCTGCGCTTGCCGCGGTCGGTCTGTGGATAGGTGACCATAAATTCATACCGAGACCCCTCCGTGCCTCGGAGAGCACGTTAAGCCGTCGGTCCCGGTTGTCAAATTAAGATCTATGACAACCGTTACGGGTAGTCAGAGGCCTGAAAGTCTGACAACCAGTCATACCACGGGATATCGTATTACCCAGTTACTGGGTTGTGGAGGTCAGATAGGCAGTCGCTCCATGTAAAATACTGGTATTAAGCTGCATCCGGTTTGACTGGAAGCCGACCCCAATGTAATTGGGAAAAGGCTAGGCAGAATATAAAGAGAAAGAAAAAAAAAACGTAAGATCACTCTTGGATAAGGAAAAATTTACATTGAGCTGAGTTCTGAGAGACTTCATACACAGTCAAACAATATTCATCATCTTTTATGGAACATGAGATATATTTGTAGCAACGGTTAAAATAAATGCCCGTGTTCTTGCTTTATAATCTTAAAATCTTTTAAAAATTTAAATAAAATATCATCACGTGAACTAATTGCTGAATAATTAGTTCACATGAAAGAACTTTTATTTAAAATTATCATTTATTTTTCAAGATATGTCTTTGAAAAATCATTAACGCATGCTTAGCGAACTCTAAAGTTACAATATTAAAAATAATTAATTAGTTTAATATTGTAACTTTAGAGTTCGCTAAACATGCGTTAATGCTTTTTCAAAGGCATATCTTGAATTATTAAGGTAATTGCATTCTTTACGACATTGTATTAACTGCAAAGTTAGTCGTGTCGGTTCGGTCACTTGTAAGTACTGAATTGATTGCAATGACGTCGCCATAAGACGTGTTAAAATATGGAAGAAGAATTCGCGGTGGTGAGCAGAGGTCGAGATGGCTTAGTTGGTCAGAGCGCCTGGAGTATCTATCCGGGAGGCGCAGGTTCGAATCCTGTTCGCGACCGTATTCTTTTTCCATTTAATATTGTAACTTTATCATTTATTTTATTCAAAGTGAAACGACTGAGAGAAGACAAATATTAATCAAATCAACTTATTACCCTACACAGCTGAAAATAGGCTTTGTTCAAAATATATCATACTGAACTGAACCAATTTACACACTGCATTACATGTTGAACATTTCACCAATTTTATTGAAATACTGAACGTATTTCAACTAACAAATAAAGCGAAAATTAACATAAACGACGAAGCTCCTCCATTACGACGACAGGTGTTGTGTATTAGCTTGTGGCGAACACGCCGCAGCTACTGCTTGACTGACGAGCGCTTAAGTACTTACATCCATCGCTCTTATGTTCTCCTGGTAGATCGATGGTTTACACGACTGCCTTTAACGGCTACGGTTCGGAAACATACTTCGATTAGTCAAATTTCAGTACGAGGTTGGTTTGAAAATAATAAATAGTTAAATAATTATATTTTATTGGTAAATGTAATTTATTTCATAATATAATAATTATAATTCCGATATATACAAACTATCTAAACAATATACTTCAATGTAACAAATCAAATAAGAAAACAGTTTATTAACTTTTGTCACGGTATTGAATAATAAAGGCCGAAATGCTTATATTGAGACAGATATTAAAACTCAAGTGTCTTACTTAGATCTCGATTTAGTTGATACACACGTTCTGTGGCTCAGATAATCGCAACCGTTGGATTGAAACTGAAACCGCATGATGAAACCTGGTAATCGAACATAATGCTTTGTAAACTTGTATTTTAATAAGCACTACACAGCACTACACCAATGAATGGAGTAATTATTCAAACTTAAAACAAGTACACTACAATAGAAACAGCTGAATAGACCCTAAAACAGAGTCAATTCACTCTCATTTAATATTTTATCCATAAATCATACGACTCATTAATCTGTCTTAAGTGAGATAGATTCATCATGCTCCAATATTTTTTATTAAAAGCACTTAGTAATGTAATCACAATAGTGCTCTGAGATCTAACTACAGATTCGTAAGGATTAAATGTATGAAAAGATTAATATCGTCTGGGATTGGAGTCCGTCTCGACTTATTGGAAAACAGCTCGGCAAAGGTTGAATCAGGGGCAAAACGGATTTCAACTATCTCTTGAGAAAAAATGCTAATGTATGAAAATACCAAGTTTTCAAAACTCAGCTATATAACATATTCCCCTGTTGCTTCATTAGCATAAAGGTCGCAAGGTATACATTTTTATGTGATAAGGTCTGCTACTTCGTATCTTGGAACTATTATTACCTTCTCACTGTCTCGCATCTGAATTTATCATTTCGGGGATTCGTATTTTCAATCTTCGGACTCTATTATCTTCTTATAATTATTATGAGTCACAATCTTGGTGGCAATCAAATCTTAGGGGCGACACAGGCAACCTACAGCCAAGTCATGCATGCCTAGTACCCCCGACTAATAGCGCTGTCTATCTCCGACAATCGCACGGTGTTAAACCGGACACTATCGATTTTCGATCGGAGCGCAAACAATGTCATCTTAGTCGGGCCCCCTCCCCTAATGGAGTTTCTCAACTGAATAGTTGCAACTTGATAGTTTCGGAACGTGCGGAATGAGATGTTATTACTGGATCACTTTATAGTAAACAATGTTTGATAAATAATAATTTCGTGGCTGTCCTTTGTATTAAACGTGCTTTGAGAATTATTAAATTGAGTTCCGGTACTTTACTTTGATGAAAAGCCCGGAATTATTTATGTAAATGAAATTTAAGTACCTACTGGCCGTTATAATGAAACATTAGTTGACAAAATTAAACTGACAAAAGTAAAAGAAGTTCTAGTCTACCTCTGTAATTTTTTTCGTTTAGTGATATATAATTATCTTAATCGTGTACAAAAAAGCAATTCTAATATCTATTAAACAGAATTAGAGATTTAGATCTACAAAACCTATCAATGTTTTGCGAAATGTAACTTTTTTACAACTAGTAGAGTAGACGCTTCAATGTATCCGACAATCGAACGGGATTCCTATGTCAAAAGGCCGCGAGCGTATCACAGGTGCGTCCGGCTTTCAGCGGTTGAATGCCTGAAAGGTTCCACGCCTGGCGGCTGTACCCAACAAATCTGAAAATTTCCGCCGAACATTCCGGCTTGTGTTGTTTTTTACAACCGTGAGATGCGTAACTGGTTCGATTTTTGCCTTTGGCCACGTCAAATGGATTTTGTAACAACAACCTCTGCTGTAGTGCTGCGATCCTGATCGATTTTGCTACTTGTTGTATTTTATGCATCGACGCAATTCAGTTGTAAAAAGTTACGATTGTAGTAATAAAGCGGAGGTAGGAACGCGAAACAACTGGTTTGACCTCACGACTTTTATTTTATGTGATCCATTTCAGTTATAGTTACGGCGGAACCTCTAAGCATCAAAATTTATTGATGTTGTCCGGTGACGACCTAAGCAAATAAGGTTCGAAAGAGGTAAGAAAGCTATTTGTATAAAAAGACCCGAGGCGATAATATGTAGATGAAGATATCGAACACAATCCAGGGAAGAGTTGACAACCCGAAAGTATCTTTAATCATGGCCCTTTTCCGTCGTTCTAAGCTCGAACAAACTGTGTATTAAACCATGCCTTATCCTCCTCCTTTCACCCGAGCTTTGAATTTGTGAGTACTTTGACTCGAGGTATAATATTTATTATATCCCGACATCCCGAGGGAACTTCTTACATAATTTGGCAGGTAAAAATGTGCAGGACACCCGGTGACTGTGAAGTGTGCATTGTGAGTGAAGTGAAACAAGCTTTACGTTTTAAAGAAAAGAAGACTAATACTATTTTTTGTAAGATAAAGTGCATCAATATATTCCTACACGACCACGCTATTTTCTTCTGCGTTAACCTGTCATTATAAAAGGCAAGCTCAGAAGTAAATACCTTGTTCGATGTAGACACACCAACGGATCCTCGGCGGAGGCTGCATTGATGGCCGGAAACTGGCGTGTGTGTGCGCGCCGGATGCGGAAACGGTCCGGCCGCCATTGTGCCGCTCTGCCGGTTGCGGTGCTGGCGCAGAAGACGGCGCAACTTCCACGACTAATAGCTAGCGTTCACTGACACAGAGTTTTCAACTTGTATGAGTTTTGAACTTTTGATATTCAGATGTCCTTTGTTAATCTTTTTGTCGATTTTTTGTTAAATGATGTTTTTTTGTCGAGTTTTACATTAGAGAGATGTAATTCGTATGCGGTCGGCAATATTAGTAAGATAATATCTATTTGAAAATGATTTTGAAAGTGTTATTGTTTTTTCTTGTTTAGTGGAGAGTACTATTTTTATCAATAAGCTATTACAGTAAATTAATGTCAAAATCACTATGTGTGAATTTATAAAATTAAAAAAAAATTACGTGTATTTTGAGGCTTTAGGTACTGTACAGTTTAAAAAATGAATGCTTAGTGGGAAATTAATTGTTGTAGGTGTATATGTGTGTGTAAATGCGTTTTTATTCAATATTTATAGTTCTATGCTTCAGTTTTTATATATAAAACAAGATAAATTAGTGTGTCTGTTAACGTAATTAAAACACGGTGGGGCGGGCTTATAAAGCCTTCCAGCTCCGCTATACGAGTTTTTATTTGGAAGCCAGATTAGCGCCTTTTTCTCTGAAACTGTTTCGTTGAAATTAACACTAAGCACCTGTGTTGACTGTTCCTGAGTTTTTTGTAAGTTATTATGTACAAATATTTCACCAATCTGTAATAAAATGCTTTGGTAATAAAAAATCTTTTAAATTTATGTAGTTTTCCTTACATGATTGTATTTTGTTTTTAATTTCTATCAAACGGTGTCACCGTTTGATAGAATTTAATTGTTTAAAACATATTTTTTGTAGTAAAGCACGGCTGCACATTTGTGGCTTTTTTATTTATCGCGTGACATAATATCAGCACACGCCGGGTTAGTGAAAAGTGTTCACAGTGAAAATATTAACGCAATGCGATCAAGAGTTAGCCAATAGATATTAGGAAATCTGTTTGAATCCATACTTGCTACGAGTATAACATATTAGTGGACGAAAGTTATCTGTATGTGATCAAAAGTACGGGTCCCACATTATTCTGGATAGTTGGACCCTCATTAAAACTATATAATTCGCTATAGTAGGTAACACGACTCGATGGATAATATATATATATATATATATATATAGAGAGAGAAATTTATATATATATATAATATATATATATAGAGAGAAATTTATATATATATATAATATATATATATATAGAGAAATTTATATATATATATATATATGTATAAATCCCTATTTTCCATGGTCACGCCATAACTTGAGAACGACTACACAAATTGGATAATTCTTTTTTTTTGTGTTCGTCATTATCAGGACATAGTTTTTAAATAAGTTTTATTTTTTAATTGTGTGGAAAAGTTTTTAACGGTGTAAGTGAAACCGTGGGGCACAGCTAGTTAGTTATAAGTTACAATATAATACATACCTACATCATGCAGTCGGCAATAACAAAATTTTTACTATAAATATAACTGAAACTGACTGCAGTAAAATTCTTTCATTTTACCTGTCACGCTGAATTTTAAAATTGGTTTGGAAACCTCTATGCAAACTACAGGGTAACATTGAGATTAAAAATTCAAAGCATACTTGACGTTACATAGCATAACATAACAACGCCTATATCTCAAAGGGTTAGGCAAAGGAGTGCACACCTCACATTTAATTAATGAAATTATTAAGAGATAAACGTATTGCCCGGGGAGTTTGGAATTGTGTGGTAGGTACACAATTCCAAACTCCCCGGGCTATTACTGAGAATTTGTAACAGAAAAATTCAATATCATAGAACGTCACAGAAGTTCCTCTACAAGAAACATGTAAGCCTTCTGCTCCGTTTTTCTTGATCACGATTCCGAACCGCCTTCCCCGGGCTGGTGTTTACCGTCCGGGCCGGATACGAGCCGCCTTATTGATGGCCGGAGGTAGCACGGCTCCGAGACCGGAAGCTCCTCTGTGCTCGCATCGCCTTGTGTTTGTGGCTGACAACTACCGGGATCGCAGAAATAAGAGGCGGTTGATAAAGATCACTGTGACTTGCCTCTAAGATATTTGAAGAAGCAATGACTTGGTTGATTTAAAGATTCATTTTTGAATGTCTAGAAATAGAATTTGAAAAAATATCTATCACAATATAATTATGTCCGGCTACAGGCTAGTATTATGGCAGAGGCGATTCAACTGTTTTATTATTAAGTTAAGACCCGCTCCAATTACCTTTACCTCGGCTTATACACAACGACCTACCTACATAAGTGATAGAGTACATTTTCATATGTTTCATTGTCAGTCACTAAACGAAATTCGACCATAACTCATAAAATAAAAAACGTATTTTTTTTTGTTCTATTTTCAAAGATTTATATATTTATGTGTGTGTGTCCAAACGCATGGTAGTGTTTGTAATGTATTATTTTATAAATTTAACTAGCTGTGTCCGCGACTCCGTCCGCGTGGATGTCGTAAATTAACACCATGTCGTGTATGAACACAAATTCATAATAATTTAAAATGTTGATACTTCGCTCAGCCCTATGCAAAGCAGCTACTGAGGACTATATTTTTACGTAAACAAACATTTTTAAACCTATTTTTTTCTGATGTGGTCTGCCGTTTCACCCGCGTTAATTTGAGGAAAACACCTACTAAAATATATTCCACCAGCGCCCTTCCCCGCCATGACCGCGCCTAGCACACCATAAATGTGGTATTTTAAAACTACGATATCCCCGAAGATATTTATTGAAATCAAATGTAGTCAAGGGCAATTTAGTTCAAAATTAAATACTTGTGATGAATAACGTATTTATTTAGATAAGGATTAATATCGTGTTTATAAAATCACCTTCGCAAATAATCCATTATTATAGAACAAATTTGATTACCATAAAAAACGTTATAGTGAGTCAACCTTAAAAGATAGACATATGCAGTCGCGGACATTTTTTTAAACTTTTAAAGGGGAACAAACAAACTCTTCTGCTTTATAATATTAGTATAGATTCATTTCATATAAAAGTATTAGTTTTCTTCACTCCTTCTCCATATAAGCTTTAACTTTGCCAAATATATTCTACTCCTGCGTAAGTTTGATTTTCGTATAAAGGCGTACAAAGTTTTTGCTTCACTATAATAATACTATAATGATATTGCAGCATTGTGCTAATTTCCAAAAACAATCCAGCAGCACTCACATAAAATCCAATTTATCCTGTACCATACGTTAACAATAGTTCAGTTCTGTGGTCTGTCCATGTCATACGCCAAGATAACCTGGATTGTCAGTTAAAAAGCAGTTTATCAGCGACCGCAGTGCAGTTGGCCATTATTTACTGCACTATTGTGTGTCTGTCAATATTGCACGACACTGCAGATCCTTTGTTCGCACGCTTATTTAATATGGAAGGTATGCATTCACGGTGACGCTGCGAATATATGCCCCGTTCTATGCTAGATAGTGTGCTGAATTTATTGGGGCTAAGATTTCTTTTGTTAACTTAGCATCACGCCTATATTCCCGAAAGGTAGTAGGCAGAGGTGTATACAGCTGTACAGACACATTTCAATCAAAACCGTAGTAATTATATCATTAGTACCTAGGCCTATTTCCGTTTACCGGTCTGCTATTAAGAATTTCCGGTTAAAAACAAAAAATCGCAATAACACTGCCCAACTTGGGATTCAAATACAAGACCTCACGCTCAGCAGCCGTGCTTGCGACCATTACACGAATGTAGTTTTTATTTAAGTTCGAACACTGGTTTACAGTTCAGTTACCTACTATGCAATTTTCTTGTGTTGGTTTTGTCTAAGTCTATTCCCGAGACAGGTTCTCGAACGTTACACTTATATAACGTTTTAATAAACGTGTTCACGGACCACTTTTTCAATTTACTCACTGCGCAGTTCTTATGCAGGAGTAACGATTCAGTAGCTGATATCTACGGAAAGATCCTCAGTTAATGATGTTATGATTCACGTTTCATTATTATAAAGTTTCAAGACGTTTAAAGAAGATTCAACATAGCAATGTGGTCCCCCATACAGTTTTTAACTATCTTCATTTCACTGCAGCCTACCGCAAAATAAAACCTCGAGTCACCTGACGATACCGCTAATGCCTGCCCGTTTCACTTGTCTATTTAGCTTGCTACCGGCTATCCGCCCCGCGCCGCATCAATATTGCATGGTGTCGTCCGCAAGCGTCTCGGCTCTTCTTATTACTTCGCCCCTGGTACACCGATACCTTTTTACTCGGCTTTTATGTCAACCGCAATGGTGGAAATTGTTATTTATGATGGCGGTTTAATGTTGCCAGTGAATGAAAGTTTTCGGATTTAAATAAGTATTATTTTTTAAGAATGTTACGACTAGACATGGTTTGACCCTTCCGCTCATATAACAATAAAAATCAATTGTGTCTGCTAATTAGCGAGCCAACGGCTTAAAAACAAATTAGTTGTATTTAATGTAATAAATGATACTTAATTCACATTCACGACTAGGTTGTATTGACGACATTGTAGTTGGAAAATGTAAGGCTTCCGTTTTGCGTAAATCTCTGATATAATAAATTCCAACGAAGTGCGCGCACTGCGAATAAGAAAGAAATCTTGGTAAACGATCTTCATAGAGAGCGGTTTAATAATCGCGCGAAATATAATTGGTCGTATATTATATGCAATTATGGGAAGGCTCAAATATAAAAATATTTATGTTTTTTTTTTTTGTCATTCCTGAAAATTACGAAAAAATCGTGGAACAGCCAGCCGGTTAAGGTGGTTTTCCACCAGAGTTATGCGAGGAAGCAAACCGGTGAGCAAAGAAAATTCCACTTTTGGTGAAAAAGGCTAAGCTAGGTTTTTGTACGGTGAACCGCACGTAACACCTAAGTACGAAAGCCGTCCTAACTGCTACAATATAATGGCGCTGTCAATGCGAATTTGTTACCATGGACTGTACGTGCAATGTGAGCGAGAGACGTGTGTGAGGAATGCAAACGGGGAAGCGGTGTGCGAGTTTCACAGCAACAGCGTCAGTCGGTGGAGTAGGTTTCACAGTTATGTTAATTATTGTTTAAGGGTTATTACTCACGTACATTCTTCGGGATTGCCCAACTAGTTTCGAACTCGTACGTAGTCCTTAGTCATGAACTGAGCATGACTTGAGATTTCACAGGTCCGCCTATCCTTGCACGGTCCAGTTTCGTCGCACAGCTTTGATAGAAAACCTTTATTTTCATAGCTTAGCCCTGGTAGTAAGGTGTTCAACGAAGATAAGTTTTTTACATACTAGTTGAAGTGAGGGATGTATGGATGCGCGAGTGGCATAGCTATGATAAGTACCTACGGAGCACAGCAGAGTAAACGATGCACTACGTGATTGACATCGCACATCTTCATAAGACATCTAACTCACTCCGCTACACAGCTTTGATTTCCACCAATACGTATAGTTGCGTAGTTTAGCTTTAACCTCGCCCACTGCTTAGCTATCTTGCACATCTCTGGTGGAAAGGCAGCCTTAGTGTCTACAAAGATGTCAGCTTAAGTTTTTGAAATAAATGCCATGGTTTTTTCCTTTTTCATAGTTAACTAATAAAATAAAAAGGATTTTACTGGCAGACATTTAAATACCCACTTTTCTGTGAATGCATTTAAGTACCCACTGGGGGATTCGCTCCGGCGAGCATGCTTCACAGGATATCAGACTTTCCTAGGAGGTAAAAAACTCGTCTATGCTAATTACTTGACGCTAATACACATTGCATTTATTTTTGCGTTCTTCGTAAAATAACAGGTATTTTTGGGAAGTTTCTTTAATGAATAAATTCGTTCATTACATAATTACCTCTTTGGTCTAGTAGTCACACGCACAGCCACTAAGCGTGAGGTCTTGAGTTCGATTCCTGGGTCGGGCAGTGTTATTAGAGTTTTTTGTTAGGAAATTCTCAGTAGCAGTCTGGTGGTGAAATGTGTGTGTACAACCAGTCCTCCCCTGTCTAACTCTTCAGGGATACAGGTAATGCTGCATGTATGTAAGTTCTCACATCACGCCTCACGGCATTCACCGAAAAGTCAGACAGAGGTTTAGGTACTAGGTACGGACCCAGTACCCCCCTCCATATGCTGATGGTGACCACCAGGGTAGTTTTAGTGAGGTAAGAAATCCATAGTCCCCGGTGTCCGACCCGAAAAAAAAAAGTACAAGGTACATGTGTACCTACACTTCTATCTCACCGATGTCATTAATGACTTTTGCACCTAAGGCTGTGAACCGATTGCTATCTAAAGGCTACAATTCCAAACTCCAGGTTGCTAATGAGAGTTCCCTAATAACAATTTATAACAGATTTAGCATAAAGTTACAATATTAAAATGGAAAAAGAAGTTCGCTAAGCATGCGTTAATGCTTTTCAAAGACATATCTTGGAGATTTTGCATATCTTAGGAGCCACGCATGTATTAACTACACTTTTAGATTCGACCTATAAAATAGATACGTTGTCAATACGATTAACCGAAGTGTGACAAATTATACTGTCAGGTTAGTGATGCGATTAAAACGCAATGTTAGATGTATCCTTCGATATGTACGTCGTGTTTGAGCTATCATTGTTATCATGCTAGTGAAGCATGCTAGACCCTAATTGTCTGATATGTTGCCAGACGGCAATTGTTCATTCAATTAATTAATATATCAATCAGAACCAGGAGATAAACCTCAACCAATTTGCGGTTCTCCACATTACGTGTCCAGTTTATCCGAATTGATTATTACAAGATATGGTCCCAGTTCTGCCTTATGCTCTCGTGGACGAAACGCGACTGCTAAACGTGATGTCCTGGGTTGTGTCAGTAGCCTGAGCTCACCACAAGAGACTCACGGCGATGGTCTTCTTCTACTTCTTGTATGGTTATTGAACAAGCTTGTGTCAGAGTTTCAACCACCATAGGCCTTTGACATGTTTTTTTACACACCATCGAGAATCTAAATAAATGATTTGTATTTGTATCCTTCCGGGATTTAATGAAGTTTTGTGTAATAAATCTACGACTAATGATAAACTTACATAATTGAAGTGACTTTCAACACTGTGATCGTGATATGGACATATCAGCATCCTACTGCTCATCTATAATAATAAATAAATAAATCTGCTAGTTTCCTAACAACGTTACCAAGCACCGTTTTAAGTAATAAATTAATGATACGCACATGACTTTGAAAAGTTGGGTTATAATTGTGACCTTTGACTTGCCAGTCCAACGGTCGTAGTGTCATTAGTTTATCACTGCTTCGATGCACGGAATCAGGAAAACAGGTATGTAATAAGTACACATTTGCCCTCGGTGAATGCGAGAGAGATTCTCTTACAAATTAATATTTTACGCTCCTCTGAACTTCGAAACATATTCTAACAATTTAACATTGAATGTGTCCATTCAGTTCACGTGTAATGTTGTTATCAATTCCGGTACGAAGCTCGACAATGTTTGTTTACCAATTTGCAAATAAAACAACACGATATTGTCAGTGTACAAAGTAAACACTCAATGAAAAACATCACGGCTTCCCCATTGTCCTCGCCAGTCATAAAATGCGCAAACGGATTTGTTAATTGACGACAAACACTCCCTTTTCATTTTGGGACGCAAATTTTTCATCAGAGAACAACACTGTCTTCTTAGGCTTTCCTTAAATCTTATAAACAATAAAGTTTCCCATTGTTTACGTCTACAGTTTTAAGACCTGCCATTTCCATTAGCATCCGTATGAATAATGCAAGTGGGGCCTTTTTTTTAAGGCGGACCCGTTTATGTAGAATATAACAGTTTTTATTTGTTGTCTCTGTCCTTGTTGCCCCGCCTTCTTCTCTTTGTCATAACAAAAACTCGGCTTATGCATCTGTTCATATCCCTTCCTTTTGCTATGGAACTCCCTAAGCTTATGATGTCCTAGTATTCGGTAAGAAATGTCACCATAACTCTTTTGTTTTATTATTTTCTGGTTCATCATTAATAAATAATATTTTATGTGTAGGGGACGGAAGATCTCATGTCATTATGCTGTGGTGATATTTAGTGCTGTTTTTATACTTAAACTGAAATATAAATGTTACTTCTAACGACCTTTTGAACTTCTAGTAGATATTTTAGTGTATTATTATTATATGAGTCAGCGTTTTTCAAACACAAAAGCAAGCATAGTTTTACTATTTACAAAATGTTTAGTCTCTTAATTTATAGTTAAACTTTTGAAAACATTATAGTACCTAATTTTTTATTAACTCAGTTTAACCTGGTTTTAAAATACACGTTTACATCATTTGCAGCCGGGAGCGTGCCGCGACCCGCCGACATACATGGTCCCCACCAATTACGTCCGTAACTTGTAGTGGGAACACCAGGTGCTCTAATTAAACACCTTTGTTATCCCAACCTCATACGGTCTCTCGTTTGCTCCCCAAATTAAATTATCGTAAATCCCAACTCATTGGCCGAGATTACACGCTTACGAGCGATGACAGCGGCTCTTTAGTTAACAAACAAGTGATCTTTGCGCTCCGAGCGCTTGCTCGGACGAGCCACGCTAATTACAGATCGCGGCTAATTAGCGGATTCTTCTCGCGGGCGTAGAATCAAGTTTTATTACATCAGAACTTTATTTAATTCCTCAACCTGTTCAGTTTTGCTTCACCGTTCCGCGGAGGTAACACAATTATTATTTAGCATAATAAATTACTGCAAACGACCGAACACTGTACACTAATAACAAAATAATTTGTTGAGAAATTGTACTGTGCGACGTTTTTTCTGGTCGTGCTAATTTCCACAACGACTCAAACAGATTAGCTTTTTAGCGTAAATCTCTCATACATATTCTATTTCATTAGGTATTCGCTGAGGAAAAATCTCAGCAGAACATTACTTTGTTCGTGCTGAAATTTAGTTTTGATTATGCCAAGGTTATGGTTTAGGATAAGTATAATAATGAGCAAGTTTTTCTTGTTAATGTCAATAGGATTCGAATTAAACAGAGCACTTGTCCAAGTGAATTGATGATGCTGTAAGAAAAATATGTAGTAAAAATTTTAAAAAGCCAATATCTCTATGACTTTCAACTAGTTTCAACATGGCTTTTATGAAGTCCAGGGTAAGTCAAGTTACAAAATAGTAGCACTAAATTGTCGCAAATTGCAACAAAGTGGCCGGGCCGTGCGGCCTCTCGAACTAATTCTCTCGGCGCGATTTAACGCCATTGTTGAAGCTGCCGTCCGCCTGCAATTGACTCTTGTTAACTTCTGCTGCCCTAGTACACAGCCAAAACGCATTCTAATGAAATTTTTGGATGGCTGTTCTCTTTTGTGTTCGTGTAACGTATTCCTTTCTATCCGAATGTATTTCCAAAATGTCCCATCTATTGTGACACTTGTTCCATCTATCACTCCTTTTATTTCATGGTATCCTTGTATCTTGCAAGAAATGCCTTCGCAACTTTTTCGTTATCTATTTATTGTTAAGGCATAATCAACCACTCATTCCTCTGCATTTTTTCTTAAAAATATATTTGCATTTTATATAATCTGTGATCATCATTATACACGTTATCTGAGCATATTTGCTAAGATTTTTTCAACCTTCTCATTTATACCTAATTAAATCATGGGAACAGAAATGTTAAAGAACCTTGCATGTTAAATTAGTAGTACACACATACCTAAAATTACGCCCGTTTCCTAATGGACTAAGCAGAGACTATTGATTTCCACTTCCTACGGTTCTGATACACCTCTTTTGCTTCTTCTATGTTCCTCACCACCTTATCATGCAAGCTCGTCGATTTAGGTTGGTTTTGACATTTCCTTTTTTGAGAACGTCTGCAATTTGATTGCGGTACGTTCGTCGTGCTCGGCCTGCCCCGACTTTTCCGTCAGGATTCGCCTCATATACTAGATTTTTCAATCGCCATTCATCCGTCTTTTGTACATGAAACCATCATATGAACATACCTTTCTCAATCCTCGTCATTACGTCTTTCACTCCACAACGTTCCTTTATCACGCTGTTCTGGTTCTCAAAGTTCTCATCTTTACTTCATTGCCTATATTTACTTGTTTTATGTTTGCAGTACCTGAAACTAGGACTCTTCTCTTCGTTCCTCGAATCTTGTCTAAAATAACTGGAATTGTAAATAATTAGTTTAACCAAGTTCTTGCAAAGACTTAATGTTGCTTAATTTTGATTATATGTTTTTTGAAGTTTGATTCACATTTTAGTGGTACTTTTTATGTACGAAAATGTATGATTTATTATTCCTATTGCCAACCAGTACTACTTCAAAAAAAATTTTTTAATTCTATTAAAAGGTGATAAACAGTCAAATCTAGTCCACACTTGCATTTGTTTCTGTCAGATTTCGTTATTAAATGGATATGAGTCATGTTTGTGTGTCCAATACGTAATCTGGTGATAACTACTTGATCTTTCCTGCAAGTAAATGATACAGGTGTTTTATATAATATTGAGTTCCTGATACTAAATAATATTGTTGTGTTTTCTGTTTTCCAATAAACATCCCACTGTAATTTAATTTTGTGTTTAGTGTGTTTTTGTAGTTCAGTCGTGGTTGATTTAATTGTTTTGCATATATCATTTTCATTAATTGCCTTTTTTGCTTCACTATCTGCTTTTTCGTTACCAGCTATCCCTTGATGGCTTGGAATCCATATAATTTCAAATTTATAATTATTGTTTAGAAGGTTTATCATTTTTTGTTTGAGTTCTATAATAAGGGAATTTATATTTAAAGGATTTTGTAATGCTGTCAAACATGATTTTGAATCAGAATAAATTACATATTTCACTGAATTAGGTTCATTGTGTATTAATTCCAAAGCTTTAAGGATAGCTGTTGCTTCACAACTAAAAATCGAATAGAAGTCCCAAAGTCTATATCGGTAGCAGTTAGCACCAGACACTACTGAGCATCCTGTCTTTCTATCCATTACCGATCCGTCAGTGTAAAAAACCTTACAGTTAATATGTTTACTATTAATTTCAAGAAATAATTTTTTTATATGTACAAACAGTATATTTGTTAAAAGGAAGGAAAACAGATAGTAACACTCATTTCCGACGTATTTATAATAACAGACAAAGGCATTAACAATTACCTGTACCAGGAAGTCATAAACAATAGGCGTTATTTTACTGAGATTATGGCAATAGTGGAGGGTCGAAATCGGCGCGAGTAAATTCTGCGTTGTCGTTAATAATGAAGGTCACATTATATCTGTCGAGAGTGGTGCTAAGGGCTACCTCCCTTTTGTTCAGGACACTCGAGCCGCTTTATTTGGCCACTCGTCTCTCTGTTTATGATTTGGGTCGTCGAGATGCGACAGTTTTACTGAAGTTCTGTTAAATATATAATTAATTTTATGACTGCTTCTGAACTGTCCCTTTGATATCGGTATTGCATTTTAGTTATTTGGGCTTGGTGTTAATTAATTTTAACCACCCACCCAGGGTTTGAAAACTATTTTGTTGAGATTTGTTGAATGTCCCAACACTAAAAAAGATTATTTTTAATATATTCCTATAATGCATTTACGCATGAAAAGATGTGCACTCAAACATGTCTTACGGTGACGTCACCTCGGGGCTAAGTTAGGCTAGGGTTGAGTTAAGTCGTGGTCCAATTATTACCGCAAAAAAAGTTAAGTTTTTTTTAATGATCTATATTATTTTATCTTTCGTGTGACGTATGTCCCGCGGCCGAATTAATTCGGCTGAATCAATAAAAAGATAGCCTAATTATTTTGATATACCTACCGAGTATCTTTTCTATATTTACAATTATAAATAAGTTCTCCTACATATTGTTGTACAGTTTCTGAATCTAATAGGTAATTTATTCGTATCACGTCGTATGCCATTTAATTACATGGGTCCGTAAGAAATGTCCAGGATCTTCGTCTAGGGAGTGTTTCCGATGCCGGCGGCCTGAAAACAAGCGTGTTTCAAGTAAATTATACTCCAGCGCCGCGCCGCGCCGCCCGCGCTACTGGGAATTGGAAATAAGTTTGTAAGAACCGGTCCAA
Organism: Xylocampa areola; assembly: GCA_935421205.1. Classification (NCBI taxonomy): domain Eukaryota; kingdom Metazoa; phylum Arthropoda; class Insecta; order Lepidoptera; family Noctuidae; genus Xylocampa; species Xylocampa areola. Next base: position 17,832,862 of record OW285216.1, on the reverse strand, counting down.
ATATTAGGTACTTACTTAGTTTTACATACAGCGAATATATTTCTGCAACTGCCTCCTTGGTCTAGTGGGCCCAAGCGCGACTGCTGAGCAGGAGGTCTCGATTCCCGGGTCGGGCAGTGTTATTGAGTTTTTCTATTAGCAAATTATCAGTAGCAGCCCGGAGTTTGGAATTGTGCCCAGTTGATGGCAATAGGCTCGCCACCTATTACATGGGACTTAATAACAGCATTGGTGAAATGTGGGTGTACAATTGTGTACATCTCTGCCTATCCCTTCAGGGAATACAGGCGTGATATGTTATGTTATGAATATATTTTCAAGTACATAAGGTTACAATTACTTTTCTTATATTATTTTCGAGTTCTCCTCATTTGTAAATGCCTTATGTTTAACTTATCATTCGATAGGTAGTAAAATGTGACGTCAACAAACTATATATACGGACGCCGGTAACAGCTGTCTTGCTTATCGTGTATAAAGTATCAAAAATAAAAACCAGTGATTAATATAAAAACTTTACTTATAAAATTCTTGGTACAAATACAATACATGACATCTATTGTAGTACAGTGACAGTGTTCTAAAATAACAACATAAACTTAAATTTAAACAAAGTCGAAAACAAGTGCAGTGTTCTACCCGTTACTTTTAACAATAATTAACACAATCTATAAATTTATCGCAATCAGTGTTGAAAGTACAAAAGTGCTATAAAATTGACTAATAATATAATACATACATTATTATCGCTCGTGAATAAGCTCACCATAACTTTTTGACATTAATAACAACAACTGTTGGTGTTTACTAACCAGCAACGCCATCTGTGACCTCTTGGCGGTACCGCGCTTGAGTACTGTATCAGCTGGTCATAACGGTACTACGATAATATTGTGCCTACTGCATCAAGTATTAAAATTTAATAACAATTATGGCCAAATGTGGAGGCTGTGGGAAATTTATGTCTACGGCAGCTGAGTACATTCGTTGCTCTAAGTGCCCGGGAGTTTATCATCGTATCTGTGTCGCCCTTGAGACCGCATCTAAGGTGTCCCCTAGCTGGATGTGCCCGGGCTGTAAGGTAAAGATCCCCCGGTCGGACAACTCGGCAACTCCTGTTAAAGGCCCGTCTGAAGGGGATATCGAGACCCACACTAATCAGACCGCACAAACCAAACCATCAGACGCCGCGCCTAACATCATACCGGCGGCTCTCGACATCGCACACGAGATACGCAGCTTCCGTGAAGAGTTGAGTGCGATGCGAACAGAATTGCGTGAGTTTCGACAAGAGATGTCAGACGTTAGAGACGATGTCAGCTCGTGCAGGGAACGTGTGAACGTGATGGAGAACAAGTTGTCCGACCTCGAGAAACGTTTTCAAGAAAGGGAACCATCGTCTCAAAACAATCTTGAAGAGACCATCGCAGAATTGCAAATTCAATTGAATGAACGCGACCAAGACACGCTCCTTAATGACGTCATCATAACGGGTATACCCGAGACAAAAGATGAAAGCCCGATACATCTCCTCAAGCTTATATCCACTAAACTGGGGGTTACTATCGACGACCGGGAAATAGTGAACGCGGAGCGTGTGGGAACAGTGAGACGTAATTTTACCCTATCTGGCAGTTTTGATGCAGCAGAGATGTCGAAACCGCGCGCTTTCGCCGTACGACTGGCGCGCCGCGTTGCCCGCGATCAACTAATGCGTGCGGCGCGCGTGCGACGTGGCCTCACTACTGCGGACCTCGAGCTAAAGGGGCAGCCGACACGTTTCTATCTAAACGAGCGACTGACACCTACTAACGGGAAGTTGTTTTTTAAGGCACGCGAGGCTGGGCAACTACACAAATATAAATATGTTTGGACGAGGATGGTACTCCTGCTCAACGCATTCGCTGTGATGCAGATCTAGTACGGATTTTTGGAAAACCATCTATTTGATTACAAGTTGCATTTGTTGCGTGGTTTTTCTTGTCTGTTATGTTAATTTTGTATTTATTTCTTGGATATTGGTCAAATTCCACATTGTCCTGCCTATAGGGTATGCTATTTCAGGAGGTGACCTTTGCAGTGACACAAGTTTGATGAAATGTATTCCCTTAAATAACTTATCAAGTTCCTACATATTACCGAATATTTATTTATTATATACTACTTTTCTGTATACATTTATAATATTGCACATAAATTATATAAATAATGTCTTATTATTAGTACTATTGTACGCGGTTGAACATTTCCATTTTGCAGTTAAGTTTCATTTACGCACCAGTAGGCGTTACTACACAATAAAAATATTAAATAATGGAAATAACACGCAATTATGATGTCTACAAAGTATCTTAAAATTGGATTTTTGAACGCCGGTTCACTAGGTACTAACCATGATGAGTTTGTCGTTGCTATGGAGCGTCATGATGTAAGTATCATGGCAATCAATGAGACTTGGCTCAAAGCTGGCGAAGAGGGCCGCGCGCCCACCGTACCCGGGTACCGTCTGCGACACGTACCGCGCCCGCTGAGCGTGCGAGGTGGCAGAGGTGGCGGCGTTGGATTTTATGTTAAGCGTGGAATTAACGTGCGTAGTCACTCACACCCCGTTGACCCTCGTCACGAATCGGTCGAGCAGATGTGGTTGGTTTTGACCGTAAATGGTACAAAAATAGCAGTAGGCACAGCATATAGGCCACCATGGTTAGATGTTGACATATTTTTGGATGCCATAACCAGCTCGATAAACTCGTTATCGTCATGTCATAAAACCATTCTGCTAGGAGACTTTAATATTAACTGTTATCAGAAAGATCCTAAAAGGAACAAATTAGACATATTTCTTAATAGTGTCAATTTAATTCAAATGGTACCATCGGCAACCCATTTTACAGCTACTAGTGAGACACTTATAGACCTAGTATGTACCGATGCGAAAATCAGTGACCTTGTGGTAGACCCAATAGCTGCTCTGGGAGCGCACGCATTTATTTCTACAGTCTTTTATTTCAAAAAAGAAAAAGTGCTGCCTAGGATATTCACTCGCAGAAACCTCGCTAACATCCCTACAGATCAGTTTAACAAAGATTTAAACTTAATAAATTGGTTCGAGTCCACCTCTTCTCGTGACGTCAACATAATGATCGAGCATCTAACCCAAAATATAACAACACTTTTTGATAAATACTCTCCTTGTAAAAATAGCATTTTAAAAGATAGATCATATCCGTGGATAACTGATAACATAAAATTAATGATGTGCCTGCGTAATCAGGCCCATGCACAATTTAAGAAAACTAAATCAGAAAGTAAAAAGGCCTATTACACCGATCTGAAGAGCCTAGTTAACAAATCGCTTTATTTCGAAAAGGTGGCCTTTTTCAAACAAAATATAAACAATAAAATAAAAAATCCTGATGTATTATGGAAAAATCTAAAGGCTACATTACTAACTCCTAAAAATGAATCGGAACTTCCCTTACATCTTAGTGACCCGAACAAAATCAATGCTCATTTTTTAAATGTCCCGGGCAGTAAATCGATACCGTTGTCATACCTCACATACTATGAATTTAATAAATTTAGTGACAATGTATTTTCCATCAAAACTATTGATGAATCAGATATTAGCAAGATAATAACTGAAATAAAATCAAATGCCGAAGGTTTTGACCACATCACCCTAAGCATGTTTCTTCTTACTATACCTCAAACTTTAAATATCTTTACTTATATAATTAATAATTCTATCCTAACATCAACTTTTCCTGATCTATGGAAAATAGCCATTGTACGCCCGATCCCGAAAAAAAATAACCCAACTGATTTAAATGATCTGAGACCAATAAGTATTTTGTAAGGTCGTTAATGCTCAACTATCTAAGTACCTAGAAAATAACGATATCTTGCCAGACACACAGTCAGGTTTTAGAAAGGGTCGTAGTACTGCAACCGCTCTATTGGATGTCACGGACAACATATTGTCGGCGCAAGATCATGGCTTATGTACTCTATTAGTATTATTGGACTTTTCTAGGGCGTTCGATGCAATAAATTTAACACTTTTACTTTCAAAGATGGCATATTATGGTTTTGATACACCTACACTGAAATGGTTCAATAGCTACCTCACTAACCGTTCCCAGTTTGTTCAAATCCGTGATATAAATGGATCATATAACTTTTCTAACTTGGCCCCCGTGACCAAGGGCGTACCACAGGGATCAATATTAGGCCCAACTCTTTTCATTTTATACAGCGCTGATATTGTTAATGTTATAAAAAATTGTAAATATCACATCTACGCTGATGATTTACAATTATATATCTCTTTTAAACCTAGTGAATATGAAATCGCAGTAAAAGCTTTAAACGATGATCTAGCAAGGATTGTTAATTGGTCTAATGTAAACGCGCTCCTCTTGAACCCAGTTAAGACTAAATACATGCTGTTTGGATCAAAAGGTCAGCTGGATAAAATCACACCAAACTGTATAGACGTGTCTGTGATGGGGCAATGTATTGAGCGTGTAAGGGAAGCGCGAAATCTAGGTTTGATTATGGACCAAAGCCTTAATTTTGAGACACACGTCTCAAACTGTGTTAAAAACTGTTTTTACCGCCTCAAGGTTTTGTATAAAATGCGACCATATTTAAGCGAAGACTTACGTATACAGCTTGTTGAAAGTCTGGTTTTGTCGAAGTTAAATTATGCAGATACCGTTATAGGCCCTAGACTCTTAGCTCGCACTGAACGACTGATACAAAGAGTACAAAATGCCTGTGCACGTTTTTGCTTTAAAGTACCGCCAAGAAATCACATAACACCATTTTTGAACAAACACAGTATTTTAAAAATGAAATCACGTCGTAAACTTCACTTAGCCTCTCTCCTTTTCGGTATTATAAAGTATAAGAGTCCGTCGTACCTGTACTCCAAGCTCTCTTGGGTAAATAGTCACCGCCAACGGGAGGGTAGACGGTGTGCTCAGCAGCTAGCTATACCGCAACACAATACTGCAGCGTTTCGAGGAAGTTTCCGATATGCGGCGTCAAAATGCTGGAACAATATTCCTCCACCGATAAGGGATCTGCGAAATAAATTAACATTTAAAATTAGACTTAAAAATTTCATAATTATGTCTCAAATTGATTATAATAATATTAATATTGACAAATCTTTTATCTAATTATTTTCATTTTATCCATATTTTATTTGTAATCTGATATCTTTAGATATATTTATTAATTGAAATAAAGTTAATTCGACGGCGCATAAAAAAAAAAAAATAATAATAATAATAATATATATATAGCAAATAGGAAACTCACCAGCCTACATAATATGAAGATTATGATGTTTGTGTCGAGCGTTATTAAAAGCACCAGCAATATTATATCTACTAGACTTCGCTTTAATTATTTAATTATATTTAAACAATATCATGAGAGACACATGTTTCCGGGACCGTGTTCTAATCAAAAGAGAAGAAAATGATCCTTCATGCCTTCTGACAAAAAGTTTCGCCCCACCACCGCATTTTATCATAAAATTAACGGACTAGATGGTGATTGGCTGGTTGCGAAAGTCGCCTTCATAATAATATTATTTTATTCTTGTTACACCCTCTACTTTATATATCTACTTATATTTATTTAAAACGATTTTTTTATTTTTGTATTCATTCATTTAATAAATATTTTATAAATTCTTCATTAAACTTCTACCTCCGTCCGTGTGTCACTGCAGGGGTGCCAACTGAAAATCAGCGCTGGATCTCCACGTCCAGCATATGCTGAGTTGGCGGCCCTTTCGGCACTGGCATATTTGACAGTTTTTATATATTTCTATGTTAATTTTAAAATCTGAAATGTTTTGTTATAGTTATTATTATTATTATTTGTTACCATGCCTTTTTTCGATATATTTTTTTTTGCTGTCACTGTGTCCAGTGTGGAATAAATACTTTCTTTCTTCTTCTTCTTTCTTTCATATACTGTCAAAAAGTCTAAAAAATGGTTGCTGTTTTGGTCGTAAAACAGCAACCATTTTTTAGACTTTTTGTTTTTAATACATGATATTTTTTGGTGTTGAGTATAGTGTTTTGTTAAGAGAGCTTATGGTTTCAAAGTATTTTTTTTGTTATGTTATCCCTTTGTAAATTTAATTTATGACCGAGACTAATTTCACAAGAAGACACTATCTGTAAGCTAGATATGCTGTCCTAGTAACTGAATGTAACTAAACACCTGTGTTCCCAGAAGGGGTAGTCAGATATGCATGCACACTCACATTTCACCAATTTCGTTCTTAGTATCATGTTGTTGCGAGCGTATTGCCATATATCGGGCAGAATTCCAAACTCCGGACTGCTAAAAAACCTAATAACCCGGGAATCGAATTTCAGGAACCCACGCTCTGTAGAAGTTTAAGAAAGAATTCTGCTAATATTATAAAAAGACCTCCATTATTTTAAATTTCTAAGTACTGACGCTAAATCATCTTTCCATTGAAATGTGACCTTCTATTTCGAGAAACTTCCGAACTCTGACCGTTGGATCTATAAGTCCTCATTTCGGTATTAAAGGGGGTATCCCCTTTAATACCGAAGATGGGGCACAAACTTTGTCCAAGTTGTCTTAAAAATTACAAGTGTCCCACCTGGCGGCTTGACTTCTCTGTTTAATTATAATAAAAGTTATTAAGACTGGCTTTACAAGAGTTTTGTACCAGTTAGCGTAATTGTCAGTCCTTATAACGTAATTTGACTTATAAAATGATGTTGATTGAACGACAAGATGGATGACTCGGTTATTAGGTGAACTATGAACGTTGATACGGATAATATTAATAACCAGTTATAAAAAACCAACGATATAACATGAAAAAGATCTTACGTCATAAAAGTTCGTAAATTTAAAATATTTGACAAAACAATTTAAAATCGAAGATAAATCTTTGAAAAGCATTAACGCATGCTTAGCGAACTCTAAATTTATTATATTAAATGGAACAAGAATACGGTCGCGAACAGGATTCGAACCTGTTCCTCCCGGATAAATACTCCAGGCGCTCTGACCACTAAGCTATCTCGACCTCTGCTCACCACCACGAATTCTTCATCCATATTTTATTAATTTATAATCGTTTATTTTTACACAAGTTTTATAGAAGTTATGTAAGTTAAACAACTCGTTACGGCACCGTAACGGTAATGTAAAGTGAAAAGAAAGAAATAACTTGCATTGTGAACCTAAAAGCGGTGCAGTAGGAACCACCTTACGAGGACATATGTTGAAAATAAATAAATATATACAACTTAGTATTCTCACGTTTAGTAATGATTTCAAGTCAACATTTCAGGGATTTTCATGTTTCTTTGATGAATATTTCAAGTGAGAGCAAGTTTAATATAATATTTACATATGTTGAATGCCTTATTGTAGTATTCGTTGAATGCTATCCTCGCGGGTCTGGAACTTTTCGAATAATAGTGTAATAATATAGTACTTTTGCAGTTACTCAAAAGTCAGAGTGGGTAATCATTTAATTGCTACTATTCCAAGGCTTTCTGTGGTTCTGGTAACGTGTGAGGTTGATTGAAGTTGTTAAGCTTTTTGTAATCATAATGATATTGTAGAAACGGACTTCACAGGGCTCTATTATAAGATTTAATATTCTTCTCGATATTTTGTAAATAACCCCACTTGTGTATCTTCTACTTTATCTGTATTATTAAGATACCCATAATAGTAAACCGTCTTCAGCGTAGTAATATCTTAGGTTTTCGCGATCACTACACATTATAATAAAACAAGTTTTAACCGGATTAATCGCGTGTATTATTAGTTGTTGTTTTCCTGACGTTTAGAACACTGCGTACGTTGTCGCATCATACGAAAAATCAAGATACCGTGCGATTACTGCGTGCATCGGAACACCTTTTAGTTAATAATTCTATAACATTGTAAAATGGTATCTCTTAATTTAAAACGACTGTGTCCTCTGAGTTTGTTTCGGTATTTCTTCTGAGTGATAGTCTTCGGAAATGCCGTCGCGATTTAGTTTTAAAATGTATCAGAGACAAAAATAATTTTATAAATTTTATTAATTAAATGTACAGTAGACTGAAATAATTTTAAATGAACTGTTAAGACGCCTGACACCTTAGTAGATAATCCTGCGGCCACGAACTCGGCAAAATGTTCGAAACGTGAAGAAAAACAAAAAACTAATAATACACGCGATTAATCCAGTTAAAAGTTGTTTTATTGTAACGTCTTTAGTATTTTCATAAAATCTGATTTAAAAAAAATGTGGCACTATAAAATGAATTCTTCTTCTGACTAGTGAGTCTTCCAAATGTAAACATAATAATATTACAAAAGCGAAAGTTTCGGAGTATGGATGGATGTAAATTGGCAAACAGATTGTTTATAACCTGTATTAACACTTAAGATTTTTATCCCGGCTGAACCCAATTCTGAAGTCTACGCATTCAAAGCCGCGGGCAGAAGTTAGTGTGATTATATCTGTGCATAATAATTGCTGGCTCCTTACTATCTAGTCTTACTTGAGTAATCCTAAGCAGATTGCTATCACGTTGTTGTAACAACCATATCAGACCATTATCCCTTTCAGGGTCCTCACAATCACCAGGGACTCATAACGGAACAACGCGTTTAATCATAAGAAATATAGGAAGTTTAGCAACACCTTGTACATGGACCGGATCCTGTACTTTAATAATGAGTTAGCAAACTTCCAATCCTTTAGAGTTATGATCCCTTGGTAGGAGCTGAAATTCTGGCAATATATTCCCAAAGTAAATAAAAAAGTTTCTTTTTTACGTGCGTCCGAAGTCGGACACCAGATGTGCAAACATCATGAAATAGCTCTGGCGCTTAGACGTTAAGTGTGCCCTATTCATCTTATCAGCAGTTTCCCCGGCAAAAACTACAAAACCCATTCTCAGCTTTATCCACAATGACGTAAATTAGGTAATGCCGGTACTTTTGCCTGTTATTTTCTTATACATATTAATCGGAAACACGAAGCTAATTCGAACTAATGTTTGTTTCGCGTTCATTATTGTTGTTCCACGTAGTTGTAATGTTCTGTGAATATTAATTTTCTTGAAACGCTTACAGATGAAATGATTGCCACGCTCTAATAAAATACAAGCTAGAGAGACTCAAATTATCTATTGATAAATGGTTGTTGAGAAGTTGTGGCTTGTCTATTGTATATTACGAAGTTTATTCGAGTGCTCCTTTAGTTTATTCGAGTGTTAAGAGAAAATCAATCTCTAAAGATAAAAAATAACCGAATTTCCCGCGACCTCCTTTAGAGCTTTTAGTGTGACTTCCCAATACAATTCGACAATGATAAACTGAATGGGTCTGCCTTGAAGAGCTCTTATGTGACTCCTTTCAATAGGGAGTCTCTTTTTATTACGAGAAATAAATAAAAACCACGAAAAAAGCAATTTAGTTCTAAACAAGCTTTGGTATCCATGCATTTATATTTTCGGAGTAGGGATGTTTCAGAAACAACACAAACCTATTCAATAAGGCAAGTGACATATTACACCCTAGAAATACTAAAAAACCGAATAGACTTGTTCTCTCAGCGAGGACAAAAACTACCATGTTCTCAAAAAATTGTTACTCAGTGTGCATTAAGGTATATAATGCAATACCAAATAAAATAAAAGAACTACCTCTCAAAAGTTATAGAACGGAACTGTTCAAATGGTTACATGATAGGATATAACTACATATTAAAAACCATAGTCCTCCGCCGCGTCTGTCTGTCTGTTCGCGATAAACTCAAAAACTACTGCACCGATTTTCATGTTGTTTTCACCAATGGATAGAATGGTCATCGAGGAAGGTTTTAGTATTATATAATTTGTCAAGTTTTTGTATACATTAGATAAAATATAATGATATTTGTTGGAGTTGTCGGAAGAAAACAAGACGTCTGGGAGCTTTCAACGAAAACGCTGCCTAAACCCTTTGACATATACTTAACAAAATGATGTATGGTGGAATAGTGTATCTTATATAGGTCTACAGAAAAGTCCGCGATTGCATATATCTTTCTCTTATGGATAACATACTATATCCGTTTTAATACTTTAATAAATGGGTAATTATAAAGCGGTTATTGGAAAGCGGGAACGGGATCAAAATTTCATGATTACTTTTGGTCGCGATAACCGACATCTACGCGGGCGAAGCCGCGGGCATCAGCTAGTTTTATTATATAAATGAATTATATTATTATTATATATCGACACATTTGGATTGACAATTGGTTTTCTTAACATGTATGACATTTTATGATACATTAAACTTATTTAATATATAGTTTTGGACATTAATATATTATAATAAATTAAATTGGCATTCTGGTTTGTTAGTGAATTGAAATAATTTTATTGTTTTCAGTATTCACATCACATTAAGTTTCTGTGTCTTACACGCCTAGCTGGCAGAGGTTTGTGATACTTACAAACATTTAGAATAAGAACTTATATAGTATATACCATACTCTTGCAAATAAAAAAAAACATTCATTCATTCATATGACCGTTGGACTGGAAGTCGCAGGTTCAGAACATAATAATTGAAACACATGAAAATTCTGAAATTAAGTTTTTTTTTTCCAAAAATGGTACTAGGGTTGGCCACAAACCGCCCGATATTAAGCGACGGTGTGGCCGACGATGGAGCACGTAGATCGAGAAGAAATCTATTCACTCTAAGTAGAGTGGCTAGTTTCGGGGAGAACGCCAGTTGGGGAGTTGATGCAACTGCCCAGACCCGTCTCCCACAACGGTTGCACCGGACTACATCCTGAAACAAGACTAGGGCGCTTCACGGCATGGCTTCGTCTGGTGGGTGGTGACCAGCCGCGGCCGAAGCCTCCCACCAGATTTGTGTTGCCTGTTTTGCGCCACCCAGGGGCCACGTGTAGAGATTTCATTTTAACGGTGCACTCCTACGGACGTGGGCAACTCAGCCCACAAAATAACATTAAACCTAGTTTTCTAATTTTCGTGATTAGCAACCTAATACCAGAGCTTAAACCATTCGTAGGTCTTTGATATGGTTTTACCAAGAAATCTTTTATGTGGGCTGTACACACCATCGAGAACATCTCTCAGCATCGCCTTACGATGTTATTTGTCAAGCAAGCGATAACTAATTTATAATTGGATATGTCTTCGTAAATTCAGTGGTGTGTGCCTTGGGTTCAAACCTGCGACCTTCGACTTGTCTTCAACTTACCAGTTCAGTGGTCATATGTATAACTAGACTATCACTGTTTACCACTGCATAGGTCGGTAAAACAGGTGATACATAAATACCTACACCATTATTTAATACAAGAAGTATTGAATATCAAATAGCTTCATGAGTTTTCCTTGATACAGTAAGTAGGGTAGGTCGCCTATAAACATACACTTTAAAGTAAATTAGTTTTCAGTCTCCGTACGTGGACGACACTCGCACGGAATACATAATGCAATATTCTTATTCATGAGAGATATTTATCGGGCCGGCTCGGGTGTTTTCCTGCTACGATCCGGGACCGTTCCGACACGGTGCCGTGACGTCCACGCGACGATTGCCAACTAACATCTGAATTGATTAAAACGTATTGAAAAAGAATTCGGTTTGATTAGATCTTGGAACTGGTGGAGTGTTTTTGGATTTAGAAGGAATTGTATACACTAAGGACATGTTGGGTATGTGTATCGGCTACACATTAGTATCAGAATCTGCCTAGCTTTTTCCCAATTTAATTGGGGTCGGCTTCCATTCAGGGTTGGTATTCAGCTGCATTCAAACCGAATGCAGCTGAATACCAATATTTTACATGGAGCGACTGCTTATTTGACCTCCACAGCCCAGTGGGCTTACTCTTGAAAATAATTCCGCTCCATTGACATTGGAAATATATCAGTTCGTACTTTTAAATGCCAAAATGTCTAAAAATAATTTATAGGTTCGAGATAATATGAAGACAACATGCTTTAAAATTGAGGGAATTGTAATGTAGGTAAATTTATTTTAAAATTATGCGTTGTTTTAAGGCGTCTATTTATATTGAAATTGGATTGGAATTGGTATTAGTTTCAAGAGTAACCCCACAGTTCCTGGGTAACATGATATCTCGTGGTATGACTGGTTGTCAGACTTTCAGGCCCCTGACTACCCGTAACGGCTGTCATAGGTCTTAACTAAGGCTCTGTATGAAATGCAGCGTAGCTTAACCTCGATCGATCGATCGCTATGTACAGCTGTTAGGTACTCAGCCACGAGCCCCCTTTACCCCAGCTACATATACTATATTAATTTAAAATATAATAAAATATTATTTTATCGACCAAGGGATGCCTAGGCGAGGGAAGCAATCGTGCCGAGACGTTGTAATGATCACAAATTCACAATTCCCGCGTCTCATATTGCGTTTTTCAACACACTTGCGAGGAAAAATAATCCATTATTATCACAAGACCTTGTACATCTTTGTTCACAAATAAATATTGATTTGATTTGATTTGAAAATTATTAATACTTACATAAACCTTCTTGTTATTAAAATGGCGAATTTCTTTCTATGCGCTCGCAAAGTGAATGTAATGAATACCTTACGGAAGTTACGGGAAAATATTAATTTAATTATACTTATAATAAAGAGGTGCGTCTTTTTTATTCGTGCGTCGTGTCTAGTGTCTATGCGGGCGTAGATGGAAGGACTGACGAAATTGCCAACAGCCTAATATTAAAAAGCTATTTAAAGACCAAAATAATGTTGATTAGGTGACAAATAAAATATTATGAATTGAAATGTTTATTTATCATATTTTATCTAACACAGTATATTATATCACAAAAACCTTAAATCTCAGCAACAAGGCTTTCGACATCAAACCTCTGCTGAAATTACTAGCTAGCTACTACTACTTAGCTACTTTACAGGCAAGTATGTTGAAAAAAAAAATATGTTTTTATTTCAGACATATTAAAAACATCCATTATTCCATGAATAGTAAATATGATAGAATACTTACAGATGTACCGTAGGTATGTAAAGGTACCTACTCAACACGCTCAACTTGGCTGTCAGTTGACATGTTGGTTGAAAGCGTTTCGCCTAATAGCCCGTGATCCTGTTTATCTACGTAATGGCGCCCCTACATGCATTTTTACTTTGTGTGTCGTACAGGGAATTTATTATTTATTTCCGTTGTATGGAGCGGTGAAACTTGTATTTTTTGGGAAGCATTTATTACATGTTTGTAATATAAGTTTCTTTAACTGATATTAAGTATGTAACGGACTGTAGCAACTTAATATTATGTTAATATTAACTGAATGTAACTTTAACTTAAAATTAGCACCCGTGCATACATAGGTCGCTTAAATATTTTGCTTTATGTATTTTTGTAACAAAAGAAAAAAGATGTTGCAGTTTCGAAGTAACATGAATTTTCTGTTTAATATTAAATTTTGAATGCCTCATCGTCATATTACGTCATGCTTTCTGTACTGCAGTACCAGGCGCCAATAAGCTGCGAGGCGGTGTGTTACTAATAGGGCGGAGCTGGAGCTGTTTTTTGTCCATATAGCATGGGGATTATGGAAATTGAAGGTTGTATAGTAAGTAAGTAATGTAATTGGAGACACCTGTTTACCAAAAAATACCACCGATGAATAATATTTTTTATCTTATAATTCACTCGTAAACAAATGCTGATGATTATTATATTCAGAAAAAAATAAACCTATTTATACGCTCTTGGTGTAAAAATAACTTTGTTTCTTAAAATATAATATTAACCACGGAATTTGATACTTATACCATAACTGACATCAAATTCGTTTAATAAACGAGGGAACTCATTGACCTGAAGTGGTAACGGGCACAGTTGAAGGGTTACCGGGTGTCCTTCACCTCCATCACCCCCGACGACGTTGAATAAATTGTTATCGGTACTTGTTTTTATGTCTTTAATTAATTTCCCGAATACGCGAACTTGTCAGCCTAATTGGGCCGCAGGAACACCTTTTAGTTAATAATTCTATAACATTGTAAAATGGTATCTCTTAATTTAAAACGACTGTGTCCTCTGAGTTTGTTTCGGTATTTCTTCTGAGTGATAGTCTTAGGAAATGCCGTCGCGATTTAGTTTTAAAATGTATCAGAGACAAAAATAATTTTATAAATTTTATTAATTAAATGTACAGTAGACTGAAATAATTTTAAATGAACTGTTAAGACGCCTGACACCTTAGTAGATAATCCTGCGGCCACGAACTCGGCAAAATGTTCGAAACGTGAAGAAAAACAAAAAACTAATAATACACGCGATTAATCCAGTTAAAAGTTGTTTTATTGTAACGTCTTTAGTATTTTCATAAAATCTGATTTAAAAAAAATGTGGCACTATAAAATGAATTCTTCTTCTGACTAGTGAGTCTTCCAAATGTAAACATAATAATATTACAAAAGCGAAAGTTTCGGAGTATGGATGGATGTAAATTGGCAAACAGATTGTTTATAACCTGTATTAACACTTAAGAATTTTATCCCGGCTGAACCCAATTCTGAAGTCTACGCATTCAAAGCCGCGGGCAGAAGTTAGTGTGATTATATCTGTGCATAATAATTGCTGGCTCCTTACTATCTAGTCTTACTTGAGTAATCCTAAGCGGATTGCTATCACGTTGTTGTAACAACCATATCTGACCATTATCCCTTTCAGGGTCCTCACAATCACCAGGGACTCATAACGGAACAACGCGTTTAATCATAAGACATATAGGAAGTTTAGCAACACCTTGTACATGGACCGGATCCTGTACTTTAATAATGAGTTAGCAAACTTCCAATCCTTTAGAGTTATGATCCCTTGGTAGGAGCTGAAATTCTGGCAATATATACCCAAAGTAAATAAAAAAGTTCTTTTTTACGTGCGTCCGAAGTCGGACACCAGATGTGCAAACATCATGAAATAGCTCTGGCGCTTAGACGTTAAGTGTGCCCTATTCATCTTAACAGCAGTTTCCCCGGCAAAAACTACAAAACACATTCTCAGCTTTATCCACAATGACGTAAATTAGGTAATGCCGGTACTTTTGCCTGTTATTTTCTTATACATATTAATCGGAAACACGAAGCTAATTCGAACTAATGTTTGTTTCGCGTTCATTATTGTTGTTCCACGTAGTTGTAATGTTCTGTGAATATTAATTTTCTTGAAACGCTTACAGATGAAATGATTGCCACGCTCTAATAAAATACAAGCTAGAGAGACTCAAATTATCTATTGATAAATGGTTGTTGAGAAGTTGTGGCTTGTCTATTGTATATTACGAAGTTTATTCGAGTGCTCCTTTAGTTTATTCGAGTGTTAAGAGAAAATCAATCTCTAAAGATAAAAAATAACCGAATTTCCCGCGACCTCCTTTAGAGCTTTTAGTGTGACTTCCCAATACAATTCGACAATGATAAACTGAATGGGCCTGCCTTGAAGAGCTCTTATGTGACTCCTTTCAATAGGGAGTCTCTTTTTATTACGAGAAATAAATAAAAACCACGAAAAAAGCAATTTAGTTCTAAACAAGGTTTGGTATCCATGCATTTATATTTTCGGAGTAGGGATGTTTGTTAGAAACAACACAAACCTATTCAATAAGGCAAGTGACATATTACACCCTAGAAATACTAAAAAACCGAATAGACTTGTTCTCTCAGCGAGGACAAAAACTTCCATGTTCTCAAAAAATTGTTACTCAGTGTGCATTAAGGTATATAATGCAATAACAAATAAAATAAAAGAACTACCTCTCAAAAGTTATAGAATGGAACTGTTCAAATGGTTACATGATAGGATATAACTACATATTAAAAACCATAGTCCTCCGCCGCGTCTGTCTGTCTGTTCGCGATAAACTCAAAAACTACTGCACCGATTTTCATGTTGTTTTCACCAATGGATAGAATGGTCATCGAGGAAGGTTTTAGTATTATATAATTTGTCAAGTTTTTGTATACATTAGATAAAATATAATGATATTTGTTGGAGGTGTCGGAAGAAAACAAGACGTCTGGGAGCTCTCAACGAAAACGCTGCCTAAACCCTTTGACATATACTTAACAAAATGATGTATGGTGGAATTGTGTATCTTATATAGGTCTACAGAAAAGTCCGCGATTGCATATATCTTTCTCTAAAGGATAACATACTATATCCATTTTAATACTTTAATAAATGGGTAATTATAAAGCGGTTATTGGAAAGCGGGAACGGGATCAAAATTTCATGAATACTTTTGGCCCCAATAACCGACATCGACGCGGGCGAAGCCGCGGGCATCAGCTAGTTTTATTATATAAATGAATTATTAACATATCGACACATTTGGATTGACAATTGGTTTTCTTAACATGTATGACATTTTATGATACATTAATATATTATAATTAATTAAATTGGCATTCTGGTTTGTTAGTGAATTGAAATAATTTTATTGTTTTCAGTATCCACATCACATTAAGTTTCTATGTCTTACACGCCTAGCTGGCAGAGGTTTGTGATACTTACAAACATTTAGAATAAGAACTTATATAGTATATACCATACTCTTGCAAATAAAAAAAAACATTCATTCATTCATATGACCGTTGGACTGGAAGTCGCAGGTTCAGAACATAATAATTGAAACATAGGAAAATTCTGAAATTAAGTTTTTTTTTTCCAAAAATGGTACTAGGGTTGGCCACAAACCGCCCGATATTAAGCGACGGTGTGGCCGACGATGGAGCACGTAGATCCAGAAGAAATCTATTCACTCTAAGTAGAGTGGCTAGTTTTGGGGAGAACGCCAGTTGGGGAGTTGATGTAACTGCCCAGACCCGTCTCCCACAACGGTTGCACCGGACTACATCCTGAAACACGACTAGGGCGCTTCACGGCATGGCTTCGTCCGGTGGGTGGTAACTAGCCGCGGCCGAAGCCTCCCACCAGATTTGTGTTGCCTGCTTTGCGCCACCCAGGGGCCACGTGTAGAGATTTCATTTTAATGGTGCACTCCTACGGACGTGGGCAACTCAGCCCACAAAATAACATTAAACCTAGTTTTCTAATTTTCGTTATTAGCAACCTAATACCAGAGCTTAAACCATTCGTAGGTCTTTGATATGGTTTTACCAAGAAATCTTTTATGTGGGCTGTACACACCATCGAGAACATCTCTCAGGATCGCCTTACGATGTTATTTGTCAAGCAAGTGTTATTTAATTTATAATTGGATATGTCTTCGTAAATTCAGTGGTGTGTGCCTTGGGTTCAAACGTGCGACCTTCGACTTGTCTTCAACTTACCAGTTCAGTGGTCATATGTATAACTAGACTATCACTGTTTACCACTGCATAGGTCGGTAAAACAGGTGGTACATAAATACCTACACCATTATTTAATACAAGAAGTATTGAATATCAAATAGCTTCATGAGTTTTCCTTGATACAGTAAGTAGGGTAGGTCGCCTATAAACATACACTTTAAAGTAAATTAGTTTTCAGTCTCCGTACGTGGACGACACTCGCACGGAATACATAATGCAATATTCTTATTCATGAGAGATATTTATCGGGCCGGCTCGGGTGTTTTCCTGCTACGATCCGGGACCGTTCCGACACGGTGCCGTGACGTCCACGCGACGATTGCCAACTAACATCTGAATTGATTAAAACGAATTGAAAAAGAATTCGGTTTGATTAGATCTTGGAACTGGTGGAGTGTTTTTGGATTTAGAAGGAATTGTATACACTAAGGACATGTTGGGTATGTGTATCGGCTACACATTAGTATCAGAATCTGCCTAGCTTTTTCCCAATTTAATTGGGGTCGGCTTCCATTCAAACCGAATGCAGCTGAATACCAATATTTTACATGGAGCGACTGCTTATTTGACCTCCACAGCCCAGTGGGCTTACTCTTGAAAATAATTCCGCTCCATTGACATTGGAAATATATCAGTTCGTACTTTTAAATGCCAAAATGTCTAAAAATAATTTATAGGTTCGAGATGATATGAAGACAACATGCTTTAACATTGAGGCAACTGTAATGTAGGTAAATTTATTTTAAAATTATGCGTTGTTTTAAGGTGTCTATTTAAAGTTACAATATTAAATGGAAAAAGAATACGGTCGCGAACAGGATTCGAACCTGCGCCTCCCGGATAGATACTCCAGGCGCTCTGACCACTAAGCCATCTCGACTTAGTGGTCAGAGCGCCTGGAGTATCTATCTGGGAGGCGCAGGTTCGAATCCTGTTCGCGACCGTATTCTTTTTCCATTTAATATTGTAACTTTAGAGTTCGCTAAGCATGCGTTAACGCTTTTTCAAAGACATATCTTGAAGTGTCTATTTAATATTGAAATTGGATTGGAATTGGTATTGGTTTCAAGAGTAACCCCACAGTTCCTGGGTAACATGATATCTCGTGGTATGACTGGTTGTCAGACTTTCAGGCCCCTGACTACCCGTAACGGCTGTCATAGGTCTTAACTAAGGCTCTGTATGAAATGCAGCGTAGCTTAACCTCGAGCGATCGATCGATATGTACAGCTGTTAGATACTCAGCCACGAGCCCCCTTTACCCCAGCTACACATACTATATTAATTTAAAATATAATAAAATGATATTTTTTCGACCAAGTGATGTCTATGCGGTAGCAATCGTACCGAGACGTTGTAATGATCACAAATTCACAATTCACGCGTCTCATATGGCGTTTTTCAACATACTTGCGAGGAAAAATAATCCATTATTATCGCAAGACCTTGTACATCTTTGTTCACAAATAAATATTGATTTGATTTGATTTGAAAATTATTAATACTTACATAAACCTTCTTGTTATTAAAATGGCGAATTTCTTTCTATGCGCTCGCAAAGTGAATGTAATGAATACCTTACGGAAGTTACGGGAAAATATTAATTTAATTATACTTATAATAAAGAGGTGCGTCTTTTTTATTCGTGCGTCGTGTCTAGTGTCTATGCGGGCGTAGATGGAAGGACTGACGAAATTGCCAACAGCCTAATATTAAAAAGCTATTTAAAGACCAAAATAATGTTAATTAGGTGACAAATAAAATATTATGAATTGAAATGTTTATTTATCATATTTTATCTAACACAGTATATTATATCACAAAAACCTTAAATCTCAGCAACAAGGCTTTCGACATCAAACCTCTGCTGAAATTACTAGCTAGCTACTACTACTTAGCTACTTTACAGGCAAGTATATTGAAAATAAAATTATGTTTTTATTTCAGACATATTAAAAACATCCATTATTCCATGAATAGTAAATATGATAGAATACTTACAGATATACCGTAGGTATGTAAAGGTACCTACTCAACACGCTCAACTTGGCTGTCAGTTGACATGTTGGTTGAAAGCGCTTCGCCTAATAGCCCGTGATCCTGTTTATCTACGTAATGGCGCCCCTACATGCATTTTTACTTTGTGTGTCGTACAGAGAATTTATTATTTATTTCCGTTGTATGGAGCGGTGAAACTTGTATTTTTTGAGAAGCATTTATTACATGTTTGTAATATAAGTTTCTTTAACTGATATTAAGTATGTAACGGACTGTAGCAACTTAATATTATGTTAATATTAACTTAATGTAACTTTAACTTAAAATTAGCACCCGTGCATACATAGGTCGCTTAAATATTTTGCTTTATGTATTTTTGTAACAAAAGAAAAAAGATGTTGCAGTTTCGAAGTAACATGAATTTTCTGTTTAATATTAAATTTTGAATGACTCATCGTCATATTACGTCATGCTTTCTGTACTGCAGTACCAGGCGCCAATAAGCTGCGAGGCGGTGTGTTACTAATAGGGCGGAGCTGGAGCTGTTTTTTGTCCATATAGCATGGGGATTATGGAAATTGAAGGTTGTATAGTAAGTAAGTAATGTAATTGGAGACACCTGTTTACCAAAAAATACCACCGATGAATAATATTTTTTATCTTATAATACACAAATGCTGATGATTTTATATTCAGAAAAAAATAAACCTATTTATACGCTCTTGGTGTAAAAATAACTTTGTTTCTTAAAATATAATATTAACCACGGAATTTGATACATAAACCATAACTGACATCAAAGTCGTTTAATAAACGAGGGAACTCATTGACCTGAAGTGGTAACGAGCACAGTTGAAGGGTTACCGGGTGTCCTTCACCTCCATCACCCCCCGACGACGTTGAATAAATTGTTATCGGTACTTGTTTTTATGTCTTTAATTAATTTCCCGAATACGCGAACTTGTCAGCCTAATTGGGCCGCAGAATTGGGTGGCAATCGACGTATGACGGGTTTGTGTGAAGTATATGAGCGGTCGTAGAGTTTATGGTTAGAATAAATTAAAGCTGGTGATGAAGCTTTACCAGAATGGTCGTAAGAGGTAATTTTATTTATTTGGTTCACCAAAATTGTAACCTGGTATAAGCAAATTAATCAGAAGCAACAAATCAGAAAGTTAAACTAAATTAAAACAATTTAACCTAAATAAAATTAGGTAATACAAAAATAGGTAATACGTATGTAGCCTTTATTCACCCGTCCAGTGAGATAATGCAGGGCTAAGAAACTCAATGTTCGGGGAGATACTTATAAAAACTGGCTTTAAATTTGCCTAAACCAACAAAATGGATGTCTATCCGATCACTGCAACCGTTCACAACCCTGCAAAACCTCGCGTAGGGAGAATTTGCACCCAGAACTGTTCTTTTCAGCGGAGGATACCTAAAGTGCTAAAATCATAACAGGTAATACCGCTATATGTATGTATTTATGTTTTTTACGATCGGGGTCAACAAACTATTATATATGCGACGACACCAACGGCAACGGCTAATTTAATTTCACCTTATGATAAATAATCACTATAATCAGCTTTGTATATTGAACGTTCAGTCTTTTATGAAAAACTTAAGCTATTTTAAATACCTATATGTTTTATACTGCCTCGTTGGTCTAGTGGTCCCAAGCGCGACTGCTGACCATGAGGTCTCGGGTTCGATTCCCGGGTCGGGCAAAGTGTTATTGAGTTTTTCTGTTAGAAAATTTTCAGTAGTAGCCCGGAGTTTGGAATTGTGCCCGGTAGATGGCAATAGGCTCATCACCTATTACATGGGACTTAATAACAGCATTGGTGAAATGTGGGTGTACAACTGTGTACACCTCTGCCTACCCCTTCGGGGAATACAGGCGTGATGCTATGTTATGTTGTTATGTTATGTTTATATGTTTTATAAACGCATGTGTAACTAGTAACTGTTAGTAAAAGTGTTTTTTAACACTATAATACTCAAAGCGTGTTCTCGTCCGGGGAGCGTAGGTGCAAATCCTGTACACGACTGTATATTTCTTTTAGCTTAAATAATATAATAATTTTATTTCAAAATCATAAAAAATCTGTATTATATCATAACTAACTCATCGATTTTATAATGTAATCATTTTAAGCTAAATACAGGGCGTATTATCTTAAAATGGATTTCATTAGAAAATATATATTTGGCGATTGAAAAATATTTTCATATTTTAAACGAAAATTTAAAAGAATCCTTTGAATTTAATCGCTTTGAGGGTTCATAGGAGTCGTTTGTTCACGCACACAACTTATTATAATGCTCGGCAGGCAAATGTTTAACGCGGCCCCGACGCCATCGTTGACATCGGGGATAAATCTGCACCCTACACTCTTATTCAAGCGATTCTCCGCCCCTAACCGCAGGGGGTTACTGCAGCATCCCTTGTTGCGAACTGGCATCCTCAGCGTTCTATGTCAACCTGGTACTTTTATTGCATATTCATGGCCCTTTTAAGTTTTCGCAAACATTTTGTGAGTGGCGTGAAAGATCAAGGGTTCTTTTAATATCTGGGATGGAAGGTTTGTTTATATTTTGTAGTATACGTAAATGACACACGTATGTAAGTACGATGGTATACGTATTTATTTTTGGGGTTAATATCGTGGTGTAAAATTTGCTGTGATCTACGAAAACTCCATTTAAGCGACATTTACATCATAGGTATGATTGGCGTTGAGACTTGCGACTATCCTAATGATTTGTGAGCCCAATTTATGTATGATAGACTAAATCATTATATCTTAGTAGATTATAATATTAGAAAGTGACTTGAAATTAATATGAATTGAAGAGGATTATTGATTAAATAAAAATTACTTACCCAGATTACGTCCGAAAGTGTCTTAAATAGATAAAATAATCTGAAATTTAGCATCGCCAAAAAAACCCATGAAACAGACAATACTTTGGTAGCTATCAGTCTTCTTTATACAATCAAAAAGAAGGTATACAATTTCTATAATACAACATCTACCTATATAAAAAAGAAAAAAGTAAGAAACCTCCTTCGAACTCCTGCGCGCCTAGTGACCATGTGAATCGGTAATGCTTTAGGATAATCCCCAGGGAACTTGTTCTCCCATAGAGAAAAATTTGCCGGGATACAATATACCTTTCGTTCTCTGCTAACCTAGTATAAGTGATCACCAATTTAACCCTTTAAAGCCTTCAGGCACATGTTTTGAATTGCTCGTTGTATAATAATTTAGCTTTAATTTCGAAAACCTTTGTTTTTATTTATTTTGGCTAACATAGCAATTTACAAAATAGCCCTTCCATTGTATTTTTCTATGAATTCTAAATAACAACATCTAATCTCTGTACCAGGATACCATGAGTTAACAGAAAATTGAAATAAACCCATGCGCTTAGAAAGGTGTATAAAAAGGGGTCTTTGAAAAGTATCCGCCCCAAACTCCATCCTTTTCATTCCATTGGTAGGGTAATGGTGAATTATTACCTTCGATTTTTTGTCTATATTAAGGCATTAATATATGCTCATACAACATAGATATATGTGAAAGATACAATCAAATAAATATTTAATAAAACATTTATTTCTTTAACTGGTTTTACTACTAACGTTATTTTGTTTGAAACCCTTTTTTCTTACAAAACTTTTCTTTGGAAATCCCAGAAGAAGCCGAAAATGGTTCAATCCGCTGGAGGCCGGTTAAAAGCGGAATTTCCGGTAATTGAGACTCGTTCACCGAAAACGGTTCTCTAAATCTGGCATTGTTCAGGATTCTGAAATAATAATACACTGGCAATTCTTTTGAGGCTTTCTTTTAGCCTAGGGCAAGGCTAAGTAAAATACACAACGCATAAATCATCATATGTGTGGAGACATATTATTTGTTTATGTGCCCGTTTACCGACGGATGTAGAAAGGTTTTCGTCCCATTTGGATCGTTACAGTTTATTGTTACCTAGTCCAAAGTGATAAGTTTATGGTCACGTGTTGGCTATGTTGTGGAATCAAACAATCTTAGAATCTCCCTCCCTATCTATCTGCTGGAGTTGAAAGTTTGAACGACCTTTTTTACCTCCATAACCCAGTTATCTTATCTCTCGGTAAGCGTGGTTACAAACCTGTAACGGCTTCATTGGGACCAAAGGTTTCTCATCGAGGATTCATCTCTACGAGGTACGGAAGGGCCTTCATATGAAATGATAGTCAACCATCCACAGATCTACCGCGTCAAGTGCAGCTTAACTAAAACTATACTTATATATAAATAGATAAAAAACTCAACTGGAAAGCACACATTGAGAACATTTGCAAAAAAGTAAGTCAATCATCGTACGCACTGTATAAACACGCACCAACAGTGAATACAGATACTCTAATAATTGCCTACCACGGTTTGGTGGCGTCTGTACTACGATATGGCATTATTTTCTGGGGGAACTCGGTAGACAAAGAGTTTGCTTTTAAGATACAAAAGCGATGTATCCGTGGTATGTTTGGTCTACAAGTCACAGATAGCTGCAAACCGCTCTTTATAGAACATAATATCCTAACATTACCATCTTTGTATATTTTAGAAATTTGTCTTTTTGTCAAAAAGAATTCGCAATTGTTTCCTCTTCAGTCAAGTATATCTCAACGTAATAGACGTAATAATAATAGACTATGTTTGCACAACGCCAAAACTACCCTCATGTGGAGAAGTTAATTCTGTATGGCTCCTAAAATTTATAATAAAGTACCAGATGCATACAAAATATTAAATATTAACCTATTTAAAAAGAATCTTAAAAAAACTTTTATGTAAAAGAGCTTACTATAAGGTAGATGATTTCTTGAAAGATAATATTTAAAATTAAAATGGTAACTCTATTCCACATATTTTGCAATTTGTTTAGAATAAGTATCCGAATGTAGATTTTAAGTTTAAATAAATGTATATTTGTACGCCTGATATGGCAAAACATATTGAAACTGTAAATAATATTGTACCACCTTATATAACATGTTTTTAACAAATAAATTTATCTTATCTTATCTTTAAAATTTCTTCAAATCATTAAATATATTATTGTGTATCTTATCAAAAACTTGTTTCTTTATAAAGTAAAACAGAACCAACATTGGGTAAACTGTTAAAACTTTTCTTCGTGTTAGCTGTTGCCTCCCTCATCAGCAGACACAATAGATTTTTATTGTTATGAAGTACGTATTTGTACGTGGCTGAGCCAGAGGGACATATATTCTTATTCACTTTTTAAGTTCTAAAGTTTGAAAAAGGCAATGACCTATAAATCAAATCAAATCATTTATTCGCATCGAATGTAGGTAATATACAATAATGTTCTTATAAAATATAGTGCGCCGGGTACATTCTGCCTGAGTACCGGCATGCAAAATTTAACAAATAATGTCAGTATCAATAAAGATTATTAAGCACAAAAAGTAGATTTCAAATAATGTCAATAATATTAAATTGCTGGAATGTCATACACAGGATCATAATAGAAAAATAAAACAAATAAGATAATCACATTACGAACAACAAAATTTCTGCATCAAAAAAAAAAAAAGGGTAAAATAATGAAATAAAAAATTCGATGTAAAAACTATAGTTCTGTTGAAATGTCACACATTCAAAAAATCACTTATTGAAATATTTTATTGTTAATAACACTTCTGTATCAAAAACGACTTAAGTTTATTTTTAAATTGTTGGAGAGTGTAATTTTTTAAACTGTCTGGTAATTTGTTAAATATGATTGGACCCATGCAGAGTACACTCTTCCTCAGCAGTGCTGTTTTATAACTACCGGTATAAAAAAGGTTTTTTTATTGGCTTCTCACAGGACCTTTTTTGGCATCCGAGAACTTAGCAAATAGTGCTTTATTTAATTTTCCAAAAAATGCCATTTCTAAAATATACAACGACGGAAAAGTTAGAATTTTCAAAGATTTAAACAAAGGTTCACAGCTATCTCTAGGTTTGATACTACACATAGCTCTAACACAACGTTTCTAAATATGTTATCTCTTAGGCTGCAATTACCCCAAAAAAATATTTCAAACCTCAAGACCGATCTTAGGTATAAGCTATAGCATATTGTCAATATATATAATAGACAATGTATTTTATTTTTATTAAGTTTATATTTTTCTTAAGATTAATTTTTAATGTGCTTTCGTATGAAAAAAAAAAAAAACATTTTATTTGTATCCTTTTTTTTCTAAAAATGTACCTAAAGTTTTGTAACTTGTACCGTGGCCGAAACCGTACGTAAGCACCGTACTATTTATCATGGCGACGTTCTGCGTGAGATTTTACGGCCACTTTGTCTTGCGTAACTAATGCCAGTGTGTACACGCCTTTTTGAGCTCTCGTTTCTATCCTACACTTAGCTTATTTGACAGGTTTTACGAGGATTACGTTTATCTCTTACTTGCTATGTCCGCTCCTATCTACGCGAAGTACTTCGCGAAGTACGTACGTCATCCAAAACTTCTATCACAGTAAATATCCGTATATATATATAGTTAAAATTCGGTTTACAAAAGCCGAGGTTACGCAGTTAATGCACTTGAAAACTATACTTGTAATATTTTTTATATTACATAGAGCAGTCTGACATGATGCGAAAATGTATTAATTTACATAATAACTCAGTCCATTGCAAAGCTGGTTAAAGTATTAAATTATACTGATATGTAGTGCTAATACACGTATCAACTCCTAATTGCAACATCGCTTTTTGGACTCGAGCTCACTTAAAAATCACTGCTAATACACCTACTGAAGCTCTCTCTCCTATTTAAAAATAAATAGAAAACGAAACGCGCATAGAAGTCGTCTGCAGCAATACGTGATGTCATCGCATTTTAATACCTCCGGAGTATTTCCCACCGGGCGCGCAACGGTTGCGTGAGACGTCCACTCCACGTAATTACACCGTAGCGAATGTTAATGTGAGTGTAGGAGTTACCTTACCGAGAGCCTTTATGTACTGGCTTTCTACCCGGCTGCCCATCGCACGGAATCTCCCACGAATATTTAGCCACATGTCAACTCATGTGAGCAAGGGTTAACTGTTTTAACATTTCACAAACTAACCGCTTAGAAACTTTATTTTTCGCAGCTTTGAATAACATTGTTACTCTTTTGTTGTGTGCTAAGTTAATATTTACTTTAGCTTTTGTATCTTGCTTATTATCCTTTTCGCTTAAGCATTAATATACCATTTAATTTTAGATTGCGGACTCGACGAACCTTTATTTTGAAATTAAATTAAAACGCTATATCATACGATTACGCAACACGGTTAAGCGTACATCTCTAAGTCGGTCTTAGAACTGTTAAATCCAACAGCAAAGCGGATTGTATAACGGGGCTTACGAGAACCTTCCGAACGTACCCTCGTCGAGCCTACCTGCCTCACACGCTATACCATGACAATTTCAACAGATACTAATGAAATAACAAGCGACGAGTGCCAACGTTATTATTAGACGACATAACTGGATCTGTCCGGATATAGGGTTTCCGGCAATAATAACCGGCGGGCAAGCAATCAAATTACCGGCCATGCCGCCGTGCGACCGCCTACCGGCAATAATCACGTTTATAAGTGACAGTCGCCGCCTGTTATACCGGACTATGCGATTACACCTCCTGCCTGGATCGCACACTTTTTATCGACGTCATAATTTTTAACGTCAGCACTTTGGGGTTAAGTGGTACGTTTTCCCGTTTTGAAAAGTTGAGAGTTTTGTCGGATGATTACGTAGAGCGGGTTTATGTTGTGCTATTCTGCTGGATTTCAGACTTTTATTGCCATGCGCTATGTTCAAAAGGCTTTGTCATTTGAAGCCTGCATTTAATGTAGTTGCTTTTGTCAACACTTATTTTATATTTTTATTAGAACCCACCAGTGTATTTTTTCTTAAAGACCCCTCTAAATATGTGGTACTGACGGACCAAGACCGTGATTGACCAAATGCATGCATAGCCCCGGCATGAAAGCCATGAAGCCGTGTAGGCTTCATGGCTGTCATGCCGGGGCTAAAGAATAAATTCATTTAAATTATGGTTGTATTGACAAAAAAATACAGAGCGAATTTTTGAAATGGACGTGGATGGCCGAAAACTATAAGGAATAGCGAAAACTACTCAAAGGAGACTCGGGCCCGATTTTGATGAGAACTAAATCTGCATTATTGGATTTTTGAAAAATAAATATTTCTAGTCAAGAATCGAAACCGTACATTTTGGAAAAAAAAACATACACTGTATTTTACACCATCCGATAGTGTCGCTAAGAGGGATCAAATTCTGGGAAGTAATTATATACGGAAAACTTAAGGAAAATGTAGAATTTTCATAAAACTGATTAATAACTTCATGTAATTAATGAATTAATTGAATGAGGTAAGGTAGTCTTAACAATAGCTACACTTTTTTGTAGAGCTCTCATATAATTTTATAATATTAATTATATTTATTTTACGTTAGTTATGAACTAAAGGTGGATATCTTTCTTTGGTGCACTCACTTTTCTATTAAATTCTCTTCTGTTTGTCACTTCACCTGCACCTGAAAATTAGGTAACTATGCAACAGGTAAGTACGTTTTGCATTACATATTTTATTTATCAACTTACGTACACGTTCTATGACACTGATCGATGTATATCACAATAATATTATTTCTATCTAATTCTAAAGCCCTCTAAACATAAACACTGAACACCATGAAATGGGTCGGGGCAGAACTGCAGTTTCTCATTATATCTACTATCTCGTTCTATTGTCAGCTGTCTCTTTCTACATGGCGTAGAATGATGGTGTTTCGTCTCACACTCTACCGTAACTATAAAAACAATTAACAATGGTATTTTACCCCTATGGTGTTGCGGTACTAGGCGATCATAAAAATAGAGAAGTTCCATTAAACATGGGGTTGCTACTAATAAGTCTTCTAAGCGTGCTATTGCATAGTTAGCAAACAGAACATTATTGTGGTGTTTTTACTTCTTTAGTCCACTTTAGGTTAGCGCAATGTTGACATTGCGTTTTTGATTACATGAACATATCGGTTTTAGCAGGAATATGATTAAAAAGCTTATTTTCCCTGTGAATAATGATAGTTCTGATTGCAAATGTTTTTTTTTTTATAACACATTGCTGCTTTTACACTAACAAATTCAGCTCAAGTATATTAAAACAATAAATTTAATTAAATAAATAAATGATTTAAAAAAGAATAACAATTACTGAAATTAATATTCACGCACTCGAATTAAATAGGAGTTCATAAATACTTAGGAAGTGATTGTTGAACCCTTGGACCTTATAAGATAAAATTGCTGATGACATTGCTGATTTCAACCCTTTTTAATAGTTTTAAACGAAAGCACTTTCATAACAATATTGTTACAAATGTATATCAGTTATTTTTATTATTAATTATGATGTCTGATAATCCTGCAAATTAAATAAATGGTTTGGCAACACAATTCTATTACGATTCCTAGTACTCCATGGTAATGCTTTATTAGCTTTTGTGAAAAGTTCTAGAAGTTCTTTGACAAATTTAGCACATCCTAAAATATACATACAAAACAAAGGCAAAATCTTATATTTTTTAAACAATGACTTACAGGTCTCCCAAGGGGGTATCCCAGCAATAGCACGGATACACTTATTCAGTTGATAGCCCCAAAGAATAAGAACATAACCCAGAACGGAAGCTACGTAACCATAATATGACGTTAGTACGGTTTCTAGTGCTGAAGTTTAACTTAGTTTATGAAGTCTTAGTCTTTGATTCTTAATTTACCCATATGTTGTCCGAAATTATGATCAATGTTTTTTTATTCCAAACCAGCAGCAGCGCCGTCAGCTTTAAATATCTAAAAAAGAAATCTAAATAAATTAAAAAACCTATTCGCGGATAAAGACAGTAAAAGAAAAAATCCTATAAACTATTGAAAGAAAATTATATTTGATTAAAAATGAAGTTTTTCCTTTATTTCCAGAAGTTCATATTACATGCTGTGTTTTAGTATTCCAAAATCAACTGGTTCGATGTCTGCCTGGGAATTCTTCAAAAATTGAATGATGCAGTTTTAGTTTTCATCAAAATCGGGCCCTAGACTTCTTTGAGTATTTTTCACTATTCCTTATAGTTTCGGATTTGGCCATAACAACCCCATTTCAAAAAGTCACCCTATATATGTGTGTTTTTTATTAATTTTATGTATTTCTAATGCATATTATTTAAAAATATTAGCTTTCTGGGGCCTTATATAATCTTTAACTGTCTGTCGGGACTGGTCAGCTCCTAACTGCTTTGGAAATAATTTTAAAAGGCTATATAAGTTATTGTTTCTAGCGATTTCCTTTGTTATTTTGCTCATTAACCTGCATTATTCTCACATTACCTTATTTATTGTTAAACCAATTTATTTTAAAAGAGTGTCTATGGAGTTTCTTGGCGGCTCTTCTCCATTAGATCAACGCCTTGGAACCATGCACCTAATTTTGATTTTTAATAAGTGTCTGTAATAGTTATAGACTATTTGAAATAAAAATATTTGAATTTTGAATTGCCTGGAAAATCATTTCTAAGTCACATTTTTTACGCGCTACAAATGATTTTTCAAAATTAATCTATCTGCGGCCCAACATTTGCAATTAATTATAAAAAATTATACATTTGCAACCAAAACTATCATTATTCAGAGGTAAAATAAGCTTTAGTAATTGTATAATCATATTCCTGCTAAAACAGATATGTCAATGTAATCAAAAACACAATGTCAACATAGCGCTAACCTAACGTGGATTAAAGAATTAAAATCACCACAATGTTCTGTTTGCTAACTATGCAATAGATCACTTAGAAGACTTATTAGTAACAACCCCATGTTTAATAGAAAGAACATCTCTATTTTTATGATCGCCTAGTACCGCAACACCGTAGGGGTAAAATACCATTGTTAACTGTTTTTATAGTTACGGTTGGGTGTGTGGCGAAGACACACCCTGTGTGACGAAACACCATCATTCCACGCCATGTAGAAAGAGATAACTGACGATAGAACGAGATAGTAGATATAATGAAAAGCTGCAGTTCTGCCCCGCCCACTTCACGGTGTTCCGTGTTTATGTTTAGAGGGCTTTAGAATTAGATAGAAATAAAATTATTGTGATATACATTGATCAGTGTCATAGAACGTGTACCTAAGTTGATAAAAAAAATATGTAATGCAAGATATTATCAAAACGAACCGGTTAGTTACCTATTTTTCATGTTCTTTGCTGACGCCATTGTAAAGAACACAAAGGGCCTGGGTACTAGGCTCGCAGAAGCTATACAGAAATTGACCGATCGCGCAAATTGAATGTCCGTCGAACACGACGGGGGACAACACCCCATTGTCCCGGCAGCTTTTCAAGATACAGCCAATATTTCACTCGGTCACATAATGTTCTATCAATAGAAAAAATGGGGAAAACCAAAAGACACGTACAATGTCCATTCACAACCACTCAGCCGTGCTCTGCCATAGGTCAAGTAGAAGTAATTTTATTACTTAGTAAGTTAGTACGTATTACTTAAAAGTTTTACCTTCTTATTCAGGTAGGTACGTGATGTCGTCTTTACGGTATTGTTATCAACAGAGTAAAGGTAACTTTTTACCAGTATTCCTTTTGTAGTAACTGATGAGGTCATATAATGGGACTGAAATGTAAATGCTATTGTAACTTCTATCCCAATTTATTTATTTGTATCTGATGATTTGTTAATTGTACTTAGGTTCGGCTCGAAAAATTTGGACCTACCCGACTGGGTTAGTAGTATATTACCGACTCGGTATTGTCATGTATCATGAGATGAGTGACAAATAAGAAGCAGTGAATGTCGAAGTTCTTTTATTCGTTCACTAAGTGTAATGTTTATTCACTGCTTCATTTTTAAGCAAGGCTGCTCAAGAAATAGTGTTCCCAGTCTTGGGCTGAGAAAATTTATTGGGTTTTTCTTTAAGGAAAATCAAGTAGTTCACTCAGTATCTAAAAGAATCTCGAGCCCTGAAGTCACGCTTAAAATCAAACAGATGACCAATTAAGATGGAAAACGTTTGAAATCATCTTTTATTTGTCAAGATTTCTTTTCTTCGGTTTAAAAAAGCACTATCCATGCCTCGGAGAACACGTTACGCCGTCGGTCCCAGTTGTCAAATTAAGATCCATGACAGCCGTTACGGGTAGTCAGAGGCCTGAAAGTCTGACAACCAGTCATACCACGAGATATTGTGTTACCCAGTAGCTGGGTTGTGGGGGTCAGATAGGCAGTCGCTCCATGTAAAATACTGGTATTAAGCTTCATCCGGTTTGACTTGAAGCCAACTCCAATACAATTGGAAAAAGGCTAGGCAGATTGATTGATTGATTGGTTTGTTTAAAAAAGCACTAAAGGTAAAGTCATGGTTGTCTTTTGCGATCTAGACCAAAAACGAAATAAGCTAGTATAGGGTAAAGGTGGCTTTCCACAGGTGGAAAGCCACCTTTACCCTATGCGTGGAAATCAAATCAAATCAAATCAAAATTTCTTTATTCAAATTAGGCTAAAAATTAGCGCTTTTTGAACGTCAAACATTAAGACAGCCCCCAATAAAGCCCACCCTTCACCGCTTCCTAGTGTTTTAGCTGGAAAGAAGAAGCGGCGCAACAAACTTCCCAGCAACACGTCTGTCTGTATCAAAATTATTCATAGATTCTATACAAATCTAAAATTGAATTTATATAAAATAATTATATCTAGTGAGATAAAATATCTTGGGCACAGTTAGCTAGCACGAGCCTATGTAATATGCATGCCAATGCATGAAAATATTAAATGAATCGAGAAACACTGTAAAATTACCGAAAGCGTCCAATCTAAAACTATTTCGTATGAAGGTCGTACCCACTTACACATGCCAAGAAATAGAAACTGCACATTAACTAGGAATGGTGAGCGAAAAGGACCACTGGGATTCCTTTTTTTTATCTAGCTTCGTAAAGTGCAGCTCTGATGGAAAAGGCTCAGCAGAGCGAGGTCTTTGTAGTAACAATGTGAGCGAGAGATGTGTGTGAAGAATGTGCGCGAGGCAAGTAAATGTGCTTCCTTTCCTCGCACAGATTTGGTAAAAGAGTATGTTTTACAGCTGCGATACACATCTTCCGACGTTTCGGTTAGACATCACAACTTTGGTGGAAAGGGTCACACGGTCTCATAGCTTCGCTGCGATTCTTCGCACTGCGCAGGTTTCTCGCATAACTTTAGTGGGAAGCCAATCTAAACACGCAACAAATTGTTCAAATTAAACTTAGCAGAGGACGAAGTGTAACGTGGCAAATGCTCTTACATCTGATAACCTGTTTGTTATTCTTTAGCTTCTAACCGGGCACCACAAAACCAACAATTTTATAAATTATTATAATCATGCGAACGTTGTAATAATATGTGTTATAATTCTTTATTCTTAATGTAAATTTTTGTTCGCAGCTCGTGGGCGGCGAGTTCGACATGGAGTTGAATTTCGTGATACAGGACGCGCAGAATATTCAACACATGTTAGAACTCCTAGATCACTGCCCACCCAGCTTACAGGTAAATATCGAATTTAATAAGTATACTTAAACCCCTACAAGTATTAGGACAGCAGACGCAAACGCATAACTATATTCTCAGTAAAAAGGACAACATTCTTACAAGATAAAACGTGCGAGGGGAATAGGACATCAAATGCATTTTTTGCATAACTTTTTGTTAAAGGGATCTCTCGAACTCAAAACGATCCTTCCTTTGCGTTCCTTTTTTTGTTAGAATTCCTTGAGAGATACCTCCTTTAAACACATATTGTCCTGGTATGGATGAAGATCAGTTTAACCCCATACTTGTTTTCCATGCTATTAATACCAATAGCTGTTTTATTTTTTCCTCTAAGCTATGTATGATTATGTAGTTTTTATTATAACACACAAGAAAAATAAACCAAGACCAACGAAAGAGTTAAAAATATTATTAGACAAGTTTAATCTGCAAAATAATTTATTCGCGTCTTATTGGAGGTAAGATAGAAGATAGCAACGAGGCAAAGGGAGCACAATCCGTAAGTCAGCGTCCCCTCAGCGCATCTTAACGGGGTTCAATCACCTTGCGGGCTATGCGATCCTGGTAGTACGGACGATATTATTGAAAGGGGTTTAGTTAACCGACCGTTCCACAGTTTAAGAAGTTCCTGGAGCGTTTTGTAACTGTGTCACATTTACTAATTTTAGTTACCTTAGTGCGTTTTTGTTACCTAAAAAGCAACATTTACTAGATGTATGGACTTCGAACTTGCAACAGACCTCGGGTTTAAATTACGCTTGAGTAAAATGTTTGACTATCGTCAATACTTACTTAAAATAGTTACTAAAAAGTCGTTAAGTAGGTAGGTACTTTAACAGTAGATATTTATCCCTAATCCCTTTTCTTTTCAAATTAACAGGTAATTTTTTATGTTGTGTTTATAATATTTATTACTCTCCATTCTCCAATACTTATTTCGAACAAATATTTTTAGTTGAAGTTATTATTTTAGTTAAAGTAAGGAGGATTTAAAACGTCTCCGACCCCGGATGAATACTCTAAAAATGTATAACTTAGTACGCAGCGCTTTCGTGAACCATTTAAAAATATATCTCTAAATATTTTAGTTGCTGTACATATACTGATTTGCTGACGAGGCATTGAATGATTCGATTAACTGATGAGGAAACAAGAGGGCTTACTCTTGAAAATAATTCCGGTCGATTGATATTGGAAATATGACAGTTCGTTCTTTTAAATGCCAAAAAATCAAAAAAATAACTATATGTCGGAGAATGGTATGAAGAATAGGATCAGAGGTCTCTAGTCTGTCAGGATTTCTAGGTAATTGTCAATAAAACCAACATTAAGGCTCTCCGCCACTGAGAACACATTTACTTTGGGTTAGTGACTAGTAGTGAGTCACTTCATATTAAAATATAGGTATTCAAATATCAAGAAATCATGATATGAATTAACATAATATGAAGACCACATGCTTTAAAATTGAGGCAACTGTAATGTAGGTAAATTTATTTTAAAATTATGCGTTTTTTTTAGGTGTGTATTTAATATTGGAATTGGATTGAAAGTGGTATTAGTTTCAAGAGTAACCCCACTGATTTATGGAAACCTTGTCAAGGTTATAATTATACCACGCCTTTCGTTGCCATACAGTGAAAGTTGCTTTCATTAGCTAAAACATATCCACAATTTTGCCTATTATCGGCATGTTTCCGTAGTGTAGTGGTTATCACGTGTGCTTCACACGCACAAGGCCCCCGGTTCGATCCCGGGCGGAAACAGTTGTTCATTTTTTTATTGTTTTTATTTCACAGCTGTTGCTGTTTTATTACTTTTTTGTATATGAGCTTTGATATGTAGTCCGACAGTTACAATATTAAATAAGTTCAATTTTCAAGATAAATCTTTGAAAAGTTAAAAGTTCAATTTTGTCAGATATAATGATGAAACTAAGCCAAACAAACGTACAAAGGCTATTTTATAGTAACACTAGTTGGCCGACGCAACTGATATCATGTATTGGAATCGCATAAATATGGATCAGCGCCGAGTGTAGTGTTCCAAACCCTGTTTATGCAACATGACCGTTTGGTACCTTACCTACCTATATTACTTATTGTATAGCCGATTGATGAGAGCATACTATGAGCGAATAATAATTGATAAACTATGTGTACGTAGTACTTGGTACATTTTAGAATTAAAAGTTTCGACATATTGCAATATATATATATATTAAATAACGATCAAGAACAAATATTAAATAAAAATTAAAATATCAGATTTATGTCAAGACTTTTAAGATAGTCTAGAGATAATAAAACAGTCAATGAGTTACTTGACAAGAATGGGAGACCGTTTGGTTAGCCAAAGATCTAGTACTGTCACTGTCCATTTAAGAGCGTCTTAAATTTTTGTTCTTTTTCCATTAATTATTATAACTTTAGAATTCGCTAAGCATGCCTTAATGCTTTTCAAAGATTTATCTTTAACATTAGAATTTCTTACCCTTGAAATAAATTTGACGTGTAACATGTTCTGTGCAAATAAACTGTCAAAAATGAAAATTTCTCGGATGGATGGACGTCAGATTACGTTGATAGAATTTGTCATAAATAATATAGCAAAAGTTACTAAGAGCCTGATGGTGATAATAAATGAAGAGATGTCAAATTAAAGTTTAGGCATGGCGACCGAAATATTCCATACAATTTTATAGTTAGCAATTTTTTTATTAGAGACGCCACCTAAAATTGTGCTTACTAAAAATGTTCAGAGATTTTAGTTTCACGTGCCTAATTTCGAATTGACATCTCATAATTGGTCCCGTCTCGCTCATTTAATAACTATTGGTAAAAGACAGCAAATTTAGTTTAGGTGGAGAACATCAAAATTGACGCTACCATTAATGTTGTTAGTGATTTTTTTTACGCTTCTGCATCCCAAGAGTACCAAACAGAACCCTTTTCGCTACGAGTATAGATAATATACTGAAGTCTCCTTTTTTTTGTGTCATGTAAAATAACACAATATCTTTCTTTTTGATACTTGTGTAAAGACACTGTTGCATGGTTGCTTGCGCCGTGACAACAACTCATTAAATCACCATAGTCCTACTTCGTTATTTTAACAGCTAACTTAATTAAATAATATACTGATTCTGGCCATTGCGACTCTGTTTCGAAGCGTTTATAATCTTATACCTAATGGCTATGGCGCTTAGCTCCTCTTAATCCTGTTCTTCTTGTATAAACTGGTCGTTACCGGATCTTTTTTGTGGTTCATTGTAGTTGACCTGACCACTACCAGTATTATCAACCATTCTCTGTGAGCTAAATGTTATGGTTTTACTGGGATTCAATCCGCTTAATAATATGGTGATACTATAATCGAAGTCAGGACCTCTTGATTGCCATTTCTCCACCTCTTTGTTGAGCTTTTCCCGATTTTGCAGAGTTCAAACGAAAGTTGTAACTAAACATTGCAAAAATCGTTTGACATTCACAAAGGCAATGGTTTATAGTCCCGGAAAATAAATATAAAATCGTTCATGTATTTTATTTAGTTTTGCTTTTATATTACTTCTAATACGTTCGAAAAGAAAAAAAAAAGGAAAACTTAGAAATCTGATATTTTATGATAGTTAGATTTGTCTAGTAGGTAGTACACACTCTAGTCTTTGTCTAGTAGGTAGTATACACTCTAGTCTTTGTCTAGTAGGTAGTATACACTCTATTTATTTACTTTTAGTATATTCATAGAATATCCTAATTGATTATTTGTGACCACCCTTACACCTGCAGGTTCGATTCCTACAGTTTCTTTTTTTTTTGGATTACGTGTATGTTAGTTTTGAAGAAATTCCCAGTATACTAATATAATACTAATACCCTAAAATGTTCACAGCTCTCCGGTTAATTTGAGTTTGCATGACTTTGAAATTGAATGATGAGGTTTAAAAAAAATACTAAAGAATTTTATACAAAGGGCGTTGTGTGCAATGAATGAGTAATGTAATGGGCACGAATTTCTTTATATTATTTGTCGAATTCAATTTAGCAACTCAATTGGACGCACTCAATCTAACTAGATTGTTCTCGAAACTTGTTTTTGATTAGTTAGCTCTACATGATTAGATTTAAATTCTTTTTTCGGTCGAAATGCTTCACTTTATTATTATTTTATTATTTGCTCGTTTATCTACAAACAGGTATCAAATTAGCGGGCGTTCATTTGGAAATTGATTAGAAATTGCCGATCTGTTGATCTCATGCTGTTATGGGTTAATTAAAAGTAAACTTGTGCTGTAATGTAAGTGAAATTAAACATTGCCATTCATTATAAATCCAATTCCTTATTCCCGTTGTGTCTATATAATAAATAGCGCTTCTAAATTATACAATAATCATCTTTGCGTTCACAATCCGTGAAACTGTTATTATTAATATTAAAATTTTCCGCACCTGTGCACTCTCAACCAGGGTGTCAGGATAACAGAGGAGTATGTTTTACAACGCACAGTCTAATTAAGTGATACATCACGTGTAAGCGTCCCCCACACTACCAGGATCTCAGGCACGACTGCCACTCACGCGGTGATGGACGACGCGCCGCGCCTGAGTGGCGGGAATCCGTCGAGTCATCTTATGAGAACTTTTTCTTTGGGGACCTGCGGACCTGTCAGACGATGGTTTTTAGGCTTCACACTTGTGCTCGACAACGATTTTATTAGCCTTGTTATTGGATTTTTTGCGACAGTCATGTTTGGGAAATTAATAGCTTTTAGCTCGGGTAATTATAGTGTTAAACTATCCATATATTTGTTGGTATTCGGCTATTTATCATTGTGTTAATTCTTAAAGCAGCAAAGTCTAAAAACAGGAAAAATAAACATTACTTGCATCTGCTTTTGCTCAGCATTATTCCTGTCACTGTCACACAACTGTCAAACTACAAGTGCAAGATAGAGACGGGAACATAGCCTACCCTAAATCTTAATGTTTATTTCTTAGTTAGCGAAAGATCTTTCAGTACCCGGCAATCATAAGAGGGAGGCGTCGTTGCGTGTTGCAAGTTTCATCTGATAATGAAGGGGGGGGGGGCTACGGATATGATTACATACATCACACATTCAGCCGTCTTGTGGAATTGTATGAAGTTTGTCGTACCGCACTAAGTGAGTGAAAACTTTGTTCGTCGGTCGCGACGTGTAGGTTCGTTACAATGCGAAGTACCGAATTATGTTTTAAGGGGAATTTTGTTTTCCTTTAGAAATGTTGGTGTCAAACACAAATGGTTTATTAATTTAGAACAATATTTTACGTACTTGAAAAGTTGTGATTTGCGTGTATGTTAGTAATGGAATGTTTTTAGACCGATTTAGTTTTCTGAACACTTAATTTAAAATTATAAAGATTCTGTTGGATTGAATAGATGCGGGCGTTACTTTGCGGAAGTCCATTACAATGGATGCAAATAAATACTATATCTAGCTACTTCCACAATATTGAGGGTAGTCATGCATTACCTGTGCACCGCCCGCCCACCCGCAACTATATGCACATACGCAAGCGGTGAAAATTCCAACTAACACCAACTACTCTACACGTAATTCGCCCCTCCACGGGGCATCATCAGAAGAGGAGCTGTTAGACCGTGCAGTGTCCGCCACCGAGTGACACTCGGCGTATGTGCATATATTTGCGGGCGGGCGGGCGGTGCACAGGTAATGTATGAGTATCCTCAATATTGTGGAAGTAGCTAGATATTGAATTTATTTGCACCGATTCAATTGGAGTTTTTTTGCACAATTATTATTTAGTTATTTACACTAACTTTTCTTAAAATTTAGTTATTTAATTCTCAGACCTAGAAAATCTTGGTCTGAAAAAAGTTATGAAAAAGTGAATTCTTAAACACGTTTTTTTTTAAATAGGATTTCCCTTAATTTTGCTTAATCACCGCCGAAGTCAAAATAATGAAGTGACTGGCTCAAAAAATTGTTAAACAAAAATACCTGCTCCCGCTTCGTCGTGAATTGCGGGAATTCCTCATGAACTTGTAATTTAGCTGAGATTGTTCTGCTAACGGTAGAAGAATGTAATATAATTACAACCGGTCTCGTTAGAGCTACGAGGGGCTTTTGTATTGCAAGTACACTACGCCTTCTGATGCCCCAGTACCCCAGCGTTGGGTATTGTTTTGTTCCTTCATGAAGAGGGCATAGCCGCGCTATGAACAATGCGGAATAAGCACGTGGACATAAATAATAATGATGAACAGTACTAATTAATGTATTCAGAATGTTTATTCACTTCTTTATTATTGTTGTAGAGTTTAATATTTAATAACTTGAAAAATTTCCAAAATAAATGAATCGAATTAATAATCGCTTAAACAGCTCGAAAGGCTCCAAAGTCGTCGTATAACTGGATTCTACTTATATACTGTTATACCAATATTTTTTAAACGCATTATTGCATACGAAACGAACCCTAATACAAAAATATATTATGTTGGTCCACGCATTTCTTCGAAACTATTAATCGGACTGTGCAAGTTTTACCAAAATCTAGTCATTTTCAAGATTGGACTTAAACCTGTTAGTGATAGACTGGCTTATTGATTCGAGCTACGGATCCAGTATTAAAAGAAAAACATCTCAAAATCATGGTCAAATACTACTTGGTACATGTAAAAAATCTCTATATATTTACAACCTATTTAAATTTGATTGCTTGTTACAAACATATATTCCAGTTTTCACATAAAACTGAAAATTACTAGATAAAAAACTAGGTACGAAAACATTTTTTTTTTTCAGATCTGTGGCATCAAAACCATCAAAAAAACTTCATCCAAAACAACCTCACAAAAATGTTGGCCCCTTATTTGTTTCGTACCTACTTTTGATTTCGTTTCGTGTAGCTATATAGATTTAAAAAAATAAAAAATTCTATTTTGAGTTAAATTCTTTTTGAAGTCGATGAATTATTTTTTAGTTACTTTTTAAATTATTACGCATTGTTTTTTTAGAAATTGATTTGACATTAGAATTAGATTGGGATTTAAAATTTCAAGAGAACCCGACAGCGAGTGAGCACTGCCACCGCACTCATGTTGCTCTGATACATCTGGGAATAAAATTATGCCTGTGTGAATTCGTGGACTCTAAGGAATGTTGTAAACCCCTTATGCGTTCATGCTCTCCTAGTACCGGTGGGAATAAAACTAACTCTTTGACAGTTCGTGAGAAATTAGGTTTGAATCTGAATTCTATTATCTTTCTATATAAAACACAAAAATTGTTTCTACCTTTATAGACTTTGAAACTATTCAACCGATGTGCCCCAAATCGGTTTCATTAGAAGGAAATAATGCGAAGATGGTTTTACACTACTAAAAATATGAAAAAAAAAACGCGTATCTGCTAGTTACCTTTAATAACGAATAATTTAATATATTTTCATCAAAAGGTTGTTTAATATTTGCGGTTGCATAGGAAAACAAAAGCTGAATGATGAAATGAATAATTTAAACATTAATAGTTCACTGGAATAACAAAGGTCAGGCTAATGTTTTGCTGCTTCCCCAGCCGTGCAACTCAACATCCCCGTTACATTAGCGTAAATTAGAGCAAATTAAGCCGCGCGCACATAGTGTTGTGTAAAATTAAAATTACTAGCACTGCAGCACTACAGCACCGCGAAAGCGCAAACAAAAAAGAATTTCATTAAAAATATTTCGCATGCCGTCACTGCGTCGTTACACTGCAGGCTCTATTAAACAGAAAGCTTTGAAATTGAAAATTTCTGCCTTGATGCCCGCCGTTGGTATGGACGAATAAACGCGGCAAGTGGATTATGCTTTAATACGCTAGCCTGCTTCTGTTGGCTTATTCTAACTTTTTAACTCCCGTTCGGATTGTTTCTAAAGTCATCCAGATTTATTATCATGTTTATTCGTGTCGGTTTACTGAATTAAAACGTGAATATGTTAGTCGAATTACCATTGTATGGTTCTATTTACATCGTCTTCGTTAATGAAGATACTGATATAAAATATCAAATTTACTGTCCCTAATTTAAGGCCGGCAACGCACTTGTGACTCCTCTGGTGTTGCGGGTGTCCATGGGCGGCGGTAATCGCTTACCATCAGGCGAGCCGTCTGCTCGTTTGCCCCCTATAACATAAAAAAAAAAAAAAAAAAAATGCTCTCAATTGAAATTGTTGCACACACAATTTATAATATATCACCAGATTATTTATTATATA
Organism: Xylocampa areola; assembly: GCA_935421205.1. Classification (NCBI taxonomy): domain Eukaryota; kingdom Metazoa; phylum Arthropoda; class Insecta; order Lepidoptera; family Noctuidae; genus Xylocampa; species Xylocampa areola. The sequence goes on along the minus strand of OW285216.1, from coordinate 17,791,483 downwards.
TACACAATAATTTTGTTGCAGGCGGAAATATGGTCAGTGTTTATCGCGATTCTGCGCAAGAGTGTGCGTAACCTCCAGGCGTGTACCGACGTGGGGCTCATACACCATGTGCTGCAAAGGCTACCCCGCGCTGAGACTGTCGTCGCAGGTATGTAATCCCCTTTATATTCTCTACTTTTATGCTACCCTGGTAAAGGTGAGAAGTTGAAAGCATAGTACACAACTGGCGGGCGGGCGCCTTACTTTTTATGAAGGGAGCCCTCTAAAAAATCCTTGACTCCGCCCATTCCACCTAATTTTCAACCCTCCAAGCCCTTTTTTATTATGATAAACAATTCCCTGCAGAATCGTCGGCCCCTAGTATGTGCTACCTTGTGTTTAAATTTGATTCTACTGCCCTCCTAGTAATAAACTACCTGCTTCGACACCTATTTTGACTCAGGAATAGAAAGGGACAGAACGAAATTTGTTAACTCCCTGTGCCTTCTTTTGGGTAAAAATACCTCTTGTAATGTTCTTGTGCCTTGGTATTACAAGAAAATATAAGAATAATTTAAGAAAAAGAACGTCTTATAACATTTTACGACATTTGTGTTCTCATCATTTGTCAGACACACAATATAACAAAAAGAAAAAGAATTGTTTTGAATGTAAATTTATACAACTGTTAGATATGATTTACAGTTGCTTGCGTTGTATGAGAAAATTTAAATAATTATTTGATAGCCGATTTATGCTTTCCTTGTGAATTTTCCGCTTGTGTCAAAAACTCGTTATTCTCAACAATATCCGTTATGGTAAACTCTTGAACGACTTGACTCTCATAATATCATGCCCTCATGCGTTGTTAAAGTGCTCCAGGAATATGTCGCCGGCCATTTTATTTTTTTCATATGCCTCATCTTATATCCGTTTTGTTAGATTATCTTCTTTGATACAGTTATTTCCTGCGCGACTTGACTGATGAAAGAGTTCGTACAGGAAAGGTGTCTATTTCTAGAATATATTATTTTCTAACGAATATCTAAATGTTATTTGTCTTTCAGGATGGTACAGGCAATTGTATTTAATTTCCGGATAGTCTGTTTTATCAAAAATATAACTTCAGATGTATTTAAAATCCAAATGGACTTCAATGTCATAATGTTTCCAATCGTTGAAGAAAGGCATATATTTGCATTTATTTATTTATTTAATAGTTTATGTACACACAATAAGAGTAAAGAAATAGAGTGGAAGAAATAGGAAATATAAGTACAAAGGTGCTGCTTATTTCTTGAGAAATCTCTTCCAGCAGACCTGCGAGAGGAGAGTGAGAAAATAAAGAGAAGTAGACTTAAGTGTATCAGGGAGTAAGAAAAAAAAAGAGATAAACACTGAATAAACTATTGGCAACACATTAAACTTAATATCTACATAAATATCCATATACGTTACAAATACATTTAAATAAAATACACACGACTACATGAATAAGGGTTCAATACTATAACTATTTAAATACACATATATATAAATAAATATTATATACAATAATAATATATAAACTATGGTGATAGAGAAAGATAGTGATCTTTCACTCTTCTTTTAAAGTCAGGGACGGTTTTACAGTCACGTATATCAGGTGGCAGCGCATTCCATAACCGAACTGCGTGAACGGTAAATGAGTAGGAATAGTAGTCGGTACTATGGGATGGGAATTTGAGGAGGGTTTTAAGGTGCGACCTGCAGGGGGCATGAGCAGGACGAGTGTAGGAAAAGCGTTCACGCAGGTACGAAGGAGAATTAGGATTGTGTAGGATATTAAAAAGGAGACATAATATCCGAGTGTTTCTGCGGAAGCGGATTGGGAGCCACTTGAGAATCTTGCGAAAGTGGGAAACATGGTCATACTTTCTTAAGTTGAAAACAAAACGAATACATATATTTTGCAGTCGCTCAAGTTTATTTAAAAGCTCCTCGGTAGCATCCAGATAACAGGCATCAGCGTAGTCTATAATGGGCTGAATAAGTGTTTGAGCTAGAGTAATTTTGGTGTTCAAGGGCAAAAAGCTTTGAAGGCATTTCAGCGAGTGGAACGTGTAGTGCACTTTTCGGCTGACCTCAGCAACCTGAGTGCCCCAAGATAGGTTCGAATCAATAACCACTCCCAAATTTTTAGCCGTGTTAGTGTAATCAATTCTTACACCATTAAGGCAGAGCGGAGTGAGTGTCGCCAGATCGAGCCTGTTACGAAGATTTCTGCCACCAATGACCATCGCCTGCGATTTACTGGGGTTAATGTGGAGCCCATACGAACTGGCCCAATCAGCAATCATGTCCAGGTCACGGTTCATGGCCTCAACAGCAAGTTCCGCGTCTGACCCTTTAAAATGGCGATAAAGCTGCAGATCGTCTGCGTATAGATGGAAACTGGATGATATGACTCTAGTGACAGAGTTGATGAAAATAGAGAAGAGGAGAGGTGAGAGGACGCCACCTTGGGGAACACCCGCATTGAGGTTGCACCACTTGGAAAAGGAAAGGCATTTATTCAGTATTCCTCAGTTTTTACTGTAAGGTTTTTGTTAAAATTTGTATATTATTATTAAGATATTGCATTACATATATTTATTCCTAATTTTGTTGTATTTAATTTTCTAATTCAATTTCGCACGAATTACTTTGTAGGCACTTACTGTTTTTGATCAACTTACTTTTTATTACTTAGCGCGTAAAGTTATTGTTTAATTGTAGGTATAGGGAATGACGTAGTGAATTACATAATTATTTGTTTTATGTTTCACTGTTTATATACCATTATTATGTAATTAACAGATGTTCCAAATAAATTTCAAAATTCCGTTCGTATCGTATCATTGAAGTTGCATTTTACTTCCCCTACTTTCTGTCTGTTCAGTACTGTATGAATACTATGATTCATCCAATGTTTACCTGATTTAATAACTTTATGAATTTCAATCAATCCTTCATTTCCCCAATCTATTCAATGCAATGTGTGTGCGTCACAATGGCATCAAAAGCGCAGGTCACACGTTTAGCTGTGAAAACACATAAAAGGTACGCGTCTTTTCCACGAACTCCGTTCAGTGCACGTTGCCTATTGTATTCCTATGCTCGCCTGGTACCTCTCTCCCTTCATTTCGCTCGTTCTTTATTTTCCATGTTACCTTTACAACGGAAACGGGGTCAATGTGTCCCGAGGTTGAAATGAGTGTTTATTGGGGTGATACGGAGACATTATTTCGCGTATTTATGTTGCCTTGTTGTATTATTTTGTTTAACTTTTTGTAAGAGAAGCATTAACGAAACTATCATCGGAACATAACAATTTTCATGTACACATTTATTTTATACTTGACCATAGTTCACAATCCAAACAGTGAATCAGCCTAAGAAATATAATGTGCGGCAGTTCTTTTATACTTATTACGAGGGGTTCTTAAAGTAAAGGAAGGGTTTCGGAAACCAGGCTCTTCCGCTGTTGCCCCTTACCACGTTACGACACTCTTCCACTTTACTTAACTAGCGAGTCAACATTTCACATAAAAAACAGGAAATCTTGGTTGATGTGTGGATTATTTATAAAACTTCATGGGTATATTTAAGTTTAAAACAACTTTATGATACTCTGCTACATTTCAATCCAAATCCACTCGCAATTTTTTTTCTGATACCCTGGTTCTTTTGAACCGTAGGACTTCTTTGAGAATCAATGATCAACTCTCGAAGAAACTCGCCTATTTCAAAATAACTCCAAAGTATAGTACTACTTCTAACGTTTTATATTGCCATAGTTTATATAGTTTTTTTTTCTAAAGCTTCCTACTCAAAGTAAGTTATCTTCTTCAAGGTCTTCAAGACCCTGGGTTTCTTGGTAATCGTGGGAAAAATTTAACAACATCCCTTTGGTGTCTGCGTTTAAGTAGACTTAATCTAATTATATATACCATATTCATAGGTCGACATTATGATGTTTGATATGTTGTACGCATCGGTTGCAATACGTATAAATCGTTATAGAACTCTTAAAATTTATAAGTTCTTAAACATTCTTAAAAATATTATCTGAACGGTCGTCATCATCCTCCTGCCCTTATCCCAATTTAATTGGGGTCGGCGCAGCATGTCTTTTGCTTCTATATATCTCTGTCAGCCATCGTTTCGGTACTCACTTCCTTTCAAGCCATATCATCTTTCACACAATCCATCCAACGCTTCCTCGGTCTTCCTCTATTATCTGGACAGTATTCTATGTTAAAGCAAAATGTTTTATAACTCTGTTCTGGGGCATGAACGTTTTTTACCCTTTTGATTCTGAAGTCTTAATTTTTAATGACTTTAATTTTGAAGGTTTACCTTAATTTCTTTTAATCTCGTACAGAAAGAAATGGCCTCGAGCTTCAAAATTTTCAATCCTTCTGAGAATATGAATCAGGGTAAAAAGTGTTGCAAAAATAATGTTCCAGTTGGAGGCATCGGGTATCGATTCCGGTACCTCTCGCATGCTAAGCGAGCGCTCTACCATCTGAGCCCCCCCCCCCAGCTATATTTGCTTATAAAAACACGGTCTTACTGTGTGTAAATTGATGACGTAATCTCACCGACTTTACTGAACGTGACTTATAAGCTGAAATGTCATACTTCATAATCATAACGTTACTGATATCCTGTGAATACATTTTTAACACAGTAAGTGATTTATTTGTGGCACTCTGCCTATCCCAATGGGAAACATGTGTGATCGTGTATGTATGATGTAAATGATGATATCCTGAGAGGATACTCAAAAAATAAATATCAAAGGGCTGATATAATCTCCTTATTTTGAAGGGATCACTGCTCCCACAGTTACTAGGGCATCATACTACACATAGCAATATACGAACTGCATATTGCAATATATTGTTGGATTATGTCATACAACAAATGAATAATACGTAACCGCTTCTCGCTTGTTTACATTACACAGCTGTTTGCGAAAAACTGACGCCTGTATTCATGAGTATCCATAGTCTTTCGAAAACGCATGAGATGCTAATTAAACAAAAATATGAAAGTTCATTGTATGAATTTAGACATTTATGGGTCTCAGCTAAAATGTTAATCCTAAATACGGTTCGGGGTAATGTCAAGAATAAGGCAACGGCCATAGATTTTGTCCCATACGCCTCTCGTATCATATTCTTACGATTTTAATGTAATTATAAATGTTTAGTAGTTTGTTAACAATAAATTTTTATTAGAAAAGGTTCAAAAAGCGTTCCTTAGGTACCTATATAAGCAGAAGCACGGCTACTATCCTTACCTCTATCCGACAAAATTCTTACTGGGTTGCCTCGGATACAACTCGCTAGAGGTAAGGCGAGCTCGAGATCAGCTCACAATAGCCTGTAAGACGTTCCGTGGCGCTATAGACGCTCCGGATCTGCTTGATGCACTGGCGCGCTTCTTCGTCCCAGACTATTACTGCCGGGGAAGAAAGCACAGGCTGTTTGCCGTGCCTTCATGTCGTACTGTTGCACGTGCTAAGTCGCCAATTCCTCGCACTCTGGCCGCGCTTAATGATCTCTTAGAGTCTAATCCAACTTGCGATCTGTTTGCGGATGGATGGATGAAGATTTTATTGGTATGTCAGAAGTACTGCGAGAGGAATTTATGAAAGTGTTGTTAACTTTCTTTTATTTATGTCATGTTTTTATTTTTTTTCTTATAAATGTTTCTACTTAATTTGATTTACTTGTTTGTATATTTTGATATGTGTTAATTTTAGTTACTGTAATTGGTTGTAAACGCAACCGTTGTAATTAATTAAATTAAATTAAAAATTAAAAAAAAAAAAAATTCATGTGGATTGCGTCCTCCTAGACAATTATCGAGATTGTTCGATTCTTTTTAGCGGCTTAATGAAATCAGTTAAAATTGTTGTTGAGCCTATATTTCGAAACATTTACCTAATTTCCGTAGCGGTCATATCAAACTGACAGTGCACCTGTATTCAATTGAATAAAGTTGGTTTCCGCGGTTTCTATTAATTTATCAAAGCCCACGTATTTAAGCATTAATTTATTAACTAAACATCACTTACACATTGTGAAATATTACGTTTTGACTGTCAGCGTTATTGCCTGGTCATATTGTACTAGGACCACAGAAGTGGTAATGGGTGGTGCGGCCTAGTTTACTTAACAAACTCGACAATCATGGCGGAGGATGCCAATAAAAGCTTTTATTGCCAGCCAGGTTATCGGGTTTACATAACTGATTTAAGTTTTGAGGTTCATTGGTCAGATTTGAACATAAAAATAGGTATTAAAGTAGGTGGAAACGTACTAAGTATGTAAGAAATACTAAACACGAGTAGTACTCCGAGGTATATAATAATTGAGTAAGTATATAAGTAGGTAATCGTGTTAATGTTGCGTAACTATATTCCATCTATTATAGTTAGAAAAAAGAGAGTCGTAAAAGCAGGAATGCAAAACATTTGTCTATAAACTTGGTCGTAAAGTAAACCTAAAAAACGATGCAATAACGAAATAAGAGCCCTTATTGCGTTATTGCATCGTTTTTTAGGTTAACAATGAGGCTTATTAGGCAAGCATGCTTTTAGTTATGCCTATATTATTATAAGTTAGAGTTACATCATTTACATAGGTATATAACGTGGAAAAAATCTGATTTGGTAGGATTCCAGAGACCAAACTTCGTCAAATTATATAAATCGATTAGTACTGTTTGTCACATTAACCGATTTAATAAAGGCAAGGAACATAAACATGAACTGGAGAATGAAATACAATATTTAGTCACAGTTTACCAGGGAGAACTATAACGGTTAATAAAGTATCAATTTGGTACATTATGGCTTTTAACTTCGAGACTTGAATCACGTTGACAAAGCCTCTGGGCGAACCAAGCAGTATATAAAACAATGTTGTAGCCCCTAATGTCCCTGACACGACTATGTTCCATACTCGTTTTAACTGAACTAATATCAGAACAACTATTACAATTAAACTTCTCTCCGCAGTCGTAACACACAACAATGTTTATTGTGCTATGCAGTTCACTAATATCGCTGTGTGAACTATGATGCCCTAGTAACTATGGGAACACTGATAAATTCCTGAAATTCTCCATAGTCATACGGTATCTAGTATTTGTTCTTTTTTTATACCGAGTTAATTAGGATTTCATTAGTTACCGACTGTAATGAGACTTTGTAAAAAAATATTATAACGATATCGTCTGCCATTCGCCTACTTCATTAATCCCATCATCGAATTATTTCTTATTATATTCTGTTGGGGGATGGCGGCATCGTTTTTACTTAGCTTATTTAGGAATTCGTATCCTGTCAATTTCTAGTATCCTAGTACTGGTGTGAACGTTATATTACGTTTTTATAATTTCTTGAGCAAATATAATCGAGATTCCATAACAACTTAACAATATCATAAATAATGTAATGGTATATTCTGATAACATCATTATTAATCTTATTTATGTTAGCAATGCACAATGTTCAGTTATAATCTTGATGCCAACAAAGTATTCTCCTTTTTGTAAGTTTTCTCCTTGTCGACTATGATACCTTAGTAACTGTAAGAATAGATATCCTTAAAGGTTCCCACGGTAACCGTTAAAAATTGACGATTGACGTTTTCGGTGCATCATAAAACTAGCCCATATTATAATACCATTCATAGTATTTTATTATGGGCTAGTTTTAAACTTTTATGTCAAAATATAGGCTTAGTTCACTAAGCCTATATTTTGTTGTGCATCCTGCTGTGTTCTGTAAACCTAGTTAGGGTGTGAACCTTATCTTGCGAAATGATATGTTTTTTTAGGTTTAGTGTCTAAAATGTTAATCAAAATCATTATGTTAAAAAAAATGTTTAGTTGGATTGAATGCATAATTTTCAATTATTAAAGTATGAGCTTATTGTAGGTAGTATCCTACTGAGTTCTGATATCCCAGTCTTTGTGTGAACCAAATCAAATAAGTTCCTTAGCATAATTCCTGTGAGAAATAATATCTGTCTGTGGGAAGTTCAGCTGGGATTTGGGATCATTCATAATATTTTCTACTAGATAGTACTTTGTTGTTAACTTTAACTGAAAACAGACATTCGTATTTGTTAACGATCCCCATCTAAACCTACCTAAATAATACCACTGATTATATTATATTTAAATATCTGCATTTTAATAACTCTAATCTACCTGTGGGAAACTTTAATGAATTCATAAGTATAGATTATTCATGTTTTCTATTAACACTTTGCAGATTCCTGAGTACCTAAGGTGTACTCTGATGCCTCATGGTTCCATGGTTTTGAGTGCGCCGTATGAGAAACGTCATTGTTGGTTCGTCTGTCTGTCTTTCAGAACCAAATGGTACATTTTGAAATTGTAAAAACAGAGAGCATTATCCTCAAAGATCCCTAAAAAAATTTAATTGAATGTGAATCCCTTTACTAAAGGGCTTCTATCCGTTGATTTCCAAAAAGTGTACTTAAGGAGTACCTGCTACCCTCTGATATCCCAGTTTTTGTGTGAACTATATCGGGTGGAGTCCGTTTTATAATTCTTGTGAAAAATAATACACTTTCATGGGAAGTTAAGTGGGATTACGGTTAGTGCTGTTAGTAAAAAGTACTGTCTAATAAAACGTGTTAGTGGAAAGTACTGTCTACGTGCGAGGAAGCCTGAAGGAGCGTGACATTCCCGACAACATGCTCTTGCATCTTGAAGTACTCTCCAGAGTAGGCTGAAGAGGTCTCCAGACTACATCGAAAGTTTGGCACTACAGCTGTCCCTCTATGGTCAGAGATCAAGAGGCAGGCCGAAGACGAAGTGAAAGGTTGTAGTGCTAAAGGACATGAATGAGTGTAAGATATTTGAAAACGATTTAAGGGACAGAGTGAAGTGGAAGAGACAAACATAAAAGGCTGACCCCACCAAAATGTGGGATCTATATATATAACCAGGAAGAAACAGTATTTTGAAGATAACCAATAGCGTAGTATGACGTCCTAGTAACTGTGAGAACACAGCAGTATTCCTCCACGATCCTTACAAAAAATATTGGTCCTTATTTTCTTTTCCAGTAGCTTAGGGGATCTTTGACAATTATGAATGTGTTTTCAGTTAAAGTTAACAACAAAGTACTATCTAGTAGAAAATATTATGAATTATCCCAAATCCCAACTGAAGTTCCCACAGAAAGATATTATTTCTCACAGAAAGTAGGCGTGCCAAGGAACCTTTTGATTTGGTTCACACAAAAACTGGGATATCAGAACTCATTAGGATGCCACATAAGCTCATACTTTAAGAATTGAAAGATGGAAAAAATTCCCCTTGGAGAATCATTGTTCTCACAGATAGCAGAGGTAGTTGAAAATATGAGGAACAGGAGTTGTAACTTGTAATTCAAACAAAATAATTGAAAATTATGCACTGAATTAAGTAGGACATTAACCTTTCGGCTCAGTAACATACAGATCTGTACGTTGTAACAATAAAAATCTATTGTGTCTGCTAATGACTGACGCAACAGCTTAAACACTTTTTTGTAACATAATGGATTTGATTTATCATTGTGGTTTTGGATACCAAACGCAAAAAAAAGTAAAGTTTCATCAGTTAAGGTTCACTCACACCTTTACTGGGTTAACAGAAGACAACAGGATATAGGCGTAGTTTATTAAGATGCACCGAAAACGTCAATAGTTTGTAACTGTTACCGTGGGATTCTTTATGGTTAGCTATTCTTACAGTTACTAAGGTATCATAGTATACAAGGAGATTATAAAAAGGAAAATACTTTGTTGGCATTAAGATTGTAACTTAACATTGCCAACATAAATAGGAAAATATATAATGTTATCAGAGTACACTATTTCCCACGAAAAGGCATACTTTCTCACGATTTATAAAAGTAATATAATTATATATTTATGTTGTTATGGAGTCAAGAAATCAAAATATTACAATACTGTTCACACAAGAACTATGTAGGATACCAGAAATTAACAGGATACGAATTCCTAAAGAAGCTAAGTAAAAAGGATGCCACCATCCCCCATAAGAATATATTGGAATATGTTCATGTTGGATTAGTGAAGTACGCGAATAGGAGACGTTATCATATTTTTTTTTTACATCGAAACTAGAATTTCATTAGTCAGTAGAAAACAATGATCATAAAAGATACCGTATTACAATCGGGAATTTTATGAATATGTATCACTGTTACCATAGTTACTAGGACATCATAAATATGTAGTTCACACATCGATATTAGGGAACTGCATAACGCAATAAACATTATTGTGTTACGACTTACGACTGTGAAGACAAGTTTAATTGTAATAGTTGTTCTGATATTAGTTCAGTTTAAACGAGTATGGGACATAGTCGTGTCAGGGGCATTAGGGGCTACAACATTGTTTTATATATTACTACGAGAAGGTTCGCCCTGAGGCTTTTTGACCCCACGTGATTTCAATCTCGAAGTTAAAAGGCATGAAAAATGTTTTGCATTCCTGCTTTTCTCAGACAGTCAGTTTTTTATAACTATAATAGACGGAATATAGTTAACAACGCAATATTAACACGATTACCTACTTTATATAACTACTCTATTATATACATCGGAGTACTACTTCATTTTAGTATTTCTTACATACTTACACAATTGAGCTAAGTTCGTCATAAACGTCGAGGTTGAGTTGATAGCTGACCTATAGGCGAGGGTAGCAATGTTGCCGAGTTGCAATGATCACAGCTCACGCGTGCTGCATTATGCACCTATTAAGTAATATCACTTTGTAAACTTCATTCACTCTTACCCCGCTGTTACCCTAGTATCTGTGAGAACTCTTTAAAAATATAATCCCAGGCATCCCTTGTTGAATAGAAAATCTTAAACATCTTCTAACACTGTTAAATATAAATAAACTACCTGACGTATTTAATAAGTTGATGCATTTTATGCTGCGGTAAAGTATCTTGCTGCATTATGTTGGCCTAGTCAAATGGGATAAAAAAGGTAATAAAAATTTGTTTAGTTTTACCGCCCTAATAAAATTGTTTATTTTCTCGTTTCATTCGGTTAAACGAGAAAGTATTAATTAATATTCAATTAATATTCATCCATTATAACTCTAGCAATAGCAATGCATGTACAAAACGTAGAAAGTTATTCCATTTAATTATAGTTAAAAAAGTCCATCCCCTTTGTTGCACATAAGTACATACACTCATAAATGAATAAAATCTGCACGACATTTCTTGCTTCGTTGCAACTCTGGTATCTTTGAGTAGTTTTTGAAAGAATATGTGTCCTACCGAGAAACGGATCGGTCTCCTTCGGTGGCTATAGATAGACAATTTCAAGATGTACCGTTTGACGTGCATTTTGAAATAATATACAACCCAATTGAACAGGTAATTCAAGCTTATCGCGTTAGGTTAACATGATTTACCGAGAAATTGTACGAGATATCTATCGTATCATATTGAATGGATGTATCTCCTCTTGCAGTTTATCAATCTAACAATTTATATGATTTAAGCCATTTATATTCAGCGCAATTCTGTTAAATCTTAGTTGTACTATAATAGCTTTGTAGACAATATGTGTCTCTCAATGTACAATGAAATCAACAAATTTCAATTTATTCAATATTAGTATTATTAAAATTCAACGGTATTTAATATAACGTAGAACAAAACGTAGTTTAGGCGTCGAAGTATTCCTCCGCATCGCTGTCATCCGGTAATGTGCCCAGAAGACTGGCAGCATTGCCACGTTGAATGGCAATGCTAATTCTCTGACCAAGAAACAGGCCAGCGCTCTGGTCACGCGAAGTGTCGACCAATCTGCTAGAAATTTCTTTAAAAAGTTGGCGTGCACTGGGACTCTCTCTTATTTCTTCCTATTGAAAATTTAACAAATGGAAGGAGGATAAGAGGCTGCGCAGGATCATTTCTCTTCCTGTAGTTATCATCGCATTTTGGACATAAATTTGTTTTGAGCGAGTGCTTCTTGAAGTTGTTTTGCTATCCATAACTTACTAATGTTTGTGAGTTTTGATGTATTTTAGATATGGTATAATAGTTTTTTTTTTTATAGAACTAATAGAACCCAATGAATTTTTTTATAGAACTAATAGAACCCAATGAATTTAACCACCTTCTTTATGATTTATTTTTATGAAATAGTCTTTTTTATAATTCTTGTAATTTTTAAGCTTCTAGCTCCTAATTAGTCATGCAGAATGAATCTTGATGGAATTTAGTATATAGTTACTTTAAGCTAGATTAAATACCCAGACCGTCACTGTCCTGTCCTGGTCAAGGTTTCCTCACGGTGTTAACCTGGACCGTATTTCTGTGATGCCTTAGACTAAGTAAGAAAATACATATCATCATCATCATAAACTCACGCCTTCCTCCAATGGGGGTACGCAGAACCTACAGAACGCCACATAAAATACATTTATGTCATTGAAAAATCACCTGTGGCTCAAGAGCTCGGCCACTACGACTTACTCACGATTAAGATGTAGGCTATTTTTATCCTTGCAGGAAAAGGGCAATTCTGCGTGGGCAGTCGTTTGATAAAACAATTTATTGATAAATAAAAAATACTAAAATGTATGGCTGGTTTACGGCTAGATAATAGTGCATATCAAAGTAATTTATAACACGTGTGATAACAATATTGTGTGGACAACTGTAAACGTGCTGTTTAGCTGAGTGAAAGGTATATTGCGTACTTGTTCACCTTAAACAAGACTACCTACTGACTTTTATGTGCTACTGGTATCTTGATCAGAATGAACTTGATTATTTCGATGTTATATATAACAGGGGGCGTAGCTCAGATGGTAGAGCGCTCGCTTAGCATGCGAGAGGTACCGGGATCGATACCCGGCGCCTCCAACTCAAAAATATTTTTGAGGAATAATTTTTTTGGAATCTTATAATTTATTATTCAATATTTTGTGTAGCATATACCTATAGGTATTTTGCGATTGTCGAACTTACAATTAAGTATAACTATGGTATTTATTATTATGAATTTCAAATATATTCATCGACAAAACAAGCTAATTAAAAAAAAACATTAGTGATAAATATTCATTCGGTAAGAACATTCTGGTTTGGTGGTCATAGGCTACTGACCAGTGGGGTATTGCGCAACTGAATTGCAATGACAAACATTTCAATTTGCCTTATGTACATAACGTAGTATCCTCTAAAAAGTAAAAATCCTATACCACCCTCCCCCTCGACTATTAAGTTCGACGTAATGTATATATTTTATTATTAGACTGTCTAAACGAGAGCTCTTGCTATTGAACGACAGTTTGGCAATTACTTTTCTGGTTGCTGTGAACTTATCATGGGTTGACGAAGTATTGCAGCAGGCTTTGGCTTGGACCTTATATTCAGTAGAACAATTCCTACATAACATAATACCACAATGAAAAATATAAACGTAATATTCATTAATACTGCCAACTGGGGGCGTAGCTCAGATGGTAGAGCGCTCGCTTAGCATGCGAGAGGTACCGGGATCGATACCCGGCGCCTCCAATAGGAATCTTTTTGGAACACAATTTTATTGTTTGTTTTTATTTTTGTATATTGTGGTTATTAATTGTAAGTTCTAAATTTGGTGAGCGTTTATTTTGAATTACAAAATAGTTATTTTATTCGGTTGGTGTGATCTTGAACAGCTGTGAAAACTAAAGGCTCTTTCAAAAGAATAATAGAATAATAGTTATCCCAAAGTATATTTATATAGGTAATTATTTTGGGTACAAAGATATATTTGGTACTGGCGCCGAAATTGCCCAAAATATAAGTGGACTTACACGCAATCTTGTTGCAAACCGCATCTAACCGACATTATTTTATCGAATTGTGAAAAAACTAGTGAATTTATAAGAAAATATGTATAATTATATTTTTTTAATACATGTTGAGGCCATGTAATGCCTATATTAATTACTATTTTTCAAAGAAACATTGAAAAAAATAATGGACAAGGTATCTCAGTTGGTAGAGTGATGACCCAGAACGTCAAAGGTCGCGGGTTACCCCGTTCTTGTCCATTATTTTTTGAATGTTTCATTGAAAAATAGAAAATATGTACCTTAACATAAAACGCTTTATTTATTTTTAAACGTTGCTCTATACTTTTTTGTTTCCCTGTATCGTGGGTGGGTGCGTTTACAGCATGAAGCATATGAAGCAATTACAGACACAATCTCACATACGCACACACACACCCAGACCCGTAACAATTATCTGTATATGTAAAATAATGTTCTTTTTTATATTTTTTATTGTTCAGCGGTGTATTTTTTTTTTTAATTTTTATTATTACTCACGTGTATTTTTTCGGGATTGCCCGACTGGTTTCGAACTCGAACGAAGATGCTAGTCATGAGCTGAGCCGGCAGCGACGTCTCGAGTCAAAAACAAAACAATCTAGTTGGGAAATCCCGAAAAATGCACCAAATAAGTCAGGCAATCCCGAAAAATGAACGTGAGTAATCATTAATATGAATGTGACTCATGAAAGTTATTATACGGTTTTTATAGTTAGGGATACATCAACCCTATTTACACCACATATTGACGTTATCACAGACTTTATGGAGTTACTCCTGGGACATACTCATCTTATAGTGTTCATCACAGTTTTAAAACTTCATTCAGTTCATAGATAAAACACGTGAAACTTACATACCTCTGGAAGGAATGGCAGATTCTGAACCAGGAAATAGATTTCTTTGACACAGGAACTATGAAAGTTTGTATTTTTTAGTTATAGTACGAAATAATATGTTACATTAAGCTTTTACTGTAGGATAATATTGAACAGACAATAAGTTAGCGTATTTTAGGCCTAGAAGGAGATGGGATGATCTTAACACATATGGGAAGGATAGGCTGTAAAAAGTTTTAGACCAAGAGGATTGGAAGATGGGTAGGGAAGTCTCTGCCCTGCAGTGGGACGATAATGGCTGAATAATAATAAACAAATAAATAGGTTAGCTCTTAATGATTAGGGTAATACATCTCTCTCAATACTCAAAAAGAAACTGTTAACTATGGCAACTTTAAGTAAAAATTGTCAATACTGGCATTTAATTGAACATGACTAAAATATATGTTTACATTTGAATTAAAAATTGGTTTATATTGTTGTTGATCAAAGCACTAACGATTTTTTTGACGTATAAGATACTATTAATACCTACCTAAGTACCTGTACTATGTGAAATGATAATATAGATTATGATGATATTTACACAACCATATCGCCTTGAGGAATATATACGTGCGAATGCACAGTGTACAAACGTGATATTCGTTATTACTGCCAACTGGGGGCGTAGCTCAGATGGTAGAGCGCTCGCTTAGCATGCGAGAGGTACCGGGATCGATACCCGGCGCCTCCAAAAAATGTAACGCTTTTTTTTGTTATATTGTTTCCATTTGAATTGGATTTATTTATTATTGACAGTAGTACGTACCCCATTTAAAAAAAGAAATTAAATTTCAACGTAATTAGTAAAATTGGAAATGTTGGACATGTGTCCCCATATTAAGAATGAGAAGATAGTATAATGAAATTCTTAGTTCATTCTAAAATTGCAACTGCAAGAAAATAATGTCTCCTACGTCACATGTGCTCCCGGAAATGTATTAAGAGGGAAACTTTTAATTAAACGCGATTTGCAATGCTGCAGGTGCAACGTCTGGTTGTGAGACTCAATGATGAATCAGTTACGGGTTCCAAATTAAACTTAAAGTAATGAAAACAATCATAGTGGAAAATAACACTTTTAATATTATGTAAACTTTGTTAACTGTTAGACTGCGTCATCCATAATTTTAATTTCCAATCCTTTTACACAAACAGCTCTAGTCAGAAAGATATAAAACACAAGGCAAACTTTTCTTGTACGTCATTTATGTATACCTATATAATAGTTTCAGATAGAACCAATAGCTCTCAAAGAATTGAACTGCCACATTAATTATCCATTCTTATTATATATTCAAGCGCTTTCATATAAATCTATAAAGTCTTTTTTAAGCTTCTAAAGGACTATGGTGCGTACAGGAGTTAAATAATATTCGTATTGAGATCTATCCATAACTATAGACCGTTTGTTAAACTACTTTGGAAGTTTAGATACCTCAGCCGCGTTTCAAAGTCTACTTTATATTTTTCAGTTGTACATACATAAATTTTTATAATTTCAAATTTATAGAAGTCGGTGTATTAATTAATTATTATCAATTTAATTTCCCCACAATACCAGCATAACAGAAGAATGAGGTTGTTTATGAGGTGCGGGAGCGTAATGAACACCACGCTTAAGAAAAGACAAAATACGACTAGAATTACTGAATAAAATAGAACAGATCCCTCAATACTTGGCCAAAGGTAATGTATGCGAAATCGTTTTGGTAGCTCCAGTTACCGAAGGCACTATAAAAATGTCATAATAATTCTCAAGAATACCAGGGCAACAGAAACTCATAGGGATTAAATTGATAAACTGTCGATGTTGGATTATAAAATCTCGTTTCTGTCCCGTCGCTAAATTCATTTTTGTCAGATACGAAAGATTACACAAAATTAAACAAGTTTCTGAATTCTTTGAAATTAAAGAGTTTTTCACCCTCGAATTAAATAAAAACGTTACAATGACCTGTTTGCCAGAAAATTTTAATGTTAAGTGGAAAACTTATAATGAAATGTGAATTTCGTGCAGGTGCAATGTCTAGTTGTTTTCAAGAGTTGTATCATGTGACACGGAGAATATTAATAAAAGTACAAATAATATCCGGATAATATTTTTATACTACGACCAAATTTTTTGCATGATTGGTTGTTTAAGGTAAAATAAACGCAACGGAAATGAAAATTGCAATTCCAATTTTGGAATAGAGAAATTTGTGCCTATATTTTGAAAATTATACCCGTCCATGTCATCAATGACAATGGAAAGAGATGACATTACAGACATTTTAGGTAAAAGACGCTTGAAGCACGATTAATATTAAATGATAAGATTAATATTTATTATTCTTGAAATCCCGAAAATAATAAATGATGTAGGTGTGAACGACGTAAATAATAGAAATATCTCATCGTATGAAATGTACGTGATACGTCACATCGTTATTCAGAACGTGCGTGCACGTATATGTAATTGATCTAGTTTCTATGGCTTGAGGCGATGCGTGTGCGTACCTACCTAATTCTGTAGTCGGCAATCGCCACGTTCAATTTAATAACTCATTCAACTGGGGGCCGGGATATACCCGACGCCTCCAATTGGTTTTTACTAGGTTGCCATATTGTGGTGTTTAGGAGTTTTTTTTTTGTTACTAAGTATGTCCTGATCAGGACACATTGCTACTACTCGCTATGTAGGCAAAAGGACCAAGTATGTCCTTAAAATTCTATTTATTCCATAATTTTGACATCTCAGCGAAAAAAAGACTACGCAAGAAAAAGTTACACATCTTAGTAAACTCTCAGGGGGTGTATTTAATTCTCATGCGTACCAGGAGAGCACATCCCAGTAGAAGTTAAAAATTGTAGTTTTTTCAGTGTGATGGGATCCCGGCCTCTTGTCCGCCTATTTGGGCGGTTACATTTTTTTAAGGAATAATTAAGCATACTCTGGTATATGTAGTAAAAGAAGATACACTAAAAGAAATATTATCTATTTTATAATTCCCAACGTGATTAGGGTAGCAGTAGAAAGTGGGAAGTCGTCGGTATTCATTTTTAGTAATATATTGCGTAAAATCTTAAACTCAGCATCATAACGACTTGTAGTAATTTCTCATGGATACCAAGGTTTCAGAGCCGGCATGGTGGTTTATTAAAGGCACGTTGTAACTGCACCCTCAGGAAGTTAGAGGAGTGGTTTAATGTAGCACAACCCTTGAACAAGGATCTTAACGAATATTATCCCATCTTAAAATTCCCAACGCGTTAAGGATAGCAGTAGAATGTAGGATGTTGGTTAATGTATATTTACGCGGTCAAAATTCATAAATTTAAGTGCCTCGAAGAAGTTAGTTGTAATAGTTTCTAACGCATACCAGGGTTTCAGATCTCCCATAGAAAATGAAAATCACGCTCTGACATATCTTGACCTTGAGCCATACAGGGGTGTTTTATACGTAGCTCAACCCATGAAAGAACCAAGTGGTGCAGGTGATAAAAGTGTAAATATATAGTATAATATTTGTTCATACAGGCACTTAATTAAAATTAAATTGATATGAGACTAAAAGTAAATTTATTACGGTTTTTTTTAAAGACTATTTGTTAATTGCCATAGGTATAAATCGTAAAACATTTTTTATAGAATTTAAATGATATTAAACGCTCGAAAAGGAAGTCTGCGTTGTAGAAGAATATTATAAATGTTACTAATTTCTAATTAAATTTGCATAGCAGCAGAAAGTAGGAAGTCGGTCGGTTAGTCGAGTACCTGATTTACGGACGTTTTTAATAACCGTATGATAGTCCATGATGGATTTTTACAATGTCAAAAAATGTGTATAACGACCGCAGCACTCATTTTTCTAATTTGCGTTGTCTCAAATCGTTAAAGCATCTTAAAAAGTAAAGGGTAGCAATTGTTTCTCATGGATACCAGGGTAGCAAAGCTCTATGGGAAGGCATCGGAATGGTTGCCATAGGGCTTATAAGCCCACCAAAAAAGAATGGGGTAGTTAATGAGGGTAAACATGAGTTTCTAAAGACAGGTAAACATACCCATACATTAAAATTATATAAAATTTTAATAAACTTTATGTATAGGCAGGTAAGTAATAAGAAGAACAAAATAGAACTGGAATAGTAAACTAAGAAGTTTGGTTAATTGTTATTTAATAGAGTATGTACATATGTTGAAAATCTCTGATATATATTGCTATAGCGTTTTCGGTAGTATATAATATTTATACTAACAAAAGGAAGATCCATCTTATGTACTCGTAGTATCATCAATCTTATTATTCCCAACAAGATTAGGATAGCAGCAAAAGGCAGGAAGCCGGTTCGTATTCCCATTATGTGATTTTAGGAAGAACCAAAACCTTTACTCCTTTAGAAGTAAAAGGGTTGTAATAGTTTCTCATGGATACCAAGGTTTCAGAGCTCCAAAAGAGATTTAACAACACGCTCTAAATAATCTTTACCATGCCTATGGGAAGTCATAGGGATTCTTATACGTGGCCCAAATACATATATATTTTAGCAGGTACCTACTAAAATGTGTTTGTTAAACCTTTGTAAAAACTTTAATGATGAATTTCTTTTTAATATTATTATTTAATTGTTTCTAATATCATTAAGTTTTAAGTGACAACATAAAATATTACACAGAATAAATATTATAAATTTCCTTTAAAATTTAGATATTGTACAGTAATTAATATTCTACAAGCCATTTTTGCATAAAAACTAAAAAAAGAAGTTCCAATCGTTTCAAAAGGGTTGATACTTGTTGTAGTTTCTCATGGGTACCAGGGTTTTATAACTCCAGTAGAGACTTAAAAACGCTCAAACTATTTCTTGCCATATCTATAGAAAGATATACAGGGATGGTTTTAAGTTAGGCCAACCCCCTGTCGAAAAAAATGCTACTCATGATGTCAAAAATATTTTTGAAACAGCAGCAGCCACAAAAAGAAGCAATTGTTAAATTTGTGAGAAGGGAAGTAAACTCGAAGAGTTTTAGTTACTTCGGTCATAAGGCATCAAAGGGTTGAATATTTTTCTCAGGCATACCAGGGTGTCATAACGTCATAGAAGTTATATTGGCTTAGACATGACAGCCGACGGATGTTGTAAGCCCACCCTGTTGTGGCAAAAGTTGAAGTGGTAATATTTTAAGAAATATGTCAGATTTACGTTTTATTTTTTGTTTTTATATACATATTTGAATAGATGTTGGAAAGCTTAAAAGGAACAATAAAATTTCGTAAATAAGATGTATATTCATGTTTTTATGCAAACTGTATATTACGTTATTCCTTTTAATTATTAAGTGCTATATGATACAGTTTTTAAGTATAAGATGTAACGGGGGGCGTAGCTCAGATGGTAGAGCGCTCGCTTAGCATGCGAGAGGTACCGGGATCGATACCCGGCGCCTCCAATCTTTTAACCATTTTTTTTATATTCCCAACACATACTAGCATCTTCTAAAAATCCTATAAGATTGTTTTTGGAGACTATACACGCTTTTGTACCATTTATTGTGATGTTTCCTTCAAATTATTTGTTTGTTATAGCAAGTCTTGATAAACCTTGACATTGTATTAGGTAAATACAATCTTTACCCCTTTTACAATTTTCCTCGTAACCTTAAAGAATTCCCCAAAGGACCTATTCATCTTTATGGGTGGCGTTTGCAATCATTGAGGTAAGCGTAAACATACTCAACCCTATTCACTGTTACCCATGACAAAAATGAAGGTGAGCTAAAGACAAATCTATTTGCACATCCCTTCTGATTTAGAAGTTAGTCTCTGCTTACCACAATGAGAAACAGGGGTGACTGTACGTATGTATGAATATATAAAAATAACCACCTTTATTATGCGTTCGCGTCGCTCGATACTAAGTGAAAGGCGCGTACGCTTGCGTCGTACCTACGAATTACGAAATGTCACGTATTGATCTAGTTTGTAACGCCTTGGGCATTGTGCACTACTTCACTTGTACGATTACTATGTTAAATTGAGTGTAGTCATCAATAGGGGGCGTAGCTCAGATGGTAGAGCGCTCGCTTAGCATGCGAGAGGTACCGGGATCGATACCCGGCGCCTCCAAAGAATACTTTTTATAATGTTTTTATTTCCGTGTTTTTTCTTTCTAATAAGTACTTCGTTTATACATATGCGTATGTACCTATTTAAACAGGAGTAAACTGATGAATATAATTATATATAGCGTAAAATATAATAGGTCGCGGAAAAAAATCTTTGTATTTTATATACACATTTGAGACAATTTTTTTTCATGGTTTAATTACATTCAATTATAATATATATGTGCCTTTTGTTCTATAACTTGTTGCCATCTTGTATATAGTGCATAATCCTTGCTGTAAAAATCTTGGGATTTTTGTTCGTATGGAATATCATTAGAATCCTTACCTTTTCCCGGGTAAGATTTATCGAATAAAAAATTATAATTAAAAAAAAATTAAAGGAAACTCCATGTGTGAATAAAAAAATGAAAAACAAGGTAGGTGAAGTATTTCCATTGCAGCCGAGGGACCTTTATGAAAAAAATTCACAGTATGTACAGTAGGAACATACTGCGAATTTTTGCCCTCGACTCTTTTTAAATTTTTTGATTAATTATCTTTTTACTTATGCCTTTGGATAAGTTTGTGAATTCCTTTTGTGATTTCTTTTGAATTTTAAAATCGCAATTTTTATTTGCCAACTGGTTTCAACTCCGTAAAAGAATACGTTGTTATTTGAAAAATTCACTAATGATACTAAAGATGTTGTGGTAACCGAGTACTTAATAGCTTTTCTGTACACAATATTTCAGCTGAGCTAGACAAGTAGTAATAGTTCTGCCAGACTCCATACGGAGGGAGTTCGAAAATAGTTTTTACAATAAAAATGTTATTTCCGATTTACATTATTACCGTCAGTAAATCAGAACCAGGAAGTCTGTGCTGGCTTCGGAAATAATATCATGAAGTTCGTGGAATATCCAGTTTAAATTACCCGAGGGTGAAATATTTAATTTAGTACAAAAGCTTTATTATAATCTGTATTTGCAAAGCGCCTGCCGATTTGGGCCAACAAATTAATAGGTGCATTTTGACGGCCATTGTGAACCTCGGCGCGCAAACAGGCGTGCTTTGGAGAGCTTGGGAACGTTTTGTTTTACACCGGAGAGCCCGCACAGTTAATATAGTAATGCTCTGTGCAAACGCTTCTATGCTATGTTGCCCTGGTGTTTTTCACTATTATTGTATAATTCATTTATATGAAGTTATTATTAAATGGAAAAAGAATACGCTCGCGAACAGGATTCGAACCTGCTCCTCCCGGATAAATACTCCAGGCGCTCTGACCACTAAGCCATCTCGACCTCTGCTCACCACCGCGAATTCTTCTTCCATATGTTAACACGTCTTATGGCGACGTCATTGCTATCAATTCAGTCCCTATACGGGTGACCGAACGCACACGACTAACTTTGCAGTTAATACAATGTCGTAAAAAATGCACAATGCAACAATTCAAGATAAATCTTTGAAAAGCATTAACGCATGCTTAGCGAACTCTAAAGTTATTATATTAAGTGGTATAGGGACTGAGTTGCTCTGAATATATAAACGCAGATAAAAGGCGAAAGAGATTAAAAAATTCAAACCCGTAATCCGTATTCTGCCATGGTCTTTATTCCACCGTGTTCATTTCATAATGGATTATATATTATAGCCCACTCACGTTTAAAACAATTGGAAAATTGTGCCTGAATGTTTGGTACATACAGTTTTTTTTATTTTTATTATTTAGATTCTTTGAAGATATGAATGTGCATTGTGTGCTGCGTTTATTTTTAAATATATATATGAGTGCTCTAAACCCCCTGCCAAAACCTACTTAGCAATAAACAACGTCAGTCATAAAAATAAGGTAAACATGACTTGACCCGGAGTAGGTGCGAAAAATCTCTATTAATATTTCGAAAGCGTAATCGCGAGAAGCATTTTAATATCCCGAGGATACTATTAACTGAGGCAGCAGCGTAGCGAGCCGGGACTCTCCGGGAAGCGTGAATCCCGGACAGTACCGGAATTACGCCGGGATTAGCCACCGACGCGACGGCCAGGATTAACCCGGGAACAATGCGCCGGCCATTACGTGACAGATGGACTTTCCGCATTGTTGTTTTGTTAGGTGATTTTTTAAAAGGCTCACATGACTTACCTGAATAATGAAACCTGAATTCAAATGGAACGTGATTGATATGAATTGGGGACGATGAAGGCTTTGATACAAATTGATAACGAGGAAGTGTGTCAGTTATGAATCCCGGGGAAAATATATTTATAACTATTTAGATCTCTTTAATAAACAGTACATTTCAAGAGTCTGAACAGCATAGGCTCTTAAAAGTGCGGATTGAAGTTGGCGTTATATCTAAAAAAAGCGTCCATTATATAATTGCAGGCAATACAGCACGTAAGTACAAGCTAAATGCGCCGCTCCGTATTCGCGGTATTTGCAAGCGGAAAATTTGCATGATTGCCCGCAGTCACAGCTGAGATGAGACTGCTATAAATGATTTTATATAAAATGCCATGCGCTGCAATTTATGGTTGCCTGGTAGAATATGTCAAGAGGTTATGAACCCGAATGAATAAATTACAGTTAATAAATATTTTAGCTGTTCTCTGAACTCAGAATGTTAAATCTCTACTATTCACATTTTAATTTTTATTGAGTTGAAATACTGGTCTCAAGTAATTACGCTGTAACCAGTTTTTATAATTAGGATCCTTAAAAAATATAATGAATCTAAATTACTATTCCCAGTAATATTTCATAGTATCGCTAACAAAATATTAATTCTGCCATACTCTAATAATTCCGAACATATTCAGCGGTTAGCTACTTATTTATTAAACAGGCAAACGATTGAAACTTAAGTGTGCGCTCAAGGGGCTGTGGTTTCGCCAATTTCCTTCAAATTAATATTCAATACTTGCCGCATGGTCCCACCGAATAGACTACCCCATCATTTCCCGTGGGTGACGTAAGAGGATTTGACAATGTAATTATGATTACCATTACCAGGTTCCCAGGAATTGTGCGGAGGTCGTTTTAATGGTGTGCGAAGAACATTGTTACCCATACGTATAATTTATTACGATGGTTATTTAAAATACGTTGCTCGATGGCTTTTTATCGTTTGGTTTCTCTAAGTTAGTTCATATAGTGTAATATATTATTAAGACTACCACTACTGGGCATACGCCTCTTCTCAAGTGGAGAAGGAATATTGAAAGCTAATGAAAAATAAATTTGTCTAACGTGTAATTGCAAAATGTGTCAGATTTCTCGTATCACCGCTGAAGGTATTAATACATTTATAGTAGAGCAATATTTACTCTAGTGCTTAACAAAAACGAATGGTTTTTATTAAAAAGCGGTGGATTTATATGAGATTACAGGGGAATATAAAACTTTAATTTCAATAATCGCAGTTAGCCGAGCGTGGATTGCTGAAATTTGTACCTTGTACTGATCCTGCTGTACGTATTTTTTTGTCAGCTCTAGTTTAATCGCTATTATTGATACACCACTTTTAAACTATGTGGTCCTGGTCAATAATGATAAATATTTGTTATATTTATATATAGAATGATCACGCTTGTACCTATTCCCCGAAAGATTAGGCAAAGATGTTAACTGTTGTACACCCACAATTCGCTTGATGCCGTTATAAACAGTATATTGCCATCTATCGGAAACAATTTCAAATACCGTGTTGTCACTGAGAATTTCTAATTACAAACAGAAATCTCAATAAACTTTGCCTGACTCGGGAATAGAACCAAGACCCTCACGCTGAGCCGCCACGCTTGCAACGACTTGGTCAACGACTCAGTCAGCAGTGTTCATTTATATATTACTAGCTTCTGTCCGCGACTCCGTCTGCGTGGCCTTCAGAATTGGGTCCAGCCGGGATAAAAAGTATCCTATGTAACACAAAGGATACTTTTTATCCAGGTTATAAACTATCTGTATGCCAAATTTCATCAAAATCTGTATGCCAAATTTCAGCAAAAGTAGTTTTTGCGTTAAAGAGTAACAAACATCCATACATACAAACTTTCGCGTTTATAATATTAGTAGGATTTATTCAACTGAGATGATCAATAAACAGTTATAAATAAACATGACACAAGTAAATAATAATTGTTTGCAAATTACAAGCATTATATATAATTGAAATTGTTTCATTTATACAAACTGACAGTTTCATCGGTATCGACATATCCAATTATTATGAACATAAATAATGATTAAGATAAAATATTATCTCTGTAAATTGTAGTCGCCATTGAACATAAATTATGAATTCGCGAACTATTTCGATTTACAATAGAATGAGTTGGTGTCGATGGCAGACCATCTTAATTAGTCATTCATTATTCACGTACAGGCTACAGCGGCAATATCTATCTATACAAATGTATTGCATTGTTTCGGTTACTCTCGTTTGAATTTATAATCTGATTTGAATTAATTACTAGAACGTTTCAGTTCACCTGTATGTAGGCCTCAGACAGACTAAAGAATTCCGGTCGGCGGATAATTTAGTCTGTCGCTTTAAAGGCAGCAAGACCTAAAAGACTGTGCAAATTTCCTCTCTTGTTTTCTCATATCTACATATACCTTTATAACTCTAGAAGTACTATATGTCTGTATGGCACTCACATTAAACATTTTTTGTTGTTTTTTATACTATCGTTACAGAAGCTCAATTTTTTTTTATTATAAACCTCTGTCTTATTTCCGTACGTCTGTCTGACTGTTGGTCGAGAAGCGAGCAATTGTTTGCAAGCGTAACTGTTCGCGAGCCAAGCATTGGTTCGCGTGGAATTGTCCGAAATTTTTGCAGTTTGACAATGTGCGTTGTAATTGTAACGTCCTCATCAAACAAACTTCGAGTTCGGCGCTCGCGGGCGAATGTTCATTTGTGAGCTGAATGCTCGTGTGTACCCGCCCTTATCAACAGAGAAGCGAGTGCTGTGTTTGACAATGTTATTACCACTAAACACTGATAAAACTCTTTGTTAAACACAATTATGGCGCTCCATTAATGGGTATGTTTTGTGTTGCCAATAACACTTGTGCCAATGCAGTTCAATTTTACAGAAATATGTAATTTACGTTGATATCGTAACACGGTTCCATAATTGTGGTGTCTACGTCATATTTCATAAACTGTCGCAGTTTTGTGAAAATAAAAGTGTGAAGCCCTAACGACTAATGTAGATAGCTTTTAAGAGCGTATCAAAAAGAACTAAGTGAAGTTCCTCACGTCGTATTTTCGGTGGCCTCTTTTATTAATGTTTACTTAAAATTAAAGAAAAAATCTTTGCAAATAATTAACGCATGCTTAGCAACCTCTAACGTTATAATATTAAATGGAAAAAGAATAAATATACCGTAATATATATAATATATGTCCCATGTTATAGGCTCACCACCTATTACATGGGACTTAATAACAGCATTGGTGAAATGTGCCTCTGCCTACCCCTTCGGGGAATACAGGCGTGATATAGCATCACGCCTGTATTCCCCGATGCTATGAAAAAGAATACGGTCGTGAGCAGGATTCGAACTTGCGCCTCCCGGATAAGTACTCGTTTAGTTAAAATTTGAATTATGACGTTTCTTAACCTTCTAACTCTTATTGTGGCTGTTAGTCAAATCTAGAAATTATCTAAGTTTGTCTGTCTACTCTCTTTCCCTATAAAACGACTGTACGATAAACCATATTCGACTGTAATCACCACAAATGACAAATTAGGAAAGTGAAAGAAAGATTAGACCTAGCGAACAAAGGTTACGATAGTTGGGTTTGCACTGCAATTGAAGTACCGATCCGGATTCAGCGTTCACGATCGTTATTTTTTATTTACAAAAATGTAACATAATTATGACATGTGTACATAATTATACTGTTTCCCGTATCTTTTTTTCTTAACACGCCAGTTGTGTTACACCTCCTTTTTTGTAACGTTTTTCTTAATTAAATGTAATTGTGACTTTGTTCTTTGTTGCAGACCTGCTGATTGAGATGCTGGGCGTGCTGGCCAGTTATAGCGTCACGGTGAAGGAGCTCAAACAGCTTTTCAGTGCCATGAAAGCCGTCAATGGGAAATGGGTGAGTCTTAACTTCCAAGTTTTTTTTTCGAACATACTTGTTTCCTGTTGGTAAGCGATCAACTCAGCAGAGATACTGATCTTATAAAAATGTCGTGTCTGATTAAGAAGAAAGGGAATACTAATAAAACTTAGATATTATATTTTTGCCGCATTTCGTATGAAATCGCAAGTTTAATCGGTTAGTCAGTGTATTGCCTTAAATATGAACCAAATAACGACACACATATTTATTAAAACCATTTCAATTTAGCTTTATCTAGCAAGCGTCAAAGTTCGCTTCATTACTGCAAGTAATCCGTTAATTTAACGATAAGCTTCTATCTTTTTTGAAAAGATTTTTGAGCGCTTATAGCACTTAAAGGTTATGTTTGAGGGTTCTTAACATCTTACCTAGTTTTTTAAAACCCCGTTACTCATGTAAAAAGTCTGTTATATTATACCTATATTCTGTCACAAAAGAAATGTCTATAAGACAGTGATAGTTTCCGGGCATCGTGGACTGAAGTGTGCTTGGAATCTCTGAGCGTCCACGTTTGAGCAACTACTCGATACAACCGCCTCTCTTCAACACTGTTAAGAAGCAACTGGTCTTTATTGCCTCTCAAAGTTACCTCTCGGTTAAAATTAGAGATATTATACTACGGTAAATAAAAAAGGATTTTTTTTTATCATTGAAGTTTAAGCGTATAGGGTTGCGTTTGTAGGTGTATAACGAGCGTGTGTGAGCTTCGCTCGCATAAAAAGATCACAGCTTTGAAGTTTTACTTTTCAACCAATTTATTGCTTTATAGAACAACATTCCTATCCCTTTCAACATTTAAAAATGTCATTACAAAGTTCCACCGCTCAACTGAAAGCGTTCCTGACGCAAATTCCCGGCTGCCGCCCCCGCAAAAACCGTCTAATTCGACCAGGGCAACATAAACTAGAGGGATACGAGAAGAACGCGGACAAATGGGAAAGGCTACAGCCAAACGTGCAATTAGCCGCACCGCCAATGCTTTTCAAATTTGCATCGTTTTACAGACAGTGCGGTAAAGCGGTAATTACCCGGCACAAGCGGCACAGTTACTTTGTGTTTATGTTTGCCTGTGAATGAGGATCGCTTGTCCTTTTAGCATTTAATCTATTCCTAAGTAGCTCCTTTAGGTTTTAGTTAAAGCAAGTCATTAGCAACGAACAATTCAAGATTAAAATATTTTTTGTGAGATAAAGACTGTCTGCCAGCTTTATAAATTTTTCTCCTTTTTATTTCTGAGTTGGCAAGGCTTCCTTTATCGGACGCCATTACTGCCAATATCGAGAGGGTTTATGTCGCAGTATTTTAAAACTTTAGTTGGAAGGGATTTTTTCTTTTGTTATCTGTGAAATTTGAAAATGTGGCTCATATTCGAAGCCATTCTGTAGTTAATGAGGGAAAATAATGGAATGGCTTATTAAAAATTAAAGTCATTGTTAAACGTTTAGTAAATACTGGAGGAAGGTTCATTAATAATTTGTTATTGTATAATGTTCGTACGCTGTGCTAAACTAGCATTAAAAATTAATAATATCATTACCAAATCCCATTTCTGTTATAAAATGCGTAGGTTCCCATTCTATTTTATTTAAATCAATATATTTGTGTGTGTTGCAGCCCCGACACTCTGCTAAGCTGCTCAACGTGCTCCGGCAGATGCCGCACCGGAACGGACCGGACGTGTTCTTCAGCTTCCCCGGACGCAAGGGATCGGTACGTTCCCATTGTTATTTATAATAGAATCGCCCATAGCATGCCATGTGTTAGTGCCTCGACTTTTGAAAATGACCAGGGGCGGAGTGAATAAGGATCGCATAAAATCGAAGAGGTTGACTTTATACTGGACTGATTTTTACCTGTGGGATTACGGCCCGACCCATTTCGAAGCTTGTTAGTCGTAGCTAGTGGAATCGCGTGTTTCAATACTCATTGTTGTAGATCTTTTTTTAATGAACCGAAAAAAATACGCGGGCTATGTTGACTCACGAAACTGACTGCTCAATAAGCAAAGTGTCATTTAC
The DNA here is from genome assembly GCA_935421205.1 of Xylocampa areola. Taxonomy (NCBI): domain Eukaryota; kingdom Metazoa; phylum Arthropoda; class Insecta; order Lepidoptera; family Noctuidae; genus Xylocampa; species Xylocampa areola. The sequence goes on along the minus strand of OW285216.1, from coordinate 17,762,422 downwards.
AGAATTAACTGGTAGTGTTATTGTGGATTTATTTGAGCGTGTAAATCTGCATCCAATTAAAACAATCACGATATGGTAATTGGAAGCAACGCCGCGAGTAATTTTGCACATCAGTTATTTACATATTTTATTTACTATTTTATAAAAAACATTCAGAATGTACGGTGTTAACAGCCATGTTTTTTTAATTTATTAAAAAAGTAATAAAAAATGGTGCGTGCTAAGCGAGCGCTCGGATCTGAGCTACGCCCCTTGTTGTACATTCATACGATTATCTCGTTAATATTGTTCATTAATCTGTCTAAGGCAATTATGATAGTAATATCTTAGGTTTGCGCGATCACTACACATTATAATAAAACAACTTTTAACCGAATTAATCGCGTGTATTATTGGTTTTTTTTTTGTTTTTCCTGACGTTTCGAACACTTTGCAGCGTTCGTGGTCGCAGGAGGACTGATGATGTTTGTCACGTAATTAACTTTCCAGGGCTAAAAATATCAGAACAAATCCAAAAAGATTCTTATTGGAGGCGCCGGGTATCGATCCCGGTACCTCTCGCATGCTAAGCGAGCGCTCTACCATCTGAGCTACGCCCCCAGTTGTGATACAAGTCGAAAGTCTAGATTGCATTGTAAATAAACAGTAGCACTGCCTCGGGCGAGGATTTATTGTAATAACTACCTTTTACTACGTCAGCATTTACTTGGCTTGCATTGCGCGTAGGCAACGCACTGCGGAGTCGACATTTTAATTCTGATTACGAATAACATACAAGGTTATATTTTCCTTTTGTAAGTAATTCTCATAGTCCGTTGAAAAACTGTATTTAGGTATAGGTACCTACGTTGCTTTGAAGTTACTATCAGACTATCACTGGCGCCATCACAGTGCTCACCGCGTACTTGTTGGTGGTTTCCAAACTTGATGGTCACCACGTATGACCCTGTCAAAGGACGTGTCAATATGTGTGAGTCGTGTCATACAGGTGTTGGTAAGGAGAGACAGTTGCATTTTTGATTTCCAAAAAAAAATAAACAGGCTGTATGTCCGAGTGGCACTTGCCTCCACACCAATAAGGTAATATTTAAATCCCTATAATAATACATATTGTAAATGTAAAAGTTTGCTAGTTCTGATGTTTAAATCAATACCGCTTGAACAATTTCCAGCCGAAAATTTTAGACATATGTACCTTCAAAATAAAAACTTTACCCGGATTAATCGCGTACATGAGAAAGTACTATAGGAATGAGGATGTTTGGAAATTAGGGAAGTTGGTGGATATATTTACACTAACAGACGTCGAAATTAAATGTGAATTAAATATAAAATAAGCATTTTATATTACATACGAACTAATATAATAATAAATTTAACTTAGGGATGTGTTAAAACGTCTTATGCTCAAGGGTTGTATAAGGACACAGAAAGTATTATTTCAGACTTCTGTTATACGCTGTACTTACAAAACATTCGTGTTTAAGATCTAAGCATTTACGCTTACCCAAAATAACTTGGGACCACGGCAGGAAGCTCAAGGAAAAGGTGTTTTATATTTATATTTAACCCATATTACCTATTTAATTATTACAAAAGTCTTCCAAATTCACACCGGGACACAAAAAAAAGTCTTACCATAATTTATTCAACCTCGAATATTTTTATTCCGTATTTTATCCAATCTTTATTGTAGTGAAGTTTGGGACGTGACTCCAGGCGAATCTTGGAGAAGTTCTATAAACTTAAATATGTTCCGCATAATGCGAGAACTGAACGCACTTGACGAACTTTTCAACCGAGTTCTTAAACACGAGTTTGAAGTTTTATGAAATGGCAGCCCACTGTGTTTGTGTACTTGGAGTATGAAATGTTAAATGAACGTAATTTTGTTTTGGTTTTAGATTCCTTGTTCCTTTGAGCTTTAGTTATGTTGAAATACAAGATCTCATATAAATTCTTCTTAAAAAAGCAGAAATAAAGGGACCTTACAGTTTATCCACGGTAAACTATGCGAAAATTTAAAAAAAAATTCAAGTTACATATCTTTGAAATACATATTATCATCGTTAACATAATGCGAAGTATATCAGTGTTATAAATATTGTTTGTTTAAAATCATAACAAGCAACGTGACACCAATTTATTCTTTGCATAACACTCACAAAATTCTCACTTATATTGTTCCCCTCCCCCGTTGGTAGCAGAACAAAGAATGCGATCATTTATTTTATCAAATAACAAGCTCGCCCGTTTCTGATATCGAAATATGTTCCAATTTCACAAGTTCGCGGCCTTTGCCGACCACCTGACGGTCCGTTTTTCCGAACCTACAATATATTTCAAGCGAAATGAAGAGAAACGGGCGGCTATTACCAACCGCTTTTATTTATAAACAGTGCTCATATTTCAAAGGACCTTCCCCAGCTGCGGCCTGCTTCTGAGCCTGATTTCTCCATTATTTTGCACAGCAAAATGTTTTTGACGGGATTCTCATCCGTCTGCCACTGTATTAAAGGACGTTTTAGTATTCCTGGCTCATTTTTTTCGAATAGAGATGAGAATAAATTAAAATTCGACCTTCGACCCGGTAATTATTTAGACAACAGATTCGGAGAGATTTTTTAAAGGGCATTAATGAAATCATCTTGGTAATGGAGAGCCTTCGAGCGCCATGCTGAAGCCAGAGGAAAAAGGTATTGTGTAAAAGGATCCTCTGAGATTTTTAACTAATTTGAACTTCCTTGCCATAAATTTCTAGGAATAAAGCCATATAATATAATTGTTATAGACTTTATTGTTACTTGGTTTGAAGAAATACTCTTTACAGAAAAGTGGAGAAAAGTTACTTTGAATTTTAGTTGAAAGACAATACTTCTACACAACACTGCTTACTTTGTTGAAACATATGTTTTTATTTTCCGGCTTTTTGAATGATGTTTTCTATATAATTGTTATAGACATTAGGTTAGACACTAGGTAAAATTTGTAGCATTTTAGCTTATCTATCTCTGCTAATTTACAGGGAGTCATTGTAATAAATATGAAACATACTATGTTTGTATTTCTACTACTGCGTATCATCACGTATGCCTTTAATTAATATTACCTGTGCTAAACTTAGATCTCCCTATAACTAACGCAATAAAAAATCGTCACACCATTCTTTCCGGCACTGAAACCTCAATGCTTAAACAAATCGATACTAGGGCAGTAGGACACTTTAGGAGCAGAGTTTAAGCGTCCCCTCCCATCTTTGTTGGCAATTCTTATTCAAATACGGGCCAGCGGCGGCGGCGTAATCCGCGTGACATACTGGCCTATCTGTGTGTCCGTTTTTTCCTTATTTATCGCCGTCCCGCCGGAGGCCGGTCCATTTCTCTCTGTCGTACTTATCCGGAGATCTGAGGGCGAACTGACACTTCTTAGCCGCTTTTGCTTGCCTGGTAGTTTAAGACTAGATAAATATGTGGTAATAGTGATTTATGTATGTCAATAAAAAAAAGGCTTCGTCTGTCTGTTTGTATGCAAACGCAGAAGTGCCCGAGGGCAATAAAACTGCGTTTTGCAGTTAGACGACGTTACTATTAAGAAAATAAACAACGAAGTGTATTTAGAGACTGAATGAACAGAAATTTATTTTCTAAAATGATACGTTTCAAAGAACGTGTAAAACGTCACAAGAGGGGAGGCCAGCGATACAAATGCTACTAGCTACATTGCCTCCCGCGCTCACTGGAAGCCGCTTAGAACCTAGCAAACTATTCAGGCGTTGGAAAATATTTTCTCCAGGTAAGGTTTCTTGAACCTTTGAGCAAAATGAAATAACTTATAATGCACTACTAACACATATGGGTAATATATTTGTGTGTTTTATGGATGTATTCCGAAAGCTAGATAATATATTTACATGTTATTGGACTGTAAGGCTGTGGACGGAGGAAATCATTTACATGAATCTGGAAGGTGTGACTTATATCTGATCAGATTTTATATAGATCTTTATTTTGTGATGTGGTGTGATGCTTATGATGTCGTTTTTATATATTAGAATAATAATTTCTTAATGCTAATTTATCTCGGCTGCCTAGCCTTTTACCAACTACGTCTTGTTCGGCATTCAGTTTAACCGGATACAGCTAAATACCAGTATTCTACTTAGAGCGACTGCCTATCTGACCTTCACAACGGGGCAACTGCATAAAATGATACCTCGTGGTAAGTCTGGTTGGCAGACTTTCAGGACTCGATACTCATAATCACTGTCAGAGATCTATCCTCAGTTGACAACCATCGTGCTCTCCGAGGCACGGAGACAGTGACATTAAACTATGAGAATTTTTTGTAGTCAATCATTAGTCTTCTCTTTATCTATGGCCGCGTTGAAATCAAAATCTTCTAAAACTTTAAACAGTGATCACTGCCCTATAACACTTACCCCACTTTCTATTTTGGACCTTAACACTACAGGAATATTCGCCAATACTTTAGACCCGAGTAATGGACAGTACCATCAATCTTTATTGCAACCTTTGTCGATACAACGGGTTCCCATTTTTTACCCTGACGTGTTGGACATCGATAAATACGAGCAAAATATCCTTTTAATATAAATACGCGTCAAAAATAAAAATAGGCTTCACTTTACGGGCCGAGCGCGTGCCACGGGTATATTAATGCCATTCGCCGGTGGTGGTGCCAGGTCGAGTATGCTGAAATTCGTCACAGAAGGTTAAAAGAATTGAGAATTTAAAAATAGTCCCGGAATCGGAATTGTTAGTTTTTCAAAAAATCTACTACTAATTATTCTACTTAATGTTCATAACTTGTGTTATTTTTAATACTTATTGAATTCAGTATAACTAGAAAACAGTAACATTTTAGCAGAATGTGCTATTATGGTAGATATTGTTAGTGGCACTATTTACTGGACAAACATTTTTTTTTATATAAAATCTCCTCTGGAATGCCTTGGCACTTTAATATCGTTTTAAAGTCTCGTTATAAGCTTTTGTAACGTTATTAAGTTGGTGTTACTGGTGTGCAATTCTCGTGAATGCGCCGATATAACAAGAGCTCCTGGACGTTTGCCAACATATCGTATTGTTTTAGTTGGAGCCTGCAAAGCGCCTGTTTGACACCCCCACTTACAGTATTTGAATTTTGGAATATTCCGATGCATTTGGCAAACGAGTTGAATGATAGAATCTATGGGGGTCAATTTTATTGTTGTAGATAACTATTACTAACTCTACATTAGTTGCAAATATTTTGATTTTGATTATAGTGTAATTGCAAATATGTACTTGCTTGTATGAGGTTACCTTCTTTACCTACAATTGAATAACATATTGTGTAGGTAAATCACGTGGCTAAATAACAGCCGCACAGATCAATCGCTCGAGGTTAAGCTGCGCTTGCCGCGGTCGGTCTGTGGATGGGTGGACCATTATTTCATACCGAGACCCCTCCGTGCCTCGGAGAGCACGTTAAGCTGTCGGTCTCGGTTATCAAATAAAGATCTATGACAGCCGTTACGAGTAGTCAGAGGCCTGAAAGTCTGACAACCAGTCATACCACAAAATATCGTGTTACCCAGTAAATGGGTTGTGGAGGTCAGATAGGCAGTCGCTCCATGAAAAATACTGGTATTAAGCTGCATCCAGTTTGATTGGAAGCCGACCCCAATGTTATTGGGAAATGACATACTAAAAAATTTATAGGTAAACGCATCACGCGTTTTGCTTTAGCCTTTAGCGTAGGTAGACGCTATTGATTTCCACCTGCTACGATTCTGATATCCCTTTTATTTCATTTATTTTCATTATCTTCGTACTCGTTTAGATGCTGTTGATTTACACTTTATTATTTACTTAAAATTTGTGTAAGTAATCTATTTATATTGACCATATGGTCTTATCCAAAACTCTCAATTTTTGCTATTAAAAATTACAGGAATATGACGGGAAAATAAAAATGAAAAATTCGTAGAACTTGAATTTCTTTACTATCAAAAGAGGTCTTTTTTATTTAAAATTAAATTAGGGTTAAAGCCATTTTTTAAAACCCTTTTATATAAAACTTATCTTAATTAATTTACAGCCCTTAGAGTAAAGCGGAGACTTACATTATGTTCATGAACCACTTGAGCTGATTATGGTGCGTCAGAGCCCATACATTTTATATGGCGAGTTCCACCGACCAAGTTGTTTAGCTACATTACATCTACGCCACGTGACGCAACGTACGCGACGCTGAAACAGTTTTCACTCGTATGCCTCTCATAGAGATTATAATTTTCCTTGCACGTAGGAGACGTCTTATCTATCGTCGGCCTAGCGGAATGTTCACTTAAAAGTCTAAATTAAATTATGTATTCAGAATTTCAGATACAACAAAACATATCAGTATATGTATTCAGAATCAGCCTTGTGTTTTGGACTCGAAGGAATTTCTGTCGTTATATCATCAATTAATAGTAACACTCGTCTCTTAAAGTTTTTGAACTGGGCAGAGTTCATCTCGTTTAATTCTGGTAAAAGGCTATTGAGGAATGACTTCACGTGGTCATCGTCAGGGGTCATCACAGATGAGGACGGATGGGCTTTTTGGGGGACTTTCTTGATTTGGTGGTGTTCCTCGTTTCCTGCTGACCGTTTCCTCCTATTCCTTATCTCCTTCTCTTCCTCTAGACTCAGTGGACACCAGTTATCTGTATCATCCTCATCTATCTTCTCAACTTTGATTTGCTCAATTTCTACTAAAATAGGTTTCTTATCCGTAACTTCTAGTGGTTTTTGTACTTCCTGTGGTTGATGTGTTTTCTGTTTCTCTTTGGCGGCCTCTGCTGCGGCTACAGGTCTCAGGAATGGTATGACAAACTGCATGACGTCAGACAGGTAGTATGGTTTCTTCTTCCCAGTTCCTTTAGGTGCGGCTTTTATCGTTCTCATGAAGACTGCTCGCAGATTCCTCCATCTTTCTCTGCATGCTGATGCTAGAAAGAGATGAAAGTAATATTAATTACTGTGGCACAGAATCATAGCAGGTTGTGTGATTATTACCATCTACCGCTCACAATACTAAACTCCGGGCTGCCACTGAATTATTGAAACGCATCCTATGTACCTACTTCGATAGCAATTCTCGGAAACAGACAAATGAATGCTCCACTATGTTAGAACTGTGATGTTATTTATTTATCGCGTCCCGGTTTAATGTCATTACCGATATTATAATGCAGGCCGTGCCTAATGCCGGTGCCGACAAAATCGAGAGGCGGGCGATAAGTAGATATTAGATACGCGAACACGTTTGCATTTCTTATCGATATTGTTGTCTGCGAATTCCCCTCCTTACGCGACAGTAAGGTGAAATAAAAGTAATAATGTGATGCTGATTAACATGATAACGGTCACAATGTATGTTTGTGTATTACACGATGAGTGCTTCGTTGGTCTAGTGGTCGCAAGCGCGGCTACCGACCGTGAGGTCCTGGGTTCGAAGTTCGTTCCCAGGTCTGGCAAAGTGTTATTGTGTTCAAGATAAATCTTTGAAAAGCATTAACGCATGCTTAGCGAACTCTAATGTAATTCTCTGTAACAGTCCGGAGTTAGGAAGTTGGTTTTGTGACACCCCCGTGCTTCGGAGAGCACGTAAAGCCGTCGGTCCTGCGCCTGATCTCTCTCCGGTCGTGTCGGATTGCCGTCCCATCGGACTATGTGATTCAAGGAAGAGGGAGTGCACCTGTGTATGCGCATACACTTGTGCACTATAATATCTCCTGCGTACTTGGCTATTCTCCATGGAGATAGGCCGCCGTGATCGAAATACGGTTGGGAGTATTATTAATAATAATAATAAATATTACACAATGAGTATATATATATATCTATATTAAAATGAGTAAGCAACACGCAAGTGATACAATGATAACCTTAACGTAATCATAAGTACAATAGATTGTAAACAAACAAAAACGTTTATAACACAAAACGGGCACATTCCATAAAACAAAATTCTCCGTTATTATCACAAAAATATTTGCTCAGCAAAAATGTCGATAAATATTGACCTTTTTCCGTTCACCCTAAAGGGATGACTGCGAGGGGACGCACTGTTCTCGAACGTTTGGATCGAACAACTAGCGCCACCACCGCGCCGCGCAGCCATTACTGTTGAATAGAAATATTCTCACGTGTCATGTTGGTAGCCTTGCCGACCGCCTCCCAAGCACTGTCGCTGACATCCTTGCGAGAATACGAAGGCAGCTCAAAGTTGTATAAAGTCGGGTGTTTCTGTACTTCCTTAACAAATGCTATATTAATTTGCTGCTCGCTCACAATATCACGAGGCATGGTGATCGCTGGCCGGTTCGCAACGCACAAGCGACCTCAGCGGCGGGCCCCGCGCTACTAATTTCAAACGGGTCTGTGACGCATATCGAACCAGTTGCGCGGCTGCGTAAGTCCGATGTTTGCGTCGGCTCGCCCGTCGCACACATGTATTGTTACTGATATTTGGGTAGTGCGCGATGAATTGATATTGACGACTATCTACGCAGTCTAGTGACCGATAGGGGTTCCCGTTGCAAGTATTTAAAACTACGCATGCGTTTTGTGAGTCATTAAAAATATTTTCCTCGATCAATTTAAATGAAATACTTCTTTCATAGCTCTACGAAACTATATGAAACCTAAGTTAATCTAGATAACTCATAATGGAACTAGATAAGACTCAAGAAACTATAATCAGTGACGTACGAACCCATTAATTTCTTCGTATCAGTCGCTAGCTTATTGCCACTAAAGAGGATCCAAGCTTTATGTTATCTACGTCCTACTACTTCTGTGATCCTGGTCCGTTAATCACAAAACTAAAGTCCAAATTAAATGTTGAAACATTCATTACGTTTGCGTTTTTTTAATCAAAATTTGTACTACGTTTGGCCACCAACTCGCGTGATGGTAAACAACGGTGCGGACGAGGATGGACCACGTAGCTCCAGAAGAAATCTATTCACTCTAAGTAGAGTGGATAGATTTGAGGAGAACGATAATTGGGGAGTTGTTGCAATTAATTGCCCATACTCGTCTCCCACAACGGTTGCACCGGACTACATCCCGAAACACGACTAGGTAGCTACACGGCATGGCTTCGTCCGGTGGGTAACCAGCCGGGGCCGAAGCCTACTACAAAACCAAAAAAAAAATTTTATGTAATTTGGATTGACATTTATTACATTAGTAATAGACATTAGTAATAGGTCTCAAATAAAAACATCTTTACAAATACAAATATTTTTACTGGCGATAAATAGGGTTGTTACACAATCCTTAGAATTTTTTCTTTCGCTTTTATAATGGTGTGTGAATGTTAAAAATGTTTTATATTAATATATATATCTTTATCAAGCTGTCAAATATTTTATGAGGTAAACATTTGATGTTCACATAATCATTCCTTGACAATTTTGTATAATAATTTTATTCGTTCAGCAACATTTGTATTTTATTCTGAAAATACAATATGAAATGGAAGATTGGAGTGTCGGTAAAAGGAGCTCATATGTAGATTTTATTGATGCGGGATCTCGATAGGATCCTTTACAAGAAATCCCTGTGTGTTGGCCTTCCTTCGGAGCATAAAATAAGTTTTTACTGCCGCGCCACTTGCCAACACTCGCTCTTTTAGATTCCACATTTTTATTGGTGGTATTTTAAAGAAAATTGTGGTCTTAGAGTCAAGTAGACTATAGTATAGATAATGCTAAAGTTTTTAAGTACAGATCCTGTTTAATTCGTTTTCGGTTTATCGAGACATTTTTCAAATAAAGTAGAACTTTATGGTGTTTCCAAACATTTAAAGAATGTTTTGTCTAATATGGCTAATTGTTTTTTAGTGTCCAACGGTATAAACAGATGTATAAGACAAAACCGTGCGTTTTTAACGAGATCTTTTTATACAGGTGAAATATAATTCATTGTCAATGTTTTAACAACTATTCTACTACTAATCACTAGGCCTTTAATACCAAATTCGAAACAAAATAATATTACGCAATAAATGATTGATTGATTATAGTCGTTTATTATTATTATTTTAAACATCCAATTATTATATTAGTAAAAATTGTCTTTAAACGAAAGTAAATTCCCTTTTCTGATAATTGCCTCATTGCATTACTATAACAGAGTTGTTTGTTCCAGGCGGTAGTTCTGCCACCCCTCGCCAGGTGGCCCTACGAGAATGGGTTCACCTTCACCACGTGGTTCCGGCTCGACCCCATCAACTCCGTCAACATCGAGCGGGAGAAGCCTTATCTGTACTGGTTAGTATGTTATTAATGACGTCATGTTCTACTAAACTGAAAATATCGAAATGAACTAAAAAATGGCATATGAATCAGAAATAACCAGTCACCTAATTGCTAGTCCTATGGTACTTACCTGTCGTTTTTATGACCCTCTTTCATTTACCGAAAATCTACTATGTAAGTATCAATTCGAATAATCAGTATTCCAAAAAATATATAGGATACAACTGAAGCAATAATAAGCATTAGCCCAATTACATTTCCGTATTCCCTACAATCCAACACCGTAAATAGGAATATGTGTTAAAGGCAATAAACCCGATTACTGAGGCGGAAATATATAATAATTACATTAGCCAAATTGTATACAATTTAATTTATTTTGGGATGAATTAGATCGGTGACGATATCAAGTCAATTTGTACTAAAAGCGTAATGCAGTGCAAATTCAAAATGTTTTCCGTAAATCGCGTGAGGCGCGCCGGCCGCGGTTGTACGGTGCACCTGTGTTCCCAACTTTTCATTTGATTTGAGTGGAGCTCGGACGCTTCAAGTGTAGTTTCGGTTGTGCTCTGCTATCCTGGTACTAAGCTAAATCATTTTGGGTTTGTATTCGGGCATAATTGAATTTCGAGTCCACCACACGCCACATCCACTTTGGAGTTGATATACTTAGTCGCTTTTATGTTTCCTTGGTTATGAACAACTGAATATGGGAGGAAAATCCATCTTGATCTTAAAGATTATAAATTATTATGGTTTGTACACATTGTCGATTCAAATGATTTGTACATATTTAGTTTGATAACTAATTTTGAAATTATGTTCGGCAGCTTCAAGACAAGTAAAGGCGTAGGCTACACGGCACACTTCGTCGGCAACTGTCTCGTGCTCACATCAATGAAAGTCCGAGGCAAAGGGTTTCAACATTGTGTCAAATATGAATTTCAACCTAGAAGGTGAGCATAATACCTACTATAAATTTCAAATTGAAGTAGGTTTTGTAGGATATTGTTATGGAATACAATACTGCATTAAATTAGAAAAGGTAATAATAATATACAAAGTCATTATGTCATCGCGGTATCTTCAACCCAGGTTGACGAGGCCGACAATTTGAATTATTATTCCAAAATCCGTTAGCCTTCTTCCTGCTTCACAGAGAGAACCAGGCATTTGGGAAATAAATAATGTAACCATCATACTAGGAAGCTGGCTTATATATGATTTTGTTTTTCACCTTTTACTGCAAACTGGAAAAACAAAGTTATTAAAAGTTGTGGTACAGTAAATTTCGGTTATGCTTTTACCAAAATTTTAAACTTTGTTTTGAACACTAAATCAGGGTAGTGAAAAAGATGCAGCAATATAAATAAACTTCCCTGTGTAGTCAGTTTATGACGGCGGTCGGTCGTGGAGAAGTTCCCTAAAACATTATCCCGTTAATTTTATTTCATTATTATCACTTAAGCGTATACCGTCAGCTTTGAAAAGTTATTAACAAAGTGCACCGTGAAACTGAGATCAGTTTTAGGAATTTTTGCTAAATCAATTGAACTGGAGTAATCAACTTTTTCGTTAGTTTTTATTTTAGCTTGTTGTTTTGTTTGTTTGTACTCTTTGAACGGAACTTATCAGCTGACTGTATAGTGTATAATACCATATATACAAAGTTTTACACACCACTTCATAATGCTAAAAGAGTTACGAATATCATATATGTATATGCATGCCTTGCATTTACCGTTGATACTCTGATTTTTTACATTATTATGAAAATATTAAATGTTATTCCTGAGTATTCTGTCGAAATATTTCTGATATATTTGTACTAAGTGATATTGTTTTCTTGTACAGATGGTATGCGATAGCGGTAGTGTACATATACAATAGATGGACGAAGAGTGAGATCAAATGCTTGGTGAATGGCCAGCTAGCTTCCAGCACAGAAATGGCGTGGTTCGTCTCCACCAATGACGTAAGTACATTTAATGCCCATAAATGCTAGCTATGGCTGAAAAGTTCTAGGTATTAATGAAAATGTCACCTATGATTTCAAAGAACTTATAATAAACTTTCAGTAAATACGTAGGTATAGCGTCAACTGCCTGAAATATCAATTCTCGTAAATTTATGTATCTCTGAAAAGTTAGGTAGGTAGGTTTGTTCGTCTTTGGTTTATATACATTTCTATATCGTGTAATCTGTCCTTTATCAAGTAGTTAATGTTTCTCCTTAATCCAGACTTAAGTACCAGGCGCTCATAACTCTATAGAAGCTTAGCATAATACATTCGGTTATCTACGGCGAACACCCCCTTTGCGACAAGTTGTGCGTTCGACTCGTCACGTACGTGTCGTTAGCAGCAATTTATTACAAGTAATGCCATGCAAATTCCTGTGGATGTACGCGGACCTCATAGTAATACAAGTTTTAAGAGTTTCGCGAAAGTTCCACTTACTCGTAAGTTAAGACACAGATTTTATACCATAACGGTTTTTTTTAATTATATTTTTTGACGCAACATACAAGTAAATCATTTTATTTGTTATCACTAATAATATTAAAATTTAGATTGTAATTGTAATGTTATTCTTGTTTAATTTGTTAATTACATATTTATAGATATTTATTTTTTTATTGAATTTATTTTAATAGTCTACTTTACTGATCCAGAATTCATCGTAATTAGTGTAATTTTATAATTACTTTTATTTCCCTTAATTGTAAACTTATCTTGGCAAAATGGCTTCGGCTTCAATTGCTATAAAAAAAAAACACCATTTAAACTAAAATAAGGATATTCCATTTGAATACGAGGTTACTTTAATCAACTGAAAATCATCGCTTGATCACCGTAGTGCCCGGTTGCCACAAGGGATTGTGGCTCGAATATTATTATGATTGTTGCCCAAATGGCTGGCGTTAACCTTAAAGCTTGTTATTATGATTGTGGAAATGAACCGACATTACGCCAGAAGCATCTATCAAACCCTTCACATTCATACGTTCCGCTACATTAATGAATCGCTTATTGCCTTTATAAAAGTAACGAGTAATCCGATAAAAAAAAATACGCAGCCAATTAGACTGTCCGAAAATGCATGGGAATGTTACAGTCGTATTGTTTTGATTGGATTCTGCCTTTATTTGTTTTGGAATCTCCATTTAGTTCATGTTCTCCTGTTATTCTCTTTCCGCTCGTGGATTAAGTTGGTGTTAGTTCATGCATGCCAGTATGAATATTCACAGGCGCTCGGACGTGGTCACGCATAGTTGGTGCAAAATGAACTTGTCTAGTTATGAAGATACAATTATTTGGGACAGTTAAATAAGTGTCCCTGTGTCAGAGCATGTTATTTTTCAACATCAACGCGGACGGAATCGCAGGCCCGCGAGCTAGCAGAAAATAATTTTGACCTTATAAAACGCAGACAGTATAAACCAACAAAAAAAAACGCAGAAAAAGGGCATGAGGTCAAAGCTAACAACATCTTATTTTTGATAAAATGTATAAAGAATTACGTTACGTACCTATCGACTTTCAATTACTTATAATTAAATAAAAGAATTTGAAGAAATAGCGGCCATTTTTTATGTTCAACCTCAGCATCGCAACGGGTTGTTTAATTTTATCAGTGCGGTATTTTGAAACCGAGGGCTCTATTAAAAAATACTCTTTGATGTAAATTCTGGCCAACAAAGAACTGAATTAAACCCTCATCAATATTGGAGACAATGCTATAATTATAGCGTGGAAGCAAAGGTTTTAATTACTTTGATGAGTATAATAACACCTACGCAAATTTTCTGGACAAAATAAAACAAAATAAAATAATTGATATTTATATTAAATAAAGCTTTATAATATAAGAAAACGTCTTTTATTCGGACTAGCCGCGATTCCTGACGAGAGAAATTTTTGTTTTATATATTACTAGCTGGTGCCCGTGACTTTGTTTGCTTTATAAAAGCCAATGTCTTTCTCCAAGGTCTAATCTATCTCTCTACAAAAATTAAACAAATCTGGTTCAGCGGTTTAGGCGTGAAAACATAACAAACAAACAGATAGACAGAGTCACTTTCGTATTTATAATATTGGTTTGGATAATGTGTCGCGAAAACCTAAGATATTTCAAAATGAAGCTTATTTCCACAAAACAAAACATTACTTTAAAGTTAATAACGCATATATGGTTGTGAAATATAAATCTGTATAAATAAAGCGCTTTACAATAAAACCGGAAAGCGATATCATATTTATTACGCAAAAGATATTGAATAAAAGGGAACAATTTTCAACGATTGGGAAAATCGGGAACGCTAAAATACACGTGCCTAAAAATACCATTTGTGACTAAACACTGGAGCGTTTTAGCTGTAAATGGGAATTTACATGCCATTACTGTGCACCGAGTTGGGGATAACGCGGCGTGTGCGACGGCCCTAACGATAGACTGGGCGCACACGATAATATCGTTGTGTATTGAACCTGTATTAAAGTGCTGTGTAATGTAAGCCTTAATGGCACAGACTACTTGTTTCGGGCTTCGAATTGTGTCTTATCTTATTGTGTAAACCGTTAATATCTGACGTAAAGTGTTATTGTTTCCGAAAGTTCGCGCGTTTTATTTAATCTTTTAAATGCCCTTGAATATTATTCTCCCTATAATGCGAAAGGTAAAGGTAACAGGCCTCAATTCAACAGGAATTAAGATGTGCAACATTTGCTAATGGATGTTATGAACAAAATGAAGAAAGAGTCATTGATTAGAAATTGGCTCACCTAAGAGAAGTTCTCGGTGGTGTGTAAAGTCTTGACAGAGATGGGTGGTTTCAACTCTGACACTATATTATTAATCAACCATGCGATCAAAAGGAGAACACGTATCTATTATCACGATTCATTATTTCAACACTGTTGTTAATTCACTTGGTTTTATGTTTTGCGACGATTAGAAAGAAAAAGAATTTATTTTGCCACCAGAATAGGCACACACTTAAAAATAAAAACACAAGAGAAAACAAAATAAAATAAATAAAAAAAGCAAGTAAAATAAAAGATTTTATAAAGCGTAACATTACAAAAGAAGAAATAAAATAAACCACTGCTGCGATTTCTGATCACTGGCAACACCACAAAACTGAAATAGGCCACAGAAGATACATAATTATATTACTAATCTGTGGACCACAGAAATATGACAGTGAGCAGCAATCAACCGTATTTGTTGTTATTGTTAAAAACGTTACATCTGTTAAGTGAGTTTTATGATTTTTTTGTGGTGAGAAAACACGACCGTGAAAGAGAGCGATATTTATATTTACAAAAAATATAACTTTAGTAGTTATAAGCTTCGTATATTTTTATAATATTCTTTGAGTGATTTGATTCGGCTGGTTTATCGAATTCTCTTGAACACGAATGGTTGATGAACAAAATAGAGTTTTAAAACACACGTAGGCTTCTGACATGATAATACACACCATTCAGAATAACTCTCGGTGTGTTGAGTTTTAAGTTTTGGGAAAAGGCGAGTTCTTTACGTTTCTTTTTCTTCATATTATTATAAAGAATACTTAAAAAATACTTTTTGCCTGTATTCTCCGAAAAAGGGCAGATCTGATGGTTGTATATAAAGGTCCTAATATATTAGGTAATTTCCTTTGTATTGGTTTAGGATAACCAATGAAAGACGCGTTTAACGATTTAAAGAGATTATTTATTATATCGTTATTTATAGCAGGAGAGGTGTGTGCACGCTAACCACCTCGGAGCTCTATCCTGGCGGAACTAAAGTATAGAACATTAATACATATTAAGAGAAAGACCCTCGAATCACATAAGTGAGACGTATTTTTTTTTTGATACATTCCAACACTTTGAAGGGGTTATTATAGGTATAAGTCGAATACATTCACTTAACCCAAGAAATTAATGGAAATAACAATTATTGGTTGTGTATCATAGTACCAGCAAGACGAAAAATGCTCCTCTAACGGCGAACATTAGGAAAAACATAAAATTGTTTTAGAATTTACAATTTGGTTTTTAATTAATCTATCACTTACACAGACTCATTAAAAGAAAGTTACCTAGTAAATTTGGACCTCATTTATTTAAGTAAGTACCCCCACATTTCACCAAGGCCGTTATTAAATCCTTTAAACACACATTTCCAAACTCCATGCTGCTATTGAGAATGAAAACCCGATTACACTTTGGCCGAGGCGAGAATCGAACCTAGGACCTCATGATCAGCAGCCGCGCTTGCGGCCACTATAATTATCATTGAGGCAGTTTTTTGAAATGAGTGCAATTCTTTAATAATTATGTCCGTTTTTGTAGTTCAGTCTCAAGTCTTTCTAATCTTTAGATACTCTCTAACATACCTAATTACACGACTGCCCAAAAAAGGAGTGTTATGTTTTAGGGTTCATGTATTACGTCAGTTCGTATGCATGTTCGTGAGTTCCTTTATTCTATCATAACTTTTAAACGCCTGAACCGATTTAGATGTATGGGATATCGGTAGAATCCTTTCATTATTCCGGATAACATAGGTTAGTAAGATAAAAAAAAGAAATAGTATAAAAAATATAATTCACACAATGACAGTTGTGTTTTTTAATTACTTTCATCTTGCTTTATTAATTCCAAAATAGAGAAAACTTCTTGAGTTATTTTCATCTAAATGTATTTTTAGAATTCAATCTTGTTTAAATTTAATGTCTGCAAAATATTGAGTTTTCGACAAACTCAAATAATTATTTTAGTGGTCGCAAATAGTTTTATCCACTCTATCATGTCATTATAACGTTAGTATTATATCTGGCAATTTATTTCTGTAAAATGTATATTATCACTGATATAGTAGGTAAGCATATCTTTGTTATAAAATTTCGGTGTGTGTTTGTGTGTTCGTAATTTTTCACCTTCTAAACGACTTAACCGGGTTTGATGAATTGTTGTACTTATGGGTGACCTGAATGGTTCTTAGCCATAATAGTTGAATCCGGAAGATAGCGCTGTTGTCGAGATCCAAAAAATGTGGCAGGACAACGCCTGCTGGGTCCGCTGGTATACCTATAGGTATATAAATCTGTTTGTCTATCAGATTGTCTATTTCTTACCCATCTCAGGGTAACATGAAGATCAGAATCGATATCACTTTTATTCAAAGGAAGAGACAACAATATACTCTTCAATCGGAAAATCAACAACTATACGCGTGTTCCAAGTCGTGGGAAACTGCTAGTTACTACAGCTAGGTATATATATTATATATATATTAGACGTTATGTAGTAGGTAAACTTGCTCCGCTTTATTGGCCCCAAATTCCTCCAATAAATACCTCGCGCTAACCGTATTCTTCATTTTCTATTACAGAACTTTGCCTACAACTGTTTGCTTTGCTATTCTAACAGGAATTTCGTCCACGAATAAGTTTCATTCAATTTCGAATTTTCGACCTTATTTCGGTACTTCGATACTTCGCTGAATCTCAGCTAATATGAAATGAAATATCTTTCCAATTTTTCTTTTGCGACTTTGGTTTGTAAACTAATTTTGTATTTCAACAGAACCTGTCGAAACTAACTTGAATATGATTAGTTTAGTTGAGGCATCTTTTGCATAAATTTTAATAATATCAGTCAAAGGCGATTCTTGATAACTATAGAAAGAAAATAAAAAGAATCACCTAGAATGTTAACATTATATTGTTAACGAGATTTCTGTTACATCTAATTAGTCAGATTTAAATTGAAGTCAGTGCAACAACTAAAAAAGAAGCTTATTTAATAGGTGTGTTTACTAGATTTAATTTTGATTTGGTAAAATTTGAATTTTTTAAACCTACAGATTCTGATATGATTATATTTTCAGTAATATTTATGGAATTATATATAATTGGAGAGCGGAGTAAGCTTCACGCTTACGATTCGTACCTGGTACAAAACCCTTATTGTTTTGTTTTCAACAGCCATTCGACAAGTGTTACATCGGAGCGACAGCAGAGTTGGATGAAGAGCGAGTCTTCTGCGGACAAATGGCTGCCATCTACCTGTTCGGAGAAGCTCTGACCACGCACCAAATCTGCGCCATGCACAGGCTGGGTCCAGGGTATAAGGTAAGAGGACTTTGGTGTTATTTGTTGTAACATTTCTGTAATTTAACTAGTAACTGTGAGTCTACAGATGGGTAGACAATATTATTTGGTAAAATTTGGATTCTAGAAGTATTAAATATAATATGTAAAGCTAGAAAGGAGCTTTATGTTCAAAGACGGGCGCAGTAGTAAGAAAGATTTTTGTCTAATCGATTTGTTAATTTTTTTTAAAAACAAAACCGTGTTTTAAAATTCAAAATTTATCCTAATCTTATTTGTTTCTTGCTAACCATGGAAACAGAGTCAATTCCGTTTCGACAACGAATGCAACATCAGTTTGCCGGAGAATCATAAAAGGGTGAGCGAGACGACCGCTCCCAAGCTTGAGAATGCTGATGTACCTCCTCCCGATCCCGAAACCTCTCCCCAAACTCCTGAAATTGAACCGCCTGATATAGCTTCTCCTGAGGAAGATACCAAGCAAACAGAAACAGAAGAAGCATGTGTAGTTGTGAAAGAAGACGCGACTCCTCGAGGACGTCGCATGGCTGATGAAGCGCGCGAAGTGGCCGCCGCGCATGCCTCCATGCTCGTAGATATTGAAGCATGCAAGCGTGTAAGCATGTCGCGCCGCTTGCTCTTATATTAAATTTTTTGTTTTGTCCTGCTTTTGTGTTTTTGATATCACTGTCACCAGCACTTCTTGTACAGTGTCACTGTGTAATATCCATTTGGTGTTGATGTGTGGTCAGGGTCAATTTCGATTCGATGCCGAGTGTCACACGCCCCTGCCGGCCGCTGAAGTCCGCGTGGACCGCTACGGTGACCTCATTCACGATCCGACGCAGAATGTCCATGACGTAAGACGCTCTACTCATGAATGTCTCTTACACGGGTCTAATCATGTTTGAAAAAGGATTTCCGGGATCTACATTTCTACTAACTTTATGGTGTCTCGGTACGGATTCATTTAACCAAGAAAGAGCATGCGATGGAATAACCTTACATTACTTTAATTTCTTGTGTTAATCTATTTAATCACGTTCTCGTATTTTACCATTACTATAATAGTCTCAGCTTAGAAACAGATTCCAAAATGAATATAATTAAATGCACAATAGGTAACGAAATCGACAAAAGCGACTTAATTTCTTTGATTGTTAAAATTCGCTAAAGTAATGGCAGTTTCTGGGGAAATTAGCTAAATCACTCGATTTATCAAAAGATTTCGGGGGTGATATTTTAAAGGATTTACTCAAATATTTAATCTTAACTTTCAAAGTAAAACGATTTGCAACTTTGATGGTGTCACAGTGTTTGTACAATTAATATTAAATGAAAATGAATTCGAAATGAGTTTCAAATTAGAATTTACCTATTAACTTCGACTTAATCAAAGTAACATTTTAGTTTCTTAAAGTCTGGTCTCGTTATATAAATCCCCTAATTATAAACGTTAGAAGTTTTGAAACTCAAGTTTTATATTAATCTAAAGTTTTAAGGTCTGCGAGAGTCAAGTGGTCAGTGTACAGACATGTCAGTTTGCTGGCGCACCCGCTAAATCTGTACGAGGCCTTAACTCAAAAGTTATTTATTGGGCCAGATTATAAAAGTTTCAGGTAACATGGAGGGCTTCATTAGTCCTGAAGTCCTGAATAAATAAGGGCTCCAATTCATATGTACCGTCTTATGTAATATTTACTCACAGATTTACGTTTAAAATTGCGCGCGTGTCGCGCCAGTTTATTTGAAAAAAATCGTAACTACCTATGTAGGAGGCACGTAATTAACTCTAGTATATGTACCGGTTTAAGGATCTTTATATTAAGAATGAATATTCGCTTACATGAGAAACTCAATGTATAGGTACTTACTTAAAATACATAATAGCAACACTGACAAATGTTTAGAAGCGGAATAGCAATGAGACTAATGAAATTGTGCCAAAAAATGGTTTAAGTGTATTACATTATTTTCTTAATAAACAAAAAGCTACACATAGGTTGCGAAATACTGTAAATACAATGTTCAATTTGCATGACATTAATACAGCTATATCAATTAACAAACGTTCAGAACTTGTGCAAATGAGCTATTGGCGCTAAGTGTGCCCCCCAGTCCCCCAGTGAGGGACAACAACAAACAGGCCGGCTGCCCCGACGCCCCGACAAGTTTCACGTTTAAACACAAGTCGTATCGCAAGTTAAGGGACTCACACTTACCGCACGATCACAGAAGGGTGCCCAGGGTCAGTCATTTGATACGCCCCGTAATGCCCAGCCTCTTGCGGTTTCATTATAATTCGACTTCAGAAAATCTTCCACAGTTCTAGCGAAAGGCGGGTAGTTACAAGTTATTTATAGTAGTAAGAAAATTTCCAGGTTTACTCAGCCCTCGAAACGTTTACGGTCTTTCACGATGACGACATTGCTCGGTAACTTTCATGAAGCGGATTAATCTAATCTCGTCTTTTGGTGAATAAATGCTTTATAAACGAACAAGCTTTAATCTTTGGTACTTGTGTGAACATCTCTTTATTTTGTTTGAAATGTAGCGAAATATTTGCTATTACCTACTTTGCCGTCACTAAAAGTGCCTCATGACATTTGCATGAATGTTTTATCATTCTATTCGTATAGAGTTTATACCCACGCAGACTAGATCCTTTGATAAAGTATAACAGGAACTTACTCGTACAGTATATTTTTGTATTTTCATCTAAACCATTAGTAAATATATCCGTTAGACACAATCTTTGAACACAGAATTTGTATAATATTTCATATCAAAACTGTTCGGGACTACGGTTGCTAAGCTGAACTTCTGAAAATCTTCATCTTTGCTATGTTTTAGAAATTTCAGATAAACTTTAAAGCTATTTAAATACATCGGATTATAAGATAATCTTTAACGACTCTTGGAGTCTTTGGAACATCATGTTTTAGATAATGCAGTACTTTGTATGCTTTTTGAAGTCGCCTCCCGCGTATTAGTACTTTTTAAATAGCTTTAAATATTCAGGAACGTTTCTCAATGTTTATGTAATCCTGGTAGAATGGTCCCTTTTGACTAGCAATGATGGAGATTTCATTATAATAAAATTAAGTGAACATGAATTTGAGTTTTTATGACTATCTCTGTGGTTTAGTAGCCGCAACTGTTGCTGATGAGCGTGAGGTCCCGGTTTCGAATTCTGAATCAAGTAGTGTTATGTTATTGCGTTTGCTGTTAGGAAATTTTCGGCAGCAGCCCAGAGTTTGGAATAGTGTTTAATTATAAATATTTTAATAAACACTTAAATTTCAAATTTTTTTGATGCGCTGCAAATCTATATCTATATATATTTACACTACATCTATCTATCTATCTATATATATAAAAATCAATTGTTGTTCGTTTGTCTCGCTAAACCTCGAGAACGGCTGGGCCGATTAAGCTGATTTTGGGTTTTAAATGTTTGTCGTAGTCCAGGGAAGGTTTAAACGGTGAGAAAATGTAGAAAAAATGCGAGGAAGATAGTAAAAACAACAATTTCATTTGCCCAAATAAACTGTTCTACCTACTTTCCTGTCAAACATTTGAAGTTAGAGGTGATACGAAGTACACCGGGTCATCTATCATTTTTTAAATTGGTAGATAATTCTGAATGAAAATCATTTGAATATTGTGACTGCAAGAATGTGTCCACGGAAATTTCCAACTCTTTATGGCTTAAAAATAATGCTTTTAACAAACGATGCCTACTAAAGTCCTGTTTTTTACCGTAATAGTCAATACGTTATTATGACAAACGTAAAAAAATGAAAAGCAAGTACTGCCTCTGCCGGAATGCAATTAAAACTTTCCTAATTGTTTTTTTTTATTAATTATCACGGAGTTAGAGATAATAATGAGTTTGGAGAGCGTCGTCGCGTTCTTGGCTTACTAATTTGACTAATATTCACGCGTCTCCGTCACAATGCTATGAAATCGTAGCTTCATGAATATTTTAAGAGGACTCATCTATTTTTTTTTAGCTAGAAATTAATTAATTAAAGAAAATTGTGTTTAATTAATCAGGGGTCCGTAATTGCGTAGCGACAACAAAATGTTTACTTTCGAGGTTTATTTAGGCAGACCAACGGAGCGACCCGCCATTTCTATTATAATTTGAAGCAATTGCCCTCTCCCTTGTTTGGTGATGGAAAGGTCGTGAGTTCAACTATTGCGGTGAATACATTGCAGTTTAGTTCAAATAAATACCTAGCTTTATTTGAGTTAGAACGGTTTAATATTGTGTTTATTAGTAGATTTTTAGTCTAATATTTTTAACAAAATTATCCACGTACATTTCTTACCTACCTGTTTATTTTATCCAGAGAAATATTTCAAATATTCAAGCGCTCGACAAATACTTTTACCAGGGGCGCATATTTGCACACGGTTCGCAAGTTAAGGAAAGTTACAGGCAGCAAACACTTTATTGGCGGGCCAGTGTAACCTCTCAACCTCCTTCGTCGCAGCTTTATGGTTCGTCCTGGGCCATATAACTTTTCTAGTGTGACGTAATAAAACAACTTGCGTAATGAGAATGTACTTGGCACGTAAATTTAAGGGGCAGTAAAACGTATTTTATGTCCAATTTTGACGGAAGGTTGATTTTGAAAACCCTGTTTTCTGAGTAAACAGACTTCATTTGAAGGTTGAGCTTAAACTTTACGGGGTGGTTGTTTCCCTTGGTTTTAATTTTAGGATGGGTCAAAATTTTATAATTATATTAATCTGATTTCCTAACAGCTTTACTTGTGCCAGATAATTAGAAAATCTGACATAAAAAATGAGACCGCATTCCGCTAAGAAAATATTATTCGCCCCAACAGAATTTTTATCATAACGGAAATACGGACGGAATATTTTATAGAACAAATTCTGCATTCTCAATTCATAAATAAAAAATAAAAAAGCTCTTTTAGTTTAAGTTAATTAGTGCTGTCTGTCCTTGAGCAGTGGTATGACCGTTGGACTGATTAGTCAAAGGTCGCAAGTTCGAATCCAAGGCACGCACCACAGTCTTTTCGAAGTCATGTGCGTATTATAAACTAATTATGACTTGCTTAAAACGGTGAAGGAAAACATCGTGAAGAAACCAGCACACCTGAGAGATTTTCTCGATGGTCTGTAAAGCCATGTCAGAGACCTACAACAATGGTTTAAACTCTGATACTAGTTTGTTCTTCAACCAAACGATAAGAAGAAGAAGAAGTGCTATCTAAAATGTTGCCACATTTATTACAGTTCTAATTTAGATTCTAAGTTAAGCTTCAGGTAGTACCTACTGAACCAAATTCAAAAACCAATACAAAATTAATTTAAATTCTTTAGAACATAAAATGAGTTTGATTAATAGGTACGACGAATGAAAATAAACATAATTACCTACGTACCGGCCGATGTAAATAAATAAAATCTTTATGAAAAGGTCTTCGTGCCATCTAAATTTAATTTTCAATTAGCATTTATTATCCATTCATGCGGTTTCTTCGTGTTGTGTAGTTACTATGTTCATTATTTGTTTAGTAAGAGATTTGTAACAATGTAAGTTTCTTTGTGTATTTGTATGAATTTTAATCTAGAGAAGTCATTAAAGTACAGACAAAGCCGGACGTGGAATAACACAGGAGAGGGTAGGTACACAACACAGGTAGAACAGAAATTCTAGTCCGAAAACTATACGAAGCTAAATTTAAGCACTATCCGCTTAACCGGTCTGCACTGTCTCTATGGTGTTGTTGTTGAGCGTGAAGTTCTCGGTTTGATTCCCAAGGCGGACATATCGCTATCAGGCTGGAGTCTAGAATATTCCTGGTCCGGTGACACATTTATCGTCACTGGCTAGCCACCTACTGTCTGGGACTTAACGACTACAGTGAATTTTTTTTTATACTTTTGCCTTCGGGTATCCTCGAAGATTCGAGAAATACAGGCGTGATGCTGTGTTATGTTAATCACATCATGATCCTATCATAATACAAAATATGAATACCTCATTTATTAAAAACCAAGACTAACGAGGCCCACACGATCGCGAATATCAGCTTAATCATTGCTTTTATGCAAATGTTCAACAAAGTATATTATTTTTATATTCCTTTGACATAACAAAATGGTTTACATGATATTCGTGGCATGTTAACGATCATTACTTATTTATCTAATTTTAGATAGAGTTGGCAATTAGGTAAGTATGCAACTAGCCCCAGTGCGGCTAGATGGCTTATACGATGATTAGAATAAGGCTAAATCAGAGGTTCATACGAATGTTAAAGTATGTATAATTATGAAGCTGAACCATTGCCTATGTGATACAACATTCTTGTTTTGTTAACCAATTATATTGACCTAAAGACCCGCCTTTTTAGAGCGACAAGCTCTCGCCCGCAGCTGTAACCGTAGAGTATGTGTTTTGAATTTTAGCCGGGCGCCAATTATATAAATAATTATCACATACTAGCAGGTGCCCGCGACTTCGTTTGCGTGACAAAAGGTAGCCTATGTCCTTCTCCAAGGTCCAATCTATCTCCTTGCCAAATTTCATTACGATCCGTTCAGTCGTTTAGTCGTGAAAGGTAACAAACAAACAGAGTTAGTTTCGTATTTATAATATTAGTATTGATAAATACCATATAGTGCTATTTATATATGGGTTATTTTACAAAAAAATATACACACTTTCGGATTTATGGATTAGTAAGGATGTGCCAGAAAATGCACGTTTCGCCTACTGTGTTTCCCTACTCTATGGTAGTTTTAGCAGTAATATAGTTATGATATAGGAGGTATGCTCGAGCCTGTCGCGTCGTGCTCCAACTTTTATTAAGATGCGGAACTAACTTGTGACACCAGACTATGTCGGCTTCTTTTATTCACAAGGATATAAAGTCCCTGCAATCTTGGTGCATAATAATTTTCAGGGTTTTGATGTTTGATAATTTGAGGACTCAAATCATGAATTATAGCATTACGCCTATATTCCCCGATGGGGTAGGCAGAGGTATACTTTTGTACACCCACATTTCACTGATGCCGTTGTTAAGCCCCATGTGGTGAGTTTTTTGATATCAGTCGAGCACTAATCCAAACTCCGGACTGTTACTGACAATTTTTCACCGTGGGAGAGCCACGCTTCGGCACGAATCGGGCCGGCTCGACCGGATTGATACCACGGCCTCACAGAAAACCGGCGTGAAACAACGCTTGCGTTGTGTTTCGCCGAGTGAGTGAGGGTACCGGAGGCCCAAACCCTTTAAAAGGCAGGCAACGCACTCGCGACTCCTCTGGGGTTGCGGGTGTCCATGGGCGGCGGTAATCGCTTACCATCAGGCGAGCCGTCTGCTCGGTTGCCCCCTATTCCATAAAAAAAAAAAAAATTCCTTGCAGAAAAACTCAAAACATTTCCCGACCAGGGATTCCAACCTAGGACCTCGCGCTTGGCATCCTTGTTTACGATTACTAGACCAATGAGTATAATCTATTAAGTTTTAATAAAGTTATGTATAATTTATTTATTTATTATAACAATATTATTAGAAATAAAAATAAAATTAACGTTACTTATATATATTAACAGGTACGAAAAATATAAATCGTAAAACTTTACTATAAAATGTTTTTCAAAGAGGTATTGGTATATAGAAAACGGTAAATCCAGCAAGTCCACTAGGGATTTAGTAGCCCAATTACAACAGCCTTCAAATATATGTAGCATAGACTTGATTTATTTCTGATTCAACCTTTGCAAATGTATTCCGTGTGTCATGGAGCACCAAAATTGAGTACATAATAGACCCCTTTTCAGCATAATCATCCTAATAGGGTTCAAATGTCATCCACTGACGGAACCTGACCATAATGACCTTTTAACCGTACCTACCCTATAATCATTTACCTCTCATCAGGACGGGAATTAAGCCATCGATATATGTTACCTGCTTTACTAATCAATTACATACATTAAATTACAAATCAATTGATTGAGTCGGTTAGCAATTAATTACTATGTAATGCAGTTGGTGGTATCGGGGTTATCAACTGGGAGTTTAATGGAATAATATTCTTGGGTATGACTTGGTATTGGTTTAAAGGGAATTTCCTGCATTTGTAACTTTATGTAAGTCAAAATCAAATGAAAATTTCTTTATTCAAATTAGGCTAAAAATTAGCGCTTTTTGAACGTCATACATTAAGACACCGCTTCCTAGTGTTTTGCGTGTTGCTTCCATTCAAACTTAAGTTTTAATTTGAAAGAAAAAGCAGAAATGGCTGATACACAAAGTAGTATAGTTTCTAAATAAAAATACAAATTACTTCTTTAAGACTTATGCTTTTTATTTTGGCACCCGTTATGAACCTAAAGTATTATTATTTCTTCTAAATAAATTGAAAACCTTAGGTGGTATATATTATAATAGATAAATTGTTTAGTAGGTAAACCGACATTATGTAGATAGTGTAGGTTAATCGCTTGATTAGCAGTAATAGAGCAATTGGTGTAGTGGGTAGCGCGTTTGATTTTCGCTAAGAATAATATTTATTTTTGCCTACCACTACGGTAGAGAAGAAATACTAGTGACAGGAGCAACGTAAAGAAATAGAAACACACAAGTCATAACTACTTTTAAAGACAAACTTTAAATTACAGAGGTCATGTAATTTTACACGTACGACGAAAAATAAAACCCTTGTTCAAAACTATTTTTTTTAGCAAAATATATCACAATGGCGCGATAAAATAAGGACGAAATATTGTTATAAGTACCAGGAAATAAGAAGTATGCAGAGTATTTGTCGCATCCAGCTGTCAGGCATTCGCGTAGAGTACGGTAGTGCATTTTAAAGTAAAACAATCTCCTGTAACGAGATGGCCACGGCTCTACTCCGACATCGTTTTGCCTCGTCTTATGTATTTTAATATTAAATTGCTTCTGAATGCCTGTCGCAGAATTTACTGAAAACTGCAGTTGGTAGGTGAAAATAAAGTTGACAATGATGAATGTTTTGTTAGAACATTGTTTTCTAAGATACTTTATTTAGTAGGTATTTGAAGCGATTTAATCGTAAGATTAAATTAACTTAACACATCATGGCTGTTGGAAAAAAAATCTAATAGAAGCTGTGCCAAAGTCCCTCGTCGAATTTATATCATACATTCGACAATATATAAAAGCAAAATAACAATACAAGAGAGCGACCAAAATTGACCAAATTAACTCTTGCGATAGTTCCTAAGTGAAAGTGATTTATTACACTTACGAAAGATTCAGAAGTTTAGAGTAGGATAAATCTCCCATAACAAAAAAGCGTGGTAGAAATAGTTGGCGCGTTCCATTTTACTTAACGCCTCAAGAACTGTTTATCAAACACCAACTTTATAAAAGAACGCTCTAGCACTTTAAGTTCTTACTTACAAAGGCATAATTCATGTTAACTAAGTCAAAGACACTCTGTTAAGTGTAAAACTTTTCACCCGCTATGTACCAGGATGTCATAACTTGTAAGTTGTGCGATAAACCGGATGCTGCAGATGTTACTATGCAAGTTCATTGCACGGTTACTGCCACGTTTATTGTCTTCGCGCATAGTTTATGATTAACGACTAGGAGACCATGAAACGCCGCAGCTTATTCGTCTTGCAAACATTTGTAATGGATAGCTGTGGTTGACTTTGTAAGTGACATTTCGGTGTATTCCTCCGAGACAAGTTTAGGATAATCGAGGGTTACCAATGCCGTCTGAAGGTGTTAAGATGATTAGAAGTTCTGATTGAGATTTCTGTTTTAAACAAAGTTCTGTATACCATTTACAACAGATACTCTTGAATATTTAACGTAACACGGGCGGTATTAAACAAATTAATGTCGTTAGAACTTTGTTATGCCTAATAAACATGGTAACCTTTTATCATTGAATTGTCACCGACTAATTGAACTAACTTTTAACAGCGGACAATAATAGGGGTCAATTAAAATGTACGTGTCAGCTTTAAAATGAGACGTTAAAATAACATTTTCAATGTAGAATAAACTGTAGATTATACAATTTCAAAAGTTTAGCATTGAGACTTTTAAGCCCCGGTAAGCACGCAACGTAGTGTGAGATAGCAGAAAATTCAAAGAGCACTTGAAGGACGCTTGCAAATGCTAATATAAAAAGAAAAGAACTTCTTGGTTGAATATTACATTTTCTTCTTTCTCGATCATTGTAACTATTAAAGGCATTAGTAATTTATTGTGCAAAAAATCTCCTGAGGGTTACTTACTAAAACGCACCAGAAAACTCCCGAATTAGTGTCATATTACGGTAAACTGAATCCGTATTGCTAACTATGCTTAAGATTTTTATCATTGATAGTTTGGTATAACTAAGATTTAGTTAAACCAAACTTTCAATGATAAAAATGCTGAACATTCAATATCTATAACTGAGTTCTAATATCCGTTTAACCGTTATAGTTAAATTGAATAGTCATTAGAAAATAAAGCAAACCCGCTGACTTGCTAACACAACACACGTAATCTCATTACGCGCACCAGGCGCCCAGAAAGTAGCGAAAAGCTTAAGTGCACTCCCGGTGAGACGGTACTTAGATTAGCCCCGGTAATGCGCGTCGGTGCTCTGTGCAAACTTCAACTGTACCAGGAGCCCAGAGAATCCTAGATTCACTTTAGAACCACAGCACCCGGAACGGCCGGAATGAATCGCACGTGCGATTTTAAATCCCACTGTCTCAGGATGACTTAAAATTAGTTTTAGGGTTTCATTAACAGAGTTTAAATGGAATTGAATTCGATTATGGGGTTTAATTGATAACGGGATTGGAATGGGTTTTATGAATAATATATAATTACAGTTTAGAAAATATTACTATTCGCTTTGTAACGTTCGAACCCGCCGATTTACTGGCTTTTATAAAATAATTAAAAGACAACATTTCTCGTCTCAACGTTGTAAATAAAACATTAAAGAAAAAGGTTTTTTTTTTAACTTGTTTCGGTTCCCGTCTGTCCATTTTTAACAGCTTTTAGTGGTGACCTCTCGAAAGGTGACGTCGTCCAATGGTTAATGTCCACGCTAACACAAGTCTGCGGTCGATGCTTACATTTTAAAGCTTATGCTGCCCTTGTATTTGTAGATCTGTGTGGTATACATGTTTTACTGGTACTTTTAGCGCTAACGCGGGTGTGACATTTTCTTTAGTCCAAATAGTAACGTTTATATATGTATAACCTTACCTATCAGTAGTTTCTAAATTGACTTCTTCGGCAATGATAATTGTTTCCTTTTTAACAACAATGTAATTTGTAGTTTTAAAATTGTATCGTAGGTTAAAACATGTCAAAGGTCTTCCTTTACAGTGATAAATACTGACATGTTTGCTATACCTACTTTAACTTACAAACGGTACCACATTTATGTATCTAACTCATGTAGTAATGCGATCATTATTGTGTTTTATGTGCGGACTTACTCTTATAAAGGCTGTTTTCCTGGTTCACGGAAGTAAACGCATTAGCTGTAATATAATACTACGAGTATATTTTCCACCGTAAGGTAAAACATTCTTCCACGTCATATAAAATCGTAGATGTTTTAAGCAATATTTCATAGCTTTTTATGTTCGATACTAGGAAAACAGACTTTATGAAGTAGGTATATTTCCACGTTTGGTGTGGCGTTGTGTTATGCATTTCGTATAGTTTATGTTATCTTGGTAACAGCAGGCTAATAGTGCCGCTATTTTAATTTTAAAAAGCTTTGCATGTTGTGTTGGGTCCTCCAGAGTGTTTGTGAATGTTATTTTAAATTAATATTTGTATTAATTTTTGTTTTCAATTTATTATTGAGGCCAGGGTTAATTGGGAAACAGACTTGCAATAGGAATACGTTTAAATTACAAAATCATCGAATTGTTTGTTTTAAAAATCAAGCCCCTCAACTTCTAACATAGCTCAACGTTCCTATATTGTAAAATGTGAGCTGTGAGGTCTATCGCAAATATGTTATCCATTTACCTTGCAGATCTTTGTGCCTATCCTAGTCTTATCAGATATAAAATGCAACAAGGGCGACTGTGTAGTCTGTTCAATTTAAAAAGAACGCACACTCTTTGTCCAAATCCATCAATCAACGTACTAGATCCAATTTGATAAAAAGGTGGCAGACCCCACTATTTGCTGGATGTTGTGGCTTATCTCCCTTAGCCCGCGAGTTGCCCACACAGAATATAGGA
The DNA here is from genome assembly GCA_935421205.1 of Xylocampa areola. Taxonomy (NCBI): domain Eukaryota; kingdom Metazoa; phylum Arthropoda; class Insecta; order Lepidoptera; family Noctuidae; genus Xylocampa; species Xylocampa areola. The sequence continues at coordinate 17,731,730 of OW285216.1, read as the reverse complement.
GGTTTCGTATCTGTAGCGACTTAGGACGAAATAAATATTACAAATATTACTTAGCACGTGCTTCGGCTCCTAAGCCAAAAGCTATGTTCTCGTCTCTGTCTTGCGCTTGTAGATTGACAGTTGTATAACATATGAATTTAAAATAATTGTTCAATGGTTATTACTCACGTACATTCTTCGGGATTGCCCGACTAGTTTCGAACTCGAACGAACAAACGAACGGAGCCCTTAGTTATGAGCTGAACCCGCGGCGATGTCGCGAGTCAAACCTTCTAACACACCGCGGGCTCAGCAGGCAATCCCGAAGAATGCGCGTGAGTAATAACCGCTGAACAATAATTAATATGTATGTGTCTCACAAAAGTTATTATACAAAACAAAAAGTTGTATAACAGTGAGCACGTGCTAAGTAATTTTTATTTATCTTGGTGTTAAACAAACAGTGAGGACGTTTTGTAAGGAGCAGGCTATACCTACAGCTTGCTTTATTAAAAATCATTCTTATAATGAAAATAGTTCAATAATGCACGCGCGTGTACCTACATGTCTTCAAACAACATATTAGAGATTCTAATACCAACTCATATCACAGGTGCTGTACGACGGCAAGCTGTCTTCAGGAATAGTGTTCATGTACAACCCGGTAGCAACTGACGGACAGTTGTGCCTACAGTCGGCTCCTAAAGGAAACGTGTCGTACTTCGTGCATACGCCGCATGCGCTGATGCTGCAGGTAAGCTATGTCACACTTAAAGAAGTCTAGACTGAATTTATGTCGTTTTCCTAGAAAAGATTTGTGCAATAACTAATATTACGCGTGAAGATGACAGCCGTCACATTATAATAACAATATAAGTTTATTCATTTATTTTACTCACAATTGGACCTTACAGTCTCGGTTCTGGTTTACACCCTTGCCTTCGGCTCGGGCTGCAATCCAACCTCGAGTGTAGTCACCGACTTAACTCCCTTGTATTATAATGTACGTACTATTATAGTCGTTTTCTCAAAAGCTTTCCATCCTAGTGCAATATTGAAATCTATCAATATGCAAATAATTATCTATTAAAGTTAAGTTGGTAAAATTTATTGATTTCTTAATCTAACAAAGCTAGTGCGATCCGCCATAACATGGCCGGGCTAACTGAACTTAGTGTTTGTAGTTTATACAACCTGACCATCCTGCAGTTCAAGAAAACATCCAAGTTTTGGTAATCGATTAATTAAAGCTTTCAACTAAAAGTATAATTATCGTTTAACTACTAACGACGACTTAACGACTAACTATCTTTGTTAATAACTTGCAACAAAGCAGTAACTTGTAACTTATAACTACGGGTGTCTTCTATAAAACTCAGTTTGACCATTCACTACCCTTTAACAGGGTTCTGCTCCTTGCCCAAGAAGGATTTAAATACCAATTAATGGCAGCGTAATTATTCAACTTGTGGGTAAATTACCCGGGCGGCAGGCGAAGGCGGAGGTCCGTATTCGACAAGGCTCGGCGGTCAATCGCTCTCTTTATGGGGACTATGGAAATTACTTCGTGAACGCTAGGAGCATTTTAAGCGTCTCCGTGCTTCGGAGGGCACGTTGTACCCACGGTCCCGGCTATTAAACTAATTATAACTAGATTGAAGGGGCCTACATATAGGACATGGGTTTTTTTTTTTTTTGGTTGAACGTAGAACTAACACCAACAACGTGGATGAGACAAAAAGAGTATGTAAAGATCGTAGGAGGTGACGTTCTGGAGTTCCTGTATGTGTGAACAAACATTAAGATAATTTATTATGTCAAAGTAAATATGAGAGAGAAAAATATTGCGGTACAACAAGCGTCGCGTATTAAAGTCCCGTTCGTGTCTTTTATTTTTCAACGTTTCAAGAATAACTATAATAAAGGCATTGCATGGCCTTAATATGGATGAAAATCATTATGTATGAAGCTGGAAAATGTTTTTTGTGTCCCCAGGAGGTGAAAGCCGTAGTAACACATTCTATACACAGCGCGTTAAACTCTATCGGCGGAGTGCAGGTTCTGTTCCCGCTGTTTGCACAGTTGGACCTGCCACACGATGCACCCGCTACAGACCCCAAAAGAGACCCCATGCTATGGTATGTGAAGCTATTTTACAAACAAAGTATATTTATTGAGAAATTGGTGCTAATGTAAAGCATTAACTTCATTTCTAACGAAACTATATGTCTCAGTAAGTTGACAGCATACCTAATTGAGTGAAACGTTATTACAAAACTTGGCGAAAATTAATTGATCCAAAGCAGTGTGAAACAAAGGAAGTCAACGTCCCCTGAACAAATTTCTAGCTCAGCTCCTACCTCCATAGTTTGTGCACATTAGTTAGGCTCGAGATAGTTGGGCTGAATTCCAGAACTAAATCATTGGCATTGGCTTAGCGGGCGTTTGCGAGTGCCAAAGCCACTCATTAATATTCCTAGTGGCTTCGAGCGCGTTAGTTGGCTAAATGCACTTTCACTGTCGGCCGGCAGTCGGCCCTCCAACTCCATATCGGCCAGAAGCGACTCTGTAATACGACTCGAACTAACTCCTACCAACTCCTAATTGCCTGGTGTCTACTCCGCTTAGTGGAATAGATTTATGAGCGACATTTTGCGGCGACAATTTATATTAGCATAGGGTTACGAAGGGCGGTTATTAAATTATCTACCGTGACATTAATTTTAATGAGGATACCTTCGAATTTATGTCATGCGAAAGGGTCACGTAAAAATCGAATAAATTAAATAATTTATTTAGGTCCAGACTGAATAATTGACCCATTTAATCCTAATCACGCTTAAAATTTATTAGTTCGTTTAAAAGTCGATACAATGTTTTCAGAAATTGTATGTTTTGTCCTACTTTTGAAAGTAAATGTCTCTATATGTAAAAGAGACATTCTAAATTTATGTATTCCCCTTTAAATTTTTTAGCGTTAAATTGAACGTAATCCTACTACTTAGTAATTCAGTAACACTAGCAGCTTATTTATCATGAATAAGATTATTTTCTTTAAAAAAGCCTAGAGCTTGATATTGATTCCAAACATTTTATAATTTTTTCACTATATTTTTTCCACGATTTAACAACCCCACCTCTGAACCTTTTAAGGCACATAGATACAAAAATCTGGGTTGATGTATACAGTGCCTATTTGTTGACGTCGGTCACACGTGCGTAATATTGACGTAGGTTGGAGCGTATGATAACAGCCGCTCTGACAGTTCAAAGAGTCGCCGTCGACGACCCGTGTCACAGCCGGTTGAATCCAGATAAATAAGGCCTCCATACGCCATCAAAATTGTACCGGAACATCAAAGGTATACAGCGGATTAAATTTATGCATAAGAGTACCTGTTCTCGTGTCATCTAATGAGTCGTCTCATGATCCCCGCGACGGAACCCTCCACAAAGATTATACGAAATAAATTTTACGACAGAATTAAGTAGTACCTCGTCATTATTCCACAGAAATTTCTGGGACATTACTGGAATGTATGTATTATTTATAGGCATAAAGCGAGGCTCATCGCTTTTGGAAGACGTCTTAAACGGTGTAAATTTTTCATGTCTCTTTGTCACCTTATTCAGATAAAAGGTACATTTGAATATTTCAGTCATTGCTGCAGAATAAAATACTTACATTACTATTCAATAGGATTAGATCTTATATCTTATCTATCTAGTTACATCGCATTGTCATGTGATTCCTCAGTTCAAAACTACTGGGGTTCGTGTGTTCGCTGGTGGAATCGTGCAGCACAGTGCAGCAGCACATGCTGCAGTGTCGTGGGTTCCTGGTCATCTCGCACATGCTGCAGCGATGTAGCCGCGACCACCTCACGCCCGACACGCTCGCCTCTTTCCTACATTTAACGAAACATCTTGTCACATGCTGCTCTCCTAATAGCGACTTACTACTAAAACAGGTACGTTAATTTGTGTTATTTTAAGAATTTTCTTTGCCTACTCAGCACAAAATTTTTCGTTAAAAAATTATTATTTTTTTGTTCTAAAAATATTAAATATTTTTTGGTAAAAGAGTTGAAAATAAATCTTGTTATTTTTATCAAGTTACTTTATAAAAGTTGAGAAAATTCAACGTAACTAATTTTATATTTCGTCCAAGTTCGTTTGTTCTCGAAATTAATGCAATAAATTTTGTTTTTATCGTTTTACCGAAACATCAAGATTAATTCGTCGGATATTACCATAATACAGGTCGTTTAAAACGCGCTACAAAGGTACAACATCCCATAAATAAGTAAGAAAATTGCCTTCATAAGGTAATTTATATCGGGCCGTTGTTTAGCTCGTCTATTTAGTTTAAGTAAACAGATGTTTTCTTGACTTTGATTAAGTTTTATTTCAACAAAGTGACGTGAATATGAATAAGACACTCTTTGTGTAGTCAGGCAATGTAAATAATTTATCTAAAAAATAATTTAATTTTTCTCTTCATTGGCAGCATTGACGCAGAACAAACAATAATTTCATTTAATTCAGTTTTCTCATTTCAATTTATAAACGAACGTCACAGAAACCACTGCACACTGAAATCGACTCCACACAACACAGCTTCGGGGCTTGTAAACATTTGTGTAATTGAATTAAACAAATCAATTAGTTAATGCTGATATAAACAAGCGTTCGATAAGCGGCTGGGTTCCCTTTGTACATTTTACTGCCTACTACACTACTCTGGTGGTAATGAAACTGTCAATATGCTTGGGTTAACATGCTTGTGTTCTAATAGTTTGAAACCGAAAGCTAATACAGCTTTGTATACAAACTTCCCCTAAAAGGAGCTTCGTTAATTCCTTGTAAGTATATTAACTCGTCGACTTTGGTAGAAAATTACGTTTTACATTTATTACTTGGTAAAATTAAAGCCAGAAAAAGCTTGATAAAAGTCAAGGCATAGCAAAAATGTTGTTCAGTCATGTTGTACAGGCTAAATTCGGTTCCAATTTGTATAAAACCAACAATCAATCACTCTTACTTTTGTATCGGCAGGTTTATTTTAAGTGTGACTGGTGCCCCGTCCTCCTTTATGTAAATTTTGTACTGAATTTTTTCTCGACTGGAAATATTTTTGGTTCATTTATATTATTATATATATAATGACTTGCACACAAAGAAAGGACTTTCGGAAAGTCGATTTGTAAGCATAATCTCTTAGTGAGTACGAGGGCTACAGACAGTATAAAGAGATCCTTTGTTGCATTGAAATATTTCCAATCGAGACGGAATGAACACCTTAGCACGTGGTCACGATGTGTTCCCCTAAACTGATTTGTTTGATGGTTGTTAGCGCATGTTCCTCTTGCTTTCTTCACCTCAACTGTTTACTACAGTTATTTCAGCACACCCACTCTCATCCAGGGATATAATTATGGCATTATCAAATCTGAGTTTTTTATTTGATTTGATTTTACCAAATTATTTGGCTTCCAATTCACAAAATTAATATAACATGATCCAATAATTTGAGCACATATCTATTTGTGAAATATATTTATACCTAATATTATATTCTGTGAAATTGAAGCCTTTAAGTACGTATTTTATATTTATCTGTAGTCCTGAACCCACCCACACACTTAACACGTTCCTTTATAAACTTCACCAGATCTATGATACCCTGGTAGCGCTTTGCAATTTTATTTAGTCATATTCACACATATTTTTATTTAACATCAAAACTATATTATTTATGCAAACGCATAATGGGTTATTTAGTCAACACAATAGCTATAGAACAATGAAATAAAAACAGAAAATGGTATTTTACGTAAGCTTTTTTGCACTTATGCTTTTACAGTGAAATAAGAAACCCTGTCAGTCGAGTTTCAAGTAATATATTTATTATTAAAATTTATTTTCAGATGACAAAGCGAAAACGCGTAGGTGTATTTATCTACTCGTATTTTTGTTTTATTCCAATAGCTTATCTGTTATTATTATGTAGGCACGACCTTGCAAACTATGTATTGAATACAGCAAGCAGTAAACCTAATTAGAAGCAAAAAGTAATAAATAACCTATCGATCATACGTATATCCCTGTACTAGGCAAACATAAGCAAGAGAGACTAACGCTTTCAACCATCGGACAGCTTAAGGTCTGTGCTAATCGCAGTCTTTCTGCCAATCTTTTCTTACTTGGCAGCTATTGGACCACATACTATTCAACCCGGCGTTATGGATCCACACTCCTGCTGCCGTACAAGCCAGGTTATACTGCTACTTGGCAACAGATTTCTTGGCCGATGCTCATATATACGGTAGTGTGAGACGAGTCAGTACTGTTCTGCAAACGGTACATACACTGAAGTTCTACTACTGGGTCGTGAACCCGAGAGCTAAGAGCGGGATCACGCCAAAAGGATTAGGTGAGTACTTACCGCGTAAGGTAATACGCTACCTTAATTTATTATACGGAAGCCTTAAGGAGACTGCGTAATTAGATACTTTCGGTAGACTGCGACTTATGTAATGGGAACTCTTTTGATCAAATTATGTAATTATGGAATATGGCTTACCTACGGAAATTCTTTTGAAATTAATACTTAGATTTTTTGTATCAACCAAATTCGAATTGAAAGCGTTGTTCCCTGTTTTTTTTATCTAATATATAAAAATCTCGTGTCACAGTGTTTCTTATTGAACTCCTCTGAAACGGCTTGACCGATTTTTGTTTTTTTTTTTGTGTATATTTGGTAGGTCTGAGAATAGGTCGTAGGCTATTTTTTATACCCGTGGCTCTAACCAGAAAATTTATATGGCAGAACAACGTTTCCGGGGCACTGCTAGTATTATATAATATTATTATTTGCCATGATGGCGGCCATAATAACACGCTATGTGAAAATTTCAATAGGCTAGTTGTTACGGATAAAATAATAGACTCCTAATGGGCACCCTTTGGATACGGAACCCTAAAAATAACTTGACGAAACTATATCTATTTAAAATGAGGAAATAATGAAAAAATATAACATTACTCATCTTATCCTAATGGAACGGGTCTTATTAAAATAACATGATGGAGCATAATTAAATGCAAACATTTAATCTATTTAAATATTCCAAGGGTTGGGGAGGTCGAAGCTTCCCCTTGCTGAAACACCCTTTTGGAAAAAACATAAAGATGATGACACTCATAGATGCCTAAACCTTGATTAGAAAAAAAAATATATTATACTATAATAATATTTAATATCAAAATATTCTTTGCCTCACTGGTCTACTGGTGTGCGAGGTCCTGGGTTCGATTCCCGGGTCGGGTCAGGAAGTTTTCTGTCAAGATTTTTTTAGCCCGTAATTTATGATTGTGCCTGGTAGATTAGGTGGAGGTAATAAACTCGCCACTCGCCACTTAATGCGTGGAACTTAAAAAGGCATTGGTGAAATGTGGGTGTAAAACTGTGTACACCTCTGCTCAACTTTCGGAAAATACGACTAATTAATATAATTTAATATTAACCGTTAATATCATTTCATTAATTCAGAGAATCATGTTTTTACCTACTACATCACGTATCGAATTAAATACTCTTTGTAGGTTTCCTTTCTACGAACAGTCTATCAATACAAAGTTCAAATATATGTCTATTTCTATGTGCGTTTTTTCAGAAGGCCCACGGCCAGCCCATAAGGACATTCTGACCATCCGAGCATATATTCTACTGTTCCTAAAACAACTGATCATGATCGGTAATGGAGTCAAAGAAGACGAACTGCAATCTATACTAAATTATCTGACTACTATGCACGAGGTATGTTGTCCTGGTACTTTTGAGCGTAATTAACAACTTTATTTAATTTCAAATTCGGTAATTGTGAAGTATTTAAATATTACTTACTTACACAAATGAAAAAGAGGAACATAAAAAATAACTAAGAAGGAATATCTTAAAAACTTCAAACATATCTTCTCCCCCGGTCAAGTCGACACATTTCAGAAAAGTCATATCGTGATTGTAGTCTACTGTTTGAGATGTATCCTCTCTTTCTAGCGTGAACCCTCTATATTAAAAATACGACCGAACTAAAATCAAACTTTTGTAAAATAACCGTTAATGGTATATTGAAAATATTATTCATGTGTCTACTGTGGTATCTACGTTTTCCTTTTTCAAAACATTTGTCTTACAAATTTTTCAGGATGAAAATTTGCACGACGTCTTACAAATGTTAATATCACTGATGTCGGAACATCCCAGCTCAATGGTGCCAGCTTTTGATGCTAAGGTAAGAAAATTTGTTAAGGTTTTATAATATTTTTACAAAACATTGCAATTTTCTTTAGAAAGTATAACTGAATTAGTTTAAAACCGCAGTTTCACCCGCGGAATTGACCTTTTCCCACACAAAGTCATTTGCCAGCATAAAAAATATCTCAGTACTATTCTAGGACCTAAAGTTACTATATAACAAATTTCATCGAAATCCTTTCACCATTTTTATTGTATTAGTTGGCAGTAGGATAATAGTTGATTAAAGATGAATATTGTAATGATTTCAGGGTGGAGTGAGGACTATCTTCAAACTGCTATCATCAGAGAGTCAGCTGATCAGACTACAGGCACTCAAACTATTGGGATTCTTCCTCAGTAGAAGCACACACAAGTAAATATATAACTTTTTATTTGATGATCCATTATTCACTGATTGACAAGTTACATCGAAAAGAGAAATTAAAAAACACATCTCTGCGTCATTCGCCAATCATTTATCGACTTTTTTCGTGAAAATATTTGTAGTTTATCTGACTGCCTTCGCCAGCGTAGCTGTTGAGCGTTAAGTTTTGGACTCGATTCGCGGGTCGGGCACAGTTTTTTTTTTTTTTTATTAAATGCTCAGTAGCAACCCGGAGTTTGGTATTGTGGCCAGCTATAACATAGGGGTGCAATATATTCTGCCTAACCCATCGGGGCTACAGATGTGATGCTATTTGTTTATTTTATTTATTTATTTCTCAATTGCTGTTATACTGACTGAGTAGTAGTTTTATGTGCATAGTCTTCAAGGATAATATGAATGTAAAGTACATAATTATATATAAATATTTCTGCAGTAAACAAAAGCTTCAAATAATATTAGTCGAATTATTTAAACTTAGCCAGAATAAATAATTATTTTCTTATGAACCATGTTATATAATCGTAGCTTTCACACCTTTTTCCTATTTTGAACATTATTGAATAAGAATACAACAAGCTACGTTAGTTTGTTATATGTTTATTTTAACTAATCCTTTTCCGTGGTATCTTGTCAGACGCAAGTACGACGTGATGTCGCCACACAACCTGTACACGCTGCTCGCCACCCGGCTGGGCGCGTGCGGCGAGGGCCTGGCGCTGCCCGTGTACAACGCGCTGTACGAGCTGCTGACGGAACACGTCGGCCAGCAGATACTCTACACCAGCCATCCGGAGCCGCAGCCGCATTTCAGGCTCGAGAATCCTAGTGAGATCATTTTCGCACATATTTATTGTGGTTTTCAAATTATGATCTATGACAGCCGTTACGGGTAGTCAGAGGCCTAAAAGTCTGAAAACCAGTCATAGTACGAGATATTGTGTTACCCAATAACTAGGTTGTGGAGGTCAGATAGGCAGTCGCTCCATGTAAAATACTGGTACTAAGCTGGATCCGGTTTGACTAAAAGCCAATCCCAATGTAATTGGGAAAAGCCTAGGCAGATATATATTTATTGTACATTAATTGCGAAATTGCCTCGTGTGTCTAATGGTCCCATGCGCTACTGCTGAGCATGAGGTCTCGGGTTCGATTTCCGGATCGGGCAATGTTATTGAGTTTTCCTTTTAGGAAGTTCTCAGGAGCCGCCCGGAGTTTGGAATTATACCCAGTAGATGGCAATAGGCTCTTTATATTACCTACATGGGACTTGAATGACAGCATTGGTGAAATGTGGGTGTACAACTGTATACACCTCTGCCTAGCCCTTCGAGGAATACAAGCGTGATACGCGGGCTCAAATCCCACACGCGGTAAAGTTTTCATGCCACTTAAATTATAATTTTCTTTCTGAGCGTGATGGTCCTGGGTTCGATTTCCGGTTCGGGTAAAGTGTTATTAGTTTTTTCTATTAGAAAATTCTCAGTAGCAGCTTGTGGGTACTCAAGGCGTTCTCAAGTGAAGATCTTTTATGCATGCGGCACTTGATTTTTATTTATATATATTATTTTTTATAAATACATTGTTGTGTTTGCGTTAAGATTTTAAAACTGATTTGAAATAAATTTTATCTTTTTTTTTTTCAGTGATCCTGAAAGTCGTCGCGACTCTGATCAGACAGTCAAAGCAGACGGAACAACTGCTCGAAGTCAAGAAGCTGTTCCTATCAGACATGACACTGTTGTGCAGTAACAACCGGGAGAATAGGAGGACAGTTCTTCAAATGTCCGTCTGGCAGGTATAGAACTTGCGATGCGAGCATGGCTCTTTTTGTCGACACATTGGTCGATTTTAAACGTCAAATTTGACTTATGATGTTGATAAAACGATATAATTCAATACATAAAAACTTTAAACGAGTGGCCAAGTTTGTGGAAAAGATCCGTGCTCAGACGCCTGTGTTGTATAATAACTTTAACATACATGTTTTTGACTAGTTGTCACAAGAATAGCTGTTGAGCGTGAGGTCCTGGTTTGAATTCCCGGACAACGTCATTGAGTATTTCTGTTAGGAATAGATTCACGACCTATGAAAAGAGAAGAAAAATACCGTTGTGATTAGGAGTATTTATCCGAGAGATACAGGTTCAATTCCTGCTCGCTACCGTATTTTTATTTCCATAATTATAACTTTGTGTTAATATGTCAATCACCTTTTGCAGGAATGGCTAATAGCGATGGCATACATCCACCCGAAGAACGCGGAGGAGCAGAAGATATCCGACATGGTGTACTCTCTGTTCCGCATGCTGCTGCACCACGCCATCAAGCACGAGTACGGCGGCTGGAGGGTCTGGGTCGATACACTCGCCATCGTGCACTCTAAGGTACAACATTGTATATTTATTTACATACTCTATGTACATTGGAACAAAGGCGATATTAATGTCATAGGCATTATCTGTCAGACAATCTTGGAAGAAAACAAGGCATGAACTAATTGATGCATTAATTTTAAAGTTTTATATACATACGACACGATGTTAATAAATTAATTCAAATAAATAGTTAATTAATTAAAATAAAATACAAAGTAAAGAAAAGAAGAACGAAAACATGTATTTGACACTGTCAGTCAGAACACATTTATTGTAGATATACAACACAAAAAGATAGTAGAATTACAATTATTATTAAAGAATGTTAGTAGTCCAAAATTAATATTAAATTTTTATATGCAAAGTACGAATAATATAAAAATACCGTATTCTTTTTCCATTTAATGTAATAACTTTGGAGTTCGCTAAGCATGCGGGAATGTTTTTCAAAGATTTATCTTTAATTGTTAAGATAATTGCATCTTTACGACATTGTATTAACTGCAAAGTTAATCGTGTCGGTTCGGTTACCTGTATAGGGACTGAATAGATTAGCAATGACGTCGCCAAAAGACGTGTTATAATGTGGACGAAGAATTCGCGGTGGTGAGCAGAGGTCGAGATGGCTTAGTGGTCAGAGCGCCTATTTATCCGGGAGACGCAGGTTCGAATCCTGCTCACGACCGTATTCTTTTCCATTTATTGTAATAACTTTGGAGTTCGCTAAGCGTGCGTTAATGCTTTTCAAAGATTTATCTGTATATGCAAAAACCATTTGTATTTATTTAGTGTCATTTAAAAAATATCCTCTGTCCGCAGGTATCATATGAAGAATTCAAACTACAGTTTGCGCAAATGTACGAGCATTATGAGCAGCGTCGAGCTGACAACATCACGGACCCGGCTGAGCGGCAACAGCGCCCTATCTCCACCATCTGCGGCTGGGAGAGGCGAGATGCGCCGCTCAACCACTCTGCACAGACCGAGATCGGCGCCGGACTGTCTCTCAGAGACGTCGATACGTGCAGATGTGACAATAACCCCGCCAATACTGATAGGACTAACCCGGTGTATACGCAAGTGTGTAAAGTGCATAGTCCTAAACGTGAAAATAGTGACGGTCAGACTGTTGAAGTTAGTGATGGTGTGAGATGTGTTGATGGTGAAATTGAACACGCTATCGATGAAGTGGAAACCCCGAGTGAAGATGTAGAACGTGTCGTTTCACCGAGTGATGCGGTGCCTGTAAATGAACTCGTACAGTCGATAATTGAAGATACTAAGATGTTAGAAGATCCTGAGTCTGGTATTGGGACGCTCGAAAAGAGTGACGAGCCATTAACAAGGCAAGGTAGTCTCGATTACATTCCGGTTAGAGACGTAGGCGATGGAGTTTCTAAAGACGATGCTACTGATCGCAGTGAAGGCATCCCTTCAAGTCTATCGGCAAGTGAAACTGCAAGTCCGGAAAGAGTTGCAGAATTAAACGCAGTCACAGAACGTGAGTCGGAACTCTCGGACCGCTCCGAACTATACTTAACGCCTAGCGAAGCCACGAGTCCTAAGAAATCACAAGATAAAACTGATGACGATGACGACCCGAAACGTGTCGCCATCAATATTGTCAACGATGTGTTAAGCATTGCACTCGAAACTGTGAGATTAAAGACTGATGATGACACGGACTCTGGAGCGATATCTGGAGGGCTACATTCAGAAGGAAATACTCCCAATGGCCGTGATGATTTCGAACATGAAATTGAAGAGATCATTGACGAAAAACGAGCGGCTGAAACGATTGCGAATGAATTAGTGACGGATTTAATTTCATCGGTTGTGACAAAAAGTGAAGATAATAATAGTGATAACGTTGTGGCGGATAGTGAGAATGTTGTGGCTGACAGTGAGACTGTCACAACGGACGATAATAGTCCACAGAGGGTCATACCTTCCGATCACCCCCATGAGGGCAATGTCCTCCCTCTTGATGGTGAATATTTAGTCAATTCTAGAACCGAAGAGGCTGAGAAACTAGATATAGAAAGAAAAGATGAAGTTTCCGAAGAAAATGAGAAAAATGAAAGCCAAAGAGTCGACATGCCGACAACTGAGGATGAACAAGAAGAGAAAGCGCCAGAAATCCCTCCAATTTCAACGATTAGTGAGAGTATATCCCTAGATAATAAGGAGGTTGACAGCGAAGATGACAGTCATGAGAGTGAGAGAGACAAAAGACGTGTGAGCTTACCTGGTGATAATGAGATGAAGCAGGATGGCGGTAGGGGTGAGGGTGTGGCTACACAAGGTACCAACACTTCATCATCACCAAAGAGGCCTCGCAGTGCATCGACTAGCACTCAAGTGGATTCTAATCATTTCGGTAAGTGGACACTTTATTATTTAATAAAGCGTACCAGTGCATCATCTTTACCTGTCTTGCTCTTTTACTAATTACCAGACACAATAGAAATATTATTGTTATCAGGTACGATTTTGAACTTCCGCGAGTATACAGATTAACTCAATTTAATTGAGATCGGCGCATTACATTTTGTATCTTCAATAAATCTCTATATGCCGTTATCTAAGTAATCACTTCATTTTCTATTAAAAAGTGAAGTCTGGCCTCATCTTTCAAATGCTCCATTCTACTTTTTCTTACATATGAAATACAATTGATTTCCACACAAATATTCGGTCATCAGCATTGCTTTCAGATCCCCTCTTACATACTTTCATTCGATCGATAATACGTGCCATTGATCCAGTTAAAATTTAAAGTCATATTATTGTAATTTATCACATTTTATACATCTACGATTTTCAATTTATAGAATCTAAGCGTCCATCGAAGTGTTCACGGCCAATGTTCTCCCCCGGCCCCACGCGGCCTCCGTTCCGTATCCCGGAGTTCCGTTGGTCATACATACATCAAAGACTGCTCTCTGATGTGCTTTTCTCGTTGGAGACTGATATACAAGTAAGTTGCTTGTTTCTTTTCTTAGGCTCAGGCTGGATTCGACAAGATCGAAAAACGTTATCCTGGTTTATGAATTTTTGACATATAAATATATTTTTGTAAAAAGATAAATAAGATTCGCGACAGCACTTATAACTTTAGAGTTCGCTACACATATATTAATACGTTTGAAAGATTGATTTGTATCTAAGAATAATTTTATCTATAGAACAGCTTTTTTACATTTCCGTTTATGAAAAGTTGTCAAAAATTCAAAATCTCGCTGATAACATTAATCTTACCTTGATAAAACATCCAATAGTATGTATAATTAAATTTTTTAATTCATGTTATGGCCATGTAATGTCTATATTAATTACTATTTCGCAAGGAAACATTGAAAATTTAAGACACGAATGGGGCTCGAACGCGCGACTTTTGACATTTAGTATTTTTTTTTTGTAAAATACTTTCGCGAGACACATTCATATGAATCTGTAAATGATTTAGTAATCTGTAAATGATTGCTAAATAGATATCGCCTGGCGTCTCCTTAAGTCGAATAGAAGGGAGGGAACTTGAAATTTAATAGAAGCAAACAGGCAACACGATAGTTCAGTGGAAGAGTGATGACTGTCAAAAGTCGCAGGTTCGAGCCCCGTTCGTGTCTATTAGTTTTCAATGTTTCCCTAGAAAATAGTAAATAATATTACTTACAGTTAGATTGAATCAGCAAAATGCCTTTTTATCGCCTTTTCAGCTAAAAGCCATCAAATCGATGTAGCTACGTAACATCTGCTCTTATATATAACATTACTTGTACAACATGATTCATTTTTATATACAGCATGAAAACTTATAATGTTTACTCTCGCAGGTATGGCGAAGTCACTCAACGAAGTCGGTGATAGACTTTGTGAACAGCAGCGAGAATGCAATCTTCGTGGTGAACACAGTACATCTGATCAGTCAGTTGGCTGACAACCTGATCATTGCGTGTGGAGGATTGTTACCTCTTCTAGCTTCCGCTACTTCACCGAATGTACGTATTCACATAAAATTGCGTTATATGTGATAGAATGTGTGAAGAAGACCTAGGTCTAAAGTAGAATGCTTCGGGGCCTTGAAGGAATAAGGACTGGAGTAGTTTCAAAGGGCATAAGGTATAAAAGTTTGATTCGGAAACATAATATTCCCTATATATACGTATTTTTTTTTACGTGTACGGTTACAATGATAGGACACAATTTTAATCGTTTGTGTCACAATTTAATGTACGTGTTTTTTTTTTTATGTTATAACGACAGCTATTGTTGCTTTAGTGCAAGTTCTTTTGTGCTTGTGTGTTACCTCACCCCCCGCCATAAACGGCGAGCAAATTTGTTCGATATTTAGTCAGAAGCTGTCTCCCGTCTGGTCCTCTAACTTTGGGGCTAATAGTGGCTTGCTGCTACTCTTAAGGATCCCGTTGAGTTTTATTTCACGTTTTACGTAAAAACTTATTGACGAGCCTATACGAGTATAGGGTTTGGGTTGGTTGATTAAGTTGGATAATATAATTTCCCGTTGTGTTGTGTATTATAATAATCCTAGCAATTTCGCAAGTTCGTTTATCATCGCGTAGAATGTACAGTATTATAATAAGAATGACAAAACACTACTTTTGGTTGCAGCTTAAATTATATATGAGTTAACTAGATACCAATACCCAACATATATACATATGTAGGTACAATTTCAAATAAACTAATATTTTAATTGTTTCTTAGAACGAACTAGACGTAATTGAGCCCACGCAAGGCATGCCGGT
Organism: Xylocampa areola; assembly: GCA_935421205.1. Classification (NCBI taxonomy): domain Eukaryota; kingdom Metazoa; phylum Arthropoda; class Insecta; order Lepidoptera; family Noctuidae; genus Xylocampa; species Xylocampa areola. The sequence continues at coordinate 17,715,917 of OW285216.1, read as the reverse complement.
AGAAGTGGCAGTGACGTTCCTCCAGCGGCTCGTCAGCATGGCGGACGTGCTCATCTTCGCCAGTGCGCTCAACTTCGCCGAACTGGAGGCCGAGAAGAACATGTCCAGTGGGGGGATACTCCGCCAGTGCCTCAGATTGGTAAGTGGGGGAAATTAGGGGACAAGGAAAGTCGGTTGTGTTATTTTTTGGTCTGCACACAGTTTCAGTACATATATATTAATATGAAATTCGTTGTCAAATCAGAATTTACCGAATGATGAAAAGACACTGATAAAATGAATCGATATTTTCACTGATCTAACCTTGTCTTTCTGAATTGATTACTGGAATGAATCTGCTTGAAGTTCATGACTTTTGTCAAGTGGCGCATAGTTCCTATTTTGACTTTGTTGTCTGTTAACAGATTGTCAGCAAGGTTTATGGAGATAATGTATTACCAACAAATAACATGACATACTTTCGAACAGAAATGTTTTAATTACTTTTTTCTGAGTGTTACTTGTTCCAAATACTTCATAAAATATTGTGATTTTCATCATCAATATTAGTTTCTATTCTGAGGTACAATATCTAGATTTCTTATGAAAGACTTAGTAATATTTTAAATGTTTCCTTATTTTGATAAAACATAGCCAGTATAGAAATTATGACTTCTTAAAAAACATACTTTTATAGTCATTGTATTAGTAAGTTGATAGTGAATATTTGTCCTAGATCAAGTTACAGTAGATATTTCTTCTAAATTATAGTTAGATCTATTGTTACTCTTGGCTGTACTCTTGTTTTTTGTGAATGGTTTTTAAATACTATGTTCAAGTACACGAGGACTCTTACCACATCCTTTTGTTGTCGTTTTTATTGCTTTCTAGCTAAATTAAGCAAAATTTTAAAGCTAAATCTGAAAGTTTGAAATAACTTGAGGCTTGTACAAGTCGTTATTATTATGGGGAAGTAAATACTTGTTTATTAGATTTATGAGATTAAGTATTAAAAGTCAATACCTCAATACGAAAGTACTAAGGTATCATAAAACGCTAGAGTACGGTCGATGTCGTGTACGGCTACCACTTCCTAGAGCTCTAGCGAGTCGTAGCGGCGTAGCGGCGTAGGCGTAGCATCGCGAGTGTGTGTATGTGTAGGTATGCACGTGTGCTGTGCGCAATTGCCTCGAGTGCAAAGAGCGCCAGCGCTACGCGGCCGCCCGCAGCGCCGCGCGCACCACCGACTCGCCCGAACCAAAGGTAAAAAATACTACACACAATACACCTGTTTACGATACTGCGCTCCTGGTACCTATTTGTGTTATAAGATGACATGAGCTCCCGTTTCCGCTCAGTTAAAGAGTTAACTAAGAACACGCTATTATGAATAAGAGAGTTGTTTTTTACATCTCACTCTTGATGGTCAGGCCCCCGACATCTTTTCTAAGAATTTTAATATTTAAACAGGTTCTTAATGTCTCACAAAGATGAAGTTTAAATAAAGGGATGTGTTTCCTCATGATTACTTAAATGCCTCAAACAAAATCATATTTTTGTTTCCCTTCTCTTCAAATTTATAATCTCCTAGTACACGAAATTGAGTTAATTGATCCACCCACTTCCTTCGGGAACACCTATAAACATGAATCACAAATTTAAAAAAGAAACATACCATGACACCATCAGATTTTGGCGTCCAATCACAAGTGATCAAGCTACATTTATATCCAAGTTTACAACACAGCCAATCACACAGACTTCTTAGAACTTAACAAAGGACCTCTTTGCACGGAGTACCTTTTTAAATGTAGCTTGATGACTTGCATTTTACTCGAAAACTTCCTGGTCCCTTCTAATATCCTGGTATTCAAACTGTAATCGATATTAATGATAGCTTTCACCACCTTGCACTGCTCACAAAAAAGTATTTGGTAAATAAATTTTAATGATAAATACACAAACACACTACGCAAACAAAGTAGAATCGAGCACAATGCATGTTGAAAAAAACATACTTATTACACACTTATTAAAAAAATTACAAGCACAGTTTTTATCTGCATGACGTATGTGTTTTTAATTTACAACATACTCTTCAAAACTTGACTACAAAGACCTCCGCAGCGGTCATAGTCTCCTAGTACTTTGAACCACTTTACTATCGATTTTTGTACCAATCGATTTTATGCTTTTTTGATTAATCTGTTCGGTATTTTTGATGGTTACGTTCATTATCTTTGTTACGTGGTGAACCTCCAGAGCGTGGTGGCGAGTCTAGCCGACGCGTCGAGTCCAGTCAAGGACCCGGAAAGACTTCTTCAAGATATGGATGTGAATAGACTTCGAGCTGTCATTTATAGAGACGTGGTAAGTTGAAAGAATTGGTTTTTTGTTTCATATCATCTGACTACTTTTAGCTAGTAACACCATATTATATTTTGTAACTAGACTTTTTCTAAATAGTAAAAAAAAAACCCTTTATATGATGTGTCTTAAATAATGCATCTGAGTTTCACACAGAATTAATATCAGTGTCAGTGGTGTATGTGTGGTTAATATGTTAAAAATAAATAATAATATCATCTCTTCATTAATAATTCACACTTTAGGGCAAACGCTTTTTATAATAAAAATAAAATGTACAGATGGATAGAACGGATCATGAATTAACTTTAGTCTCATACTCATCATAATGCTTTCTGCTACATGAGGTTGCAAATGATCTGTATGCTATCGGTTTGGCAGGAGGAGACGAAACAGGCCCAGTTCCTGTCGCTGGCCATCGTATATTTCATCTCAGTGCTGATGGTGTCCAAGTACCGCGACATCCTCGAGCCACCTGCGCATGCACCGCCAGACTGCGCGCGAAGAACGCATCATGCGCACGACCACCACGGTATGGGAAAATATTTATGCATAAAGATTATCGTCATACACTTTCAAACAATATTTTATTCATCTGACAACTAGAAAAATCAATTAGGAAAGTACACGATAACACGATTTGCTATCAAAATGAGTAAATTATATAATTTATGCACGCTTTTTTAAATATAAGTATTTGTGTAGGGTATCCTTCGGGAACTCCGGACATGACACATTCAGTAATTTAACGACAATCTATACACAGTCTTCTCTTCTCTTTTAAAAGATTATTTGTCTTCAAAAAATTGATGACCTCTTAGTACTTTTTAATTTTTCTTCCACGACTTGAGCTTTTCCATTCTATCAGTACAATCGTTTCTGTACATACTAATTTTATCTATATTCTTCCCATCTACAATAAGTTTACTAACGTAGTGGCACTGTTATGTCAAGCATTCACTGTTTATGTAGTAGTATATCTATCTAATATTTCTCTGTCTATATAATTATGACTTCCTTATTTATATTCTTCCCTATTTTGTTAAATCTTTAATCCACTACCTTAAAAACTTACATCTAAAACCAAAGCCAAACCATTCAAAACTAATGCCATCAAATTAATTATATTTATGGATGTAGAAATAATCTGTTTTGATATATTTTATGTATGAAATATTAAAACTATACTTTCTTTTTTACTATAGACATATCGGGTTTGTTTATTAGATATGAATTAATTGTATGCTATTTATTTTTGCTTCTTTTTATAAATGCTTCATCGCACTCAAAATAAAACATATATTTATAAAAAAAAAATTGGTTGTCATATTTAAAAAGTCACAGTCATAATCATTGTGTGTGGTCGCTATCGGAAGTATAAAATAAATATCACACAGAGTAAAATAAGTTAGTTTTCATTAGCTATGTATGAGTGAATCATTACCATATTTGGTCTAAATTAATGTTAGGTCAAATTGGTAATTAGTATTACAGAAACTTAGTCCGTAGATACTTTCGAGAGCGACACTTTATAAGGATACTAATAGACTGTATATCTGAATTGTGTCGTTTCTCCTTTTTTCACGCCGCTTGATAAACGCGTCACGATTTGGGACACTGGTAAAATCGTCTACATTTTACTACACTGCGGCACCGCATCATTGGTTTACTGACTTGTATCGATCGTTCGATTGTATAAACCGCACTTCACTTTGCTATGTGTATAAAACGCGATGTCAAACGATCGAATTTCTATCTAAACTTTGCAAACAATATTCGTATTTTTTACCTTAAACTTTCTTTGTTACCACTTCCTCTTATCCTTTCTCCTTACTATTAATTTATATGTAAAAAAAAACACATCATTCGTACTATTATTGTCTCAATATGGTCCTCTTCCTTTTTCCTGTGTACTCTCCAATCTTTCTATGTCGCATTGCACCTCTCCTACTGGCATCTCCTTGCTGCCTTACTACTTTATTTAATGACCTCTCCGTTCTGTTTCCCTCGTATCATCGTGTGATAATCATGTTAAATTGTACAATTGTTTTCGATTATCCTGACTCTTTTCCTCTTTTGTTATCCTTCTACAACGGTTGTTGCTTTTAATAAATATTGATGTAAATTAAATATTTTCTATCGGTCCTACGTAACCTTTCTTCTTTTTTAAATTATTTCTATAATACCTTATATTTACTGTACTTTTAAATGCTCTTCCCCTCTTCTGTTATCCTGGTACCGTCGTGTCGCACTAATATCCTATCCTCCGTGGTCCATTTTTCTGGACCCGTTTCCTGTCCTCGTTACCTTGACACTGGTATCTCAGGGTCTCGGCCCCTGTTCCCGCAGTGGTCGCACCACGTATACCCGCAGTTCCTGCCCGGTGGGCATCCGGCGCACCGCCACCCACACTCGCACTGCAAGCTCGATTGCGGCCAACACGTTAACAATAATACGCTCGCACACACACGCATCGCTAGTTACCACCGCGCTCACGCAGGTAACGCGGCCGACGACTATTGGCGTTCGCATTACTACAAAAATCGATAAAAAAGTATATGCAGTGAAGTAAATATACTCGCATAGAGAATAATTGAGTCAATGCAGATTTTGCTAAACAACAATAGATACTGTCTCGTATTTAGAGGCCCTAAAATGCATCCTTGTGGCATACACCAATAAACAAATTTATGTGCCGAAATGTTATTACTAAATTATAACTGTCAATTTCTTCGTACGTGTTTAAATGATTAAATAGTTTAATTTATACTCTCGTGTTATCCTTCATAAATATTTATCTTCGTCTAATATATCTTCAGTCGATAATAAAATTATGCTGACTAATAACATTAAATGAAATCAAGTTACTAGGAATACATGAAAGAGCAACAACACTATTTTCTCTCCGTGCTTGGATTTCGCTTACACGCTTTACAGTGGTTGCAGTTGCTCTCTCGTGTGTTCGTGTAATAATGTCGCAAATATTGATATAGGGTTGTGATGTGGACGCCCAAGATACTATATGTGGTCGATGTTCGCGTACACTGTTTTGTCTTTAAATTGCCATGAAATTGATTTTCTAAATAACTCTACATGTCGTATTTTTTTTCTTCAAAGACAAAGCATTGTAAAATCTTTGCACCGCTAAGGCACCGCTTCTGTTTATTTCCATTTTTCTTTGAGTTGCGTCATCATTTGAAGTAGAAGTTGAAAAATCCATAAATTTTTATAAGCATGTATAAGATTTAAGATAAACTTATAATATATTTTTGTAGTAAGTAAATGACCGGAATTCTGTGCTAATCTTTGAGAAGGATAATGCATGAATAACTGTTGAATGTAGATTTGGCGCTGATTAGGCCCCTTTAAATTAAACTGCCAAAAGTAATACATTATGCGCTTCGGTAATTAAAGTAACTAGTAAGAACAAAAAACTGCTTCATACAGAATTCCATGTACAGTAAAAATACAAGTATAAAATCCCTGAAACTAACATTTATGTAGGAACCTGACCTTCCCGCTTTATTAAAGCAAAGCTTTGTCGATGTTGTTTCAACTTACACAAACTATTATTACAATCAACTAACCAATGGTATTTCTGTGTTCCCCATAGAACACAACGGAGATGATGTGGAGTATGCCATGATTGTGGTCGATGAAAACAATTCTACGATTAACGATTTGGATTCTCCATCAATGAAGGTAAGATCATAAGCATTGTCTCACTATGTGGGATTTTGTATGCGAATATAGAATTAATCGTGATTGTTCACGGATCATAATTGCATGTAAGATATTTGATAGACCCCTATCCTTGTTTTTCTACCTTTAAGAACTTTTGGAGTATATAATTAAATCTGTAGGCAGTAACAGTCATTACATGTTGTAGTCTATTAGCGCTAATTATAAAAGTAAATTTTTGTATTAATTGTTGCATATTCATCTCGTGTTACCTAGTTGGTAATTTTTTCAAAATTATTTCTTAGCTTTTATTTTTAGCAAATATAATAATAATAGTTTTAGTACATTGATATCTTCTAAATTTCTCTTTACATGGCATGTTTTTCCAATTTATTCGATCTCTTCCAATTTAGGTGTACTACATGAAAAGTAAGAAAATGTTATTGTAAGTAGCATAGAGTGTTCATGACTAAGGTTAGTTTTAGATGTAGGATTTACTTAGCGTTGTGCGCATGCTCTTCAAACCCCGCCCCGTACAGTCGCGTCTAGCCATCAGTTCCATTGTGTTTGGCAAATTTGTTTGCTGTTAGCCGATTGGTTTCGTTTTCGATGTCGCTATAAAGTATATGTTAAAACATTAAATGTGGAAGATTTTGTGTGATACGTGGACGCTTCATTATATTCGTTTTGTTTTGCTTTTGCAATAAAATAAATAAAGGAGACGGATGGGAAAGAAGAGGGTGTTGCGAAAATAGAAACGACCACTGACGAACTGAAGCCAAGTACTGGAGAGAAAGCAAAGCCTAGCGATAAGCCGGAATTGTCTCCGGCTTCGGACAAAGAAGAGCCGCTATTCAAGTCGAGCCTCCGAGTCAAAAGCCAGCTCAAGCCCAAGGTTAGTAGATTCGTGGGGAGTCGGCTGATGCTCTATCTCTCTCTATTAGTTACTGCGTCTCCTTAACTCTAATCTTTGGGGTCCCTTCGTTACTGTTTAATGTCAATATTTTATGACCATTCAAGGAGTATCTTTTAAACGAATAGTTTTCTGGTTCAATTGGATGGGTTAAATTTGCTTCTGTAAAACCAGACCTAGCAATGTGTTCTTACTTAACCTGTTTTCTACTATATCGTTTTTGATTTCATGTAATAAATATATGTTATTGTCCTGTTGTAAGCCTCCAACCGCAAGGTCCAAAACATTGTCGGGGATAACGGTGTCGGTGGTCAATTTGGTTTGTACACATTCTGATTTTGTGTGAACATGGAAATTAGTGTTGACACTCCTGATTGGTTCTGTAATCCTGGTACCTATATTTTTATTGGTTAAACAAAATAAACTACGATTTATGCGTTAAGAACAGAAATATCAAAGATTTTATTGGTAGGTAAATAAATTCGAGTGCCATGTTAATTTATTTTGTTGTAGAAATCATGAATGTATTAAATGGCATCTAATGTGTTACAGTTCCAATCATGTACACAGATAAACACAAGCTTGCCACGATACATATTATTATATTAATATGTACAATTAAGTAATAAAACACAATATAGGCTAGCTACGCTCACTCGTATGTAAGTATATATAAATCTAAGACAAACACATAACATTGAAGCACTAAGCACCAGACACAATAAATTATAATCATCTATAAATATTGTAATTTATAATAAAAATATTTGATTCGAATAGAAAAACATTATGTCAACTAATAAAATTCATATTTATGTATAGCATCAAGTCATAACTTCACATAATGGTTACCGGGATGGGAATTTTATTATTCAAAGCTACTGTATAAAATTTATTTTATATCTACGTGTGTTCTTTCCAATATTTTCCACTTTATAAGTTTGTTTCCGGCATGTGTGTGCTACGCTTGCTTTTTCACTATATTCTTTTAAAGCATGGTGTTCACTTTAGTATTAAACACCTCTAAATAATTACTGATCATCACATGGTAGTTATACACTGATTTTAATATGAACTATAGTTATTAAAGGTAAGCTTTAGATCTACTACAAAATTAACTATTTGCCAAAGAAGAATCGTTGGAGAAAGTGGAGATCAATCTCCCAACCTACCGCCATTGAAAAGTTGTGTCCAAAAGAAATTGTATCATATTAATTATCCTAATAGCTTCGCCATATGAATCAAATGAATAGAATGTACTTCTCCTAAAGTAAAATTAGTCCAAGAGCGAATTGTAATATTAACCTTAGCTAGTTTATCCCTAAAGTCGGGTTAGAATCAAATTATAAATGTCTTTGGATCTTTTGAATTAGTCCAAAGGTTCATGCCGAAAGTCAACCCTAGCTAGTAATTCCTCTCAATGTTTAGACAAAGTTTTAGTAATATTAGGCGTCTCTCAGACGTGATGTGTGTAGCCGTGTTAGGTGTGTCGTTGATGTATTATAAGCACGTGTTTACCTCGGCCGTGTGTCCGCAGAGTGTTGACTCGATTGAAGACGCTGGCTCCTTCCACCTGAACTCCAATGAGACCACCAACAATGACCCGGAAACATCCAGCGAGATCGCGCTCGACGATAACAAACATCCGGTGGGTATCGGGTCTTATATTGTTTTTAATCTAACCGTATCTAAATACCGCCTTATTGGTCTAGTGGTCGCAAGCACGGCTGCTGAGCGTGAGGTTCTGGGTTCAATTCCAAAGTCTGACAAAGTGTTATTGCGTATTTCTGTTAGAAAATTATCAGTACCTACCAGCTCAAAGTATGGAACTGTGCCCAGTGGTTGATGGCAATAGGCTTACCAACATTTCATGGAACTTAAAAACTACATCGGTGAAATTTGGATGTATAACATTACTCCTCTGCTTAATTCGTTCGGGATGAAGGCGTGATGTTAGTTATTTATCTAAATAAGGGAATGGGAATAAAAAAATCATAAAGCAGAAAGTTTTATGTCTGCTATAACGATATTAGTTATTGTTCCACGGCCCGACTAGTGAAACTGTTTGACTCGCGACATCGCCGCGAGCTCATGACTGATGGCTCCGTTATTTTGTTCGTTTGAGTTCGAAACCAGTCCGGCAATCCCGAAGAATATACGTGAGTAATAACCGTTGAACAATAATTAATCTGAATGTGTCTCACGAAAGTTATTATACAACATTTTTATACCAAGATTAAAAAATAATTTGTCATAAAAATATGCAAGCTATAGCAGGCTAAATAGAAGATATATCTTTTAAAATATGGTTATTGTTTTTCACATCATAAAGTTAGAAGCAATGTGCGTGTGTGAAGCAACATGCAAGCATTAGTTACGCAAAAACACTGTAAAATTATAATTTAATTCAAGATTTGTTTTTGAAAAGCATTAACGCATGCTTAGCGAACCCTAAAGTTATTATATTAAATGGAAAAAGAAGAGTTTAGAGACCGCCAAGCACGCGTTAAATGCTTTTCAAAAATTTATCTTTAATTGTTAAGGTAATTGCATTCTTTACGACATTGTATTAACTGCAAAGTTAGTCGTGTCGGTTCGGTCACCTGTATAGGGAATAGATAGCAATGACGTCGCCATAAGACGTGTTAAAAATATGGATGAAGAATTCGCGGTGGTGAGCAGAAGTCGGGATGGCTTGGTGGTCAGAGCGTCTGGAGTATTTATCCGGGAGGCGCAGGTATGAATCCTGTTCACGACCGTATTCTTTTTCCATTTAATATTATAATTTAAGTTCCGGAATGTTGAAGCTGTTTTATAGGAAGTAGCGAATTCTTGGTTTCTATGAAAATAAAAGAGTAAAACCTGACGAGTATCAAGTTTTTAAAAAGTACAAGTATTTGCTTCAGGGACACGCTTAGATTGTATGTCTAAAGCTACCTCGTTGATGTTTCCAGGTAAGCAACGACGAGTCCTGGACGGACGTAAACCTGAACGAGGAAGGTGAGCGCGGACCCGCCACCATCACCGGCAGGACGAGGGACCACGAGGGGAATATACATGAAGGTAACAGGACTGTTGGAGATACGCACCTCGATTTTACTAAAATATAGAGTTCCTAAAATGATTATCTATCTGCCTAGCCTTTTCCCAAATACATTGAGGTCGGCTTCCAGTCATACCGTATGCAGCTTAAGACCAGTATTTTACATGGATCGACTGCCTATCTGACCCCCACAACCCAGCTACTGGGTAACACAATATCTCGTGGTATGACTGGTTGTCAGACTTTCAGCCCTCTGACTACCCGTAACGGCTGTCATAGATCTTAATTTGACAACCGGGACCGACGGCTTAACGTGCTCTCCGAGGCACGGACGGGTCTCGGTATGAAGTGATGGTCACCCATCCACAAACCGACCGCGGCAAGCGCTGCTTAACCTCGATCGATCGATCTGTGCGGCTGTTACTTAACCACGAGCCCTTCCTATAAAAATTATTATCATCATTTTATTACTAGATTTGGTTTTACTTTGTGTGTTCTTAAGTAAATTCATAATTAATATATCCAGGTATCGTGTTATCGATAGTAGATACTATAGTTAAGTATTACCTTATTCCAGACATCGACAAACAGATCCACATGAGGAACTCGGAATCACACCACCACATACAGCAGAGGCACCAGAACAGAAACCTGCAGGCGGCGCAGAGGCATCTACATCCGGTGAGTAACCAGAACTGATATGTTCCTCTTAATATACGTATCATGGGCTTATTGGAATACTAGTATTGAAACATCTTATGAGATAATAGTCAATTCTTTTTGGAACTGGATATGAACTATATTATTATTCAACTTCTAAACAGATTCTTCTAAGTTCATAAATAAGATATAGATGAGACTTTCGACCTTTTTTTAGGGTCATGAAACTATAATTTGACAACGAAGCGTAATCACTGCACGTGCAGTAGGCAGATGATCTTATTTAAGTGTTCTTTTTTTATCTTCTATGCTTGTGAGTTCTCAATCTAGATACGAGATTGGGGAAATTACTTGCTATAAAGAAGATTCAAGTCTCAAGTCCAAGGTCCGCGATTGCTGAGCATTAAGGTCTCGGGTTCGATTCTCGGTCAGGCAAAGTGTTATTAATATTTTCTGGTAGAAAATTCTCAGTAGCAGCCCGGAGTTTGGAATTGTGCTCGTTATAAATGGCAATAGGCTCTCTATATGTACCAACTGTGTTTTATAAAATTGACCGACTATATTTTAAATCATAAAGGTCTATTTTATGGATCTCTGAAATAAACAAATATTGTATTATAAAATTTGATTTTTCTTGAATTAAGTAATTTTACAATAATACCCAGCAGCTATTTTTAACCAACAACTCCTACAGGACAACGAGACGCTGGCTGGTCTAAGCGCAATGAACACGTCAATGACAACAGACGGAGTGTCCCGCGAGGCTTCTCTCACGCACAAGCTGGAGACAGCGCTAGGCCCCGTGTGCCCGCTGCTCCGGGAGATCATGCTGGATTTCGCGCCCTTCCTCTCCAAGACCCTGGTCGGAAGCCACGGGCAAGAACTGCTTATGGAGGGTAAAGGTAGACGATATTAGGCATGGTAGTGGGCTTATCATGCTTGGTTCTCTATTATTAAGAGTTGCTCTTGCTCTAGAAATGTTTAGAAATTGGCGGTGAAGGAAATGGGTATGTTTAAGTACACATGGAAGATTTTTACTAACAACATAATATAGCTTAGCTATGAACTCTGTGTTATGTAATGTATAGGAAAATTATATTAAAAATCTCAGTTAAAAAATATTCCTGACGTAACACAGTGAGATAATTATACATACGACTTAGTTTTAAACTACAAACGCTCTAAAAAAGAGCAAAGCAAGTGACTATGGATGTCATCCCTAAATAATAAATCCTATATTGGTTCTAGTTTGCTATAATATCTTATTAACATGGTTACTAATTCTAATAATTCTGGTCAGAAATGAAAAATAAATCGTGTGCTTCTAATTAAATATGTGTTTTGCTTACGTAAAGATAAATGTTTTTTATTTTAATAAAAGTAAAATTAGCAGACAAAGTTTTAACTTTAGCTAAAGTAGAAGCATAAACTACATATTAATAGGTGTGGTGATTCTAAACAAAAAGCTTTCTCATTAGATATTTGAAAATGCACATATCACTAGATAAGATAGATGGGACATGGGTAAACCTCTCATTCTCCACCTAACCGCCCACCTTTCTTCAGGGCTCCAAACCTTCAAGTCCAGTACATCAGTGGTGGAGCTCGTGATGCTACTGTGCTCCCAGGAGTGGCAGAACTCTCTGCAGAAACACGCGGGACTAGCGTTCATCGAGCTGATCAATGAGGGCCGGCTCCTCTCCCACGCGATGAGGGATCATATCGTGAGGGTGGCGAATGAAGCCGAGTTTATTCTGAATAGAATGAGAGCAGATGATGTGCTCAAACATGCTGATTTTGAGGTGAGAGTAACATAAATTATTTGTATGGTTGTATGTTTAAATGTTTCCATAGAGTAGGGTTATGATAAATAAATACTTTTATTAACAACCAAATATTAAGTGATGTCTTTTGTTATTTGATGTATGAAATAATAAATATAAAAAAAAAATACATTTTGCATATTTAAACCTTTCTTTTGAAACGAATGCCGAATACTACGTGTTCAATCTGGCAAGGTTTTTTTTAATACCGCTAATAACAGCGTAGTCTAGCAGCGATATCGCATTATTATAAACATATATATTGATATAGCTGTGCCCCGCAAATGTTGTTCTGTCATATAATTATATATATATTACATTATTAATAATGTAATATATGTATAATAAGGAAGTTGTCTGTGAAATTGAGATGAGCAAAATTCTTTATTCCACGCAAGAAATTCTCTCATCATCAACAAATCAATTCTGGGAAAATTAGAGCTATTTGCCTTAATAAAATCTTAGTACTTTATTGATTGTTTTTATTTTAATAACAAAACCACGAATAAACAACAAATCAACAAATTTAATGATGTAGGAATCCATCGAAACGCGTAATTACAACAAAAGTTCAAGCTACACGCGGTGTGATATTTACTTAGGCGTGACGTCATTCGCTGTGATTGGTATTCCAATTAACATGGGGGATTGCAGTATTTTATACTTTTATTATATTGAGAATCTTATTAATCTTAATATTTTGAACTTGGTCAGTTTGTAGAATCCTTTGTACATATATTTTTCTCTAAAACAATTAAAATTTGGTTTTTTAACACTGCCATCATGTGTATTATTTCCCTTTGGCAGTGTCTGTGCGCAACCAGTAGCGCGGAGCGTGCAGAGGAGGAGCGCACGTGCGAGCGGCTGATAGCGGCGGCGCGCCGGCGCGACCACGCCGCCGCCGCGCGACTGCTCGACAAGCTGCGACACGCCGCCTCGCATGCCACGCCACATCCTGGGTAACTACTGTGTTGTATATCTGTCGGCTGATAGCGGCGGCGCGCCGGCGCGACCACGCCGCCGCCGCGCGACTGCTCGACAAGCTGCGACACGCCGCCTCGCATGCCACGCCACATCCTGGGTAACTACTGTGTTGTATATCTGTCGGCTGATAGCGGCGGCGCGCCGGCGCGACCACGCCGCCGCCGCGCGACTGCTCGACAAGCTGCGACACGCCGCCTCGCATGCCACGCCACATCCTGGGTAACTACTGTGTTGTATATCTGTCGGCTGATAGCGGCGGCGCGCCGGCGCGACCACGCCGCCGCCGCGCGACTGCTCGACAAGCTGCGACACGCCGCCTCGCATGCCACGCCACATCCTGGGTAACTACTGTGTTGTATATCTGTCGGCTGATAGCGGCGGCGCGCCGGCGCGACCACGCCGCCGCCGCGCGACTGCTCGACAAGCTGCGACACGCCGCCTCGCATGCCACGCCACATCCTGGGTAACTACTGTGTTGTATATCTGTCGGCTGATAGCGGCGGCGCGCCGGCGCGACCACGCCGCCGCCGCGCGACTGCTCGACAAGCTGCGACACGCCGCCTCGCATGCCACGCCACATCCTGGGTAACTACTGTGTTGTATATCTGTCGGCTGATAGCGGCGGCGCGCCGGCGCGACCACGCCGCCGCCGCGCGACTGCTCGACAAGCTGCGACACGCCGCCTCGCATGCCACGCCACATCCTGGGTAACTACTGTGTTGTATATCTGTCGGCTGATAGCGGCGGCGCGCCGGCGCAACCACGCCGCCGCGCGACTGATCGAAAAGCTGTCAGCTGTCAGCTGTGATGACATTGTGATGGCATGTCACAATGTCATTATGCGTAATCCAATAATTAAATAGCAGACGTTAAATGAATCCCGATACCTTATGGCGACTTGAAGATCTCTAACATAAAAATATCATACGCGGTCTTTATGAAAGATTTCCTGAAGGTATTTTGCCAAATTATAAAATGAAGGTGAGACAGCTGTCTTTCCGTCTTGAATTTGAGTTTGGTCCAACGATTTAACGGTTAATTATAACGTTTTTTTTAGCAATATTATAACAATAAACCATTTAAACGTTTTTTAAATATTTAATTAACATCTATACTTTTCTAAATTCAGCAGTGGCAGTCAATTCTGGAAGCTAGACTCTTGGGAAGATGATGCCCGTCGTCGACGAAGATTAGTACCGGATGCGAGAGGAAGGCGACACGTGGCAGCCGCCTTAGCAAGACCACATCCCAGCACGCACCATCACGACGCTATCCTGCAGGTAATAATAAAGAACTTTTAAAATGTAACATATAACTTCTATTTACTTATGTTATCCTAGTAAAATGCGGTACAATTACGGACGAAAACACGTGGCCGCCTCTAACCTGTTTGAAAAGCTGTGATATCCACCATCCATGTAGAAGTCCTACACTACCTACAGGATGGAAGTGTAGGACTACAGGAGTATGTTATCTTATTAGTGAGCGTAACGATTAGGACGAAGACATGTGGAGGCAACATTAACTCCGCCGTATCATAGCACGTATCACCATGACGCCGCTTCATTACCTGCAAGATGCGTAGCCACTAGTAACGTATGTTATCCTGGTACAATGTGGAACCATAAGCCTTTCTACATTCATTAGTCTCATAAATCATCCCGTATACAGTTTTAATTTTTGACACTACTACTATACTGACTAGTGTCCCATGTTTCATTTCTTTATTTTATATTCCAAATAATTCGAATAATGTTTTCTCACCATAGGCTACGGAAGAACTGCATTCACGGATAGCGGCGGGCGGTGCTGGCAGAGGGGCGCAATTACCAACGCCCGCGGCCGCAGAACTCCTAGACGATGCTGAGCTACTGGTAGACGACAGGGAAATCGATGCCGATCTTACTGGTAAGTTATACTTACTAACTCGGATAGCTATTATAAACTTCTTTCGTGTATGGTCTCCCAGTCCCGGATTAAAGTAGAATGCCAGGAATTTGATGATTTATTTTATTGGGTCAATGGCCAATTAATAAGTTAACGTTTTTTATCGTCAATCTTATTAAATAGATGCTCTTATACCTAAATTATTCAGTATTTGTGACTTAATAGGATCAGCGAGTACGCGAAATCTTAGAACGCCTGTTCAAAATACGTGAGCAGCATAACTTTATGTGCATTGCATTCAACATTTTAACAGGCGTTTTACAGAATATGCGTGACCAGCTGAATTTTATTTACATTACGAGCGTGGTCATACTCACAATCCATTAATATCAAATTCATAATATGAATAAATAGTTAAATGTGTGATAGTTAGTTAATTAACTTAAAAATTTACAGTAGTTCATTTGCACTACATATATTAATATTACAATATCATATTACTTTAAATTTGCTCTTTTCACATCTTATCTCCTGGTACTGCAGGACCCGTTAACATTAGTACGAAGGCGAGGCTGGTTGCACCTGGACTGGTGGCTCCTGGTACCGTGTCCCTGACTTCGACGGAGCTGTACTTTGAAGTGGATGAAGAGGACCCGGAATATAAGAAGATTGACCCTGAGGTATGTTGATCTTCATGTTGTAGTGATTTGGATTTCATGTAATGATTATCTTAAGGGAACCGGGCAGAGTACATAACAATATAAGTTGGACGGCCTTATCGGTTATTTTGTACCAAATTAATATAATTTATTAGTCAAAATGTGCACCGCCAAGGAACTCTTGTCCGTCTATCTGTGTTTCCACGAGACTCAGACACGAGTGAATAAGTTTATGCTGGAAAGTCGAGTAGCGGTCAAACGCGTCATTTTAATATAGCAACCATTGATCGAGGAGTGCATATGAGATGAGAGGGGTGATGTCACATGCCAACTCTCCACTTGTTCAAGCGCTTGCGATGCTAAATGCGCTACTGACATGAGCACCGGAATGTGACTTGTTTGATTCTGGATGGATAGATGTGTGTCGTTAACGTATAAGTTTCTGTGAGAAGGTAGATAAAAGACCCTAAACTGTTTTACTGACCTACCTAAGCTGTTTTACCGACTACATTTTTTTTTTATTAATAAGTAAGTCGTATTACTTATTTTCGATAATGTATTTTTTTTACTGTGTTGAAAATTGGGTAACTGTAATGTGGCACATGTATATAATAATAAATAAACATCAGTATAAATAAATTTATCTTTAAATCCACATTAAGTACCTACATAGGTATTGGCTCAGAAGATTAACGACCATATTTTATTGTTTAATTTAACACTTCCCAGGATTATTACAGATTATTATATATTTTGCCTTCCAAATGTTGTAAATCGATTACAAAAACCGTGGAATAAGTGTGGGGACAAACACATTTATCATTTGATTGAATGGACTTGATTTAATTAATTACTATTAAAAGTGGCAAACTGAATGAAAAATGACATATTTCGCCTGTAGTATTACTGAAGCCGACTTATTTTATATGCACAATAACTGAAATTGCTTGTAACCCGATATTGTAATAAAATATGTAATGTTTAAAAAAATCATAAAAAGTGTACAGCGACATTGTTTTCGACTTGTTTACAATAATTGTATGTTGTACATTATTATTTTTATGGGGATAAACTTTTTATCAATTTTTACTGGAGAAATCGAATTAATATTTAACATCAGGTAAATTTTGTGAAAAAGTTCACCGTTAAAGCAATATCAACAAATTAGGGAATGTATTTACATTCAGATTGGATACAGTGTTTGAAACAAAACTTTATACATTCAAAAAAGTTGAGAACGGTTCGTGTCTTAGCGGACCGACGGACGAACCAAGCCGATTACGCAATTGAAACTTAACGCGATAAGTTGAAGTTAATTAAACTGCGTTTAAATTGGTTTTAGAGTTGCCCTTCCCCGGCATAAACTTAACGCTATTCAAGCTGTTCCCAGTTTAAGTCAAAATGGTGACTTCTGAATTGTTTCCTTTTAAATTCGTTACCGATCATAATCTATATTACTTATATAAAGAGCTTTGTTTATTTAATAAATTTTATTAATATTGCGCCCCAACACTGATCGTCTTCCTGTGCCGGCCACCTTCAGTTCACCGATCCACAAAGCGCCTACACGAATTTATCTTATTATAAAAATAAGCTTTTATTGTCTTTGATAGTTTTTCAACATTTCACTAACCACAATACAAACTTAACATTAACATGATATAAGACTAATGTTACGATAATAATAATATAAATTAACTTTATAACTTATTAACTAAAACCATACAATAAATTCTCCGCTCCACTGCCATAAAAATATATCTCTTTTTCTTCCGAATCTATTACACAACAATAATATAAATTATATGTGAAGCTGAGACAATCGAAAGACAAAACTGCCTTCAAATAAGGTGCGACGTGAGACCTTTGTTTAGTTATTTATTAAACCTCTTGTGTATTCAAGGAGTAGTAAAATGAAAATTATATCGTTTTATCGCTAAATCTAACTAACATAATCACCCAAAATATATTCAATCAAAAATACTCCCTAAACTTAAGAATCTAAAGATTGAATTTGATTGCTCAGGGTCGAGAGTAAGGATGTTCGTGATTTGTTTTGAGTGAGATATCGATATTACGTATAGTCGTGTAATATAGTCGGGTTACCGAATATGAGGCACTTAGACGCGCGGACAATGCGTCCCCGCGGTGCTCTGTCCAACAGGCGCCATGCCAGTGATGCCTAATGTCGATAATTTTTAAATATGAATATGCATTTTTTTTGTTTTATTTAATTCATAGAAATTACAATTGTGTTGACAACATCAGTAAAACTAGCGATGTTATGTTAATTGTTAATTTGTTCTTTAGAATCAATTACTACCTACTGTGTACGGTAAATTAAATAAAATTGTGATTAGCCTATTGCGTTGATTGGATGGAATCGATAGTTTAACAAGAAATAACTATTAAAATACGTAGTTACGATGCAACGACATTATTTTTCTATTCAAACAAAATTTTAGAAGAGTGATCAGTGTTACATACCTAATAATTTATTATTCAATTTTGAACAAGTCTCTAGAATACTAGATGTCTTTTAATATTACTTTAAACTGCTTTGCATGCCTAATTTAAGGTAGATTGTATAAGGGTCATAAAATAACCAAACAACTTTATCTTGTACCTACTTTCTGTGCAAGTAAAGAAACAAACAAGAACAATTCTATTCTACTCAAACATAGGCGTATCTCTTGTAATGTTGTTTTTAGTTAATAAGGATTAAAAACAAAAACCTTCGCGTGATATGAGAACTGCTCCGAATAATCCAAAGACAGTGACGTTCAAGTTTTGACAGGTCTTAGGATATTGGGAATTGAATCTTAATTACCATCCAAATATAAAACATTCTTCAAACTGGACAGTATTGAACCCACCTATTATCGATACTTGGCTAACATCGTCGTGCTCACTATGTCGTTGTGTGGGGCTGGTCGTGCTCGACAGCGGGACAATGGCGCCCCGTCGCGCGCCGCGTGCCGCACGCGCCGGGGGGCGGGGGAAAGGCACTAAAGGGGGTTGGGGGGAATGTGCACGCATACCTATCGTCATTCGTCGGTGATACTTCAGTATTGCGTAACTAACGAAAGTGAACTTATTAAAGATAAAAATTAATCAAACTGCCTCTTTTCCCTAGGGCAAAAGCGACGTACAACTTCTGAAGTTTTTTTATACCTTAAAAAAATTAAGTACGGAGTTACCTACACGTTGGAAATAATAGTAGTCTTAGTATAGTCTTTTAATTTGATAGAATGATATTATATACAGTTAGAACATTAGTATGGTGGTTTTTATACCTGATTTAAGAAATAGGCCGCAATTTTTTTTATACTTTGGAAAAGCACAAATCAACATATTAAATCAGTCCATTCGTTTACAGACAAACATATAGATAAAGAGAAAAACATAATGTCATGTTAATATTATAGAAATATGATACTTACGTATATATATTTTAAGTATTTTTATGTGGCAATATTCGTAACAAGAAAGGAATTCGACTAAGCAAACGATAACATTACATCTTTTTTCAGTCTATGACAAGTTATATCAGTATTAAAATATTTTAAAAATATTGATTCAAGAATTTTAAATTTATTGTATTGTCTAATTATGAAAATGCGTATCAAACCGGTAGCGTATCAATCATAAACAACATTAATTGTATAAAATAAGCGTAAAATTATTAATTTGCACTGTTTACCATATTCAACGCAACATATTTAAATGAAGGCATCGGTCGGTGCGTGAGACGTTACACCACGTGTTGTCTGGTCTAAATTATAAGATATAGTGGTCTTTATATGATGCTACAATTATTAAAAGATTGCAAACCAAATAGTTCTTTTTTAAGATTTTGTAGTTTTGAACGGGTGTTAATAATAATGAGTGAGAAATAACGGCTTTTACTTTTCCATTATCATCATTCACAGCGTAATGTTTATTGTTTGTCACAATTAGTTTAGTGCTCCTATTTTTATTATTGGTCCACATACAATTAAAAAAAGAGTTGCACTAAACACCTTTAACTATTAAATATCATTGACAGTGAAAGTTGCTCCGCGGTCTGCTCGTGAGTTGCACCAGAACACTATTATCGAAACTGTATCCGAGATATTATTTACTGCGACTAATTTAACCGATTTCAAAGATTGTAAATTGAATTCGTAATGGGGCATTTTATTTGTTTATGCTAATATACCGTTTTAATTAACCGTGTCGTGTTTATAGGCTGTGCGAGAGGGACAAAAAATGCGTACCCAGTCGGAATCCCGGGTATGCCTGTCATTGGTACCAACGACAACGATTTATTGGTGCATATTTCATAATTAAACTTTTGATAAATTAATGGATGCCTTTTTTAGTTTTCTTTTTTGTAAATGGAAATTGTGTTCTGGGTGGCAATGGGTAAATTTGTAATGAATATTATCTAATTTTAAAACGCGTTCTCTTTTTATGAAATGTGTTTTAATCTTAATCAATACCTACTAAATATATGGAAATCTGGAAATTAATTTAATTAGGCATTTATGATTAAATAAAACGTAAAAATTGTCTTCACTAATGAGGTGGTTTTTAATAACAGCATTTAAATACAAGCCATTCAAATATTATTATTATCTGTAAATGATTACTAGATAAATATCACCAGGCGTCTCCTTAAGACGTATACAAAGAGGATTGAAAATTCAATAGGTTTGAACACGACAAGGTAGCTCAGTTGGTAGAGTGATGACACGGAACGTCAAAGGTCGCGGGTTCAAGCCCCGTTCTTGTCTATTATTTTTTCAATGTTTCTTTGAAAAGTAGAATTAACATAGGCCTCAACATGTATTAAAAAAATATAATTATATATGATTATTATTATGTTTAACTGAATAATAAATAACATTAAAATCGTGTGATACGAGAAAACCGAATATATATACTTATATATTTTCTATAAAAGCGATAAATAATCCATTGATAAAATAATAATTATTTACTTTCAAAATGTTTATTTTTGCATAGAGTAGTCATAACTCCAGGGTTCCAGGATTGCATACGTTTTTAGAGCTTAAAGCCTCAATAAACTAGCATTGTTAATGCTACGTTGATCCACATAATTATGGGTACCTAATTAAATATGTAATATATGTTCAGCCTATATGATTACAGCGATGGCCGCACATTTAATTTGCAATAACATATCGGTCTTATGGAGTATTTATACACATGCTTTTAAATATTTTTCTCTCTAGATAAAAGGTTTGTATGCCAAATGATTGATATCGTTTAAAAGTACTAAGTAGTACTAGTATGACATAACCTCCTAGGAAGTAACAAGTAAACCGTAGACTGTACCTCTGTCACGTCATCATTGATGGCACCTACACGGCAGCTACGGCAGCACATAAATAAATATATTACTCTACTCTGACAGCTCCCAGCGTAACTGACACGCGTCATGTTTATTATTGCTTACCCCAACGTACAAACGACTTTGTTGGTAAGGTGTTACAGTTTATTTTTGTGTACCATTTTGTAATACAGCCTTGTATCTTAGTGTCTACCTGTCGTCCAACATTCTATTTAATGTTTGATTATGAAAATTGATAAGGTTTTTGCTGACGTTGATACTTTGGGGATATTGCTGTTAAATCTTTTACAAAATATATAATTTTGCATTCCTAATGTCGTGAGAGAATTTTAATGTTTATGCTGGTTTTGTTTTCTTTCATTGATACACGAAAAAAATCCTGTTTTTCTGAAACTGTTTATCAATTCTTAACAATTTTGTACACTTTAGATTAGAAATCGGCATGTTAATTTTAATTCAACCTAGTGTCTACTATTGACTTATAAACAAATATCTTATGATTATAATAATACAATGCCGTTTATAATAAATCAACTTGGCTATATCAATACTAACTCGGTTGTATATTGTTCGGTTTGTCCGTCTGTCAGTGGCGATTCCTGCCTTATTTACAACCGGTGTACGTTGCATGTAAGAATTTAGGCGCCAGATGTCGAATCGATAAGACAACTCCCGCTGCGCGTCTCCGATTTATCGATAGATAGCGTTGCTCATCACTAGTCGTTACTAATATGAAATATCTTGCGTTCTTGTGATTTTAATGTTTAATTGTATGGGACAGTTTCTTGTTACTTGATATTGTGTTATGATTATCTGTTTTATGGTGAGAAAAAATGTTTAAATTATGTTGAAATTTCATATCAGCACGCAAATCTAAAGATAGGTTACATTAACCAAGTAAAACTTAATTAATTTGTGTGGACTTGTAATAGATGCGATTATATTGGCCTGAAAGGAGTAAGTATGTGGTGTCCTAGAAAAGCGCCCCAGGAACCTATATTTGATAGACACACCAAAATGAGACTGGTCGTGGTTACATGAAAACTGAACAAAAAAATATCGTTATAATCAACCAATTTGGTAAAATACTATTTTATCTTTTTTTTTATATTATGCTGCATTTGTCTTGTTCTATTTGGGGTGGCTCATAAATAACGGCCCACCAATAAATAAATCACAAAAATTGTTTTTAATTAGTCACCAGGAGCAATAGAGCGTGCTTCACCGGAGAATAATTACCAGGGTCGCATACCACGCTAGGAGTTCAGACATTCCGGGCATCCGGCGGTGTCCCGCGGGCGCCATCGCGGCCCTAATTGCCGCCAACGGAGCGCTAACGTTGAGGCGGATCTCACAGAACGTTTCCTAATTGATGCTACACTGAAAAAGTATTCGAAAAAATCTCCTCATGTGTTCCTGGTTATAGGAAATGGATGGCTTAATAATTATATGTCCCCTGAGATTTAGTTTCCTAATTTGTGTTGTTTTTCAGATTACTAAAGAAATAATAATAAGGCGAAATAATCAGTCAAATTTGTATTAATACGTCAATGGATGCCAATCGAGTACGTTTCCGTTATTAAAGTATCTATTAAAGCAAACAAATTTTGAAACCAGCATATTATTATATATTTATTAGATATAAATAATATTTAGGTATTTACGCAATGCCAAACACTTTGCCTAATTTATTTCGCAGCTTTTAAATATAATAAATTAAAATTCATCAGTTGCACGTCATATAAATTTAGCAGCGATTTGCTTAATGGCCCGTGAGTATATGTTGCTGTCATTCTATGGTAAATTATTATATTTTCGTCACGATGACCTTCTGGTTCCCAAGGTTACTCTATCGATTAGGTACTGACACATAAAGGATAAAAATATCCCGACCGCAGGACTCCACACGCAACACAAGTTTGCCCGTTTAGCAAAACAAAAAGCGCCCTATCTCTTAGTAGGTACATTATTCGCGTTGAACACGCTAGGACAGTAAAACAGAATCGTTATGGCATACTCCATGACACTTCTGTTTATTTTGTAAAATTCAATAGGCACGGAATATGAACGAATCGAACAATTTATATCAGTATATTGTAAGTTTGTAATATTCTTGTATTCGATCTGAAATCCCATGAAATTAATACAAAACGGTCATGTTTTCTAAACGACTAAGCATTTATATAATATTGACCTTAGTCTGTTGACGTCAGTACATACATCACCAGTTTCACCCTTAAACTTGTCGTAACTGATGCAAAATTTATTAAACTTGATCTGTGTCCGGGGCTGTCAGCGCGTCATGGCGCCAATACCAGCTTTAGTGATATGATAGCCATTCAACGCGCTCTTCCACAGTTCATCCACCTTCCCCGAATGACAATGTACCATGTATTAGTGAAATATGTATAAACTTCAGGCGCCGACATTGAAGCACGTAGGAGTGTGAATAAAAAACACAATGGGCGATAAACTACAAGCGTGCAATATCAAAATAAAGTCATCTTCGGACGTGATAGGAAAGTAATACGGTATTATAAGTTAATGCTAAATGTTCCAGGAAATTGTACCTGGAATATGGGAACTGGTGGTATGGTGCTGGTTACATTCTTAAGTAATTTTAATGTTCTCACAATCGATACACGTAGTAACAGAACTTCAATCGTTTGAATTCACACTGCATAACTAATATTAAATCAGAAGAAAGTTTTAATCGTAGATGATGCAAATGACTGCTTGAAGTTATGGGAAAATTTTCTGGTGATTTCTCAGGAAGTATGTGGCCTGTACCCACATTCTATGATGAAAGGTACCGTTAGAGGCCTTGTAACCTCAAGGGGATATTTTGCTTCAGTTGGTCAATTTAGCGAGAGCGCGTGCGTGCCCGCGGCTGCGCGGCGGGTGGGCCCCAGCTTGCCTACTCACCATACCTGCTATCATATGATTGCCTGGTATCTGATTCAAAGGTTTGCTCTTGTTGAGAGCATAACAATTAAACACCTCCGCCTTCAATTTACGCAATCGGGTAGTGTGTTCTTACATCAGGTCATTCGATTTATCTTTCCATTCTATACTGTGATGATTTTAAACATGAAATTCAATTTACATACACTTTGCAAATAACTTAGCTAATTCCAATACGAATGAATCTTTATCTTGAAACTTATTCGAATGTTATGCTAATACACGATTCGGTAGTGATTTATCAACGTCAACTCATTAAAGCGGACTCCATTCGTGCGCATGTTGTTTGCCTATCATAAGCCTTATTAGAATTATTTTAATTACTAATCTTACCAGTAGCGACTACTGTATTGGTTTTGCCACAAAATCAATCATAGAATTTAATGAGCGGTGTCTATTTAATGCACAAAAGTTACCAGGCGATCAGAAGCGGTGCGGCGGTACGCTT
Source organism: Xylocampa areola (assembly GCA_935421205.1). Taxonomy (NCBI): domain Eukaryota; kingdom Metazoa; phylum Arthropoda; class Insecta; order Lepidoptera; family Noctuidae; genus Xylocampa; species Xylocampa areola. Next base: position 17,691,150 of record OW285216.1, on the reverse strand, counting down.
CCCATCAATTGCCCGTCAGTTGTTATCCTGCATTCCTTCTACCTCATTACTCATTATTAAATGTGGCTACCGTTACTATGGGTGCGGATTTAGAACTTATAGATTACCCATGATTTATGTATGTATATTGATTTTGATAAGGCTTATTGTAAGAAAGGAATTCGCTTTTTATTTGTTGGTACATAAGTTCAACATAAACTAGACTACATATTTAAAGCACATTAATATTACTTATGTATAACTGATTTATTGTTCACATTTTTTTTTTATTATGTAGTTTACATTTCCCTGATTGGGCACTGCTGTTTTATGCTCATAGCATGTGATTCCTATTCGGCAACCCATACTAGTTTATCTATAAAATATACAAATCAACACAATCCATGTCTATTAAAATATCCGGTCTTCATCTACCACGCCCACAAAACAATCATATTTTATAGGCATTTTTAAATAATCATGTATGAATAAATGCGTATTAAAAGTTCTTGAAAATGCCACCTCTGCTACGCTTTCAAATCTGTGAGGGGTCTGTAATTGGTAATTTATATGTAAAACGTTGCGCGGGCGGCGGTTCGCGTCAATCATACAGCGCATGCGTGAGCGCAGCGCGATTAATGACAAACAAATAAAACATATCTTGGTACTTTTGTACCGTGTATGTAACTTATTTTTATTCCGAAAATACGAAGGGCTATAGTTAACCAAAATTAACGTCAAATCATTTATAGTTTAATAAGACCGTAGAGGTATAGGAGCTTTTGAAAGTCCAGGCGCCTGAGCACGGATTTTTGTGATCAAACTTGCAATTCGATTAAAGTTCAAATATAAATTTTATTATTTTATCAAATAATTATGACAAATTTGACGTTTAAAATCGAAAAATATGCTCGCATTGCTGAATTACTAGGTACGTATCAAAATGTAGTAAGTAGTAAATATTGTAGTAGTAGTAGGACAACAGGCATAAAAAATATGTTAACTCAAAATATTTCCCAATGGAACAATAGACAGGTAATTTTATTATGAACTATTTTCAAAATTATTCAATATAGGTAGGTACATCGTATTTCCGCACTGCCACGGCAGACCAATTAACTCTGATTTACGAATAACCATAATCCGTTACCGAGCTATGCTCTCCTAGTACTCAAAGTGATAACAACAAATATTATGATTCCGCGCAAATTGAAAACTAATTTATGGCCTTTCCAATATATCAAACATCGCTAATTGATATCAGTTAAATTGGTCGTAAGTTCGTAACTGGGTTCCTGGCCCATTCACAGATCAATAAAAGTTGGAGGCGCCGTTTTTATGGCCCCATACAACAATAAAACTTGCTGGGACCTCGTTAGTTAGCGTGTCTGAAACCGTTTAGTTTTTTATTGTGACGCTTCCAGCGAACGACCTAGTGGGAATTTCTTGACTTAGGCCTCCTGTGAAGTGAAGACACGGGGGATCCTAATGGGAAACTTCCTGGGTTTATTATTAGTTGTTTACATATAATATAATGGGACAAATACAAAGAGTAATTTATATATGTTGGGTAATCTTCATCTGAGGAAACAAGAACTACATATTCAACTCATTTTTGGATTACAACGATAAGTAAGGGCAACCTGTATTGAAATTCTACTAAGCTGGATCATTCCACCGCCAGATCCGCGTAATAAACTAGAATATAAGTTAACTATAAATTACCGGTTTTTTTTTTTTTTATCTTACTCTCGGGTAACGTTATTTGACGTTGGTAAATGAACCCCTGCCCGGGTTGCGGTGAATGCAACTATGATCCTAGGACTCTACTTAAATTAGCATCCTACCTGTTTCTGTTCTTACCAGAAAAATCAATATCATTTTTCCCGACACCAGGTATCGAACCCAGGAACTCCAGCCGTCTTTGCAACCACTAGTTCCATGCTAATTTCTTAATTTACCTAAGACACCGAAGACATACAGTGAATGAAAATCTCGTAAGGAAACCTGGGCTTGATAGTGTGTAATCGCCAACCCGCAGTGAGCTAGCGTGGTGATCAATGCTCGTGCCTTCTCTGAATACCTAAGAAGAAGTTCTTGCCCTGCAGTGGGACAGTTATGGGCTGGGTATGTTATGTTATGAATCATCAGTAGTCTATTATTCGGCTGATGATGGCGAGTATAATTTACTCAACTAAGAATTCAGAAAACTCGAGTCTTAATATATCTACGCAGTTTATGAATACGAAACAAATATTTTTCTGTCTTTCTATCTATACGAAGAGCCATAAAATAATCATATTTTTAGCACCTCAACTAAACCATTTAACTAATTGGAAAACGAGCATAAACTGCTAAGATTGCCCCTTTTCAATACACCAGTCCACCTGTCAGAATGGCCAATTCTGACAGGTGGACTGGCCAAATGGCGCCGTCGACACCACAATATAGATAAATGTAGTAGACTTACTTGTAACTACTCATAGCTCTTGCAAGTTGCACACAATCAAAATCTTTGGAAACTTCTTTCAATCAGTTCGAAAGTTCCTGTATTTGCATTTCCGAGTTACTCATTCTAAATCGCATATAGAATTTGCGTCATTTCTATTTTTCCTATTCCTGTTCCTTAATTTATTTGGGGTCAGCTCGGTGAGTCTTTCTCTTTCATATCAGCCGTCATCCCCTTAGTCACTGCCTTTTTAAGCATATCATGTTTAACACAATACATTTCGTTGTCTTTGTATTCTTTAACTTAAACCCTGTACTGACGTACATTGAGTGAATACTTGAATCCCACACTTATTCGAAGTCCAATTTATTTTCACCTGTGTTTGAAAGTCTTATTCCTATTGTTTGATTGGCGGAACACTGAATGTCAGAGTTTAAACCACCCACACCCCCCCACCATATATTTGCAGACACGCTGTACGCACCATCGAGAACATCTCTCTGGTGGGCCCTCAAGATGTTTTCTTTGACTGTTTTAAGCAAGTGAGAGTTTAGAATGCGCACATCACTACGAAAAGGTTTCGTGCGTGCCTCGGGTTTGTTACCTGTGACCGTTAATTTGCCAGTTCAATATCGGTTATAGGTTTGCATTGATTAACGACAACGGAAATGAACCAAATTGCCTTTTAAAAGTTGTACCTACTTAAGTTACGCTCATAATTACATTTATTTTCACCTTCTCTACATATCTGTTTAGTGTAACTATAAAAGCGTGAGGCCTGGGTGGCACCCTACCTGACCTCTGCACGTCAGCTGATCGCAACGTATGCTGGTCTGTTAATTTAATTAGTACCTATAACTATTGGTTTATATATGTACCGGGCTAGGCGCAAAATCTTTTTATTTTTAATTTCCTAAATTAATAAAGCTTACCTATCGTCTTCTGGAACTATTTTATGTGACGAACCTATGGAACATTTCTAAGTAATCACTGCATTTACCAATTCTATGTATTAGAAAACTGTGTATCCATAATTAATTAAATTTCTCGTGTGTTAAGTCGATCTAGGTGTCAGGATTTTGTTGAGGCCAATATGTTTTACACTATTGTCTTTCTTAATCATTCATAATTTTATTTGTAAACCTGCTTCGTTATAAAAAAAGTTCCTGAAAAGGATGGGTACCAAATAATACTTGCATTTAAAATTACCAAAATTCGATCTAAGTTTGAACACATTTTTTTTTTTCTACCTATTCCGATTCTTCCCAGTGTTGGACAAAGGTCTTTTGCTTCATTTGAACACGGCATTAATGGCCATTTGCAATCTCTGGTTGGTAAACCCTCGCTGAAGTTGAACAATGCTTGGATGAGTCAGTTTGAAGAGGAATGACCACTAGAAGCATTTATCTGACCGTCTCAGTGCTTCAGAGGTGTGTGTGTGTGTGTGTGAGAGAGTGCTTCACGTTAAACTGTCGGTCCCGTCTGTTGCTATTTGATAGCATCATAGCATCACGTCTGTATTCCCCGAAGGGATAGGTAGAGGTGTACACAGTTGTTCACCTATATTTCACCAATGCTGTTGTTAAATCCGTGTAATAGGTGGAGAGTCTATTGCCATCTACAGGGCACAATTCCAAACAACGGGCTGCTACAGAGAATTGCCTAAAAAAAAACTCGATAACCCACAACCCGGAAATCGACCCCCTGACCTCATGCTCAGCTGTCGCGCTTGGGACCACTAGACCAACGAGAAAGTTGCTATTTGATAGAAGTCCCATAGCTAAATTAGAGGTTTACGGGTGGCTTTAACAATTCTAACACTGGAAGGCTCTTATCCATTCCAAAAAAGAGAAGCTTGGAGACACTTAATATATTCATTCATTTAGATATTCTCAAAATAAACAACCAGTCTCATTAGGCGACACGAATTTACATAGGCTACATTTATAAGTCCGTAAATTATTGTCGGAGACCCGCGATGTAAATGTATTGACAGCAGATGGGGTGGTTCGCCCCCGACCGCGATTGTTCTACAGATAGTCACGAGTTAATGTCATGCACTGTCCTGTAGTGGAATATGTAAATAGGTCACATGTTAACCGACGGTTGACAAAATATTGGAGTATAATTAACCGCCATACCTAAAGAGGAAAATAAAATAAATTATCTACTGTATTTGTGTACAAAAATTAAAGTGGAATAAACTTACACAAGTTTGCATTACAAATAGTACCCGCTAGGTTCAACCGTTTGAAGTTACGGTTTTTCTGTAGATGGGTTGACCATTCTTTCGTATCGAGACCGCTCCGAGCCTCGGAAAGCACGTTAAACCGGGTAGCCAGGTGTCTGAAAGTCTGACCACTAGTCTTACTATGCAATATCATGTGACTCAGTGTGAATTGTGGATATCAGAGACGCTTTAGGTAATATATTGCTCTTAAGCAGCATCCAGTTACATTGGAAGTCAACCTAAACGTACTCGTAGTTGGGAAAAGAATTAGATGGAAGGGACATTGAAGTCCCGATGACTTTTTAACTTTACTATTTAAAATACGTTAGACTCATAGCATGTGACAATCAATCAGTCTCTGCCTACCCCAATAGGAAAAAGGCGTGATTCTATATGTATCTATCTATATCGACTTAATTAAACAAATGATGGCATATTAGTTAAAAAATAAAAAGGTATACTTTTATATTGAAAATTAACTATCAAATTAAAGTAAAATGAGGCTTTAATCGGTATCAAATCAACTATCCCTAATACCGAACACCAATCTGAAAAACATTAACCCTTACGATCGTATTTATTAATTTATATGTTGTTTTAACTTTGTAAGGAATGTCAGTGAACGCCGCGGGGAATTCGAGTCTTGACTTTTTTTGTTTGAACAAGTTTAAGAAAAAAATCCAAAGTGGATGCTCAGAGGATGATGGATGACGAAGGCACGGCGGGGGCGGGACGGACCATTAAAAAACAATAAGGCATAGGCGGCCAGTGTCCAACACAATTTGTTCCCGTAGCCACTCATCTTTATAACACTACCGAATGCTTGACCAACAATTTTGCATCTTATTCTTCGAAAAATAAAGTTGTGTATCAATTGAAATGATAACGTGTCTATCCTAGTTTGGACAATGAAAATTGCCTTTGACAGGCAAATTGTTAATTTCATTTTAATTGATGAGTAACACGTGTGTTGTCTAAGTTTTTTTCTTAACCCTGCGTGTCTGAAGTCTGTCGTACGGTGAATAGGCCGGAGTCACGAAATTCCCACATAGTTCTCGTTTATGGAGACTGAAAGCCATTTCCACGGATATTTCCTTGGATCACGATGTTAAGCGTGAACAGTAAAAGGATATTGCTGTTTTCACTTTGTTTATGATTGACAGGAATATCTTTTTACACTTTAGTTCATACCGAAGAATGTAGTTTGCAGAACATTCTGTTTTTATTTTTCGAACAATATTTTAGCATCACATAATTTTACAATTTTCACTTTATAATTATAAATTTCACAAATTTTATTTTACATTTAGATATTATGTAAATAGTAGGTATATTTAACAAATTTTATATTATGTTTCTTCATTTGTAAATTTTCAGGTTATTGTAATTCAAATTCTCTTCAACTTTCACTATAAACAGTATTTTTATTTCTTTTCAGGTAAGTTCATTAATAATGATTGTCTTGAATATATCGCTGAGCCACATCAGGTAAGTTTAGATTATAACTTTTATTTTCTAATGATTATTTCTTCGAAATTGATCGTGTCCTAAAGAGACTAAGAAAACTATATGATGGATTACAGTTATACATTTTTGTGGAAAGAAAAATACGGTCGTGAGCAGGATTCGAACCCGCGATTCCCGGATAAATATTTCAGGCTCTATTTCACTCTAACCGCTATGCCATCTCGAGGTCGAGATAGCATAGTAGATGACTGTTGATAGAGACGTGTGGACGAAACAGACGAGCTGCGCCGACCACAAATAAATTGGAAAAAGTGCAGGAGAATATGTTTTTGTGTCCTAAAATAACCCATTTATTCGTCAGGAGTTTATATGTACCTATAATCCAATGCAAGAACAATATATTTAACTCTATATATGTTCACCGATTCAGGGAAAGTAACAATAAATCTCGTGTAACGTTCAAAAAGTCGCGTAATGGTTTAAATTGAGGTTATAATTCCGTGTAAAGAGGTAAACAAATAATTTAAGTGTTGTCCAACTGAGTTATAATGTAAAACATACGACAGAACTTGCCTTTATGTATTTTTCAACGCTATTATGTCATTTTCGGCTTTGCTTGCAAATATAGTTAAACAAAAACTTCTGAACTGTATTTCGCAGCACTGCCAAGATTAGATTCATGGGTTTGACCTAGTCCTAGGGGAATAAATTCTTCAAATGTTCCCATCGCGGATGGCGCAGTCTTCGAGAGATCAGCTGCTGCCCGGATCGCGGATTTGATTCTCACATAATTATAATCTACAGGTCATTTTGTTGTTCCCGAACTGGGTATGTGGGAAATGTGGAACTCCTAGTGTAGAGACAAATGTACTTTTTTTAAAGAAAATAATATGTTGATCGATCGGATTTATATTTAAAAGCATGTCTGCTGTTACTGTTGTTTTTCTCCCGTCCAAGATAAGGAAGCCTTTTAAGGAGTAGCTCAGTAACATTCTTATTAAAAGTAACAGAGATAATTATGTATCAGCATTATCAAACGCCATACTTATATTATTGGAAGTGCTAAATTAACGCTACTTAAAGTTATCGTAATTAAAATCTCACTACTTGTCTAGAGGTGGGCGTAGGGGGTATTTATTCGATGGGAAAATACCCGGGTAAATTAAAAAAGTTTATTTTTATTTTTATTGCCAATGTAAAGTAAAAACATTTATTTTATTTATTTATTCATTACATGTGTCACATTTCAGTTGCTCAATGCGCAACACAGTTATGAAACAATACATCATAGAAATATCCTATTAAGACACTTATGCATTAACAATTAATAAAACTAGTAAAAGGCTGTAAACCAGCTCCGGTAGATCAGTAAACCGTTTAGGTCAGAAAACTTATACTTATAACAATATTACCTTAGATCCCAATCTAGGTTATGTCTGAATAACAAATGAAACGGCACCATCTGAGTAACAAATTATAAAATTAAAGGTGTAATGACTGAGCGATTGCAATAGTTTTGTTAACCATATACATAATTATTTACAAAACATATATATTGTTTTACTAAAAAAAAACTATGCAAATGTCACATGCGTGTAATAGCACTAACTTCGTTACTTTGTGGTTAAATTCTAAGACGGGCTTGCTTGACTCGGAAGAATGACAATAAAAATACAACTATACGAGTATATTAGTAAGATTTACTATAGATTAAATAACTGTTTTAGTGACTGTGTGTATTATTAGTATTATGTGTATTGACAACACAATATTCGGTATAAACAATATATTGAATATGCTAGCAACACCTACAAAAAGTCTGCTATTTTCCTAAGAATCCAGGGTTATTAAAGAAAATACCCGAGTAGAAAATCCCATCTCTATTTGTTAGGTACTGACTTACAAGAGTGCAACAATCTCATTGACTTTTAACACATACGTAACGTCATAATACGCAGCTGTCTAAGTAGAGACTATTAATTGATATAACGATAGGTTATATTTTAGTAAGTAATTTCTTTTTGGATATATCCAACTTTAAGCTGCGCTTGCCACGGTTGGTCTGTGGATGGGTGACCATCATTTCATACCGAGACTCCGTGCCTCGGAGAAAACGTTAAGCCGTCGGTCCCGGTTGTCAAATTAAGATCTATGACAGCCGTTACGGGTAGTCAGAGGCCTGAAAGTCTGACAACCAGTCATACCACGAGATATCTTGTTTCCCAATAACTGGATTGTGGAGGTCAGATAGGCAGTCGCTCCATGTAAAATACTGGTATTAAGCTGCAACTGGTTTGACCGGAAGCCGACTCCAATGTAATTGGGAAAAGGCTAGGCAGATTGATATCCTCCTGCAAGTTTAGCACTTTGAAAAGACAAGCCAACTCAAAGACATACGGGCGGCTTGAACAAATACGACTCTAGCCTCCAGGAAATAATGACATAACGAAATAAGGGTAAGTGTATTTGTCATTTGCCTAAAATAAACATTATTTGTAGTGGAGATCACGTTTGGGAAAGCGAAATGTAGAAGTCCTCCGGGAAAGTGTAGCTGGTAAAAAATGTACGAGAAGAGCCGAAGATCTCAGTGGCGGTCTTGAGGGCAGTGGATTCGTATAGGCTTTAACTGAAAGGTAAAACTAATAATTACTGTAATTATAGATATCATGTCTTTATGATAATTCGTGATTTTAAAACCCTGAACTTTGATTCAGAAACTTTTTTCGTGGAATAAACGGCCACTGACTTAAACAAAAGCTAAACCTACAAATGCAAGCATAGATTTTTTTTACTTGTTGACTCGCCAATACCAGATACAATGTAAATATGATCGTTAAGTGTATCGAGACCTAAACGATTAGAGAGTAAACAGTTAAAAAAATACGTACACACGGAAAAACTCACTTTATTTCTTATAGAGAGCGATTATTGCGCGTTAACCGCAAACATGGTAATTAACACTGACACAATATTGTTTTAACATTCCTTGGCAAACGCCGTTTTAAATGGTCTTGCGGTACTCCCGTATATTTATAGTTTTAATTACCTACTATACAGTGCTCTTAATTTCGCGAAAGATATTTTAAATAACTTTTATTGTGTCAACAACAGTTTTTCAGCGCAATTTAGTCACCACAAAGGATTTAGTAGATTTATAGTTGCATTGTGTTTAAGACTGACGGTTTATACTATTTTTGGTATAAGACAATGAAATGGTTATTGTAGGTTTAAAATAACCACGCGTTTTATTATAACGTTTAGAAATGGACAGCAGTAGGATTAATTTAGTGCTCGAATGGATGAACTATTGGAACAATATCCTGCACCACTAAAATAGCATCATGGCTGTATTCCTGGATCGAGTAGGCAGAGGTGTACCTACATAGTTTGGTCGCCTACCTTTCACCGATGTCGTTATCAAGTCCTACCTTATTGTTACCGACCAAACACTATTTCAAGCTTTGGAGTGTTATTGAGAATATCCTTACAGGAACATTCAAAAACCTATTTGTCCAACCATGAAATTCAACCCAAGTAGACCCAACTAGACAGCACGCTCAGGAGCCAGCACTGCTGAGTGTACAAGTGAATTGACAATGGGTCTTTGGATGCTGATATAAACAGAACAATTCACTTAACTGTCTCATCTTTAGGACGTAGTAAAGTAAAGAAACCTTTTTATTACTGCAAAAGAACTATTACCAGATTAAAGTAGTCAGTATTTTCAAGGTCTGACGTTAAGTTACAATAAACATTTTGTAAATGTTTCCCCAAAAATGATTATTTTTGTGTAGAATGCATTGAATAATGCATCTGCACGTACTTTGAAGGCACGTACCATTGGCGTGTTCTGGTACCCTGATAGCTTTAAAATCAGTATCACTACTTACCTTCTGTACACAAATACTGACAGTGATGTGAAGCATTGAATTTAGAAATACGTTGTCGATTACTTTAAGTCAACTCCATGGAATGATAATAAGAATCTGAAGGTATTTTGGTTATATCAGCCGATTTTTTTTTTACAGGCAATTAAGCTTTTTGGGTACAAATCGAGAGCTCAAAATCCTATAAAAACTGATTCGTCAATGCATACATGGTCTATGGTTAAATACTTTCTTCATATCGTGAATCTTGGTTCTTTGAAACTTCAGTAGCTTCCAACCGATTTCTGTCTCCCTGGTACATTAAGACAAGCCCTCCTTCAAAAGTAAATCTTCCTTAAAATAAAATTCAAGACTCCCTTTCTACCAAACTGTTTCCCTGGTACATCATGCCACCAATCACCGATATATCATGAGCTGTAAGTGTCAAAACCCTCCTTCATAATGTAGATCATGGTTGATTGGTGTGGACCACACGTGTGCTGGCGCCGTCATGGACCACACAAGCGGGAGGCGGTAGCGACCACTCTGTGGTTAACGTTGCAGAGGATAGCCGCGGGCGACGGCCACGGTGGACTGACAATGGGTCGCTCTTGGTTCGGGAGATTCGGTTGGGTAAAATTCGGAAAATAAAGAGTCTAGTTTGATAACTCTACTTATAGAACAGATATACCTAAAATTGTTTTTAAATTTTAACATATTTTTATAACGCACCAACGCATGCGAAGTGAACACATCAATTATAGTTCTTTGTGGATACAAATATTCAACCTTGAGTACGGTTTGAACTTGCACTCTTCGGATCGGTACACCACTACAGTCAAACTGTACTGAGTAATGACAAGATTCCGAAGACGTCACCGAAGTCACATCAGTGAAGCGGACGGAAACGGTTAGCTTAGATGGCAGAGTGCTTGAACTTGTTCAAACTCGGCTCGCGGTCATATTTTTCTTTCTACATATGCAGACAAAATTTTAACATATATAATTTTCAAAGTATATTTTTACGCATGTTTGAATTAGTTTGCTAAGAAAAATCATGTTTCCAGTATTTTCAATGTATTTACACTCGGTACATGATTGGGTCTTATTAATTTTTTTAGGTATATATCTAAAATTTTATGAAATCAATATAAAAATTATTTTCATGTGCTATACTCTAAGTTATTGCATACCTACACAGTACGCCTACGCTGTATGCGATTCTATATCAAAGTATTTTTGCCCAAACAACACTTAACCTAACTGGTAACACACCGCGAGTTGCAAGCAATCATTTTCACAAGATATACGGGTTTCTGACGCGATGATCGCGATTACAGTGATTATATAGCTCGGTGCGCACTACTACACCGACCTATTACAGCTCAAACGCGCTTTTATTGAAAATTTAATTTACCTTATATCGCTGACATTTTTAGAAGTAATTAATTGCAGAGTAACGGGAATCGTTTCGCTTAATAGATTATCCTGCGGTGTCATGATCACCTGGTACTTAACCTGATAATAATTCTGTTTTTCATCGTTTTGTTTAAACTCTGTATATAATAAAAACAGCGAAATTTTTTATGTCAATACAAAAACAATATCTTACTGGTTTAGGTTTAGTAGTTTAAAGATCAGTAAAAATTCAGTATTTTTTTAAACATTATAATTATACAAAACATAGCATAACGCCTGTATTCCCCGAATGGGTAGGCAGAGGATTACACGGTCGTACACCCACATTTCCCTAATGCTGTTATTAAGTCTCATGTAATAGTGGTGAGCCTATTACCATCTACCGGGCACAATTTCAGACTCCGGGCTGCTACTGAGAATTTTCTTACAGAACTATGCCCGACCTGGTAATCGAACCCGAGACCTCATGCTCAGCACTCAGCGCTTGGGACCCCTAGACCAATGAGGCAGGCATTATAATTATGCACTATCTTAATGCGTAATTAAGTATAATAAATGAATAATGAAAACCTGATAGGACGCCAGTTTCTATAAGTAAAATAAACAATTTCTTAGAAAACACATGGTTTCTGATCTCTAGACTCTAGCAATCTAATAATGCCTTCTAAATGTCTTAATTGTCCCACGCAATATCTTGAAAACATTCGTATTTTGCAATCAAAGTGAGAGGATGTATTAACAAAGTTCTAAGTTACAAATACATTATTTTGCACTAAGCTACGTTCCCGAGAATTCCATCCTATCAATTTTAATTAACTTTACCACACACTCCACGAATTTTAACCAAGAACGGCGCTGATTTAACGCCGTCACATGCAATTCGTCTTGAGAAAATCAATTTTCACACAATATTTTTACTCTAAACTCAGTGTAATAACTCATTGATGAACGGTTGGGCCAATAAACAATAAAGAACAATTTTCCCATATCTTCGTTACCAATTTTACCTTATACTTAACATTACCCCTATATTTATGTTGTTAAGAGTGATTTTTGTTAAAATTGTAAGCAGGTATAAAGTTTGCAAAAACTCATAGTGATGTTTTAACCCTCAAAGTTCTGGGTGCGATTTATAAGGCCATGTTTGCTGGCGGTAAAGGAACATTTTGGCGCATGTTATGTGGTAATACGATTGGCGTGTGTAACTAGCTGGATGGGTGCGTATTAGCAGCGGGATGGTCGTGGTCTTGTTGGGCCAGCCTAATTGTAGGGCTCGACGCCTGTATACCACGGGTTGTTTGTAGGGCTGGCGAGTTTCACACAATATTTTAAAGTATCTGTATTTTATTTTATTTGAAAATTTTAATTGACTGTCATATTAAATAATTATAGAGGAGCCATAATTCGACCTACAAATACAATATTGCAACACGATTTTCATTTTTTTTAAATTTTCCCGAACTACAATTTAATTCTATATTTTTTTGCCTATGTGTTGCCAATGGCACATATAGAGTGCTGGTATTTTGTTCTTGTTGTTTTAAGGTCCGTTATTGCTCACCTCGTTTATGTAAACAATAACTGTCAAGAGCACAATCAAAACAACAATAAAATATGATTAATGTCATAAAAACCATAATCGCTCCTTTTTTATTGATGTTCAAACAACGTATTAACATTAACACAAATCTAATAAATAACCCAACGTACTAATCAACTAATAACGACAACCACCAATTAATAGCAAGTGGTTGCTCGACCAGGGTTGGTGCGGTTGCGGGCGTTGCCGATAGGCGGCGTTGTGCTCGCGGTAATTTGTCGGCGTGGTGTGTGGCGGCCCTAACTCAGCGGGGCCCTCCCGGCCGCGCCACTGACGGGTTAAATTGAAAAATAAACATTCTGAGTGATGGGCAAACGAGCGAGGTGACGTGCGCGCAGGTTGTTGACTCTGCCAAGCTCCGAACTATCGAGATATTCGCGCATGTACAGTCGACAGAGTAGAATCATGACCACTTTATCTCTATTTTGGCATTTGCATTACTGCTAGGTCGAAATTAGCTTCATATTCAATTGTTAGCAAGTATTGCACCTATCTTCGTTTACATGACATCATGATACATGACACACACATCATCATATTTAAAAGAACTCTTAAGAGCATCAATCTTTCGTACTTTTACAATCCAGGACATGATTACAGAAAAGCATTAATAGCATAGTGGCAAGACTGTTCGACTGTTGAAGTTGCAGGATCGAGTAACTTAAAACAGGCACAACCAATGAGTTTTCATAATCATGTGTATATTAAAAATTAAGTATCACTTGTTTAAAACGATCTTTCTCATCTTTTGGTTGATAAACAACCTAGTGTCATCAGAGAACATGTCTAAGGTGTGCTTGTTTCCTCATGATGTTTTTCTTCACAGTTTTATGCAAGTAATAATTAATTTTCTAATATGTACTCGAAAAGTCAGTGGTGCGTGACTTGGATTTGAACTTACGACCTTTGACTTGCCAATCCAACGGTCATACCATTAGACTATCACTGCTTAAAACGATGAAGGTAACAACCTGAGGTAACCAGCGCAACTGATAGATGCTCTCGATGTTGTGTAAAGGAAAAGGCTTACGAAATTTACTGACTCTATATTGTTCATCAACCATACAATAAGAGAGATGATTCCACTTTGCCGAGTGTACATTGATATTAATTGCCGTGTTCAGGATATGGAGAGATGGATCACGTAGTAGGCGGTATTTGTGTAACGGTTCTCTGCTATGCAGATATTGTTGTTGGAAGGGGCACTGAATTAATCTAAAATAGTCATATATTCCCGGCTAGTGGAGTGTGATAGTAGGATAACATCAGAACCTGGCGCGTGGATAACATTTGGTATGACATAGCTGGATAGAAGGAGACCGGATTGGTGGCGGTTACCACGAACGAAAGCATTCCCAATTAAGTTTGACATCAGGCAGGCGGCCGGTCTTCAGCGGTCCATTCCTGCTTACGACTGTATTTTATTTGAACACTGTAAAAGCTTTTGTTTTATTAAATTTTTCGTAATTGCTAGATTGAATACCGTTTTCTTTTTCTTATAAAGATCGACTCTATCCGTCGACGATAGAGTTGGCGGAGTGGTTGCGTGATCGGCTACTGACGCTGTGGGTTCGTGTCTCGCTCGTAACAAATAATTATGTAGCCTATCCTTTACATATTATAAATGCGAATCTTTGTGAGTAGAGATGGATGTTAGTTACTCTTTCACGCAAAACTACTGAACTTTGATGAAGTTTGGCACACAGATATTATCCCGGCTGAGCCACATTCCGTAATCCACGCAGATCAAATCGCGAAAAGTAACTAGTCGATTATAGTTCTGGATCTACGTAATTGAAATTTGTGTCTGTAAACCATACAGATACTGGAAAAAAAACTAGTTTGAGGCAACGTGTTATATGCCCGTCAGCGTTCCTCTACAAAATCAATGCCTAATTCTCGAAGGCCTAAGTTTTTCGGAAGCACTTCGCAATTAAATTCATTATCATCAACCTATAGCAGTCCACTCCTGGACATAGCTCTCTCCCAAACCGTGCCACTGTGCCTGGTCAGCTCTTCTCATCCATTCTGTACCAGCTACTTTCCGCAGATCGTCGCTCCACCTTGCCGGATGGTGTCCCACACTCCGCTTACTTAGACGTGGTCTCCAACGGTTGTCGGTATACATAGCCGGCCCACTGCCTAGCTTGGCATTAACCTTCAACCTACTATAAACAAAACCATTCCGTCACAAAAAAAAACGCCCGAATCTTGTTTCCTCCAAGCGTCTATTACAATTGAACTCACGATCGACTCTCGCGCAGAACGAATGAAGGCGCGTTTAACGTTGATATTAATTACACGGCGCGGCCAATGAGCCGCCCTGTGTAAACAAGGCTTTACGATAAATCAGACGAGTGAATATTACGGAGCCTCGGGCGCGCAGTAATGCATACTTTATTATTTTATTGTTGAACCAGTGATATCGGGCTATTGTAGTGTTTTTGTTTTATTTGTTTAAATTTAATTGATGAAGGAATTTGAAATGTTGAAACAATTCTGAATTGATTCGAGAAAGAGCCAATTATTTAAAACAGATTAAAAAACAACATAAGGTTTTGTTAAGACCTTTAACAAAATCAAACAAAAATTTGAAAGCTTGAAAAACAATTTTTTATCATAACAAACAAAATAAGTGCAGTTAGGTAAGCTTCGTAGCTACTGACCAAATATCACCATCCTACTATCAACCGCCACGGTGTGACGAGTAACGCAGGTTCACATACTTTCACATCTATTTGCCATTGGGGTAGGCAGTGACTATCGGTTTTCACTTGCTACTGATTCTGTCACACCTCTTCCACTTTATCTATGTTCATGCTTGCGAACACTCTCTACCTAGTTCTCATTTCATTATTTTTTTTATGAGATCTCCGTTTGTTATGAATTGTCCATGTTTAGAGCACCTTCGAACTTACTTACAAATTCTTCATGATGTTTAGTTATAGAATAAACAGACCTGATAAACGCAAAATTAACATTTGGACGAGTAAAAGAAATAAGATCACATTCAAATTCTTAAAAGAAGTAATGAAAATAAAGAAGTACAGTCGGCAATAAACACGAGATATAACTTCAACTTCAGAGTGTTTATCGCGAATGGTTTGAATATGTCCGCTATACGTGTCGCGAGTAATTCTTGTTATCCAGTGATGTCGCCGAAACTCGTCGATATCGACTCGCTAAAAGCATACATCCATCCGGTGAGGCGCTGAATGCGATTGCGATGAGCTGGGTTTACATGGCTGTTCATTATTGGATTTTAATTTTTATAGAACAGAAAAACTGTACTACAGTTGAACTATTTGACTTCTAGAGGAAGTAAAACGCCTGTTCTGGCCTAGCATCATTTGTGTTTGGTTTGCCGTCGATTTGTCAATGGAAAGCTTTTTAGGCAAATATTTTTGCCATGCAGACTAATTTTGTTTCTTGTTTCTACCGTATTCTGCTTTTGTATTATAAATTAATGTGATGAATTCATTTTATGAAATCACAATCAGTAGTTTATAACTGCAGCGTTACACAGCGGGGGTTCCGGGGCTAGTCTCTTAAAAGGACCCAGTGCAATGGAGGGGTCCATGTGCTAATGGTGACTACCGGGGTGGTTTTAGTGCGGTAAAAATGCCACATTCCCCGGTCTTGTCCCTCCGGTTTCCCCGAAAAAAATATCGATACAGTCATTAAGTCTTATATAATAGGTGCTAAGTCTATTGCTATTAACCAGGCGCAATTCTAAACTCCGGGCTACTGCTGAGAATAACTCACCAGAAAATCTCAATACCACTTTGCCCGACCCGGCAATCGAGCCTACTTAACTCACACACAGCAGACGGGCTTACCACCACTAGACTAACGACGCAGATTCTCATTACAGTTAGGTAACTAAAACAAAAAAATCCTCATCGTCATGTAAACCGTGCCGCTTGCTAATGCATCGGCATAATGTTATGCAGCGCCCGCGCCCGCGCCCGGGGCCGCTCGTTGATAACGTTGCTAATGAGCCCGACCGTACCTGCGCCTGCGCTCTCCTTGCGGCTGCTTATGTCACTGGCAGTTTGCATGCAGGGTATTTACATACGCTAGTCATATGAGGTAAATGTGACGAATATTCATTAATGATACTTGTCAACGACCGTATTTTTGTATCTACAACAAAAAATATAACTATAGACCTTGCTACGCATGCATTAATGTGACCGTAAAATTTTTGGTACGTGTCAAATTTTTAATTCAGTTACGAAGAAAAACAAAACAAAGCTGGACACATCAAAACAATTAAACAAACACCACCTTTTTACCGTGGGAGAGCCATACTTCGGCACGAATGGGCCGACTCGACCGGAGTAATACCACGGCCTCACAGAAAACCGGCGTGAAACGACGCTTACGTTGTGTTTCGCCGAGTGAGTGAGGGTACCGGAGGCCCAAACCCTTTAAAAGGCCGGCAATGCACTTGTGACTCCTCTGAATCCATGGGCGGCGGTAATCGCTTACCATCAGGCGAGCCATCTGCTCGGTTGCCACCTATCCCATAAAAAATAAATAAACAATTCTACTGATCTAAATGAGGCCGTTTAGATCTGAAATTGCCATCACGCAGTGAACGTGGTGATCGGTGCTAGCTGTTTCTTTGTAGAAGAACCCTGTGGTCTGCATTGCATAGTAACAGCACATGATTAGTCTACTTATGGGTTAACACACTGACTACGTAAACCGCTATACATGACTCTTGAACTTTCAATAAGTAGTTGCAACATTCCGGAGTCTGGTTTGTTATAGAATAGAACAGAACAGACACTTCATAGATACCTATTCATTTTTTTTTCTTGGACAGCATTCACACTTCATTATGTAAGACGGCCGCCAAATGCAAGCCAAAAAAAGGACGCACAAGACTAATTAAAATTTTATATTTTAAATGATAGTGAGACTGCAAATACTATTAACTAAGCTAATATATAAAAATCTCGTGTCACAGTGTTTGTTATCTAACTCCTCCGAAACGGATTGACCGATTTTTATGTTTTTTTTTTGTGTTTATTTGTTAGATCTGAGAATAGGTCGTAGGTTATACCTCTAGGTGATAAGGGTGGCCCTATCCAGAAAATTTATATGGGAGAACAATGCGGGGCACTGCTAGTTATTTTCTTTCTTTCTTTCAGTTATAATATAATTATCGTCACACATATTATGGTTATAGTTAACGCTTACGCTTATGTCAAGAATAGCTATTTAGTATTTCGATCAAACGTGTCGTTAATTCTAAAATAAAGATAGAAGTCTCCCTTTTCCTCCAGTCCCATTTAGTTATTCACTTAATTAAATTAAACAAGGCCTGAGGTAGTTTACCACATCAAATTAATTAACGATATCGCTTATTCAGTTCAAATATCTATAATTACACTCGGTAGTACTAAGCTCGTTAGGAGGTAGAGCATTTTCAAAAAGTCGATTAGTCTAAGTGCTCCCAGTAAACCGATGCTTGATGCGTTTTTAACAACTCCTCACGCCATATAACATCCTGGTACTTTTCAAACTATGTAATTGAATTAAAACAAAATGTATGCCATATTTGTTTTTAGTGCGGGCAACTTTATATAGAAATATCCTTTTATGGGCCACGTAATCGATTTGCATGAATGTAAAGTCGTCATTATCATTGTATTAATTAACCCCTTTGCCCTCACTGTATGTTGCCGCTCTGGATGTAGTTTTGCAACTAAGTCTAGACAAAATTATCATATTTCCTTATTCGTAACCTAGAAACTTGAGACTTTCTGAAAATGTCTCCGAGTTCCTCATTGGAGTTTTTGCCTTATAAATACTTAATCAAACGTTTGCTTAAGGAGTATTTTTTTAAACATTAAAGGTGTTTTGTGTGTCGTTGTGGCGTACCATAATAATGTCAAATGCGGCCATTAGATTAGCGGGCAGATAGGGACTGTTTATGTTACGACTTGGGACTTGTGCCGAGTTTCTTTACCAGATAAAGTGTGAAATACTTCACATAATCATGTTTGATATAGGTTTTCAATGTAACATGAAATGTGTCGTTTGATCCGTTTGTAACATGAATTAAGTGCTTCACGTTGCACAGAGTATCGATGAAATTACACTATGAATATGTATGTGTATACAAAAGGAAGCCAAATACGCTCCTATGTTTCTTATCACCATCATCATCACTCTCGGCCTCTACTATCCCACTTCTGGACATAGGTTCTCTTTCTTGATCTGCACAACTAAAATATAATTTGTTTCGGATTCTGTTGATTACGTTATCCGTGGGATACAAATATTTGTTACATATTTTTATTTATTTATTATACTGTTTACACCAAATCGATGTTATAAGTAACTATAAAAACTAGACACAAAGAACAAAGTAATTCAACGACAAAAATTTCTATACACTAACATTTTTTTTTTTTATGCAATTGTTGCGCTTTTGTGAATTTAGACTGGTTACAGGAAAATATATGAATATCCTGAGAACTTTTAGACATAATTCAATTACAAACATTACATACTTTTTCCTTACCGATAGGCAGACCCTACAGAACGCGACCTGTAAAAAAATTGAATTGAACTCTCGGGTAATGTTACCTAACGCTAGTAAAATACCTACGCTAAATAAATTAAAAACTCGCTTTTTTCATAACCCAGCGTTGCTCGACAACTAGCATAGCACATTGTGTGTTTTGTAAGAAGGGGGATGATTGACCGCTTCCTCCGCACAAACGGTCGCCTTTTGATTTATGCCACCATCCAAACCCCTTTGTTTTATGCGCGCCTGGTGCATTCGCGTTTGTTCCGCTTTTGTTTTTCGGCATTTTAATCTATGGTAATTTAATATATACCCCATTTTATTATACTTCAGTTTAATAAAATTTTATGCTTTTATAATTAAATAAAGAAATGTTTGGTGAAACTTTACCTTGTAATTGGATGTTTTATGGTATTTTAAAATTCAACATGGAACTATGTTTTTAAGGTTAATTTATTAGGAGGAAGGGCAATAGAAGAAATAGCAAGAACACGACGGTAAAAAATATCAAGTTAGTTTAATTAGAAAGTTTAAAGATTTAAGGGTTAAAGCCCAAATAGCATTGTAAGAATCCTATAATTTCTCTGTAATGCCTTCTGTGTATAATAAGAGGCCCCGTAGTCCAAGGCAGGTCAGAATCCTGCTCAGGACAGAACTGTCTTTTTCAACAACAAAAAAATGGTGACTTCAGATTATTAAAATTTGTGAGACGTATTTATTTATTTATACAGACATCTTAATCAGTTAGGAGAGCAATAAAACTTTTACCTGGATAAATTGCGTGTATGATAGGATAGATTTTGTAATTCTTGACGTGAGTAGACGTTTATTATTTGCTTTTTTTATGTATTATCTATATTTTCACCAAATGTGGGATATTGTAACCCATTTTTGTTTTTAGTTATTGACCACAATAAACGAGTTGATTGATGGATTGAGGAATATTATTATTGAATTAGTTAGAACGGACGTGGCGTTGTATCCTACGACGAAATTTTATATCATGGTCCTTGAAAAAAATAACATCTTTTAATTAGGAACTTAATATGATTTTATGATGAAATAATAACACATCTGTCGACAAGAAAATTATAGCGATTAATTAATTATACTCGTACGTAGACAATCATTAGGAATAATTTTACAACGGTTAAGGGTAAGTTTTTTGATATGGGTATGAAACTATTGTTTGTTTATTATTATTGCTCAGCCTAAGCCTGCTGAAGTAGATTCAATAATAAATCAAAAAGTTAAATTAATCAGTTCTCGTAAAATTTCAATTCTAATTTCATTTTAAGTTGTTTTGATATTTTGCACGATTTATTATTCTTTAATTGAAAAAAAAAAGCTTGAGACCTATAATTAAGATACAAATTGGTTTTAATATGTATTCAATGTTGGAAAATCAAAAAAAAAATCGCTTATTTTAATTAAATTAATTATAATCAATAAGAGCTTAACGAAAGACACGCGAAATTTGACATCTTTTGACTCGTCCCAGATCTAAATTTTAGTAGTTATATTTAGTTTAGTTCCGTCCCCCATTACGGTGTGCCTTCAAGATTATAATTACATGAGTTCGAAAAGATTCATTTACAGAATAAGCCAATTCATTACATTTGCACAAAATATTTTAAAAACATTGCCTTGCCTTAACAGGAAATGTAGTAAATATAAACAAATGAATGCTGGCATGTTAATAATTATAGTTTTTGCGTGATTCGTCGTGTGTGAGCGGCCCGTGCTGACGGAACCCCTCGTGTGCGGATCCGATTGATTTCTCACAGGAATGCAACAAAATTACCTGATTGATTTAGTGACGTAGACCCAGGTGGTTTTCTAATAGAGCTTTGATATTTTTTGCAGTGTTTATCCTGGTAGATATTAGATAGGTAGATTTTTTGTATGAAAACGTTTTTTTAGTACTATTTTGTCTATATATACTGTTGGAATAATAATATAAGAAATGTTTCACCTCAATAGGTTGTGAGGAAACTAGTTTGAAAATATGTTGCAAGATTTATTCCAAATATACTTACTTCTTAACGAGTCGATGGGGCTATTTTGGTCTCGTGCAGGTGTAGTTTAGTAAGTCTTGTATTTTTAATCTTTATTTTCTTTTTGCTATTGTATTAGTTGTAAGTTCGGCCACGAGACTGAAATAAATACTTTCTTTCTTTCTTTCAAAAGTATTCAAATTTTCTTGACTCTGTATTCTGCAACGCGCACGCACTGCCCCCCTCTGAAGTAGTCTTAAATTCCTTCTGGGTACAATTGACAGGACATGTAGCCCAAGATGTAAGGTGAGCCACGTACAAGTCATACAACCAACTGGTGAAGTAAAATCAGAACATATAAAATAGAAGTGCTTAGCATTACTGATTGAAACCTAATGCGATGTTGCTCCAACTGTACCTAAACTATATGCCATATGGTGTGTGCTATTACCGGGCAAGTTTCCTCTTTTGCCTTTTGCTTTTCTAATTTATACCGTTTTTATTGACGTTCAGTATCAATCAATCAATCAACAGCCTATAGCAGGCCAGGGCGGGACATAAGCCTCTCCTAAACTGCGGTACAACACCGGCACTCAGTCTGTCCCCGCTCGTTTCTTATTCGTTTAATTATTTATTTAAATTCAGTAAATAAATATCCAGTCCTGAAGAAATTCGGTATGCAATAGAAGAAAACAAGGTTTTCTTAATTAATGAGCTGCACCCGTGTATAAATCAGCAATAGAAAACTAAATTATGCTAATAATGATAAACAGTATGCCAAAGTTATGTTCGTTGCGTGCAGCCTGCATGCCGACAGTGCGAACATCATTACCTATTCAGAAAGTGTTCACAAATGTGCATCCATCGATATCCACATCGATACATCTCTATCTGACGTGAAACCGTTGATTTATATCGAAATACCTGATAACTGCACCGTATCGGAATGTCACGAACGAATCCGAAACGTGTTCGCAATATCACGATGCCCTATTACGTTATTCGCTGTTTCTATTAGGCTCATGTGTGAAAGCATTGTTCTATGTTCTATAAAAAACTGCAACTAGCTGGTCGTGGGAACTCGATTAGTCGACACGAGTTACCATGTAGACTGAATGTGAATTGAACCTCTGTTTTCAAAGTGAACGGTAAACGAAAACAATATACAAAATATGTTCAAATAATTAGAGCGCTTGGCAAAATATAACCTTTTAACAATCTCAGTAAAGAACATTTTGAATTGAAGTTTTGATTGATTTTCGTTTGTAAGACAGGTGTGTTTCGTGTAACAGGACTAGATTATTAGTCTTGGTCCGAAGACCGGGTGCTTAGCGTAAGGTTCTGGGTTCAACTCTAGAGTTATTAGGTTTTTCTTTTAGGAAATTTTCAGTACAAGCCTGGAGTTGGAGAATAGCCCGGTTGATAGCAATAGACTCAATACGTATTAGTGTTAGAACTGCGGTTATAAATCAGCACACGTCTGCCCAACCCTTCTGGGGGAAGAGGTTATGTTAACATTAAAAATGTACCTAAATTAATGTCTATAAAGATATTTTTTTCCCAAAATGGTCCCAAAGCTACTAAATCTTTCATAGAAATACAAATACTTTTTAAGCAGTAATTAAGTTATTTTACATGGGTGTTTATAATAATAAATTAGTTGTCTGAACTAATTTAGTATTTTATCTATTTTCAATACCATCCTATCTTATAAACATTATAATAAAACAACTTTTAATCAAATTAATCGCGTGTATTATTGGTTTTTGCTTTTCCTGACTTTTCGAAAACTTTGCAGCGTTTGTGGAGGAAGACAAAACCCAATAATACACACGATTAATCCCGTTAAAAGTTGTTTTATTGTAATATGTAGTGAACGCGAATTTATAAGATATTACTATCTAATATATAAAATTCTCGTGTCACAGTTCGTTGCCTCCTTCGTACTCCTCCGAAACGGCTTGACCGATTTTGATGAAATTTTTTGTGCTTATCCGGTATCTATGAGTATCGGCCAACATCTATTTTTCATCCCCCTAAATGTTAGGGGTAGTCCACCCCTAAATTTTTATTTTTATTTTTTTGACAAAATTTATAATTTCTATTTTTTTATGATAAAACATACAAAAATACATACAATCCTCAATTTTCACCCCTCTACGATCAACCCTTATTTTAGGAAATTATTTATATGGCAAAACAACGTTTACCGGGTCAGCTAGTATCTTACAAAAGTTTCTCAAAAATTCATTAATCCTTATAAACAAACACTGGATCGTATAATCGATGCGATATTGAAGTAATTCGAGGTAATTATGTGGTCTTGCTCGTTTAGGGAGACTCCCAGTCGTGTGGGTTGACGACATGCTGGGTGGGTCCTCGGCCGCACAGTCAGAGGTACCCGGGTCAGACCTCGATGAGACTGCATCAACATATGGCTAACATTCAATTACTACTAAACTAATCGTACCTTATACAGAAATGAGTTTGTTGGAAGCTGTGACTATTTTTGTATCCTTGACCTGTAGAATTGGAAAACAATTACAAAGTTTGATGTTTTAGATAAAATTGCAAATAACCAAACTAATATTATAAATGCCAAGCAATGCAAGTAAAACTCCGTATGTTTGTTTGTTATTCTTCTCGCATAAACCGCCTAACCAATTTTATAGAGATATGCCTTGAAGAGGGATATAGGCTATTTTAAGTAGCGCAGACGCAGTCGCGGGCATGTAATGGATATAAATACAATTTTTATACTGTTCATTGGTTAGCACAACTGGAGAACGGCTTTTCCGGTTTGGTTAATTTTATGTTTAAATGTTCATTACAGTCCAAATAATGTTTTTTGGAAAGTTCGGTAGTGTAAGTGCTTTTTTCTTTGGGATTTTCTACAGCAAAACGTCTGTCGGGTCAGTTAGTACAAAATAAAGCAAGAAGAATTGCATAAGGAGGTCACTTTTTGCCTAACACTGTTTAGGAGATAATTTCAGCAATTTCGTGATTAACAGTAGGAGATCGGCTGCTCTGCCGAGTGTCGCGGGTTCGAGTTTCTATACGGAACAAATATTTGTTAGATCATACAATTACATCCTGCAGGATTTGAAGCTCCGCCTCCGGATTAATATTCCGGGCGCTCTACGAACTAAGCCATCACGAGCTCTGCTCACTACTCCGAATTCTTCTTCCACACTTTAATATTGTTATCACAATCATAATTTTTTTCCTGTCACAACCGTTGCTAAGGAGTCTTTTCAAATATTTTTACATAGGTTTTACTTCTCTGATGTTCTGTAAACCTACGTGTACATAACCCACACAATGTTATAATTAATGTTACGTTTTTTGGCGTGCCTGCTCCGTGTCCCGGTGAGATGGTTCGTGCGATATCGCCGTTTTTCGCGGAATCCGTGAGGCGACGATTAATGCCTTATATAGCGTTCCTCGGCTGTTGCCCTCGCAAATCGTGGGTATTGTTTTTAAATTCAACCTCTTTACTGGCTCGCTATTTTTTATTACAACACTTCTTAGTAGTGCTGCGCTCCTAATTGGCAGACGGGACGAGCTGTGAATTTCTGAAAGCCTGGTAGATTATTTTAAAAATTTATATTTTTGATGAAGTCGAATGGGCATATTTTGAAGCGTTTGGTTTGAAACTTGAGTTAATTGGAGTTGGCGCAGTGATCAAGAGATCGGTTACTACAGGTGCATGTCGTAGATTCGATTACCGCACATAATATTTGTATGATCTACAGTTAATTGTTCTGGGTGTGGGTGTGCATATGAGATTTTGTGTTGATGAACGCACCCACGATGTATTCAAATACCTTCAGCAACACAGCATCACGCGTGTGTTTCTCAAAGGTGAGGGATACGCAGAGGTGTAGATACTCAGTTGTACAACCACATTTCACCAATGATGTTATTTAGTCCCATGTAATAGGTAGATATAGATATATGCAAAATCTTCTCTCAAAGCCAATCCACCCAGACCCCTATCTAACACTGTACAAAGTGCTCTAAAATAGCGTTTATTGAAACTGGACTAATATCTTAGTGCGTTATGAATGTCATGTTTTAAACAGCTCCACAAAAACTTCCACACATTGCCGCGTTGTAGTCCTTTTGCTGGGAAGAAGAACAAACAGCTCAACAAACCTCCCAGCAACACAGTGTTCCGAGTTCTAAATAACCTGCAACATAATACACATGAAATTCATAATGTACTAATAATTTATGAACTAGAGATACGAGTACTACGTCCAACACTAGGAGCGAGTCGATCGGTCACTTATGTTCAATATTAACCTCATCGAATATTAATGTTCACCCCTGACCTGCGCCGCTCTCTTGTACATCAGTGAGTAATGTCCGATCTACTTCTGTGGCCTTTATTTTTATATAATGGAGCAGGTAGTTTATCAAATCAATGATTGATTAAATTATGTTATATGTTACGGATATGTTGGTAGCTTTATTCATCTGTGGTCTAATCTAATTCTCTAAATGTACACAGTATCATGTCTGTACTTAGGCAAAGGCAGAGATGTTCTGTAATAGTGCACCTATATTTCACCTATGCCGCTTAGCTACCGTCAATCGGGCACAATTCCAAATTCCGGGTTGCTACTCAAAATTTCTTGACAGAATAGGCTAACACCACTTTGCCACATATATTACATAAAGGTATTTTTCGTACCTAAATACTATGTATAATTAAGAATTCATCTTTGCCTTTTAGTCCTTTATGTAATATTTTGCGCTATAAGTACCGATTTAATAATAGCGTATTTCTATCGCACAATCACAATTGTCCTCCTGCGTCCACGAACGATGCAAAGTGTGCGAAACGTTAGGAAAAACAAAAACCTAATAATACACGCGATCAATCCGGTTAAAAGTTGTTTTATTATAATTTGTAGTGATCGCGAAAACCTAAGATATTACTAAGGTTTATTTAGATATACTACCAATTAAGTTTTTGAGGAAAAAACAAGACGGCATACGTTGCAGCCGGTTTGACTTAATTATACAGTTTAAAAGAATTTACTGAGTATTTTTTAGGTCCAAGAATATTTATGTGTAATATTTTCTGTCTACATTCAGTAAATATTCGGCGCAGGCGCGCGGCACGTGTCGTCGGCGACGTGCTCACCGCGGGCGCTTGTAATTGCCGCCCCGTGTTTGTTTTGTTCACCCCCTTAACTCTTCAAGAATACCCTCTCTCTTTCACTCCAGTACTCATAACAATACATCCATCACGCTCCCACGCGCCGCAGTTGAGCTACTTAAAGTTTATTTATCACAGTTAGCTCTCGATACTTTCCATTGAATCAAACGCCTCGAACCCACAAAAATGACACGCAACTCCCAGTTTTATGGTTCAAACTTTAAGATCCAATTTTATTTGAGCAATAAATTGGTTGTATGATAATTGAAATACGTAAGGAATGCTCAGAGCACATCGAAATCATCAGATTAATAGTTGCTATTCAGTTTATATATCGTGTAAGCGATTATTGATTGTAATTATCATGGCGCCCTAAGTTAAATACTGGGCGATCACGCGATCTCATACAAACTAGGGATTTATGGGCCCTTTTTATAGCGGTCTGTGAATCACTCGCTTCGCTTATTGAATTCGTGTTGAAATATGGATTTGACTTTGCAATGGCTGCAATTACTCATTGCTATTTATTGTGAAAAGTTTTAAATTGTTTTAAGTAGCTGTTTTTATTAATGGGTGATGTTTGTCATTGTCGTGGTTTCTGGCCAAGGATTCTAATTTAATAGTTGTGTAGATACTACAGGTATCAATAGAATGTCAAAATTAATCTAATATATAATAAAAATCTCGTGTCACTAAGTTTGTTACCGAACTCATCCGAAACGGGTTGACTGATTTATATGTTTTTTTTTTTGTGTATATTTAGTAGGTCTGAGAATAGGTCGTAGGCTATTTTTTATACCCCTAGGTGATAAGGGTGGCTTTATCCAGAAAATGTATATGGCAGAACAACTTTTGCGGGGCACAGCTAGTCAATATATAAAATCTATTAAATTCAAAATTTGGTCTATTTAACTTTTACATCCATAATACATGCATGTCCTTGTTGTATTTATTATGATTTTACACATGTTTTTGCAAATAAAAATTATCTTTATCTTTATCTTTATCAAATATTAATTAAATAAGTACTGTTTTGATGTAGTACTGTTGGGTGATATGGTCGCTAAGCGACAAAATCCATAAAAAAAAAAAAACTTTCTATATGCCTTTTTTGTGTGTTGATAGTCCACCATGGACGTTGTGCCGGACTCCTACCGAATAAAATCCACACGGTCCCAATCTAACCTTTACCGAGATCCCGGGTTCGTAACAGCAATTACCGATGACTCCGGCTGGATGTTTCTTTTTTATCTGCCCCACTGGTGGTTGCGTCTCGTGGACGCAAGTGCAGCTGCTGAGCGCGAGGTCTTGGGTGCGTGTCTGCGACCAAAATATTATTGGTAATTTTTTTCTGAAACTCGATAGCAGCTCGGAGTATGGAATTGTGCGCAGTAAAGGTCATATATTACATGGGACCTAATAACGACATTGGTAAAAATGTTTACAACAATACCCCTTTGTCTAACTCTTCGTAACGGCGTGATGCTATTTTGTATTTTTTTTAAGCCAATCTGTTTATCCCTTAAAACTTTATTTTATCTTAATGTCGCAATTCTGCACGTATAAAACTGAACACACAAGCTCAAATTTATCAACCGTTAACCAATTTTATGCGTCGTATTAAAGTTTTGACAAAAATTTTACAATGAACCATAAACAAAATGTGTTGTTTCGACAATGCATATTCGGCGTAGGGAGGCGGCACGTGGACACAGAACTAACCAATTATAGTGTCTGGATATGACTATAATCCTACATTTTCTAGTTTGTCCTAAAATTGGGTTTGACTGGTAATTAATATTACCGTTATTTACCGTTTATATATAAAAAGAATCCAATTTATAACTTTTTCAGTTTTGGTGAAGATTTTATGATTAAAATAGGTACTTAATATTGGAAAATTAAGTATAGGTGAAGTCATATAATTATATTACATAATGGAGAAAATATAAGGAGGTCGATTTTGCCATAACATAATCCAAACTAACACAAATATGCATTTATTTTTTATTCTAATGACCATTGAAATATAGTAGACACGAACGAGATTCGAACCCGCGAGCCTTGTCAAACGGTGACATTTGAATGTTACTTAGAAAAATAAAATAAAATATGTATATAGGCATTACATGGGTTTAACATGTGGGTATAAATATATAAAACTGACTTTGACTGCCTCGTTGCACGTTGGTCTAGTCGCAAGCACGACTGCAGAGCGCGAGGTCCTATTCTTCGATTCCAAGGTCGGGCAAAATGTTATTACATTTTCCTGTTAGGAAATTCTCATTAGTAGCTCGGAGTTTGGTAGTTGATAGTGTATTACCCCCGTGCTTCGGAGAGCACGTAAAAGCCGTCGATCCTGCAGTCATTGCCGTCCCATCGGACTATGAGAGTGAAGGAAGAGGTAGTGCTCCTGCGTACTTGCCTGATCTCCGTGGAGTTAAGGCGAGTCCGAAATAATAATACTAGACGATGCCGCTTGTGCGTCGATGAGAACGGTGGGCATTTTGAAAATTTTAGATTTTAGTTTACTTTGATTGTGCAATGCAAAGTCTTTTTCATTTAGCGATCGTTTAAATTAATTATGAGACACTCAGTGTTTATAGCAATAGTTCTCCAAACGTAAAGTGAGTGCTTTGTTTATCACCGACAAAAGAAACCGACCTAGAGGTCTCAAATTGCACGTTGAGGCGACGTTGCCGTTCATACAACAGGTCAGTCACTTTTCATTGACAGATAATTACAAATGGTGTTATTTTTTGCTCGGACTATTTTAATATTTATTTTGTTTGAAAATTACAAATTTTTAATTTTCGATAAATAATTTTGTTATGTGTTTGATAATGCTTCTATAGGCTAGTAATAGCCGTGTATTCATTTAATGTCGTAGCATCATCCCCACTCAGTATATAAAAATAATGATATATGATTACAAATATACACATCCCAAACAACATACAAACGTATGTAAGTTCCTTAGTCGATCTAGTAGCTCCACATCTTCGATAAACCCAGACAGTAAATCTGCAGTATGTCGGGTCGCGGCGCGCGCAAAAAGGGCCGGTCGCAGGTGACGCGCGCCCCGAGAAGTCGACACACGGCCTTATATGGGGCGCCCCAAATGAGGCCTTACGCGGACTGACTAACAAACAAGCCGGGACTGACTGAATAAATGGGGTAAGTAGGGAAGGCCTTTCGGCGATTAGGCTTTACTGAAAGCTTACTACTAAAAATGTTACGCATAGGTTTTAATGTCAGTAGACCTGGGCAAAAATGAAGGGACTAGTTTGGCGCCCACATAAAGTATTGACCAATACTTTCACTAGACAGAGAAAACCCTACTTCTGGATTAACGTGCTCTATCCTCGGCCACACCGTCACTTAGCATCAGATGATGGCCACACGTAAATCTATTTTCTATAAAACAAAGTAAAGGAATTAAATGAGGTCCTTATCCTGCAGTGTAGACTGAATCCATTACACCTTAAAGTTATAAATTTTTGTGGATAAAGAATACGGTGCGAGCAGCATTCGAACCTCCGACTTCCGGATAAATACTCCAGGCGCTCTGACCACTAAGCCATCGCTATCTATTCAGTCCGTATACATAGCAATGCAATAGCACGAATAGATAGCACTGACGTCACCAAAAGACGTATTAAAATGTGAACGGAAAATTCGCGGTGGTGAGCTGAGTTAGAGATGGCTTA
The DNA here is from genome assembly GCA_935421205.1 of Xylocampa areola. NCBI lineage: Eukaryota > Metazoa > Arthropoda > Insecta > Lepidoptera > Noctuidae > Xylocampa > Xylocampa areola. Next base: position 17,660,716 of record OW285216.1, on the reverse strand, counting down.
GTGGTCAGAGCGCCTGTACGGGAGGCGCAGGTTCAAAAAATTTATAACTTATAGGTTCGCTAAGCATGCGTTAATGCTTTTCAAAGATTTATCTGTATCAATTATACCTACCTATAAATAGAGGTTCTAAGAAAGCAATACAAAAATGTAATCAGTATTAGGTCCTGCACAGGTGGATTAACTTTAACATGTATTCAGACACTGATTTAGAAAACACTGTTTCAGTAAGTGGTTTTTGTATTCGAAATTAAAGTGTACAGAAACGTTAGCTTAGAGTTTTGTATATTGTTCTAAAATCAGTGTACACTGATAGCAACAATCTACAATACTCTCATGGTACCATGAAAGAACAGCCAAAAGTTTTAGTTATGTTTTTTTTATGGCATAGGGGGCAACCGAGCAGACGGCCCGCCTGGTGGTAAGCGATTACCGCCGCCCACGGACACCCGCAACCCCTGAGGAGTCGCAAGTGCGTTGCCGGCCTTTTAAAGGGTTTGGGCCTCCGGAACCCTCACTCACTCGGCGAAACACAACGCAAGTGTTTCACGCCGGTTTTCTGTGAGGCCGTGGTATCAATCCGGTCGAGCCGGCCCATTCGTGCCGAAGAATATTATGACTAAGATTTCTGTGATCGTACATTTGTAGTCCAGTCCAAAGGTGACATCGGGTTATACAGGTAATATTAGGCTGTATGGACAGGAGCGAACAGTCCGCGGTTTCCATGGCAACCAGTACTTTTGCTATGTTGCTGTAGGCATTAGGCACTGCAACTACTAGACGTGGTCACGGGCTACCGTCGCTAACGGACTCTTTTCGAAAGAAAAAAACATAAATGACTCTACGCAGTCAAACTCAAACTCAAACTCAAACTCAAATTTTTTATTTCAAATAGGCCCTATTACAGGCACTTAAGAAAAGTCAAAGCTAGGTGCACGGTTCCAAGAAGTTGGTCTTATGGAGAAGAGCCGGCAAGAAACTCCATAGACACTCTTTTAAAATTATGTGTTCTTTACAATTTAAATTTATTAATGTGAGAATAATGCAGGTTAATGTTGAAGAAAAGGCAGAATTTTAATTATATAAAATGCCAAAATTATAACCAGAGCTATTACGAGCTGACCAGTCCCAACAGACAGCACCCGTTCACGAGTATGACGAGCGCATCAGCATCGCTAAACTCAACCATTTTGAAGGGAACTCAACGACCCAATACACAACGCCACCATCAGCAAGACATTTTAGTGAGCATGACAAACTCATAATACCCGGTCATAGGCTGTTATATGAGAGTACTTCTTTAATGTAACGATTAACATTAATGTCCACATAATGCTCACATTTTACAGAACAGTAGTGAAGCTATAAGATATAATACAATATTTATTAAGAAAATTACATTAAATAACTGTTAAAAAAAAGAAACAGTTAAGTCAAATAACAATACGGCTACCAAATTTTTCGCAAATTTAAACTAGTAGCAGAAGGTACTAGATTAGAATAATTGTCATGTGATTATGTAAGATTTACATAAATATCAAGAAGAAAAATTAAATATATAGGTTTATATAATATATATATATATCTAGTTGTCAAAATAAGGTATAATAAAAACAGTTATTACCAAAGTAATCTGTACAGGCTACATCCATTCATGCAATAAATTAGACAGTGCCAGTGGGTCGCTGTGTGCAGGAGGGGATCGTGCTCCAAACATCCCTATCTTCAATGTAGTGAGTGATACTATAATACGCTTTAGATATTAAAATGCGTTTGATAACTACCTTAAACTTATCATCTGGAAGATCTGTAATATTAGATGGGATCTTATTATAGAACCGAATACCGTTACCCATGAATGATTTGCTGGTCTTCCTAAGCCTAAAACCGGGGACCATAAGCTTGTGCTTATTACGAGTGTTTAGATTGTGGTTGTCACTCTTCTTATTATAATCGGCAATATGTTTGCGAATGTACATGATATTACTGAATATGTACAATGATGGCAAAGTAAGTATATTTATTTCCTTAAACAATTCACGTAATGACTCACGACAGCCAAGATTATAAATAGCTCGGACTGCTCTTTTTTGTAATATAAAGATAGTCTCAACGTCAGCAGCCGAACCCCACAGTAAGATGCCATAGGACATAATACTGTGGAAATAAGCAAAATAAACTAGTCTAGCTGTTGCTACATCTGTCATCTGTCTTATTTTCCTAACAGCGAATGCAGCAGAGCTGAGTTTGCCTGCAAGTGCCTCTATATGAGAACCCCATTGCAGTTTAGAGTCTACTGAAACGCCTAAGAAAACAGTTGAGGGAACCAAATCTAACACCCTACCATCAAGTTTTATATTTGAATTTATATGGGGTACGCTTGGTATGGAGAACCTAATACATTTGGTCTTATTCGAGTTAAGAAGAAGGTTATTAGCAGAGAACCATTTAGATACTTTATTAAGTGTATTGTTGAGTTCTATCTGATCCCTATCCTTTCTATTTACTTTGAATATAAGGGATGTATCATCAGCAAAGAGAACCATATTTGTCATGTTATCCTTGATAAGGTAGGGAAGATCATTAATATAAACTAGGAACAAAAATGGGCCCAGAATTGATCCTTGAGGCACCCCCGTTTTGACAATTGCACCCCTTGAAGTTACATTATCAATAGCCACCCTTTGATTCCGATTCAACAAGTATGAACTTAAAAAATCCATTGATCTACCTCGAATTCCATAGTAATTTAATTTCATAATGAGCGTTCGGTGATCCACGCAGTCAAATGCTTTCGAGAGGTCACAAAACACTCCTATAGCATCTTGAGCCTCCTCCCAGGCTCCCAACACTGCTTGGATCACAGTGGACCCGGCATCCACTGTCGATCGTCCCTTTGTCTTGAGACTACGCTATTGCAACCTTATAATTACAGTATCTTTATGTTCTATAACTTTCTTATTTAAAAGACTAAGCAGCAGAATCATATATTGTGATACCCTTAATATAAGCAGCGATAGTCTAATGGCATCATCGTTGGACTGGCAAAGTTTGCAAGTTCGAATCTATTGCAAGCGCCACAATTTTTCGAAATTATGTCCGTGTTATAAATTTGTCACTTGTTTTATAACGGTGAAGTAAGACATAATGAGGAATCCAGCACGTGGTGTGTAAAGCCATGTCTGAGGTCTGCAGGTGGGTCAAGAAAGTGTCAAATTCGCACTAGGCTCTTCATCAACCACACGACAAGTCTTGATACTCTTACAAAACCTTGATAAAAACCAATTAATCTAACTTTCACTTAACCAAACACTTATTAATTATTACTTAACAATTAAAGGGACACGATATAATTAGCGTCCCTCGAATGGGCCCACTTGGTAACACACAATGGTTGCGCTGACAAGTGTCCTATGATTTATGGACCATTGTGTTTCTCCTCTTATTTACAATAAATAAAAGAGTGCAGAAGCCCCACAGCAACAATATTCTTGTTCAAGATATGTCTTTGAAAAAGCATTAACGCATGCTTAGCGAACTCTAAAGTTACAATATTAATTGGAAAAAGAATACGGTCGCGAACAGGATTCGAACCTGCGCCTCCCGGATAGATACTCCAGGCGCTCTGACCAACTAAGCCATCTCGACGTTTGCTCAGTACTCCGAATTTGCTTCCATATTTTAATACGCCGTTACGTCGTTTTACTTGTGATTACTATTAGTATTTTATAGTATTAATAATATAATAAATAATAATAAATAAATATTCCACAACTATCACACAACGCCGTCTAGTCTCAAGCTAAGCAGAGCTTGTGTTATGAGTACTAGACAACTGATAAACATACTTATATATTTCTAAATGCATACATATTATAAATAAATTACACCCAGACACAGAACAAATGATCGTGCTCATCACACAAACATTTGTCCTGAGTGGGAATCGAACCCACGACCTCCGGCCTAGCAGTCAGGGCTACTAACCACTAGACCAACAGGACAGTCATCTCTGTCACTCTATCACGAATATGAGAATGCTGGTAAGGCTTGTTTGACAAGCAAATTAACCTCTGAGGCAACCTTCTACCGCTGATAATGCTCGTGCTCTGCATCATTCTCCCAAAATACTAACTAGAGGACAGTTACTACTTCAATTGTTGTTAGTCTTGTGTTGGTGAGATTGAAAACCACATATATTTATCAACCTCTTGAATTGTATGCGTCAGCTAAATGCCTATCGTTGACAAGAGTAGAACTTCTGATATTTCTGATGTAGTTAATGGTGTTGTTTTTGTCTGGTGCCGTGACCGTCTGTCGCCGGTGACCACGACGCGAACAGCGTGATGCTTGCCACTTATGAGTGCCTGGTTTTTGTTACTGCGTGTAGGAATTTGATTAGGCAAGGATCGACTAGGAGCTTTGATGGTTTTAGATGTGCAACGTTATTTGTACCTATAATTTACTAAATAAATCCAAAGTCATGCCTTCGCCTACGAGTGGTTTAAAATCTGACACTAGGTTGTCCATTATATCTGACACTAGAACCTCTTAAAGACAGAAGAATAAAGCATTCAAATTAACAAGTAAATGCTGAATATTATTGGTGATAATAATTTTATCTGTGAAAGTAGTCATGATTAAAACTGTTAAGAATACTTCAACTTCGGCTTTTAGTAGATATTCACACAAATCACAGAATTAAAAGGAAGCTTTTTTTTATCATTTAACCTTTTACATTTATCGGTAAAATAAAATTACACAATAAAAAAAATATTAAGTGATCTTCATCGTCACCATCATTTACATCCTGACTTCACCCACTGCAGGGCCTAGGCCTTCTGTTTGTGCCGATCTCCACGCTCGTGTGCTAGTCTCATCCAGGTTTTTCCCGTGATAGTAGCAATATCATCCGCCCATCTTGATGCCGGGCGACCAGCACTTCTACATCCTGTCCTTGGGCGCCACTCAGTCACAGTTTTCTTCCACCCGTCATCATTACGTCTTCCTAAGTGTCCTGCCCAACTCCATGAAGGGTCTGAGATTAGGCATACTGCAGTCAGTATATCAGTATATTGGGCATGATTTTTAACATTACTGAAGCGCACAAATTCTGACAGAACTTTTCAATAATCACAAAACCTGTGCAAAACACGCCAATTTATTGCATTCGAATAATGAAGCGATTTACACAAACACCGAGACGTCTCCAAAACGCGCCTCCACAAGAAAATAACGCGGTTTAGGAATTCGCTGTGTGACCAGTAAAAACAGCCGCTCAGTGTTGCCAGTCTCAAGCCAATCACCACGACACATGTCCATCATGTATTATGTATTATCAAGTCACCAACTACTCTACTACACTCGGATTTTTATTCCTCAACAGCTTTTTTCTGTGATGGTAACACTCGTAACTTGTAACTATTTGTAGATGGCGCATCTTAATCTTGAGAAATAATGTGTTATGAGTTGTGGATAGATCGACAGACATGTTTTTGTGTTCATATTTTATTGGATACTTATGGTCTGGGGATGTGGAGTAAGTATATAAAGTCGTTCATGTAACTAGTTGTCTTGTGCTGAATCTAATTTTATAGTATTGTATGGTAAGGTATGTATTTGTTCTTTACTGCTTTAAATTTCTGACGGTTGTCTGTGTTATCTCTAACTATAGAAGCATACATAAAACATAATTGATATGAATATGTCTAACGAAAGTTATTATACATAATTTTACCGTATTTGGCGCAGGGGTCTGTGCAGACTAGATTTTTTATAGTATTCGAGATATTATTTCCCATAACAGTAATCCTTTTTAGCCCCCGCCGGGCTACTTTAATTTTTCAGTACATACTGCTCAAAACCAACTTCTTGAACAAGTCAGAATGACTTTTAATATATTGATTATTTCCTCCCCAGCTAGACCAACTGTCTCGTTGGTCTAGTGGTCCCAAGCGTGACTGCTGAGAAGGAGGTCTCGGGTTCGATTCCCGGGTCGGGCAAAGTGTAATTGAGTTTTTTTATTAGGAAATTCTCAGTAGCAGCCCGGAGTTTGGTATTGTGCCCGGTTGATGGCAATAGGCTCACCACCTATTGGGACTACACGAATACATGAGACTTAATAACAGCATCGGTGAAATGTGGGTGTACGATTGCGTACACCTCTGCTTACCCCTTCGGGGAATACAGGCGTGATGATGATGCTATGATTATTTCCTGCAGATGATCTGTCTTACCGATCAAATACAACTTTCAATCAAAAGTCAACATAACATCACTATGCTTAAATTGTGGATAGATTTTACTCTTAAATTAGAATACTTTGGTGCATTTATTCATTAAATTAGACAACAAACCTTGATATGCACTGTCAAAACAGACATTTAACTTGTAAACATAGAATAATTCTTCGATTACCAAAGTCGCGGTATCACCGTCTGGTATCTAACAGGTCGTTTCTTATCTCAAGTCATGTTCCATTCAATTAACATCATCGGTTGAGCATATAGCATCATTGTATATATTGCCTTATCTATACATGTGTTTATTGAACGCTTATCAGTATCACTATATTCACGGCTGTCGGGAAGATAGTTACCAGTCGTCTAAGAGATTTTGAAGATAATAACTTTAGATTCGGCCATTGATAGATAGAATGTCCGATTTATGTATTATAACGTAGAGTTTCGACGTCTTCAGCGGTTTGGTTTGGTTAGATTGAAGGAAGTGTTAAACTAATTGACTGCTGACTAGTGTTCGCAAAGGTGGTTGCTGAGCGTGAGATCCTGGGGTGGATTCCTGGTTCAGGCTGTGTTTCTCTAATAGGAAATGCTCAGTTGCATCCGGATGTTAGCCTTGCCTTAAAAACGGCATTGGTGACGAGTGGATGTTAAACTTTGTATACTTACCCTTTCTGGGAATATAGGCGTTATATTATGTTCAAAAATAAAAGTAATTCCATTAAATGTTTGCTAGATATGGAATGTCTGATATCCAAGTAGAAATTAAGATAATTAATTTAAGAATGTTGCATCCGCTGCTTTTTTTCTTTGTATTAATATCACCCGCAACTATCGCCACAAGGCTTACGGCAATAACTTAAAAAACTATAATAATTTATTTATTAAAAGTTTAACGATAATTAAAACTACGATAAAGAAACTCAGTGGCTTCATTTGAACATAAACCTCCGAATCTTCACCATCTCGGAATTTTCGAATAGCCAATGAAATTTTACTGCCGCGCCTGTCCACATAACTTAGGAACTAAAAACGACGGTCCCTTGGAATATTTTGAAAAATAAAAAGCCGGAATATTCTCGGACGTTTATCTGGCGGTCGCATCGAAGGGTTTCCCGGCGAAGACGGCCGACGGAATTAAAACATTGCATTTTTACCATAGAAACGTACGGGATGTAGATGGTATCTGAACTCGCCGCGCTCATACGATTTATTTTACGAGTTGTGACTGCGGCTGCGGACAGCCCCCTCCAGACCTATGCTTGCCTGGTACTATTTACTACATTAAGTTAGGACCCACGCTTGCTCAGTGGTAAAAAATTCATGTCTGTGTTCCGTGTTGTGTTTTATGGAAAATTAAACACCAACTTTATTGCTTTTCGTAACACAAAATTGGGCATTCTCTCATGAATTTCTGAGGAATAAATTTTTTATTGGTATCTTGTAACGGTTGTTGTTCTAGCTGAGGTTACGATCTTTCGTCCACTTATTTTTTTTTATACTTCCATATAAATTACAAACATATAATTAACTTAATATATACCTCTTGTACTATCACGCTTGTCTCCAACACTACAAAAACAAGGTGCTGGACGTAATGGCTTCATTGTCGCGTCCGCAAACGTCCGGGCGTCCGACTCGTTAAAATAACTTCGACGAACAAACTACCTCCTCACGAATTTGGTTTCTTTTGGACTCCAAAATAGGAATGACTGGATACTATGGGTATGGGAAAAATTAAGATCTTGCGTACAGATTTTTGAAGTGTAAGGCTGTGTTATAAATAAAATGGATTGAGTGCTCCCCGGAATATGTTCAAGGCAAATAAATGTCTGTCTGTAAAAAAGGGTATATCTCCAAAATTTCTGGGTTACAGTGAATCGAGCTAACATCCACCCGAATAAAGGTGAAAACTATGTGGCTTTATTCGGCAGGAGATTCGCATATTATCTTTAAAGGATTGACACACTCCGAAAGGTTAACAATTCAAGGAAAAAATAATTTTGTGATGTCCACTACGAATATCTGGAGGTGCACTTATTTAATAATGCTCTATTTATAGATTGCTGACAAAACTATTTTAATCATACTTCAATAAATGTCACTGTTACGTTTGTATTATCTTTTCAGCCCACGAGTTTTCGCGTCGAATACGAAATGGGTCTATAGATTTTACAAACGAGCGACATAGGAGTGACCATATTTACCTTCGCCCTTTTTAGTCCTATTTTAACCACAGGTTTTATCTCTAGATATTGATGTCCCACATCTAAGCAAATTAACTATTAATGGTCTCCTGTAACTTTCTAGACTTACGCATTCTTTAAGCCAACATGTGCCACCTACCTATCTATGCTAAATCGTTTTTTATCGATTTCAATCGCATTGATACATATTTTATTCGGTCGCGTATCGATTTATTTATCGTATTAATAAATCACTCGTATTGATCATTACTGATAATAATTTATAGTAGGCAGGGGCAGTGCGCGCGCGCAGGGTATCGATAAATCATGGTCGAGACTTGCGCGTGACCGCAGCGTCAGCGATCATAGTTTTCTAATGCTCTGCGTTTGTTTTAAACTTTGGACCATCAACAAATCATTATTTTTCTACTTCTCAGAAATGTGGCACTATCATTAGTTATCAGTTCTTGCGCTAGGAGATCCGTAGAACGTCAAATTGTGCGCATGAGTTGTTTTATCTGCCTGGTTCCCGAAAGTTTTTTTTATTTATTACATTGTCTTTACTTAAGTTATCAAGGTTGTCTAGCTAAGCTTATTATGTAAATGAGGGCAGTTTTGGACCAAAAAAACAAACCAAAGACTGGCCCATTCATCCGTGGGTAGATTCGTGTAGTGAGTCACAAATAAATGCTATACCAGAACGCAGTTTGCGAGGTCTTCTTTATGATTGAGTAGTAATTAGGAAAACCAAGTCTAATAAACTGACACGTCAGAATACAATTATGTAAAATTTTCCTCAATTATAATCAAAAACAATACAATTTTATTTGCATGCTGAGGGAGGACTTGGCAAAGCTCATCTTTTTTTATACGTATTCCAGGCTTCCAAAATTGATCAATATCCCATTGTACTATATATGTGTACTAGGGATACATAAGTAGCATGTAGGTATCGGCGGCCGAGCAAAAGGCGCGCGGCCCGCGGCGCACTAACGATGCTCGCAATTGATTGATAAATCAACGCGGCCGAGTTGCGCAGGCGCATACGAGCCTTTGAGGATCGCCGCGACTGCCGCAGTGTTTGTTTAAATAATTTAAGGTATCTGTTTTAAAGTATACTGAATTTTAAATTAGATACTAAGTCGTAAGGGTTTAGTAAAGGTGTTTGGCCTTTTCTTATTACATATACTAATGTTTATGTTTGTTGCTTAATCGTATCTAAACGGTTAAGCTGATTTGAATGGATTGATGGTAGATAGAATAGGTCTATAATCATGAACTAAAATTACGTTGCTCTTTAATTTAATGGTCGCACGCGTGGTTGCTGAACGTCATGAGTTTGATTCTCTGGTCAGGCTAAGTGTTATTGGTAGGAAAAGTTATGAAATGAAATGGTTGATGGTAAAAAACTTTCCACCTAAATTACAGATGACAAAAGTACTCCTTTGCCTACCCCAAAATACAGGCGTGATGCTATGTTATGTTATAAAATTTCTCCTGGAGTATGTGAGGAAATTCCAGCAGTTACATTATTACGGTGTTATTTTATTAGAGGCAGGTTTGGAACAAGGCGTAGTTAGCATATATAACGAGAAATAACGTCTACTTGGTAGTATCCGATCTTATCAAATGACCATACTTTCTATTGCTGCCTCGTTGGTTTAGTGGTCCGTAGCGCGACTGCTGAGCAGGAGGTCTCGGGTTCGATTCCCGGGTCGGGCAAAGTGTTATTGAGTTTTTCTGTTAGGAAATTCTCAGTAGCAGCCCGGAGTTTGGAAATGTGCCCGGTTGATGGCAATAGGCTCACCACCTATTACATGGTAATAACAGCATTGGTGAAATGTGGGTGTACAATTGTGTACACCTCTGCCTACCCCTTCGGGGAATACAGGCGTGATGCTATGTCATACTTTCTATTTCTAAGTGGGCGAAATACGTAGTCAGTGTTGACAGTGAAATAAAATTGGTTTAAGATTAAAATAATAAATATAATTGATGAATTTAGATTTAATTATTTGATTAATATGTCTGTCAAACAATTGGGTTGACAGAGACTAGCAAGCAAATAGATAAATTGCGATGACGGCGGGGTTGACAGGGTTCGACAGATCGACTGCTACGCCGCTTGTTGCGGATTCGATTTCCGCACGGAATAAATATTTGTGTGATATTCAGATTATTGGTTCGGGTGCATGTAAAATATGTAGCTGTAAACGCTCTCATCATGATACAAGAGAAATTTAATTTCTAACGCGGGTAAATTATAATTAAAAATAATATAAATTATAAAAGAAATTATCAAAGAAAATTAAGAAAACTTTTATAGAATCGAAGGTTTTTTCAGCGACTGCAAGTAACTCTGTTGTCAGAATCGAGATTTGCTAATCTAAAAGAAGTGAGTAAATATTTTAATGAGCACTAGTAAATTTCTGTGGAAAGGCCTCTGTATCCCTCTCTAACCAAGGTGTTACCGTACCATACATTTACATTGTGAGCCCCGTACTTAGTCTATTAAGGGTATACATTACATTATGTACCGCTGTGCCCGCAAACGATCGCCTCCCGTCGCTACTTATGGCGCCATTACCATCCATCAACGTTGCTATATGGCGTATGTATTATGTGTACTATTTCGTAAAGTTACTATAGTGCTTCTGGGTATTGGCATAATTGTAAAACAACTTAAGATACTACCTACTATATATGATAATAAATATTATAGATCTACATACAAGAAGCCTTTTTCCGTGGGGGTGTGCAGAAAGCAGAAACTACAGAACGCCACCTCTCCTTGCTTCGTCCACGTTCATACACGTGCGCCCACTACAAGTCCTACGCACACATAATACCTTTTTGGAGGATATCGCTAGTACATATTATCATTATCATCATCATCCCCCTGGCCTTATCCCAATTTATTTGGGGTCGGCGCAGCATGTATTCTTACTCCATACATCTCTATTAGCTGTCATATCGTTAGTCACTCCTTTTCTAGCCAAATCATCTTTAACACAATCCGTCCATCGCTTCCTCGGTCTTCCTTTCGGCCACTACATATTATCATGCTTGTTATTTCCGGAGGAAAAGCAAAGAGTACTGATCCAGCCCACATTTCGAAATCAGAGCTGCTACTGAGGATTTATTAAAAGACAAATCAAGTAACACGTTGCTCAACTGAGCAGTGACGCAATGAGGCGGTAGCCAGTTTTAGTCTTAGAAAATTTTGTTTACCGAAGAAATGTTGTTTTTCCAATAAATATAATCCCGTACAGACTTTCCCATAACACTTGTGTCTTGTCTCACAAATCATCGCGCTATATCGCAGGCCGGTAGGGCTGCCCGACATGTAATCACTTTAGCTCGCTCTCCAGAGGTGTAATCTGGTTACCACCCCAGCCTCATTAGCCCCCCAACTAATCCAATTCGGATTTCATTACTGCTGCACCCCCGGTGACTGTTTGTGTTCGTGATATTATTTTACAAATATATTTTGAGATCTTTCTGTAAGAGATTAATTGTTTAGTTTCTCTTCAGCAGGATTTTTATCACAAGACATAATATATAAATAAATAATCTTTATTTTTCACATATATTACTTTAGTTTCTCATATATTCACCATGGGGTATCGGAATTGACTTGCAATGACAATATGTTTCAATTTGCCATATATTGCGCAGTATGCTCTTGAAAGTAAAACTAAAGTTCTAATACCACCTCGTCGACTACTACGATCAACGCAATGTACGAGTACATATATTAATAGCTGTGCCCCGCGGTTTCGTCCGTGTGTAATAATATTAATACATAGCCTATGACCATCACAAATAATAGGGCTTTCTATGAGTAAAAGAATTTTCTAAATCGGTTCAGTAGATCCAGAGATTGACTTTGACTTTGACTTTGACTACCACCTACAACCTCACAAACTTTATAATATTAGTATAGATATTGTCGGACTGTTGAAATAAGAGCCATAACAATTAAAACTAAGTTCCACAATTACAAGAGATAAGGAAGATAATAAAGCCCACAATATGTTTTAATGGCTTTTCACAAAACAATTTTTTTTTCGTTTTTGATCAAGTTCTATGTATGAAAAGGAAACATTGATGTACTTTTTCAACATGCTTGCCCCATTGTACTAAACCGATATTGTATTAAATTCGCTGCTGCTAATGGGCCCGTCTACATGACAGTGGACTTTATACTGCCATGCTAAAATCATTAAAGTAATAAATATAATTTTCACATAACATTTTTAATTCGGTAGAATTAAGAATTATTCCTGAAGAACTCTTTATTTTGACCAGTGTAACAAGGAATCAACAAAATTAAGCTCAACTTACACTCACGGAGTAAACACATCAAGGGAGATGCCAATGCCAATGTCTCTAGCAGCCACCATAAATACAAGGGGGCACAAATTAGATTGTGAGGAAGTTTCCGCCTGACCGGCCGGCGCCCGCGCCCGCGCCCGCGCCCGCGCTGCACTGACATTAGTTTTCATTTGAACTCTTATTACATTACAGTTATCGAATTAACTTGGAAATGCATTTCTTGATGTATTGTTTGGCTGTTGAATTTATTTTGAAAGTATTGTTGTATTTTATCCTGTTTTTGTGTTCTATTTTAGAAATCCCATACGGTATACTGCAGTTTGTCAGCTTATAAGAAATAAATACGAAATAGGATTTGCAGGAATATTATTGAATGCTCAATAATTTCAAGTCATGAAAATTAAGTGCATTAATAAATGTAGGTATCTATACAAAAAAATACTAAAATGACAGAAACATTACAATACATAATTGAGGCATATGATATTAGTAGCTAACAATTTTTGGTATTTTTTTTGGCTTTCTTTGTTACGTTGTTTACCAAATGTATGCACAATATGTAAAATAACACTTGCTTAACTAAGTTGAATCTGACCTCCTTCAGATATCGGTTATGAGGGATGCATTTGATTTATTTATCAGATATTTAATTCAAAACCAACCACCACCAAACTATTTTTTCTCTCGAATAGCGGATAAAACTTACTTAGGTACATCGTTATGAACAGAATGTAAACAAACAACACACAATTGGTTTCTTCCCCAAACTAACATGGACATTAGAATAGTGTTAAGTTACCCCTTAATCATGACGTCAATAGATTAGTCATTATTTAGCGGCAAATGACTGCAGCGGCCATTGTGTGACTTCACCGGGGCATCACAATTGGCAAGGTTGGCCACGTGGCGCCACGCGCCGACATCCGACACGCCCGCGAATACTCTTGCACTCCACTGCTCTCCTGGTGCGTGAAATAGGATTCTGATGCGTTTCCGATTAATATTATGCATAGTTTGACGGTCTGTTGGTTTGTCATTGGTGGACAAAACGAAAAATGACGATAATTTTCAAGTTCCGATCCGTTTAAAAATTACAAGGTTCTTGTTAACTTGCCCATGGAAAGTCAGACCTGATAATGACAGACTTAACAAACTATCGAGAACATCTCTAAGATGTGCAGGTTTCCTCAAGACTTTCCTTCACCGTTTTAAGCAAGTGATATTACTTTTTTAATATGCACCAATAGTCAGTGGTCGATCCGGCGACTTTTGACTTGCTAGTCCAACGGTCAAACAACTAGTCTATCGCATATATATAAAAAAAATGCTCAAAAATAACGATTAAACTTTTAATTCTTAACGAAACTAGTGGAAATGGTCCATAAAATCTATCAACCTCCTTATTCAAAGGAAGTATACATTTGACTAAAGTGTCTTGTATCATGTTGTACTAATCTTTCTGCTTAACCTCGCACGCCGGAGCCACAAATTGTCATGTCAAGGATTCCGCTGAGCGTGCACTAATCCTTAGGATTACTCAACCAGGCCATGATTTAATAACCACAGCTGTCAACGCCCTAAATGTTACAAAAGAAAAAACTAAAAGTTTGCAGCTGTCTTCGTAAAAATCTGTCAGATATATTGGCTTTAATTTCATTTGGTGTAATGATTGGGGGTAAGCATTTCCGTTTTTAGGTAGATTTTACACGGAAAACGTTCTCATTGGGATAAATGTGAATTATTGTAAATTTTTCTATTCATAATTGCTACAAAAACTCAGGGTAACGTTAACTGATTGTGGTAAAATCTAGCCTTAGATGAGTTTCGATAAAACGACTATTAATCCGGTTAAAAGTTGATTTATAGTAATGTGTAGTAATCGCGAATGTATAAAATACGAATTACTTGACGTGTTTGAAACATCGGGGACGATTTCATAATCTGACAGGACTTTCATAGGTTTTGTATAAGGTATCTATTTAAATTCCAAAAATGTTATTTGAATTCAGTGAAGTTAATGGAATTACTTACCATTAACTTTACCGAATCCAAATTATAATAAGTTTGTATCAATAATTTCACTTGCATTTGCCGCTGTAGGTGTTTGGAGGGCGGACCATAATTTTATACCGAGAACTCTCCGTGCCTCGAAAAGCACGTTAAGCTGTCGGTCCCGTCTCCCACAACGGTTACACCGGACTACAACCCGAAACACGACTAGGTCGACTAGTGGTAACCAGCCGCGGCCGAAGTCTCCTACCGGAGTTGTGTAGGGATTCCATTTTAAGGGTGTACTCTAACGGACGCGGGCAACTCAGACTCCGTACCCGTTCCTGTCAAAATATCCTCATTTTTTTTAACTTTACGTCTTTGATGTTGCTAGAAAACACATCTAACATCTTATGGAACAATATTTGACTCTCTGAACACGAATTATGATCATTGAAAAACCGTGTTATTAGAAAATGATTATTAGAAATCAAACTATCATCAAAACTGATATTACTTTAGCTGTCTTGAATAAAACATGTACACACGATCGTCTGCTTGAATTATCATATTTGATTTCATAACGTCGAACTTATAACAGTGCATTAAATGCAACTCAATTAAAAGTACAACACTATTTAATCAATTAACGTAAGTCATACATTAGAACGAGTGAAAGGGACGCACTCATTACCAAGCTACGTACGCAAGTGGGCGGGGCTTACGACGCCCTACGGCGAGTAGTGATGTCACATAAAATTTGTCGATGGATTTTACCGCCTCGTACATCCACAGTTTTATCGACTGGTATCCAGATTAATGATAAAGGGCTGGTACTCTCGAACGTTAAAATCACAACGGGGCGCTTTTCTATAGCAGAAATTACCCGCCGCAAGTTTCTTTAATAGTACAAGATTTTAATTAGAACATAGACTTGTTATAATTTATGTATGGGGACTGTTAATTTATATGCGGATGTCGCTTAGTCAGATCTCACTGGAGGTTTGTAGGAATACGGTTAATGTGGGAAAATATGCGGTGGTAATTAATTATTATGTGTAGTTAGTTAGGTATATGTTGTTCAGTTTTGTTTGGTTTTCGTAATTGGGTAGACTCTGACTTTGTAACTAGTTGGTCGTTTACATAATTAATTAGATTTTTGTAAACTTTAGAATAAACATTTAGGGTAAGTATGAATACAAAAATTCTACCACTTTTTTTAAACTACATATCGTCATGTTCCGGACAATACTATCTGCCTACATTTTCTCTAGATTTCACAACTTGTTATTGATCATAGCGTAAACGCTTCACAAATAAAATCTTATATTTAATATCTACTTAATTTATAAATAGCACCAATACACACCTTAAAAACCACAATAATACTAAGACAAATTAATCTATTAAACGTGTGACAAAACACGCGCAACGCCCACAGTTGGACCTACGTCATCTCTTGGCCACCATAGCAGATACTATAACACAAACACGGGGCACGGTCTATTATACCGAGTAACTCGATACCTATAGTAAACGTCTTCCAAAACGAATAAAATGAAACACCAAGATCTTCACATGATACTCTGACAATGATTTGAAGTGAGACTCGGTAAAGTTTGGAGTTCGTTGTCGGCACAAAAAATTTGTTTGGTTGAAAAACTAAATGAAAATAAACTAGAGTTTACATTGGTGGTTTTGAATAGTAAAGATCTTCTTGTAACATGTAAAAAAGAAAAACAATTGAACAAACTATATTTGTCACAATAAAGACAGAACCTTCCATGTAATTAAAAAATGAAATCATGTTTACTCAAGAAAACGGAATCACTAATTCTCTCATACTTGATTATGCAAAACTAATACAGTCATTATGGACAACAGCCGAGACGTCGCCTTTTATGGTTGAACGGTTCCATAAAATAGGGATATAAAGATTTTGTGTGGTTTTAGGCTAAAAAGGCTAAATGTAAATGATTGGTGGTGGTTGGCGCCGCTCGCATTACGTCGGGTCTGGTGCGCGCGTGCGCTCCACTGCGTTGCACTAATCCGCTGCGCAGACGTATGCACGTTGCGTTTGAAATTAGAGGCACAAAGGAGGAACAATAGCGAGCTTAAATTATGTTGCATTTTTAAAAGGTGCAAATCAGTAACTTATTTTGAGTTGAAACTTGAGAAATTGTACTAATAAGTAGCAACACGACAACATTTTAGATAAATAGCTTCTCTTTATTATTGGAAATACATACAAAATATATTTTTAAGATATAAGGCATACAAATTCAAAAAAGTATCAATGATTTCTATTGTTATTTGTAATATAACTAGTCTAGTTTGACATAATTTTGGGTAGGTTACCCATAACCTCATAATCACTACGAAAATTAGTTAGCAGATACTTCCAGTCTTTCTGCCAGTTTGAACTCAAGAAAATCTTTGAAAAGGATTAACGCACGCTTAGCGAACTCTAAAGTTATTATATTAAATGGAAAAATCTTCATCCATATTTTAACACTTCTTTTGGCGACGTCATTGCTACCGTCTGACCGAACCGACACGACTAACTTTGCAGTTAATACAATGTCATAAAGATGCAATTACCTTAACAATTCGCGGTGGTGAGCAGAGTTCGAGATGGATTAATGGTCAGAGCGCCTGGACTATTTATCCGGGAGGCGCAGGTTCGAATCCTGCGCGCGACCGTATTTTTTTTCCAATTAATATAATAACTGAACTCAAGAATGTTGGAAAATGGCGTTTAAACATAGTTAATGACGCGTAAATCGAAACTACCTATTTTTCGATCTTCCGCTATTGGTTTATGACTTATTAATACCTACGTTCATCTGATATCTTGATTACAGGCCGCTTTGTCTGAGCCGACTTTTGTCACCGTCACTTAACGACTCGACTAACGAGACTCACGCGCCAATGAGCAGCACTATTCTGTTAAAGTGCACATTTTATTATGAATGAGTGATTTTAATAATTTGATACACCTATGTGTTCCTAGTATCAAGTTTCATTTGCCTATGATTTCTATGAAGGCGTGTGGTCCTGGTTTGGAAAGGCCACACTGTCTCTTGGCCCTGATGGTCATAGGATGAGAAAAGCAAGACTTACTTGTGTCTTTATTAATTCTGGACTTCGTTTCTGGTCATCATGGAGATTTCTCCTGAACATATTAATTAGCGTGTTAACAATTAAATAGTGATAATTTACGAGCAATACTTTTATATAAAATTATAGGTAGGTAAAAATTTTAAATATAAATAAGTAAGTACATAATTATAATTAAAAATAATAAATACATATATTAAAAACAATAGATACTTACAATAAATATTAAATTAAGAATAGCAAATAGGTATTCTACTACATATATAATAAATAATTTATTTATGTAGATATTTTAATAAATAAAAATAATTACTTACCAATGCTATAAGTACCTTCTTACAAATGTTCTTCCTCTCTCCTAATGTTTGCGTGCCCAACAGGGTCCACGATGTACTACATTATTTTACTTACCATCTTCAAACACCATTGTGGAAAGCAAATAAAAATTTTGAGTTTGAGTTTATGATTTAATCAAACACAGTTTATTTAAAAACACTACAAGTAGAGTAATTACACAGTTTTTCATCCACTTTATTGCCTCAATCTAATTGAATAATAAAAGTTATGTTCAATATCAATCTACACGCAGTTAAACTTAATCTGCAGTAGCTTGCATCATAACTCAACGTGTATTAACTATGTTAGAATTGTAAAGTGTTGTAACAACTTATCAAGACTGAGATAGTAATCGAACACTGATCGTGACTGACTTCTAGTTTACGAACACTCCTTTATGCGCGTGATCAACTTTGAGAAAGATCACGGAAAGTTAATTAGTAAGTCTCTTTATGTAAGAATATATTACCGTTTGTTTCAGTCGTTTTCTAACACGATGCGAAAGTTAAGGCGTATTTTGAAAAATAAAAACTATTTCAAGAAAATCTTTCCCTTTATAAAATCGAAATATATTAAACAAATAAAGAAAAAACTCATAATAATTTATAATATCTTGCCAGTATACACATAAATAGAAAAAGGTCTTCCAATAATCCTTTAAGCAGAAATGCGCTAACCGAATTGCAACGAGCATGCGCGCGCGCACCATGCCGCGCCGCCTTTTTATAGCGCTGCGCAAAAAGTGGCCATTACTCGACACTACAATCACACGCCCTTTTAGGGCTTACACAAAGCGACGCCGCACAGCCTTCCCAGTACGCTAAATCCACCGTAAAGTTGGAGTAATACAAATAGCGAAACGCCATTTTATAGAAAAGTGAAAAGACATTGTCGAAGAAGGTTATATTTTGCCTCTTGCTCACACATAATTGACACTTTTTGGCTCTGTTTTCATGAATGCCGAATATAGCTTTCACTGTTTTTATATTAGGTTTACTTAAGTTCAGGTAAATCTTTGAAAAGCATTAACGCATGCTTAACGAACTCCAAAGTTATAATTTAAATGGAAAAGAATACAGTCGTGAGCAGGATTCGAACCTGCGCTTCACGGAAAAATACTCATTTATTAGATTTACTCAAGTTATTAGAGTTCGACGAAGCCAATACGCGTAAGGAAAAAAGCCTATTAAGAACTTGGTTCCTGAGCATTGTTACAGCTTATAAAACTTTTAGACTGAAGTTAAACTGAGCTTGTAATGAAATACGCTTATCGCTACCACTGGCACCTCATCTCACTGCGGTCCAGTTACCTCAACGTGAAATTTAAAAGGCTCCCAGAAACAAAGCACGTTCTCGACGGCCTTTTGGCTCTCCCTTTGAATCCAAATCCTGTCTTAAATCTCTATTCAGTATTGTTAGTCCTTCAGCAATGCCGTTTTTGGTAAATTTTTTGTATAGATAAATGTCGGTAATGTAATATGGTATTGTTGCCTTATCCTGACGGGATCGAGTGTCGGATCATTTGTTCTCTTGTTGTGTATGTATTTTTTTATTATTTATCTATTTTTTGATGATGACACCTGGATGTGATGCTTTGCCATGTGTGTTATTGGATTTTGTTTTAAATTTTCATTTTAATATCTCATGTTTTCATGCCTTTCTTTCCAATTCTTTGGATTATGTACTGCTTTGATCTGTGCATTGTATAGTTCTGCATAAAATAAATTTCATACAATTATTGGATACTTCACCAAGTTACCGTTCTAATTTAATATTCTTAACAGAGTTCTTTTAATAACCTTTTTCAAGATTCGTACTCTACAGCTCCATTAACCACTTTCAACTGAACAAATGCTTATAAACCATACAAGTACCATAGTTTCCCCTGACGACCGCTAAGCGCCGTTGTCCTTTTGTCCGCGTTTGTCATAATCCCCCGCCCCGCCTGACATTGTGTTGACAAGCATTGTGCGTCGCGCCCGCGACGATACTATCGCCCCTGCATAATGATCTACAATCCCTTTATAAAGCCCTTAAGTGATCTTCATAAAGGTAACGGGCGGGCTTTTTGGGAACAAATGTGTTGCACAAGGGAAAAGTATTAATAGTTTTGTTGATTAAGATTTTGATTGTTGAAATTGTAATACTTGCATATGCATGCATACATTATTATAAACATAAATCAGCATTCCAAGATATTATAAGAATCTCATATTATGAACAGGAGAGCTGATTTTTTACTTTGTTTGCTAAGGTATAATTTTAATAACAAATGTTACCTTATTTGCCAAAACACGATTATGTCATGAGCCAGCCCACAATAACCGGCGTCTAAATCAATTATCTTGACATTTCATTCACTTAAACCAACAACAAAATGTCAAAAAGAATGATGATACATATTCAGTTATGCAGCCGCGATAATTACGAGTTTTTGTTCGATTGATACCACTAATTTAATAACCTATTCCTTTACAACGGAGTCGACGACACCCGAGAGCACGGACATAAAAATGTCGGGTCGTGTCCAATCAATCTTGGTCTTATACCTGGACCCAGAGATCGGATCGAAGAGATAACCCTTCTTCAATGCGTAATACCATTAAAACAACGGTGACAATCCAACCAAAAAATAATTTTCAACAGCTCTTTATGTCGATAAATATGCTATCGGCCATGACACCACTCCCATCTCTAATCCGTCCGCTCAGGGTCAGTTTTCCATCGACAAAAAAGATTTTATGTTAGATGATTAAAAATGTGAGATGATGATCATTGCGAGGGATCCCACTGCGAAGGTTTGTTTAACCTCTTTGTTTTTCTGAATTCCTGGTCGTGGGTCCGTTTTAATTAATGCCCGTCACGTATTTTTTTCGATGTTGGTTTTTCAACCGTTTTTTGTTGTTTTGTTTTTATTTTATCTCCGGTTTTTGAAATATGTCCGTGGGTCCGTGGTGTGTGATGCGATATATCTGATGTCGCCCTATTGTTTTCAATTTGATATATTTATGCGCTGTGTTCTCGGGAGTGGTGTTTCCAATGTATTTTTTTGATCGTGAAGCCGGTGAGTGGCCGGTGACGCGGCATCATGGATCATCGATTGTTCTGAATCACCGACTGTTGACATTATTTATGTGGGTGACTCGGGACGTCTAGGAGAGTGACAGCTACCTCTCTTGCTCGTGTAGTTTGTATGGAGATTAACTCAGTCGGCGAACTTAGAGATGTCCAAATAATATTATTCGTCTTTTCAGCGGTGATTTTTAGACGAAGATAATAAAGGAAGTCTCCAAGATCGATGTTATCTAGTATTGTATTAAGAAAAGGAAGGATATTTCAATATAACTTTATCTTTCATCTCTCATAACAGAGTTTTATTATTGATCTTTGTTTGTTATATTTTAAATCTAATAAAACAGAAAGTCATAAATTACCAACACTTGATACCTCAACAAAACCAAGTCAGTCGTTAAAGTTTAACTTAATTGACATCAATTAAAGATTGAATGTTAAGGAGATAACCCGGGAATACTCACACATTGGATGCAGTCTCCTTAAAACCAGATCATAAACCTGCGTGTTTATAGTAGCTAGTGTAGATAACTAGCTACAATTAACGTAATCGTGTTATTTATTAGACGTGTTCGAATTAGCTTGTTAGGTACCAGGGTAACAGAGGCAGGAGATAGTGGAATTGTTTAGATAGTTACGCGATGTTTATTGACTTCAAGAAAGACATTGTATGCGTCAGTTTTGGACAGGGCTAGTAAAATTAGCGGTTTATTTTCATTGCCTACGTTCTGCTTCCCTAGTTTCTTGAATTGAACTACAATGTTTTCACTAACATTATATAAGCTGGTCATCATCTTCATAACTATTTTATGGAAGGGATAGTTTCCAACATATTATACTGATTATATTTAAAACGATTTGTTATGTAAATATTTCTTCAGAAAACAACAACTATCATACACATGAACAAGCCTATAACTACACTACAAGATATTTAAAGTATTTTTCCTCGGTTTCAAATTTCAAGCTTAAATCGTTTATTGTGAATGCAGGAATGTCTGCCGCCGTTTATCGAACAAATTCTTACTTCGAACGTTCAACTGGCAATTTCCTCAGGAAAACCATTTAACTTTTGATTTAACTACATATGTAGTTAGCATAAAATCTCGTACTGGCTTAGGTAAATACTTAATCAAAGATAGAATTTAACAGAATTTTGTTAAAGTAAATGTGATACTAGTAATATTTATAACGAATACAACACCATTTAAAAAAAAACACCGTATCAAAAAAATTCGCTATTCCCATAAATAAATCCTTCTTTTTTACTACAGTATGTAATCTATCTGTTTGTATCTTTCCAGGTAAGTGTTGATGTAACCCGAGAGGTTGTGAGACACACAGACGTACGTACATTCTCGACTTAGTAAGCCGATCGCTGATAACCGTGGCCCGGAGATCAGCCGATAACGACTGACGGGAGGTAAGTGATATTATTTTTATGAGATGGTCGTATGGAAATAGAATCGCTTACTAACATTTAGCTACTTCGTTTTGGATCTTTGATGGGCAGTTGGCCCTAAAAATTGCCATTTGAAGAATAGTTAAAATCATTCCGATGCTACGGATAAGCGAGTATTTCAACTCAAATTTCTTTTATGTGGATATTTTGAAAAACAGTAAACTCCGCGTCACTTAATTAGTACCTTAGACACGGGGTGCTACTTAGTGTCTATGCCATTGAATATTAATTTGATTACCTACTTAAGTTTTAGTTCGGTGCACCATTTTTCCGCTTGACTAGTAGATATATATATGACGTGAGTTTGAGTTATTGAGTGCGGATTGCAGATTTCAGTTCAAATACAGACTAAAACTTTAATAAGGTCAAACTCAATTCAAAGTAATTCATTTTACTTAGGTATCATACTTTTTGATTTTGTGTACTTTAGTAAAAATAAAGCTTTTATTTTTATCAAGATTGATTCGATTTGAATTGATTGTATTCGTATGTAACGAAAATACTACCCAAACGGTGGTGTAAACTCTAACACTAGGTTGTTCATTAACCACACGATAAGAAGAAGACTACCCAAAGCCATTTGAGCTAATAGAAACATCATTTTGTATTAGGAGGGATAACGTTTTATCGTTTTTTTTATATTATGAATTTCTTAGGAATTTCTTACAAACGCCAACAAACAGTTTTTGAATTTTATGTATTTTTATAATATTTTATGTAATTTACATAGTTTTCTTAATGAATTCATCTGGGATTGGGACACCTAACCCACAACAATTTTACCAGGAGAACATAATTTGCAAACACGTCTCAAAATAGGGTTGTATCTCTTAGCATATTGTAATGTATGTGTACAAATGTATCTATTTGTCCGTGCGCTCGTGTTACGAGTCCCGCGGGACCCGGGATTGCCCGGGATGCCCCCCGGGCTTCAGTAATGTACCGGTGGGTATTGATGTACCCGCTGTGTATTGCTTTGTAAATAAATTAGGACACTTGCAATGTGTATTTGAAGACTAAAGTTTGGAATTTATTTTGCTAAAAGAAGTTTGAATTTTCTTTTTCGACTGTCGAGTCCCTGGGGTTTTGTAAGCATTATTTACTTGCATTTTCACGTTTACCGATCTGTATATTTTTCGGTTTCGTTACCTACTACTTACCTATAAATTTAATATTAAAGTATTCTACCAAAAGAAAAAGTTCAGGGAAGTAAAACAAAATAAGTAATCAGTTTCTTTTTTAATCTTTTTGGTTAGAAACCTTCGTTATCTATCAGAATGGCCAACAGCTGAGACGTTACCTACGAATAAAACAAAATTGATTCAAGTGTTAGTCTGTCTTATACGATAGTTGAACGACACAAGAGGAGGCTTTTTATTCAGATTAATATAATTAAGGGAGTTTATAATACCAGGAGTGCAAATTACTTGGATGGTCTTCTGCGCACCTCAATACCCCAGTGCGTAATCAACATGTTGAATATCAAATACGCGAATCTCTAACATGTGTGCTCCTGTCCATACAAATCCTAATCTCGGCACGACAGGGACCGCTGATCCGGAAAATTGAAACAAGGGAACTGTACATTAAACCAACGTTACTTTACACTTGCTGATACCTTTATTATTTAGGTGGTAAGGTTGAAATTCAAATGACGTAGGTTTGTGATAAAGGTGGTCTTAGGGCTGCTGCGTCCCATGCGATTTTAAGGATTTATGAGAATTATTAGGAAATAATTCGACTGGTGTTTCGTATTTATGTTTATTGTTAGATGGGCAGAGTCATTCAGTGTTCATTTTACTGTGTGGTTTATGGTATGGTTATTTATTCAGAAATCGATTTTATAGTCCCAAAATGGCATTAACTCGATCCACTGTTAACATTTAACAGAAAAACTTTTAAAAAACACTTACTTTTAGAAACAACAGTGTGTTTACATTTTACATGGAGCAATGACTATAATCAAAACCAATAATATAAATGTAATGGCTACACCATGTGCTCTTTACACATCAAAAACGATAAGGTTCTACGACGCACTTGTAAATCAAAAAAGTAATTTTCTTGAAATCTCGATGCATTTTCTAGGAAAAAAAAAACACAATACTTGCCAATTTTCGTTTTGATAATAAATCACTACGAATTTTTTCCACCCTCCGATCCCTTAAGGGCAGAGAAAATCGCAACACGATCGTCATTTGAAAAATAATGATGTCATCAAACACTAATCCGAAAGCTTTCATGTGGATTACATGTAAACCACTTTGCATTTGCGTTTGCAAATCTATAATTCACCTGATTTTCAACCTTATGCCCTTCTAAAACCATACAGAATATGAATTCTTTGCTGCAGTGCAATTTTCTGTGCAATGTTAGACTCTCGCTCTATAAAACTGCAATTGTCTGTTGAATTTAAAGAATTTTAGACCCTGTGCTTCAAATATTTGGTTTAAATCACAATGACCGGCTCTACATGTAAATCCTTAAGAAAAAACATACCAGTTAGGTCTTATGGTAAAGGAAATTAAGTACATTTTCGCGTGTATGGCATAAGGATGGCAACATACCGCGATGTCCGTGCACCAGTGCGTCATCTCGATACATTAAGCAAGTGATTTATACGCGGGAAACGGCGAAGTCAAAACATACAGGGTGAGCGCGTTCAGTGTGCAACCGGCCTTGTTTGTAGGGTTATCAAGATGCGCATTTATATCAACTTTTTCACTTATGACTTTTCATGAGGCAAGATATACAGTACAAATGTTGCTAATTATGAGTTTTCACACCTTTATAACGATTGTGCCAAAGATAAGCTGAGTTTATGACTTTATAATAAGTATTTATGAATTTCCGTTAGCTTTGCAAGTGCAACTTTGCCGTTTACTTTTTCATAATTATAAATGTGTGTGTTTTTTAGTATACTTGATCATACTACACCCGCAACTATGTACGTATATAGTAAACAGCCGGGTACTTTAGCTTTCAATAGTTGCTTTTAGTTTAAAAAACCTAACCAGATCAAAAAAGGTTTTGGTGAACGCTCCTGAACTTTCGTTAAACTTCAAAAATTTGTTACTTGTACGTACAACCCTATATTTCTCATTTGTGGAAGATGCATGGATGATCAGAAGTGCGTCCCCCGGGGACGTAGATCGCGCTCCCATCTCATCTCGAGTGTCGAGGGCTCTCCAAGTTACCGTAAACGGATATAGGTTTTTACAGTGGCTTCCTCCTTGCAAGGGACAAAGTTATCTGTCATACAGGTGCATAACAGGACTGTGTGTATTTCAAGAAGCTATTGATATTACACACTTGCGCGTCGTTTTCGAAAATAGTTTTTTTGTAATGGATGTCCCTATGGAGATGAATACACTTTTTAATCAATATTATCTTATTATTTTCGGATTTACTATTATGGAATCTTAGAGTCAGTAATTCTAGGATTCCATAATAGTAAAACTGACTATAACTGTCATCAATTTCGCCAACATTACACAGCACTTAAATAAAAGATCTTTCCAAGATTCAAGATTCCAAATATTTAAATCCTACGTATCAGAAATATTCATATACCACCAGGATTGTGAGGTACCACTAGTATGATTAAAAGACTAAAATACAAATGATTCATGTCACTGTCCACCAATCTATCATAATTTATAAGTTCGGGGGTCGTTTTGCAAGTAAATGTGTTTTACTCCAAAGGGTGCGCGAAGGGTTAATTCACGAGAGTAATTTTATTGCGACGTAGCAAAGGGTTAAGTGAGGTGAACACTGAATCATGTTTTATGCTTTTTAATTTGTTTTCGGGAAACCATTTGGGGGTTGTAAAGTGCTCTAAGGGTAGTTACTACCCTCTTTGTGCTTTTATACTTTAATGAAGTTAGGGCGGCGATACTAGGAGTTCATAAACAACTAGTAGCACAATTGCAATGCAATGCTATCATTTGGGATGCCAATTTTTATCTTCGGTGCATAAATAAATACAATTCGTGACGAAATCCGGATAAGTAGCTACGACCTAATAGAATATTTATTTTTATAATTTTATGTCATGTCTATTTCATTGGCATAATTAAAAATTATGGGTTTTGGAAACCATACGAATACAGCTACAGTTATAAATGTCCAAATATAGTAAACTAATGGAAAAAATTGTGAAACAGGTTTGACTTCGTTAAAAATTGACTAGTTTTTATCAACACAGAATCATAAACGGAGGGCTTCTTTAAAAATATCGTCCCTCTAATGAGTGGCTGGCTATTAAGCAATTACCTCTCAAGTTAGCAGCACCTGGTTCCTTCGGCACACTGCCTCTATTCTATTAATACGTAAACGCTTTAAAGATGCTCCCTTAATGTGCTCCTTCCATTAGGCGACGTTGTAAATTATATCCACTTTAGATCTATGAGTTCCTGGTACTTTCGCCACGCTGTAAATGAGACATATTCATGGGATTTGTGTCAAACACAGCTAATAGTGGACTGTGTGAGTGAATTATATCTTCCGATTGATACACAGATCGCTATATTCTTCTGAGGATAAGAATAGAAAAATATTTAAAGAAAAAAAACTATCGATATACTCTCTTCTAAATAAGACGCCGTATTAAAAACAGCTGATGCTGAAATATTCAAATGCAATTCTAAACAGTCGTATTTCACGCTACGAACCGCTGCCGTTGACAAAAAAAGAAACCCTAAAATGCTCTCAGATATTAAATTCAATACAGTGCTACTATTTTCGTTCAACCATGAATTGAATTTTTTATGGGACACGCGTGGGTCTCTGTCATTTGTTTTCATTACGGTACACCCCTCTAGAAAAAAGTTTGTGTGCCTACGCTGACGAGTATCACAATATTTTTTGGCGTCTGTATGTATCTTACTTGTATCTTGATTTAAATGTTATTATTATGCGGACGGAACTAGTGACGTTAATAGCTCTAACGATTTGAGATATTGGCTAATAATCTTTATCTTTATTTTCCGAATGGAATTTCGAATGCTTAGGATATTATTCGTCTCATATTTTATGCATGCCTGGTAGGCTAATTTCTCTTTCACTTTATCTCTCATGCGGATAATATTTCACGGGAGATTTTGAAGAATCAAATGTCTCTATTTGCTTATAATTCTTTGTGTATTCTGTCAGTTTGTCTTATCATATAGAGATTCTCTAAATTGTACACTTAACTTTATAGAGTCCACTTTACAACCCTCTTGAATCTTCTTACAAAAGAGGTAGGGTGAAGAACCTCATAAAAAAATTCTGGCTCGTAACTGGTGTACTACAAAAGCCAATTCTGATACAGAGAAAGCACGAGCATTTATCACCACACTATGCGGGTCTGCGACTTTAGACCATTTATTCCAGATTTCCTCATGATATTTTCCTACAAGTGTGATGTTTTTGATTGAATAAGAAAGTACTTATGACACATTTGTACATCGCAGGTTAACCACACCCGCCACTCAGGAAACATGTCCGTGTAAACACTTGACCACTATGACAGTGGCAGAATAATGAAGAAATATTTCATTGTTGTCATAGGTACTTACTTTTCTTCGATTTCGACTACAAACTATATAACATAATAATCTTACTATAGCTAGGTACTACATTATTAAAGATAAATCTTTGAAAAGCATTTACGCATGGTTAGCGAACTCTAAAGTTATTATATAAAATGGAAAAAGAATACGGTCGCGTACAGGATACGAGCCTGCGCCTCCTGGATAAATACTCCAGGCAGGAATGGATGAAAAATTCGCGGTGGTAAGCAGAGTTCGAGATGGCTTAGTGGTCAGAGCGCCTGGCATTACTAAATTATTTTTCTTTCGGAACAAAATATATTAAATTGTTGTCCCATTTACTAGGTAGGTATATTTACATTGAAGTTGTTGATTTTAATTTGGAAATCTAGTTAATATGTGCTTTTTCACATATCGGCACGCCATTGACAAGCAGTGTAACAAATCCCCAAACTTGGACGGATCAGAGTGCCATTACATATGTACATATGTACGAGTATACCCACACACACACACACATTAAAATTTAACGTCGTTGTGTATACCATTATAATCCTTCACAATTTTTTTACTGCATTATACCAATAACATGAAGCCAACTTTTATAATCATAATCACACGTTAAGCAAGGAATTTGAATTGGAATTTGTAAAAGAAAAACGATAACTGTCACGTCACGTAAAGAAATCCTAGTTTACAATAGAATTTAAACAGTTAATAACTATTTAAACCTGGGTCATTATCACTGTTAACGAACGGGGTCGCGCCATATACATAACTTACGTATATTTGTTCCACTGTTTATTAGAAAAATAATACAAAATGTAAATAATGAAACGGCATCTTTAGCTTATTATGTAATGTCATAACATTTTCACTATTGTCAAAATATAAAACAATATCAAGAATTCGACCCAGACATCTAAATATCTTCGCAACATTTGTATGTCATTTGTTTACAGCTCCGAATGATATCCACAGGTATTAGAATATCAGATTAATATTAAGAAGAGCACCGTCTCATTTACCAGAATAAAGAGTATGTACAAACACAAAAAAAAACTGCACGAGACGACTACACGAATTCGCAGAAATAAAATGCCGCATTACGGGCTTTTATCAAAATTTTATTAGTGCGATAATTAAAAAAACTTCACGGGACAATCTTTTATAAACAAAATGTCGAGATTTACGACTTGAGATTAGATAGGAAACGAATAAAAATATAATATTTGTGTTTAGAGACAAACGCAGGAATGGAACCCCCGTACAGCCGGCGCCTGCCCCATGCCGCGCGGAGCCTACCCGTACGCACATAAAAAGTAAAAGGCCTCATAGTATCTGATTCACTTACTACTCACTTGTAATGGTTCCTGTTAGATCTTGTTTCCCTGGTATTACTCACGCCCACGAACTTGTGAACATTACTACAATGTTACTGACCGCTTTACGGTTTATGGTCATGATGATATTTTGAGTAATTTGTACAATTATTCGAGGAAAATTCTACGTTTTCTGTCAAGAAGATACTGGTTAAATATAAAATGTATATCTAAGTAAACAAGAAATAATATTGATTCATTAATATAGCTAGTTAATAAAGCCATTACTTGACTACCTTGATTAAGATAAAATAAATATTACGTAAAACAAACATCGAAAATAGATCTAAAATCTTCCGTTATCCTGAAACCCACTAAATATCGTTTACCAGGACAATATAACCCACTTAGAGATGAAACGCCTTAACGTCTGCTAATACACAAAGGAGTCGATACTAATTGCATTAAATCTTCATCTGTTGGCATCTGGACAATATTGACATGTTTACTGAGAATCGAAGGTCGGCCATAATGACTCAACGGTGGATAATGTCGCAGCACTGATGAATAAAGTGCTGAACGAGGTAATTGATTAAAGTAATAAATATTGCACCTATCATCGTGTCGCCTTTGTGTTGAATAGTGTTGTAATAATAAATAATGGCTTCTTCATCTTCCTGAATGCCTGCTAGACGACGTGTTCGCTTAGATTATTTATAAGACAATATTTTTTTTGTATTTATTGGACAAACGAACACCATTACTTAAAATAACTATTTTAAGGGCCGGTAAACTTAGCTCGATTTTTTGCTCGCAATGATGGAGTAACCCCGAGTCATCCACACGCGCGTTGTCTGATAAGTCAGGGAAAGCTAAAGCTCGTCCAAGTCATTCATAAAATAATTACTTGGACGAGGGAAGAACGCACCAGAACAAGGAGTCTGTCATGGAGTGCTAAGATCATGACTATGAAGGACAAAGCGACAAACTAAGAAGGATAAAACCATGGTTATTAAAAACAACAAAAGTACAACCTCACATAAATTTAATGGTAGTTCTTCTTCTAGTTGTCTTTTATATTCTTTTTAAACTTAACATTGCCCTGGTCGCCTCATCGCAAACTTGCTTACAACCGATTTTTATAAATGTTATATACAGTTAGAAAACTCGTAGTGCTTAACAAAACCAGTAATTTCAAATTATCTTTGTCTGCGTAGTACGTGCTCACAGATCTTGTGTTAATTCTATATATTTTGTGCATTCGGATTTTACATAATGCATCCATTTAAAATTTTAAACGAAATATGTACTTAATACTAATTTAACTAATGAAATCTTCAATCAAATCGGATCAGTAGTTTTTGAGAAAATCACGGACAAACAAACATAAATACATACGGTACATACAGGTCGAATACAGAACCTCCTTTTTTGGAGTTGGTTAAAAACGGTGTAGTTTTATGTTTAGAAGGTCATGTGAATTTTATTGAAATATCTGTCTAAAGTATCTATTTATCATAGAATCACGCTCGTAGGTATATCCCAAACGGTTAGGCAGAAGTGTACTGCAGACTGCAGTGCACATATCTACTTTTCAGTTATACTATTATAAAGTCTCAGGTAGATTATAGTTGATGAGTCTATTACTACCAACCGGACACAATTCCAACTCCGAGCTGCTACTTACCGAGAATTTCATTAGGTATACAAAAGCCCTTGATATCATTTTGCTGGACCCAGGTGTCGAATCCAGGATCTCACTGTCAGCAGCCAGCAGTGGCCAAGTGCCCACTTATCTAATGAGGCAGCCAAAAAATTGTACATAATGACACAAATGCGCTAAGGTGGTCATTCAGTCGAGGTTGAATTGTTGCCAGATCCCAAAGGCGATCGCGTACTTGCGAGGAAAAAAATGAAAAAAAATTACATAAACCTATTGTTGTTACTAAAACGACGCACGGATTAATTTTTCGTGCGCTGTGGGTATTGTCTATGCGCGCACATTTGGCAGAGGCACTGACGAAGTTGCCGAACAGCCTAATATTAAATTATAGTAGAATTCATATTTTTCTATTTAATACCCAAATAAATGTTATTTTAGAATAAATAATTTTATTAACTGAAATGTTTTATCTAACACAGTGTATTTAACAAAAAGTATGTAAGTACCCGTGCGTATTAAGCTGGACAATAAGAGCCGCTTCCCGAACAAGTGTGTTAAAAATAATCTTACAAATTGTTATTAGACACTTCATTAGTTTCTCTACCCACTACCCACGTCCCATCAGTACGTAGTGTACCATACTTATTCCACGTGAGATAGCCAATATATACGAGTACATTAAGTTCACTTAATATATCTCGTGTCTAATTAGGCGGCTTATCGTCACTCTCAATCAGGCTATAGAGCTAATATAAGTCTGTCTCAACTCTCTCGTAACGCCCACGTAGTGCCACTGTAATGTGACGTGACATATGGCCCACACTCTAGAGACACGCTATTGACCTCTATGGTAAGAAAATCTAATATTTATGTAATTTTATGTATCTATACATTGATATACTTTAATAGAAAAATAAGTTATACTTTTTTATGATTTCATTTATCATGGCTCACTTCGGGTCACTGAGCCAGAGGAGTTATTGAATTTATATACATGCATACATAACTAAAACCACGCCTGTTTGCCGTTGGGTAGGCAGAGACTACTGATGTCCACTTCCAACGAATCTTACACAACTCTTCTGCTTCATCTATATTCATCACCTTCTCATGGATGCTCGTCGGCTTCGGTTGCTCTTGACCTGTCCTTTTTTGAGAACGAGATCGAACTTACCTAGTTAAGGAGCAGTTTAGTATAGCTCTTGATTAAGTATAAAGGTTCATTACTTACACAGATCAAATACGCTAAGTTAAACGAAAAATAATAATTTATATTCAAAAATATCTCGCTTTAAAATCTCTAAAATATATTCAGCTAAATTCTGTACATGAGCATTTTATTTAATTACTTAAGGAAGCGAAGTAAGGCTTAGTGTCTACTGTCGAATTATAACCGACAACGTAATAACGGTGATAAAGGATGTACAAATCATTCTATCGTAAATAGTTCGCACTAACCGATTCGATGATTTTCTAAAAGCCCTCCAGATCTAAAGTGATGTTTGCGTGAAAAGTTTGAATGTAATCAGGTGTTACACGATTAGGAAATGAAGATAGATTAAAACGATAATGGCGGCTGTGTTCCACAAAAATCTGTATCAAAGTAATTCTGCATAAAGCCGATGATAGGAATAATGCTAATTTATAGAATCGTTTATAACAAACGACTGGAATGTGTATTATTTTAGTGATTACGTAACCGGATATGTGGTGATAATATTATATTTCATGGCCCCTCTTTCCATTACTGAAGGCTAAAACATACGGTTGTCCTAAAAAGAAAATAAAATCATAAAAAGGCCATAAAATCAAAATAAAACCTTTACGTATTTCTGAACTCGTAAAAATATACTCAATTAAATTTAATGAATAATTAAATGATAAGGAGGCGATTTTTCGCTGATATGCACCAAGGTTAACGTCTTATGTAGCCATTTTGATAATAAGTCTTATCTGATCACTAGAATCGGTGATTAAATGGCAATGTTTTTTAAACGACTGTTTTAATTCCACGTAAATAAATACTTGAGGTAGACATACATTATTATCTACTTTGTATATGAATATATTAAGTGTTAGATAACACATGGATGTAAAAAAGCTAGGTTCGTTTATGAAATGACATTTAGTTTTAGAAGTCAACAATTAAAATCGTATCCTAATAAATAAATGTATTTTTTTATATTGAACTTGATTGTATTACTTTCATTACTTATTTATTCAAATTTCCGATTTTGGATTAGGTAGGTATTCAAAACAGTGAAAGCAAAGTGTTGTGGTGGCCGAGTGGTTACGGGCCCGCCTCGTGAGCCTCAGGTTGTGGGTTCAAACCTGGCACTTACATACCAATGTGACTTTTTCAATGTTATATGTACTTTCTTACTTCATCAAATACATCACAGACATATGGTGAAGGAAAACATTGTGAGGAAACCTGGACTTAGTTCTCTGAAATCGCCAACTCGAATTAGCGTGGTGATTATGGTCGTGCCTGCTCTGTAGGAGAAGAAGCCCGCGCCCTGCAGTGGTACAGTTATGGGCTGGTGATTTTAGGTATTCAAAGTGGGGGGTACGCGATACAACAAATATTGACTTGAGAGAAATGTTTCCTTTTTACTAGGATTTGAGTTCAGTTTTTAGTATTTGTAACTCCCACACAATGGCAGAGACAATACATTTAAACTGTAGAGCAATTGATTAATACAATGCAGCAATGGTATGACTACTAGTTGCCGGACTAGCGCGTTTATGGTCGCAGGATCAAACTCAAGGCACCAAGTACGGAGTTTTCGTGTTTTATAAATTAACTAGCTGACCCGGCAAACGTTGTTTTGCCATATAAATAAAAAATTTAGGGGTGGACTACCCCTAACATTTAGGGGGATGAAAAATAGATGTTGGCCGATTCTCATAGATACCAGATAAGCACAAAAAATTTCATCAAAATCGGTCAAGCCGTTTCGGAGGAGTATGGCAACGAAAACTGTGACACGAGAATTTTATATATTAGATTATAAAATGTAAAGGGACTGAATAGATGGCAATAACGTCACCAAAAGATGTATTCAAATGTGGAAGAAGAATTAAAGGTAGTGAGCAGAGGTCGAGATGGCTCAGCGGTCAGAGCGCCTGGAGTATTTATCCGAGAGGCGCAGATTCGAATCCTACTCACGACCGTTTTTCTCTTTCCATAACAAAAGCAGGTGAATAGAGTTTTGTTTTTAATAGAAAAAAATTACGAGTATATTATAATAGATTCGTTGATTTTTATTTTAAGTGGATCACAGGAGATTGAACCTGGGCAGGTACGGATAAATATAGAGTCTAGAGTATTTATCTGGGGACGCGTAGGTTCAAATCCTGCTCACATCCGTATTATTATTTCCACAAAAATTTATAACTTAACGAGTTCGATACGCATGCGTTTTTGCGTTTGAAGGATAATATATTCGATATATAACTTCTCTATACAATGTTAAAAACACAATATCTAGTAAGTAGTTAATAAAATAGTACCACGTCGTTTCGCACTTCTATAGGTTTTCACGTATTTGCGCTTAGCTTGCATATGCATGCGCGTGCGCAATCGTGCGTTGATAATGTGTGAGTAATTAATCAGCGCACAAGCGCTTGTCTCGTTTAATAACTGCTTCCATACATGTTTATGTGCTCTCTGACCGTATTTTAATTTACAACGATTTTAAACATTAGGTTTTATACAAATACCATTAAGTAGACCCAACCCTGGTGATATGCCTAAGTATATAAAAATAAATGTCAATTATGGATTTTCCTTAGAACTAATCTCCCTGTCTCTGAGGGTTGCGATTTGTTCTTGAGCAGAGAAAAATATTAAAAATGTCGTATTGATGAAATCAATTCTGAATTCAAAAAGACAAGTTATTGTCGATGAAAAAAAAAAGAACGTGACCTATATAACTTTTTTGTACGTAAGTTCATTTTCAGACAATGTTTAAAATGCTGAATAAAAATAATGATGTGCCGTTTTACTGGCTTGTACCTGATCATTATTGGTCAAATCGTATATATATATATTTAAAGTTATCTACAGGAAACTTAACCCTCCCTTTCACATAATAATACTAAACGCTTAGACATAACAGTGCTTATAGGAACTCCATTATCAACACGATGCGCGTGCGCACTTCTTCGCCGCCTCCCTTTAATGCCGACCGTTTATATACACGCGTTAGGAACTTTTGTCACATAGCCCTTTGGTACCACCGCACCACCGACAAAGGGAGCATAACATCCAGAATACATGAATTATTCTGTCAGTGCATCGTCATAATAGAGGTCACACGTTTCAGAACGCCACCGTCGTACTCTTTTAGTAAATAATTACGCCGGAAGCCGCCCATAACGGACCGCACTTAATATAAATCATCCACTTAACACTTTTTTTTAAACTGGAAAACGCAACGACAATATCATCTAAATATACCAGGAACGCATAAAAAGTTTAAAGTTTATTTTGGTGTACGGCGATGAGAAAGTATGCGGGACGTCGTGAGCTACGACCGGTGTCCCAGCAGTGGACGGTGCCAGTCCATCATAGCGTCTCCCGTCTCCCTCGCACCCGCCACGATCTCAACTCTCTCTTTCTAGGCAGCCATGGGTGAATAGCTTGAAACAATCACGTTTATTTTTGAAATTCGAACCTTATTTGAATAGTGATGGGACTACATTTTCGACTAGGATAGTCGCAGTTTGCAACGAAGCGTTTTTAAATATAATTAATCCGAAAATAACTCTATAAAAAATATTTCCGTCTGATCGTACTTTGATATAGAAATAACCAATATCATAAGGCATTTTAAAATATATTAAACACAGTGGATATTTGCGAATTTAAAAAAGGCCCCTCTTTTTTAACCCCGATAAAGCGACATGGCCGGGACGCGATATCATTTATTTTTACCTTAATTTCTGCCTACTTTTTTGCTTCGATATTGAAAAATGTCGTCGGATGCATCACTGACGGCTTGCGAGTGTTTTTTTACACATTTTTTCTTGGAATGACACAGAAAAGCTTTTTGTGTGACGTGCGTTATCGGGCAACATACAAAAAGTTTGCGAACGGCTTACAACCTCGACTTTGTATTCAAATTGCCGAAATGTTCGCTAAAACGAATAAATAACATCGTGGCATGTTTTGATTTTGTATGTTCACGAATAGATAGTTATAATTATATACTGTCTACGATGTTGTTTGTGAAGAAGTAATAAATAATTGTAAGTATTAAATTATGTTATGACTAAATACCTCTCAAGACGCACATAAAACTATTAATAAGTAAATGTGTCTTTAATATCTCACCTACTGGTCTAAACGAATTAATACCTACGTTGTCCGCAAATAGAAATATGCAAGAAAATGGCGTCAATTCCAATGTAACAAACTAAACTAAATTTAGAACATTCCTGTCTTTTACCAACAATTACTGTATGAACAAGATGGGACGAATCAAGAGATGTCAAATTCGAAATTAGGCACGTCAAATTAAAATCTCCGAAAATTTTTAGTCGGCATAGTTTAAGGTAGCCACTAAATTTAGAGACGTCAAACCAAAATTATATAAAAATATTAGGTTGACATGATTAAATTTTAATTCGACGTTATCCTGTCCCACTCTTATAGTAACGGTTAGTAAAAGACAGCAATGCTCTAAATTTAGTTTAGTTCGCCACAATAGAATCGACGCCAATATTGATTCTACAGAAAAAAAAACATTGCAGTGTATCTTTCGACTCCCGTTAGGCAGGTTACGTGAAAATATGCTGCTAAGTCAAAATTACTGAATAATAGTAGTTGTTTGAATAAAAAGTTTATAGGAGTACACTTGTGTAATAATTGAGTATGACATTTATAGTTGCATTTACATACAGTTCTGCATATTCAATAAATTCAGTAATGCAAAAATAAATAAAACATTATTTTATAGTCTCTTATAGTGAATAACGCATCGGATAACTGTTATCATTAACCATTATTAGTAACGTTGCTATAAAAGGCATAACTCTGATTAACAGGTAACCTTTTTAATAAACAGTACATTCAGTTAATAGTATGGAAGGAATAAGAATATTAAACATGCAAATCATCCTTAGACAGTCCTCCAGCAAGAAATATTGGTCCTTGTACCCAGAAAAATAGCATAGCAAGATTATTTTAATATGTTTGTCTATTTTGTTAAACATTTGTGAAATTTACTCGCAGATAGAGCAAACGTGTCTCGTTGTAACAAGCGCGTGATTCGATGACCGGAATATTCTTTTGGAGGTCTTTCTGTTAGTAAATTCTCAGTAGAAGTCTGGAGTAATAGTGTACGGTTCATGGAAATTGATTCAACAACTATCATATGTTATTTAATATTGATGAAATGTGACTGTAAAATAGTACAGCTCTGCCTAAGACTTTGGGGAATACAGGCGTAATTAACAGAGTATTTAATATATTAAACATAAAAAATACATATATATTATTATTCCAAAATATTTAAATACTAGGATTTCTTGCGTCATGGGATCTAGTCACTTTCAGTCCATAAGATAGTGTACAAGCCTATTTCCATTACTGATATTAATTTAACTGAAAATATACCGGATCTAATTGAATGTAGATGTCCCGACCCGGTACCCAAGTCCAAGTATTTCAGCAACTAATATTTAACAGCAATAATATTTCTAAAGCATCAGATATCATTTAATGTAGTAATTATTAACTTTGTTACTTAAACATGGAGTTAAAAAGGTCGCGTCTTACCTGTCCATCCAAGGGTTGTCTGGTATATATCGATTTTCACAATAAGACCGCCATATAATACCGTGAATTATTGATTTCATAAATTAAACTCTTAATGGTGTACAATTAAACTAGAATGAGTCTTAATGTACACCATTTATCTAAAAATCAGAGCAATCTTTATGATATTCTGATACCCTGGTACCTACCAGAAATAGATCCCCCTCAAAGCATGATCTTAACAAAACATCTATAATAACTGCTCGGTATATAAACTTCACTTCGATACGTCAGACAAGTCGGTCATGTATGTTTAATAACATATTTGTATTATGTATCACACGCCCGAGTTGATTCCTTTATGAAAACCAAACATTATTCTATACTAACAATGCGCCGTAATATGTTGAAAGCAAGAACCGTTTTAGTAAAAATTCTATATTTTACGGACCAGTGGGTTGGGTGGGGTGCGACTGCGCTCGATTGTAAAATAGAAGAGCTATGTTTACTTAGTATATTAGCAAAGAAGAGTACATATTCCTCAGATCCCAATTTTCCCTAATATGGCTAGTGACATTTCTATGCAATTTTGCTAGTCTTATAACTACTATATTCTCATGTTTCACTTTTCCTTCTTCTTTAACAAATATCTTAAGTTTTTCATCTGGCGTGCTTATGTTGCACTCTCTTTGTTAATCAGCCCGGGATTTGCTAAATCAGTTTGCTAAAATTTCACATAAAACAATAACACTTGACGAACACTAGATCATCTACCTCTATAGCTTTTAAAGTTAAACAATTTATTTCAATTATACATAATACCATTTACAGAAACCTTCAATTTGGTTAAAACTAGTTGCCACGTCTTAAAGTTCTGTAGTTGCAGACGGACTTCGTTATTCTCTTTCAACAACTAGTTATTTACAATATTGTAAGTGATAAATTATTTTATTCCTGTAAAACTAAACAACTCTTTTAAAGTCAGTGTCACTTATAGAGTTTGTTCGCTGTTAGATCTACCATTAATCTACTCCCGCTCCGCATATGCGCCGCTCATCGCTCCCCGCTC
Source organism: Xylocampa areola (assembly GCA_935421205.1). Classification (NCBI taxonomy): domain Eukaryota; kingdom Metazoa; phylum Arthropoda; class Insecta; order Lepidoptera; family Noctuidae; genus Xylocampa; species Xylocampa areola. The sequence continues at coordinate 17,621,623 of OW285216.1, read as the reverse complement.
TCACTGTGCCGCACACGTCGCAACACATTAGACGCACGACTGGCCACAATGTTCGGATGAATTATTAAATATCAAGCGATAGACGCAGTGTTCAGTTACTACAGTATTTGTTCTCTTTGATGTCCGTAGTTTCGTTTTTTGTGAGAATTTGTACAGAAAATATCTTACTTTCAATGTTTGATTAGACATAAGTAATAGGCATTAAATTTTGCTATCTTAATATGTTGCTTATCTTTGAAACCAGTGTCTATAAGCAAATGCTGTCATCATCCGGATGATAGAATTTTTTTTTAACTATAGTTTATGATTCTAAAGTTAATTGTAAGTTACTCCTAATTGGTGGTCTAAGAGAAAAGATCAAAACTAATAAGTGCTTCACGAGTGCTGCCCAACCGAACGACTGTATCCTCTTGCAAAAGAGATAGAATGAAATAGATGGAAAGAAATGCGTAGAGCTGATCGCCAACCTTCGCTAGTCGGGAAAACACCGATAGAAAAAACATGATATTATATCGCCAAGACACAATTATAGTTCCCATCTTGTGTTTTGTAAGAGTTTGTTGGGAGAATATATACATTTTGAATACAAAATTGAAACGACTTGAGTTAATTTAAGGAACGCAGTTGCCTTAAGATTTTCGTACCTTTACTAGGAATAGGAACCCCCACCCCAATTTATTCATTAATTATTACAGCGTGTTTTAGTTTTAAATACAAATCGAGCTTTTTCAAGAAATTCATTATTTTATGGTGTAAATTGTATCAAAAACCGTCAACTATATCAAAAGTACTAAACAAATACTCAGAAAAAAAACATTGCTTTATACGATTTAGAGCAAAGATACGTACTTGCCTACATATTTTGGTTCTTTATATCTCACGAATTTCGAAGGCTGATCGGTACAGTGACATCAGTATTCAAAACCTAGGTCTTGTAGTGAAGTTTGCAGCTGATTTAGTGTTCAGTCATTGTATTACAAATACTAGAATACATTTGGCTGTCTAGACATTGAGATTATTGAAATGTTTTGGTGATGGTACTGGGTCGTTGCTATGTGACGTCAAGCAGTTTAGACCTGTAGGTAATTGTGCTATATGGGTATTGAAAGAAAGTAAATGCTTAAAATAAGCACTAAGAACCAGTAGTTACCTACTTACATAGAAGTAGATATATATTTATTTATTTTTCTTTATTAACTTAGGGACATTTCAGGGTCACAAATAAGTGCTAGTCCCATCATAACTTAAATAACATATTGTTATCTTACACTAAACTTAACTAAGCGGAACGTTATTCACTATTTTTCATGTAAGAATAGCTCACATAATACTCTGGAACCATAAATTTTATGAAAAAAAAGTGTTCTTAAAAACCACTAAAACATGAGTTTACCAATGTCAAATAACGCAGTAACAGGGATTAATTTTACAAAAATACAGATACTGACGATACTGATATGACCTGCAGCTTTATCGACATTTTCCGCTGTCTGAAGTGGAACCTGCCACTGCTGCGATGAATCGTGATCTGGGACTCATCAGTGGTTGGGCAAGGTCTTTTGGCCTACGCATTAACCCTGTTAAGTCTCAGGCTATGATCATTGGCAGCAGGAATATGCGAAACAGGTTGGATTTGGCGTTATTGACTCCCCTTAGCCTTGATGGTGTGCTAATTGCCTACACTAACACCGTGAAAAACTTAGGTGTTGTTATGGACGCTAATTTATCATGGAGTGCGCAGGTTGCTGACGTAAGTAGGAAAGTACATTATACCTTTCACTCATTGAAATGTCTTCAGACGTTTTTGCCCCTGAAAACCAAAATTTCTCTTGCGCAAACTCTTATTCAGCCCATTATTGACTACGCCGATGCCTGCTATTTGGATGCCACTGAGGAGCTTTTAAATAAGCTTGAGAGATTGCAAAACTTGTGTATTCGCTTTATTTTCAATCTCAAAAAGTATGACCATGTCTCCAATTTTCGCAAATTACTCAAGTGGCTCCCGATTCGCTTCCGCAGGAACACTCGGATATTGTGTCTTCTATTTAACATCCTTCATAATCCATCTGCCCCTTCCTACCTGCGGGAACGCTTCTCCTACACTCGATCACCCAGTTCTCCCTGCAGGTCACATCTCCGTACCCTCCTTAAATTCCCATCCCACAAAACTGACTTTTACTCCTATTCCTTATCTGTTCATGCTGTCAGGTTGTGGAACTCACTTCCGGCTGGAATACGCGAGAGTAAAAATATTTCAATTTTTAAGAAACATGTTAAGGAACACTTTCTTTCCTTAGCTTCATAATTGTTTGGTTTGCAATGATTTATATATTTATTTTGTAGTATATGTATGTTTATTATTTATTATTTAATATATGTATGTTTATTTTAATTGGTTAATTAGTTCTTTCTTTTTGCATATTTTTAGATTCACTTTTTTATTTTATTTTTTATTTACACGCCGTCTACATTTCTTGTTTAAGTTCTCCTCTCGCAGGTCTGCTGGAAGAGATTTCTTAAAGAAATAAGCAGTACCTTTGTACATTATATTCTAATACCTATCCTTTTACTTTTGTGTGTACATAAATCTATAAATAAATAAATAAATAAATACTTTTTCTCTACAAAAACCATCTAAAATTAAAATTTTTGTCGCGGATAGTGTTAACTGTTAGCAAAATCCAAATTAATTGAATTATTAGGCACATTTAATTCATTTAATTGACAAATTAAATATTTTTGGAGGTTTACCCACTTTTATTTTGACATCATTCTCTAGATTCCTTTCCGAGACGCTTGACTTTTCCCATAACCAGCCCGCAACTCCCGCACTACCGGGCAGTTCCATACATAAGCGGCGCGTGCATTTGATCACCACGCTAGCTTACTGCGAGATGGAGATTTTAGACTGCTCTGTTTCACCATATATACGTATATGTCTTGAAATTATGACTTTGAAAGAGTAACATTTGGTTGACTAAGCCCTCGTTGCGCAAGAAGTGATCCGGAACCACTAGGCAACCTCGACATTCTTGGTTATTTCAGTCATATATTTCACATAAAGAAAATCGCACTGTTCAAGTAAGTTTCACTGCCAAGTCTATCACCAATTCACCTAACATTCCAGCGGTCGGTGTTGAAGCTAGGATTGACGGGTCCAAAAATGAAAAGTCTGAAAAGTCAGAAATTCCTACGAAGAGCCTTCACAGCCTTTCATTTTTCGCAGGTTTGATGACGCATTACGGTGCCTCTCTGCATTCAATCGCGCACCAAATCGTACATTCTAGCGGTCAGTCGCTATATCGAGCTTCCGAAAACCGACTAAAATCGCTGCATGCCGATGCTAAAAGTAACAACTCTGCGGAGGTTCTAAAAGCCAGACATTTGGTCTAAATATAATCTTTTTAAATTATCTGTGATTGGAGTTCCTGGACATCTGCAGCTACGAGTATCATAATATTTTGGCTTTGTCAAAAGCTCAGCACCGTAAAACCACCATATCACTAACCACAGTAAAAAACAAGTAACTATTTGGTCGGAGGTCTAGTGTCGTTGGTCGTTGGTCTAGTGGTCCAAAGCGCGACCGCTGAGCATGAGGTCTCGGGTTCGATTCCAGGGTCGAGCAAAGTATTATTGAGTTTTTCTGTTGGAGAATTCTCAGCAGCAATCCAGAGTTTGGAATTGTACCCGGTAGATGGCAATAGGCTGACCACCTTGTTAATAACAGCATTGGTGAAATATGGGTGTACAACTACCTCTGCCTACCCCTTCGGGGAATACAGGCGTGAAGCTATGTTATTTTATGTTGAAAGTAAAAAACTAAAAATGGCGGCTATTGAAATAGAACAACCTCAAAAAGGAAATAACTAGGTATAATTAACTGTTTGTTTTATCCCAGACCCACTGCAACAAAATTCTAGGTCCTTCCATACGAGATAAATTGATTAAGGACCAAGTTTTACCATAAAACAACTTCGAACGCAGAACACGCAAATGTCATAGTTTATTAAATTGAATAATTATAGCGATAGGTGTCGTGAGTAATATCTGAGATAAATAAATAATTGTTCTAGTTGTCCTGGCGCTTTATAAACGTGGCCTGTCATTACTTGTGGGCTGTTGCAATGTTCTGGTATTAACCACATTTTAGTGGTCCTTAAGTACAAATCTAAGCTATAAATCTGTCTACGATGAGGCCACCCAGTCTCTATTCAATTGTTAATAAAAATTATCAAATGGATCTTAATAGTTTCATGAATATAAAATTGACAATCGAAAAATAATGTAGATTGTTGCTAATGGGAAAGACGAATAATTTTTTAATATTTGAACAGGCTTCGTTTTAATTGTTTAAAATGTTTGGTGAGTAGGGTTATCTCAAAACATATGTGGATAACATTATAATAGTTTTAGTTCTGCCAAAATTGACTTGGTTTAGCTAGACAACCAAACAACAACGAAAGATAAACGCTCGATTTGATTCAACAAAACTTCATCGCGTGATTTCAGAACATTAGGTACCGCAAACAAACCGTTTGATTTCTAATTCCGTCTTCTATTATCCCTTGCATAACCAACATGGCCGCTAACCTTAGACTTACCCCGCAGCAGGTCAGGCGTACGGTAGCTCAAATTATGGATATGACAACAGGTTACAGGCTCGCACATATTCCACCTATAAATATGTATGTAAATCTCGCTATAATCGAATAAACATCGTGCCCCGTCCGCCATATTGAATAATTCATCCAGCAAATTGTAATATTATACAGATTACATTGAAATTTGTCGCCGTGAACGCGTTTGCGCATTCGTTATGCAATCGCATCGTGAAAATTTTGCTTTTTGGTTCGCACGAGAGGCGAGGATTAGAAGATAGGCCGATGTTTATGGAACTAAGTACTGTTAGGAATTACTGGGTTCGTGGAAGTGTTCCGTTGCTCAACTAATACGTCCGGATCATCTGTTTTGATGCCACCGGCGCTTCTGCATCCTAAGCTCCTAGCAAAACTATTCGGTCTAACGTGCAAAGTCGTTAAAATTGCATTCCATGCATACCTATTCATACTTAGTCTTGCGTTATCACTCATTACAATAATCACAAACCCCAAGAATATTGTTTACTGTCATAAATGCTAGCGAGTACACTGTAGTACATTAAGTACATATGAATGAAACTTTTTCGTACCGCTAGGTTTCTTTATATTTCTGCAGCTGCAACCATTTAAAATGAGACCCCTACTGTTTTTAAAATGGGAGATAAATCTATGTACTAGTTGTTTGTCTTGTAAGTGATGTTGCTAAATCTACTATAGAAGAAATTTTACATACATACATATAATGAAGCCGGTATCCCATTGCGGTAGGTAGATACTGACGATTTCCACTTGCTACACACGTCTTTTACTTGATCTGTGTTCATTATCCTCTTCATGCATGCTCGTCTCTTTAGGCTGGTCATGACCTTTCCTTTTTAAGACCGTCCACAATTTGATTGCGATACGTTCACCAAGTTCGGCCTGTCCCGACCATTACACAACACATGCATATTAGTTTTAGTCAGTCTCCTTTCATCCATCCTTTCTACATACCTAAACCTCTATCCTCTTTCTCAATCCTCGTCACACGCGCTCCCTAATCACGTTGTTCCACTCAGAAGTTGTTTTCTTCTCACAGAATAAACAATTTTAATGTTAAAAAGTTACACCGCACATTATTCTACACGTAGTTAAATCTTATTTCTACTTACGTTTGAGGTATTTGTCTTGTAAAACTTTTAAGTTTGAACAATACCTATGTTCATCAGTAAGGGGCCGTCCATTAATCACGTGAGCCTCGAAAGGGGGGGAGGGGGTTTGGCAAAAATAACAAAATATAATCACAAGGGGGGGGGGGTAGTAAGATATCACGTGCATTTATTTTCTGTATTTAAAGTTAATATTTAAAAAAAATAAGATTCTTTGTAGGTACTAAAAAATACACGTGATTTTGGGTGGGGGTGAGGGGTTAAATGAGGGGGTAAACTTCACCACGTATTACCAGGGGGGGATACAAATTGCTTAAAAAAACATCGCTTGATTAATGCATGACCCCTAAGTCTTTTAGAGAGCGCAAAATAGAAAAAAATAGGGCAATAAATCTAGTTAATAATAACGTTTAAGCCTAGAATACAAATCAAATCCTCAATTTTCTAATAACCTTACTGCTTTTAAGAGTAACTTAATTGATAAGTACTTAGATTTCTCAACATATTTAATTCTAGCTTTCAATTTTATTTATGTAGATAGGTTTAAATCAGGGTTAGACTGGGGCTTGAAATTTAACATGCGGGTTTGTGAAGAAGCACTTAAAAATAAAAGTGTTCAATAAATTCCGTTCCCACGTGCTCTCTGCTGCGAAGAGTTCTCATATACATCTCTGATCTTCACGGAAATGTAATGCAATAATAACTTGATAGTATGTTGTCACAGTCAGATATTATCAGTATGGTCAACTTACAACAAGCCGACTGTAGACCACACCGCAGAAGACGCCACGGCGTTTAACATTTACATAGGAAATTGCTTTCAAGAAAAGGCGAGAAACACTCTAACAGAATACATAGACTTCATTACAAATAATTATGATTCGTATTAATAGGAAAGTGCTGTGATTGTCACGTAGTGTAGCGGTATTGTTTGAATTATTATGAAGTGTCGCGCGAGGTGGCGCCGTGCGTCGCCACGTCGTCGCGCCGCATCGCATACTAATACTCGTCAACTTTTGATGCAGTGTGTACGATGCCGACGAAAGCTCCCGTAAGTTTTATAGGCCTTAATAGTGTTGTTGCACCGTGGTGTCTCTGGGACTATCACTTCATAGTGTTAGTTTTATGGTTTAAGGGTAGCATAGAATACTCAATTGTGAATATTACGTGTAGAGGGTCTCAGTCAATACCAACACTTGGTAATTCTTAACTCGCTTTTGTATATTATGAACTTTCTCTTCACAGATCGTATAACATAGTATTATGTGCTTTTAAAAACCTGTTTCAACGGAGTAAGGGCTCATAAAGGTAATACTGAAAACGAATGTAGTATTGTTTTCCTGGTATTCGGAAAGCTTTTATTAATAGCTACAATCAAGCTTTAGCTTAAAAGTTTCAGTGATAATTACTATGTGTAATCTTTGCCAAGAGTTTAACGAATTACATACAAGTTTCTTATTTCCTCTTAGGAACAGTGATGTTTTTCTATTACCCACAGTTTCATAGAAACCATGCCAAGGTATCTTAGAACCATTACAAACTAACAAACACCAGGATTTCAGAATTCTCAAGAATGTCCCTAATTACATTCCTAATAGAAAATTCCCAAACAATAAACTCGGCAGTGTGTCCAACTGTCCATATTTCCATGAGCTGCGTTAATAGCCCTATAAATCTTCAATAGTCAATCACCAGCGATCTTATGCTCTCCTGGTATCTTTAATTGGTAAATAATAGGCAATTATTTAAGTCAAGTGGTTCAACTAGACTTTTTGAAGGACTTGGTAATTTATTACTTAGTGAGTTATCGTTGCGATATTGAGATCCTTAAATGTATTGATGGTGATTATAGCTATCATAACGTAAGCCGTAGAAAAAATGGATTGATCTTAATTATAGTGGAACAATGTCGATAATTAATTGCAAATATTTAATTTTCAGTCTTGTATATAAGAAAAAGTTAGATAGAACGTAATATTTTGTTAAAAAGAAAATAACCAGCCCATAATTATCCCATTTCAGGGCAAGGGCCTCTTCTCATAAAGAGAAGGCACGAGCTGGGTTGGCGATTTCAGACTACCAAGTCCCAAGGTTTCCTCACGATGTTTTCCTTCACCGTATGTCGGTGATGTCTTAGATTAACTAAGAAAGTACATATGACATTGAAAAAGTCACATTGGTACATGCCAGGTTTGAACTCACAACCTGTGGCTCAGGAGGCGGGCCGGTAACCACTCGGTCACCACGACGTCTTTTATAACTTATATTAAATTATTTGCAGGATATTCTTTAAAGTGTCTGTTAGATGCAGCCAACACTAAAAGGACGCAACATTAAACAAAAAAACTTGGTCCTGAGAGACGCTAAGTCAAACCTTAGTTGTACTAAAAGACCAGAAACCCACCATACCTCCTTGGATTAAATACCTACATATTAAGCGCGTGATAACTCTAAAAAAGCGGTAGGTATAAGAAATAGACTCCCCGCTGACAACGTATTTAATAAATTACTTTGTACATACATACCTATATGTTAATATTTCCTGTTACATAAAATCATAAACCAGCCTAACGTAGTGGGTATGTACTATGTAGGTGTGGTATCTTTTTTCACATATTATATACATAGATTACATAGGTATTTCAAATGTACTAAGGTATCTCGATTTAGAGCTAGACATGTATGAATGTGTCAATGGTTAATTTAAATCAACAATTCCATAGATAAAAAAAAGTTGGCAGTTTTAGGAGCGATCTCCGCATTTTTATTACAATTATACAGTTATTTCCTTTTTTGGTTCAAACAACAACAATAATTTATTTGTGAATTAACCCCCTAAAAGGATCTTCACTAATAAATTAGGATCTGATATTGATTCTTTTTAAATTTACTACTGTTGGGACCATTTTTTGTGCTAACACAATGGGCCTACGTTAATATTTGTTTGGACGTCGGCGGCGCTCGCAACGCCCCCTTTTGCCTCTTCATTATAACTATAATGCGTGTTTTATTGAAAACTAAACGCCCACTATAATTTGTAAAGCTGCAGTGATATTTTTAGGATAAAAAAGAGGAAATGCACGGCCAAGTTCGTGAAGGGTGATGCCGTAATCTGATGAATATTTTAAAAAAACTGTTTATAACAGTCATCTTGACAGTTTCTTTGTAAATTTTTCTTACGGTACCCAAAATTATATTTATTTGCTGCATAAACCTACATTTTTTATTAAAGAACAAATCGTGTTATTCTTATAGCTTCGTCAATTAGGAATTCTCACATAATAAGAATCAGCAAAAAATTTACATATTATATGTAATATATAAAAATCTCGTGTCACAGTGTTTATTATCAAACTCCTCCGAAACGGCTAGACCGTTTTTTTTTTGTGTATATTAGGTAGGTCTGAGAATAGGTCGTAGGCTATTTTGTATACCCCTAGGTGATAAGGGTGGCCCTATCCAGAAAATTTATATGGCAGAACAACGTTTGCGGGGCACTAATAATAAAATTACTAATAAAAAAGTAATTAATTATAAAAATGCAATAATAGTGGCTTAAGTTTGACCAACTAGAACAACAATGTAGTCAGCTATTTGTGTCTATTAGTTGACTATTTATTACAATTAGTCAGGTATTTATTACAGAATCGTTCTTTTTTTAATTACTGATACAACGTATGGCTATCACCTTGGAAAAAATATTAATTGTGTTATCCAGCCGTTACTTAGGATGTATAGGAATAAAAATGATTGTTCCAATAAAACAATAGCAATTTCTAACATTCTTGCTAATGGTTGACTGCAAAGTTTATTTTATATATATGTCGCAGATGGATTGTAGAATCCGCTGTTTTACAAAATCTCTAGCTGCTTTACAAAACAGTAATGTTTTATAAAACAGCTGAACAACGTTCAGCTGGATTGCCATTGCGATACGTTTCACAAAACTGCTACCCACCTTTAGACGTAATACAGAATGACATATCTACAGTGGGACAGGTTTGTTTATTGTATAAGTATATTAAATGGATAGTCACCATTCAAGTAAAAAAGCGATACTGATAAGCGTAGCTGGGTCAACGGAGCTCCGCTTCGCGGGGCTCCTATTTTTGTGTCGGTAAGGTTAGAAAAAACCTAAACACGAAGAGGATGACGGGGTCTATTCGCTCGCTACGCTCGCTCACTGGCCCCCGTTCTCTTCGAACCTAACCTGTCCATGTTGGGATACACGAAACTCCCGAGCTCGCTTCGCTCGCTCATGGATCAATTTCGTTTATTTTCTTTCATAATCCCGATATATTGTCGACTATTATAGTGGTTTAGTATTTATGTCATTAAAAATTTTCATATTTTTTTTGCTATTGACAAGAAAAATAAATTGAGGTTATTATTGTTAAGACATACAGAGCCCTATGTGACAAAATTTCGAACTAAAATCAACAATCTGGCAGTTCATTTCACACTGTTTTACATAATCTCTGATCGTTGACCCGCTGCATTGATAAACGCAAAACGTTCATTCAATTCTGGGTATTATAGTTCAGTAATTATGTAAAACCGCTAAACATCGTTCAGCTGTTTTTCATAACAGTACTGTTTTGTAAATCAGCTAGCAGTTTTGTAAAACAGCTTATTCTACAATCCATCTGCGACATATACACACGCTTAGATGTCGTAAAGAACTTGGCAACTTGTGTTTTTTCTGAATAATTGTTTCCTCTTTTTTTTGCATACAATGCAGTGCCTTTTTTTCTTTGCTTTATAACGTATCAACGGATCGTTAATTAATTCAATATTATAAATTTACACTTCTAAACTAATATTCTAAGGAGGACAGATTTGTATTTTTGTATGTAACGAACAAACTCAAAAGCTACTAGCCCGATTTCAAAAATTCTTCCATCATTAGGTATATTAAATGGATAGTCACCATTCAAGTAAAAAAGCGATACTGATAAGCGTAGCTGGGTCAACGGAGCTCCGCTTCGCGGGGCTCCTATTTTTGTGTCGGTAAGGTTAGAAAAAACCTAAACACGAAGAGGATGACGGGGTCTATTCGCTCGCTACGCTCGCTCACTGGCCCCCGTTCTCTTCGAACCTAACCTGTCCATGTTGGGATACACGAAACTCCCGTAAACAAACCTGTCCCACTGTAGATATGTCATTCTGTATTACGTCTAAAGGTGGGTAGCAGTTTTGTGAAACGTATCGCAATGGCAATCCAGCTGAACGTTGTTCAGCTGTTTTATAAAACATTACTGTTTTGTAAAGCAGCTAGAGATTTTGTAAAACAGCGGATTCTACAATCCATCTGCGACATATATATAAAATAAACTTTGCAGTCAACCATTAGCAAGAATGTTAGAAATTGCTATTGTTTTATTGGAACAATCATTTTTATTCCTATACATCCTAAGTAACGGCTGGATAACACAATTAACATTTTTTCCAAGGTGATAGCCATACGTTGTATCAGTAATTAAATAATGCTACATTATCCCAGGGTATAGGCTATATTTATTACTAGAAAATATTAGGGATCCTTACTAAAACTCCAATAATGTAACCCAAGGGGTAAATATTCACCCGTGCGAAGCCGGGACGGACCGCTAGTAGTCCATAAAGGTAGTAAAATAGTTTTACAAGTGAAATAATAAACTACGAATAAAAAATTGAAATCGGATGATGAACGGGAGGTCTCGGGTCGATTCCCGGGTCGGGCAAAGTGTTATTGCGTTTTTCTGTAAAAATATTCTCAGTAGCAGCCCGGAGTTTGAAATTGTGCCCAGTTACCACCTACCTATTACATGGAACTTAATAACAGCATTGGTGAAATGTGGATGTGCCTACAACTGTGCACATATCTATCTACCCCTTCAGGGAATACAGGCGTAATGCTATGTATGTATGCTGTGCCATATATGTTTTTTTTTTATTTGTGGCAGCTCTAGTTTCGTTAATGTTATAATAATGTTATTCAGACATAAACTTAATCGTAAATTAATTAATAATGCAAATACTTGGATATTATTCACATTTTTAAACTCAGTCAAGTATTAACGATTCAAAGGTTCCGATTTAAATAATAATTAATTCATGTATTCGATACTGACGCAGAGAAAAATCCTAGATATACATTAAACTTTCATACATTTCCATAAAAATATTTTTGTCGAATACAATAAAGCATTTATTAATACACTAGCTGGTGCCCGCGACTTTGTCTGCGCGACTAAAGGCAGCCTCTCTCCAGCCTCATCTCCTTCCCCAAGATACAATCTATCTCTTTGCTAAATTACATTACGATCTGTCCAGCCGTATAATCGTGAAAAAGGTAACAAACAAACAAACAGAGTTACTTTTCCATTTATAATATTAGTAGGTATGGATACTTAAAATAGTTATCTAAGTAACATTTGGACAGCTCATTCGGTAGCTAATATAAAAGTCTTTTAATCATTTTTAATGTAATTGTAATGTCATCAACCGCTTATTAAGTGACGCCTCTCAACAGATAATAAAACCTATGCTCTATTTTCGTAACACCATCAAAAACACCAGATGTGATGTGATGCGTTCCTTTAAGTGGTATTTAGTTTGTTTTTATATAATGAATCCATCTATTTATATATATTTTTTTAACCTTTGCTATCTTCCTATAGTTAGGTAGGCTAGGCAAGTAAGATAATAAAAAAAAATCGCGTAAATTTCTTAATTCTTGGTACATTTTATCAATATCAAAATTGTTGGTCACTTAGGCGACTCTAAGGAACTGAGTTGGTTGCAAAACGTGACGGCCTACTCATCATCATCAATGCCATATTTCGCTTCTAGCTTGAGTTGGGTCTGTACCTAAAAGAAAGTCTTTCCCATAGTCTTGAAATATTGAATATACTTCTAACTAAAACGTCCACCTTTTCTCCAATCCTTTGCTGTTACACCAGACATAATAATATTCAAAACTACCTACATGTCTGTTTACCTTTTTAGTGACTCAGGTTGTATTAAAGCTTGATTCTATGGTTATTTTATTTATAGATGTGTCCGTCCGTATGTCTGTTTGTACAACGAAGTAAAAACTAAAAACAAATGCGAAGCGTAGGCGTCGGCCGGCGGGTAGGGTGACCAACTAACAAACTGGTTTGTGGACACTTAGTGTCTGGGTCCTGTTTGTCTGATATCGCATTGTTTATATTAATGTTTGTTTTAATAATGTTTGAGGTTATTGATTTTATTAGGAGACAGGCCAGTGTAGGTATATTTGTATGTGTTCCTTCATGTAAATATTTGGCTCAGTATTATTGTACTTGGGAATCTGTAGGAAGTTGTATTTATTTAAAATATACGCGTTTACTTGTGCCATTTTTTCTCAAGAATTTAGAAATCTACTTCTTGTTATGATGCAGATAAGTAGCATACTAGCATTTAACTTTAGAAAACATCAAAACGCCATCTCAGAAACCATACAGTAGCCGTAAACTCGAATCTATATAGACTCAAAGCTCACGCTTCCAGTTATACAGCCTATTACCTCTAATATTATGAGTATCCGTTCGGGTAATTCCACAATCAGTACCGTTTTCATCGCTGCTGTTATTCTTCCATCAATAAGATCTGTATCTCTGACGACAAGCTTGCAACACTGCCGATAACTTAGTCCAGTTTTATCTTAGATCTAAAATCCCTTACACTACAGTTTTTACGTCGTATATTCGCAAGTGTATCGTGGCTAGATATCACTGCATAAATTAATGGTCGTCGACTGGCCCGTAGGCCGGCCCACGGGCTTTTACAAATAAAATATTGACTTGTAACCCGATACTGTGTACGTAGGACGACCAAACGCTGTCGCTTGACAACGTTTTGTGTTGTTTTTTGTTACTTTATATAGGTACTGTAGGTGAGGTATTCAATAGGCTTGTAGAGCCTCAGTAGGCTCATAAAGATCGTATCTGCTGGGATTCGAAATTTGTGTTTGAGCTATTCCTCAAATTTACATATCAGCTATATTTTATTTAAATGGCAGGCGACGATTTGTAATATAATCATTTATTGCAGCCGTTCAGATAAACTTTTGACCTTAGGTGGTGGCGTAAAAGCTTGATTTCAACAAAAACGACTGTTATTTGAAACGTGTTATTATGTGTTAATAATTGGTCTTTCAGAATTTGTCGATAAAACGTTTTATTTTATGTTTGTCGATGTGTTAGCTACATACGATCAAATCGCTTATTATGCTAATTGTGCAGAATATGGACGATTGCACAAAACCTAGAATTATTGGAATGTTCATATGCATATTGATTATTTAGGTTACATGGATAGTTGCAAAACCAACAGCACATTCCACCAATAGTAGGCCTACTTGAAAATTAAAAATGCATTATGTTAATCCTTCACTCTGACGGATTAAATGAAATGTTTGTTAAAATTAACCAAGTGTGTGTTAATGTGGGATGTGTCTACAAATCAAAGTAAAAGTTATAGTTTCAAATTATTTATTTTTAACTATAAGTAGATTATGCGCCTACTTTATAAGATTTCAGTCAAATAAATACACGATGATTTTAAATTAAATATATCACTAAAATTGTACAACGTTTAAGCTATTTACAGTATATCACAAAAATATTATATCGAAACTGCGTCCCTAGCGTATATTAGTATCACGTCTACTTACAGTCTGTCCGATCCGAATGGAATATTTCAGATAGCTCACATACTACAACCGTATACTTTGCACTGTGCGTCTTTGCAAACACATTGCCTATCCAAACACATCAAAATGCTTCGCTAAAACTACTGAAAATGACTCGACGACCAATAAACAAGCGTTACACAATCTCACGTAACACATTCACTCATCAAAGTCTTGGGACGTTCACAGCTTCTCGAATGCCCTGGAATTGGTGAGCATCTCCCGCGTCAGCCTCCACACTTGCTTAGCAGCGTTCTCTAGCGCCGTCGGAGACTTGCCCTTGAACAAGTCCACGTGGGGTAGGAAGTAGTGAGGACACCTGCGACATTGCAGTGAAGATATCAGCTGTAGGAAGATTCCATTGATCCTATCTCCGATTGCGACCTCGTCCCATTCGTGTTCCCTCGGGTGTTTCTCACATTCGTATAGCAGTAATGTTTTCATGTGGTAGCATGTGACAGGGTTACCGGGCAAGTCTAAATGCCTGTCCCGAATCGTCTTTAAGATACTTAAGCATTTCCGCCGGCAACCACCTTGCAGGAGACGGTTCTCTGCCTCGAAGAAGCTCAACACCCACGCATCACCTTCCATCGCTGAGTTCTTTCCTTGCAACGCAAGACATTCTTTCGATAATAAATCGAAGCCTTCAGTTTTTACTTCAGCGACAATGTTAGGGTGTGGCCACGGTATCGCGGGTAACGGCCAGTGAGCAGCAGATCGCGGCCATAAGCCGGCGCATTTGAATGCTGGCGTTATTTGCACAATGTACCTCTCCCGAATTCGCAGCTTCACTTCCGTCGTCTCAGCAATCATTTTTACACAATCTCTGTAGGAACATTTGTCGCAAGCCTGCGCGACCAAGGTCTGGAACCTCGATCGGATCTTCCTCGCTGACAGGTAGCCCGAAGCAGTGATGAACTCCACCCACAGGGACATGGAGCGCTTCCTGCCGTCGCTTAGCTTCAGCACGGCGCAGCCAGGCAGGGAGCCATCATCGACGAAATTTAGAACACCCATTTGATTTAAATAAATAACGATTTCGAATTCATGAGGCGAAACCACTTCCAAACCGTCAAAACGTCCATTGTAGTCCGTAAGCGAGGATATAAACCTCGGCTCCTGAAGTTCCACTTCTTTAAGAACATCCTGAACTATCCTGCACACTTCGTGTATCGTCTTGGTAATCTGCGCCTTCCTGTTGGCGACCCTCTCGTTGTAGTACTTGTTCATCTGGTAGACTAGCTTAGATTGCGCCGCCATCATTTCAGGTGGCACGAGCATGGTGACTATATGTTGGCGTCTCTACGCGGTGTGCATCGTACGCCGGCGGCGGTGTACGCACGCGCACGGCACGCGGTTCTTTGCCGACTGAGCCATGTCGGATTACCCGACTGTGAAGGCCGGAGCACGCCCACTGGGATGAGTATCAACGAATGAGGTGGTCGGATTCCATCTCGTTCACTCTAGACGTTGTGCAAACTATGTTGGAAAGGGACGCAGATATTTCCCTTCGGTAACATTAGAGCGTCGTTCGAGTATTGATCGGTAGGAAGCCCCGCCTCTCAGTGCGAGGCTGTAGGTATCCCTCTGGTGTTGGCTGGCTGTGTAGTCGAGGTGTTCGTAATTACATGATTGCGTTAGTTCGACGCTCGTTAATTCGGTAGCAGTAACAAGTTTGGCTCTATTAATGAGGATATTTTTTATGGCCGCCTGTTATCGTGATTCTAATTGGGTCTATTAATTCAATTTAGGCGGGTTAGGATGTCTTGAATAGGTCACCTAACAAGATAATTGGATAATTATTTGATTGATTGCCTAAATTATATATAACAAGGGTGAACAACACCTGGATATTATGACCGGTACTCATTTCACATTTTTATTAATATATAATATTTTATGTCTTTATTAAAGAATATACAGAAGCATAAAAAGGCAATTACCTTCTTTTACCAAATTTCATACATGACGTATAAAATATATTTAGTAGAATATAACCAAAGTCTTATATTCTTATACTAATTTGAAATAACTTCCTCACATTTTATCTCTATCAGAAAATATCTAATAAGTAACATGTAAAAATAGTATTCATACTGTTTTTAAGTTTTTATGATACACCTTAGCATCAGTTTCCATTTTTCTGTATTACATCTAAAACATAAAAAATTTGGTAAGGGGTAAGAATCTTCTTCTTCTTCTTATCGTGTGTTTGAGACAACCTAGTGTCAGAGTTTAAACCACCCGTAGTTCTCTGACATGGCTTTACACACCATCGAGAACATCTCTCAGGTGTGCTGGTTTCCTCACGATGTTTTCCTTCTCCGTTATAAGCAAGTGATAATTAATTTATAATACGCACATGACTTCGAAATATTCGTGCCTTGGATTCGAACCTTCGACCGTTTGACTTATCAGTCCAACGGCCATACAACTAGGCTATTACTGCTACCTAGGGTAAGAATGGAATATGACTATATTTTTACATACCTACTTACTCACAAAAACAAACAGCTTATTTAAATATAGCTCGTTTTAATGAAAAGAGCGAGTGTTATAGAAGAAATTTAATATAAAACAAATCTAATGCCACGGAGTTCGCCAAGCGTCTTGAATACCTGCCCATGTATTATGTAACAACGATAAACTAAAATTTATTCGATAAAACAATTGGCACAGGAAATCTAACTCTATCTTCCTTCATTATACCTTCTTAAAGCCCGCATTGCGCACAAATATTTTTTCCACTACGTGCTCAAACCACAACTGAGCTCCAAGGATTATCTTTTTTAGAATGTTTAGTGACCAGTGGGGTTACTCTTGAAACTAATACCAATTCCAATCCAATTCCAATATTAAATAGACGCCTTAAAACATCGCGGAATTTTAACATAAATTTACCTATACCTTATGGAGTTTCTTGCCCGTTCTTCTCCATAGGAATCTACACTTTGGAACGTGGCAACTAGCTTCTGACAATTCAAAAGTGCCTATAAAGGGTCTAATTGAAATAAATGATTTGACTTTGACTTTGACTTTGACCTACATTACAGTTGCCTCAATTTTAAAGCATTTTGTCTTCATATTATCCCGAATCTATTATTATTTTTTAGACGATTTGGCATTTAAAAGTACGAACTGACATATTTTCAATGTCAATCGAGCGGAATTATTTTCAAGAGTAAGCCTCAAGATCTGTCTCAGCATGGTCTAAAAGCATACCAAAATATCGAATAACAGAGAATTCCATCAACATCTAACAAGATCACCTCACGGATCTGTGTACCTACTGATCGAATGCTCTCCTAACATAAACACCAACTGCAGCAAGAATGTTGAATACCAATAAACTCATTTAAATAACTTAAGCATTCTCTAGGGCTTCATAAACTGTAGCATGCCTATCTAACAATCCTCTCAGATATTCTCTCCGCGTCCCTTAGGTGAGAAAATGTCCAAGTTTAGCTATACACCGCCGGTCTATTTCGGTCCCGTCGCGATTGATGGGACGGAGTCGCGTGATGGATGGGACGACGCGGCTTGATTTACGTCCTGGCTCACTCCTGACGATTCATGCGAGCCTGGTAATACAAACGGGATAGTTGGGAGGAAAAGGAAATAAAATTGGTATAACAAGGAATTTTAATCGTTGTAATAATTTTATTAAATTAAACATAACGACGGGCTATTTTTGTGGTTCGGTTCTTGTTGTGGAAATAAATTTAAAACGAGGGGTTATATTTCTAATATAAGTTCAGATTTATGTTGTAGCGAGTTACGGATAAGCACCATTCTCAGAAACAACCAATTTTAAATAGGCAGGAACAAAATTAAATACTTACTGTATTTAAGTTTTATAATCTCCAAATCTCACCAGATTTAGTGTATGTTCATTCACAGAGGTCGAGATGGCTTAGTGGTCAGAGCGCCTGGAGTATCTATCCGGGAGGCGCAGGTTCGAATCCTGTTCGCGACCGTATTCTTTTTCCATTTAATATTGTAACTTTAGAGTTCGCTAAGCATGCGTTAGTGCTTTTTCAAAGACATATCTTGAATTGTATGTTCATTTCTAATAATATTAAGTTTAATGTTGGTTAAGCTACCTACATATGCTTTACTACACAATATCTTTAATAATGTATGGAGGACCATTCCTCGATATCCCTACATTTCTGTAATAACATCATACTGAATAACATACGAGATATTTTAGTTAGTGCAAACATGAACACGGAATAAATATCTTCATGATATATCTGAACGATATTCATAAATGCCCTCCACATACACCATATATCAGTGCGCTTCACACCAACAACTTATTTACAACGCTATGAATCTTGCCCATTTTACATTATGCGGCACTGTCTCATGCCTTATGAGAATGCTAACCATATTTTTAATATAACCCTCGGAGGTATATAAAAAGATCCGAAAATTCTCGTCGGTTCGTAATTCCACTTTGTTTATTATTTCATAAAGCCGCCCGTCGGCAAAGCGCACGCGCGGTCGGCGCAAAATGGCGGCCGCTTAGCCCCTCCTCTTCCGCCGGATGTCCGCTGCCCGCCCTGATGGATAAAGCCACCCTACTATTGAATTAAGTTTTATTTTTTATTAGGTATGTAGTTAGGTACCAAAATTTATTATTTATAATACTTTTTGGGACTTAGGAGCCGCATTTAGGTAAATTTACCTAATAGAATTGGTTGAGCCCCCGTGTTATAAAGATTTTAATGTCAAAAAATATAAATGTGTCTATATTTTACAGAACTAATGATCCACCTATATTTGAACAGTAAAATTTTATTCCTAATGGCCATAATATCAGTTAGACAAGGTATATTTCACCACGATTAAATACTTAAATTAGGTGTAAATATCCTGATTAGGATCTGGTGATTTTTTTTATATTCTACATATTTTAAATCGATGATAAATATCTAAATCTCTGAATCGAGAATAGAAAATCAAATAAAATAGAAATAAATGTATAATAAAACTAATTTATACGACCTGAAAGACCACGTTTTATTTTTCGAAATATCTATAAGAGTTGTTTTTATATTCAATTATACCTTTTTATTATCTAGACACGGTGAGAAAATAGTTCAACCTAGAATAACTAAAGTCATTTTAAAGGCCATCTTGAATGTTCATAACACCGCAATCCTTAGCTCCTAGAGTCTTTTCGCATCTCTAAGATGACTTTTCTTTTTAATTTTTTTGTAACACAGTCGTCAAGTGTTCATCAATCTTTATTAAAGGGAGAAAGGTTGAGAGACTATAGTTTTAAATTGAGTCCAAAATTATGCTATCTACCTTCGGGCCGTTCAAACGAAGTAATAAATATTTTCTTACTAACCACGATAAAATATTGTTACACATTATCTAGATTATCAGTAGACAAATTTTTAACGCTTAATTCACAGAATAAGTAAACGTAGGAAATTTAATTTGCTTGCAGAAATTGCGACAAATTAAATGCTGATGATCATATTAGTACGAAAAAATATGTTCACACGATCGAATACTTCAGTTCCACATACCAATACGTTTCGTTAAACAAAAAACAATTGTTCATTCACAACAGGACATTATTACAATCACGTTTAAATATATTAGCGCCGCTCATTTCGGTTGAGAGGACAAGAATTTATAACTATCATAATGACAAACAGCATTTGGTTGGTTAATAACACTGCTAAATCAAATGTTTGGATTTGAGGAGTCACTCGATTTAATAGTAACAGTTGAAATGTCGCGTTGGATTCCATTGCCGGTCTATCACCACGCGTACAAACATAGTGACAGACAACATTGTGGAGCCAACACATCGGCGGGAGATATCTTATTATTTATTGAGAATTGAATTCGCTATCGTGTTGAGATATGAACGATGCTTACAGACAGACATCTGTCATCCCCCACCGCTGGTGTACAACTGACGTTCGTCCCACCCTTCCGAGCGCGCGGAGTGGGGAGGCGCCCCGCCCAATCAGGGATACCTATGGAAGAATGATATGAACCAACATCACGTTTTAATTTCGTCTCTATGGTGCTGTTTTGAAAGTTGATTTTCAACTAAAAAGGTTTAAGTTAGGGTTGTACAAAACAAGTGATGTGTTTTTTAATGATTATTTTTCTCGAATGCAAGATATTTTGGTCGCATGCCCTCGGTAATTGGATTCAGCAAGCGTGGAAATCGGCTTCGTCCACGGATTGAGACGTACACTTGTCTCTTGTAATTATTATAAAGATTTGAGATAATATTCGGATCTCTTTGTTTTGTCGTTGTTTGTGCGCCGGTTTTGTATCATTAACGAATTGTTTCTGCGAACGTGCTCTGCTCTGGCCGGTCGTGATGATTGAGATGTTCACCAAAAATCCATAAAGTATACTTATAAATTTTGAAAGCTTTTGTGGCAGGTATAGAAATTACTTTGATTTGTTAGAAAGGAGCTTTCTTTAGCAGGATTACGTATACCTATGTTAATATAATAATCTGCCTAGCCTTTTCCCAATTAGAATGAGATCGGCTTCTAGTCAAACCGGATGGAGCTTAATACCAGTATTTTACATGGAGCGACTGCCTATCTGACCCCCACAACCCAGTTATTGGGTAACACGATATCTCGTGGCATGGCTGGTTGTCAGTATTCAGGCCTCTGAATACCCGTAACGGCTGTCATAGACCTTAATTTGACAACCGGGACCGACGGTTTAACATTCCCTCCGAGGTACGGATGGGTCTCAGTATGAAATGATGGTCACCCTTCCACAGACCGACAGCGGCACGCGCAATTTAACCTACATCGTTCGATTTGTGCGGCTGTTACTTGGCCACGAGCCCCTCACCAAGTTTAATATATCAGTCTTTATCGATAAGTCTAATCATGCAGTATTCCCTGTCATCATATGTCTAACCATTCCCTCAGCCCGCATAGTTAACCTACATTCAAAGAGAAAGTCCGTTTTCCTCAAACTCATTACACTACATTGTATCCCCGGTAGTCAGTAACCACCCAGCTTCGTTATCACGAACAGTCCGATAATATGTTAACGAAACGTAAAATTTGTACAAGGTTTGTCTATGGCGTGCGCGTGCGCCGCTCAGATAACGCGGCCGTAGCGCGCGTTTTACTGCTCTCTTATCTATGACTACTTGTTGTTGATTGTCTATGGGCGGCAGCTCTATATTTATTGCTCTGTAACTGTGGTAAAAGGTGTTTTATTTTTAGGCTATTAATTTGGTTTAAGATTGTGATGTTTATCGGTATTCGTTAGGGCTTTTTAATGGATCGGGATTTTTTTCTAATGATGACATAAAAATCCAACTTACTTACTACCAAGAATCTTTAAAAACAAGTAAAAACCTTATTCATATGGGTATAAGGTACTATGGGCTCTCCGGGTATCAATACGAATAAATATATATTGACGCAATTGCTTTTAAATCTAGTGTCTAACATCTTATTAGATTCTAATAACAACCGTATTTTACAGAAACGGATTTAATGTTACCATTATCTACTACTACTAACATAAATTGCATCAAAGAAACTTCAACACAACAAAGATTTATAAAGTCTTTTATCATTTCATGTTACACGATGTGTCAGTTTGCCAGACGACTGCAAAACCTCATAACTAATTCCTAGACATGAGCCACCCTTCTTAATTCAAAATTCGCGGTAACCCGGATGCTTGGGCGACGGTGGCGCCGCTAACCGTGCGCAGATGACGCGCTTCCGGTGCGCCGGCGCATTGCACACGTGGCGCGAATTACGCACAATTCGAACAGTAATCGAACGTGACGGTTGCAGGAGACAGATATTATTAGATGTCGTTCAACAAAAAGGATCCAACAGTTAGTTATTTTTGTATAACTTAGGTTAGACATATTCTTATTAATTATTGTTCAACAACAAGAAAGAGATAACAACATATTTTAGAGACAATTTAGCTGAAACTAGTGTTCAGCTCGATTGGGAAGACAGACTACCCGTTTTTAGAATACATATTAAAAAGATTCTAACTATAATTAAAGACACCTTTGACACACTATTGATATTGCAGTACCTAGTGCGCAAAATTCTATTATAAGGCTAGGTACCGAGGTACTGGGTGTACGATGGGTCCTTTTGGTTGCACTACATCCAATTTTATACGTTTTGTTAGTACGATCCAATGGAAGCTGAGATTTGTTTTTGTGTAAAGCGTTTTAAAGCAATTCTATGTAAATTGAATGTTACGTTTCTGACTTCATATGAGATGAAAGTGTGTAGCATTTAGTTTGATTTAAACTGTAATTTTGGATCTTTATTAACGTGATTTTCATTTCCGTTTACGTGTTTACAGTATGAAACGAAGCCTGTTTTCACATTACAAAAGATATCGTACAACATTGTTACCAGGGCTATCTTGCCTCAACGTATTTTCAGCTGACTAATAGTTAAAATTCTATTACTGGCTGACGAGTGCGCCACTCATCAGATTTATATGATTCTAATAATGTTTCACATTTGAAACTAAACTGATATTTCTGTCACTGACACCCACTGTATCTTGTGGTCTGATAATACTCAGTTGCTGTAGGTAGGGTAGGTATATTATTAAATATTTGTTGTAAAGTAGCCAAACACCTGGTTTATTCTCTTTAATGAAAAATTCATCACACGATTGATGCAGTGTCGTGATTACGGTTGCAGGATGGATTTCAGCTGTGGAATGATAGTTGTTCTAGATCTAGATTGTCTGTGGGAGAGATAAGACATATGAGTATATACCTCTACTTTTACATTTTTACATACTACATATCCATATCAACTTCAAAACTATAATGAATCAATAGTCACAATGAATGTTTTTTTTTTTATGAATCAATTCGTAACCAATCTTTTTATAAAATAAAAAGTTGGTCCTACGATCCGAATCAACTTCAATTTTACCTTTACCTTATTTGGTGTAACACAAACCGATTCCATATTTATGTAAAACCAATGAATTAAAAACACATAAATATTAAATTTCGTTAACCGCGAACACGACACAACCGGAGATTTATCCCTAAAATGCCATAGTGAGAAAAAAGGAAGATTAAAAAAACCATAACTCCAGGAATAGTATGTGAAGCGTGGGGATGTGATGACAGGGAATTTATTAACCATTCGGGATGACTAACTGCGAAATAGGGAACCGACGGATTACCACGAGATTACGACTCACAGTTTAACAGAAAAAGTGAGATTTAAGGAGGAAGGGGATTGTGGTAGGCAGTGGCGGTACCTTCATATAAGCCCAAAAGCCCGGCATGCCTTACTAAAATGCTCGATAGAGAATCAATATCAAACCCGAACAATTTAAAAGTTCGCGCGCTTAATTCTTATCAAAATAACACAAAGTATCTACCTATGCCACACTACTACACATCGCGATTGTTCGAGTTTCGCAGTTGCAGCATCTACATATAGCTATCTCGCTTACACGTACGGGCTTTTACGGGGCTTTCAAATACTATCTCTGTCTCTTTCGCACTTATAGCGATGTGCCGTATAACGAGTATATACCTTGTGCGTCTACAAATCGATCAGTATGGAAGATTTAAGCCGTGCATGCCTATGAAGTTGCACGCGTATGCACACCTTGCCAACTCTGCAGTGTTGCCGTTATATCGACGTTGTGAGATATTGGAGATTTTTACGAGTTTGGAGACTTTTTTTAAGATTTAGCAACAATAAAAACTAGCGACTTTTTAAAATAATTAATAGTTTCGAGTCACGTGACACATAGATTAAAAATTATGAATTTGTTTATCGAATTAAATGTATTTACGAGTTATTAATATTATTTTCAAAAATACCAAAGAGTCAAATAAAATACATTCTATCATTATAGCTAAGTTTCATATTTTATTTCCATCAGTGTAAAATACCCTATTGCGACATTTAGCTAGATTTTTCATATACCTGGCGACTTTTTTTGCCTAAATGACAACACTGCAACTCTGCGTAAATAGTTCCTGACACCCGAGTGCAACTCACTTCAGTTTCATTTGCTTGAGTGGAAAAAGTTTTGTTGTTAAAGTTTTTTGTGTGTTTTCTTAGATTTTCTCAGTGATACAATTGTTTTGGTGACTTACAATTGAGGTAATTGTACCTTGTGAGGATTTAAAATGCGTTCAAGTTTTGATTGGCGAAGATAAGGTAAAATCTTTAAACATTGCGCAGAAAAAACTGTTAATTTCTTCATTAAAACCGACGCCTAATCTGTGTATTTCTCAGACTAGTAAATCGCATAAACGAAAATTTAATAGATCAGTGTATAAAACTAGTTGGATTGTTGGCTGTTCGCACACTAATAAGTTGTATTGCTGGTGCTGCATATTTTTTTTGAATGAAGATTCCGAATACATCTGGTTATAATGATTAGTCGATATTGTTTGTCATTTAGCACAACAGGAACTTCCTTTAAGAGGACATGATGAGTCCAAAACTTCATTAAATAAAGGCAATTTTTTAGAACTGGTCTCGTTAATTTCAAAATACGATGTCGTTTTAGAAAAGCATATGCAGCATCAGGAAAGTGACAAACCGGGGCCGAGAAGAAGACGGATGAATTCACTTTTAATTTATTGTACCTAACCAGTAGTTTATGAGAAAATTGCGATGATACATACGTAGGTACCTACATACTCAGTCCAAAACTGAAATTTCTTTTTTTGAAATCGGTTAAAATTTTATTGGGCTTGCCTTATTTTGAAACCCTAGGCACGCCACTGGTGGTAGGACTCGTTTTATGATTTTAACTCTGGCACACGGATTTTTATTAGTGATTAGTATAATGGGGTGTCTTTATAAACAAAATAAAATTAAAGTACACTCCGCCTAAAAACTAAGCCATTTGGTCTTTCGTATACCAAAACTTTAGTTTTATTGACAGTTATCGATTAATGAGTAAGTAGGTACTTACTACATACTTGCAAATTCTATAATTACTTAGTAGGTCATGACACATATATCAAAAACAAACCACAAAAAAAAACATTAAGTATAATTTACTATTATTTTAGCCTATTTTGTCCCACTGCTGCGCAAATGCCTCCCCTTCCGTCTTCCACTTTTCTCAAACAAAAAACGTACTTTTATAATGTATTTGAAAACCATAGTAATAGCGCCAGTAATAGAGGTGGATTCTCGCCCTCACACGAGCGTGATGTATGGAGTTTTAATTAGGACTTCCTCACACGACGCCGCGACGCCGAACGAACACTGAATTAATACGAACAACTGATTTCATACAGCTTTCAGTTTGTAAGAAAATAGAACAGCGGTATTAATGAAGTTATGATGATCAAAGGGCTCTTCCTAGAAGAGTTGGGGAATCCAGTGATTTAGTTGGCACCATATTGTTTGTGGACATCAAATGAATACCTAACTTACATAACAGCGGTGCGAGTATAAATAAATAAAATTCAATACATAAAAACTTTTATCGAGTCGACAAGTTTGTCGAAAAGATCCATGCTCGGACGTCTGGTATCAATTTTTTTTATTTTATCTAGGTTTTTGTTAAGTTGAGTACGAGAGAAAACACCTGGAGTATCCATCCAGGGGACGCAGGTTCTAATCCTGCTAACGACTGTATTTTTCTTTCCACAAAATAGACCACTTTATTGTTAAAATTCTTTGAATACATATGTGTAAGAATCTTTTAAAATTGAACTGAGTACAGCCACGATTACAAACATGTAAACACAAACTTTTTAAAACTCCCCGATAATATGTCTAGTGTGCATTACTAAGATAATTAGGTATGTAACACAGATAGTAGAACCATTCCTTCTACATACAGATACCTATACACTAATACTACTATATTATTCAGATAACTACTAATATGGAGTTTAAAAAATGCAAATGTGTACAAGTTTGTGCTCGTGACTGTACACTCATCAGCAGCAGGATTCAAACCTGCGCCTCTCGGATAAATTCTCCAAGCTTTTATTATTTTTATTTATTGCTATCTATTCAGTCCCTATACAGGTGACCCGACACGACTAACTTTGCAATTAATTGAAAGATTTATTTTTAATTATGCCACTTACTCAAATTATTCGTATTGGTAAAGTGCCTATGGCCGTCTTTACATACTACTTCTATCTCGTAATTTTTGTACCAAGTATTATAGAAAAAAATTGGTATAGACACAAAAGTTAACATTAGGGTTGCTGAAATGAAATACCCCCGAAAATCGGGTAATATGAGTCTTTGTGTTTCAACCATAGAAACCGACTCAAACTGAAAACAAAATGACATAACTAGCCGTGGTGTACAAAAAAGGAAGCCTTTCTTGCCTTACCTTTCTTAACGACGTCATGTTTCACGTGTAATTTGAATAGTATCGGTCTCGCTCGAGACAGGCACGCAGGATGCAGTGGTACAGGTCCCAACTCCCAGCGGATTCGTGGAAGCGCTGAGACGAGACTACTCCCACGCATAAATATCACGATGGAGATCCTTGTTGAACCTGAAACTATCTTATAGTCTTGATTTCATTCGTTTTTTTTAATGTATGCCGCAAGAAAGCTTTTATCCAAAGTTATAAAACAACTTTAAACCGGATTATCGATTCGATTATCGTCAGATAGGAAACGCCGACGCCATCTAGATCATAGTACCATGTAAAAGAGTTTTTAAAAGATCTACTTACAGAATAAACAATTTCATTTCATTAATCGCGTGTATTATTGATTTTGGTTTTTCCTTACGTTTCGAAAACTTTACAACGACGCTATTAATCCGGTTAAAAGTTATTTTATTATATGAAATTAAAAAGATTTACTGTTAAAAAATTCTTAGGGTAAAAGATTTATCCCGGAGTTTGGAATTGTGCCTGGTTGAGCTCACCACTTATTACATAAACTTAATAACTGCGTCGGTGAATTGTGGGTGTATAATAAACAGTACACTCCAGCCCAACCCTTAGGTGACGCGGGCGTGAAGCTATGATTTGCGTAAAAAGTGACATGTAAGAGTTTTGTAAATACCTAACTATTCAGAGAATTAACAATTTTAATGTATATTATTGAAAACAGGTAAATTTTATGTATTGTTTGTCTAGTCTATTAACTAATTAGTCAGTTATGTCAAGACTTCTGTTAATTTTTATTCATTATGTTACAGTTAAAGCTTTCTCGAAATGGTATCGACTGTTTTCTCTTCCTGTCTAAAATATTAATAATTTAATTCATTTAATCAAAAAATATTAGTACTAAAAACTTCAGTGAAAAGACAAAGAAATGATATGTTCTCAAATAAATATACAAAAACATTGTTAGATGTTTAATTAGATATTTGTTTAACAACACACCTATAATAAACATTAACAACTAATTGGATTGTTGTTAATTAGAAACGGCCGAGCCGCGAATAATATACAGTTTGTATGTTTTAACAAATAACTTGTTAAAATCCAGTACATACTTAACTTCTATACTTTTTAATTTCGGTGTGTTTAACCAGAAATAATTGCGGTCAACTTTTACTCCAAGCTCATTTTGGATTTTAATATTTTCTCCCAATTAAAAATGATATGTTTTTGAGACTATGCTTGGGTAAATAACTGAAGCTTATTTCTGGAACGAAGTTCCTTATCGCGCGTTGCGAAAGGGCGCTAGACGGAAAAAATTAAGACGAAAAGTTGTAACGACACTTTTTGCTATAGTAAGCTTTTGTAAGCCGTGCGGCGTGCGCATGTTTCTCTGTCTGTCTCTCTCTCTCTCTCTCTCTCTCTCTCTCTCTCTTATAGAAAGCAAACCAGATATATATATATATATTATATATTTTTTTATATTTATATATTTTTTTGATATGCACTCTGTCTGTCTATTCTTTCATACACGTCATAGATGCGCGGGACTTTGTAATAAGAAAACTTAAAAAAATTACAATTTTATTACAATTCCTTCACTAATTAATCGAAAGGAACTTCGTTCCATCCGGGTGTCCCTTGACACCTCTCAAGTTTTTTATATGTACAATTGAATTTAGTTCAATATTATAACGTTTTGATTTTGTTTATCAGTTATCCTATAGTTAGGTAGTTAAACTACTAGTTCCGTTTTAAATCTAAAATTAACAATTAATAATAATTATTAGTATGATAACGACTTGTCGTGCTATTTAAAACAATAATGCTATTAATTTTTTGTGGCAAGAATAATATGGTCGTGAGAGGATTCGAAGCTACGCCTCCCGTATAAATACTCCAAGCGCTCTAACCACTAAGCCACCGACCCAGAGGTGGGGCCGCCTACGACATGGTGCTAGTCGTATGCGATCCTACCGAAGGACACCACCCGATCTTCCAGGTCAAAGCGATCTGTAGCCTTTCCGGCATCATTATAGAGAAGCCTTATAAAACAGGCGTAATAGGGCAATGTCACCGTTGCCAATTATACGGTCACGCTCAGACCAACTGTTTCGCCACACCTAGATGCGTCAAGTGTCTAGGTGACCACGGCACTGTAGACTGTCCCCGACCCAAAGATCGCGCACTCTGCACCGACCCTCCCAGTTGTGTGCTCTGCGGCGAAGCCGGTCACCCCGCTAACTATCGCGGCTGCCCTAAGGCACCGAAATCAACCTCGCCCAAGCTCGTTAAGCGGGCCAACGCCCGTCAACAAAGGGAAAGCCCTTCGGTGGCGATCCCCTGTTCTCAACTCCCCGCCCGCCTCAGCCCTCAGAGACCCAGTCCGTGGGCTCCCCTCAACAACCTCCAGCAACAACGAGCTTTCCCAGCTCTCAAAACCACCTCTACGCCCACGATCGCAGCCCTAATGGCCTCGCCCATAGCTGCGCCCCCCTCTCTATCGCCTCCGACTAACGCGTCCTTACCGGCTAACGCCGCCGCCTCTCTACCGGTCGTAAACGACGACCTCGCGTTTGACCCCGCGGTCGTCATTCTCAGCACATTCAGCGTATTCTCTTCTGATAACGCTCACGCTATGGCCAGGGACATCATCGCCTGCAAAGGCGACCCTATGAAGCTACTCATGGTGTACAACACCTTTCCCAAGATTACGCAAGCCCTGCGCAATCTAGCTCACAATAAATAAAATATAAAATCTTTAATGGATAATAAGAACCTATGTAGAACCAAACCGCGCTCCCTAAAAATAGGTTTCTTCAACGCTAACGGCATCACCAAACAACGCGACGAAATAACTACGTTCCTCCGCGACCACCAATTAGACGTTCTCCTCGTACAGGAAACGTTCTTAAAACCTCACCGTCGGGACCCGAATATCGCCAACTACCGTATAGTTAGGAACGATAGAACTAGATGTCACATGGGCGGCACCCTTATTTATTACCGCAAAACGCTCCACTGCATCCCGTTAGACCCACCTCCTCTCTCACTTTTCGAGGTATCGATCTGTCGGCTAGCCATGACCGGTCACCAACCCATAACTATCGTCTCTTCCTACATCCCTCCCGCCGCCACCGATGTGGGGGAAAAACGCGAAATCCTATCCCACGACCTTACTGCCCTCTTCGGCTTGAGTGACTCCGTTATCATAGCGGGCGATCTCAATGCCAAACATCCCGCTTGGAACAGTAATACGACGACCGCGAGAGGCAGGCAACTGTTCGGCCTGTGTGCCACTCTCAACTTCGACATTATTGCTCCGATGCATCCCACCCACTATCCGCACAACACCGCGCACCTTCCCGATATTCTCGATGTGGCGCTTCTAAAGAACGTAAACCTTCGTTTACAGTCTATAGAGACGCTACACGAGCTCAACTCCGATCATCGTCCCGTGATCATGGCACTGGCACCTCGCTCGGGGCCCTCTGATCCTTCCCGACCCCCTCCCACCCAAACGATCACGGACTGGAAGAAAGTAAGCGAAAACCTACAATCGACCAGCTCCCCCCACTTAGACTCTATTCCCGACGTCATCGCCTCGGTCACTGACACTACGAATGCGATCGATTCGTTCACCGGTCACGTACAATCCGTTTTGAACAGTTGTTCACGGGAAGTTCCATTGATGGACAACCATCACTGGAAACTACCGGCGGACGTACGCGAATTGGTAACGGAAAAGAACGCATCCGTACGTGCCTACAGCGCGTTTCCCTGTGACGCGAACAAAGCTCACATGCGCTATTTGCAGCGTGCTGTAAAGAAACGCATCGATGAGCAGCGTAACGCGCACTGGGATAAGACGCTGAGCGACTTAGAGCCCACTCACCAAGCATTCTGGCAGCTTCAAAGGAGACTCCAATCCGATGGAGTGGCCACCATGCCCCCTCTCATCCGCCCCGATAAGAGCATAGCCTTCGACGACATCGAAAAGGCCGAGTGCCTGGCCGACAGTCTAGAAGCGCAATGCACTCCTAGCACCCAACCGGTTGACCGAGCGCACCTCCTCAAGGTAGACGCAGAAGTAGAACGCAGAGCCTCACTCCCGCCGTTCGAAGACCCCGACGACCCCCTGCCCCCCGTCACTCCCGACGAGGTGCAAGAGGTCATTAAAAATCTCAAACCCCGCAAAGCCCCCGGCATAGACGGCATCACTAATAAAGTCATAAAACTTCTCCCCGCCCCGTTCATTATACTCATGACCGCCATCTTCAATGGCGCCATGAGTCACAACGTCTTCCCTCAATCGTGGAAAGAAGCCACCGTCATAGGTATCCCTAAGCCCGGAAAACCCGCGAACGAACCCACCAGCTACCGACCGATCAGCCTCCTCAACGTACTCTGTAAAATCTACGAGAAGCTTATTTATAAGCGACTCAAGGACTTTGCCGATGCGAAGAGCCTCATCCCCAACGAACAGTTCGGTTTTCGTACCCAACACTCGTGCGTACAACAGGTCCACCGCATCGTCGAGCACATAAGCGCCGGTTTTCAGCGCGGCACGATGACAGGCGCGCTCTTTTTCGACATAGCGAAGGCTTTCGACAAAGTCTGGCACAACGGCTTATTATACAAGCTGTACCAACTCGGCGTGCCCGACCGTCTCGTGCTCATCCTACGGGACTTTCTCTCGAATCGCACTTTCCGCTATCGCATAGAGGGCGCACTATCCGCCCCCCACTCTATCCGCGCCGGTGTCCCCCAGGGCTCCGTGCTCTCGCCCCTCCTGTTCACGCTCTTCACTAGCGACATCCCCAAAAATAGACAGGCAAAGTTAGCTCTCTTCGCAGACGACACTGCCATTTTCTACTCCGGTATCGTGCGCGACCGTATAGCTAGCACTCTCCAAACTTCCGCCAACGTACTAGGCGCTTGGTTCAGGAAATGGAGAATAGAAGTCAACCCCGATAAGAGTCAAGCCGTACTCTTCGCGAAAAAGCGTAGGATCAGACCCCCCGACCCCAAACCGATAACCATGTTCGGCAAGCCGATCCCTTGGGAGAAGCAAGCCAAGTACTTAGGAGTCATCCTAGATAGACACTTGACCTTCGGTGAGCACATAAGGACGGTGCGCTCGCGCGCCGCCTTCGCTCTGGGTAGGCTTCACTTTATCATGAACGCACGCAGCAGATTGTCCCTTAAGTGCAAACTGCGCATTTACACCACGTGCATACGCCCCATCATGACCTACGCCTGCGTAGTGTTCCCACACGCGAAATCGTACCGCCTCCATAAGATGCAGACCCTCCAAAACCGTGCCTTACGTAAGGTCACGGGAGCCCCCCTCTACGTTAGAAACGAAAACCTCCATCTCGACCTCAAGATTCCCACTATCCAACAGTTTATAAAACGCATTTGCAAGCGTTATTTCGAGTCTGCTGAAAAGCACCCCAACCCTCTTATCGCGGCTGCCGCCCGATACACCCCCTCCCAGATAAGTAGAATTCGCCGTCCTAGGCATTCACTATTGTACCCCGATGACGCTATAACCCTGCTCCAAGAGAGCCGTAGGGCCACCAGCACAGTACACAAACACAGACCGCCGTCATTTAGGCCTCGCCGCCGAGGCCCGTCGCGACGTCCCCGTAATGCACCTAATGCATCACCTCCCCGACCCTTGCTCGTGCCAGCCCGCGTAGCCGCTGAGCCTGTAGCTTTAAATTCCCCTGATAATAATAATTATGATAATCCTTGTTCGATCCAGCCAGTCCCTTGCTGTCCTCCCTCAAGCGACGCCCTAAGCCGAGGCTCGTACCCCGCAGGGGGTGCCCTTAGCGTGGTCGCTTTAGATTTAGTTTAATTCGTAAGCCCCTGGCTGGAGGCCTTAATAATAGTTTATTATTAGGGCATCCACAGGAAAGCCCGGTTAAGCAGCCGACAACCTCCTAGGTTGACCTGCGAGATGCCACTATCAAAAAAAAAAAAAAAAAAAAAAAAACCACTAAGCCATCTCGACCGCTTGCTGGTTCGAATCCTGCTCACGACCGTATTTTTCTTTCCACAAAAATTTGTAACTTAGTTCGCTATGCATACGTTAATGGTTTTCAAAGATTTATCTGTATTTATTTCAAAAAATGTTTTAAGTTTTAGCTTCAATAATTTACATAGCGTGCCTCCGCCAACTTTCACGGGAATATAACCAGCAGCTGTATATTTCCATAATATCTTCTACTATTGTATTGTTTTCTCCTATAATTATTTACGAAACAAAGAAACCAGAACGCCATTACAGTTTGTACCATAAACTTGGGCTTTCTTAATCTACATAAGAACTTGATTTAAGATGCAAAGTGATAATAAACTGAAACCTCATTATTTATGCAAATTATCTGTCTTACCATCAGTCCCGCCCTTTTCATTTATTTTAATTAGTTCAATAATATTATAATTTATAAAATAATTATTTTATTTTACTATCAACTTAAGCACCCATCTTTAAAGGCAATAACTCGAAACTTTAAAAAAAGGTAACGGTGTTTATAGTAAACGTTATAACCATTACCATTTAATAAAAACAATAGGTAATGTTATTGAATTAAAATACAACACGTTTGAAAAATGCCCTTTTTTAGTTAATTGGTGCTTCATATGAGGGGCTGAATATAGTTGGCGGTTTTCCGATTGTCACCTTTCGCCCGTTAGAGATAACACACACTGTTACGTGGCGATATTTGTGGACACAAGGACCTGTTAGGGACAACACACACTGATACGCGGCCGCTCGCCCGGACGCGGACGCAAGGACCTGTGGTGACAGCTCGCTATTTACATTTCCTATCTCTTGACGCACCTTGTTATGGTAGCGACAGAAAAACTGACGTTGATGTATTTGTATAAGTAATTCAGTAACGTTTATCTATTTGCATATCCAATAACAATATGTTCATTAAAATGCATATAAAATTTAAAGTGTAGAACTTACTGCATATATTAGTCTTTATATTCTATAATTGGCTACAGTAAGTAGGTAATCTAAGAACATTGCTAGCGCCCGGTCACTTTCACTCCTTTCAGAGGGATTCGTATATTATTTAAGAAGACATGCATTGCATGAATGCATGCAGTTTGAATCTAATAATTAATCAATAATCGTAATTTTTGTAAAGTTCAATTAAAATAAAATATATGCGCATTATTATGCCCCCAGTACACAGCAAGGGCGCGGTGTTTTTTCGCGTCTTGTCCCGACTGGGGCCGTCACCGCGCGCCCTTAATGGCCGAGCTTGTCACGCGCTCGGGCCCTTATTTACGGGGCCCGATAACCATCGCATGGCCAACCTGCTGCCTGCCAAGACCCATAGACAAAAACCAACGAGAACTAAATTAAGTTTATGAGGTTATTCTTTGGAAGATTTATTGGGAATTGATGCTAATTGCTAGTTAAATTGGTTTTGAATTGTTCCTTGATTTTATGACTATTATTTTATTTAATTTGTGGTGTCCCAATTTTGGGCAAAGATCTCTCAATGCTCGTTTTCGTCGTATTTCGATAAAGTTAGAAAACTAAATGCTGAAGAAATATGTTTAAGCGAGATTTCTTCTCCATAATATCAACGCAACGCCTTGGAATCGTGCACCTAGCTTTGACTTTTCATAAGTGCCTGTAATATGGTGTATTTGAAAAAAAAAACAATAAATTTGAATTTGATTCAACTATTTCATGACTTAACATTGGTTTCCAATTTTTGACTACAATAAAACGGAATCAAGGTAACAAAACAAGGTATATCTAGTTTATAACGTGAGAAAATTAATTACAAAGCAGTTTCTGAATCCACATTGCGTAGAAAACAAAAGTGTAAAACAAACACTCCACAACCTTTCTTGTTCGAAGCACCAATTTTTAACAAATCCCATAACATTTAAGTGCTACATAATTTCATCTACCATTTCGCTTAATGCTCTCATAATGGTATTACAGCAAATAAATCAAGTGAGGTATACATATGTCCGCTTCCCACCGCGGGATGGCGGCCTTCCCCTGGTGTCGTGACAAGCGGCCATTATGTCCTAATGATGTTACTGCATCCCGCTGAATAGGATGCTTTAAATACGTGTACGAATATGTGTTACACAATTTATAGATAGTATTTTTAATGTAACTTGTGTGTGTATCATGTCTAGTGGTAATGATAGGTAGGTAAACATGTAGACGGACGATACGACCGAACCTATAGAAAATCATTAACATCGCTTATAGAGACCTTCCAATTAATTATCAGATTAGTTATAGACGAGTTAGTGATATTTAGAAAATAATAAAATGGGAAACAAAGATGGCGGTGAAAGCTTTGGCAACACGATAGGCGCAATGTTCGAGTAATCGACTGCTGCACCGCGTGTCGCGGTTTCAATTTCCGCACGGTACATTTGTATGATTCATAGATAACTAGCTCGTGCCTGCGACTTCATCTGCGCGACGTAAGGCCTATGTCCTTCCCTAAATTCTAATCTACTTGTATGCCAAATTTCATGCAAATCCATTCAGCCGTTTTTGCGTGATTGAGTTACAAATATACAACAAATACATAATACATTTAAATATAATATTAGTAGAAT
The DNA here is from genome assembly GCA_935421205.1 of Xylocampa areola. Lineage (NCBI taxonomy): Eukaryota > Metazoa > Arthropoda > Insecta > Lepidoptera > Noctuidae > Xylocampa > Xylocampa areola. The sequence continues at coordinate 17,586,188 of OW285216.1, read as the reverse complement.
TGTTTTGAGTCCGGATGTATGTGCATATGAAACTTGCATCTTTATACTCAAACTATATAAATACACGAGATTTTTGTCACCACCAAACTGCGCTTAAGTTTAGATGACACGATAGTTTCGAAAAACTAGTTTCATCCTAAAGTTACCTATATATTTACAAGGAAAAAAATACACTGGGAGCAAACTTTGAACCTGCGCCTTCCGGATAAATATTCCAGGTTTGGTTTTATCTTAGGAAACCCAGACATTTATCGTTCGTTTCACGTTTAGGATACCAATCGTATATTGCCAGATTTACACAGATCAATAATCGTGCTCTATCTAGAAATGATTGTTTAGATCTCCCACCCAGTTACCATAGATATGGGAACTCGAGTGTTAATCGCGCTGGTAGTCAGTGGGTGAATAGCAGTAGCTTTCGTGCATAAGTTTTGCAGATTTCATATTAGGGGTGGAAGTTTCTCAGGCGGATTTAGTAGTGTAACTGTAGATAGAGTAGATATTTTTAACTGTAATTGTACGGATCTAGTCGGGCAAAGTGATATTGAGTTTTTTAGGTAGGATATTCCAGAGTTTGGAATTGTGCGCGATAAATTTTCCATAATATATAACTTATAATTAATAATTAATGTTATATATAATTAATGTTAGTTTTAATCTCTTATATACATACTGCCTATTGTCAGGCATTACGAGTTCGTCATGCTCGCTAAAATGTCCTGCTGATGGTGGCGTCGTACATCGGGTCGTCGAGTTCCCTACAAAATGGTTGAGCTAAGCGAGGCTGATGTGCGCGTCATGCTCGTGAACGGGTACTGTCTGTCGGGACTGGTCGGCTCCTAACTGCCTTGGCAATCATTTTAAAAGGCTATATAAGTCTACTTTCCTTTCTTAGTCTGCTCATTAACCTGCATTATTCTCACATTACCTTATTTATTGTTAAACCAATTTATTTTAAAAAGAGTGTCTATGGAGTTTCTTGCCGGCTCTTCTCCATAAGATCAACGCCTTGGAACCGTGCACCTAGTTTTGACTTTTCATAAGTGCCTGTAATATGGTTTATTTGAAATAAAAATATTTGAATTTGAATTTGAATTACCATCCTATGACACTCCAGTACAAGTGGGAGACATGGGACGTCGTCGTCGACGACGAACTTCTGCCTTAACCAACCTCCGGAATTCAGGTGTTACGATATGATTAGCTATCGCTGTTTCCCCACAATAATTTCAGGTATTTGTTCTGTAACGTAAGTGTAAACGTACCCAACGTTTACACTTAGATACATCACACTTTTATATATGGAGAATTTATGTGACATAGAGAAATAATGTGATTAATGATATAATAACACAATAATAATTTTATTGTATTAGGTTTTAATTCAGATTTTTGCTATGTATGTAATCTTAGAACACAATTTAATTAAAAACTTTGGCATAGTAAATTTAAAAATAATAATAATAATGTAATGGTAATTGTAATGTAATTAAAATGGTAATGTGATTAATTAATGTTAAAATGTACGTGTAAAGCACCAACTAATACCTGGTAACTTACTGTCTGGATTATAAAATAAATTAATTATTATATATTTATTATAAGGTAAATTGTATTAAATTAGTTAATCCAATGCCTATTTATAGATTTAATTTAAGATTTAATAATAATATAATATACAAACTACCTTTAAAATATACTTATATAAATCAATATCATCATCATCATCATCAATCAATACATATAATAGAAATGTAACGGATCGCTGGCTGTACATAGAAAATATATGAGAAAAAATATTGTTGGGACCTTTATCAACGCAAATAGCACCCAAAACAATGATTGTTAGAATTTTTGTCTGTCTGTCTGTTTATCTGTTTGTCTGTGCATTTGTGCAGGCTAATCTCAGAATCGGCTTATCCGATTAAGATGCGGTTTTCACTAATATATTGTGGTAAGCTTCACTTAACATAGTGTTTGATTTAAGTCAATCGGCTCAAAAATAAAAAAGTTATGCCAATTTAAAGAATCACGTCGAACATTTATTAATTATGAATTTGTGTTCATACACGACATGGTGTTAATTTACGACATCCACGCGGACGGAAACGCAGGAACAGCTAGTATTGAATAAATACTAGCTTTAAAAACTTTGACTATAGAGTATAGAGTGTCAAAACCTTTATAGATATCTTCAGCCATTCTGTATTTTCTAGAGCTTGTTGTTGGAACGAGATGCTTGAAATACCTGAAATATCGAGTCTAGAATCATCCCATCCCTATTTACGATCTACAAGCATTCAGTAATGCTGGAACCTGGAACTTGTATCGGAATGGGACCGTAGACTTGGCATGCCTGAGGCATCGAGTCTCATGACGTGCGTTAAAATAGCAAGAATTCCAGTGACATGTATGTTTCAGACAAGTCATTCAGGACACACATTGTTCTAAATAACAAGGAAAATAGTATGAGAGGTTCTTCACTGGAGAATCGTGGTGCATTGCGTCATCCTTTCTTCGATAACAATGTTTTCTCTACTTGACATTAAATCCTAACGGTCATCTGCGTTATTTGCGGTTGTGGAAATTTTGTACTAATCTATATTTTCAAAATCCAGGTAAACATTCCATGTTATGAGAACTATAATGTTATACCAGTACTTTGATTCCACTATCCTTTGTGTCAAATAGAAAGCACCAAAAGTAAAACAATCCCTTTGTTTATTTAGACGTCATAGACGCTTTGTACCAGGGTATCCGATGTTCGAGGGGCGCTTGACAAATTGTGTTACAATTGAAGTGGACGTTTGTTCCCCGCACCTCCTGCACATTCCTACTACCCTAGTATTATTTTGGTGCACTTTTATGGAATCTTTGCCTATGATTTTATTTTCATAAATTTAGGTTCATTAAATTTTTAGAAAATTAAATGTTTGCCGTTTTGGAATTTATTAAAACAGGATGATTACGTTTCGTTATTTTCTCTTATATTGGGGAATTATCGACCAACTTAATACAAAAACTTTAGAAATTTGCCGCATTCCAAACTCGGTCTTTACAGATCAGGGCATATGTCAGTAAATAAAAATAAACAATGGACTCCCAAAACAAATATTAGAATTATTTAAACCCTTTGTTAGTAAATTAAAACACTACTTGTTGCAGAAAAGCTTTTATACTCCGCAGGAGTTTTTCAGTGAGAGGAAATAAAATAACTGACGTATCAACATTCAATAATTCAATCTTAAATGAAATCAATTAAGAAATTATATAATATTCATATTCATATTATGATAACATTGATCCACAGTAATATTCTATATTTGATAATTTAGCATGTAAGATTTGCACTGCCCTAACAGGGCTCATGTTGTGTACTGGAAAAAATTACTTATAACAGCATATCTCTACCACATGAAATGCAATAAATGATTTGAGTTTGAGTTTGCATTGTGAGGACGACTAAAATAACTATATATATTTTTTAATTAAATACGAAATTTTTAGTTAATACTATATTATTTATTATCATTTTCTTTGCGCTATACATAATCGTTTTCGCGACTAATACTGCAAATAAATTTATATTTTTTTTTACACTTCTCGAAAAAAATTGTTGATTCATTTATATAACATATTCGATCATAAAAATCCTTATTTATGGTGTGAACAACTTTAATCAGAGGGTGTTCTATTGTCATTGTGTTGTGATTAGTTCACGGATATTACGGCAGGGGCCGCTCGAGTGCTCTTGATACGAGAGTAATCACTACTATAGGGGCGATGCGATGTTTGTTTGTTGAAAGTGTTCTAGTGCAAAATTGATGCTTCAATTATAGCTGATGTTAAAAGTTAGTTGTTGGACACGAAATATCTAGTCGAAACTCGAAATGTTGCGTCATTGGAAAAATACGAAAGATCAAAAACCATTCTATGTTATTGGGACATTTGACGGTAGAATCTTAGCTGAAAAGGTTTAGATATTTAGTCATTTTGTGGAGACATTAGGGTGATTTCTGAACATGAAAATAATTTGAGATTTATTTATAGATTTTTATTTATTTATTACCATAACAAAAATACTAAGGAAGGTAAATAGTCACAGTGTCAACATAAATGATGATCTGATACACCTTTTTATTTGTATAATTACAGTTATTTTGGTGCTTAAACTACGGTACGGGTACGGTTTGGTACTAGCATGGGCCTTACCCATGCTAGTAATATTATTATTGTTAATCACTTACTTACACAATAGATTTTTATACTTATATACAATTTTATACTTCTCCCATTCGAAGAAGCAATAAAGGATAACTATTATTCTGTCGATAGTTTTAATTTCTAACAAAATCCAGGTTTAGATGTAGAATTCTGAAAGAAATCATCTTCATACACAAATCAACTCAACCTATTCAACAACGTATCTGCAGTGAACTAAACAAAACCAAATCTGTACACCCATTAGCACCACATGTCGTTTCTCATTCACACAATGCCCTCCCATGATACAACACTATAAGAATCAGTTCGGTGCTCTCGCCAATCCATCTCGCGTGCCAATTAGCCGCCCCATGCATGGAGCACCGTGCATGCTGCATGGTGAATGCTCATTACATGCGAGATAGACACATGGTATGGTAATAAGCATTTTTTTTGTTTCGTTTAATGTGTAATAGGTGTACGTACGAATAGTTGCTAATAAAAGTGAGATATAAAAAATAAAAAAATAACTTTTTTAAGTTAAGTGATTTGTTGTAAGTAAATTTTATTACCTATATATCGGCACTGTGACGTCATGAGGTAATCTAATTTTGTTTTGTTTGTTTAGATGACGTTTCATTATAATAATGATATTATGATTTCATTAGAAGCTAACTATGAGTTACCTGCCTTTAAACACCGTCAAGAGCTTTCTTTTTGTACGAAGTAAGGACTGATAGATTTTACTTATTACTGTCAGTCAGTTATCGTTTCTGGAATTTGACAGTAAGCTTGTTTTGCTCCCATTGGCTGTCGACTTACGCTCAACAAATCGAGCATGTCTGTAGACACCTCTAAGTATTCGGTAATTAATTACGTTGGTCGGCCACTTCACCCACCAGGGTTGCATAATGTGACAGGTGATGATTGCAGCTTGCCATCTGTCATCGTAAATCTAACATTTCGGCCCTCTGCCAAATATTTGACGATGCATTTTGACGCTAACATTAACAACGAACATAACTCGATATAGATGCAGTACTAATTAATCGATAGGCAAAGTTTTCTGATTAATTATGTAGTAGGTTTGTCAGTTGCGAAAGAAATGTCGAACGTTTTCGCCTGCCTTACAATCAACTGACTCATTGGTCTAGGGGTCCCAAGCGCGACTGCCGAGCAGATCTCGGGTCCGATTCTCGGGTCGGGCAAAGTGTTATTGGGTTTTATCTGTTCGGAAATTCTCAGTAGTGCCCGGAGTTTAGAATTGTGCCCCGTTGATGGCAATAGGCTCACCACCTGTTACATGTGACTTAATAACAGCATTAGTGAAATGTGAGTGTACAACTTTGTATGTACACATCTGCCTACCCCTTCAGGGAATTCAGGCGTGATGCTATGTTATCTTATGTGTAAATCAAGACAAATATTATTACATTTTACTGTATGCCTCTAGAAAAGTTTCATTCATCCAGATCTGTGCTCTGTGCAACTTTAAGATTTATTTAAAAATTTTTGACGTGCAGAGCATAATAAAAAAATCGCCTTTTACTTAGGATTTATTGACAGACACAGATATAGGTCGGCTGGTCGGAAGATCTTCTGAATACGTCAAAAATATTTTATTTTTTCATCAAATTAGTATTACCCGGCTATACATACAAATATATGACGACATTATTCAAAATGATCATTTGAAAACGTTAAAACAATATAACCAACATCTTGTTACTTGATTTACACAATTATTGTAGGTATAAATTAAAACTAACGAACCGTTTACGACTCGACGTGTTCTTACTTTTACGACGATGACGGTATTCGGAAACTCACGGCTATTTTTGTTTTTCAACGCCATCTCTCGGATGATTTTATGACTAACATTTAGGTACTTATGTTTATGTCTTAATGTTGATAAGTGACAGTGTCTTTTTAATTGCCTGCCTGTTTGTTGAACGGGTTTTAGTATTGTTTATACGATCCTAATGATTTTTTTCAGAACTGGTTGGTGGTTGAATAAATTTTAAGTTCAACGTACTTTCCTTTATACCTGCAAATAAAAATAAAAGTTACATTTTCCATCGCATACTTAAAGAATCGATACAGTGGATACTCTTGAAAATAATCCCGCTCTATTGACATAGGAAATATGGCAGTTCGTACTTTTCAATGTCAAAAAAAATATTATATATTCAGGATAATATGATGACTATATGATTTAAAATTGAGGCAACATAATGTAGATAAATTTATTTTTAAATTACGCATTATTTTAAGGCTACTATTTAATATTAGAATTGGATTGGAATTGGTATTAGTTTCAAGAGTAACCCCACAGGTTGGGATTCTGTTAATTTAGAATCTAAATACTTTTATAGACATTATAAATTACAAGGAAAAATATTCGATACCAACAATTTCCAGTCCTCGTGTTTATCATGTTATTTCAACAAAACCCTAACGCATCCTCTTTCATTCTTCCAGGTGTTGAAATACTGCGAGCACCTGCACGGCAAATGGTACTTCAGCGAGATCCGGGCGATCTTCTCGCGAAGATACCTGCTACAAAATGTTGCCATCGAGATGTTCCTGGCCAGCAGGAGTGAGTATATACCTACTGTTACTCTTTAATATAGCAGGCCGGTATCAGGGAGACGGATAGGCTTGCCAACATTTCTTTCGCGGAATATAGTATTTTTTTAAATAAGGTTAAAAATATAAAGACCACTTCACAAAAATATAGTATGTTATGGAAAAGGCAAAAAATAGACAAAGATGTATTTGTAACTTATTTATTTTTATAAAAACCATATTTGCATGTACTTCGTTCGTTTAATTGTTAAAAAATAAAATGAAAAAGCATGTTCATATTTTTTTAATTATATTATGTTCGTTTTTTAGATTTCGGTGTTGAAAATATAGTATTTGTGCATATTTCTTAACAGTACCTTAATAGAAATACAGTACAATACTATACGAGTATATTATAGTACAATTAGCAACCCTAGAGACAGACAACAAATGTTTCCTAGTGTGCTATAGACGGCTAGAGAGCTAATTATAATATAGAACTTTTCTCTGAACTCCCAGTCGAAGGGGGGAGCCGCAAAGGGGGATCCCAATGTGAACTTTAGACAAACTTTGAAGAAAATTACTATAGCTCTAGGTACGACGTGCCATGCAACGAGGAGAACATTCGTCATATTTTGTTAGATCTCTCACAAAATGTTGTGAAATGTTTGCTGCCTGCTCGTTGAATAATCGTGTAAGCTACTGAATTATTAGTAGCCATCAATGATACGCTGGTCATTAAGTAGTGGTTATATTTTAGCTATAGGTATAAAATCTGAGCATGTAATAAAACGAATAAGTGTGTAACACCTGTCGACTAGCTGGACCTCCTGCCGTTGGAGAGGTTGTCAACGCTAATGATTCTACTGGCAATACCTGTGATGACAAGCCATTTAAACGCCATGTGGTCACAGCGGTTATTAGAATATAATTTTTACATAGGAATCCAAAAAGACACCTTATTTAATTGGTGTAATTAATTGATATGTCGTCGATACCTGACATTTATAGAGACGCGTTTACATTAGAATAGTCATTTAAATTCTTTTAGTTCAGTCATCTTAATATTTTTTCCAAGATTATTTGTGACACCTTCCTGTCTAACTAGATATGTCAAAGCACCGGTATTTTACAAGGATTTTTTCCTCAAGCAGATTAGTGTGTAATGCAAAAAAATAGCACGCGAGTGTGATAGCACGCGGCAGCATCCCTACACTGCACGCTTATAACTACTGTGGAGTTCTGGTATCCTGGTACAGGCATCAACATGTTTTAAAAATAGTTTTGGTTTTTCTAAAGTGTACCATTACTGTGTATACCTTACTCATGGATAAAATAACCATCTCCATAACTGTGACTAGGGCTTTCGTTTCTAAGATTTTTAGGGCCACAGCAGAAAAATCTACACCATGATTTCTGAACATTTCCCTGCACCAGTTGCGATATCAATCGTAATATATTTGTTATAAATAAATCTCTAATGTCCCAAACAGCAATCAATAATCCGGATATTAGGACCAATTTTTTTCAAGCATTTTTATTTTGTCATCCGCATTATTTACGATCGTTCAGATCAGTTTAAGAGTCCTTAATGGTCCTGTGGGCTTACTCTTGAAAATTATTCCGCTCGATTGACATTGGAAATATGTCAGTTCGTACTTTTAAATGCCAAAATTTCTTAAAAATAATTATTGATTCGGGATGATATGAACACAACATGCTTTAAAATTACAGGCAACTGTTATGCAGGTAAATTTATTTTAAAATTACGCGTTGTTTTAAGGCGTCTATTTTATATTGGAATTGGTATTAATTTCAAGAGTAACCCCACTGGTATGGTCTGGGTATGGTCCTTGTGGCCAAAATGGATTGGTGACCACAGACCTACCCCAAAACACCGGTGGCGCCGCTGCCCGTTGCCGGTGAAATGTAGAAAGTTTATTTACAAGTAAAATAAAAGGTATTCATCATGTTTCAGCGTCCATATTCTTCGCGTTCCCCGACCAGGCCACGGTGAAGAAGGTCATCAAGGCACTGCCAAGAGTTGGAGTCGGCATCAAATATGGCATACCGCAGTCCAGGTAAGTGATATCATTAAATTTTCAGCGTTATCAATACTATTTACAGGATTTTTCATAGAAGAGCTACTAAGCCATTATATTGGGAGTAACTTCAGTAGGGTCACTTTCTAGAATAGTCGATAGAGAGAAAGAAAGAAAAAAACACAAATTTATTCAAAATAAACTAATAACTTAGCACTTTGGAATGTCCAAAGTTATACAGAACCCCGAAAACGCTTTCTAATGTTTTTGATGGGAAGAAAACACGGCGCAACAAGCTCCCGAGCACCAAACTAGTTATAATTAATATATTATTACTAAAGAAACGCTGTCATCTGCTGTCTAACCTAATAGCGGTCATTTAAAGCTTCAAATAATATATATAAAATAAATAAAAAATAATTTGTAAATTAACAACAAAAAATCTTATGAGATTAATTCGATAACAGTGTGCTGCCATCTAGTGTGGCTATGCCGTACTTAAAGGCTTTGACGCGAACCTTCTTTACCGGTTGTGAAAAACACTTTTAGAGTTTCCTATCTTTTGAAATAGATGGCGCTACCTGTAAGCAACATTAACACTTGTTGGGAACATGCTATTACTTTTCCTTAAAATCACGCCTTTTTCCCATGGTGGTAGGCAGAAACGACTGAACGCGACCTGCTACGATCGTATCATATTTTAGTTTTGCTTCGTCCACATTCATACATCTTGGTTGCGAGTACTATGCACCTTGGGATATTGGTAATTATAAGTAAATAATATCTACTTTATTTAGAAGTAATACAAGAGAACAATATTTTTGTAAGATTACATTATCTTATATTCCTTATTTAACAAACATAAAATAGTTACATCATGAACAAAGGCGAGCTTAACTCAACATTGAATTTCGATATAATATATTATCGTTATTAACGTTAATTAATTTACTTGAATATCTATCCCCACGTTTGTAAATAAGTTATCGGAGATATATTAATTAACATTTAATCAGCTATTGTTTTCTCAGTGGCCTTAGCTGTTAATAACAATTCTTGCACTTTACTGCTAATATTGCAATCCATTGCAATATGTAAGTCTTTTCAATTACATTGAGAATTAATATTTGTTCTCCTAATCAATATTTTGAAATTTAATTAATCTTTCAATCTTTTGATATTTAATTAATCTTATACGTTTGAATTTTTTTTTTTTGTATGCAGAGCAACGAACTAATAAGCTTATTTAAGCCGTTAAGTGTGCACGACAAACACAATAGCCATGCCCCACATGCACAGGGAAAGGGTTAATTGCCTATCATTATAATTATCCAACTTAAGTTAATGGTAAAAAATAACATAGCATCACGCCTATTTCCTCCAAAAGCTTGGGCAGAGCCAGTGGTGTACTGTTGTACACCCATATTTCTCCGATGCCCATGTACCTAATAGGTGGTAATCCTCAAACAAGCACAATTTTAAAACTCCGTGTTGCTACTGATATTGCCAGGGCAAATTCCCGGCTTCGACTTAGATTTTCCTAACAGAAAAACCCAATAACACTATCCCTGAACCGGGTATCGAACCCAGGACCTCATGCTCATCAGCTGCGCTAGCGAACAGACCAACCAAGCAATTGTATCATCATCACACCCCTCCCTTATCCCAATTTATTTGGGGTCAGCGCAGCATGTATTCTTCTTCCACTTTCTAATTGTTTTTGCAATTGCATGCTGCTAAAGTTTTGGCTATGTTTTATGACCGGCCGCCTGCCTGACGTCAACCCTCATCGGGAATGCTGTTGTTGGTGGTAACCGCCACCGATACAGTCTCCTTCTATCTAGCTATGTTACACCAAATGTTATCCATGCGCCAGGTTCTGATGTTATCCTACTATCACACTCCACTAACCGGGCATTTGTATATAACTTATAAATATATTATATTCTCTTGTCGTTTTCTCAGCTGCATCCTATATAGATGCACTTGGACGATGACCTCATTTGTTAGTGCATATCTTATCTGTATCCAGGTCAATAGAAATTAAACAAACTTTGTAAACAACTCACTCCTTTATTCACACTTCATCACAGCATTTATATTTCATTTAATATTATAGTAAGGCTACCCATTTGTGCAATATATACTTAGTTTAGTACATTCATTCACCCTGTATGCATTTCATTCTTATAATATTAATAGGTATATCTAGTTCTTCTATGAGGAATAAATAGTAATGCTTATTGCAGTGTTATAACAATATTCTGCTAACTAATTGCACGGTATAAAAATATTAATTACTTTATTGCCTCGATTTTGTTACACCATTTGTACTTAAAACTAGGCAAAACTTTATACACCTATGTCGTCACCTTGTATTAAAATTATTTATCACTATTGGAATGTAACATCATCAAAACTTTATAAAATCATCCTAATTAATACTGATCACAAAACTTCACAAACAACACAATAATATTAAAAATAGTTAACTATACAAATTCATTGGTAACTTAGACGTTTGTAACTAAAAGTACTAGGCTATCATAAGACTGCAAGGCTTACTCGTGATGTTTTGAAATTGTCTTGCACTCGTCCTGCGTCCAGTTCTTTTCTAAAGACACAGTTGCTCCGGCGCTATGTCGCCTTTGTACTGGTTTTCCTTCTATTGTGCAAGCCTTTTCTTTTGTATACCCAACTTCTGGGTCAATCTCCTTCTTCTCTTCGTCAAACTGTTTCATAATTTCACTCAAAGTCTTTCCTTTAGTTTCTGGGAGGAAAAAGTAACAATACGCCGCTCCCAGGAGCGCAAAACCTCCGAAGAGATATAATGTTCCGTTACTGGTTACCAACTTTTCTAACTGTGGGTAAGTCTTGATGTTGAAGAAGATGAGGACGTATGCACAGCACGATGTAGCGCCGGACATGACTCCTCTAATGTCGTGGGGGTACAGTTCCCCGCACATAATCCAAGGTAGTTGTAAGAAGCCCACCATACTGAATGATACATGCAGTAATACACAGGCGAGCTTCACTAAAGGTGGTCCGTTCAGACTGTCGCAGACTGCGGCGCCGAGCATGGCAACACCCAATAACAGTCCTGAGACGGCCGCTAAAGTTTTTCTTCTGAAACTGTTTATCAAACACGCCCCCACTGCACCCATAAACACTCTAACCCCACCGACAATGATAGAAGCTGTAAACTCATTGACGCTGGTCCCCACAGACTTGAAAAAGTCCACAGCGTAGTACAAAATTACGTAAATACCCGACATTTCTTGGAAAATGAAGAAGATGATGAGTAAAGCGAAGGGCTTCACGACGCTCCTCCTCTTGAACAGGTTGAGTTTCTGGGTGAACGTCATGGTTTCTCCAATCTTCCTGTCTTTGGTGAACTCCATCAGTTCTTGTTGTGCTGTGCTGTTATTTTGTCTAAGCCAGAACATGGCGTTGTAGGCTTCCTTCATTTGTCCTTTGGATGCTAGCCATAGAGGTGACTCAGGGACGAAATACATTAGGAACGGTGTGAGGAGCGACACTCCTGCGCATATCGCCGCTACTTTCCTCCAGTGTATGAAGGCTCCTAATGAGTAGACGATGAAGATGCCCGTGGACACCAGGCCAGGTCCTAAAGCACTCAGCACGCCTCGTTTCTCTGGCGTGGTGATCTCAGCAACGTAAATGTAGGAGACCGTTGACATGCCTGCAATTTAAACGGTTCAATTAGTAATGCCTCTTTAAACTGTGACAATCTGCTAAGGTACTTTTGATTGCCTTTCAATTAGTTCACAAAATTTTCATCAGTCATCGACTGCATTTATTTTGTTCTACAGTATTTGAGGGAAAAGCATAGTTTACTTTTTATTATAAATAGTGGAAGTTTTTAAAGTATATAGAAATACATATTGAGTGCACCCTTAACGATCAGTATTTATTTTCGTTAAATTTATTTGGCAGATTGAATTGCAACTGTCCTTCCTCGGTATTTGGAACCCACATTTTTTTTTATTTTTCTCTTGATTCTTAAATTGCGACTTACCTATAGTAAACCCAGTGATAAACCTTCCGATACATAGAAAGATATAAGTATCGGAGAAGGCGATGACGAGCCACCCAACCAGGTTGGGCAGTACGATGGACTGGAGTAACAGTCTTCGACCCACGGCGTCCACCATCATACCGCCTAGCAGTGCCCCGATGGGGTTTGATATCACGCCCAAACTTGCTGAAAAGAGAAAATAGAGTTTTATTGACATTTGCCTCGTTATCATGCGACGTAGATTTATTGAGTTTTCAATATTGTTAAATCATTATTGACCTGCGTGAAATCTGTTAAGCATTTTCCATTCTTACTATCATGATGAATTTTACAAATCACATGTTATCTATATACCTTAATACCTTTGATAACTTCTGCTACTTTAGAATAATTTTGATACATTACTTACTCCCCCATCCCAACTAAACTCATATTAAATCCAATTTTATCAGGCCCAGCTCCTTGAACGCATCATAACCATATTTCCCCGATCCCTTACCCAGTGCGTGCTCGGCCATAACCCGCACAGCTTATAGCCCTACCTCCTCGTGTCACTTATCTCCTAATACAAATGATGTGTTTGCCTATGTGCTAACACTATCTCGTTTGCGCATGTTTGCAAATTATGTCAATATTTATTTTGAAAAGTCAATAAAATGTTGCTTTATTCATATTGTTAAAGATAATGACTGTCTACTGTTTCAGCGATTGTAAAAAAACTGAAATATCTGACCCGATCGTATTCTGTCCCTTCGTCCGAGCGTATTTTGAAAAGAAAACGAGTGTGAAAGCAAACATGATAATTATAGCAAAAAGCTATTGTCAGACAAAATCAACCTTAATAAATATTGTATAATAAGCATAGTCTAAAGTAACAACCTTTACCATGCAACTTGAACCAATAAATGTTTTATTTGTAATTCCAGAGCAATTAAATTGCGTAATAACTAAGGTATCGATAACAGCGCTGAAAAAATACACAGTTCAATGATATTCGTCTGTATTTGTTAGCAGTGTTGACTAAAATAAACTGTATGTTATATGTATTTACATTGTTTATAACAATGTACTATGTAGGATCACTTTCATCAAAACGTGATGCGTGAGCGAGCAGTATTTATAGCGGCCTCATTGAGCGGGACTCACGTGTCGTGGCCGCTGGCATCGCCCGCCGCTCCCGAAATAAAACGTAAACATTGTTTTAGCTATACTTTAAATCGGCTTATGATCATCACTTTCCATCTCTGATAATGTTGCTCCTGCTACCCCGATTTTCTCTAATTAATGACGTTAATGAAAATTAATATAACCAGTACATAACTGTCCCGCTGCAAAGCAAGAACCTCTCCATACAGAGAGGGCTCGAGCATTGATCACCACGACGTTAATAAAAACTTCTGTAAGCGTGAGGTACCAACAGAACATAAGATTCCAGACGATCCCTGCATCGTTACACTCACATAGATATAGTATTATGTCTGGACTTTAAAAGAGACGTTGACCTCTGAGTTTGTTTCGGCGTTTCTTCTCAGAGACAGTCAGATAGGAAACGCCGGCGCCATCTAGTTTAAAAAATGACTTGTAAAAGTGTCTTCAACAGATCTATTTACAGAAATAAAATCATTTATCATTTAAGACAGGAAAATATCAGACCAAAGGTGTGATATAATTTTCTTTAAATGTAACTTTATGTTTATTTAATAATTTAATCAATGCTACCCTTAAAATGTATTCTCTAAATTTTGTGACACTGGCACATAGTTTACAAACTGCTGTTGATAATTAACACATATTCGTGAATTATATTGTAGAGTATAATTCTGTTCACTGTTAATTGTGAATACTTAACTGCAATTACGTTAACTGCACTTCACAAACAAAAGACATCATTATTAAACAATTAATTTCTGTATTCGTTTTATTTGCGTATACTATGCTAAATAGTACCTACCTACCTAGATAGTAGGTAATAGAAAAGATATGATCTTAACATTTCGTTTGACAAATTATTTCATGAATGTTAGTTGGTACCCAATTAAACTAAATACGCAGCGCTTAAATGTTTAAAATTCTCATGTTAACGAAAATACAATGTTGAAATTTTTTACCATCAATATCCGACCCGTGTGGGCGAAAATTATTATGATTAGGTATAAAAATTGAAACTCACCGATCCATGAACTCTGCTCATACGAGATCAGCGGGTGTTCATGTGTATACTGGGGCAGCAGAACTGCTGAGAAACCTTGGCAGAATCCCACTGATATGTTGATCGACTGCGCGGCCAGTGCCGCCAGCACCTGTAATTTATGAACTCCTGGTAAAGTGACAGTCAATACCCAAAATTATTTAAAAAAGTAAGCAGACCTAGCTATCGTGGTAAATAGCACCATTGTAGCACCTAACAATGTATATTATTTAATATGTCTCGTTCTGGAAACATTGAAATAAGGTTTTTCGAAAAGGAAAGTGTGATGAAGGCAATATCTTAGTTATTTTGTGGGCTGTTTTTATTAAAACTTAAAGACCAATACAAAATACACGTCTCATTCTTTGAGCATGATGACAATTACATAATACATTCATCGGCATCGTTCTCACAATAAGTAATTATGCAACGTTGCAAATAAACATGTCAAAGAAGTGAAGTGAAGGAAAAACCAATGGTATAGACACCATGAAACTGTCGTTTGCGTCGACTAGACCTAGATTGTATACAGGATATTAAATCATTATCATTATAATATGATTGATATTACTTTTAACATAGTTCACCGAACTATAATTGGTTAATGACTGACCTCGCTAATGAGAAGACTAAACTCTGCAACAATTCAATAGTAAACTAAATACTGAAAACAGTTGTAGGTATATTAATATTATGAATCCTTTCCGTTACTCATACAACATTGGTAATTTTAATACATTAAACAAAATAAAGATAAATACAGTACAAAATAAATACTGCAATGCAGGGCGTTACAAAAAAATATAGTTAATATTGAATAACAATTAAGCAAATAGGCTACGGTAACCGCTTGATTGCCACATTAACGGTAATATAAAAAAGTTAAAACATTCCTGTTATGTACGGTATAATAAACGATTGTGAGGGTACACGTAAATACTTATAAATATTAAATGCCAGTCTGCTTTGAATCTCGGTGTTTCATTGACACAAACATATCATTGGCGACGAGGATAATTCTTTTTCTTAACTTATACGCGTGTGAATATAGTATTTACGATGCCGATCGGTAAAGTTGAAAGTTTTCAAATCGGATCGCAAAATTGGGACACTTATGTTCGACGAATCACGCAATTCATAACGTTAAATGACATCAAAAGTAACTTGCACGTGGCCACGCTAGTCACATTGGTCGGATCAGAGTGTTACGACTTAATGTGCGACTTGTGTTCTCCTGATAAACCGGAGGATAAGACTTTCGACGTGCTCGTTAAACTGGTGAAGGATCATTTGGAACCCGAGAGATCTGAAATTGCGGAAAGGCATATATTCAGACAAAGAAAGCAGCAGCAGGGTGAAAGCATTCGTTCTTACTTACAAAGTTTAAAACATTTGGCTAAAACCTGCAATTTCGGCGCATCGCTGGAGGTCAATTTACGTGACCAATTCGTGTCGGGCCTATATAGTGAGGAGATGCGATCAAGGGTGTTTGCCGAAAAGAATGTTGATTATAAGCGCGGTGTGGAACTGGCGTTGGCTCTCGAGGCGGCGGAGCGGCACGCGAACATGGCGAGCGCACCGGCCGCGGAGGTCACGAGCGGAGGCACCAGCAGCAGCGCAAGCGGCGACGGTTTGCACCGGGTCGGGGGCGCGCGCCCGCGCAGCTCCCGTGCTGCCCAGGCGGCGGCGGCGCCTGCGCGGCGCGAGTGTTCACGATGCGGCAAGCCCGGACACGCGGAGGGCAGGTGTCGGTACAAATATTATTCGTGTGATAAATGTGGTGAAAAAGGTCACTTAAAATCGGTGTGTATTCGAAGTGAGGTTAGTGCTAATTCGGCTAAAAGGACATCTAAAGGTCAGTTTTATCTTGAGAATTCCGCTACCGATTCCGATTCTGATTATGACTTAAATTTTTATAACATGAGTTCCACTAATAATATTATAAATATCGAGTGTGAGGATGATGGTCCCTATTATATTGAGTTATACATTGAAAATATATTTTTAAAGTTCGAAGTTGACACGGGAAGTAAGATATCGGCTATATCGAAAAAGTTTTATGATAAAATGTTTTCTAAACTACCTATTATAAATAAAATATTAACCTTTAAATCTTATACTGGGGATGTTATTCAGACACTCGGTTACGTAGTGGTCATGGTGTCACACAGCGATAATCAAATACCGTTAAAATTATATGTTATTAACAATGGGGGTCCTCCGTTAATGGGACGAACATGGATTAGACAATTAAAATTATCTAGTTTGGATGCACTTAATCGTCACCACTACGTAACCGGCGAGCATTCTTTGGCGAGAACACTTAAGGATGAGTATCCTGAAGTTTTCGCTGAGGGACTTGGAACATTTAAATCGCAAATACGACTTCATTTAAAAGATGATACCCCTGTGTTTGTGAAGGCACGGCCGCTGCCTCTGGCATTGCGCGGTCGCGTTGAGCGGGAACTCGATCGGTTGCAGAGGGAAGGTGTCATTCATAAAGTAGATAGATCTGATTACGGTACGCCGATAGTACCGGTTGTAAAATCTAATGGCGATATTCGCATTTGCGGAGACTATAAAGTCACAATCAATCCGCGATTGAAAGACTTCCATTATCCGCTGCCACGGATCGAGGACTTATTCGCTACATTAGGTGGTTGTGAACTGTATACTAAGCTTGATTTGTCGAACGCTTTTCAGCAATGCTTATTAGATAAATCCTCAAGGCCGATGACAGCAATCACCACTCACGTTGGTACCTTTGTTTATAACCGCGTGCCGTTTGGTATCAAGTGCATTCCTGAAAATTTTCAGAAAATAATGGAAGAGACTTTGAGTGGCTTGCCATATACAGCTGTATTTGCTGATGATATTTGTATTAGTGGTAATAGTAGGTCTTCACATTTGTTTAACTTAAGGGCTGTGTTACAAAGATTGAAGGAAAACGGCCTTCGGATTAATTACGCTAAATGTCAATTTTTTAAGGAATCGGTAACGTATTTAGGTTATAGAATTGATAAATATGGCCTACATACCGACGATAAAAAGATTAAAGCTATAGTAGCTGCACCTTCTCCTTCTAACATTACACAGTTGAGAAGTTTCTTAGGACTTGTGAATTTTTATTCGAAGTTTTGTATAAATATGAGTGACGTGTTAAAACCATTGTATAACTTATTAAAGAAGAATGTTAGATGGAGATGGGACATTCAATGTGAAAATGCGTTTATTCGTATTAAAAAGGTCTTAAGTAGTTCTCCGGTACTTGCACATTATGATCCTAGTTTGCAACTTATTTTGGCTGTGGACAGTAGCCCATATGGTTTGGGGGCGGTTTTGTTACAGTGTTACGGTGACGGTAGCGAGCGGCCGCTTTGTTGCGCTTCGCGTACATTGAATGCCGCCGAATCTAACTATTCGCAGTTGGACAAGGAGGCTTTAGCAATTGTATTTGGTATAACTAAGCATCACCAGTACTTATACGGACGGGCTTTTATTCTAAGAAGCGATCATCGTGCGTTAAGTTATATATTAGGTGAAAATAAAGGAATACCGGTTACTGCCGCGAGTAGGATTCAACGCTACGCCGTTAAATTAGCTGCATATGATTTTAAGATCGAATTCGTTAGGTCAGATAAGAATTGCTTCGCGGATGCTTTGTCACGTCTCCCTCTTAGCTCGACTAAAGTTCGAGCAAGAGAAGATGACGATGAATGCAGTTATTTAAATTTTGTTCAGGAGAACTTTCCACTTAGTTTTAAAGAAATAAAATCTGAGATGGATAAGGATCCGCTGCTTAATAAAATAGTGGGTTATGTAATGTTTGGATGGCCATCTAATGTTAGCACCGAGCATGAGAAACCGTACTTTCACAGAAAGGATTCATTACATGTTGATCACGGATGTTTAGTTTGGGGCTACCGGATCGTTATACCTAGGGGGTTAAGGGAGTCAATATTACAAGAAATTCACGAGGGGCATCCAGGTATAGTAAAAATGAAGCAGATTGCTCGCAACTATGTATGGTGGGAGACTTTAGATAGTGACATTGAACGCATTTGTAGTGATTGCGCAGCATGCCAGTCGCAGCGCGCTCAGCCTGCACCAGCGCCGTTACATTCCTGGCCTTGGCCCGAGGAGCCCTGGTCACGTATCAATGTTGACTTTTTAGGCCCTCTACATAATCGGTATTATTTAGTCATAGTGGATGCTCACTCTAAATGGATCGAAGTGGAACGGGTGAGCACCACTTCGGCTTCAATTGTTATCGATTGTTTTCGACGCCTGTTTGCTCGTTTCGGCATACCTAAGAGAATCGTTAGCGATAATGGGCCGCCGTTTTCCTCTGCGGAATTAGGATTATATTTGAAGCGCAATGGTATAAAACATTTACCTGTTGCACCATATCATCCCTCTAGTAACGGGGCCGCCGAAAATGCAGTACGCACAATAAAAAGAGTATTAAAAAAGGCATCTATTGAAAATGTCAATGATAATACTGCTTTGAGTAAATTTCTGTTCATGTATCGTAATACGGAGCATAGTACTACGGGGCGGGAGCCGGCAGTAGCAATGTTTGGGCGTCGGCTGCGCGGCCGTTTAGATTTGTTGCGACCAGATACGGCGGAGGTGGTGCGCGGCGCGCAACATGCGCAGGAGCAGCGCGCGGCAGCGGCATGCCCGCCGCTCCGGCACGCAAATATCGGGGATTCAGTCATCATGCGGGATTATTCAAAAAATAGGCAAAAATGGGCAGAGGGTATAGTAGTACGCCGTTCGGGTCCAGTTTCTTATGCGATTAAAACTAATGATGGACACGTACATAAGCGTCATATTGACCAGGTGTTGAAAAAAAAATTTAGAAAATCAAGGTTTTCAGTTTCTAGTCCGAGCTTTGTGGAGGACGTACAGGTGGTGGAACCTAATGTTTCGGTTGGAGAAGCTTCTCCATTAGTTGATTCCCCACTCAATACCTCAATCGAATGTCCTGGTAAACTTCCAACGGATGAGCCAATTCAATCGTCTGTTACCGTTACTAACTGTACATCACCGACATTGTCTGATGACGTTAATAATCGTTTACGCCGGAGAGCTGCTATAGATTGCGTTAAAAAACTAAAGAATGCGAAATAACTTTGTCATTATATTCATAAGTAAATACCTACCGTGCATTAGTCATAACAATTAAGTTACCTTCCTTTAATTTGTAATAGTGTAGTATGATTAAGTACCTATATCTTCATATTGATGTATGAATAGTACTGTATTTAAGATAAATATAAGAGATTAGAGATTGTTTTGTCGTTTGTCTGTAGTATATAATAAGAGGGGACAGTGTTATGTACGGTATAATAAACGATTGTGAGGGTACACGTAAATACTTATAAATATTAAATGCCAGTCTGCTTTGAATCTCGGTGTTTCATTGACACAAACATATCAATTCCATTTTAACTTCTGGATCAGTTAATTAATTAAAATATTAATGAAAACTTGATTGATACCTATTCTTAATTTGTCTTTAAGGTACCTATTAAGTTGGTACTGCGCATAAATTCAATTGCCAGGTAAAATAATAACACCAACATTATACTAACACGCAAGTCACAGGTGCAGTTATGTGTCCACATAATAAGCATCTTACTGACACACTCATCATTATTTTATTCCATGTGACTCTATAATAATATCAAATTAAGACTAAAGATCTCGTTAACATCCGCTGGGCAGCATGAAATTATAAGTCGTACCATTTTTTTGTACAATTTCCACAGACACGACTAATGTTGTTGTGAAAATAATTTAGGATATTGACCTTTCGGTCAGCGACATCATTGGGAACTTTAAAATTACCAAAATCCGGAATTAAGTTCTCTCAATTGTACCATTTATTATCTAGCAATGAAATAATTAGAGCGTTTAGAATACTATCCTAGTGACCAAAATCAAAAGCTTTTATATTAAACGAAAATAATTATTCAACGAAATGATAAAATTATAATAAAATACATGGATGGTTTTAAATCAACATCAAAAAACTTAGATACTGTCCAAATATGTAGTCTCATACAAATATTCCCAAAAGATTTAGCAAACAGCAAAACAGTGACGTGGTAATCGTGAATACCGATGTTTATCTGAAAACGTGCTCTGAAAGGAAAATTATACGCCACCGGTGTCTCCACGTGCTACATAACGACAGACTCCGTGTGTCTACCCCAGTGGACACTCATTACTGTCATTAATCTACGATTGTCTAACATATTTACGGTAGGTAATAAGTCTATTTTTAAATGTACTTTTGACGGAAATTCATATTGTTTTTGGATCTTTTAATGTTTTAACTTCAAGGGTTTGAAGTCTTGGGTATTGTTGTTTTAACGTTGGTAAAATTAATACAAAGAGCGAATATTTTGTTTATGTGTGCCCTATACTTAACATGCTTTTCTAGTATATTCAAAAAACTAAGCATTCGCTCTTTGATCCAGCAATTTTGGCCTATTAGTAGAAGAAGATGTACTTATGTCTTAATATCAAACGTTAATGGATCAAAATTGCTGCACGTTTTCTTTTTTGTTTTATATTTTCGTGTGCAAAGTTGTAATTTTTTTCTGTAATGTCAAAGCACATTATAGTTAGTTTACATGCGTGTAAGTGGTTCATAAATGACGGTCAACTACCGGAACAATATAACAGGCGAACGATTCTAATGATTGTGCTAACGACGATTACAGTGCTATGTGGACAGATCCTAATTACTGTAAATAACTAAATATTCGCTGATTATTTCGCATGATTCGCGATGTCTTCGCTATATTTGTTATAGTGTGTAAAATATTGTTTCACTTAAAACCATAATTTCGAAAGTCATTACATGTATCTACTTACTGTAATGCGGATGCAGACCCTCGTTTATCATGTTAAATGTTTAAAGGGAAAAGATTATTGGCTTTCTATCTTCTACTTTGGCATAAACACAAGTCTGTTTGAACATACTCCTATACTTTATTTACTAGAGTTTTGAGAAAATACCGGAACAAAAAAATATGTAAGTAATAAAGCAATTCAGCTGCTATTGCAAAAACGTTTAAAGGCCTTAGTATACTGTATTAGTCGATGAAAAATACTCACAGTGAGAGAAACGCCGATAGAATCGAAATACCTTTCTGTGTCTGTGTACATTCCTACCAGATACTGTACCAAATGCTATGTATGCACTGGCCTCTGCGGGCGATTTGCGGTTCATTTATATTTTATTTATTACAAACCATTTAATAAAGATTTGATGGAAGAGCCCCACAAATCCTTCTCTAGATTAACCCATTATATTTAAATAATGATTAATAATAATTTTAAAAAAGTAAAAATATTATGACTCATACATTGGTTGCTCTTTACGGGTCAGTAAGATTTTACATATGCACATATTTATTACATTTAATTAACTAACTCAAATCTAATGAGCATCATAAAGTACCTAACTAATCATTTTCTATAAAAGCATAATGATGATAAAAACAGTGTTACTTGGTACGCCTTTCTGAGTGCACATAATTAAAATAAAAAATACATGTTTGGATAGCAAAAAACGTAGGAAACTAGCTGGGTTTTCCCGATTATTAAATTCTGTGGATTACAAATTAATTTCTGACTTTATAGATTTTTCCTATCCGAATTGGCCTTAGAACTATACTGAAATATACCATAGCTATATTTCCCCTGTCTCTTTTTAAATTTAATTATCATTTTCATTGAGACACCGTTGTCTCTTCTAGTTAATTTAACTCGATATAACACGGCCATAGTGAACGTAAGGCCTTGTGTGTTTTTCACCTACCGTTTATCAGGTGATATTTTCTTTAAGTGACATTATACACAGACTATTCACGTGAGTTCTAGAAATTAATATATTCTCTTACATGATTTTGAATCGATTTTAATTTGTTATATAATACTTCAAGGTTTCTTTATTTGCATACAAGCATCAGATAACACGTTTATCTTTTTTTCTGAAAACATTTTGCTTTATTTATCATAAATATTAAAAAAGGAAACACAAACGACTTCTGGTCGTACAAGACTAATCCAACGTATTTATTTTATCGGATTAACTAAAATAATAAAATTACTAATTAAATTAATCTACTTACTTATTTCGTAACATATCTACCAAGCTCGCATAATATCGGAAGGATGTGGACAAAGATACCGTATAAACCCGCATGTAGGCAACCTTGACCGTGCCGATACTACGTTGCCTTCATTCCGAGCTCTACTTATACTTCTTGGAAGTTTATGTTTGCCTGGTACTTGTGAACTAATTGAGAGCTTTTATTTATCTAGAAAAGCTTTTAAATTCCAGCATGATTGTGACGTCATCTTTTATCAAAAAAATAATTATATAGGTAAGTACCTGGCTAACTACACTTTTGGAAAAATAAAAGATAATAATTTATATACAGTATCTTTGTATCGGTTTTTGTAATTAAAATTATTTATTTTAAATACAAAAACTAGTTCTCTCAGCGAGTGTCACTCGAATACCTGCATGCTGTTACTATCAGCAATGCCATTTTGTCAAAGATTAAAATAAATATATTTTGTCTATGTCTAATGACCGTGATTTTAAGGTGTTTATGTAAAGTTTTCAGTAAATTGCATCTACGGCAATGTTCAGTGACATTGAAACCTAATTAATCTATTTTTCATCCGTAGCCACTAACACCGATTATTTGGCATGCGAACGCAGACAGGTCAGCGACACGTATTATTTATTATTCTTTATTCAAATCATTACACTCGTCACAAAAAATCTATAACATCTATAATTATTATTTTTTAGTTGATTATTTTTAAAATTATAATTAGACACGACATATATTTTTCTGACATCTAGAATGGTCTAATTATATTCGGAGCAGGTATTGTCGCTCAAAATAGATTTTCGGTTACTCGTTCACTTTAAGTAACAGACAGCTTTGGGAAAAAACCAATTAAGACTGGACTCGGACATTGGCGGCAATTCTAATGCGAGCTTCATTATATGTAAATTCAACTGTAGGCACGTCAAACTGTAAACTTTGTTTTTTTTTTAAGTTTATCAAATAAATTATGAACACTTAGATGGCGCTCTAAATTTAGTTTAGACCGACTACATCAAAATTGACTCCATTCGATTTCTCAGTTAAATTATAAAAAATTTATATACACTACAGAGTATAAAAAAATAACCGCGAATTTTTCCATGCGCAAATAATGCAGACCTAGACAAATTCGCATAATAAAAAAATAAAAAGGATTTTACTTATTATTATTATGCATGCTTGCTTCAAACTGCGATGAGTGTGAGGTGAGGAAATGTATTACATTATATTGTCTTTGCAGTAGTGTTGCGTTAGCATTGGATTGGGATTGGGATTTCAATGAATTTCAGTAGTAGGTAACTCTCCTGAAGGTTTACCTACACCATAATCATTTTGTACAAGAAATAAAATAGACATTTATAGCGCATTCGTTGTATAGATAAACCTGACCTTTACGTCGAGCTGCGTTCTCATTAAGTGTACTAATGTACAACTAAAGTGTGTATCAAATCCAATTAAAACAATGTTATAGTTGTCAATATCCACCATAGTCATGAAAAAGTTTTATCTGCCAAGGCTCTGTTACTTTGTGCCATATATATAAATTTTATAGGAGCTACTCGTACGGATGCGTGATTACAATAAATGGCATTAGAAAATGTCTAAAACAACGTCTGTATTCCTTGTCGTCCTAACTATTTTTTGTGCTGAAAAAGAGAATAGGTTTATAAAAAGTCTTATGTAGTCAGATATCATAATAGGTTAATTACAATAATACTTAAATATTGGCTGGTCTGGATATTAATTAGACCGCTTTACGGATTTTATATAGTAGGTAATTATAATTGTGTATTTATAAAATCCCACAAGAAATTTCGATGCGAACTTAGATTAGTTGTGGAGCCTTTTTCAAGATTTTGATTTATGATCATCATATCAAATTAACGTCGTTCATAAAAAAATGGCCTTTAGAGTTCCGTCCCGTTGGATGCTGAATATATTTCAGTTTTGTTTTTCTTGATGAAAGCCATGCTAACACAGCAACACATTAGTCTATGAAATTTTCTACTGGCTAGCTATTGCTGTTTAACAGATGTGACCTTTTGACAGACAGACAGACGGCGTTGGTTCTGTAATCCGATAGCGGAATACAACCCTATAAATTATGCCTGTAAATGCTTTAAAACAAAAGATACGATAAAATTGGTCCATTTAGTTGTTTTACAAGACGTTTTGGTAAACGTTGCTATTATATAATATAGCTTTAAAATGATAATTCACTAGAATTACTTAATTAAATATTAATAGTCGTTTTCATGTAAAAAATTGTGAATTGAAATTTCGCGTGAAATTTTAAGATCACGCATTTGAACAAGGAAAACCCCATGATTTATAATATAGAACGGATTGTTATAAAAAACAAGCAACCGATATAGTTTTATTCTATGTACTCGTCTCGTCTTTCATGTAAATAGGAGCCAGCCAAGTGTCAAGAGTTGTTCAAACTACCCTCTGACTAAGATTAACGAGTGCTATTAGTTATTAACAGACTATCGCGACGATTTTACGTGCTCAAATCTATGAACTGAGGTGCAAGAAGTACTTAAAGACAGACTTAAACACGAGCTGCAATATGGCATTTTATCGGTTAAGTATTTATTACAATTAACTCAAGTATAATTTCTTAAAAAAACTGGTTTTCGCTACAACACCATAGCCCCGTTTCTCAAGTGCTATATAAAATGCCGGTGTTCTTCCGCTTCCGCTCCGTCAATTAAATAATAAAACAGATTTAAATCACCTTGATTATCGCTTTTGCTTTCATTAAAGTTTTGTTTACTACATACGTAGTATAGGTACAATACTAGTGTGTATATAGGTACATATAATTATATCGGCAGTATTACGGCCATCTATTCGCAATTAGGAAGTATTATCAGAGTATAGCTGTTAATTCGTTATCTATTTAAATCATAACAGGAAGCCAAGTATTTTGTTATGACACAAAAAAACTCGTTCAATTCCCTTTCTGAATAATATTTAGAATTTTAGAATCTGTTAGAAAGCAAGAGATATATCCATTCCACTTAACTGCAAAGTTCACAAATTTGAATCTATAGAGCGAACCCCAGCTATTATGAAACATTTTTTCAACCACTTTATAGTAGCCCACTAATGTTTACTTTAATAGCTTAGACATGAGATATACCATACCATGTTAAGACGGTGCTCATACTTAAATAGGTGCATAATTAGCGTTTAATTCGGAGCGCCAGCGCAGCCATTGTCGGCGAACAATAATTTACGAATCGCGTTATTGAACTTGACCGTCCAGCGGACGCGGTTTGACCGCCGCTCAATGCCGAATCTTATGTAACAAAATTTGTTGGTATCTGCAATTATGATATGCTAAACTAATATGCAATATCACGCAACTTTTTTGGACGCGTTAATTACACGATCAAGCACACTAAGCGTCTTGTTTTTCGAACAAATAAGATAAACATGCAAAAATTGCTCTGAGGCGAGAAATTTTTATGATTTAATTAATGTATTTAGACAATATATCAATAAAACTGTAATAATTAAAAAGTTGAGTGGCCTAAAACCGGTTTGACTGATCTATTACTAAAATCTCAAGGTCGGCACTTAGATACTTAATGACAGATGAATGCAAAAAAATGTCGTGTCGGTGAAAAAAAACACGTGTTTAATTTTAATCGTAAGTTAATCTGTTGCTATATGCTCGTCACTGGCCAAAATGACTTTACCTATTTTACAGTTTTTGTTTTACTTCTTGTCTATGCAAAAATGCACGGCATTCAGAATAAAAACATTTTGTCTATTATCTTATGTAGGTAATTATCTACGAATGCCGTATTATTGTATTTTCCAGACAGAAACGTTTAAGAAAACTCGGAACAATTACAGTGGTATTTAGAAGAATGACAATATTTTTATTTTACTTTATTCCTTTAAAGGAAAATGTCACATGTTTTATTTATACCGCGTTGATATTTTCCATTCTGATGTCTAGTAACACTGCTTAGAAGCAAATGTTTTTATCAAAAACGTTAACACAAATGTAAACAGATTGGATTTTATTAATAAACTAGCGGTCCGTCCCGGCTTTGCACGCGACTATAATTTGAGATTTAAACTATCCTATCTCTCAAGTTGGATCGAACTGCACATGGTGTGCGAATTTTATTATAATCGGTTAAGTGGTTTAGGAGTCCATTGAGGACAAACATTGTGACACGAGATTTATATATATTAAGATGTTTTCCCTAAGATACAGGTTGTCAGATGAAAAATTCTCAGACATTTAAATTTTTTGTATTGGATTTAAATTCAAGTTTACGATATTGTGTAAAATTGGACAACTTTTAACGTACAGTTTGAATTTATATCTATTATAAATTATTCTTTTAACGATACAGGAAGCATTTGCGAACTGGTATAGATTTATTAGAACCCAAAATAGAACAAGTGTAGGTAAAATGCAGAGATAATTGCTTAAAAACACAATTTTCGAGAACATGTGCAAAACCAGTTTTGTTCCATTTAATGGAAGTCTCGTGAATATACTCGTAAGAGACAATCATATTCCTGTAGCCACGTCACAAGTCGTGGGCCGATCATCTAACGTTATGGCATTAACTACTTCTTCAATGCTCATGATTTCCTGGTAATTCAATCCAAACACTGATCTCAGATAATCTTATGGGGACATAATTAAAAATAATTAAGGCTTTATTAATTTTATTAAGTTCCGTACTGAAATACCGATCCGGATTTCCGTGGTGACCTCCGTAAATTTAAGTTGACCCAATTTTTTTACGTTTATTAATATTTCCCTGTTGACCTAGTACCAGAGAAACTCGTTTTTACCCATTTCTGCTAATTGCAAAATTAATAATACTTTTTGATAATTCGTGTAAAAGACAAATTGTCGTATAAATGTAGAACCATGATATAATAAATACAATGGAAAAAAAATCCTTCAACAATCATGTTGAAATACTTTCATTACCATATTTCAGGTAACTAGAGTAAGTTATCTTTTATATTGTGTGCTATGAAATTAAAGGAATATTTTTGTGAATAAAAATATACGACCGTGAAATAAGAGTACTGGTTTGTACCTGCACCCCCGGATACTGAGAAGTGCTCTAACTATCCAGGAAGTACGTGTGTAAGCCCTGCCAATGAACTTTTCTATCCAAATCAAAGAATATAACTTATTTGATCCTTTTTTTCCGTCTCTCAAAACTAACTCAACTATGTAAAACGGTCGTATATTTACGATATAACCAAACAGTTGATCGAGATTGCTATGAGGGGTACAGTGGGCGTTTGAATTGTTTAATTGCCTTTTACGATTGTTCTTGCAAAACCGAATGGCTATAGGATTGCAAAATTCAGTGTTTTCAAATAAATTTATCTCACCTCGCCCTTGACCTGGGTATAAATAAACTAGAACATGATATTTGAAAGGATATCGAGATGCGGCCGGTCGTCACGACATGCCATACTTTCAGATATATATCGACCAAAGGACCCTGCGAGTAAGGCCAGGATCAAACCTCTATACAGAGGTAACTAAAAGCTTTATTTTGTTAGAAAAGATAAATGGAAATCGTAATTTTTACGAAGCAGTCTTATTGACAGCTATGCATGCGGGATGCATTCCTATACAACGTATGCTAATTTGTTAACTAAAATATTTTCCAATATTATACTTAATTGAACTGTCCTGTAGTATTGACGTTATTAACATATTCAGTTATAAACTTGTGGCGTGTTTTAAAATTGATTTATAATGCAAATAAAGTTTATTAATCCAAAAATTATGATGCATTATCAAAATCCAACAAACCACACACATAATCCTTAAAATATCTAGAACTGGATGTATTACCAGGGAAGCATACTACACACATCAACACGGTCTAGGGATATTTCATACTCAATTAAATAACTCGAAAAGTACTGGCCGCATTGGAATCTTTTATACACCGATTTGTTTGTAATTTATCTCAGACTAATTCCAAATTCAAATTTTTGAAAATTCTTTTGTTTCGGTGGCATAAAAATGTCTTGATGTGTAGGAGAGGGAATTTTCATTTGTTCGAAATTTAGAAAACAATACGAATTACATTTAGTTACAGTTTTTTTTTCATTTTTAAACGAAAGATAAAGTTAAAATTGAGGTATTGTAGCCATGCAACGCCAACATTTGACGAGGGCGGAGATGTTACGAGCTGTGGGAATGCTGGAAGCTGGGTCTGTTCAGCGTAATGTTGCTGAGGCCATAGGCCCACCAAAATGTAATTTCAAGATTGTGGACACGCTATCGTGCCACAGGTGAAGTACCGTACGGAGAGGCACCGGGGGCCAAGTCGCATCACTACCCCCAGACAAGACCGATTTTTGCAAATTACTGCGCGAGCTCAACCAAATGCAACGGCGACTCAATTGGTCCAAAGGCTGCGAGTGGAACACCAAGTGCTTGTGAGTGACCAAACTGTAAGAAGGCGACTGCATGAAAGCAATCTACGCTCTCGTAGACCACTCCGGGTCCCACCTTTACGGAGAGGCAATCGTGGACGACGATTAGAATGGGTTCGGAACCACGTGGACTGGGGCCGTGAACAATGGTCCAATGTGCTGTTCACGGATGAATCCAGGTTCGGCTTCCATCCAGATTCACGAAGGACGCGTGTTTGGCGAGTTCATGGACGATGGAGCCATCTTCAGAACCCTCAGGAAGTTCACCCATACCAAGGAGGAACAATTATGGTTTGGGCAGGAATTCGTCTTGGAGGACGGACGGATCTCGTTTGGGTGCGGGGCAATATGACGGCAAAACGATACGTCCAACAGGTGCTGGGGCCTGTAATCTTGCCCCACAGAACACAAATGGGGCAAGATTTCCTGCTCATGCACGACAATGCCCGGGCACACACGGCGAGAACGGTAGCAGCTTGGTTACATACACACAATGTTAGGGCCTTAGACTGGCCTGCTCAATCGCCAGATCTAAATCCCATTGAGCATGCGTGGGATATGCTGCAAAGAAGAGCTCTGAAGGAAGTTCCTGAAAATCTGGCTACAGAAGATCAACTTTTTGCGCACCTCAGAAGGACATGGGACAATATTCCGCAGCAAGACATTGACAACCTTGTTCTGAGCATGCCGAATCGTTGCCGATGTGTTATGAACATCATGGGCGCTTTCTCAGACTACTAACTTCAAGTTTATAAACACAAATTAAATGTTTTTTCTATTTTTTTCAGTTTTTACTCATAAATTAAAAGTTAATTCATTTACGGTTTCCGTCTATGCTTCATTTTTTTTCCATAAAATCCTGAAATTTTAATCGAAGTACCTTAACCATTACTAGAAAATGGTAGAATATTAAATAACGTATCTTTTAAATATATACATGTCATATAAATAATTAACATATTGATAGTAATTCGCTTTTTTAAAAATATCCCTAGACCGTGTTGTTGTGTTTATATAGTGGGAGGCTTTAGAATCCATTCTAAAAGTAAATTTTGATTCTATACATAGGCTTAGCATATCATCTAGGTGGATAAAATACGTTACCATGTAAAGGTCGCCATACCGGCACACCTTCCAGAAGCCCTTGATGCTCGCGAACATGTTGCGCGCGCGCCGGTCGCCCCAACAAGCTGCGCCCGCGCCCGCCGCTGCGCGCGCACCACGAGCACCCCTAGAACAAACACGCGACCTTTAGTAATTAGAAGTACAACAAATTTAATTAAAATGTAGTTGGCGCAATAGTCGAGACACCAGCTGCAGCGTCAAGAGTTCGATTCCCGTACGGTTTTTTTTTTGTATTATTTACTTATAATTGTTCCAGGTCTGAGTGTGTGTGCGTGCATGTGAGATAATGATGTATCTAAAAACGGAAAAACAGGAAATATCTACAAATATAAAGACGCTAAAATTTAAGAAATAGAAATCATGACCGCTTTATTTTACCAAATAATCAGATCAGATTACCAAAGAATCAAATTTATCAGAAATAAATTATGGTTAACTTTGGTGGATGTTACTTTTACAACAGAATATTTATTTACGTAGAACCCCTACGCAAATAAATATTCTGTTGTAAAATTTTAATAATCTGTGACCAAAAATAATGTAAATATCATTTACCTACTTGCTAAAGAGGATGATCATTGACCTTTCGTATTTTATAAAATGACTATCGCATTAAAAGTTATTTTTTTAGATTCACAAAATAATATCTTAGTCAATAACGAATAGGACACAAATTAAGCAAGCACTTAAATATATTATTTTCTGTTCAACAAAATGTGCCAAATCTTAAAATACTTTTTACCGAGACCATAGAGCAAGTCCTGTGCAGCCAGACCTGTTTGAAAAGTTTTGGTATAAACCTCTTTGCTGAGAATCTTCTACAATATCGTGGAGTTTAAACAACTTCGTACATAAACTACATAATATATAATAATATTATAAATTCATATTTCTTTAACCGTAACAATGTTTCCTTTTTGCGCCCAAACGATTGCCCTTTCGATGAAAATTAGCACCAATACTTTTTTTAATTCATATTTTGACCCTTGTCATAGTACATCGTGCTCGGTTTTAATTTACTACGGCATTTATACCAGCCAAGTTTTGTCTAAATATATGCCACTTTCCCAAAACTTGACTGACAATCATTATATTGAAAATATTTTCATTTCCAACAAAAAGTTGAAAATTGCAAAGTCTCATTAGTATGCTGCAAACGTGCGCAATGCCCGTCACTCATATTAAATAAATAACTAGAGCATCATACACAAAAAGTCTTTGTTCTAAATAATGTCATGCTTAGCCAAAACTAAGCACATACTAGAACAATCTATTGTTTACGTCATGTTCACACAGATCACTAGAAATAAAATAAAAAGTATCTTTTGTTATATTACAATGTTCTACAAAGATCAGAAGAAGGATTCTTACCCCATTGATATATATATATATTATTTTATGAACAACGCACAAAACACTGAATCTAGTGAATCATATTTCAGTAGCGATCTATATTTAACACACACACGACTACGCACAAAGAAAAGAATATCTAAAGTTCTCAACAATCAGATATTTTAACTACGCGGAATGTAAGAAAGGAAATTTTCATTATGTACTCATATATATTCTTTTTGATAAGATTGCTGTGAGTTCGCGAGAGACTGAGAGAGTCATTACTTCCTATCTATATTGAAACTGATTATGTCACAAGTATCTCTCAGTACGTAGCAGGTTGATGTAAACATCACACGTAAACAATTGACGAATCAATCATTTGCCAATCGATTTCAAATCGTGAATTATCGTTAGAAAACGATCTACCTATATTTCCCGCTCTGCTTATCGGTCAAATATTAAATTATAAAGGCCACAGACCGTACCTTTTTTTCTTATTTTTTATCTCAAGAGCCATCTATTTATAACCGTATTGGATCTTAATAATATTATTCGTATCGTCTGTTCTATTAATAATGCTCTCGATGTGATTCACGTTGGCTACATTGACATCTTTAGCCAACTAATAAGACTCGTCTAATAGACGCGTTGCTGTAGTGCCTCCGGCATGTTCTTTGAGTCACATTGATATCTTCAAAGCTGTACATAGCAAAATTTTAATTATTAAGAAGTCAGAAAATATTATTTGTGACTGATAGGTACATTTGATTAGCTGCGAACTACAGCTTGAATTAATCAACTTTTTAATTTGGGTTGATACCTAAATTGTCTTATTTTTAAGTGTCATTCTTTTAAAAGTTAGTAATGATTTCTAAAAGACTTGTGTCCACAATTAAAATAATAAACTAAAGAAATATGCATTTTTAATTTGCTTTTATCTATACAATGAAATTAGATTACGTAACTAATAGGATGAATTTCTTTTTTGCATGCGATAAAGAAACCGAATTCCCATAGGAAAATAAGAATCAGTAACTATTGTGAAATCTGTCCTGCAATTAAGGTTTTTGTATGGAAGAGAATCGTCGTATGACACCTTTATTAGATTCCACTTGTATGAGATTGGGATTCTTTAAATGAGCTCCAAATAAATTAATATAAAAGTAAGCAAATAAGGAAAATCTACGACGAAAGTGAAGTTCAAACGTCGTGACTCTGACATTAAATTAATAATGAAACCGATACGAATAATAAAATATTAGTCACCACAATTATAAACAAACTATAATAGCTCTGAACTTTAAATTTTAAGCATTTAAAACAGCCGAAAATCCCAAATAAAA
The DNA here is from genome assembly GCA_935421205.1 of Xylocampa areola. Lineage (NCBI taxonomy): Eukaryota > Metazoa > Arthropoda > Insecta > Lepidoptera > Noctuidae > Xylocampa > Xylocampa areola. Next base: position 17,552,742 of record OW285216.1, on the reverse strand, counting down.
GGAAAGAAACTACACGGATACCTAAATACTATAATTATATTGAGTTCCCTACAAAATGGTTGAGCTAAGCGAGGCTGTGTGCGCATCTTGCTCGTGAAAGGGTGCTGTCTGTCGGGACTGGTCCTGCTTTGACAATCTTTTTAAACTGCTAAACGGGTAACTGTTTCTATCGATTGTGTTCTCTACCACATTAAACTCCATGATTCTCACAATCCTTTTTTATCATTATAACAGTTTATTTTAAAAGAATGTCTATGGAGTTTAAGCCGGTTCTTCTCCATAAGGCCAACTTCTTGGAACCGTGCATCTAGCTTTAACTTTTCTTAAGTATTTACGTGTAATCCTATTTGACATAAAATCGTTTGTATTATATATTCGTCCAATTTTATATTTAGGTATATTATATTCATTAAACTTAACGAATGTTACGATTTTCCACCCGCACTAGTGTTTAGAATTGACGCCGTATCGCGGGTTCTATTCCCGTGCGGATCAAATATTTGTTAGATAGTATATGTGAATGTGAGATCCGTAAATGGATCCACACAACAATAGATTATTCTAGGGGGGCAACGTTTTAAACTAATTTTATAAAAGATATAGGTGATTTTCCAATTGTTTACAAATGAATATCAATATCAATCTAAAGTGCTCTTTAATTAGATAGATATAAAATTCATTTTCACCAAATGACTGGTATGTGATAGAAACATACTAATTACATCGTAAAGTTTTTGTCGAAGAAATGACGTTCATAGGGATGTACTTACGAACGCATGTACTTCCACGTGAAGATAATTGGTTTTATTTGGTAGTACGTAAGCCAAGTCAATAACCAACTTTCTTGTAAAAAGAGGCTATTAGGATCGTTAGTACTTAGTGGTCTGTGGTTAGTGGAAATTCCATGGACAGCCCTCATGGGAAAAAGTGTGATGTCATAATTACTATGGTGTTGATTGTATTAGGGATATAGAGGTATATTTTGTACAAATTGTCTGCAACAAAGTTTTATCTTTGCTCCGTTTTTTTTTTTGTGTAATGGTGACGTCGTCATACTTCTTAACTTAGTTTATGGGGTCAACATAACATGTATTTTTCTCTACACATCCCTATAAGTTATTTCTACCTTTTCTCGGAAACGGATATATTTATTTATTTAGCTTGTCATGTAAGCTAGGAAAGAATATAACGAATACTAGCTACTGCCCGCGACTTCGTCTGCGTGGACTCAGAATTGGGTCCAGCCGGGAAAAAAGGTATCCTATGTGTTAAATTGTTAATCCAGGTTATAAACTATCTACTTATATGCCAAATTTCATCCAAATAAGATCAGTAGTTATTGCGATAAAGAGTAACAAAGATCCATCCATTTTGACAAACTTTCGCATAATTCAAAATATTAGTTGGAATTATATACAACTTAAATAATTAATTGTATAGTGTAAATTGAACTAGCGTCACTTGTAACATTGTTTTCGTCTACAACACTAGTTTTCTTAGAATTAATTTATCCAAAAGTATTTCTAACAAGTGTGCACTGATTAAAGTGTTTATATTATTATTAAATATTATGTTGATAACAATGAGAAATAATACAATGCGCTTTATGAAAAATAATACGTGAATCAGCGTGAGACATGTCGTATCACCGCGACTGGAAACAAAATATTTAACATTGAATATTATTATAATTATATAAACAATATTTGTACATTGTATGGTAATTTCTTTCTCTGTGGCTCTGTGGGTAATTTTTTTTCTCAACATCTGTGACTTTAGTTTTATTTGTTTAATAACAATATAATAACAGTCATTTTTATATAAACTGTTGTATAATTGTTTTTGCTTTTATCGGTTAAACGATACTTTTCATATGTGATATGGCAAATAAAATTGCCTCGGACACCGGTGAATAAAATTGAAGTGTCTGTTTGTTTGTGATTTCAGAATGAATGCTAAATTTTTTTTGAAAACTGCTATTTATACCATGCCTAGTCATAAATGACCGTTGTTAGAATTTTTGCCAAACGATTCAATATCTAATCAGGGTCAAAATATGAAGTTTTTTTTTTTCTGGTCAAAGAAAACTGACTTCGATCAAGTTTTGAACCTACACCCTTAAGATCTCACCAGTATTATATGACTGACACTAAAAATTTCGCTACTTCGCGAGTTTGACAAGTACGAATGAATTTTTTTACCATTCCAATATCACTTATTAACATAACAGTACGGTAGGCAGAGGTGTGCCTACACAGATGTACACCCACATTTCACCAATGCTGTCAATAAGTCTCATGTAATAGGTGGTGAGCCTATTGCCATCAACCGGGCACAAGACAAAACTCCGGGCTGCTACCTAAATTTCCTAACAGAAAGACTCAATAACACTTTGCCCGACCCGGGAATCGAACCCGAGACCTCCTGCTCAGCAGTCGCGTTTGTGGCCACTAGACTAACGAGGCAGTATCACTTAATAAACTATTCAAATTCACTTCTAAATAACCATCTAAGCGTAATGTTCTAAACGATAACAAATATCATTAACGATAACTACTAATGATATTAATTGAATAGTATTCTTACGTCAATTACTAGTAAATAACAGGGCCAAAAATATTCCGGCTATAATAACCATAATGTTTATCAAACACAACGGTATTTTAAAATGGAGATGAGCTCTCTGCTCTGACAATAACCATTCTCCATTGTTCAGTTTGTAACAGTAAATAATATTTTGATAACATAACAACTAGGATGCTGAGGTATTTATAAAGCTTTTATTTTTGACCTGTTGTAGGTAATTGTGGTCATAATCACTAGTGCTGGACGTAAATCGATAATTTTGAACTGAATCTGGTACACGATCTCGTTATTCTTCTTACTGTTTTCGGCTAATAGGTATCGATTCAATCGATTTTATAATTCGTATAACGGATGTCTATGGCCAAAGAAGGTTATTTTTTATTTTGACCTTACCATATTTTTGATACACTGAATATATATGCATTGATAAAGTCAACAATAATGTTGTACTTTCGTTTTAATAGAAATATTTACTTCTGAATAAAATCTACTATTGAAATAATATATTATAAAGTCTTCAATCGTGATACTACCTATTTTTATTTATACCATTTAAAATTTTATCAATGTAATCTTAGAGATACGTCATATTGAGTTGTCGATCAATATACCGTTGGCAACTTAGCATACGACAATAAAAACATATAAAGAAAAAATGAAAGCACTATCAGGACTAACAAATAAACAGATTAACATTGTATTTATTAATACTACTGGGAAGGTTAATTATCTGTTTTGTCGATCATATATCTGATTTGTATATCTCAACCTTTTCCGTCTACACAGAGATTTGTTAACTACCTATTGTACTTATTTTATGAACATTTAAAGTGTGAATTTGACACCAAAGCCCTAGATTATCATATTTTTATCGGATACTAACCCGTTTTAGTAAATCATTGTAAATATGTTATGATATACATAATTAATTAATATAAAAACTAAGTGCTGTTGTGTTTCGGGATTAATATTGTATTCATAAGTACTACCGCTTGACATTACGAAGGTTATTTGTTTTAATAAGAACGTTGACGTAAAGTGAGGTTTGATTAAAATAACAGCATTAATAAGCTCACACGCATTTAGATCAAAAATGTCATTCTTACGTTTGCAAAATATCTTTATATCTTCGTAAACAATTTTATTTAACCTCCCTACTGTCACGTAAAGATGACACATGTAAAAGATGTTATTAAATATTTTAGTTAGATTTTATATTTGTTCGAAATATAACTATGTCCAAAAAGAATACTTATAAGTCTATTTCCCATATGATTTATCGATATAGTTCCGACTACACTACTGTTCTGTAGATTAATTAATTTGACGTAGCGCTCAAAAGGTTAATAAAATAAACAAGTGGTAACACTTTCTGAAAACAAGCAAGCTCTCATTTTTATAAAACAGAAAAATGTATTGTTTAAAATCCTACTTTACTTCTTAAATTTTTAAATCCTTAATTTAATAATTAATGTATTTGGATATTACAAGGGCATCTAAAAATTAATTAGGACTTGGTACATATAAGTTGTAGATCCAGTTTAAACTATTTGCATCGCATGATTAAATTGTTGCTTATCGACATCTATGTAGTGATGTACCCATTTTATCGACATATTTTCTTCTAGACATAATTTACTGGGAAATTGTTTACAAAACATTAGAGTAATAGAGGTGATGAGAATTAATTGGGACAGCATTTTATATTTAATATTGATGAAACTTTTAAATTGTCTAGGAGTATGATTCGTTAAAACAAAGGTATAGATAGTTGACTTCCTTCCGTTATTTACATCTTATCAACTACAAATAATATCACTCAATATATTTATTGCATTACCATAATCTGAGTTTAGGTGGTAGGTTATAATTTATGAGATCACTGTGGAATTAAGAGCTCCCTCTTAATTAATCTTGTCTTACTATCTTTTGCCCAAGCAGAGGAACTAAGCTATATTATTTCCTATGACTACAATATGTTAAATTTTAAATAATTACTTCCATATCTACCTACATGATAGCTACCTAATTTAAAAAAATCTTTACCGCTTTCATATGTGTGCACCATTTTCTCTATAAATACTAATGGATTCCATTCAAGTTTTCACTAATGAACAGAGTATTTCAAAATAAAGGTGGATGTGGATATTTTATATCTTCGCGTCCGAACAAAACAGTAGTCTGTCATACTCGTGCGTATTCAAAAGTTATTTCTGTAGGTACACGTGCGAAGCCGGGACAAGTCACTTAGTAATATACCAGTTATGTTAACGACAATAATTACTTAGTAACCCATTTGCAACACGTTGTCTTATTTTAAATTCTTAATTAAAAGCTCTTACTGCACGCCAAGAAGCTAAAGTAAACCTTAAGTCCCAATACTTAACATATTAACTGCCCATTGCAGTGTACCATATTCGGAATACAGCGAATTTTTAGCTTTTGTGTGTGCTTCGCCGACAGCGAAAGTGTTAAATGAATAAAATCGATATATTATGATCTATCTGAGCAGTGATACCATTGGACTGGGAAATCAAAGGTCGCAAGACTAACTTACTTTTCAGGTAATGTGCGAATCAGAAATAAATTATCACTTGCTTAAAACGGTGAAGAAAAACATCGTGAGGAAACCAGCACACCTGAGAGTTGTTCTCGATAGTGTTTAAAGCCATGTCAGAGGTCTACGGGTGGTTTAACCTCTGACGGAACGGAACGACGAAGAAGCAAGAAGATATTATCTTCCTTATCCCAATTTATTTAACAATAAATTATTGCACCATTCTAAATAACATTATTTAATATAAAAAAGGTTTTATTTTAGGGTAAGACTTCTAAATTCAAATATTTTAATTTCAAATAAACCATATTACAGGCACTTATGAAAAGTTAAAACTAGGTGCACGGTTCCAAGGCATTGATCTTATGGAGAAGAGCCGGCAAGAAACACCATAGACACTCTTTTTAAAATAAATTGGTTTAACAATAACTTTCTTCTTGCTACTCTGGTCCAAGTTATTTAGAGTAGGCGTATTTTACGAAAGAACAATATCAATAAGGTCTCTTTAGTATCGAATGTACCAAATTGTACGTGATAACAATATTTCTATTGTGTTTGTTATTGGCGAGATAACAGGTTAAAATAATAGAAAAATACGAGAAACACCTGAGCGTTACAAATGATAAAAAAAATAAGTATATTACATTGAATTTGAAATTTAATTTGAAGAATTTAAATATGGTGGATGTTTATCGTTTATTGATCAAGTAGCCGTGACTGTGGCGTGATGAATCGCCCCAAATGAAATTGATTCATACACTCAACTCGTGAACATTTTTATTCGGATATTATTCCAAATTTCATAAAAAAAAAAGATTAGACATCAGGTAGATTTATGTAATCAGGTGAGGTAGCGGTTAAACGCAGCCCATTGTAAATAAAAAATAAACACAAATAATTATTCGGTGCGGGCCTCGAACCCGCAACCCGCAGTGCAGAAGCCAATATCACGATCACTACACAACTGTTTGTTTCTAAAATAAGTCCTGACCCGTAGATAAGGTTTTACGTACAAGTCTGGCTTTGTATTGGTAAAAAAAAAAGTTTTATCGAACGCAATGCAATGGATCTTTTACAATTTTCCTCGTCAATTTTAATTTAAAAAAACTAAAATCGGTACTGAACTAGTTTGCAACCTTCATTATTTTTGACGCACTTGAATAAACAGAAAACACAACAACTTCTTTTATTATTTTTCTGTTAACCATACCTACATTAAAAAGTTAAAACGAAAAAATAGTACGATTGGTATGTCGCCTTATTTCTTAATATTGAACGTATTTGTCAGTTTGGCTGCGCGTGAGCACGCGTTGCGTGTAAAGGTTTATCACTGTATAGTCATTATTGATTGTGCTGTTACGCTATATTCATCTATAGAATTCTACATTTAAGACTTGAAATATTGAACACGTTCTGTGCGTGAAATCTAGCACAAAGAGCGACCGAAAATAACATGGATTAACTAAAAATAAAACTTACATACGTATTAATTTTTGTTTCTAGTCATATTTAGAACTAATATCCCCATAATTCCAAATTCATATTAAAAAAATTTTTACTCTAATAATAAAAAATAAATGTTTTTATCTAATAGCTATTGTTGATAGATATAAACTATCTGTTATTGTCTTTGATGTCTATGTTTGCAGTATGCACTCGACACACTCATTTGAGAGCAATTGTCTGATTTGTTTACATAAACCAGCTATGTATGTCATTATTACTAAGTACTCAATTATTTCTTATAGCACGATTCAGTCGTTTTTACCAAGCTTTTCCATTATTATTGGTAATAATTTATATTTAGAGATTTTTTTGTAATCATTCGATAAATTATGTGTATTGATTTTTCTAATATAATACTGGTTTCAATTAAGTGCTTAAATAAATACCATGAACAAATAAAAATAATTAAATTCAAAATATTTGCAATTTAATTTTAAAGGTTTCACATAAAATACTCACTCCGTGTCTCGCTGAAAGCCCAAGTGGACGAAGCCTTATGTTCCGGTATTACGTACACACTATTAATTCAGGAATATTATGATATTTGTAACAGAATATATTTCGCTCACAAGCCCCGCTTTCTTCCTAACACAGTCGCCGAGCGGGAAAACTATTTCCGCGCCGAAGCTCCGTTTAATTTTACCGCGCACGTGCGGTTGGGTTGACACACGCTTTTGATTTTAAATTAAGAATACTAAATATTACTCCTTCTTTTCGTCTATGTCCTTTATTTATTTTTTATTTATTTGTGCTAAATAGTGGCTATGTCACTCCGCGATTCAGGCCGTCGATCGACTGTTTTCGAAATAGTCCATATGCTCTTGACCTTGCGAGGTGCTCGGTCCAACTGAAGCGGCTTTTCGTTGACGCCGCGTGTTTTATAACGCATTATTGTTGTCATAACTTTTACTGTGTGCGCCAAATGCTGATAGTGACGACGTCGACGAGGCGACGAGCATACAACCATGTGTTAACCTGTGGGTGCTCCGGAAACGATTTGATTGATGTCAAATATAACGAAAAATTGCGTTCAAGTTTATAAATATTGAGCCGGTTTCTTTAATACGAGTGCAGTTTATTTTGTTTTATGTTCCTGTTTAAATTGTTCCTGCGACGTGTGAGCATAAAATAAAACATTAAAGTTTTTGTGAAATATGATATTGATTACTTTCATGAAGTTTTCTACCAAATGAGAGTGGGCACTGTATATCTACACGTGTCTTTGAAAGCACGTTGTAATGTTCGCTAAAATGGTTCGATATCGTAAACATGAGTATAATTAACGTCGCATTTGTAAACAATTCTAGATCAGAAACCAGTATCTGTGTATGTACTTATCTGTATACATTCATCCAATTTCGCGAAATCATTCCATCCATTGCTTTATTTCTTGAAATTTGCAATACCGCTCAAATTCAAATTATTTCTTCTGTGAATAGATCTTTACAAACTCTTTTAATTGTATTTTTTTTTTACTAGAATGCATTTCCTATTTGCTTAGAAAAACGAAACAAACTCAGTGGTCTCTTTTAAAGTACGGACATCGATGTTTATGGTTATGTGAAATCAATAAGGGCGTCTGGAAAGGCTTTTTGAAGAAAGATCCACAGCAATTTTCATATTTGTTAGTAACAAGGTCTATATGATTTGAAAATGACAATTTGTTATCGAACATAACTCCCAGATCACGAAATAAAGTGGAGATGGTTCGTGATCTGGGAGTTATGTTCGATAACAAATTGTCATTTTCAAATCATATAGACCTTGTTACTAACAGAGCTTACAAAAACTTGGGATTCGTTCTTAGATCCTGCAAGGTTTTTAAAAACATTGAATGCATTAAATCTGTATATTTTGCGTATGTTCGCAGCGTCCTTGAATATGCATGTACAATTTGGTCACCCCAATATATTTTATATAAAAATCAAATAGAACGGGTTCAAAGAAAATTTATAAATCACCTCAACTATCGCCTCCGCAAACCTCCAATGTCCTATGAAAATGGCTGTCGGGCATACGGTCTGCTCACACTCGATGAACGACGTAAATTGTTGGATATGACTTTACTTTACGACATTCTTAATGGTAGGCTAGACTGCCCGGATTTGGTTGCACAGATCATATTTAATACTCCCCTGCGACGCACTCGTCATACACCAATGTTGCATGTGCGTCGACATGCAACTAACTACGCTAAGAATTGTGTACTTACTCGCATTTCTCGAACTTATAACAGTAATTTCTCCCAAGTTGATTTATTTAACTGCACAAAACCTAGTTTTAAAGCTCAGATTAAAGATATCATTTTGAAAGATAAATAGCAGGCAACTATTCAATATGCTCAATTCATTAATTAGCTTAATCTTACATGTATATTTTATGTAAATTAAATTCTTTATATTATTTTCTAAGTACATACTGTCTAGAGTCCGTTCGCATGGTTTATACACATTTAAGTTAAACAGGGAAACCTATTATTAGCCCTACAAATTGTTTTCATATTTCTGTAATATTTTAATGTATCGCTGTTGAAAAAAAAAAAAAAAAAAAAAAAATTTCAAGTTGACTAGACCTAACCGGCGGCACACATGCATCAGTAATGACATTACGTTTAACCTTTCGGCTCAGTAACGTACAGATCTGTACGTTGTAACAATAAAAATCTATTGTGTCTGCTAATGACTGACGCAACAGCTTAAAAAGAAGGTGTAAATATTTTTTTAATACACGTTGGTTCCGTTACCATACTCCCAGCTCCATCATCAGGTTCTCGTCGGTAGGTAAAATTAATAACACTTGTTAAAAAAAAAAACTAATGGGTCTGTAGGCCTCTGACATAACTTTACCACCATCGAAAACAACACTCAGGTGAGGTGGTTTCCTCACGATGTATGCATGCAATTATTTTGAAAAGGAAACCTTAGATCCGAACCTGTGACTTGCTAGTCCAACGGTCGTACCTTAAGGCTATCTCAACTTACAGGTCAATTGATATTCTGTGTAACAGAAATTCGATTTAAAAAGGACATAAGAAGTACCAAGCAATTTTGTTTGCACAGATCTTTTTAACTTACGGTAATTAATGCACATTAAAAAATTATATTCCTTCTTTTGGAAAGAAAAATACGGTCGTGAGCAAAATTCGAACCTGCGCTTCTCGGATAAATATAATCGGATGCTCTGACCGCTAAGTCAACTCGACCTCTGCTGAGATGGCTTGCCGGTCTAAGCCCCTGGAGTATTTAGCAGGATTCACGACAGTATTTAATTTTTTCTTTCCACAAAAATTTATAACTTTAGAGTTCGTAATGCATGCCTGAATCATGCAATTCGCTTTTCAAAGATTGATCTGTACAACTTATAATATTTTATTCGTTTTTTTTTGCAGTTGGTTTTCTAGAATCAGTAACAGAATCGATTGTAATAAATAAATGTTACACACGTTATATTTTATACAAATAATATTAAAACCTACTATTTACTATTATTAGCTGCGCGTGCATGAAACTGTATGAGTTTTCATTAGATATTCTTCAAAAAATGTATGTAGTTTCTTTATATGAAAATGTTCTGCTCAATTAAAGGTAGCCTATGTCCTTCCCCAAGATATAATCTATTTCCTTACCAATTTGCATTACGATCCGTTCAGCCGTTTAGTCGTGAAGAGGTAACAAATGAACAGAGTTACTTTCGCATTTATAATTTAAGTATGGATTAGTATGGATATTTATCACGTGACTCTGGTTTCTTATATACTAAAAATAATGTTGTACAAACGTGTTAAAGATGCGTAAGAGCATCCATCTATGCGAAAACATAGCGTTCGAATCAGTGGGGGAAGAGCAGTTAATAATCATGGACACGTTCTCTTATAAACCCTCATTGTAGCGTTCATAAAGAGACCTTTATTCTACCGTCACGGGCTCGAGGATAGATTAAAACAACGTGGATTTATGGATCCGTAACTTCGTCTGCGCTTACGCCAGTTGATTGCGAATGAGATGCGCATGCTACGACGAATGCATTATGCTTATAAAAAGTATTTTATCCTTGCCTTGTCTATCTTGTCTGCGCTAGCGCGGCTGCGTAGCGTAAGATCCTTTGTTCAATTCCCGGGTCGGGACAGTGTTATCTCTCTATGATCTCAATAATTATAATAATAATTCAAGTGCTTAGAAAGTACAAACATAAAAAAACAAGGAACATGTTGTACACAAATTGTTGGGTCAAGCCCTGTTCTCCTAGCTAGATCACAAAGTAATCTGTCATTATGATTACAAACTGTATTGCTTCAGGAAAGAATAATACACGCGATAATACAGTTAAAAGTTGTTTTATTATAATGTTTAATGATCGCGAAAACCTAAGATATTACTATGCATTACCTGATTCAATTATTGTATGCCCAGAATGGTGTTTAAAAATCTGACCACTTAGTAACTATACGAGGTTTGTGTGCTCTACTAATGATATAGTGAACTGCATCGTTGATCTGATGGTCCCAAACGCGACTACTGAGCTTGAGGTTTCAGGTTCGATTCCCGGGTCGGGCAGTGTTGTTGAGTTTTTCTATCAGAAAATTCACAGTCGGCGTTTGGAATTGTGCCCGGTAGATGGTAGGCTCACCACCCATTACGTGGGACTTAATAACAGAATTGGTGAAATGTGGGGTAGGTACAACTGTGTACACCTCTACTTACACCTTCGAGGAATACAGGTGTGATGCTATGTTATATTATGACAAAGTCTGATAAAGTTATACATTATTGGGAAAAGAAAAATACGGTCGTCAGGATATGAACCTGCGCCCTCCAGATGAATACTTCAGGCGCTCTACCAACTAAACTAACCCGACCTCTGCTTGTTCCATTTCTTCTTCCACATTATTACGTCTTATGATGGACGCTGTCGCTATCTATTCAGTCCCTATATACTGACTGTAGTGACATGACTAACTTTGCAGTAAATTCAGCTAAAATGTAACATTAGTGTTAAATGTTATAGTATAAAGATTAATCCTGCACGTTATTTATTTTAAATAAAAATATCGAGAAAAAATTTACGTGTTTGGTTCGCCATCGTGTCAAATACTTGTCTCAATAATCTCAACAGATTGAAACAAAAAAAAAATATACACCTACATATATATAGAATAATTTATAGAGAACACACGAAAATAAAAAAGGAAAGTTAAATAAAATTTGCAACCCCCTCTTTCTCTCATCTTACACGTCCACAGTACGGTACAAAGTTTAACCGGGACGAATATATAATTTACACTTAATCTATATCCTCGCGAAAGTAGGTACAACATTGTACTTTATAATTATATTAATTTCGTTTATCATATTTACCTACATTTAAGATACCCGAATACAATAATGTATATGGAGCACGGACGTGAGAATGCATGCTTCCACTTGTTATGAATGAGTTGCCTACCGAAATATGTAATGCTATAAATGAAAAGAATTGTGTAACTATACTAAAAAAATACTACTTAGACTGTTCATAAAAATAACCTACTTATACCTAATGATTGATGTAAACAAGTTACGGCACCGAGTGACCGTGTCTGGCATGCCGCTGTTAAACCCACGATGGTTTTTGTTGGTATGTTTTTTTTTTTAAGTCCACCATGTATAATTATCTGTTTAAATAAATAAACGAAAAAATAATAATATAATATTTCTATTGTGTCTGGTAATTAGAGAGCCAACAGATTAATCAAAACCCCTATAGGGTCAAATTATGTCATATCATTTGCAGAACACGTGGTCTAAGGGAATTACGCGAATTCCTATACACCCTGTATACGTAATCTCGTTCATCGAACATCTTGTATCCTCTTCTTCATAACGTGTGGTTGAAGAACAACCTAGTGTCAGAGTTTAATCCACCCGTAAGGCTCTGACATGGCTCGATGGTGTGCATCGAGAACATCACTCAAGCGTGCTGGTTTCCTCGTGATGTTTTCCTTCACCGTTTTATGCAAATCTTAATTAATTTAAAATACGCACATTACTTCAAAAAGACGGTGTTACGTGCCTTAGATTCGAATTTGCAATAATATATGGCTTGTCAGTCCAACGGTCATACCACTAGGCTATCACTGCCTCAACATCTTGAGTGATAATCGGCAATTTTCATAAGATCTACATACATATCTCAAATTACTCTTAAAGTTCATCATATCAAGATATGAGGTCATTAATTTAAGTGAAGGACCAAGTTCTATTATCGACTTTTGTAAATGTCACTACATGTTAACGTGAGACCTGTGGGCTTACTCTTGAAAATAATTCCGCTCGATTGACATTGGAAATATGTCAGTTCGTACTTTTAAATGCCAAAATGTCTAATAAATAATTATAGATTCAGGATATTATGAAGACAACATGCTTTAAAATTGAGGCAACTATAATGTAGGTAAATTTATTTTAAAATTACGCGTTGTTTTAAGGCGTCAATTTAATATTGGAATTCGATTGGAATTGGTATTAGTTTCAAGAGTAACCCCACTGTTCGAACAGAATAATAATTAATTTGATTGACATTAGTGTTATCTATTAATGGAGTCTATCTTACGTCAAGTGAGATAATATCATCCTGATTAAAATAATGATGATAAAACGCTCAATTAAAGAAAAACTGTTGCTGAATACACGAATGATTCACAACCACGTTCTCAAAATGTAAAAGCACACACACATTTTGTAAAAGACTTTCAAATTTAATAACATATCGAGATATTTGTCGGACAGAAATTACCTTCGTAGCATCGTAGCATTCATGGCTACTACAAAATGTGATGGGATAGGCTAAACCCTCGTTATTCGTAGCATCGTAGCCAATGTACGCCTGACAATAAATTGAAAAGGCCGTAACCGTTACTTCTAGGGCTACTTTCGTAGCCGATATTTCTCGATGTGCTCGAATGAGGGGTAAATGGTAGCGTCTTAGCTGGTAACTAACTTACTATAAACCTAAATTGGACTACATCATCCGTAGCGTCATAGCTAATTATGCTCAAAAAGGGCTACATTCGTAGTATCTGCTTTAGATATACCCGAAAAAGGTCTACATCCGTAGCATCGTAGTGTATATTACTACCATAAATCAAATACGAATAGATTTCTTTAAACAGTCTCTATTGATTATGATCTTGTGTGAAGAGGATATTGTGAAGAGATTCCGTATGTTATGCAATAGGTCTGGCGCGGCCAGGTGCAGCGCTGCGGTTTGAAATACGAAACACAAATTGATTATGAAACAGTTATTTATATTAATCTATGTATGCTTTACAAAAACACAGGTTAATTAATTAGTTATATAATGTAATATACGTTTATACGGTAAATAGGAAATGTTTAAAAACACATTACACATTACATTACACTTAAAATCTTTGAATTTGAAGAAAGAAATTATGTTATTCGGTTTCAATATTTTTAATTTATGAAACGTAAGGCGTAACTTGGACAAATACATCTGGGATTATTTATAAAGTAATTAAATATAACATACATAAGTCAACTTTGGCAATCATGTGATTCCCAAATAATATGTATTTTAGACGTATGAACGATTTTTCCATTGTTGGGTGAATTTATTTATTTGTACAGCTGTAGTTTTTTTGTATTTTGGAAATATTCCACTAATTATTTAAAGAAGTGCGAGTTCTAGAATTATCTTAAAAATAACTGAATTTAAAACGCCTTTTATATGAACAGCTTGGCAGTGTTAAATATTCTACTTTGATTTCTTGTTATTAGATGATAATGTCTCATTTATCAATCAGATGAAAGAAGATGCATGTAACTGAGATGAGAATGTGTATAATAATATAATTAGCTAAATCAGAGGCCTACGGACGACTTGAGCAACTCTTAGCTTTGATTGGTATTAAACACATGAATTTAAAAAAGAAGATAATTGATACAAATAAATACAATATCTACATCATCAGGAGCTGTTAGACCTTACGTCTGGCGGGCGGGCGCGGTGCACAGGTAATTGCATGACTACCCTCAATATTGTGGAAGTAGCTAAATATTGTATTTGTTTGCATCCATTGTAATCGACTTCCGCAAAGTAACGCCTGAATCTAATCAATAAATATGATAATATCACCTGCTCTAGAAATAGGTGAGGTAATCTTGGTCAAAATAGTAGAAAACCAAAAAGTAAATGGTATGTTATGTACCTATTACGTTTGACATCTAAGCGTAATTATGATATGTACAGGCAAAGACAACGAGTACTTTATGCCATAAATGATTGCTCTTAGCAGGAAGTGGGCACGCGACGTAAATATCACTAATTATCTGTTATATAATATGCATTAGGTAAATGTGGAACTGAGGTAAAGTGAAGATACACGTTCAGTAAAATAAAAACATAAATAAATAAATTATGACAGTAATTTCTCTCTTAACAAAGGGCACACGTTTAAAGCCATCACGGTTTCTATTAAGAATGATACTGTTGAGACAAGCCTACCAAAATAAAAATATAATGGATCCATCGACTGGAACCATTTAGGGAAACAGAACATATCTTTCACTGCAATGTTTACAATGATTCTAATTTTAAATTATCACACATTATCAAGTATAAATTATTAGCAGTACAGTATTAGCAGACGCATTACATAATGTAATAGAATATTAAAACACATGATTTATTAGAATATTTAAACACATTCTATAATAACAGATCCTTTAACACATACAAAGTAAGGCCACTCAAATGAATTATGATTAAGAGTACCTACACGAGTACCTGATTACTATTATGAATTACTAAACCTAACAGGGCATTCCCCGTCAATCATCGAAAAAGTATTAATCACCAAAACAGAGCGAAAGAAAGCAGGAGACCACACCAAAATTAAATGTCTAAGGCTCCCTCCTTAGCCCGGCCCTGTGCACCATGTACAGAGCCGGGCTTAGGAGAGAGTGACAGGGGCTATGGCCCCGGGGCCTGTAGCAGAGTAGGGCACTTTTTTTTTATTTAATAAGAAATACATAATACCAGTCCTGGTAAAGGGAAAAACTCACATTCAAAAATTATCTAAATATATTAGTAGCCCCCATTTCTTCGTTACCAGGAACTCGGAAACTTCATCAGGCTTTAAGGTTGCACAAATACTTCTCGAATTTTTTACAAACAGTTGAAGAAAGTGATGTAATCAAACTAGGAGTATCCCAGACCATAAGAAAATCCTGACCAAGTTCAACAACAAGCAGAATCAAGGCTACTTTCTACTTACTTGTAAGATATGTCGTGACCATTGTTTGCCGAGTAGGGCGCGAACAATGGTTTCTTCTCGTATCAGCGACAATGTATGCGATCTGTCGCGATCGTGTCTGTTTACCGATTGTTATGCTAATCAATTCGCTGGAATATTACTTGAGTTTTGTGTGGGTACTTTCTTTTCATGTAGGTCCTTCAAAATTTTTGTTGTACATGACAATCTGGCTTTGAAATCTTTAAAACTTGTGAATGTATCTTACAGTGCAAATTTAGACGAAACAAAACTTTTAGTCATGTTGAATGAGTTATTTGTTTTATTTAACGATGTCTCTACAACTACACTATAATTCCTTTTTCATAATGCGTAAACGCAACCCACATTTACAGATACAAATCTCACATGCACACGCTCACACACACATAGTTCTCATTGTTCTCTACTAATATTTACAAATGCGTAAGTTTTCTGAGGATGGATGAATGGATGAATGTTTGTTACTCTTTCACGCAATAATTACTAAACGGATTTTGGCGAAATTGGGCACACGTTTTATATAACCTGGATGTGTTTATAACCACTTAGAGGATCAGACGGGAGACGCCTTCTGACTAAATATCGAACAAATTTGCTCGCCTCTTTTGGCGGGGGGTGAGGTAACACACAAGCACAAAAGAACTTGTACCTACTTAAGCGAAAATAGCTCTCGTCATTACATTAACAGTATTAAAATACATAATAAAAAGAGAACATACACAAAAAAAATTGTTACACTCGATTAAAATCGTGTAGTAATCATTGTAACCATACTGGTAAAAGGCACCTCTATATGATTGGGAATCATATGCCAGTGGCGAGAGGTGTACGCCCGCTAAAACTACTCCAGTACTAAATCCTTCAAGGTTAGACATATGATATTTATCCCGGCTGGACCCAATTCTAAAGTCCACACAGACAAACTCGCGAGCAGAAGCTAGTAGACGATAAAAGTGTTTGTTTTATTGCTTACCAAAAAGAGTTTGTCTTTTTCACAAAGCATATTAATAAATATATGTATTAAAATGAGACGTTTCAAATTGCGCATCTAATCGCTGAATAAGGCTTCGGTAACAAATGCATTATGCATCGCCTCTGTTGAGTCATTTTATTTGAGACCCGGTCTACTATCGCTGTTTAATAGATATGCTGATAACAACTACATCGTAGATATAGCTACTTACAATAACTACACGAGGCTTCTAGGCAATACTGAGAAATACCTGTACTTGCTTTTTCGTGGATGTCAAATAATACTAAATATACATTAATGTTTTTATAATTTATGTTTTTCACATAGGAATAGGTTTAGGGTAATTCTTCACGGTTTTTTTTTTATTATGCTTTTATGAACTACTTACTAACTAAAACTCCCGCAATTAGTGACGGTTAGACACTAGATCAATGAAGTTATCATTTATCCGCGTTTCATTCTATCGTAATTATTGTACATGCATTATATACTCAGCTTTCGCTATTTAAGATGGCCATCGTTAGCAACCATTATATTTTCATATAACAAATTTTCCCTGCCTCATTGGTATTAAGTGCGGCTACTGAGCTTCTTGGATATTATTGTGTTTTTCTATTAGGAAATTCTCACTAGCAGCCCGGTAGATAGTAACAGGCTTACCAGCTATGGGACTTAATTATGGGCATCGGTTAAATGTGGGGGTGTACAATGTACATTTGTAGAATATTGTAAACCTCTGCCTACGCCTTCGGAAAACACATACTTAATGTTTTAATTAATCTGTTGGCTCCTCGTTAATTACCAGACACAATATAAATATTATTGTTATCAGGTACAATTTTGTACTTTCGTGAGTATACAGATTTAATTAACTGTAAGTAGGTATTATGTTAATAATGCACAGATATTTGAAAATTCCCTCTTAACGATAAGCTAAAAATAATAATAATTAACCTATCGCCATTAAGCATAACCTATGTACTTAACGGGTAACCATTAAAATAATTCGTTACTATTAAAATTAACTGTTTATTAACTCTTAGAATAGATTAAGTCTTCGGTAATGAATACTGACTATGGATGGGCAGTTAGTGTCTAATTTTCAAATGAGTTTTGTTTTAATTTCTAAAGTACTGCTTCTAAGATACAACCTGAGGTCCAGCGCACCTATCAGCTAGATATATTATCTCGGTTACCATGGAATTGGTGGTGACCTTGTAGTAGGTACATTGCGTCGTATACTGTCTGGAAGAAATTGCCGTATACCATAAGGCCGGCCATTGTACTTTCGTTCTGTACTCAGATATATTTAGAAAATATTGTTGTACAATAAAGAATTAAAATAATATAAATAAATAAATATGTTACAGCTTGTCTATGATCAGCTAAAACCTTAAAGGAATTAGTACTGGAGTAGTTTTAGCGGGCGTAACCCTTTCGCCACTGGCATGTGATTCCCAATCAAACCTTTATATCTTTTATAAAAACATAACATAACATAGCATCACGCCTGTGTTCCCCGAAGGGGTAAGCAGAGGTGTGCACAATTGTACACCCACATTTCACCAATGCTGTTATTAAGTCCCATGTAATAGGTGGTGAGCCTATTGCCATCTACCGGGCACAATTCCAAACTCCGGGCTGCTACTGAGAAATTCTTAATAGAAAAACCCAATAACACTTTGCCCGACCCGGGAATCGAACCCGAGACCCCATGCTCAGCAGTCGCGCTAGACCAACGAGGCAGTTTATATCTTTTACCTGTATGATTATAATGACAGTACACGACTTTAATCGTGTGTGACATAATTTTATGTCACAAGATGGCGGGAGCCTGGGCCACTTGTACCTATTTGGCGAAGTAAAGAATATGGCTGTGTTAAATGGACAATATATAAAAGGTGATTTAATAACAAGTAAGATACAAATTATGTAGTTTATTCTCGTGTATTAAAGGTTTTAGTTTTTCCTGACGTTTAGAACACTTTGCAGCGTACGTTCGCAAGATGAGTGGAAGTGGCAGGCGTCATAACAATTTATTTAATTTTTTTCAGTCTACCTACCGGCATATAATTGATAAAATTCATAAAAAATATTTTTGTGCCTGATACATTTTTTAAACTGAATCGCGTCGGTTAATAGTTTTTATATTATAATGTGGATGGATCGCCAAAACCTAAAATATAAATATAGTTTGTCCTCTTTACCAAGTTAACATAGCTAGTGATTGAAGCGTCCTTGCATGCAAGTATTAGGACACTAAGCTCTTCCGGCACTTAGATTTACGTGACGAACATGCAACGTAGTGAATTGATTCTAAAATTTACCGTTTTTAAAATAAGATGGTCAGCAGATATCGAGTAATGAGTAGATACAAATGGTACCCCGGATATAACTTGAGCACAACGTACTTCGGAAAAATAGGATAATTTGAATTGTTGTGGCCACAACAATTCAAATTATCGTAATTATAGTTCGTAGGTATAACACGCCTCTTTAAAAACTTCACTAATGAATGTGCCAAACTTGGGTTTATTCGTGGATTTCCCAGTATTGTAAATAGTAGTAATGTATTTAAACCGCAACTGCGTACATAAGTAAATGTTACATTTTTCATTAAATATATTTTTTGTATATTTACAAGAATAATGTTACCAGGTGCGTTTCCTAGAAATGTGACTGTGTATGTACACTGAATTTTATGAAAATGTATAGGTAATGCCGACATCGAGAACTCTAACACTCATTAAGAATATGACTCACGAAAGTTAATAACTGTGTGAAAGCAGAGAAGTAATATTTTTGTAGACATAAAAATACGGTCTCAAGCAGGATTAGAACCTGCGCCCCCGCAGGAACAATCCAGGCACTCATATCATCAGTTTAAATCCTCCTCACCACCATATTTTTTTCGACAATTATTTATAATTTTATAATTCGTTAAACGTGTAAGTTTACTAATATATGAAAACAGTATTCATCTAAATTCAAGTAGTTCTGTCGAATATACTTACTGCTTATAATTATAAGCAGCCTAATTCGGCTTGAGATACTATAGTCATTACAAACATATATTACACAGCATCACGCCTGTATTCCCCGAAGAGGTAGGCTGAGGTGTACACAGTTTTACACCCACATTTCACCAATGCTATTATTAAGTCTCATGTAGTAGGTGGTTAGCCTATTGCCATCTACCAGGCATAATTTCAAACCCCGGGCTGCTATGAGAATTTCCTAATCGAAAAACTCAATAACACTTTGCCCAACCCGGGATCCAACCCGAGACCTCAAGCTCAGCATTCGCGCTTGGGACTACTAGAGCAACCAGGCATAATTATGCTTTAATCTTAGCAGTAAATTACACAGAAAAAGCAAAGTTTTTTTTTGTGACGTCGTATCATTTGCAAAATCGTTTAAATATGAATTATAAAACTACAAAATATTGCCAGGTCATGGAACTATTAGTTTTTAATTACTGTTTTAACGGTGCTAAAGTAGCGAAACTGATCGACTCTCAATATGACGCACGCGCAGTCGTACAGTGTGACCAGCGTTACCTAATACATGGCGCTAATTAATTGTCACGCGGTTACTATTGTGAATGCAGTAATTAAAATTGCATTGTCTTTTTTTGTCTTATGTAGAAAAGATATTAGATATTACGTGAATGGGTACTCTATGATAGAGATGTTGAGAGATGATGATTGATTGGATCCAGGTTCATACTGAACTGCTGCCCTTGAATGGAAATCTTTGCCGTCTTCCGTGATTCCTGAGAAATACAATCTAGCCATATTCAAGACATAGTGTGTACCTATAGATTTCTTCTGGTAGTATGTGCTCCATCCTGGGCCACCCTGTGGCTTACCATCAGGCGCGTTGGCTTAAGCGCGGTTCGTCAGGCCCACAGGTCGGGCCAAAGTATTATCCAAAATATTATTAGCCAGTATTATCTAGGTTATAAAGTATCTGAATGCCAAATTTCATCCAAATCTGTTCAGTAGTTATTGCGTGCATCCTCACAAACATTTTTAAGCTAAAGCATTTATAATATTATTATAATTAATTCAACTGTTGTTTGTAACAAACATACATTATTACCATAATTTCGTTACTATTGACTATACGTGGGTACTACCTATTGATTTATAAATATGTATACCTACTTTTATAATTTATCATAATTGAAGTTTTATTTCT
This sequence comes from Xylocampa areola, assembly GCA_935421205.1. NCBI lineage: Eukaryota > Metazoa > Arthropoda > Insecta > Lepidoptera > Noctuidae > Xylocampa > Xylocampa areola. The sequence goes on along the minus strand of OW285216.1, from coordinate 17,531,625 downwards.
TTTCATAACGTTCTTGTTCGCAACAAAAGCACTGGGTTTTTGTCAGTTGCATGACGCGCATTGAAGTTAATTAATTAATCGATCAATGCGATCTGAAAGATTAATCGTTTATAGTTTATGTAGATTTGTATGATTGTCAAATAAATGTTTATAAATATTATCGTGTGACTTGACGAATTTTAGTTGATATCACATAAAATATAAACTATAAACATAAAATATAACTATATATACGTTGTGGGAGACGGGTCTGGGCAGCTGCAACAACTCCCCAACTATCGTTCTCCCCAAATCTATCCACTCTACTTAGAGTGAATAGATTTATTCTGGATATACGTGCTCTATTCTCAACCACACCGTCGCTTACCATCTATGTCTTTAATAAAAAGAAATACATACATAAACTCAGAAATATTGACTACTCCTAGAACACCGCTAAGTTGTAAGTTCTTATTATTAACTAAAGAGCTATTTATGAACACTTGGTTTACGTATAAATGTTTAACTTTGAGTTTTCCACCAAAAAAGGAAAAGTAAGGATTTGATTCTAGAACCACGTGTTTAAATTGCTTAACAAGATTGAGATTTAGTTTTTTATTAGTACTCGAAGCATTTGTGTTACAATTTTAGTCAACATTCCCGACAAGTGAAGCGGAAATAGCCCGCAGTACAGACACTGATTAAGTCCCATGTAATACGTGGTGAGCCTATTGCCATCTAATAGGCATAATTTCAAAGTCTGGGCTATACTGAAAATTTAATAAAAGAGAAACTCAATTACATTGACCACCCTGGGAAACGAGCCCAGGACCTCACACTCAGCAGCCGCGCTTATGACCACTAGACCATAGCAAGACCAAGCAGTTTTATTTAATCATATTTATGCTTATATTTTTTATAAACCGCCTAAAGGTAAGGCAACTAATAAGAGGTAAATATATGTCTTTATGTATGTGATTTATTACTTTTTAAATCGGACAATGGGTCAGATCTATTTGCGGCGGGTACAGTCACGCGCAGAAATTATAACTGTATGCGGAAATCGGATACACAGAATGCAGTGCAATATTATTAAAATACTATAACTCATTGCTTTGTATGGCATGAAACGATTGACGAAACTCTTTACGCTCTTGTCTTGTTATGCGATCCTGGTACCGCTAATTAAGTTTCAATTTGTAAGCTTAAATTGTTTTCTTTTACCCGACTTTAAAAAAGGAAGTTCTGTATTCCACCTATGTGTTTTTCAATATGTAGGTATCTATGTATGTTTGTTTATCCGCAATTTTCTCTAAAAGTACTGATCCGATTTGGATGGGGTTTTCCATGGTCTAATTAATAGCCTAATACTCAAACACAACACGTGAGAGAGACAACACGAAAATTGAGAACTAATTATTTAAAATTAAGTAGCATTTGAGTATTAGTATGGAAAAAAATAAAAATAATAAGGCAACATGAATGCGTAAATGATTTACACGATTCGATACAAGTTTGTGTTACAAATTTGTGTTAGTTTGAATTAAATTTAAACCTAATCTTCGTAGTACAACATGACAATAACCCAGGTTTTCCTGCTTTATAGTATTCAATATTTTGTCATGTTTGTATCGTTGGAGATTCTGGTCACAATTACTGTGAACCAAGTGTTCGTCATTGGCATATGTTTTGGAAGCACGACTGCGCCTGCGGTGAATGTGGTTGGGTATGATTCAGAATGTTTGGCAGTATCAAACATTGACTGATTTATATCCTGACAGACTGCACTTCTTCAAGTTTTATGTACAAATTGTACAGGTTTTTTCCTTGTGCAACCATCATGAGGTAAATTGGAGCCTCGTCGAATCTCGTGAAGTAAATCGGAGTCCGATACGACTTCTTCGAGATAGACGGATAGGAAATAATGTGTGCCTTCTAGATCATATTGAAAAATCTATTAACAGAATAAACAATGTCATTATAAAACGTTGTCATTTACCGACGTCAAAATAAATAAAGTTTTTTACGAAGCGTCAATATCTCATAGTTTTCTAAATATTGAACTGCAAATATTACAGTATCATAAAAAAATCTACTACAAATTTCAACCAAAATTCAAGAGTTCATAATGAGATCTAAATAGATAAGTAAATAATCGTAGTTTGTACTTACACTTATCGATATAGGTTACAGCACTAATCGGGGAAATACGACGGGTAATCGAAATGGTCTTCTTTTATTTGAAATCTATAGTGCTGTACTGAATGTTTTCCCACGGATTCGGAAAATTTTGATAAGTGTGAAATTTCATCATAATTTAGCCTTTATTGATTAAATTTTTTGAAGATCACGTACGACGAGTCCAGTTACAAAGTTTCCATTGTTAAAAAAATATTTATTTTCTTTCATAGTGCGATAAGTATTGGAAGACTTTGTAGTGGAAGTGTTATAACTGAATTGAATTTCTCTTATGGCCAACACGCTTTACTGAACTAATAAGGTTGCGATACACGATAACTGATTCGTACAGTCTATGTCCATCAAAAGTCTCTAAACCCTTTCTCGGAGATGCCATTATAATTCAATGTTTTTGAAGACCATACATTACATAATTATAATAAAGTAACTATAACTAGGTCGAGGACAATACCAGCTTCATTCATAAACTATTTTACCAACAGTACTTTGTATAAATATAAATCGTTTATAGTAAACCTGTCTCATTTTCGTATTTAATTTTTACGCATAATCACCACTGCACAACTCCTTAAGAAGTAGCTCAGCACTGATTTAAACTTTACTGTTTTATTTATGTGAATTATTATTAATTCAAGAAAGTCCAAGTAATACGAAATTAAATTGTCATAAAAAAATGTCGCGTAACATGATACTCCGGAACAATAAGGTCACAACTCAGGATCTAGTGACCAAATAAAGTGATTATTGTAAAAGTAGGAACTGCAATAGTATAGGTCAATAGTTCACCTTGGTAGGGCAATAACAACATAAATTAATATGGGTTAATAAGGTATAATGTGTCGGGATAAAGTTTGACTTTAATTATTGGAAGTGGAAGGTATTTATTTCCCATTTCCGGTGTAGATGGGGTTAAACTTCGCGAGATTAAGTAGTGAAACTTTCGAGAAATACGAGCGGTGTTTATTTGGGAGTCACTTAATTTAAATATTCTTGTTAAAAATATATACATTAACTTATTTAACATATTTCTTTATGTTTATTTATACATCTCTCTTGTATATATTTAAATATGTCTAGGTGAATAAGTAGCATATTCAATTAATAATAACACCACCGTATACGTTAAAACCGGTTTAGTTATGACTCAAAAATATTGTTTACATTTTTATCAAATTGAGTTGACGCAATAAAACTATCTTCAATGGTAACTCTCATGACTTATCGCATGGTTGATGAACAATACCGCATGTGGACCATCCGTAAACCACATACATGGCTTTACACGCCATTGAGAAAATCTTTTAGGTGTACTGGTTTCCTCACGATGTTTTCCTTCACCGTTTTAAGCAAGTGGTAATTAAAATCTATAAAGTGCGCATTTAATTTACTATAACATTATTATCACTTTTCCTAGAACAATAACGGAGCAGTTTCCTGTCGGAAATACAAAATCTTTTGCTTTACATCGTTAATCCCTTTTATCTGTAGCAACTAGTATGTTACATTATCGTATGGCCTATTTTGTGTCTATGTGTCGGCATTGACCGTTTCTCGCAAGTTACCAAGTCGTGATAAACAATTGATCGTGACCATTAATTAATGACACATAAAAGTGCGTTGATCTTACATCTGTAGTAGTTGATAACTCGTATGCTAATAACGTGTACTGTTGTGTGCAAAAGTTGATCGACATAAAAAATAAAGATCCGTTTTTCTTACATATGCCTTTTTATTATGTAGGTCATAGGTATTATTTTTCTGTTAGCAATATACTGATATTATTAAAAACAAAATCGTGGTAAAGTACAGCCGCAGATATAGTTCGATCGAAGTTAAGTTGCATTTCTCTCGGTTACTCTGTGAATGGGCAACAATTTTTTTTTAGCTTGTCTCACAAACACATCGAACCCGGATGGCATTGATAGTCATTTCTAGTAAATATCTAAGGGTGATGCCTGAAAGGCTGACAACCCTCAGTACGTTACTCCGTAACTGGGCTGTGGAAGTCACAAAGGCATTCGGTCCATGTAAAATGCTGGTATTAAGCTGCATCAAGACAGGAAACCAATACCAACTTTATTGGGAAAATACTAGCCATTTAGTATTTATACAAGCAATAAACAACCCTTATTTATTGTAAAATTAAATACGTATCATAATTATTTCAATTAAAATTAATACAAACACAAAAACGGGTATTTTTTAATCATCTCTTGACCCTAACCGCGCGCACCTTATCAATTCCGGAGTCAAACAACAATACTATCTGACTAGCTGAAGTAAACAATGGAGTTGTGTTCCCTATCAAACAATTACTTAATTTTAGTCGTTAATTGATGAATATAATTAATACCAATTATTTTGTGTTTACTGTTTTATTTTTAGTTCAGAATTATGTGTTATAGAATAGGTTATTAATCATACTTAAAGTTAACCTCTGGTCTTAAATAAATCAACTGTCCCACAACAAGGCAAGGGCGTCTTACCATCCGGAGAAGCAACAAGCATCGATTACCACGCTTACTCACCAGGCCATGGCCGTAGCCAAAGGGGGGTTTTGGGGACTCAACCAAACGTTGTCTTAGACGTTCATTAAATTTAGATCCATTAAAGCAAACAAAATAACTGACATTATAAACTCATTATAGTTACGGCAAGTCAATAACAATTAATTAAAACGTGTTACATTACTCGTGGGAACAATTCTGTCATTGTAGATATTTTTATATATAAACAAACTTAATGTCTTCTTTGTGCCTTCGCGTAGAACTTGTGTTTTTCTTTAAATATTTCCGAATGCTTTTCTGGAAGAAGTAGAATCTAGCTAGCTAATATTAAACTATACCGATACAAAAATATTTTTCTGAGATATAAATAAATTCTATACAACTAACCTATTAAATAAACTTATTTATTACTAAATACACAATATCATATTATTATTATTTTACTACACACAAACAAAAATAGTTTATTTTACTTGTATAGATCTATTTTACTAGTTCATAAAACATAGCCAGAACTTTAGCAGCATGCCAGATATAGTTATGCGGCGCCGACCCCAAATAAATTGGGATAAGGACAGGGGGATGATGAATTAAAAACAAATAATTTTAAAACAAACGAAAAAAACATTTTTTTAAACTTATTATTTTTTAGCATGTATTACAACAAATATTTTTAAGTTCAATATATATTTTGTAAATGATGTAACAGTTGTGTGTGCGAGCGTACACTTCCCAATGTCAATGTTTACCGGACATTAATATGTGACATGTCGCGAATTTGTGCTTCATATACCTACTAATGCCAAGCGCACACCTGCGATTATACGAATTTAATTATTAGTCGTGAACTCGACACACAAAATCTCTGACAAAACATCTTAATTGATGCAATTAAATTAATAATGTAATTATTTACTGTCACCTAATTGAGGAATTCCTGTTTTAAATTAGTATATAAAAAAATCAGTTTTTTCCATAAAAAATGATGAGTAGGTTCTAAAGAAAATACACAATTCCTCTTAATTCCATTATTTGTTCGAACTTGCAGACTATTGTTATGTGAAGTGGTGAGTTAGTTTGATTAAAATGGCGTCAAAAGGATAGTCTTTCAGAATTCAGGGCCTGTGTCATTTTACTCATAATTACATACCTATTAGAATTTCTAGGTCAGGTCAAGTCGTGCTTGATGAATTGTAAACTGTTACTTGAAATCATTCACATGATGTTATGTTTTTTTTTACTGCTATATATATACTTAGATACAGTAATATATAAGTTACGTGAAAGGCTTTTGCGGTTACAATGGACCAATGAACTCTTCTCAAAAGGATATTCTGTAATTAGTTCTACTAATGTTAATTAACTAATTAACTTTTCTTTCAATTGTTCACCGTTTATGTAGACAATATTACATTTCTTTGAATGGTGTTAATTTATGACTTCTCGGAAAATTCGTCACAAAATCACATTTCATTACTGCCTCGTTGGTCTAGTGGTCCTAAGGGCAACTGCTGACCATGAGGTGTGGGGTTCGATGCCCGGGTCGGGCAAAGTGTTATTTGAGTTTTTCTGTTCGTAAATTCTCAGTAGCAGCCCGGAGTATGGAATTGTGCGCGGTAGATGGCAATAGGCTCAACACCTATAACATGGGACTTAATAACAGCATTGGTGAAATGAGGGTGTAAAACTGTGTACACCTCTGTTTACCTTCGGAGAAAACAGGTGATGCTATCCCACATTTAATTAGTAAAATAAATATGCATTGAAAAATGCTATGTCGTAAATGCGCGCCCAGCGTAAGGTTAAGCTTCCGCTCGGAAGATAAATGAATGCTTTTCGATAGGAAGTGTTATTATTTCCTACTAGACATATAAGTGCTTTAATACGTCTTATTTATAGAGCAACTGTGGCACCCACAGTCGCCCTTTCCGTCTAACATAATCGATTTAACCAAAACGATACTACCATAATTACTTAAAAATGATTTAAAGTCCCCAACTATGGTAATCGACTTTTTTGTCGCACAATTTGTTTCTCAAGCTTCACAATAGTAACGCTAAACAATTTTGTGAAGAAACGTGTCATAAAAAGTTGCTTAGTTTTACACGAAAGTAAACAATGAGACAATGATGATGCGCGGCCGCGTGCTCTCATCATGATTTACTATGATGACATGATTACTAACATTATGTAGGATTATTGTGCACAACAATCTACTTCTGTCTTGGCAAATTGTGGAGAAATGAGCAATTGATTTGGCCACATCTTCGGCTGTCAGTCTCGGCATACATCTATATAAATAAAACTGAAATGCTGTTCGTTAGTAAACGTATGATAATAGAATGAGTGGACGGATTTGGGACTTTTTAATTCTATTTTAAAAAGTTGGTAATATTTACGAATTAGTTTTTTATGGAAAAGTTGCTGGAAAATAGTAAAAAATTCGGAAAATAACTGAAAGAGCGAGGTGTTGCACGGACATCGTCTGTTGGTTCAGGTAATATAAAATATCACGTCTGTATTTCCAGACTGAATAGAGAGAAAATATACTGTAGGACACATTTCATCAATTCCGTATTAATTCCCCCATGTGTGAACAGCATATAGCCATCGGTCGGGAAAAAATTCAAGCACCGAGGCGACCCTCGTATTGATAATTTCCTAACAACAAAATCCAATTGTTAACACTTTACCCGACCCGAGAAACGCTTGCACCCACCGCTTCAGAACCTCCACAGTCAGAACTGGACAGTTGGCGTTGAATACTGTTATATAATGTCTTCCACATCCTAAATAATAAAGGATACTTACCAAGATCAAGCAGGTTTTACTTCAAAGCATTATAAACTGAAGTAACATATTACATTAATATACGCCACTAGGTAACGATATTTTAATGTAAATACAGATAAATCTTTGAAAAGCATTAACGTATGCTTAACTCTAGACGAATAATTTTTTCTGGAAAGAAAAATATGGTCGTGAACAGGAATTGAATCTGCGCCTCCCTGATAAATACTCCATGTGCTCTGACCGCTAAGCCATCTCGTCCCAGAGGACTTAACTGTCAATATTTTAAGGGTCACATAAAATGACGTAGAGACTTTTTAGTCCATATTTTAAGTACAGGGAAACATGTTTGACACAAAGTACGAAAGAAAATGTATAAATAATGAATGAGTGCATGTTTCCGTATCGTTGAACATTGTTTTCGATGTGAGGATCATCTTCTAGAAAATTCTCTGGTAATTTATTCCGCTCTGAGAATTTAATTTGGCATAATATGTTTATTACTATGTTTAGTGATTTTAATACATAGTTCCTTTGCTATAATTAAAACAAGTAATACCTATTACATAACATGAAGATTTGATCTCAGATATACAAGCAATTTTATGCACAATGATTTTAAACTTGAACCGAAACTGAAAACGGAGTTTAACATGATTTTAATGGTTAATACCTTGGTAGTTTAATTTAACGATAATTCGCACATACATATTTAACGGCGATCGGTAATTTGCATTCATAAAATATACTTTACAACAATTTACACGACAATAAACTTTGATCATGAGCTCACTCACCATTGGGCCGCCATTTTTGACCAAAAACAATAACATCATATAGTGAATTTGGCAACATATGGACGGATTGACCACCAAAGAGGTCGGTAGTCGCTAAATCATGTGCGACCTTCCCCGCTTGACCAAAAGTTTAAACTCGGAACAAAGCAGTTTGGAGACGCGTGGGTAACAAGGTACCACAGAAGTTTACCTCACCTCGCTTGCTTTTTAAATTGGTTATTGGAATCCGTATACACTGGCAACTCTGATAATTAATTTCGCAATGTAATACTTTTATAACTGTTTGCCAACGCGGAGACTGGGAGAAAAACTTAATGTTAACATTGCTAAACTTCCTGCGCGAGATATGAAATTAAAGAAATAGTGTTCTATTGCGCAGAAATTTGTAGTAATTTACTACACCTAATAAAAAATCTATGCTTCAACGGAATCGACCATTAGTAACTTATATACTCTTGTCATCGTCTACGTTGCTCAAAAATACCCATTCATTCTTGACGTATAAGTAGATATTTCTTTTACATAAAAAATATAATCTATCGTTTTTTATCTTCGGTTATATTCCATAGTAGCAAAAACCATAAAAAAATATGTATTACGCAAAAAACGCCTTATATAGTATATGACTAGCTGTGCCCTGCGGTTTCACCCGTGTCTTTTTATATTTTAATCTTCTTCGTATCGTATAGTTCATGAAAAACCTAGTGTCAGAGTTTAAACCAACCTTTGACATGGCTGACACACCATCGAGAAAATCTCTCAGGTGTGTGTTATAATTAATATATAATACGCACATGACTTCGAAAACACAGTGCTGCGTGCCTTAGATTCGAACTTGGGACCTTTGACTTGTCAGTCCAACGGTCATACCTGTAGGCTACTTACTACTAACCAATAAATAGAAAGTAATTCACAGTTTGTCTCTTCTTGCCAATGCTCAGTCCTCATCGGGCGCCTCGACTTATGCCGTTACGCGTCACACAGCTCGTTCGCGCGGATGTTGATATATTTTCATTTCCTATGCGTCCAAATCACATGCTATAAAGGGCAAATTTTATCTTCATAAAATTGTCTTATTGATAAAGTAACTTTCGTTCGTAAGGATTAATATGCCATGCCTAATAATAATGTTCATTAATCACTTATTAATTTTCTTTATTTTTTGAAAAAAAATACCTTATATTGGCTTATGTATAAGAGATAGGCTTATGACACCGCAGTTTTTTTTTAATATGAAATAAAAGCGAATATTTTTGTAGAACATTATATTTACGTGTCACTACCATTACGCTAGCGCACGCGAAAACTGCGGTAAAGCAGTTCTGCAGGTCTTTTTCTTCGACCTACCTAACAAAAAACAATATTTAAGGGTAGCTAAGAGATTTAGCCTAATGTTAGATATGCCCTATATCTACTATTTACTCATAAAAATATACATACAACTATTTACTCATAAGTGTCACATTTTTTTTTTATTTTAATCCGACTTCGTGTTCTATAGATTAGCGTGTTTTAACAAACAAACAAAATAACTCTTCCGCTCATATTAGTATAGATAAATAAATTACGCAAAAAATGCCGTGTAGTATATGATATAATGTACTTTCGACCAACCTTATATTAAAATATAATTTACTGCTTGCATAAAGTAATAGGATTTAGAATAAAATGAATTACCATCTAGTACCGAACAGTTAATTGTTTGTTTATCTGTGAAAGGTGAGGTCTCATGACCTCTCAGCTTCCGGTTCGTATACAGTTATCGAGATCACTTAATCACCCACGCAAAGACTACATCCGAATCGTGAATATTAATAGATATATTTTCGATACAGATAGATCTTTCGAATGCATTAACGCATGCGTAGCGAAGTCTCAAGTTTAAAAAATTTGTGCAAAGCAAAATACGGTCGTGAGCTGGATTCGAACTTGCGCTAAATAGGTAGCGACGACGTTACCAAAACACGAAAATGTGGAAGAAGAATTCGAGGTAGTGAGCAGGGGTTGAGATAGCTTAATTGGTCAGGAGTCCTGGAGTATTCATCCTGGGATTAACAAATATTTAAAAGTTTAGTTTTATTTTGTACTAGCTGTGCCTGCGACACTGTCCGCGTGGATGTCGTAAATTAACACCATGTCGTGTATGTACACAAATAAGTGAAACTTACCACAATATATTAGCGAACCACATCTAAATCGGATAAGCTGTTACTGAGATTAGCGTGCACAACACACGTACAAACGCACAGACAAACAGATAAACCGACAAACAGACAAAAATTCTAACAATCGTTGTTTTGGGTGAAATTTCATTACGATCCGTTCAGACGCTTAGTCGTTATAAGGTAACAAACAAACAGAGTTAATTTCGCATTTATAATATTAGTTGGGAATCGATGTGTTACCTTCCAATATCTCATAGAAAATCAAACTTTCGGACAAAGATTGGACGCATTCATTCGATTTATTGTACTATAATGTTACGTGTAGTTTTACATTAAACAACATCTTAAGTATACATAAAAGCAAGAAATACTTTCGACTTGACATTCTTATTCGACTTCCTACAATACATAGTAATTTTTAAATTCCCTTTGATTGCAAATAATTTTCTTTAAATGACTAATCTCAAGTATAATTCAGTATATAAAGTGACAGAACCGAAAGCAGTACCATGCGCATACGCATACAACAGACAGTACGGCGCGGGTCGTCAACCGCGCGGCGACCCTGACACCGATCGTACCATACAAGTTGTGCACGCGGCGCCTTCCTCGTTTGACTGATTGAAGATTGTTAATGGAAGTTATTGCGAAATTATTTTATTAATTACTGGTCCCTAATAAAATTGGTTAACGCTACTACTAATTGGCACTTAGTGAAACGTGGGTAAACCTCTGTCTAACCCGTCCGGGGAATATAGGCGTGATGCTTTATTATGTTATGAACTGGTGATTAATAACCACTTTGTATTATGAAAATTATTTAAATAAATTCAATCAACATTATAAATATATAGGTATATACATATAATTCAATCAATATTAATAAAGGTACAACAGAATATCAGCGCTGGTTGGGTTGACTTATAGGCGAAACATGACACAACACAGTGGCGAACATTTTTGGCACTGCTGCGATGTAGGATTACTACCATTGTATAATTATTTCATTCTCTGTTTTTGTACATGTATCCTTATTCCTCTGTGTGGAAATAAATATTTTCTTTCTTTCTTTCAATTTAAAATTCTGCTGCTTGAGCAGCTAAGGTTCAATATCAATATATACAGTAATTTGATAAATTAACATAGAGTACAAGAATATGTATAGCACATGGTCGGTTTTGCATTATACCTGTCTCTGTCACACAACTTTGAAACTACAAAGATTAGATAAAAATGGTAACAAAATTCGATACTTAGCAGTAATGTTTATTTAAATATAACCTAACCGAAATTTACTACCGCTAGTCGGGAAAAAATATTGTAAGCAACAAACATACATTGATTCTTGTAAATCCTTTTTAACTTTACTTCTTGACAAACAGAACATAAGTAGACAGTTTGTTATTATAATTTTAGCGGTGCGCTCGCGCTGAGCGACCCTCGACACGGAAACGAATATCATCAGTATTACTGTGCTTACCACGTACCTTTTATTTAGCATATGGGGCTATCCATAAATTACGTCACACCTTAAGGGGGGGAGGGGGTCGACGAAGTTGACATTATGTGACAAGGGGTGGGAAGGGACCTAAGTTTCGTGACGTCACATTTCCAAATCTAATACATCTAAGTGTTAAAGTGCCAAAATCTAACTATTAACGAAAGACTTAAAAATATTTCCAACTCTTATCTGTATGGCCATAAGGTTTAACTTGTTTTGTTGGCGAGTTCACAAGTAAATTTTTTCAAATGTTTGATTTGATGTTGATTATATTAAAAATTATTTTAATGGAAATAAAACTAAGTTATTTCGGAACTGATGTTTTAATTTAATAATTTCTAGGTGTAAAATTGCAAAATATGTGACGTCACACTAGGGAGGGGGGGGGTCTCACAAGTCTGATCAACTGTGACAAGAACGGGGGAGGGGTCAAAAAATCACGAAATTAATGTGACGTACTTTATGGATGACCCCTATGAGTCAAACTGTTTACAGTAAAGTTTGTAAACTTCCGCGTAATAAATCTACATTTTTGGATAAGTCCTACCCAAAGACAAGATTTCGGTTTAGTTCGGTTCGCTCATAGACGACATTCCTGTGGGGTTACTCTTGTAACTAATACCAATTCCAATCCAATTCCAATATTAATAGACGCCTTAAAACAACGCGGAATTTTAAAATAAATTTACCTTCACTACAGTTGCCTCAATTTGAAAGCATGTTGTCTTCATATTATCCCGAAACTATATTTTTTTTTTACATTTTGGCATTTAAAATTCGTATTCGGCGTATTTCCAATGTCAATCGAGCGGAATTATTTTCAAGAGTAAGCCCACTGGTTGGCCTACATAAAATCACGACATCTGTCGACACCTTCGATGATCCATAACATGACACGTATGCTGTGAATTCAGGTGCGATCCGCAAATAATAAAAACACAAAATACAAGACAATGTCATACGAACAATGTCAATTTAACATTTTTTTACAATGCAAGTAATTCGAAACTGTGGATCTTGTATCAATCATTAAACCGAATTGCAATACCTAGAGAACACAAGAAATCTTTACTTGTCAAATTAAAGACACTGAATTATTCAAAGTTTAAAAGATATTTATTTGACTATTAATTTCCTAAATTCATGTTATAATTAGATTTATAGAGTTTTAGTTATTTTTTTTTATACGATTGTAACTTATCATTGTGGATTTTAGTCTTATCAAACAAACTCTATAAATAAAAAGGAAAAATGTTCACATAACATCGTTCTTTACGTTATTTGATACTCAATATTATTAGGTACCTAAATGCTGCTATTGCAATGTCTCTAGATGACCTGGTATTTGTCTAAAAACGTTTTTTACTTCAATAGCATCTTCGGAAGTAGAGCATTTTAACATTATATTCGATCACGGATATTTAACTGTGATATTCTAAATTTTAATGACGCGCATGAGTTTGTGAAAGCGAATAGTTTAGTTTGCGCTACCAAACTAATAGGGGAGTTTCTTGTATCCCGACACAGACAGGTTAGGTTTGCAAACTTCGTGTTTAGGTTCTTTCTGACCTTACAGACACAAAGATAGTACGTCGACCCAGCCACGGAGAGTCAAACCAGAATACAGTATCCTTTTTTTTACTTGAGTGGTGACTATCCATTTAAACAGACCTATACATAAACAAACCTGTCCCACAGTAGATATGTCATTCTGCATTACGTCTAAAAGTGGGTAGCTGTTTTGTTAAACGTATCGCAATGGCAATCCAGCTGAATGTCGTTCAGCTGTTTTTCATAACAGTACTGTTTTGTAAATCAGCTAGCAGTTTTGTAAAACAGCGGATTCTACAATCCATCTGCGACATATACATCAGAATGGTATGGGTTCTGATACAATAGTTGCCAATTAAAATTATAATGGTAAATCAAACAAAATTACGTTACTTAAATTGTCAGGGCAAATACAGCTACGATCCCAGAAACTTTCAAAGTTACTGGAGGACATGATCATGATGACAGGTAGGTCCATGATGGATTTCTACACGTTGATGTCTTAGTTCATTAACTAAGTATCCTCTCCTCGTTGTAATACTATAAGAGACAATTTCAAAGCTTCTAACCTTTTTGATACAAGTTCACCTACCTCTCAGTTTATTTTTAGTAGGTTCTAGAGTCTATTTCTGATCTTATCTCTAATAAAAGTTTTAAATAACATCATAAAAACATTGGATATTGTAATACCTTCATAAATCGTATAATTGTTTTTGTCCATTATTTCTACCTACCAACTTAAGTGAGTCAATATGTAGACAAACATCGTATTCCGTAGTAGTTACGATGTGTAGGTGGTATAAAGAAAATTACTTAAAAATGTGTTTCTGATCAATCTTGTTCCAGACGTTTCAAACACTTTATAATGTTTATGATCACGAGTATTCTAGCTAAGTGTAGTTCCCTAAGCCTAGGGATAGTTTTAGATGTACCACATTGCTACAATTATAGCAATAAACTACAACGAAAATAATCACATTACATCAAAACTGCATTATAGACCAATTTACCCAGAACTCAGATAAATATGCGCACAATAACCTGTTAATGTTAATAATTTGACCACGAATTGTATAAGATGGTGCAATCAAAGTTATCTAACAGAATTCACGATCAACCCGAAACAAAACAAAATAAACAAAAAGCGCATAATTATTGCATAATTAAATCGGTCCGAACGTAAGCGCAATAAATTTTCCATAATTATTATGACCTGTTTTGTATTATTTTGATGTTCTATTCTGGGGTATATCTACCTAAAACGAGTTCTCAAAAAAATTTATACTGTGAGTAATTGAGAGATCATTAGATGTATACGTATCGTTACATTAACCCTCTTTCGACAATCATTGGTTCTGTCATAATCAAGACAGTTGAGCCTGCTAGCAGGAGCGTCGACTCCGAGGGTGCTCGGGGGCTCCAGTTCCCACGAGAGGCAAATAGTGGGTGCAGAGCAGTCATTGTCATAGGCATAAAAACTGACCAAATTGCAAACGTACGCGTCGTAATGTGTTTGTGATGATGCGCTACATCTTTCTGTCCTATCTATTCTTGTGCTCTCTTAACATATGAGTTCTACTGGACGGATTTAGAAGCGATATTCACAATTAAGTAGAGATTTATTTATCATCTTTTATTTAGCATTTAGCATTTTACTTCACGCACTTCACCAGTTATTTTATACGAGTCATCAAATGGGCATGAGCAGAGCACCTACGAGATTTGTTAAAAACCTGCGCCACTGCCTACTAGTATGCCTGTGGTGCAATTTCGCCATCTTCAGCGCTCAGTTGCAATAAGACAAGGGCTACAATATGCACTCTTGGATCTAAGCCGATCTGGACGCGACAGAGCCCATACCTACATTTAATATGGCGAGTAGTTGTTTACAGCTACAGTACATCCACGCCACGCGACACAACGTACGCGACGCCGAAACTGTTTTCATCCGTATGCCTCTTGCAGGGAGTGTAATTTTCCTTGCATTTATGGGACGTCCCAAACGTGTGCGCGACCAAATGGACGTCTAGCTTTAAACCAACCTTATAAGGAAACTTCTAATTATAGAAATGTACATTGCACCTAAGCAGTTAAGTTCAGACAAAAATAAATTATGGTGAACATTATTATTCGCAATTTACATCGTAAAATAGTTTTTTGCGAGCCATCACTTTAAAATTACTTCGGTGTACTGGGTAACCACCGAACCGTAACAAACTATATTTTGATGGGCACACATTCGCCTACAAATTAATGTTAAACGCGGTAAAAACTCGTGTAAATGTAGCCTTTATCGACCATATAATTTGTACCTAAACTATAATATATAAGATCGTGTAATTCAATTATGTAACGTCCACGCTTATTTTCGGAAAATTTTAAACATAATGAGAAAGCAATATTAACTGGAAAAAGAATACGGTCGCGAACAGGTTTCGAACCTGCGCCTCCCGGATAAATATTGAATATTGTAACTTTAGAGTTCGCTAAGCAAGCGTTAATGTTTTTCAAAGATTTATCTTGAATAATGAGAAAGTATTCTTGGTCGAAATCGGTGAAGGAAATCGTTTTCCAATCGTAGTTCACTCTAGCATGGGTAACTGGTGGTTTGACAATCTGCCTTTCTTTTAGTTTAAGCCACTTGTTTTCACATAAGACTCTAATATAAATTTAGCTGAAGGACAAGAATAATACAAAAAATTGCAAACGATTCCCTGTATTAATCAGTAAACAAAGAGAGATATGTAAATCTCTCTCGTTTAGAGAAGTGAGAGCATGACCTCCTTGTTTCTGGATTCCTGTTTGGAGATTATCAATTATGACATAACAATGCAAATCAGACATTGACCTTTAAAAGTCTTTGAAAGATGTATTAAGATAAAGATGAATTATTTTCCAAAATCTAAAGCGTAGGTAAACGTATTTAATTGGTAGAAGTACACGAGTACAGAACGCAATCAAAACAGATGTCTACGAAGACATCTGTTTTGATTGCGTTTTGAAAAATATTTTTCAACATGGCAAGTTAATCAGATGTCTAGGTACAAATTCGCTTATGAAGAAAAATGTGTATGAGCCCAATTCAAATTTAATAATTATTGTAAAAACTCTACTTTCCTACAAATATATATGTATTGTTTCAGACGAGCGTCCATGATGTCGCCGCGACAACTCATGCGCAATTCCAACATGACGCAGAAGTGGCAGCGGCGCGAGATCTCCAACTTCGAGTATCTCATGTTCCTGAACACTATTGCGGGTAAGTTTATGCTGTCATAGAGCCTTGCGTGTTTAAAAAAATTATAAATAACACTTACCGATAAAAAAAAACTAAATAATATTCTATATAGGAGAGACGCTCCAAAAAGAAAATTGGCTTTTTTAACCTGCACTTGTCAATCTGAGAAATAAAAAAATATAAATAAAACTCTTTTGTAAAGATAGAGGACTTACAGAAGAAAAGAGGTTTTACTCATGAGTGAGTTGTATCACAAACAATTATGATACAGGTGAAGCGGGTCTGACAGAACCTGATCATAATTAAAAGTTAATCAACTTAATTATGTATTAGGTAGATACTTTATCCTTATAGGTAAGTGATTTTGATAAAGTTCTTTGACCTTAGTTCAAAGCTCAAGACGTAAATAAGACATAACAACTTGAAAGATTGTTATTACAAATAGGCTTTTCCTTGCGCAAATTTATGGCTGAAAACGTATTTCTAAAAAACTGATCCTAAATCCAAAAATTTTGGTCCTATATCCAGAGGTGTACCTACACAGTTCACCCACATTTCACTGGTAATGTTATTAAGTCCCATGTAATAGGTTTTAAGTCTATTGCCATCTACTAGGTACAGTTCCAAACTCCGGGCAGCTACTGAAACCTTCCTAAACTAAAACCCAAATCACTTCCCGACCCGGGCTCGAACTCGAGACCTTTTAGTCAGCAACCATGCTTGCGACCACTGGACTGATAAGGCTGTTTACTGAGACATTTTACAGATGGATATCAGTTTCAATAAAAAGTGGAACTTAATTAAATTGATTGATTTTTCCCAATGCTCTGATATTTTTAACGTTTTTTTTTGGATCGGCACTGGAAATAGATACATGTGACAGTTATTATAAACAATGACAAGGAAAACTCATAACACATCAGTGGGCTTACTCTTGAAAATAATTCCGCTCGATTGACATTGGAAATATGTCAGTTCGTACTTTTAAATGCCAGAATATCTAAAAAATAATTATAGATTCGGGATAATATGAAGACAGCATACTTTAAAATTAAGGCAACTTTAATGTAGGTAAATTTATTTTACATTTACGCATTATTCTAAGGCGTCTATTTAATATTGAAATTGGATTGGAATTGGTATTAGTTTCAAGAGTAACCCTGCAGTTCAGTGCAGCGAGTTAACGAGTAGCTAACAACTACTAACTACGTGTGTTAATTACACCAATGTCAACGCGTGTCATATAATCACAGAAATCTAAATAATACACCGACTTTACCTATTTATTAAGATCTCTCTATCTTCATAATTATAATCATGAAATTATAATTACAATAGGTTTGTACTATTATATTTGTGTACCTATTGCCTCGTTGGTCTAATGCTCGCAATGGCGGCTGGTGAGCGTGAGGTTAAGGGTTCCTGAGTCAGGCAAAGTTATTGGAGTTTTATCAGGAAATTCTCAGTAGCAGCCAGGAGTATACCCGGTAGATGGCAATATGCTCACCGCCTATTACATGGAACTTACTTAATAACGGTGTTGGTGAAATGTGTGTGTACAACTGTTTACACCTCTGCATAACCCTTTGTGGAATACAGGCTTGATTCTATGTTATGTTCTCTTTATCATAATTATAATACAATTACATTTGTACCTAGAGTCTTACAGAGGGCATCATTGAATTAAATTTTAATATAACCTATATTTTTTACATTAACATTACGAAATAATGCGCTTGTTACTATGATGATTTAATGATTAATATCTTCATGTATTTAATATTATTATGAACGTCAAAGTTATATGCATTAATATGAATGAAAAGACAAAAATTAGAGATACTTAGGTACCTAACTATCAGTACATTTTTTAATCTTGATGTAATATGTAGGTAAAATAGATAGATATTTATATTAACCTATTCCTTTTCCAACCATGTTGATGTCGAAATCTAGTGTAACCAGATGCAGCTTAACACCCATATTTTACATGGAGGGACTGCCTATTTCCTGCCTTCACAACCCAGTTATAATAAGTATGTCGTGGTAAGACTGGTTGTCAGACTTTTAGGCATCTGACTACCCGTAACGACTGTCTTTAACATTCAGAGACCAACGGTTTAACGTACTCTCCCAGGTACGGAGGGATTTCGTTATGAAGTTATGGTAACATTGCTAATCCAACATCCTCAATCGATCTTTTTTTTGTGATGGCCCCTTGCAGACACCCAGAGAGATTTTTGCTGCGTAACGAGTCAATAGCTAAGGCGAGGCAGATGATTTGATGCCTCCAGCTAGAGCAAATTTTAACAAACCACTAAGGGCGTCCCCTTCGAGACACGAGCCTTGGCTTAGGGCGTTGCTGGGGGGAGAACTAGGGTCACTAGGGACTAGCTAGATAAGATCAGTTACCTTATTATTAGGGGACGAATTTAAAGCTACTGGCTCGGCACGAGACTTTTCGCGACAGGCGCGGTCCTCGCCAGCGAGGTCTATAACGTGGCGGTCGACCGCGTCAGTGTGCCTGTGTGCTGCTAAACTCTTGAGCTGCAGTGATCCCCTATCATCGTGTTGGCCTCGATAGACCGATCTGTGCGATTGTTGTGAAGTACCTACTGACTGCCTCGTTGGTCTAGCGGTGCTGAGCGTAAGGTTCTGGGTTCGATTCCCCGGTCGGGGAAAAAGTGTTATTGGGTTTTCCTGTTAGGAAATTCTCAGTAGCAGACCAGAGTCAGGAAGTTGGTGGTGTGACACCCCCATGCTCTCCGAAGAGCACGTAAAGCCGTCGGTCCTGCGCCTGATCTCTCTCCGGTCGTGTCGGATTGCCGTCCCATCGGAATATGAGAGTGAAGGAAGAGTGAGTGCACGTGTGTTTGCGCATAAACTTGTGCACTATAATATCTCCTGCGTACTTGGCTAATCTCCGTGAAGACAGGCCGCCGTGACCGAAATACGGTCAGGTCTTGTACGTACACGTACAAGTACCTACAAACCCCTCCATTACAATAAACTAACTCTACAAAATATGTTTAAGTAGACTGTTACCAAGTTATAATAGGAAGATCGATGCTATAAAGCTTACATTAAAATAAACTGAATTTTTCATTGAAGAAGTTTGAAATCAAATACATTAATTAACATAAAAGCATTCTCAGATTTCTCAAAAAAACTTGATCCACTTTAACTATGTAAACAAGTTCCACCGCACTTCCCTAGATGGCGCCACTCGTACGTTGTAAAACGCCTGCCATTATTTTGAAGCTAATACGCAGATTAAGGTACATATATTATTTTGTTCTTAATCTTTTCCTTAGCTTTATTTTAGCCGAAGACCTTGGCATTAAGCTTAGTATGACAAAAAAATATCCTGTTGAAGACGTGACCGACCAATTACTAGCATACTAGCTGATCCTTTGAATTATGACCTTAATACTTTTTTTTTTGTAAGTGTTTTATCCTATTTCAATAACAATCTTTTGAGATTCTTTTTCTGTGGAAAACACAGGACACTATGACGTTGATTTTTAATTGATAAACCTAAACTTAAAATAATCTGGTTACTATGATACATCTTTAATTAATTACAATTTATAAGTTGTTAGTTAAATTTGACAGCGCGGTTGGCGCAGTGGTCAAGAGACCGACTACTGCGCTGCGTGTCGCAGGTTCGATTCCTGCACGGAGCAAATATTTTTACGATCTATAGATAATTGCTCCGGGTCTGGGTGTGTTTGTGCTTGTGAGATTATGTCTGTAAACGCACCCACGATACAGGAAGAAATTCCTAGTGTGGGGAAACATTTTTTCAAACAAACAAAAGAAGTTAATACCGAGAGAACTATTGAGCTACGTACTTATTTTCAACTTTTCACTTAGTTACAAAACAATTGCAAAACGCCTGATCGAAAATGGTAGCACCTGAGACATTCTCTAAGTTATCACATTTCTCCTTAAGCCGCAGTATTTCCTAGTTTTATTACATATGCTTTACATAATATCTAGAGCTCCCGTGATATAACTTACACAATCTTATTTAATACCATGTAACTTCAACATAACACCAATTACAAAGAAAAAGAAGTAAAAATCAACTGTGACGCAAACTTGAAAGTATTTAGCGAACATTTTAGAAGGCGGCAATGACCACATTATGTGACTCGAATTTAAAAGCTAGCTAGCAGAGTTTCAAAAAGTATAAAGTTCAAGAAGTTAATATGGGTCGGTATATTTAAAAAAATTAATATGGGATACTTATCATAGTGGAAAATATACCGACCCATATTAATTTTTGTTCGTCAGTTTAACTCTAAGTTTATCAGTTAATAAGTCAACAGTCAAAAAGCTATTCAGCTAATATCAAATTAGGAACACTTTCGGTGTGCTATATCTCTTCCTACTTATAAAGTCCTGGTACCTTAACGCAATTTCTTCTTCAATCTCCTTTGACATTCGGATGTGAAATCAAGTCTAAATGGTGGGAATCAAATGGAACAAGCGTGACCAGCTGACTGAATAACAATACTTGCGCCATAACTATAAAAGTTTATTAGAAAATGAGGTGTCGTTGCAAGCGGTACAAATAATCCAATTGATCGGTCACATGCAAGCCTATAGCGGGACTCTGCACTTACTTGTATGTATATTATGCTTTCCTGGTGGTGATAAAGGATGTCATAACAACAACATATGAAAACAGTAAAACAAATATTATATAACTACACAAACCCATCAAAAAAATAAAAACTTTAAATAACTACATACCTACATCCCCATAATGAAGTTATTTTCGACTAATTTTATAAATAAATAATAACTATAGGAATTATTTCTGGTCTAGTATGACAAATTAAGATTTATTTGGTTGGCCAAAAATCAGGTCATTTCATATTTCATTATTAAAAAAAGTAATGTATAAACAGGGACAAAAAATTCAACAAAATAATTGTTTTATTTTCTTTCATTATGTCGAAAGATGAATGATAGTAATTTACTTATAATAAAAAGATCTTTTCAACCTTCCTCTAATAAATATTTTTACACATCCTTGTTAGATTTTATTGTAAACTTTCTCGAAATCTATTCATGTATAGTCAAATAAATTGATTTGATTTTGTCTACTCACGTGACTGTGTCGGGATCGCTCAACTTGTTTTGATCTCAAACGAAGCCCCTAACCGTGATCTGATGACCTCGTCACAACCCGACTCACGTGATAAAAGCCGTGAACAGTCATTATCTCCTGGTAGTTTTCTCTAGGATACAAATGTATATCCAAAAACCCAAAAAGACAATAGAACCACTGTCCAATACCACTGTGCCTTCGTTCAAACCCGGACATCTTGCTGAAGTATCTGTTATGTCAAACGCACATTATAAATTACATAACTCATCAACAAAGAATTTAATCAATCCCAAACAAAGTACGTTAAACTTGAACGTTGTAAAACCTATTAGCATACAATAATGTCCTAGACAGGCCTACTGCCTGACACGGCTGGTAAGCAGGAATTCCTAGTTCTACCAGTGACGATACAAACGCAAGCGCATCAATTACTGCGCGAGGCGTCACGATTATTGTTACGTGTGCGTACTAAACTACTGTTTGCATAAATAATCGCAATTTGTTGCGGTTACGGAAGGACCACCCTGACGTTTACCATGGCTAGTTAAACGTTTTACATACATAATGATTGGTAAATAGTACACATCCATTCTCCTACCCAAGGGGTTACTAGCCTTAAGACTGATAACAGCCTTAGATTTAACCATTCATTGGACCTTGACCTCTAAGTTTGTTTCGGCATTTGTTCTCAAAGATACCGGTGCATCTGGTCTTACAAAAACTGACTTATAAAAGTGACTGTTAAAGTTATATTTACTGAAATAAAATCATTTATCATTTGTCACTTAATGTTTATCTCAGCAATCTATTTTAATTTGGATTGATTTTGTACTGGACAAAAATAATTATAATCTACCGGATCATGTTATTGATCTTTGGAAAAACAAATGTAAGTCTCAGGATTCCTTTTGCTTTCGTTTTATTAGGTACTTTCGGGTCACAGAAAGCTTTCTTCTGTCATTTCACAAATGGCCAAACCAATACGTCTGAGTGCGGTAACAATAAATTTTATAACCTAATTTGACTAGAAATGCCCGCTGTCCCACTGATCTGATTGGGATAATAGCACAGTTTTACCTCAAGGTCTTATGTACTCGACTTGCTTAGTATTAGTAATACTTAGTATTCTTTGGTTCCGTAACAAAACAAATATTTGTATGACCTACAATTATTTGGTCCACTTTTGTTTATTTGTTCGTCATAATAGTAGTATTTATGATTAGCGTTTATGTTGTTATTAACAGACTGGTTCACCATAATAGGATGGTCTTAATTTGATTTTTATATAAAGACCATAATATTTATATTAGTAGACAGAGAACTTACCGAGTGCACGATGATAACTTCTATGCTAAATCTTCTCAAGTTTATGTGTGCCTGGTACATTCGGTAACCGTAGCAAGTTTCGAAGCTAAGTCATATGCGATAAAAAATTATCTTCTTTAGAAATAGGTTCTTATACAAAAATAAGAGAAGTAGATAGATTATGTAGGCCAATGATTGTGACAATCGACTTTTGAGTATTAATACCTACTAGATTAAAGGGTCTTTATTAATCTGTCGACGGAAGCGCAGGTTCGAATCCTGTACTCAACCGTGTTTTTCTTTACACAAAAGTTTATAATTATAATACGTTGTTTTTATCAGCTTCTGTTTTTCTTATTAGTTACTTCATTATTTTCAAAAATTGTTTTATCAACAGATCTACTGTCCAATCAAGAAACGATTAATAATTAATTAATCAAACCACAGATTATCTAACAATTATTCGTTACCTTTAGTAACCTCTTTAATTATGTTGTAACGTCACTAAATTACTCATATTGAGACTAACTATGTAGGTATGTGACGCCTTCCAGTAGCCAGGAAATGTACTACATTAGTAAAATTTTTCATCATCGAGGACGAGACAACAACAGGTATACTGAAATTGAACAATCAAACTAGCTTACCTGTCAGCGCCGTTCGATTGAAATTATTCCTGCTGTTGTCTCGTCCGAAGATGATGAGTCGCACCCACCCCTATGGGACCCCAGTGGTTGTAACAATCAGATATATTTTTTTTGGCTTAAAACTAAAATGAAGTCCACAGATAATAGAACGATGAGCGGAAGAGAGATGCGTTTAGATACCAGTTTTTTGTCATTTGAAGATTTAAACTATATGTGACGCCTTCCAGTAGCCAGGAAATATACACCTGTAGCATTTACTTTACACATAATATTTTCTTGAGAATTGTTATGATGTCTGCTTACCATAGCTATTAGCACCTTATTACTTCATGATCTACCCGCAACATCTGTTTGCGACACCATTATCAACGCAATCTTTTACGTCCGAGTGTTGAAATTGATACAGGCAAATGGGACAGGATAGTATATTATTTATTCATGGGTAAACATGGCGTTTTATGCCCTTCTGTCCAATTGAAATTAATTATTTATAAGTAGGTAACCTATTAACTAATTGGTCATAGTACGGTAAACCCTACGAATAAAAGTTATAAATAATAATTAAAATGGAGAATAATTTATTATGCAGATAGTTCGATACTATTCATTAATTATTTGGATAATTATCAGTAAACGACAGCATAATATAATGAAATCTAGAATATAAATCTCAGAATATAAAATTAATAGCAGTGATATACTATGTCGTGTCTATGTTTCGTTAAATATAGGTATTAAATGGCCTTAACATGTATAAAAAAATATCATAATAGCAGCAATATTATAGTACATAATATCAGCGAAGGAAAGCATCGTAAGGAAACCAGTAGGTACAGCTCAGAAATGTTCTGGATGTTTTGTAAAACCATGTCAGAGGCCTACAGGAGGCTTAAACTGACGCTATGTTGTTCATCAACCATACGAAAAAAAATTAAAGAAATCATAAAACCACGCCACAACTCGTAAGATCGTTTGTGTATTTGACTTTCACTTGCAAAAATAATTTCGCTTACGTAATTACAAGTAAAACGTTCTCTTACTATGACTTGTGCAGTTATGATGTACCAGTGTTTCATTCACCTCGCGAATTATAAAACAACAACCAATTTATTAATAAGCACAAGGATATCTACTTCATTAAACTGGGAATTCTTAAACTATATTTATTGTAATTATAAGTATTTACCCTATTCAAGAGACGCCTGCGTCCTTCTTGAGACTACTACAAAGGAAAAATGACATAAAGATAAAGTTACTTCAGGTTAAAAATCTTTATTCATTCGAAAGAACACAACTTATTGGATAAAATAGACAATGAAAACATGTAAGGACGTATTACGTCCTCCAGCAAATATTGACTTTTTTATTTTATTTTGACTGCCTCGTTGGTCTAGTGGTTAGTAGCCCTGACTGCTATGCCGGAGGTCGTGGGTTCGATTCCCACCCAGGACAAATGTTTGTGTGATGAGCACGATCATTTGTTCTGTGTCTGGGTGTAATTTATCTTTATTATGTATGCATTTAGAAATATATAAGTATGTTTATCAGTTGTCTAGTACTCATAACACAAGCTCTGCTTAGCTTGAGACTAGACGGCGTTGTGTGATAGTTGTGGAATATTATTATTATTATTATATTATTATTATTATTATTAATATTAGTTCAAATTTGTTAATTAACTTAACTTATATGTTTTGTTGGGGACCCTTATATAAATAAATAAATATAAATAACTATGTACTATATATATTTTTCATAAAAAAAAAAAAAAAATTGAAGGAAGGCCGAGTTACCTATATGTTTTTTATGCAGATGAAACGAGATTTAGGCAGCCGTATATTCTTTTTTTTTTTTCAATTGGATTACAAGTACATTTAAAAAGTTAAAGCCAAGGCGTTAGTCTTATGGAAAAGAGACGGCTAGAAAACTCCATACACTCTTTTAAAATTCAGCAATATCTTCATAATTCTTAATCATTTAAAGTATTTTAGTAAGCTCCGTGAAATTATAATAATTAAAATTTCAAATATCTGCGACTATTCGACCGATCGCAGACACAACATTCTGTAAAAGGAATTCCCTTAAACATCACATTGTGCAACACTACTATCATACAATTTATCAAAATTAGCTAATGTTCCTAAATGGTCCTAGTTAAGTCTGCTTAACCTAATGCCACTATTAGCAACCGCTCGCTAATTTTGATGCAATGCTCGCTTCCTGCAATTATCTATTGCTTGATAACTGATAAGATTCCTTGCCGACAAAGGTGTAATAGGTATTTACTAACTTGTAAGGATCGTTTATATCAAATTAACAATTACTATAGACTACAATAATTCCAAAGGTTGTCGTGTATTCAAGTTAATGATAAGATCACCAATAAACGTTTTACTTAATCAGAAATTTATATTCGTTATTATAGTCCTATCTTCTTTTTATTCTTCATGCCCTGGTCCCAAGTTATTTGTGGACGGCGTGATATGTTGTTTTCTTCCATTCTCCTCTATCAGTCGTCAGGTTATAGTTTACTCCCTTTTCATTCATATCATCATTTACACAATCCATCAATCCTTTCTTTGGTTTACCTCTTCCCCTCCATCCACCTA
The DNA here is from genome assembly GCA_935421205.1 of Xylocampa areola. Lineage (NCBI taxonomy): Eukaryota > Metazoa > Arthropoda > Insecta > Lepidoptera > Noctuidae > Xylocampa > Xylocampa areola. Next base: position 17,505,215 of record OW285216.1, on the reverse strand, counting down.
CATAAATAGATAAAATACTCCTTATTATTTATTCAACACTAGCTGATGTCTGCGATTTCATCTGCGTGACAAAATGTAGCCTATGTCCTTCTCCAAGGCCCAGTCTATCTCCTTGCCAAATTTCATTACGATCCGTTCAGCCGTTTAGTCGTGAAAAGGTGGCAAACATACAAACAGAGCTACTTTCGGATTTATTATATAAGTATGGATTATTAACCTTAAATATAATTATGTATATTTGTGATTTGGGTGTTAAGAAGCTGTCAGATTTTTCTAAGTAGCATTATAGTTATAATAATTATGAGTTCCTCAATAACGATTTCTTTGCGATATATTTTTTTAACGAATGTTTTTTGCGACTATGTGGTCAGCATAAGGTCTTTGGTTACATTTCCAAGGAGGTTTCTATCATCGGTCAAGTGATGGTAGAAAGGACAATGATTCGAAACTTCGTGACCTACCAGACACCTTCTTAGTAAATCAGTCGTACATATTTTTTATCAACATTTATTTGCTTACAGGTCGGTTATACTATTCTATGGTTGCACTTGCTAATGGAGAGAGCAAACAAGTTGTATTCATTTAAAATTGGCATAAATTATATACTAGCTCCTATTTTTAGAATATTATCTACACCGGATTTGAAATCTACGTATGTTCATCCACTATAATAACAAGATACTTATAATGATTTCAACTAAAACCACCAATCTTTTCTCTATTAACTTCTTACCATCCTTATAAGGAAAACTTAAGTATGCCAAAATATATTCAAGGATTGTGTTCGTTGACACTGTTTTTACCTTATCTCTGTTGCATTGATTTATATATTTACTTAGTGGTCACAGTCACAAACGTTTGTAACGTGAACTTTGATAGAAATTTAAAAGAATAAAAGGTACATACGTAGGTGTTACACTTAATTTTAAGTCTTTAAGTATCTATTTGTTTATATAAACAAACACTGCCATAATTACCATAGTCGTTTAAATAAATACAAATTTGAATCTTATATTTATGTCCATATGTGACCTAGGACGCTTCAGTCACGCTACCAGGATAACATGATAGTTCGGCGTCACAAACCTTTTCAGAAGCTCAACAGCCTTATTCCGCAACATGCTGACAATATCGTGCGTCTTATTCACTCACTGTACCATAGTTATCTATAAAGCGATGTTAATCTTTCACTCGCGAACCACTCTCACTTCACTATACCGGCTGTAATACAAACTGTTTTTTTTTATTTTCTTAGTTATATTCTTCTAACTAGGTATCGCATTGTTCAGAGATGCGGTTGTCACGAAAGTTGGCAGGCGTTTGAAGTAACTGGCCGTCTTGTCTGGCAAACGGGAAAAGTGCCACCACGTGACTACAACAATAGCAATGAACACTCATATAATGATAATTGTACGATAGGGTCACAGGCCAGTGATAAGCGATCGTTCATATTATTTACAGGAATGCTTTGATGAAGGGATGTTAACATTTGACTACGCAAATTACGTGGACGGGGATGATCAAATACTATAGCGTAGAATTTGATTTATCTGAAATGAACTGGTAGGAGATGAATTAGCATTGGATGTAATAGCCAGATTCGGTAGCTATCGTAAGGAATGAAATGGCTTATTTTGAAATCTCTATCCTATATCAGGTGGTTTAAATTTACCGTTGTGTACTCTGCATGGGTCAACTTTATGGCCAATTTATTTTCTTCGTCAACCAAAGCGAATGCAACTTAGACATAACAAACGCGTAAATATAATCATAAAATGTTGCCAACACGACTTCAATTTATGACAATTGGATGCGGTTTCACTTAACTTTGAAAATGTAAGTGGGTTTCGAAATAAATTTCATTTTTTCTTAAAAATAACCCAAAGGTCATCGCTGCCGTTAATTAGTTCACATTACTTATTGGTTGAGTTGTAAATCAACCATTAAGTACCTACCTAACCTGCATAGGTACCTTTAACTGATATGAAAAATTCGAACCAACATTAAATTAAATCATATTTTAATAAGTATCTAAATGTTATCAAAGCGTGCACGAGTGCAATATTTTATTATGCTACATCTTAGCAACTACTTTGACCCATGACCTAGAAGATAGCATGTAGGTTTATCTATATACAGTCCTATTAATTATTGTTTAACAGTTATTACTCACGTGCATTCCTCGGGATTGCCCGATTAGTTTCGAATTCGTACGGAGGGCTATTTTGTAATAATGTCTTATTTAAAGATTAAGTAACTCTTTCCTCACAGCAATTGATATTAATAGCCACTTTCACTTGATAACGAGACGGTAACCGACATTGCGGTTATTGTGTTTTTATATAGACATGTATAGAGATACAATACAGGATGAAATCACAAACAATATTGTGGATGAAATCACAAACAATATTGTGGATGAAATCACAAACAATATTGTGGATGAAATCACAAACAATATTGTGGATGAAATCACAAACAATGTTGATGGATTCCACCTGATTTATTTGTGTAGTCTTCAGTCTAGGTTTTCTCTTAATGTTTTCCTTCACCGTAGTAAGCCAGCGTGGTGATCAATGCTCTTTCTTCTGCCTTCTCTGTATGAGAACAGACTCTTGCCCTGCAGTTGGACATTTATGAGCTAATTCAAGATAAATCTTTGAAAAGCATTAACGCATGCTTAGCGAACTATAAAGTTATTATATTAAATGGAAAAAGAATACGGTCGCGAACAGGATTCGAACCTGCGCCTCCCGGATGAATACTCCAGGCGCTCTGACCACTAAGCCATCTCGACCTCTGCTCACCACCGCGAATTCTTCTTCCATATTTTAACACGTCTTATGGCGACGTTATTGCTATCAATTCAGTCCCTATAGAAGTGACCACTAATAACTTATGTAGGTTTAATAAATTTCGTGAGACATATTTATATTACCTAATATTGTTCACCGGTTACTACTCACGTGCATTTTTCGGGATTGCCCAACTAGTTTCGAAATCAAACGGAGCCCTTAGTCATTAGCTGAGTCCACGCGACTAATGCGTTATATATTTTTATAAATATTAACTATTAAAGGTAGGTAGCCATTCATCATCGATCGCATCATCTATAGTACATGATATTGATCTTAAAGTACCAATACTATACTCCATTGTTTAGATTCCGGTGAAGTTATTATTCACAATAAATCAGTCTGATTGCTACGGATAATAAGCACCGACTCTAGCTATTTCCTTATATCTAGTTAAATTACTAATTAATTATCTAAACAGAGCTCACTTTATATTCTAATAGTGTTTAAACTAAATAGTGTTTTTCCTACTGATAAAAGTACTGTAGGTATTATAGTTACCCATGAAGAGATACATTTATATACTGCCATATTCAATAGATCTTGTTGTTTTAATAAAACGTGGAACGCACATTAATGTCAATACTTGCTTCTGTTTATATGTTCTTAATGCTTAAAAGATTTCATCATACCTACGTTGTTTTGTATCTTAAAAACCTAACTGACAAAATGCGTAATATTTTACAGATGTTTGATTAAAATATTTTTGTTTACAATAAAAAGCTGTTATTTTTACTCTGCAATCTTATCTTATAATTGAGCAAAACATTGAGTTGATTCCATGACCTACTTTAATTAATGTACTATCATAATCATCATCATCATCATCATTATTGATATATAATAAAAATGTAACGAATCACTATCTGTACATGGAAGATATACTTATGAGAAAAAATATTATTGGGACCTTTATCAACGCAAATAGCACCCAACACAATTATTGTTAGAATTTTTGTCTGTTAGTATGTTTATCTGTTTGTCTGTGCGTTTGTGCACGCTAATCTCAGAAACGGCTTATCCGATTTAGATGTGGTTTTCATTAGTATATTGTAGTAAGCTTCACTTAATATTTAGTGTTTGTTTCATGTCAAGCGGTTCATAAATAAAAAACTTATGCCAATTTAAAGAATCACATCGAACATTTGTTATTTACGACATCCACGCGGTCGTAGTCGCTGGCACAGCTAGTATAAAATAATTCTGTAATATACCTACGTATCAATCTATATTTAATTGATCCTGTCTCCATCGTTCTATACTGGTAATTTACGTGGACAACTAACACGACCTAATAAAAAAAAAAATGCGTAGACTTATTTCGAATTAAATAAGTGAATATTGTATCAAAAGTTTCTTGTAAAGCTAAGTGTAAACGTTTCACTGATTTGTTTGTTTCAGAAAACTTGAAACAGCATAAACGAAATCTTGACTCTGCTTCAGATATCCGCGTCAATAAATTCTGTCGAAAATGGCCGCTTCGGTTCACTTGCGTAGCTTTCAACGCAAACAATTTGATTGATAATATTTCGTCAGCACATAAAACAATGACGTTCATACGAAATCTATACTTAAACAGGGTCAAAACCTTAATCATTGAAGTGTCACCAACAAATTATTTGCGAAGGATGATTGGGAAACTGTTACGCAACTCCCGCGCGAGGTCAACGCCATGGCTTGAACTCATTGTTAAAGGGAAACTCGACCTAGTGGCGTGTGCGAAAAGTTGTAGAAAGTAGGCCGTTTCTTAATTTTCAGTTGGTATTTTTTGTTATTGCTTTCGTTAACTGATGTCCTGGTACTTGCCAGTTAACTTTAATAACTTCAGATTACATGTTGTTAAGTAAAATTATTATACCTGTAAACTTAATTATTATATCCTTCCTTTGTACTTACAATAATTTTATAGCAATTTTATCCGAGGTAGATTAATTTCTATCTTTCAGTCCTTGACCACATGTGTCATTGAACTCATATTAAATGTCATTTATTGTTCCCAGGACGTACGTACAACGACTTAAACCAATACCCGGTGTTCCCATGGATCCTGACGAACTACGAGAGCGAAGAGTTGGACCTGAGCCAGCCTTCCAACTACAGAGACCTCAGCAAGGTATGTTCAGGTTTACAAGTTTGACAATGATTGCCAGGTGGAAAATGTAAAAACTATGTTAATCTGATCGTTACGAGAAATGACGAAATGTGTTAGTGGATTTTCTCCACCACAGTGGCCTGATGAAAGGATGTATGAGGTTGAATAAGACGCGCTTAAGACGATTTAATGAGTGACTGACAATAAATTATGCTGTATTATACATACACCGTGCGTCGAGATACATGAAGTTATTATTGGAAATATTATATCTGATCACTTCAACCTATCCATACCTTGATCAATTCAAGCACTATATTTTTTTGCAAGCCCCTAGCTGTAAATTCAGTCTTCTGAGTCTTACTGCAGCCTCTGTATCATTCGCAGCCTATTGGTGCGTTGAACCCGAGTCGCCGCGCATACTTCGAGGAGCGCTACAACACCTGGGAGCACGAGTCGACGCCGCCCTTCCACTACGGCACCCACTACTCCACGGCCGCCTTTGTTCTCAACTGGCTAGTTCGCATAGTAAGTATATTATATTACATCGCAGGTAGATATTAGTATCAGATTACTCTATGCTGGATACGGCTGTAAGCATAATATCGGAGCACCCATGGATGACGTATGCATTCGGATAGCTACTTGCTTTTCATACAAATTTAATTCTTTGTTCAAAGTAAAACTCAAAAGGTGGTTTAAAAAATAAGAAGGCATGAGTAATCAACTCTGAATGTCTGTTATGAATACTCAATTAACATTCTAAATTAGGTGCAGTGAAATCAGTACATGTCTCCTCTCGGAATAGTGACTCTTTGCATGTAAAATTAAATAATAATTAAGTGTCGCCAGTGACTGTGCTTGTTTTAATTCATGACAAGTGAACGGTACATCAATTTTGACACTTCACACCACATTTGGCGAGAAAATTAAATTTCACCCATGCATTCACCCGTGCGAATCTAATGACGGTTACGCAGCTTGAAATTATTTCATCATAATCACTGCTTATACACTTTTTCTGTCAATATTCTATATAGGTGCATTGTATTAAAAAACAATTGGACGAAAACCTGCAATTAACATTCAGCCGCTGAGGCAAACGCTGAATCAAAAATGATGTCTATAAAATATGAGAGATCCTACGGAGATTTACATAATTGACTGATTATGAGAATTGAAAGTTGTTCTTATTGCAAGTCACGAGTTGTTGGTAAGATTTTTGTACAATTTCAGTGCTTTGATTCGACATCGAAAGTCAAATTCGTATTTTAGCATTAACTTCCTAAGGCAAATCTATACAATGCTACGAATTTATCTTGTACTGATCACGTTCAATTAAGCGAGTCTGTAGCCGAGTTATTTAGTAAAATAACATCTAGTTGAATTTGTATCGTATTTAGTTTGGCTTGCATCATTATACTATTGTCATTAAAAAATGGTTGCTAACAAATAAATTAAAGCTTACGAGTATCACGAAACTAACATATTTTAGTTCCGCATTTGCAGACTTGCGTTTTTAAAATCGCCGATCAGCAATTTGACAACTTTGGCCACACTGTCGCTTACCATCCTGCAATTTGGTGGCAATACGTAGATCCATTATTGATATTTTCTTAAACTGCTTCAAATTTTCATCGCATTTTGGCGCACTTCAGCGTTCAGTCGCTGTATGTAATTCAGATTGGTCTTAAAAAAATCGACTGAAATCGCTGATGGCAAATGTTGCATGGCTGCCGAGGAGCCTAAATTCGAAAAAACATTTATTTCCAGAAATCCCATTTTATTAAACTGACAATCAGTTAATATCCAAATAGGTAATAATGTAAAAATCGTATTATGAAAACAATAAATTGAAGTAATATTTTTCAAAACAATAAGTATAATTTTTTAACAATACAGACAAATGCAAGCATTGTAGCATCCAGGGTTTGGACAAGAGATAAAATAAGTACATCGATAGTAATATAATGAGAAGAGGCCTTTGGCTTGCAGTGGGACAGTTACCGACTGATATAATACAAGTCTCATAAGACATCCTTGTTCATTTGCATTGGATAATAAATCCGCCATCCGTATCATTGCGTGTAAAAACAGTGCTAGTAGACTAATAATGTTACATGTTTACTACGACTTCACAAACTCAAGAGAAACTATAAACATAAATCGCTCTTCAATCGTACAAAATTCTAATGGATCCATCTATCTTGAACACTTGAATTTACAAGGCGTCGACTAGTTATTTCAAGTAAAACTCCCTAAGTCTTTGAACAATGGCGTTCTGGGTTTAATAAAGGACATCTTCAAAGAGCACCGTTTTGCTCCCGATCATAGTAAATTAGTGAGTGCATTAAGATGTCTGTACTAAGAATGTGCGCGTCAAAACAATCGTGCGCCGGTGATGCTCTGCGACAGATGCGCAGGCGTCGTCGCGTGATTGTATTCGACACGAAGGAAAAAGTAAAAAATGTTAAAAGTCGTCCGAAATAGAAAGCTGTTTTTTGATGTCCCACAAAATGAATGAATGGAGTAGTTTTAAAAATATTACCTAAAAGATTTATAAAATCAAAAATAGTTAATAGTTTACTGGAGGGAATAACATTGCAGAGAAGCAGTAATATCATTGTATAAACGATTCTTTTGGCATATTTTAATATTAGCAAATGATGTCAATTTTGAATCCCAATTAATGAATATTAAGCTAATATCAAATAAACGAAAAAAAACTGAAACATTTCTAAAAATATATTCGTATGTATAATATAATAAATCAAATATCTTGATCTGGCGCACGAGGTTGTCGACATGTGGGGCGTGGACGCTGCAATCATTGTACCGATAGTCGTTTCGGCTAACGGACTAATAGCGAAAAGCCTTGATCAACATCTTAAAAGGCTTTCGCTAGGCGGCTGGATCAAGGGCCTGATACAGAAAGCAGTACTCCTCGATACGGCACGCATTGTGAGGAGGTTCCTTTCTCTGGAGCCCTAACCACCGGTGCCTTGGACCCTGTTCGCGATGCCGGTGGCCCACTATTTTTTTTATTTTTAAATGTATATTGTTTTTGTTTATGATATATAGTTAAAAATGTAATTTATATGTAAATTTGAAAAATAAACGAATAATAATTGTTAAAACCACAAACAATTCTTAATACCTTCTTTACTTTTACGCTGTCCACCAGGAACCGATGACAACGATGTTCCTAGCACTCCAAGGTGGCAAGTTCGACCACCCCAACAGATTGTTCTCATCCATCGCTATGTCGTGGAAGAACTGCCAGCGGGATACCTCCGATGTCAAGGTACACCATTACCAATTTTTTCAACTTACCTCTATTATTATGATGGCAGCAATAATGCTTTGTTTTTATAAATGCTGTATTAATAAAGTGTTAGCGTGCAGAATTGCAGATACGTTGGAATTATTGGACATATTATCTTCTACAAAATATAGTTTTTTTTATCAATGTATGTATCTTCGGCCAAACTTACTTAGGTACTTACTATATCTAACTTCCCTAGGAACTAATACCCGAGCTGTTCTTCCTGCCGGAGATGCTAGTGAACAGTTCAGGTTTCAGACTGGGTATCCCAGAGTCGCCGTCCGGTGATGTCATCCTTCCCCCGTGGGCCTCCTCCGCTGAGGAGTTCGTACGCATCAACCGCATGGCGTTGGAGTCAGAGTTCGTGAGCTGTCAGCTCCATCAATGGATTGATCTCATATTTGGATATAAACAGAGAGGTAAGCGATTTGATTGCAGTCTGAACAATGTTGTTGAAAATTAGAGCTAGGAAAAGCTGGAGCCGACTGGGGCAGTAACACCCTGCCGAAAATTTTAGCTGCTCTGTAACTCTATTGTGCTTGTGTTCCTAATGGTAAGCCAAATCGCCAGTGATATTTGAAGAAGCGTGATGTAGGCAGTAGGGGGGACCATATTGGCAACGCGCGAGTGATAGCCACTATGGCAAACGACTACCACCACCTTAGCAGTGTAAAAAAAAACTGCTTTCGTGGTTCAAATAATGTATTTTAATTAATTGAGCAATTAAACGTATTATGCGCACCCTGCGTATTATAAGTCACGCCAACCCAAAGTGAGACCCTCGTAACACGTATATTAGAACCAATTAAAAATTATTTCTTCTTTCTCTAAAACAAACACTTTCCACACGTCCTGCAGGTCCCGAAGCGGTCCGCGCAACGAACGTATTCTACTACCTAACGTACGAAGGCGGGGTCCGTCTTGATCAGATCACGGAACCGGTGACCCGAGCCGCCATTGAAGACCAGATCAGAAGCTTCGGACAGACACCTGCGCAGTTGTTGAGCGAACCGCATCCGCCGCGAGCATCGACGATGCATCTCGCGCCATTAATGTTTGCGGCCGCACCAGACGACGTTTGCTTGCGGCTGAAATTACCCTCCAATGCCGCTGTTGTACATGTGTCGGCGAATACCTACCCGCAACTGGCTATGCCTGCTGTCGTTACAGTGAGTTCTAAATTTGTTTCACACATTACAGATATTACAACAATGTTGCATTCACACTCATCTAGGGAGAGTTTGCAGATCAACTTCTCATTGAACTAGTCTAAAACTTCCTTAAAATTGGGCACTGCAAACAAGATTTTGTAGTGGACGCCATGGATAATAAATTACAAGTGGACGTCGTGTATACCGATTTTTCTAAAGCATTTGACAAAATAAATCACGATTTACTTATAGAAAAGTTGTGGACTATCGGTATACACGGCGATCTACTCCGATGGATAAATTCGTACGTCAAGAACCGATGTCAAGCGGTTTCCATTAAGGATTATGTTTCAATATTCCTGGAGATTCCTTCAGGAATCCCTCAGGGATCGCATGCAGGTCCACTATTTTTCATTTTGTATATTAATGATATTGGTAAAGCCTTACACTATTCAAATTGTCTACTATATGCTGATGATGCCAAATTTTTTAAAACAGTTGCAGATATTGACGGCTACTCGCAACTGCAATCTGCTTTAGAGCGAATATCCGATCTGCTCGTCTAATCAACTGTATTTAAACCTTGACAAGTGCTCTGTTATATTTTATACCCGTAAACATAGCCCACTCATTTTTAATTATAAAATTTATGATAAATCTATAAGTAGGGTTACAGCTGTACGCGACTTGGGTGTTATTATGGATTCTAACTTATCTTTTAATTTACATATAGATCACATAGTCAAAAAATCTTTTCGTCAACTTGGATTTATATTAAGAATTTCAAAACCTTTTAAAGATCCCCATACCCTAAAAGTATTATATTTCAGTTTTGTTCGATCTATCTCAGATTTCGCTAGTGTTATTTGGAGTCCATATTATGCCTATGTCATATTGCTCGTATTGAGAAAATCCAAAAATTTTTTATAAAATCTTTAGATTACCGTGGAAATCATGAATATTTATCATATGAAAACTCACTTACCCGGCACTCACTTACTACTCTTGTCAACCTACGAATAATGTCTGACCAAGTATTTCTTTATAAAATTATAAATAGCTACATTGACGCCCCTCACATTTTAGAAAAGTTAGCTTTAAGAGTGCCCAGGCCTGGTTCTCGTTTACAAACATTATTTTCAGTTCCTTTCTATAAAACAATTTACACTGGTAATAACTTCTTCAGACCCAGCGTTGATACATATAATGATGACTTTATAAACATAGATATCTTCAGTAATAGTTTGGCTATTTATAAAAGAAAACTACGGAATAAACTTCTGAATACCACTTAAAGACTAAAATTGTTATAACATTCAGCAACTGTTTATCTTCGTTGAATGGCTGATTGTATAGTAATTACTCTAGTTTTATATTTAGTTGGATGTACCGTATTTATTGTATATATTTTTATGGAACTCTAAGTCTTTATGTATCTATTTGTTTTCTGATGTAAAAGTTTGTATATGACTGTCTGTTTCCTAAATAAAATAAATAATTAAAGATTTCCTCCACTTACAGGTGAGCGCAGCCCGCGCATTCGCGGCGCACCGCTGGGCCGGCGGCGGCTGTGCGCACGCGCCGCACGCGCCGCACGCGCCGCGCCACCAGACCGACCACAACCACCACCCGCACCATCCGCTGCTTATGGACCCCGTCTGGGGTAAGTCACCTATGTCCATAATAAATTCTTCTTTTTTCAAGGTCTTTTCTATTCACCAATTCTGGTTCTAACGAGCCACCTCCAAAAGTAACATTTATGAGTAAAATAATTGACCTGTCATATTATATATATTTCAAAATTCTTTCATGTTTTTATTTGAAGTTGGAAGTCTCTGTTTCGTGCAGGGAAAATATATAGGTTCAATTTTTTTATATATATCGTCTTTTTCGTCATATTATATTCGTCGTTCATTTATATGTCATAAAATGTCTTGCGCGGGTTGGAATTGCGGCTTTCAAAAGATATTCTAATAATCCTCGTATCTCTTCAGCGGCCGGAGGAGCCCAAGCCTTGTCTCGTCGCCAGCTGGGTGACAACTTCTCACAGCGAGTGCGCGCGCGCAGCAACTGCTTCGTTACCACTGTAGACTCGCGGTTCCTCATCGCTGCTGGTTTCTGGGATAACAGCTTCAGAGTGTTTAGCACGGAGACCGGTAAGTTTTTATAATTTTAACTAATGATTAAGCTCAAAATAAATGGCGTTGTAACCGAGTGACTGCCACTTCAAATCCGCGATCCAAAGAAATCTTCCTGTAATACAGGTATTAAAACCTGACCTTCTTCCACCAAAACAAATAAAATTACCAAGATTTTATAAAAAATATTGGTTGTTCACAAATTCATCCAGTTTTTTTAATACTAAATAAAATATTTAATTCAACAGCAAAAATAGTACAAATAATATTCGGTCACTACGGCGTGGTGACGTGCGTGTGTCGCTCTGAATGCAACATTACCTCCGACTGCTACATCGCGTCAGGGTCCGAAGACTGCACCGTGTTGCTCTGGCATTGGTAAGTTCTTATACCGTCTGCAGTGTCAAGCAATCCACTGCCAAAAATATTCAAAGTTAGGTGACGTTGGGGGACTGTAGAACTGTAGCCCTTTTGCAAGTCTTGTCACCGGCTTGTAACTGAATTTATCAGACCTTCCACTTTCTTTTTCATACATAATATACATTAGCATATAGATAATGGATAAGAGACAGGTTGGTAACTCAGCTGACTACCCGTGCCGCATCATACATATTTGGCTTTCTTCACTCGTGTTGAGCCAGGGCCACCAAGTTTCAGTTTTTTATGCAAAAGCCGATGTATTACTTTTTCTTTGCCTAGGTTTAGGCAAAACTGTTAAAAGTATTCGTTGTCGTAATGATTAGTACCATGCAGGTCGGCGCGTCACGGCGGTATAGTGGGCGAGGGCGAGACGCCGGCGCCGCGCGTCACGCTGACGGGGCACGACGCGCCCATCAACGGCGTGCTCGTGTCCGCCGAGCTGGGGCTCGTCATATCCTCGTCTGTCAGTGAGTATTGGGAAACTGCATGGTTTTTATTAGCCGGGTGTACTGGATAATGCTATGATTTATAAAAGAAGAAAAATGTAATAAATATAAAATTTATTTAGTATTTCAAGATCTAATAACATTTTACATGTAAGCTCACGCACGTATAACTATGTACGTCATAACAATTAAAATCTATTGTGTCTGCTAATTAGTGAGTCAAAGGGTTAATAAGTTTTCAAAATAAATATGCATTAGAATTAGATTTGAAGTTCGTTCTTTTTCAGCGTCAGAGACACAGAATTTATGATAGCTATAAATTAAATAATATTTTGCCTTAATTAAACATTGCAATCGATAATAATTGAAACCTAAAATGTGATCACATTGACATGAGTACATTTCCGTCCCCAGACGGCCCCGTCCTAATCCACACAACGTTCGGCGAGGTGCTGCGCGCGCTGTCGGCGGCGGAGGGCGTGTGCGGCCCGCAGCAGCTGGCGCTGTCGCGGGAGGGCGTGGTCGTCGTCGCCTACGCTAAGGGGCACCTGGCCGCCTTCACTCTTAACGGAAGGAGGCTCCGGCACGAGACGCATAATGATAATTTCCAGGTATGTGTGAACACAGAGCGATTGGTAAAGGGGAAACCCCCTTTACCAGTCCCCCTTTGTTGACAGTCAAGAACGTTAAATTAATTCAAACAGTTGTCATTGTCTAAAGTTTCTAGTTTTCATAAACTTGAGAGTTCGCAACGAATGTGTTTGAAAGATTTATCTGAAGTGATCGCTCATAATGTTAGTCATTTAATAGTAAAGCGTTTGATACGGTTAACCATATAATTTTGAAAAAGCTTTCTAATCCTAATGGCTTACTTAACCAGGATAATAGGTAAAGTTAATTAGTAGATTTTTAATTTAGAATGATTTAATTTCAGGGAAACATATTTATTCTGTTTATTAATATATAAATGAATCCCTGGATGCCACAGGGTACCTTACTCGGCCCTTTATTAAATGTTAGCATAAATTAAAGAAAATCAATTGATTAATTTCAATTCAGAGACCATGAATTAGGATTAGTAATTTCCAATAAGTAGTAATTTGATAAGTAAGGTTAGGTACTTTCGAATTGGAGAGTACGTGGGAGTGGTTCGGTTGAAATAGCAGCATGTTCCCCTCAGTGCCTGGTGCTGTCGCGGTGCGGCGAGTACCTGGTGTGCGGCGGCGACGCGGGCGTGGTGGAGGTGTGGCGCGCCTTCACGCTGGCGCCGCTCTACGCCTTCCCCGCCGCCGGCGCGCCCGTCACCTCGCTCGCGCTCTCGCACGATCAGAAGTACGTCTAGCTTATTTTATATCACTTATCACCATTCCAGTGGATCTCAACTTTTGATAAATTAAATTGGATGTTGTCTTTCGAATGCTAGCGTTACCTTTGATCGTATATGTTCATTGAGGAGTTGTAATGTCCTAAATATTCACTTTAATAACGTCCAAATAAACAATCTCTTTAAAAATGAGAATTGTACGGCTAAGTAATTACTTTATTATTTAGCTACGGACACCTTGTACATTTTCTAAGAAATCTTATTAGTACTTATAATGCTCATTAATCGTTCCAGGTTCCTGCTAGCGGGTCTGGAGAACGGCTCCCTGGTTGTATTCCACATAGATTTCAACAGATGGCACCACGAATACCAGCAGCGGTACTGAGCCGGGCGGTACCTTAGTTATTATTAATATTATTAAAATAATTCAATTACCAGCCCACACACTTGAAACACTTGATGTAATATCACAGAAAAAATATTTTGTGACACTTCGCTTCCAGTGTTACACGTGTGTTTTCGGCTTTACCGTTCGCATCTAGGTAACGGCGATATTACGCTCAGAGTAGGTGATAGAACGTAATGGCTGCTATTACGATTAAATATTCACTGTTCTTTACTATTTTCGCTGTACGACACCTCAATAGCGGGTAGTTTGAATTTTTTGTATAGTGTCATCTATGCTGCTCAACGTGAACTAAATTAATTTATAATGGGATTATATTCTCGTTACGATGATGATCGACTATTTAGGAGCAAAATAAGTAAAAGTAAAAAAAAATAGTAAAGGACAGTGCGATCATTAATAATTAATTTAGTGTGGGATTTATGTAAAATGCATGATAAAGTCGGCTAGGATTTAAGCCACCACACTGATTAAATTTTAAATTATTAAGAATCTTATTGGGTTGTATAAATTCGTCACACTAATGTTATATTGGATAAATAAAAGTATGAAGCAATTGGCAAGTAAGTACTTAATTATTTTTAATAGTTGACATTCCAATGATTTTTTATTGCGATTAATTTAGTTACAACTGTGTTAAAATGTTAAGACATTAAATGATACGACTTCATAACATTCCGTGTTTTATACAGTATACCAAATTAATATTAAGATACGTTTTGTTAAGATTTTTATGATGAAAATAAATGTACTTATAAATAATTATATTTTATTGGTACTTAATCAATTGTTATTTATTTAAGTTCAGAGACAGATGAAGTCGTAGCATTATACTTTCATCAGTAAAACACTCTGCTAGAGCTTTCTTTCTTATCCAATCTGGTGTTGCCTGGCCAATGCGCAAAACAAAAATTCTACTATAAATGGATAGCAGAGTGTCCATGGTTTGAAAGAATCTTTAAAGAATTGTTAAAGTGAAGATTTTAGACAAAACTATTAGAAATTGCAAAATTCCCATATTTCTAATAACTCGTACTCCAAACCATGGACTAATAGTTATCTATGTACTATTATAAATGTCTATTTTGATTACACGAAGCAGATAGTTTACAGTAAATTATTATTTATGTAGTGCCATAGGGAAAGATTATTAATTTAACGCAATATAGTGTCTTTATGATTTTATTTATGTAACCGAGATCTCCTGTTCAAATTACGTCCATTTTGATTATTTGAATGTATTATTTTGAGATTTTATCGGTATTATTTATTCATTATTACTATAGAAGTGCAATATTTTCTTACTTCTGAATCACTATCTATAAATATCCACATAATTATATTTTCAATTTATATTCAAATAAATTAGAATCAGCTTTCTCTTACTACCTATCAATCCATTATTTTATATATTCTACTTTTCATTCTTGAGCTATTTTAATGGTGGTGGGTAAACAAGTACTTAACTTTGATTATATTGATAAATAATTGACGTTGTTGTAATAAATTTTTGGTTTTTATTAAATGGTTATAGCTAATTATTTTGTTTCTTTTATTTTTACCTCACCGTTATTTGCTATGATTTTGTAGATTTGTTTTTTGGAATGCCTGTTATTATGCTATTAATTAAAACTTGCAAGACATTAACATCTCCCCCTGTGCAACTCAAATATTTTGGTCTTAAGGAAGCATGATTGTTTCATTATAGCATTATTGTATCGCAAGGAGACAGGACAACAGCGCGAAAGTGCCAATTCTGTAGTCATTTTCGCTAATTAAACTATGTCAATATAACGTATAGGACGATTTTAGACTATATTAATTGTAATGATAAATGCTAAATAAAGTTGTGTTACGGCTAAGTGACGTCACATATTATACGTTACAAAAAAACATAGTTTTTTACGCATACGTCGTGTAAGATTGTATTTATTATACAATCGATTATAAACTATATTTTTGCATCACTACGCCAGCACCGCTCCTTCCGTTCTGTGATTTAGGCTTAAATGCACATCTAGACATACGAAAGTTTATTCTTCTTGTCGTATTCCTATCTCTGTGCCAAAACTAAAATTAACAATTATGAGAGACAGATCAGTGATTATATAATACGAAACTACTAATAGTTCATTCATAACTATGCTTCAATCTTATGCAGTATTCCTCCTTACCAGATGTGTTTTCCGCTGACTAACTGGTAACTTTAATCGCATTGTACTTCTTGACGTTAACAAGAAACCAGAACTTCGTGGTAAAGTGGATTCTTCTAGTCTTAGATACGAATGTTTTTCTAGATAAATTCTATAGTCGAATTATTCACGTAGTTATTAGATAATTGTACAAATGACTCTTGAACCCTTGAACTCACGTCCCTCTGTAGTTGTAGTGTACCCAGTTACACGTAGATTGTACCTTCTATTTATTATAATATAGTCTACTAGCTATCTATGCTTGTAGTAGAAAAATATTTTTGTTTGAGATGCAAGTTTATTGTTTTAGTTTCTGGCCCTGTGGTCCTTATCTATCACGTATACTTAAGCAGTGCGATTCTGTTATTACTCTCGCAATATACTAGAACATAACGCTCTGATGGCTTTAAAACACAATGTAATAGTTCTAGAAAACACTTTTCAACCCGGAAAAAAATAAAAGTACCTACTACAAATTCAGTATGACCAATTATAAAAGTCGAAATATTTCTATCCCTGGCACTATCACTTTGAACTCCTTCACTATCTAAATCACGCCACACACTAAATGTTTGTTTATCAAAAGACACGCTACACGCAATTCTGTCCATTAATAATAAGATTAAATAGTTTTAGGTCGTGGATGTTGGATTAGAGTTAAAATAACGTTTTTATTTAGTAGGATAATGTACACCTTGTATAATAATTATCACTGTCCATTTAAATGTAAGCTACATTAAATTGTAAGCATTGTAATTGTAAAAGTCGCTAAAATAATTATATTTTAATGAAAACTTTCATTATAGTCGCATCTTCTATTTCAAAATGCCTAACTGCTATTCACACACAAGATAAATAAAAAAGAAAATTCATAGTGCTACAAAAAAAAATTTGGTACTTATAATATTTATTTGAGTTTCCTTTTTAGAATAAGGTTAGTTGTTATTTTCAAAGTTAAACAGTCAAAACATGAAACGCATATAATATAAATCTATTAATCTACCTACTGCCTTCGCCCGTAAAGAAGTATCGCGTAGTATAATGAATTCAATATTTACTAAGGGTTAATTAACAATATAAAAGTTGTTGAGCGTATGTACGATAGTTAATAAAATAAATAGACTTAGTACCTACTTGTAGAATTGTAGTTTCGCAGTAGGCTTAGTTTGGTGAACGCGTTCGGCATTTCTTAATAGTATTTGGAGAGGATTAGAGTATCCCCATTATTTTTGTGTTTGAATTCAAGTGCTTCTGGCCACGTTTCCCGCTTTAGCTTGCTTCAAGTAACTTCTCTCCCAGTAGTGTTCGAAGTGGATAAGAAAGTCAAGTTTTAGATTTTAGTAAATGTTTGATTTTCTGTTAGCACCTAGAAAGATGCTCTTAAGAATTTAGATCCAATTTTAAGCTATGAATTGTCATCAATTAAAAATATATTTAACTGATTTTTTCTGTTTTTTTTATGTTTAGTGGGTAGAACGAAATCAATGTTTCAAATTACATTTGATTTCGCGCGCTAGGCCACAGATAATTAATCTAACATAGATAATAGATTCGTTAAAAATGTTAATATTGTTATTAATTAATTAATATTAGTTAATGTTTCACGATCCCTAAATTGTAATTATATATCTGCACATGCTTTTTTCGATTAACCACTGACTAAACTAATTACATGTCTAACTGTTATTTGTAAAAGTATAACTTTGTTATGCAGGATCATTAATTTGCATGACGTGTCTCTTTTCAGTACTTTACTCATAGGGCAATAATGTCCTTAAATAAATTATCGTTATGCTAAGTATATGGTGCGTTTGTATGTAATGAAAAGATCTTGAGTAATGAATAAATTGCATTGAATAAATCTATATTATTTATTTATAACCCAAAGTTATGTTTTTACCAGACTGCTCCAGGAGGATACAATTTTACTAAATTAATTAAACCAGTAGTTAAATTATTCATGGAGATAATTTTAATATTACTTACCTACCTTTTCTGAAACCGTTTCGTCGTATTTTCATACCATCATAGTTTCGGTCTGGATAATGCTAGAAAGAATAGAAAGTTTCAGGATAAGATGCCCTTAGCAGATTTATCAAATACACTAGGTATCAATTAACTTGCTTTTATGATTTCAAAGATATTGACATCTGAAATACTTCGATTTCGTTAATAATACTCCTCCGTCGATTTCGTTAATAATACTTGTACACTATAATATCTCCTGCGTACTTGGCTAATCTCCTCGAAGATACGCCGCCGTCACCGAAATACAAACCGTACAAGTGTATGCGCAACAAAACCGACGGCTTTACGTGCTCTCCGAAGTACCGGGGGTGGCACACCACCAACTTCTTAACTCTGGGCTGCTACTAAGGATTTCCTAACAGAAAAAACCCAATAACGGTTTGCACGACCAGGGAATTAAACCCAGAACCTGACGCACAGTAGCCACGCTTGCGACCACTAGACCGAGCCAGTCATTATTGATTCACTGACTGATGATCATCAAAACCTCTAGGTTACTTCCTGAAGCAATAAAAGACTATTTGGTATGTAGGCCAGGCTTTACAAAACAACGCCATAAAACCAGCTTCAAGATACCAAGTTTACGAGTAGTTGTAATTAAATCTATACACACATTCATACAAAACTTAATCTCGATACGACAATTAAAAGTAGGTTATACGACTTCTAAGATTTTATTACATTCTTTGCTAGTTAGTTACAAGCTAATAAACCGTATACCGTAACCGTAAACCGTAAATCATAAAATTTTAAAAAACTTATATTCAAACTCAAACTTTTATTTGCTATCCACAATGGTGTTTAAAGATGGTAAGTAAAATAATATAGTACATCGTGGACCGTGGGCACGCAAAAATTAGGAGAGAGGAAGAACATTGGTAAGAAGGTACTTATAGCATTGGTAATTCTTTTTATTTATTAAAATATCTACATAAATAAATGATATATTATATATATAGTAGAATACCTGACTCTTGAGGTTTCGGGCAGTCGCTTACTTTAAATATATAAATAAATATTACATGTGAAACGGCAACTTAAAGATTCTACTATTTTAAATAAATGATAATCAAAAGTTATTTCTAGTCAATATTTTTATCTGTTTAAATTATATCGCTTCTACTTGAATCGATTCAATAAGTTTCAGAACGAAACATAAAATTGACATTGACGTTTGTATAGTCTGTTTCCGGCCTTTTCCTTCGCTCCCCGTTGCAATCATGGCGGTGAACAACATTTCTAAAAAGCGAAAAGTACGTTTAAACGAGTGTTAGATATATTGAAATATAGATCAGAAATCCTTAAACGATAACTGACAAAGCTGTAGACGTGAATAATTGGCCCGATATATTTGTGAAACTTGTGATGATAGCGGATATTTCCAGTACTTGTCACCTGTACTGGGATTGTTGTTTATTCTCCTGTCTTGTTTTACTGTTATATATTCGGCCCAAATCTGTTTAATAATTACGTGGTCAAAGTAAAAGCAAAGTGCATTGCGAGTTTTTGTTGCAATATGCGTTGACCAAAACATAACCTCTCCGTGAAATTACAGTTCGTCGGAGACGGAGTTTTCAAAGCAGAACTCAATGAGTTCTTGACCAGGGAGCTTGCTGAGGATGGCTACTCCGGTGTGGAGGTGCGCGTCACTCCGACTCGCTCGGAGATTATCATTATGGCGACCAGGACACAGAGCGTGCTTGGTGAGAAGGGCCGTAGGATCCGTGAACTGACATCTGTGGTCCAGAAGAGGTTCAACATCCCCGAGCAGTCCGTGGAGCTCTACGCCGAGAAGGTGGCGACCCGCGGTCTGTGCGCCATCGCGCAGGCTGAGTCTCTCAGATACAAACTGATTGGAGGTTAGTTACTAGACTTTCACTCTTGTTTTGGCGACTATAAAATGCTAAAATCCACAAATCGTTCTTAAATGTCGCATATCTGACACTTGATGAAATGTAATTATTATTCTTTATTAGAAATTAAATAATTTGCTGCATGAGATAGCTGGCAATATACTCCATGCCTAAGTCAAATCTTTCTCATCTATCAAGTAATATTTATGTAATAAATTTTTGATCTCCCAGCCATATAGGTACTGACACCTACATTACAAAGGAAATAAAGCCTATTTAATCATAATAATCCTAACTAACAGCATGCCCCAAACCTGACATCTTGACCCCTCATGGTGATGATGTTTTTCATTGGGGATAAATCATCACCCTTTGTGTCTTATCACATTATGCTTCACAAGCTTAAGCTTGCCTGAGTGGGATATGGAGGTGACACAAACTAATCATTACATTAGAAATTCATAATCATAAATTAGTATTATGTAGTTCATAATAATAGTATTTATAATATGTAAACTCATCTTTTAATATAGGCAGATAATACAGAAAGCTAGTTCAATGCTTTATGTTTTTATCTATAATAACAATTGTAGAAAATCTGCCTAGTGTTTTCCTATTAGGTTGGATACTTCCAGTTTAATAACTGCCTCGTCAGTCTAGTGGTCCCAAGCACAACTGCTGAGCATCAGGTTTTGGGTTCGATTCCCGGAATGGGCAGTGTTATTGAGTTTTTCTGTTAGAAAATTCTCAGTAGCAGCCTGGAGTTTAGAATTGTGCATGGTAGATGGCAATAGGCTCACTACCTATTACATGGGACCTAATAACAGCATTGGTGACATGTGGTGTGTATGACTATGTACACCTCTGCCTACTCCTTTGGGGAATACAGGTGGGATGCTATGTTATGTTTAATCTAATACAGCTTCATATCAGTACCATGTGGAGCAACTGCAGTAACACTGGTTATTTTTGTATATAACTTTCACGAGATGATTAATTATAATAAAACAACTTTAAACTGGATTAATCGTGTGTATTATTGGTTTTTGTTTTTCCTGACGTTTCGAACACTGCAGTGTTTGTGGTCGCGACCACGAATGCTGCAGTGTTTGAAATGTAGTACGTAGTAGAATAATGTGTAGTGATCGTGCAAACATATTACTGAGATGATTCATATCAATTATTGTTCACCCGTTACTACTCACTTACTTATCACTAACACTTGTTATAATACTAGCAAGCATCTGATTTTATCTACCCATTACTGTTGTCTTTCTATACCAACCCAACTGCTCCCCTAGGCATAATCAACAATACCAAGTACATATTCTCTAATGTTGGTTTAAATTCCTGCATATAAGAAATATGATTTGAAGAATTCCTCATCCTTCTAAGACTTGGTAGTTTTTTTAATATTGTCTGGCCTGGGTAATAAATAAACCTAGCCATACAATAACATGGGGCTTCATTTTTGTGGTAAAAGTAAACCAGCCCTGTATCTACTATTTATGTATAGAGTTGAATCAAATCTCTAAGAGTAATGAGTAGTTTTAAATTAATAGTCCATCAGTTTGTTACTGCCTACATAAATTGAATAAAATAGTTAGTGAGCAGCGGTCAGAGCGCCTGGAACATTTAACCGGGAGGCTCAGGTTCGAATCCTGCTCACGACCATCTTTTTCCACAAAAGTTTATAACTTCTGAATTAAACTAGTAAATTGTGAAATGGATCAATAAAAGTCTGTAATTAATTTGTCAGGTCTTGCTGTGCGTCGTGCGTGCTATGGTGTCCTCCGTTTCATCATGGAGTCTGGCGCCCGTGGTTGCGAAGTTGTCGTCTCCGGCAAACTGCGTGGTCAGCGTGCCAAGTCCATGAAGTTCGTAGATGGCCTCATGATCCACTCTGGTGACCCATGCAATGACTACGTCAACACAGCCACACGACATGTGTTGCTTAGGCAAGGAGTACTTGGAATCAAGGTGAGAATGTTGTACTAATGTTAACAAGTTCTTAAACGTCATTTTCAGGAGTTTACAATCTTGCATCCATAAGAGAAATGTGGCCAATACAAACATATATGGACAGTGACTGTTATCATAAATATTAACCACAGTATGACAAAATGTATGAATGTGGACAAAGCGAAAGGCATTATGTAAGGATCATAGCAGGTGGCGTTCTGTAATTTCTGCCTTGGAAGAAAGGCGTGAGTTTATGAATGTAACCACAATATCAGGGATTTCTTGCCACTCAATGGCTTGAGGTCTAATATTTGTGGTAGATTGAATCAGCTTGTTTATTGGAGGGCATGTCTGTACAGGCTCTGGTACGGTGCAAGCTGGACATTTACTATAACTATAAATTAGATTTCAATTAAATCAAATTTCATGGTAACCTTCAGTATCTATACATTTATTCAAAAAAGTTATGGAATATTTACAACGAAAGACTTAAATTCCAAATTTAAAATAACTTACATGTTTATACTTTTCTATTATATTACAGGAAAGTCCAATCGATTGATCTATTCAGATATTTTTTTCGCAAATTAACCTATGCTAATTCTCTTACAGGTCAAGATTATGCTTCCATGGGACCAACAAGGCAAGAACGGTCCCAAGAAGCCACAGCCCGACCACATCCTGGTGACGGAGCCCAAGGACGAGCCCGTGCCGCTCGAGCCAACCAGCGACGTGCGCTCCCTCGCGCCTGCACCGCTAGCGCAGCCCGTGCCTCCTGTCGCTTAGATCATAAGCTAACTATTAAAAAAATATTCAAATCTATTTGTTTTGTTTCAAAGCCAACCAGCTGTGCTCGCGGCTTCGCCCGCGTGGGCTTTCAGACAAATCTTTTTCCACAATAGTTTATAATTGTAGAGTTTATCAGTAAAAAGTTATGATAATCCAGCTTTTTTAAAATCTGTTGAGTATTTTTTGAGTTTAATCCATACAAAAAAACTACTTCAAAAATCATTTCCTCTTTATTAGTTTAGATTTTCAAATGATAAACAGGGTCGAACTAGAAGACAAGTAGCCTTCTAATTTCCGTCCAGATTAGGCTGAGTTTTCGTCTAAGCTAGTAAAAACTGCCCGATTATCCATCATCGTAGTCGCAAGCGCAACCGTTGAGTATGATGGTTCTGGGTTTGATTCCCGGGTCGTGTGATGGTAGTTTTTCAGTTAGGCTCATCAATTCACCACTGCGTCGGCGATAGGATATCGTCAATGCCATTAGTCTCCTTACCCTGGAGTGCAAATATGACACGTATGTAAAGGCACTCGATCATGTACAAGTTACTACTGGATTAGTTTTAGCGGGCGTACCGGTCTCTCCTCTGGCATATGATTCCCAATCAAATGCCTTTTGCGAGTACACGATTTTAATCTTGTGCGTTACATTTTAAGTGTTTAGTTTTTTTTTGTGTTTGTTAATACTGTCAATGTAATAACGAGAGATATTGTTGCTTGAAAGAAAGTGCTTTTGTGTTACCTCACCCCCCTTCCAAAAGTCGCGAGCAAATTTGTTCTATATTTAGTAAGAAGCCGTCTTCCGTCTGGTCCTGTAAGTGTACATGTGTCCCCCAAACTTGTACACGATCGAGTGTCCTACTACCTTATCTTTATAATGTTGATGGCTTGTCTGTATGACATTGGATAACTTCGGTTACATTGACTGAAGATAGGTCAGTTGGGTTTCACAGGGGACTGTTCTGGGCCCAGTTGTGGAACCTTGTGTACGCGGTTCTGCGTGTTGATCTTCACATTGGCAAAAGTGTTATTCATCAGTTTTTAAGGACATCATCCGTCATGGCCTAAATTGTGATGACATTCCATTTCGAAGCAGTTTAGTTGCAGTCGGTAGCAAAGTAATGCCTCTTCTACTACGAAATTTGTAACCATTGATTTAAAAGTCCTCTGCTATTTCTTTGGTATCTACATAAATAAGAAAACAACTACCATTTTTACCAACATTTATTTAAAAACCTGACTACATTCACCCCAAACCAAGTGCATAGTAATAATTGCTAAATACAAAGATGTCGCTGACGATACACAACATAACCAAAATAATACGTTTCACAAAAATAACATTGAACTTTATTTATTAATATTTATAACCACTTCAATTTCAAAGACATATGTGCTCATTTAGATAGATTTTAAATTTTAATGAGAAAGGAAAAATTCATGATTGTGCCGAAATGGCTGTGAACACAAATGTAATCAATTGATAAAATTGGCTTTAGTCAAGTAAAGCAGTGAACAAGGGAATAATCTTGTTAAATAGCTTAAATTATGGCCCAAAATCTTGAACACATTTAACATAGCTGATGATAAAGTAAATGATAATTTAAAAATATATGTAGATTTTTTAAACAACTGTCAAATCTGAGATTGCGATGTAAACCAAGAAAATCAAAGTAATTTGATTGGGACCAAAAATACTGACATAGATTTGAATACAATGAAATTACTTAACACCAGTCTAACTTAAACATACAATATACCATAAGTCTTAAACAAAATTGGACCAACATTAAATAGAAATTAAACTTAAATACATAAAGTAAATCCCCTAAGTTTTAATTATACTGATTTGTAAACAACCAAAAGATTATGCTATGAAATGCACAAAAATACAATTTTTACGGGGATTATTTACCGATGGCAATCTTGACAATCATGTCATCTCTTTTTAGCACATAGTTTATGTAATTTCTAATAGAGCTGCCATCGTTAAATAATTATCTTGCATGTAATGTAAGGTTTTTGTACTGCAATGGTTTGGATATTTTGTTCTTATAATAAGTTATGTCCCAATGGACGGTGTTTGTTCGCATTTATATGAATGTTGAGCTTCACAGCACAAAATAAAGACAAATAAGATTACTACGAATCTGAGATACGTCATCTTCTATCTAACTAAAGTAAAAAGGCTAAAGATGTATTTATTAATTTCATTCATTCAGTAACAATAATATTTTTTAGAACTTTCTCAGTAATACTTTTTGAGGTAGGGCCCTTTTTCGGTCCCAAATTCGTAGTAACCTTACAAGTGCGTGTATCAAGCGTCAAATAATTCGCATCTGAAGAAAATCACTATAACATAGACACATCCAGACATGTAGACTCCACATATGCGTAGTTTTGATATAAAAGAACGACAGTGATGTAGAAAGTTTTCTGTTCACCTTAACTGACCTTACGTACGAGACATTTACCTGAAATAGAAAATATAATTTAAACAGGTAACCTTTTTAGCTTAAAAAGAAATACATAGTTTAATTATTATTTATAATTTTGTACAGCATTGTATTGTGCTTCTTAAAGAAGGAATAATGGTTAGATTATTGAAATTTATTAATATTATGACGTTATCAAAAAGTTGCCACTCATGTCGTTATAGGTCGCTACTGCGTAACGTAAAAACGAGATAGATATCGCTATACGGTGTAACCGTACGAATGAGTACTTCCTAATTCATTAAATCTATCAGCACTCGGGGGTTATCGAAACCGCGGCAACGATAATGTTCATGGCCCATGACAGACTTTAATTTTCAAATAAGTCAGTTTAGGTATTTTAGGGTTAAGTTCGTGATTTAAATGTTTAGCCAATGCCGAAGACGGACAATTAAGAAGGGTATAAGTACAAACTAGAACGTATTTTGAATGCTAAAATTAAAAAATGATGCTCGGTTGATAGCAATAGCCTTGGATGTACAATAGTACGCCTCTGGTATCTGCCTACCTCGAGGATACAGGGATGATTTATTTATTAATGATGCTGTGATGTTAAAATAAAAAATAATCAAAATTTTTGTCCGAGAATATTCTGGGACACCAAAATATTTGTCTTGGCATTTAAGGTGACTTCATAAAAATTTATTAATTAAAATAATAAAAGGCACGCTTGTGTACAATGCCCTAAAAAGTAGAAAAGACTGCTCGTTTGCCGCTAATCACATAAAAACTAAAACTCACTAAAAACTATTTGTGTAACAGTACTGTGGATCATTTTCTTATTTTTCACTTTTTTGTATACACATGGTAGGCGTGCTTTAACTTTTTTTTTTATTTCATTCTTTTTTGTTTACATATTTACACAATAAAGTTAAGTTAATACAATGTAATATATGTATTACATTTTATTAAATCTTATAAAGAAATAAAATATAAGTATTTTAACGATACCCCATTCCTCGTACATCTAAATCTGTGCGGGCGTTTAGAAGTTATGGTGGAATAATAAAGAAACTCACATATTTACATGAACCCTGAAAACATAACACTCCTTTTTTGGGAAGTCGTGTAAAAATGGTAAAGTAGCGTGGTATGTAGTGTACTCACTGCTGCACATGTTCCATGGGCGGCGCCATGCGGCACACGAGCTGCACGGCGCCGGCGATGGCGGCGCGCAGCGCGTGCGGGAGCGCGGGCCGCGCCGCCGCGCGCTCGGCCGCCTCGCGCAGCTCGCGGAACGTGTTGCGCGTGTACGGGTTCCGCCGCGACGCGTACCGCCACGTCACGAAGTAGTAGTACACGAACGGGGTCAGCAGGCCGCAGTAACCGCTGTCCACACAATATTACATGCTTTATAAATTACTCTTCAAAAATGACCTCTGTTCACTATTTCTGATTCTTCTTTCATATTTTATTAGGTCTTATGGTGACGTCAGCGCTATGCATTTATGCAAATAAAGAATTTATATTTCAATTTCCATGAAAGTTGGAAATCTACGGGGAATCCTGACGGCATACAAGACTTGACAAATTCTGACACCTAAGTTGGCATTTATCCACACAAATTGCATGTGTGATTATGTGTCTGTAAACACACCCACTATACAGGAAGAAACTCCTAGTGTGGAGCAACGTTTAAGTAAAAAATCGAATGTTAAAAATTAATTTGAAAGGAGATATATCAACCTTTGTTTGAATGCTTAACTTTAAGATCACTGTAATGAATAATGTATAACGAATACTCACACGAAGGCCATGATAACGACGAGCGGGAACAGCACGATCTCGGCGAGTGCGGCGACACGCAGGATGTTGCGCGACTGGAACTCCACCAGCGAGATCAGAAGCCGCGCCACCCACATCGAGTTCTGGCCGAGGGTCTGCAAACAATTCAGTTGAATATTACTAAAGTTATTATATTAAATGGAAAAAGAATACGGTCGCGAGCAGGATTCGAACCTGCGCCTCCCGGATAAATACTCCAGGCGCTC
Source organism: Xylocampa areola (assembly GCA_935421205.1). Lineage (NCBI taxonomy): Eukaryota > Metazoa > Arthropoda > Insecta > Lepidoptera > Noctuidae > Xylocampa > Xylocampa areola. Next base: position 17,477,751 of record OW285216.1, on the reverse strand, counting down.
TGACCACAAAGCCATCTCGACCTCTGCTCACCACCGCGAATTCTTAATCCATATTTTAACACGTCTTTTGGCGACGTCATTGCTATCTATATCGTATAGGGTCTGAATACATACAATATACAGTCATTTAATATAATAACTTTAGAGTTCGCTAAGCATGCGTTCATGCTTTTCAAAGATTTATCTTTAATTGAATATTACTGTCATGTACGTGTTGATGGGGCATTATGCAGCTCAGGTGCTATTGGTAACATGTAAGCGAACAGGTCAGGAACAACCTATATCGACGAGCATAAACGAAGTATTAAGTTTAACATACACACAGACGGATGAAGCGAAAGTGTTTCGTCAAAATCGATTGTTTCTGCCTACCTCAATGGGAAACAGACGTGATTGTATGTACCTATAAGCTTTTATAATTATGCATGCGTTAACATGTTTTTTATCGCGCTATAATTTTATGGCTCTGCGCGCCTACAACGCTGTGATACACGCCAGCCTATTCATAACATACCCAGCTTTCTCTGAGAAGGAATGCCGAAACCAATTCAGAGGCCCCGATTTCGTTTCGAGACCAGTGTTTTTTGTTAATACTTGAAGAATTATTTATCAATTTGCACTATTTGCTTAAGGCAAGGGTTAATAGGATCAAGGGTCATGCATACCTTAAGTGTCATCAATAAATAAATAACCTCTAACATCTCTTCACTCTTAGGTGTTCAACGATTTTTTTTTATAAAATGCAGTATAAATTTAATTACTAGTTATAATAAAACAACTTTTAACCGGATTAATCGCGTGTATTATTGGTGTTTTGTTTTTCCTGACGTTTCGAACACTTTGCAGCGTTCGTGGTCGCAGGAGGACTGGTCCTCCACGTCCACGGTCCAACGTCAGGAAAAACAAAAAACCAATAATACACGCGATTAATCCGGTTAAAATTTGTTTTATTATAATGTGTAGTGATCGCGCAAACCTAAGATATTACTATTAATTACTAGTTTTGAAGTTCTGAGTTTGTTTGTTCTCCGAGGTAGTCAGATAGGACTATTTGAAGGAAACTTTGTAAATTAGCAGACACGAACGGGGCTGGAACCCGCGACCTAACACCGCTTTATACTTGACTGGTTACTAACTACAACTCTATTTTTGGTAGGTATACGTAATTGTATGAGTATAATGTAATGAGAATAAAGATTACAATGAAAGTGTAACAATTACAAACTTTTTACGCGTAAAACTTTCTTTTTTTGTAACAAACTGCAATTTATATTTAATTGTTTATGAGTTTGTGTTACTATTGTGTCTTTTGTGTAACGTGAAGGTTAGTATGTAGATCTCTCTCGAGCTACTGTTCTGGAGTTCACATGTTCAGTGAGTATCCTTAACATACATAACTCACGCTTTCTTCCCATTGAGATAGACAGACACTATTGATATAGGTGGCCTACCTGCTAAGGAAAAGGCGACGAACGACAGCTAAGCAAAACGGTTACATACTCCTTTTACTTCGTCCACGTTCCTTATTAAATAGTACCTAATAGCATGGGCATGGGGCATGTTATGAAAGTGAACACAATATCATATATCTCTTATTTTTATTAAAGTCACTATGTCCAAAATTGTTTAAATGTTGCCAATGAATTGAGTATCCTGCTTTAACCTTTTCCTATGTTTAGAACAATAACGTAAGTAGATGCAGAAGATGCACCTCCCTGAGAATGATGCTGCCGGCGCTCATGCCTAATAGTTCTTTATTCTTCATAAATAAACCGAGGCTGAGACAAATGAACAATAAAAATGAAAAGTGTCGTGTAAATTACTATTGTATATCGTGGAACTATTATAGGATAATTAAGTTTACAAACTTTGTACAGTAAAATTAAAGGTCGTTAGTTCGAATCCAAGGTTGCACCACTGACTTTTCGAGTCATGTGCGTATTATAAATGAATTTCTCACTTACTTAAAACAGTGAAAGAAAACATTGTGAAGAAACCAGCACACCTGAGAGATTTGCTCAATGGTGTGTAAAGCCATGTCAGAGGCCTACGGGCAATTTAAACTCTAACACTAGGTTGTTCATCAACCACGCAAAAAAGAAGTAAAATCGACTGAAACTTATTTAGCCAATTTTGTAAATGCGTCCTTGAAGCACTGCAAAGGCCGACATCAATGTATTTGCATAGGTACCTATCTATTTTTATTTCTCCTATTACAAATAAAATAAAATCTTTTTCAAAAAGAAACTGCCGAAATAGGAAACTATAAGGGGAAAAATAACAGGTGTATCTATTATAATAAAACAACTTTTAACCGGATTAATCGCGTGTATTATTGGTTTTTTGTTTTTCCTGACGTTTCGAACACTTTGCAGCGTTCGTGGTCGCAGGAGGACTCGGAAGTTATTTTATGTTTTATGTGTAGTGATCGCGCAAACATTATGATATTACTAGGTGTATCTAATTCTAAGTCGGCGCCAATTCCACTTTACATTAGATAATAACTTCGTTGATTGTTTCGTTTGGCGCCGACTCAAAATTAGAAACAGTCAGTTATTTTTCTTTTTTCACATTCCTTTTTCGACGGTAAATTTTTTGTGTTTTTTTTTTGTGGCAAATTAATTAATCTACAAAACATAGCTAGGTCTAAAGTTCTCATCGAGATAAATGAAACAAGCCAAAACACGAAGAGCTCCTGTAAACCGTTGATGAGTTCCCTCGACTCTCTTTCGTCTCCATCATCAGATTAACTTCAGGTTTCCATTATATTGTAGTGTCATCAAAAAACTTAATGTATGCAAAGTTTCAACAGAATCGGATGACATGTGAACAATCAATAATTTCCTATGATCCTTGGGGGTGGACTTTAGGAATGAAATTTATATTGGTGGAATTTTTAACCACACACGGAGGGAAAGTACCCTAAATACTGGAGATAGCAAATTTTACTCCAAAAAAACATTCCTTTATTTTTTAAAGAAATATATCTGCATTTGGATTTTAGCAAACTCTGTTGCCACACTCGGTAATCGAACCGGCTAAAATCCGAAAAAATTACACCTGCACTTTTATGGCATCAATCGATAATAGGTTCAATCATAACTTATTAATAATTACTTTAGTGTTAGTTTTACTGGCATCCATTAAAGTATTTTTAAAATATATTAGAATTAAATTACTTCGATTAGACTGTTAAATACACTTCTTTTTTGTTTTCAGTATACAACCTTCCCACGTTTTTATTATGTTCAAATAAAAATATGTAATATAATTTTATTATACTTAATGCTTTGTATTTAAATAAAATATTATTCTCGATCAGTGTTGCTCGTCGCCTTTGTCTGGTTTATGTGCAACGGGTCAGACATATTTATATTTAATTAGATAATGTTATGCAATAGCTACAAAACCGCTCTGTTTTGCATACATCTTATAAAAATATGTAATTAAAAAGCAATGCATTAGATCCCTACAATATGGTCGAGTTTAGTGATGCTGACGCTGGCGTCATGTTCGTGAACGGGCGCCGTTGGTTGGGGCTGGTCATCTCTAAACTGTCATGGCAAAGTTTTGAATTGTAACTAGACTCTATAGACTTCATATTACATTGTTCTCACATATGATTTCTATATTATAAATACAATGTCACCAAAATATTGTAATTGTTTGATGAAAAAGAGTAACCGTGGAGTTTCTTGCCCGTTCTTCTCCACAGGAATCTACACTTTGGAACGTGGCAACTAGTTTATTTTTTTGACAATTCAAAAGTGCCTGTAAACGGTCTAATTGAAATAAATGCTTTGACTTTGACTTTGATGCTTTTATCTTGGGTAATACATGATAAATTTTGTCCGTTTCTTAGAGAGAATCCACGTTTAACATTTCCGTGAGAGATTAAAATTCATCTATAAACTAACTTACACAGCCTACAGTTGAGGTACCTAAGCATAACAGGAGAATCTGGTCGGAAATCGCCAACACGTATTGAGAAAGCATGATGAAACTTTTTAGTACCTATTATCACACTTCAATAATACATTCACAATCCAGATTCTATTAAAAATGTATAAATTGTGTACAAAAATATACTAATCATTCGCGACTTTTACCACGGTCTGTGTATTTGACATACAAAATACCGAAATAATAGGAAGTAAACAATTAATAGCAATTGTGTGTACTTACATCGAGTATGGTGAGCGAGTACGACGCGGCGTGCAGCAGCGCGAACAAGAATATGGGCGTCAGGATCACTGTGTTCTAAGTTAAGGGCTTATTTGTGGAAAAATATTAAACATTATACATATAAAAAATCTTTTTCACGTCCTAGAGTGCGGGTTTCGGTCCCGCATCGAACTCAACCAGATGGAATGACTCCTAAAAGTCAAACTTTTGAAATCAGAAACATACAATTTGAGAGTCGGTTCCTTTTACAAATATCTATGAAAGCATTAACGGTAAGATAATTCCTTATTCAAAATTTGTAAAATACTGTGAAATATTGCATAAACGTTTGAATATACAGGAAGTTTCTAGATCAGGGAAGTAGTCTAAAACTCCAATGTTCAGACAATATACATTACTTAGTATGTTATTTGGTGTAGCATTATTATTGTCATTAAAAGTTCAAGATATAGACGGGAACATAGCCTATCTCACGACTTTTTTTTTACCGAACATATACAACATTTTTAAGTAATAGATTTTTGTTATAAAGCAGGCTATAAACCTGTGCCCTCCAAAAGGCCTCCTCCTCCTCCCTCCTATTCCAATTCTTCTTTCACGTTAAATGTTTTTTGGTGACGTCAAAACGATCAAGGTATTCAGTTTCTACACAGTGACTAAACCCTCGTATTGTCATTATTATCAGCCTTTAGCATCCCACTGCAGGGCAAAACCCTCCCTTACACTTGTCTCTGCCCACTGCCACTGTGGCCAATGCTATAAGTAAGAATCCAACTCATCCCGCCATCTCCGTCTGGGCCTGCCACGTTGTCGGTTACTGCTGTCTGGGGCCACTGAAGTATTCATTTATCATTAATTAAACAAATCAAAAAATATTTAATATCAAAATTCACATATCCGTGTAAACTTCAGTTTTAAGTTTGGTTAATTCTACAAATGCGAAAACCTGTTTACAATTACAATTAGTATGGTCGGAGGTCACAATAACGAAAACACGCGGAAAAAAATTGACAAAATCTTACGCAGATACGAAAAAAATGTTTATTGTACCGGTTTATATAAATAAATAATTGAAGGTACCGGGTATTTTGAGCTTTATGTTAAGAATAACAGGTTAAGGTGATGGAATGTTGTGAGTGGTCCAGAATTCAAACATTAGCCTTAGAATGAACGAATATCTTACGCTTGTCTCATTCCTATTTCGAAGTAACGGCAAAAAGCTAAATAAAAAATAAACACCCTTAAATCTCGCTGCAGCCACCAGGTTCCTGTGGTTCCACTTAGTTACAGGATTTTAAGAAAAGGATATAAAAATAGGTCGTTATAGGCAGTGTCTCATAAATAGTGTTGTACACTATAGTTATAATTATGTACTATGATTATTTTGACGAGGCGTCTGGATTGGATTAGATTTGACGATAAAGCAGAATTATTTAGTATCGGGCAACGTTTTTTTTAAATAACAATACTGCATATCTATCACGGCCGGACTCGACTCTTAACTCCTACAGACTAAAATCCACACAATCCACCGATAACCTTTACCGGTGTCCCGGGAACGCAGCTGCATTCACCGCAAAAATACTGCAGCACCAAAAATAAGTGGAGGTACCAATTAAACAATTACCTAAATAAAGTTTATTTCACGTTGTTAGCATGTTAAAATAAACTATAATGTGTCGCTATTGTGTGTCGTTCCAACTATTTAAAAAATAACAATTTGGACGAACAATAGCTCATCAATTTCTTGACGTTGATCACACATTCAATGTAGGTACCTAATATAGAGAGTTTTTTTACGTAATAAACTGCCTCGTTGATCTAGTGGTCCCAAGCGCGACTGCTGAGCAGGAGGTCTCGGGTTCGATTCCCGGGTCGGGCAAAGTGTTATTGAGTTTTTCTGTTGGGAAATTCTCAGTAGCAGCCCCTAGTTTGGAATTGTGCCCGATTGATGGCAATTGGGCTCACCACCTATTACATGGGACTTAACAACAGCATTGGTGAAATTTGGGTGTACAATTGTGTACATCTCTGCCTACCCCTTCGGGGAATACAGGCGTGATGCTATGTTATGTTTTTTTTACGTAATTGGACGATGGAGAAAACGAAAATCCTATTAATTATGTACCGTATGTACGTCGCGCGTCGATGAGTGATGACGATAATGACGTAGAAGTTCACCTTGAAATAGACATAAGTACTATTCTGATGTGAACAAATATGTCAACAGCTCAAATACATCCGATTATAACTAGATAATGTACACGCTTGTATTCCCCGAAGAAGGATTAGGTACCCACATTTCACCGAGCGACGCAGTTATTAACTCCCATGTAAAAGGCGGTGAGCCTATTGCCATTAACCGGGCATAAATCCAAACTCAATGCTGCTACTCAGAAAATCTCATTAACAGTGTTCTCGACCAGGAGATGGAACTACGATCATCAAAGTAAACTTAACTGGGAATACATCCATATAGGTGGTAGAAATGTTGCTAAAGCAGCAAGCGGTAGGTAATAAAAAAAAATTGTCACTATTTTAATATTGATGAATTCTATGTATAAAAACAAATTTTCTGCGTATAGTTCCGAAAAAGCATCGACCATAGATGGGGATCTCTGCCCAAGAATGTGTAATGCACGTGTAAGAGGCGACTTAGGAATATAAAATAGGGGATTCCCCAAAATAAGTAATGCATCCTTAACTCTGTCTATTGGACGGGTTTGCGAGTCCATTAACCACAGGAAGCAAGACGAGAGTGGGCTTGCACCAACGCAACCACTTGTCCACCGATGACTCTATTTAAAACCAAGTTCGGTCCACCGAATCATGTTAGGGCTCAGGAAAGGGAATAGCTAGTGGGGTCACTGTTATCGAAACCGATAACGAGGACAAACATACATAAGCTAGATGAAAATTCTTTAAATTATAATATATAACATTATGGTCTTGCAATTTGGCCATTCATACGTGTATCGCATATGGAGCCTATCGATCTCTGCAGGGGTGCGGTGAATGCAACTGCGACACCGGGACCCCGGCAAGGGATAGCGATGGACCGTGTGGTTTTTAGTCAATCGAAGTCCGGCACAGCGTACATGGTAAATTTTCTATGCTTTGTACTTGTACATTGCACCTTTGATCATTCGATATGAAGTGGTACTATTACAATTTTACCTACTCTGGCCTCGTCACATCTGCCGCATGAGCTATGGGCAAAAACAACAACAGAGTGGGTTCCGGGTACCAGGAGACGGCAACGCGGTAGGCCCAGAAGGAGATGGCGGGATGATTTGGACTCATACCAGAAGGATTGGCCTCTAGTTGCAATAGACTGAAAATCTTGGATATAGGGAAGGGACTTTGCCCTACAGTGGAACACAACGGGCTCATGATAATAACTTTAAAAATTCATTGAAGTGCACAAAACATACCTAAGTTTCAAAGTCGCTTATTCTGCTCTTTAAGGCGTAACCCAATTATGGAGTTATCAGACCATGGTTACAATTTAAGTAAATCTGTTAACTAACGGTATTTTGTCTTGATTTTTATTTATAAAATGTACACTGAGGTACGAGCATTTTTATGTGATTTTTACGGTTATGTTCTACTTTTAACATGATTCCAATGTAAAAGAAATTGTATTAACTAAACCACTATACAAAATAGAACTGTAGATATCTACAAATAATAAAATTTATCTGCAAATCTCCGAGAATGTAAGCGGAAACGACTACAAGAAACTTGTAAATCTTACATGTCACCGTGACATTTATTCCGAGAACCGTTTCATAAATGTACATCGCTTCGATGTTATTAATTACCGTGAGAGCAAGCCAGCCCAACAAAAAAGTACAACATGCGGGCCGAGGCTGCACGAGGGTGCCCTTGCAGCCCCCTATTACAGAAATGTACACCTTGTCAATGACTTCAGTATCTTGCCTTATCTTTTTTCTATGATAAGTTCTAATATTTAGATGCAGAAGCACCTGCTTGAAAATAATTAGCTAAAAAATATTTCGCTTATTTGTGTTCAAAATATGAACCTACAATTCACCACTTGTCAGGCTTTAGGCTTGAATTTAATAATCACCCTGCGTCGTGAAATAAAACCAAAAATTTATTTATTCAAATAGGCTAAAAATTAAACGTCAAACATTTAGACTGCCCCTAAAAATGCGCTTCCTGTTTTAACTGTCAATTATGTTCCGATATATGCCGCTCGCTTTGCGCTGCCTTGGATTTCGGTTTACAATTAAGTGGTTTGAACGTATTAAAAATAATGTACGGTACTCCCATAGAAAGTCTCATCCATTATTTATCAAGTTAAGCTACTATTCGAAAATTCTTACTCGTCTAGTGCAATTTTCGTCACAAAAGGTCTGTGTTTCTGACTTCATTCGTATCGGCTCTCCGTTGATGAGTCAGTGCTCCAAGATTACTCTTCACAAAAAAAAGTAATTAGCATTACATTAATATTATTAAAAAGGATACATAAATTAGGCGCGACGTTCATAAATATGAGCGAGTAGAAGAGGTAGTGTGCGCTGTCTTCTAGGAAGAACCTGGCGAGGAACTCCCGCGAAAGAGAGATCTCGCGCGCCGGGATGCGCTGGTGAAGCCGCAGAGCTGACGTCGCTGCGTTCGCCAGGAGCGCTTTGTAGAATACTGACACTGGACTGTGGGGGAAACACGGGATAAATATGTGTGTGCATGTGAGATTATGTATCTGTAAAGTAAACGCATCCACGACACAGGAACAAGTGTGGGACCACGTTTCTGGCGTCATATTCATAAAAACTGGCGCTCATATAGCGCTCTTAAATAATTATATCTGTCCCTGTCAGTTAAAAAGTTATTGGAAAGAGATAACAACAGGCTACAATGACAATTTAGCTAAAAGACATTATAAGATTTTTATGAACATTATGAATCATTGCAATTCAATGGCTTCTCCCAAAATACGCCACAACACTCGGTTCTCCACCTTACGCATGACGACTTAGCATTCTGAATTAAGGTTAGAACAATAAAGACGAGATTTTTTTTGAACTTTTACAATAGGTATCTTCCTTTCTACAACTCTTCACCTCTACATAAGGTGTTCCCAAATAAATTAGGTATAGATTGTGCTGACATTACATGTATAAGAATTTAATACAACATAAATTTGGTTAGAATAACTATTTCGTTAGTTTCTTTTTTAGTCTTATGCAAAGGAAACTGCATAATAAAATGTGGCAACTGTCAACTTCTTGCAAAAATGTAATACCTAGTTACTGCTAAATTGTGATGTGGAATCCACATCGTTGAGCATTATGGCCGTAATATTTTTTATTTTATTACGTTAACCAATAGCTAAGAAAAAAGAACATTGCATTTATATATATATATACAGTACTGGCACTACCACAATGACAATACGATATTATATTTTCTTTGTTGTGTGTTAGCGTGTTGAAAGATATTCCTACCGGTTAGGCAATTCTTTTAATTAAATATCATGGTTTATTGCTGAGCTATCAGAACCGTTATAGAACCTTATAACAACGGTACGCATAAGGTTGCGAGCGACGGATTAGACTTTTGACCGGTTACTAATGCGGCCAGTGTATTTGCCGGCCATGACCGCTGACCGCCGCCGCTATGTGCACGCTCTTATAAAGCGACTGCCATCTCAGCCCTCGGTGACCGACACGAATCGGCAAGGTCACTTAATAAGCGCGTAGTCCAAGGTGTTGACATTATACTAAAACTTATTCACTTAAGTTATTGATGCCATTGACTTTAATTTATATTAGCCAAGCTTAAAAAGTATTTTTTCCAATATATTTTTATAATGCATTAGCATGCGTTGTTGGTACTACAATCAGGTATTTAGTTTTTTATGAAAAGAAAAAAAGGTGTAGCAATATACTTATCTACCTTTGCCTATAACCCTTGTTTAGTAGTCATTATGTCAATAAACCTGTCCAATCAAGAAATATTTAGGTACACATGACAACTACGTTCATTATAACTTATTAAATTGGGCCTATGAATTGGAAAGATTTAGGTTGGACAATACCACTGGAATAAATATTTGTATAGCCTGTCTCTAGTGTAAGGCATCTATAGAGGCAACTAAACATTAAGTAACATTAACCCTCTTATTCATTACCATGCTTCAAACATCATTTAGCCAACATGTCTCTAGAATCTGTTGTCATCTCTTTCTGACAACATATAAGAAACAGGGACAAGTAATAACTAAGCAATGTTGAATGAACATCAGTTTTTATGAATACAGGCACAAATCTCTTAAAATAAATACTAAATTTTCATACACCTCCATCTCAAGAAAATCTAATTGTCATTTAAAATAATTTTAATATTCAACTAAAATATTTGATGTTATATGATCATGATCAACGATGAGTGACGACAAACACTTCACTCAGGGCCATTATTTTTTTGTGTATTACATGCTTTAAAGACATCATTTGAAATCATTACAACACTGTCAAACTATGTTTCTTTAAAATTTTAAATGAATTTGAAGGTTACCTTTGCCTCATTGAGAATTAATTTAAGTAAAATAAAGTGTTTTAAATGTTGGCAATGAATCATGTGATTTACTAGTACATAATATAAATACAAATACCGATTGTGTTCTTTTTTTGTTTGTTTGGAAATATCTTGCGATGTTTTTGTGCATAAACAATGAAAGATTTGTGTTGTTTCTACCAAAGGCAGAGTAAACTCTAATTAATTTAGAGAATTGCTGTCTCTTGACAGTGTTCGTTGACATTATTAACATGCCTAAGTTTAATATTTTCATCAACATCTCCAGTCTCACTCTTATTGTAACTAGTATTAAAAGGGAATGGTCTACCTATGGCATAGGTCCTATGCTATCCTAGAATCAACAAAATTGATATAATTTTTTATTAACAATGCAACATCAACAAACTTGTACATGTAAGGGTATGTTTTGTTAGTACAAAGAAACAATATTTTTAAAATATGACACACTGGAACAACTTTACTCCATGTTCTAAAACCCTAAATTAAATCACTACTGAATTCATATATATGTCCTAATAAGGTGATCAAAGCCATGATAAAGTTATATCCCTAGGAATATAGCTATATACAGTTATATGAATGTGGTCCTTAACGGTTGTACTAGGAATATAACTATGACACAAGCACAACCTTTCCAAGCTATATCCCTGGGGATATAACTATATCACAACTTCAACCATCTTAATGCAACATATACATCAGTTTTTAGCAAAATTCACACAAAAGGATTGAGAAGTCTTTTAACTGTTAATTCTTACTTAATGAGTACAAGCTGAAGGCAACTGTACTCAGAATTATTTTAATCCTCATTGTGTTAAATACTTGACAAAGGTAACCTTGATGTAACTGAATAAAGGCAGACATAACACAAGCTGCTATTGTTATAAAATTAATACAATTAACTTACAACAAACCTTCAGAGAAAGGAAAAAAAAAATACATGTAAAACTGTTAAGAGATTGGATTTTATAATTTTATAAAATTTTCTAAAATGGGTACAGGAAAGGTTGACCACTGGTACCTCTAATACCATCAATATTTCCAGCTAATAAAAAAAAAAAAACATTTAAAGGGTATCAAAAATTTTGGTTTATGTGTTAGATTTTCTATTTCAAACACCTTGAAAGGAGCTCAATTATTATAAACTTGGTAAGATTAATGCATGTAAATTTTATCATCACATATATTGTAATTAAAAATAACAATATTTTACTTACTTGTTAAACAAAGGTAGTACATATCCTATAGTGAAGAGTACAGTGAGCACTCGGATAGCCCACAGAGCTACATCCACTTTGTTGGCGTTTACATGTGCCTTCAGAGCAGGCATGCCCTTAGGTGGGCCAGTGTCTCCGGCTTGGGGTTCTGTTTCTGCCATTTTGTTTTAATCTGTTGAAGTAATAGTCTTGTACAGTAAAGATCAAAGCTTTGTCTGGGTGAACTGCATTAATGTTAATCTATTCTCAGAATTAGAACAACATGGTGTAAAAAAAAATATAGAAATAAAATGATAAGACTAATTAAATATTAATATACTATTTAGGAAAATATGCAACAAGTTCAGCTTCACATTAACAAAGTTTTGTGCTAGGGTACATAAACTTTCCTTTGGCTCAGCCGTAACATACAAATACATACTTTATAACAATAAAAATCTATTGTCTGCTAATGAGCGAGCCAAAAGATTAATTACAGTGAGGATCTAAAGACCAGACTAGCTTCATTCTATATAAAGATTACAATCTGAGCACCGTTTGTACATTTGAAGTTGTTATTAGCACTACATCTATATTTTTATCATGATACGCAATGCAACACTAACTCATAATTAAACACATACTTTTAAGGAAAATAATAAGCGCTAATATGCTGTGTTACTATGCTAACAAGGAATTATGAAACTGATGAAAAACTAGGCAGTTTCATACAGCTTCATTTTATCAGATAACAAAAGATAAAAATAATAAGCATTCTTATATTGGCCACAGCGGAAAACCGAAACTACAATTATACACAAAGTTAATGCGTTTACGTGACCACAATCGCAGTAGAAAGTTCCATTAAATATATTTTTGAGTAAAAAATTAGATCAGTAGGCCATGCAAGAAAATTTTGGACACTTCACTAAAATTACCTATACATTAAAATAATTATCAAACCTCAGAGCAGTGTGACAGTATTAACATAACGCGATGACCAAGGACGCAATAACTTGGAAAACCAGTTTTAATCATCAATTATTAACCAAATTATTACAATAGTACGCTAATAGTATCATGATGGATATCATGGAAAATATCAAATCTTTATAGGAATATATAACTTTGAAATACTTACGATCTAAACTAAGTAATTAAAACACAGTTAATTATAATATTTAAATTAAATTGCACAAAAATTCACAACGCAACAAATCGAACATGCATGATTTGCCGAATGACATTTGACAGATATAAAATCTTGCCAGCTACGCAAACTCATCACGCAACTAGATGTGAGTTGGGAAAACCGTTATTACACGACACGCGGGCGGACCTTTGTTGATTTGTTCAACATGTATCATAAAAATGTGATCATGATCATAGAGAAAATCTAGATGCTAAGGATAATTTGTTATTTGACTTCGACAGCTGTCAATAGTGTCAATTCCCCGATTCCCAGCTGCTTGTTTGTTATTATATGTCTAACCATAAAATATTGTATAATCTTCTTAAAATATTTTGATATAATGTACAGACGCAGTTTTTATAGTAAACTCAAAGGCTTGATGAAATTTAATGAAGTTTACAGAAAGTATAGCGTTATAGCCGCTGTTATAGAAAAGCCTAATGTCGGCAATGTTACTGAAATTAAGGTGGTTGTCTAGACAATGCTGTTGATGGTATTTTAATTAGAAATCCATTTTATATGTTGTCGATTGTTTTAGGGTTGGGTGAAGAATTTAAGAAAACAGAAAGATCTTATATTTGCTGACGTGAGCGATGGATCTTGTGCACAGAAATTACAGATAGTTATTCCGAAAAACCTTACAACTGACTCGCTAACTTATGGTTCTTCAGTCCATATTACAGGAAAACTATCTAAAAACCCAAGAGGACAATTGGAACTTGTCGCTGAAAATGTTAAAGTACTAGGAACCTGTGTTGTGTTGGATGGTTACCCATTTAATCCTAGAACCCATCATTCCCCGGAGTACACTCGCCAGTACCCACATCTGCGTCCAAGAACGAATTATACCTCGGCTATTCTACGTGTACGGAGTGCTGTAACTAAACACATATATGACTACTTTGCATTACATAATTATACAAACATTCACACACCTATACTAACTTCAAATGACTGTGAAGGTGCTGGTGAAGTATTTAAAATACAGCCAGATAATGAGGCAACAGTTAAATCAATGATGCAGGAGAATAAAGACAGAGATTCTGTATACTTTGGTTCAAAAACATTCCTAACAGTGTCTGGACAGTTGCATTTAGAAGCAGTCTGCAGAGGAATGGGCAATGTTTACACTTTCGGGCCAACCTTCAGAGCAGAAAACTCCAGATCAAGGCTGCATTTATCAGAATTCTATATGTTAGAAGCTGAGTTAGCATTTTGTGAAACCTTAGACCAGTTACAAGCAGCAATAGAAGACTTATTAAAGTATGTTTTCATTCAAACAAGGAACACCAATGAGGCTGATTTATTTTTAATTGATAAAGAAAATAAAGCTCCTTCTTGGGTCAATAAGGAGTTTGTAACCCTGACTTATGATGAAGCTCGACAGATTCTGCAGAGGAAAGGATCTGCATTGACAGATGATGGTATTAATAAGGAACAAGAATTAATTCTGGTGGACCATTGCAATGGTGTCCCAGTATTTGTAGTGAAGTGGCCAAAAGATATGAAGTCATTTTATATGAAAGAGTGTTCTGAAGATAGCACAAAGGTAACTGATAATATTTATTGAGGTACATTTATCAGGTTGTTTGGTTGCTTAAAGCCAAATAAATCACCCTGCCTAGAGGTGTAAGTAGTAAAAGGCCACTGAGGGGAAATATTGGGGCAATTTCTGAATATTACATGCATACTGTAATCATTGTCTCCTCAACAATTACATGTAGTCTTCATTTTCATTCCTTTTATTGTATCCTTTTTATGATAATAAAACAAAATGATTTCATAATTATATTCTAATAAATTTTCTTATTCTAGATCCAAGTTATTTATGCATGGTGCACTATATGTTTTTCACTATTATTCTACTCTGTGTGTTCGTCTAACAAATTATATTGTATCTATATAAAAATATTTACATTTCAGGTGGATGCTCTAGACCTTCTCACACCTATCACAGGAGAAGTTGTTGGTGGAAGTCTAAGAGAAGACAACTATGACAAACTAAAGTCAAAGTTACCCTCAGACCGACTGAACTGGTACTTAGATCTAAGGAAATATGGCAACATACCCACTGGAGGCTATGGTTTAGGTTTAGATAGATTATTACAAGTTATGTGTAATGTTACTAATATTAAGGATACTTTACCTTTTCCAAGATGGCCCCATAATTGCGATATGTAGATTTATCTGCCTAGCCTTTTCCCAATTACATTGGGGTCGGCTTCCAGCCAAACCGGATGCAGCTTAATACCAGTGTTTTACATGGAGCAACTGCCTATCTGACCTCCACAACCCAGTAACTGGGTAACACGATATCTCGTGGTATGACTGGTTGTCAGATTTTCAGGCCTCTGACTACCTGTAAAGGCTGTCATGGATCTTAATTTGACAACAGGGGACCGACGGCTTAACGTGCTCTCCGAGGCACGGAGGGGTCTCGGTATGAAATGATGGTCACCCATCCACAGACCGACCGCGGCAAGCGCAGCTTAACCTCGATCGATCGATCTGTGCGGCTGTTACTTAGCCACGAGCCCCTTTTTTTGATATGTAGATTAATAACTATTAAGGCATCCCCCCTTACTTTTACTGTCACTTTGAAAAGATCAAAAAATTAAGGTATATCAGTTAATATGCAGGGATATATCCCCAAGTGAGAGGATTTATTTATTCTGAAACTGATTGAAATATTGTAAATAAGAAAATAATAAATAGTTGTTACTCAGTACTTTTAGTTTTTTTTCCTTGTTTATAATTAACCATGAGTTAGTGCAAACTGATATATTTTATGGATATTTAATATCTGAATGGGTGTAAAGTACATTTTTGCCGTATCGTAACTACATCTCTCAATGTTTTTATTATTGTATTGGGATTTTACGGATATGTTTGAATATTTTGGTAGATATGTTACACTCATATACATAACCTTCTTGGTTAAACTATTCTATACGACTGTACCTGCGCGGCAGTGTAAAAATAGTCGTGTATGTATTAAAAGTGTAATTCAGGAAATAGCAAATTAAACACGATAATAAAATTGATGTAAACATTTATTTACAAGTAGTAATTGTAAACTAAACAAACAAACCATTGTGATCAAAGTTTCACCTTGTGATAGTGAAGCAAGTTGATTGAAAGACAAAAGTGCTTCCGATTACCATAAATTAAAATAATTAAACGTACATTTTTTTTTTTCAAAATATTTATTTTTAAGTTTTTATAGTTTGAGAATATTTTAAAACTCAAAAGCGCCACTCATGTGGCGAAGAAAAACAAAACTTAAGGAAATAAAAACCCTTCAAACAGAGATTCTTTATAATTAAATATTTACACATTCATCAATCATACAAACGCAGTGCCAATTTGTACCCTTACAAAATACACTTAAATATGTACAAATACAAGTTGACCAAATATTTACAATAATAACTACATGATATACACAATTAATTCGTCAAACAAAACGCACGTTCGCTGTTAAATAAGTCGTTAACTTAAGTTTAATATCACATTTCGTTTTAACATTTTTTTCGTGGCTACATATGGAAAGTTGACACTGACTTATGTTTGGAAAATCTAAGAATAATAATTTTAGGAGATTAAAACTAGATGATATACTGAAATACTGGAAGATAAAAAGAGGTATTTTAATACAAATATATATGGCAGTTTATATAAGAGTATGCACTATACTTAGTTTAAAATATTACGAGCTTTTCTAAGCAATCCTCAGTCTTCTACTTTCCATATGGATACCACATAATAATAATGAAACTCTGTTTCATTTACATTGGCAACTACATAAATAGCAATTCAAGAATATCAGAGGTAATTAATTAAATCCCTTATATACAATCATTTACGTGATGTATTTGATAGATATTCATACAATTCTTAGCCTCTTAATCTCGAATATAGGACCGGCGTAATACTAAAGGTGCGCAGAACAAAAACCAACTTTATCACCCCACAATACGGTAAAAAAATAAAGTAGTAACGCTACTATTTCAGGTTTGCGCCGCTCCTAATAGCGTCTTAAACTTCATAAATGCACTCACTTCTAGAAATATAACTAGGTTTATTATACTGGCAATATGAATCTTATATGTTAATATACAAGATAAAACATTTCTTAGAAAATGAATGCACTAAACGAAAGTTTATTAACCCAAGCAAATATAATAGGAACCCATTACCATTAGGCCCTATTTAAAGTAACACCGTTACCATTTCCGCATCAAACACATAAATAAATCAACTGATTCGGTAATTTTATTCCAATTTTATAACAATAGATTGATTGGTCGATATTCGACGTGACTAATAATTGATTTTAGTTTAATTATTATGCGATTTACCAGTTTTTTGTATAGTTTGATTTATATACGAAGTTCATGCTAAACATGTCTATAATATCAGTCTATAGTCCAGTGCCGAATATCCTATTCAAGTCTGCAGCATGCCTTATAATTATAATAATGCCAAATTATGCCCTGCAAGTGGATTGGTTAACCTTAGTAGGTTCTTGCTAAACATAAGATTTGACTAAACTCATCTCTCTAGTATTTAGTCATGAAGACTACATGAATGAATGAAGTAACAATTTGTGGTTAGCCGATAATTCGTAACTAATCAAAGATATCAAAGGTGCTCACATGCTGAGCGTCATGCTGTGAATGTAAAATTCACAAAAAATACTAATTACCTAGTACTGAAGTCATAAATAATTTTCCAAAGACTGGAGATATAAATTAGCCTTATACATTTACATAATGGAGCACAACCCCGACAGTTCACTGCCCCGATTAACAGGCGGCTGTCTACTCAACTGTACGCCTTCTAGCGCCGATTTCAGTTTATATTCGAGCTCTGGTTCTTCACCAGGCGGTAACGGTTCATCATCAGCACTTATATCCTCTAGCATTTTATCTTCCTGGTTAGATACGAAGGTGGGTAACGACTTGGAGATGTTGATCCGGATGCCTCCGAGAGGTATCGCGGTCGCGGGAGCGTTGGCCGCGTCCAGTTGTAAGTTCCCGTCGATTGATGACTCCACCGTCGCGTGTGTGTTGTCGATGTTGGTTTGGAGTGATTCTTCTTCTGCTGTGATTATTGGTTCATCATCTGTGAGTATCAAGCCACCCATTAGATTATAATTGCTTGAAAACCATTTTTACAAATAGCAGGTTATTGTGACATTAGTCTAATATTTCTCACATCATCCTACAAAGTTATGGAGATATGATAGTGCACACGTAACTTTTAATTAAAACACTCTATGAACAAATAATACGGGAAAATCTTGCACCTTATGCAAAGTTACTTGGTATGAAACGAACTGTTCGATTAATCAGAGTGGTCAATATACTAACTTAATATACACGTTCACACATGCAATTGCAACTTACCAGGGTCAACAGGTTCCTGCTTGACCTTGATCTTGCTGAAGTCGATGTCTGCGAGTCGGTCTCGCTCGGCGCGCTCGGCCGCGGTCTCGTCATCCGTGTCCACGTCATCCTCCACTACCACCTCCTCTACTGGCTCAGCTTTGAATACCACGTCGTCTTCTTCACCTTCGTCGATCTAGAGAAGAATAGTAAATATTTGCTTGTCAATGAAATAGTCAAAAGGCGGTATAAGGACGTAACATCTTGGGAGGTCGACTTAGATTACACAACAGTTATTTTTTAAGGTGTAAATATATACCAAATCAATAGGACAAATACAAAAACTAGTGACCGACCGAAGTTTCGGTTTCGGCCAGTTTCGGCCAATAAATCTAGTTTCGATTTCGGCCGAAGCTTTCGAAACTCAAGTATTCGTGAATTATCGTGCGTAATTCGGCGAATTTCGCAGCTAACTCGTATTTGCCCGCGCTACCGCGCCGCGCCGACTCAGTTCACCGCCGTTGATCGCAGGAGTTGAGATTGTATTTTGCACATATAAATAAACTAATAAGGTAAGCTTTTTTTTGTTTTTACTTGTACTTAGTTTTAGTAAGTTTCGGTTTCGGCTGAAAAACTTCGGTCGGACACTAACAAAAACCAAGTTTGACAAACAAATAAAAATAATGATGCAGACTCAATATTCTTCTAATTTTATGTCTACTGTCGACAGAATCATCATCAGATACAATGCAAGTTCATCAACATGGTATAAATATTTTATATCCATTCCCATAACAAAATACAGGCCCATTAAGCATGGCTTGATTATACTGCCTTAAAAAAAACGTGATCTGTTCGTGTTGTGGGTGTGTTGAGAGACGGAAATCTATTACAAATATTATCTGTACGGTATACAAATATTTTTGTCCCATACGGAAATCGAAACCTGACCGACTGTGGCAGCCATGTCGTCAACAAACAATACATTTTATCTTAATTCATCGATATCTAGGTACATAGCATGGTACTCACTTCAACAGGATCCTGTAAGTCCTTCTCAGACTCCACTACTTCCACAACAGACTCGTTATCTGACTGGTCCGCAGTTTCGTCCACGTCTTTGATCTCTATCGCCTCTTCTTCTACCTTCTCTATGGGCATGACGTCGTCTGAGGATTCTTGAGACGGTTCCTCCTCTTTCGTTAGAGACGCCTGGAATAGTTTTTTTTTTGTTATTCATTGAATTCTATGTTATTTTTTTATTAAAGAATACTGCGAGACACTAATATAATAAAAAAGGAATATTTTTTACTGATTACTAGACATCGGATTATATTCGCTATCAAAATACCAAAATGTGCATGCAAATTCGTTTGTTGTTTGTTGTAATTCTTGTGATAATATACAATTATATATATTTTCTAGAGCAAATTTGTAAGATGAAAATGACCTCTCACTGGACACAAATTGGTAGTTCAGCCACCGTTCCCACGTAATACAACAAGCTTTACAAACATAACTACTGAATTAAGCGTTATCAATGAAAAGGTACTAAAATATGCAATAGTTTTTTATGCATTTGCATATGCAAACATGAAAATATCTACTTATTACATTTTTCCAAGTTCTTTCTCATACATATCAGTGGCCAGATTATTTAATTATATATTATCATTTATATATTTTTTATAAGATTATTTAATTATAAATATATATATTATCTAATATATCAAAATCTCGTGTCACAGTGGTTGTTATCGAACTCCTCCGAAACGGCATGACCGATTTTTGTTTTTTTTTTGTGTATATTTGGTAAGTCTGAGAATAGGTCGTAGGCTATTTTATATCCCCTAGGTGATAAGGGTGACCCAATCCAGAAAATTTATATGGCAGAACGACGTTTTCGGGGCACAGATAGTTAATTTTTAATAAGCTGTATTAATGTCAAATCCTCGCCGTTTATTTCTTAACCTACGGTACACATTGCATATAAAAGAAAATTTGGAAAACGGACAAAACGTGTACCCTAAAGTTGGAAAAATCTAACAAAAAAGTGATTTTTATTTTCACTACCCACCTTATAATCATCGAAGCACAACGGGTGATAGAACTCATCGTTATGATTGACGGAGTTCCTGAGGTGCCACTCCTCCTTGTCTTCGTTGTAGAACTGCTGGAAGGTGTCCCCGCACAGCGCGCAGCAGTGGTGCGCCGGCGCCGGCGCGGCGGCCGACGGCGGCGCGCTCGGCGGCGCCGGCGCCGGCTCCGCCTCGCCCTCCGCCGCCGCGCCAGGGGCTGCGCCACCCGTCTCGAACCAACTCTTTTCTGTTCACAAACAATTGATTGTGAATATAAGAAAATGCGCAACAAGTAAACACAGCTAATACTTGTAAAGTGTAAACTTGATAAAGTGCCGTAGCACACAATGTGGAGCGGCACGGACCTCGCTCCTCCAGATCCTCGACCTCCTCGTACTGCACCCAGTCGGACAGGTCGTAGTGCCAGTGGCGCGAGTGCGCGCGGCGCGCCGAGTCCCGGTCGCGGCGGTTCTGCCGGAAGTGCCAGTCCAGGTGCTGCGAGTAGCGCACCGTGTGCTCGGGCGGGAAGCGCGCGCCGCAGCCCGAGCACTGCATGCCGCCGTACAGCCGCGACACCAGCCCGCCCTGCTTACTGCAAACGGGGGGCACCATATTAATAAAACATTCATAGACCCCTCAAGTAGCCGTTTACGACTACAAGATTAATGGATAACCCAAGTCATTCTTCGTCGCGATTCATAAAGTTATTCCGCTAGTAATCATTTATGTCACTTGCATTAAAACACAAAGTGACATTTTATGTGTTACTGAATAATATGAAAGAAACGTGATGGTAGTGCCAATATGGTAGTTGTTCATACCATATTAGCACTACCACTACGTTTTACAAGAGCAGATGATTCTTAAGGGCACATGAATTGCTGTCATGTTTTAACATGTTAAGGTCTACGGAATAGGACCTTTCTTTTTTTAGTTAGAACACCTATTAATAATATACATGTTAAACTTTGGAAGATTGTTAATTAAACAAGAAAATCCTACTGAAACAGATTGTGATGAAAGGTATATGGATCCTGAAATGCAGTTCCCGCGGTAAAACCCCCTAATCCGCAGGTGAAACTACAGGGTCAAGTGAAGCCTGGTTTAGCTAGTCTAATATAAAATAAAACAAAACTCACACTCTGAAAGTCTCAGGCCTCATAAAATCAACTCTGTGTATGATATTCCTATCTTCTCTCGCCTTAGTCTTGATCTCCTCTGCTTTCGGTTCCTCTTTATTTTCATCCTTAGCATCATTGTTAACTTGGACAATGCCAGTCGCCACTAGCTTAGCGAACAAATCGTTCACGTTAATATTGCCCAGTACAGGAAGGACAGGAGCGGGCGGTTTCTCGTCCGAAGGTGTTTCTAAGCCGGGTATTTTTTCCGGTTTTGCGAATAGTGGTTCCGCAACACTGTATTCTGATCCGGATGCTGGAACTACGCTTGAGGGCATCACGCTGGCGAGCATGTCGAGACCTGTGGTAGAGAATGATATTATGAAGGAAGGTGACATTCATTATTTTTTTAGATAGGCTTAAATAAAATACCAAGCACTTTGGCTAACACGATTTTTTTTTAAATAATAATTAACTGGAAGTGGTAAGATACTATATTCATTTTTAAGTTTTGAATCCCAAATAACATTATAATTTAACAAATTATAATGTAGTTCTTACCTAAACTTTCTGTATTGACTTCAGGGCTGGGCGTCTTCACAGGTCTGGGCAGTGGTTCTTCATCAACCTCCATCGTGTTATTCTCTTTAACATCTTCGATTTTCTTGACATGAGACACTAAAGGCAAGCCCAGGCCTTCCATATTCGCTATCTGGATATACCCAGGCTTAATATTACGAGGGAGTGCGGAGAATCTGATGAAATACTTCTCACTACCCACGACTATCGGCTTTGGTAGATCCCCAAACTCAACTTTAAATGGCTGCTCGTTAATTAATACTGTTCTCAACGAATCCACAAAGCGAATAGTTAAAAATTGGCCATTTACTAAGATCTTTTGCACCTTCGCGTCTAAGTAGACTGGGTACATCTGTGTGGCATTGACAATAAGGTTGATTTTCCCAGCGACTAAGTCTGTGCGTTTTGCTTTGCCGATGTCAACTTGTGGCATCGGGCCTTCTAAATGTACTAATCTCGGCTTTCCATCTATAATTACTCCTAAAGGTTGTCCACCAAAGAAACATTCGTACCATCTACCGTTAATGTATAATTCTCTAGTTGGCGCACCGAATTTAATATCAAATACTTGGTCATCTATTTCTACTTGTTTATAACCTTCATTAAAAGATAAAACTATGGAATCTTTATTATCAAACGTAACTCTTCTACATCCAGGCAAGAATTTGATTTCTCTAGGATCGTCCCAGTCTAACATTATAACTGCTGTATCACCATAGAACCTGATTTCTCTGGGGATGCCATCGATTTGAATAGTTTTAAACGGATCCTGGTCTATGTATTCTATAACTTTGAAATCTGTAGGTGGGATGGCGAAGCCCGGGGCTCCCAGAGGCGGCGGGGACTCGCTTCTGTCATAAGGTGGTAGTGGATATTCTCCTTGACATGTACCAATTTTGGGCGTTGGTAAAGGAGGCGGCATTGGCATGCGAGGTTCAAACGGAGGTCTTGGACCTCGTTTATCAAACTTCCCTCTGTAAAACTGTAATCCTGGACCTCTGAACCTTCTGGGTCCAAACTCTTCTCCTCTCATTCTGGGCTGTCCTCGCCACATTGGTTGGTATGGTCCAAACATTGGCATAACAGGTGGGAGGGGTAACAAGCTTTTCTTCATTCCATCGACGCCATCCGAGTTGACTCTCATGTCGGAGTCTTGTAACATTCCCTGGCTGTCTGGCGGTGTATCCATGAAAACTGCTGGAGTGATTCTTTCGTCAATATCGCCGAATGTGTTCCGTTCGCTAGGCGAGGATTTAGGGCTGGGCACTTTGTGGTTCTCCTCCAGCGTGTGTGCCTTCAACCTTCTCTTGGATATTTCCAGTGACTCCCTCTGTTTTGCTTCTTTTAGTTTCAGTTTCTCGTTGAGCTGTATTATTTGGTACATGAGCGTATTATACTGGTTTTTGTCTAGTTGTCCGTCAGTGAAGTGTTCCTTTGCCTGCGACATGATGATGGATATAGATTTCTTGTTTTCGACGAAGCCCTGTTGGTCTTCTTCTCTGATGTCTGTGTCATCGCCGCTCATTGTACGACGCCTTTCTCTTTCTATACCTATAATTATAGATACAAATGAGGTTTGGATTATGATGATGAATTACCAAAGATTTAATTCCTCTTTGAAATTTGTAAGGCCTCAACGAAGCAATACTTGAACTACAGTACACTGAAGAATTCAACGAAGTTTGACGAGCAAAAGTGACACAATTTTTACTGTCACGACTGCGAATACTATAAATCCAAATAATTACTGTGCAATCACGACTAAGAATCATAAAAGCAATACTTACTCGGTGATTTGCTGAATAGCAGCGGCCTTCCCAGTCTGTCTTTACCCTTCGTCACTTCAGCAAACTTGGCCCTAACGAGGTCCAACTTCGAAGGAGTTTTCTTATCGTCCCTCTTCTTGACCTCATTCCAGTCTCTTTTAGGGGATCCCTTTGGCGGTGACGTCATGACCACGTCGACGTCATCAGGCTTGTTATCGGACTTTGGCGAGGAGATGGAAGGGGGCGGGGGAGCGATCACCTCTTCCACTTGGGGAAGCTGCCGCAAGTCCACGTCTTCGTTGCCGAATAGTCTGTAATGTGTCGTGTGTTAGTTGATTCTGTGGTGGATTATGGAGGTTGTAAGCAATGGTTAAGGTAAGCTTTAGTGTTTTCTTGATGTGTTCGACCACAATAAAGGAATGTAAATGAAGTGATATGATATTAAATATTGCTATTACGCCACGATGATCACTGTCAAGGGCTATATACATTTTGCAATTTGAAGTGCACTAAATGTGTTTTGTTCATGTAAAGGCTAAAAGTTTAGCAAAATCTAAATAATCCCTAACCAATAGCCTGAAAAATGACAAATACCCCAATATTGGTATATACGTTTGTAAACATAGTATTGAGACTATGTAGTAAGTAAATCCGTGATGATAAATGATGTACAGTCACGAAGAAATTATACGAACGCTAAGCATGCGTTAATGCTTTTTCAAAGACATATCTTAAATTATACGAATTTAGAATGCATGCAAAAATCAACATCTGCCTGGATTTTATAACTATGGAGCTATGTTGGCATTAAAGAAAATTTAATGGTATAGTACCTGAGGAAAAGAGATGTTAGGTGATCTCGAGGACCAAAGATACTTACGCATCAATCTTATCCAGTTTATTCTTCTTAGCTTTAACCTCAACAGCTTCTGTGGAAGGTCTCTTCTGCGCAACCGGTGCCGCTGTGGCGTCAGTCACCACAGTATGTAAAACCCTAAGATCTACATCCTTATTTTCTGTCACGATTTCGGGAGCACCTGTAAATATGACTTTATCTTTATGACTATGGTTAATTATGTGTTTAAGGTCTATTTTGCCATGTACGTTTTACCGTGACTCTTGTAACTGTTGACGCAGCCTTCATTTATGGGCCGAGAAATGGATGCTTCATAGATGTGCTCCCCAAAACCATTGCGACGCAAAGAACCAATGTCTCGTAGAAGTGTTTTTTTTTTGTGTCTTAGACGCACTTTTATAAGGTTCATTATTGCATGTATCGTATTTCATTGACGTATATATTATTTAATATCCTATTTTTATACTTATAAGTTTCGTTATACGAGTTATAGTTCTTATTCCTTATCTCATATGTAAATAGTCGTAAAGATATAGTTTTTGGCGTATTTATAATTATTCAAATATTTTGAAGGATCGATTCTTATTTGAACTAGAGACATTTAATTTCATGTCGTAGAAAATTATATCTAAACTAAATGACTGTAGTCATACCTATGCAAAATGTGTGAATTAAGTAACTTTGTTGAAACTTTTGTACTTATTTCATAAGTTTACATATAAATCGGTGCTTATTTTATACAATATCACAATAAAAAAGATATTTTTTATAAACTTGAAGACAGAATGTACAATTATACCTTCTTCAGTAATTACACCTGGCTGTCCCAGAAGACATATGATTGAATAAACTAATTGTGGCAATAAAATGTTCACCGTGATCTCACATATCACTTTCACTACTTACAAAGTGTATATAACCATGTTTTAAAGCACCCCCTTATTAACATCCGTGCTTCAAATGTCTTTTAGCTAAAATGTCTCTAAAGTCTGTATAAATCCCTTTCCATTCAGAAAATGGGAATTTTTATGAAAACGACTGTTCAAATCTTAGTTTACAGGATGATCCAAGACACTGAAGAATTAAGCAAAGTAAATGATGCGGAGCGCTGTATAATAACATTACATGGTCTTGCAATAATCATGAATTTAAATGTTTTTCTAGAAACTGTACTTCCTAAAAGTGTTAGTGTTAGTTCCTAAAAGGGCTGACGTTAAGGATACGCGTAATACATGAGAGTAAACTCTAAAGATAGCTCATCCCAATAAATTAATATTAAATGGCCAAAATCCATCAGTAAACCCTGGCTAGACAAATGCCCTAAAGATATGCAAACATTTCAAATTATTATAAAAAATATTTGTTTGGAGAAATAAATTATGACGATGTGTACATAGGTAAACCTAAATCAAAATTCATTTTTACAAAAAAAAAACACGCTTACGTTAGCAACTACTTATATCTAACTTGTAATTTCAACAAAGTTACTATTAATTCACACAATGATTGCACCTCGAACTCCTAATGTTTTTAATACCTATTTATTGCAGTAGTTTTTATAAAAATTAAAGCTGACATCCAGTGACAATCGAGAGTAAGAATTATGAATTCAGTAATGATAAAGGTAATATATAAATTCAGGATCTTCTGTGTATCGCAGACCTAAAACTTAACATAACTGCGCAGGCGTATTTTAACACTGTACTCCGAAATAGGGTTGATTAGACAAGTTTTCTAACTTGTAGTACCTATTTCGAAAGTTTAACTTCCAGAAAATGGTTGCCACTTTTATATACTTAGATAATAGTTTGTCATTTGATACTTTGTTAACATGTCTGTTGTATTTATGGGATCCGGCTTATATCATAAAAAATAATAGATTAATAAATAGATCAGAATTTAAAACATGTTATATAGTTTTACTTACATTACTCTTCTAATACAAACAAGAGAAGACATGGAACACTTGCTGACCCGTCTAGAGACAACAAGCCTCTCCTTCGGACTAACGGACAATAGAGACAAGACCAAGATGATGATCGGGGACCGAGCTGAACTAAACCATCCTGACATCTCTATGGTTGGCAACTGTGAGGTTGTCCAATCTTACGTATACCTCGGTTCCACTATAACAAACACTGGAGGATGTGAAGACGAGATTCGAAGGAGATGTGCTATCACACGATCTGCCGTTGCCAAGCTTAAAAGAGTCTGGCGCAACCGTAATAGCAACAAAGCCACAAAAGTCCGCCTAATGAGAAGCTTAGTCTTCCCGATTTTCCTATACGGCGCAGAAACGTGAATGGTTCGCGTCACATACCGACGCAAAATCGATGCACTGGAAATGTGGTGCTGGCGGCGACTGCTGCGGATTCCCTGGATAACGTTTCGGATCAATGTTTCGATCCTGGAAGAACTAAAAGTCAAGCAGAGATTATCGTCGACTGTGCAAACACGAATAATCAAATATTTCGGCCACGTGGTTCGTAACGAACACTCCATGGAACGACTCGTTGTCCAGGGACAAGTGGAGGGCAAGCGGTCACGCGGTCGGTCACCTACACGTTGGACAAACCTTATCAAAGCGTCAACACAAACCTCCATAGTACAGAATTTCCGAAACGCTGAAGACCGGAGAATAAGTGGAGGAGCATCGCGAGGGCTGCTTTGGCCAATGAAACTGCAGAGTCATCAACCACGACCACTCTGTCAAGAGTGAACGACTAAGGAGGATATAGTTTTAATAGGCTTTTGCCCAGCAGTGGGACTGTTTAAGCTTATAATAAATAATATAGTTATAATAGCAAAAATAAATGTTTAAGCTTAGGGCGGCCATACGACCTCGTTCAGCAATACCGGAGTTTCTATCGACCAGCGCTACGATCGGCCTCGACCGACCTGCAGCATAGATCCTACTTATCGTCGCTGCGCTTGTAAAAACAGCTATGTATTATAAAACAGCATCAATAACAGATTTCAAAAAATAAATACGTAGCAGTTTTTACAAGCGCAGCAACGTAATATTATACACTAGAAACTGAGCCCGCGACTTCATTTGCGTTAAAAAGTAGCCTATGTTTTTCACCAAGGGCCAATCTATCTCTATACCGAATTCAATACTACCGAATTTGAATCGGATTTTGTTAACAATTTTATATGGACTTAAATAATTTTTTTGCGCCGAAAATTATATACTTAAAAAATGTAACATTAGTTACTCCTTATAACATCAGCTAGCACTAATAAAATAATGATATAAATTATATGTATTTCCATCAACTGATATCCATCAGCTAGCTAAGCGGTCTTGTAGTGTCTATGAGGCAAGTCGGTAGTGGCCGACCGATTACATTCCGCCCTAGGTAGCTAGGGCCGCGCCCTAGGTAGCTAGGGCCACGCCCTAGGTAGACGCACTACTATTTATTGGTTAACAGTTTTAAATCTTGAAAACAGTGGGCGTAAAAAGGTACGCGTACTACCCATACCATGCGTTCTATCTAATATATAAAATTCTCGTGTCACAGTTTTCGTTGCCATACTCCTCCGAAACGGCTGGACCGATTTTGATGAAATTTTTTGTGCTTATCCGGTATCTATGAGAATCGGCCAACATCTATTTTTCATCCCCCTTAATGTTAGGGGTAGTCCACCCCTAATTTTTTTATTTATATGGCAAAACAACGTTTGCCGGGTCAGCTAGTTTATTATAAAGATCCCTGAAGTATTGTTTAGATCAGCCATGCTCAACCTTTTTCTTAAAGGCGCCACAAAGACGTTTTAGTCACGGTGCCGGGGGCTACAACATAAATTGATTTAATATTTATAGAAATTTAAATTTAATGGTTGATTGATTTTAGGGGAAAAAATTAAATGTGTTTACAATTAATCTGGCTGGATAATCCTATGAGTTAAGAATTTAATGTAAGTTTATCATGCGGCCACAAGCGATTCCGACTTTTTGAACATTTACTTTTAATAAAAAAGAAAATAATAGTTTAGTGAGATTTCTAAAATTGAGAAAAGATTTTCAAAACTTTGACAAGTACTGGACTTTTGCTGCATGCTAACCTTAATACATCATCCAGATGGGAGTTCCTGAGTTTGTTTCTGAACATATTTTGTGTTTCATTCGCGAAAACGACGATTCGCAAACGTACCTATGAAGATCCAATATCTTTTGCGGACATAGCAAATTGATTCCATTGACAATCCAAAATAACCCCGAAGAGACCGTGAAGGGGGGGGGCCTTCTTTAAACAGAATTTCTAGATTGTTATACCTCTCTGAAGAAGCACGTTTAAAATGGTTGACAATTTATTTAACTACTACGTCAGGGGGGCCACGCACAAACGCTAGGCGGGCCGCAGGTTGAGTATAGCGTTTCTAGATGGGTGGTAAGTTGAACACATTATTGACATTTAATTTCATTTGAACATCTATTCCCCTAGGTAAATAGGAGGCGGTTATAAGTGGAAAAGTTTAAGTTAATTACTAGTCCATCGCTCGCAAAAACACTGCGTTTTGCAGTAATTGTCATTATACTGTCACAAATGTATAACATCGTGTGGTTACCCAACTATTTCACAGACTACGAACATCGCAACCTCTACCACATTCATGTTTTGATTGTATCATAAATATTTTAAAGGCACACCAAAATGCCTGACACATATAGTCCATCCGGTAAAATATTGGGGCGCCTATTTTGTATGGGTTTTGAAAATTTGATTCGAGTTTAAAATTTTTGCTAATAATCACACTAATGATTCTTAAATACCTCATCACGCTGGTAGGCTAAAATATAATATTATCATTTCATATCTTGTAGAGGACACTTCTAGTAATAGAGAAAAACATTATTTTTATATTGTTAGCCGTATATTACTGCTGCATGCCGTTTGAGTGTACCGCCATTATTTGAGCGGATGGACTACAGAAAGAAAAACTAAGAATAGAATGGATGTCCAAATCGTATTTTTTGTTATAACGAACGTCTTCTGATTAACTATACCCGTAGTAGAATAAAGCACGTGCATGTAAGTATATAAGTGTTTTCAACACAGTTGCCCGTATAATGTTTTTTATTTCCCCGTTTTTAGGTGCAGCCTTAAACTTTAACGCACGCGTTTTATAATTAAATATTTTCAAATCGCACTGCCTCAATCATTGGTCACGGCACACGAAAATTTTATTCATTATTTTCCGTGAGCACGTGCGCTTTGGTCAATACACACTCGGTTGCATTATACAGCCCTCGCCTTCAGTTCGGGCTGCAATCCAGTCTACAGTGTAATGAACAACTTAGGACATTTGTATCGTATTTTAATATTACACTTAGCAATAATGCTTTAAAGGTTTGAAGCGAGTACTCGCATTAAATTAATTACATAAACGTAGCCTCTGTGACTGCATTCATTTACTAAACCATGAGGTCAAACTAAGCTATGTACGGAGAGACAACTCCCATAAAAATCTAGGTTTCCATAAAACTTATAGATAAGCAAAAATTGTATAATTAAAGCGTTATAACCAGTTCTATAATTATACTTACGTAAAGTTATTGATTTTTTTGTTATTGACTCCCTAAGGTTATAGATATATTATTACGGAACATCTGTATAATAAAAACAGAACCCAAATACGTCCAAAAATACAACAGACTTGTAGTACTTCCTGCTTTGATGCAAAAGAAGCCCTATTTCCTAAGAAGAATAAGCAAAACTGGTATAAAAGGAAGAAGAGTAACAGATGTGTGGTCCAAGTCTCTTTATGCAGCCACTTTCCATAGGTTTTCTTATACTTCAGGAGGTCCATAGAATCCAGCGATGTCCTCACATTTCGTGTTGGTGTCCAGTCCATATGGTGTTGTCCAAAATACTTCGAATGATTTGAGAATTGGTTTCACACAGTGTTCATAATCCAGGATGTTTTTGTACTTTCGTAATATACGTGATTGCGTTTTATATTTGTAAATTATTTTTAATAATTATTTCTCACTATTTAATGTGATGAATAAGAGCAAGTGAAATCGCCATCTTAGATTTTGACTCTCACCAAGAAAATGATTGTGCAATAAATCCTGTCATAAGAGATTAATGACCAGTCACTTGAAAAGTGCAATGAATACTGAACAGACAGTTAAAGTTAATACTAATTACTCTCGATGGTCAACATAGATAACTTAGCGACTAGAACTCGACGAGTCTTATAGAGAAGGGTACGGTCGGCCGTTGAAAACACGTCAATATGAATACTCCAAGAGTTAAAAAACATTTTATTTTCCACACAACAAGCGTATGCACGCTCCGGCTTATATCTAGTGTCACAGAGAGGCGCGCGCCGCAGACTACAGTGAGGGAGATCTTACTTGCTCGGTCGGCGGGGCCGGGCGCCGCGGCGGGCGGAGCGACGAGCGGAGCGACGAGCGGAGCGGCGGGCGGGGCGGCGGGCGGGGCGGCGAGCGGAGCGGGCGGCGCAGCGGCCGCGGGGCACTCGGGGCTGTCCGACTTCTGTCTGTTGCGGCGCATGTAGTGCTCCTTGTGGTAGTTGCGCAGCTCCTTGAACGTCACCACCTCCGCGTCCGCGGGCCGCGGCTCCTTACTGCGCTTTTTGTCGGGTGACGTCACCACGACGGCGGCGGCGGGCGGCGGCTTGGCGCGCTCGGCCTCCTTCAGCGCCTCCTCGTCGCGGCGCCGCCTTCGCTCGGCGCGTATCGCTTCTCGCTTGCGCTTTGGCGGCACTACTGTATCGCCGCCGTCCCGCTTAGCTTCTGGCCGAGAGAGTTTAGGTATCGGTGCCATTTTACTTATTTTCTTGGGATCTGGCAGCTTGTCCGCGTATGCGGGTGTGGGGCCGCGCTCCGGCTCAGGCTTTTCCTCAATGCGGTTTCGTTCTATTTCAGTGCGGTTTCGTTCTATTTCAGCGCGGCGCGCTTCTTCACGTCTGCGCTCGCGTTCTTCGCGCGGCCTCACTCGGCGCGGGTCTCGCTTGTTATCGAGCCGCGGGTCGCGGCGGCGCGGGTCTCGCGCGTTGGGCCTGGCGGGCTCGCCGTCGGGTCTGACGTCAATGGTGATGACGTTTTTCCGTTTTGTGACGCGTTCTAGCGGTTTGATGTCGAAGACGTTGGGCGCGATGGTGGCGAGGGGCGCGAGGGGCGCGAGGGGCGCGAGGGGCGCGAGGGGCGCGGCCGGCACGTTGTTGGCGGCGGGCGGCGCGGGCGGCGCGGGCGCTGACGTCACGGGCGGCGCGTGTCGCGCCAGGCGCGGGTCGCGGCGCGCGGCCACGAGCGCGGCGCTGACGGGCGCGATGCGGCCCGCGGGCTTGTTCACCGGCTGGAATGGAGACAATGTTGATGCAATCCTTACGGAAACGCGGCAAGCCGACTGATACGGCATTTTCATTCGAATACAAAATACAATGGAGAGAGAGCTAGCTTCAATCAAAATTAACAAACTTAACAAACGGACTAAATTGTAGGCTACAAATCTGAAGTAATGGTGTAGTACTCACCGGTCCGAGGCGCTGTTTGATGGGAATGCTGGCGGCCACGTCGGGCACCACCGGCTGCACGGGCGGCATGACGGGGACACTGGGAGCGATGCTGATTGGCGGAGTTATTGTTGGCACCTGCAACAATACCGCCATTAGTAACACGTGGTCAACAAACAGACTCGACTGGACAGTGTCCTTGATTATATTGATCGAGTTCCATGATAAAAATGATTGACTTGTCCAAGATTAGTTGGAATGGGGGGTGGTACTAAGCCTGCTTATCTAAAGTGCCCACCCATAGACAATTGTTAAAGAGGAATGATAAGATCAAATTTTTGAATACTATTCAGGTATCAGCTAATATGCGCACGCGATGGTGTTCAAATTGATCTTAAATGTAAACACAACTGCTGTGGAACTAGGTCGCTTTAGCGTATTATTCCTTGTAAAACTGGCTTTCAGTAAAGATAAGAATCAAACCATTTATACACAGTACGTCATCATGACGTATTTATAGATGGGTAGAATATTGGACACAGAACCGGTTTCATCAACTTCGAACGTTGTCGGGGGTTTTTTACAGGTTTTATTTATATACAAGAGCTATCCACAATTATAATCTATTCCTCTATTAATTCGTTTGTTATTTAGTGACGGTAAAATCCAGCCCAAAAACAAGAAACAGGTAATACCTAAAAATTTACATATGATATGTACTCTACCTCTACATATTTCCGGCATACCAAAATAATTACTACATTATTAACATTGTACCTATGCGTTCCAAAAAATATTCAGTTCAGGGGTCTGTACCTTAAAAGGAGAGAAAAATGGGATTTATTCCATTATGAGATCACTTAGCTGTTCGTTTGTCTGTCTGTAAAACCCCCTTTTCTGAACAACGCGTAGAGGTATAAAATTACACACCTATGTACATAAAAAGTATATTTTATACGGAACCCTCAGAGCGTGAGTTCTGCCAGAACTTGGCCGTATTTTTCTGATTACTGCAACTTATAATGAAATCCTAAAGAGCTCCGAGCTAAATCAATCTCTACCTATGTCAAGTTATAATAAAAGTTACAAGTCATGATAATATTATGTGTAATGTCATGTACTATCATGTAAAGTTGTCAATCGTAATTACAATTACGCAACATTATGTAATTTAAATAAAATCAGAAACTGGTTTATATCTGATCCACTTTCCCTAAACTATAAAAACGAAATACCAGTTAATGATCCGAAAAGATTAACGATTACAGCACATTTTCCGATGTCACTTTTTTATTACTGCACACGTCAATGAGCAAAACAGCAGTAAAACTAATATTATTTCGTCTGCGTTTGTTTATGGTTTACGCAAATTTTTGCAATTTGTTTATATTGTTGCGTGTGTTAATCGATAATTTACCTATTGTATTTATTCCTTCATGGAGAGTATTACCACTAACCAACTCAAAGGGCTGTATTGAAAGTACCCAAATTCCATCCTATTCCCGACGCTAATTTACTCGTAATATAAATATCGTAATTTCAATGATTATGTATTAGTTTTCTAATTATAGCAAAAAAACTTCAACTGTATAAGTATGCATAGTTATTTAATTATTCTTCTTATAAATACATAACGTAATTTGTTGTAGACCGTACTTCTAAGAATTAATTTGAGGAAAATAAATACAAATAAATTATTACAGGAAACGACTGTGCGAAAAAGAATCTTAAAATCTCCAAGATATAAGTCTGGCTTTAAGAAAAATTGTCCTGTAAAGGATGTGTCCTTTACAGGACAATTTTTTTAGGATTATAACAAATAAATGTGATGTTGCTCGTGAACTGTTATGAGACAAAAGCTATTGCGAGGATCCGTAAGAAACATTAGATAGATATGGTTTGGTAAAAGAACTGGTGAAAATATTAATATGTCAATATAATGTTTTTTTATACATGTAATGCCAATGTAACATTGAAGACTAATAGGCATGAAAACAGGGATAGGGGCAGTGGGATCATTTGCGACCCTCCACTTCACTTAAATTGGCACCGGCTCAGAATTGTAAATATCTACATATATATAAATAAAAATGAATTACCGAAATGTTTGTACGCGCATAACTTCCGAACGACTGCACCAAATTGGATAATTCTTTTTTTTTGTGTTCGTTATTGTCAGGATAAGGTTTGTATAAAAGAAAATTAAAAAGCAATGACCAGAAAAATAAATGCTGTACGAAGTTCGTTGGGTCAGCTAGTTTAAAATAAATAAGATGATGGTCTTTTGTAAAATCTGCATCCGTCCAATAGGAATGATGACAGTATTAAAGAACTAAAGAATAAATGGTTTTAGAGGTAAATTTAGACAGAAATTATTCTAAAAAATTACCTAGTTTTATTAAAAATATTTAGATTAATAAGATTATCAATAAAATAAAATATAAGTATAAGATGCTGCAATCGGCCATGTTAACTGAAACCTCAATCACAGCGAATGACGTCACGCCGCAGTCAAATCTCAATCATCGCCGTACAATATGGCTTCAACTTATGTCAAATATGCTGAGGTATGATGTCAAAACGGCGCTATGACACCCAGCAGCGTTTTCGCGGTTAAATATGATTAAAATGCAATAATTTGCTTAAAACTTAGTTTATTGCTCGAATAATGTGTCTTTCGGATATAGTAGACATTGTAAAAGGAGATTTCAAAATCTGTCATCATGCCTATTGATATCAAATCGACGCTCAGAAAATATTTCACGAATAAAAATGGTTTCTCCATGATGATAAGATTGAGTAAGAACAAGCTAGTTGATATTAATGGCACGTCTTATTGCTATTGACTAATATATAATGAGCACGGGTCATTAATCTTGTTCATGCGTTATCTTTGCTAAGAGGCACGACAGAAAAGATGACTATAAATAATAATGCCCATTCTTGGTATATATACAAAAAAAACTGATAATAAGACAACGTCACTTAAAATAATATAATAAACATATGCAAGCATCACGCCGGTATTCCTTGAAAGTTTAGCAGAGTTCTGTTCAACAGTCACGGGCATAAACATGTACTGCACTTTTTAAAACTCCATATAAATAGTTATCTGATTAATATAAAAGAGATCGAGATGGCTTAGTGGTCAGAGCGCCGGGAGTATTTTTCCGGGAGGCATAGGTTCGAATCGTGCTCACGACCGTATTCTTTTTCCATTGTATATTATAACGTTAGAGTTCGCTAAGCATGCGTTAATGCTTTTCAAAGATTTATCTTTAATATAAAAGATCTGATACGTCTGGTGGGTTGGAAACGCACCCACGATACAGGAAAAAAATCCTAGTGTTGCAAAGTTTTTTTTTTAAGAACTATACTATTATTTACTTTCATAGAAATTAATTAAATTATGATAGAGTAGATAATACTTTGATTGTATTCGGATACGGACAAGTTCTAAAAATAATTAGTTAAAGTTTAATTCCAAAGCTGATTCTAGGTTTCATTAGTAAATTTATAAGTTACTTCTACTAAATAACCATGGCAAGTCCAGAATAACATTAAAAATATTATCTGAAATCACATGACATGACATTTATTGTGGCAATTATATTGTGTATAAATAATGTTCATAATGACAATGGCCTTCATAATAAAACCTTTGTTGTTGATTTGAAATGTTTGTGTTATATGAATTATCAAACCATATGCCTATAATTATTGGTTATCACGGTCATATAAAAATACATTACCATAATCACCTTTAATAGAAAAGCATTTTAATATGAAAAATATAATGTTCTGGTAATTATCTACTATGACTAATTGCTTTTGAGTGTAATTGTAATAAATTATTGGTTAGTAAATTAGTAATGTTTTAGGTTTAAACAATTTTCAATAAACCTATAAGACGCCTGTCTACCTGCGATTACGAAGGCTAAACAATGTTCCAAACGTCAGGAAATAAAAAACTAATAAGACAGGCGATTAAATCGGGTCAAAGTTGTTTTGAGCCTCCATAAACATGCGGGACGCACTACAATACCTCGGCAGCCCCAACGAAATCCTGAATGCATCAATATAAATTGTATACGGAGAGCATTTAGTGCCCGCTGTGTACGATAAATGCGATAGACGATGGTATTACAGGGTGTAATAATTACATAACATAAACATAACAACAACATAACATAGCATCACGCCTGTATTCCCCGAAGGGGTAGGCAGAAGTGTACACAATTGTACACCCACATTTCACCAATGCTGTTATGAAGTCCCATGTAATAGGTGGCGAGCCTATTGCCATCAACCGGGCACATTTCCAAACTCCGGGCTGCTACTGAGAATTTCGTAACAGAAAAACTCAATAACACTTTGCCCGACCCGGGAATCGAACCCGAGACCTCCTGCTCAGCAGTCGCGCTACGGACCACTAAACCAACGAGGCAGTTAAATAATTAATATATAATTACATACAAATATAAAATTACGTTATTACTCTGTTTGAGCCGTATTGACGACAAAACTCTTTCGTGGTACCAGCGTACCTACAGGCTATAAAGTAGTGATAAGAATTAACGCGTAATTAATTTTATTGCGCGTTAATTCCTGTTAGCTTGTAGATATACCACCACGCAACGCAATAATTTAAAAGTTAGTACCTATTAGCTGTCTCGGTTACCATAAAATTGATGCAGGCGTGGATCCACTATCGTGGGCACGGTGAACATGCCGACAACCCTAATTGTGGTCGATAGACCTTAATAACAATAAAGAAAGAAACATTATAATAAAAAAACTTTTAACCGGATTAATCGCGTGTATTATTGGTTTTTTGTTTTTCCTGACGTTTCGAACACTTTGCAGCAAAAAAAAACAATATTACACGCGATTAATCCGGTTAAAAGTTGTTTTATTATAATGTGTAGTGATCGCGCAAACCTAAGATATTATTAAGAAAGAAACACATTGTGAACGAGTATTTATCTAAAACTAAATAAATGTATTTTATTCACTGTAAAATTTAAATATAGAATTAAATCTAAAATCTGATATGATTTCAAGCAGTAGGTTTCATAAAAATCTGTTCAGTAGTTTTGATTCAGATGTGATTGAAACAAACACACTTTTACTTTGGTATTTTTTATGGACTGACTAACATTTTACGGTTTTATTAATTTACTAGTGTTCGCCTCATTGCTTTGCCCGCCTACACACACATTCCACAAAGTCTTGGCCGGGCGCATTTTGTAAAATGACCACAACCTTTTTTGAGGACTGAATCCGCATCTGAATTGACGGTCAATTGCATAAGTACATTGCGTCGTATGTTACAGCTTGTCTATATACGACGCAATGTACTACAAAGTGACCATCAATTCGTTTGTAAGCGAAATAGCCAATAGGTACGAAGTTCCGCAATTTTATTACTTCGTTCTAATGTCCTTACAGTATTTGTCTTCTAATAAAGACGTGGTGCTAAAGGCACGGAAATGTCGACAAGTTCGTCATCAATCAAAATGTTTAACACACGGAAACAGGTTCCAAGCGATCAAAGTACTTATGAACCTTAAATAGACAAGATTTAAACTGGAATTTTATAGCCTACTTATGATTGCAATTAAATGGATGCGGTTTTGGGTGGAAAAATATAATGTATGGTACAATCACTGATTGTACACAATCTATATATATCTATATAGAAATGTATCCCTATTTCCCTTGGTCATGCCATAACTTGAGAGCGACTGCACCAAATTAGATAAATCTTTTTTTGTTGTGTTCGTTAGTGTCAGGACAAGGTATTTACCTAAGTTTTTTTTTTTAATCATGCCGAATATATTTAACGGGTCGTGTGAAACCGCGGGGCACAACTAGTACCACAATACTGTTGTACAAAAGTATTAATTGTATAATCAGAAAGGTTTGCTGAAAAAATTTTAGAATCTTCTACTTGGGATACATTTTCATTAGTTTTGTAAGGAGTGTAGTATTCCATTCTAATCACGGTGGCGCCTCCAACACGACTTGGTCAAGTTGCTTACGTTTTTAAGCCAGAACATATGCATTACTCCAGGAATCCATGGTTATAACAGATTACAAAAATCAATAGTCAAAATAGGTGTTTAAATGCAAAACTTTTACCGCGAAGGATGCTAATCCAAAAAATTACTATAGACATAAATCCTACCTTCTTAATGACTTTTTCTGTAGTTTTCTCAGCGATCTCGACCTGCCGCCGCATCTGTTCAAGCTCCATCTCTACCTTCTTTCTTTGCAACATGAGGAGCTCCTGCTCCTTCTTGGCGAGGATGCTCCTCATCTTCTCGTCTTCCTCCACCGGGACCGGTGTCACAGTAGTACTGGTGGTAGGAACCGTCTGCGAAAACAAATAGCAGTCAGGGAGATGATTTAGAAACTTTCTTATTACTTCTATACTTTAAACTACTTGAGTTAGATTTTTCATTGATGATTTACACAGATATAATTTTGGCACTACCATTGTTTGGAGTATCCGAGACAACAGTTGCATTCAACATGCAAAATTAAAGGGGTGTGTACTTTGTGATAATGGTTCAAGCGTAACATCCCGGACTAAAGAATAAAAATAAAAACTCCAATATACTTACAGTGAGCATTACAGAATTCACATTTTACTGATATTATGCAATAAGCAGTTGAAGAGCCTTATGTAAAAAATGGCGTTTGCTCTACTATAAGCGAGAATTAAAACTAAATCAACATCAAAACAATAATCAACTAAAAAAACACCTTTTTCAGAAAATTTGGATTTACATGGATGTTTGACTGCTGCGGCTGTGCTTGTATCGGCCATGCCGGGTCGATCAAATTCACTTTTACATCCAGTTGATACAGCTTTGTTGCAGGGAACACATCATGCCAAGTCTCCCGCAACTTGAACATTTGTGATCTGATTTTCTCATCAACCTGTGAAAATAAAACATTTTAGAGAATGGCTACAAAGTTTATAACAAATTCACAAAGTATTTTTAAGTATGATATAACTCACAATTACCTGTTTGAATGTCCTCGTAAACATATTGACAATGCTCTGAGAAAACTTCTGTGTGTAGGCACCACCAACATTCTTGATAATGGAATCAACTAAATACAGTACAGGCAGCTTGATGTCTGGTTGTACCTGTGTAGAGGAAAAACAACTTCTAGTCCCAAACCCCTGGCTGGCCAAGTATATACTTGACCTCCTCTCTCAAAGGTTTGCACACCCACTGTTCATAAATGGTATGGGATAGAATAAGACAAGAATTTGCTTTATCAACCTTTTTAATTGTTTTAAGTGAAAAATAAATAAGAATTCAGTTTCAAAATGCTTTATTACAAACAATTTCTTGAATATACAACTGAAAAAGATAAGGATTACATACCCTTGAAGGCAGATTGTGTTATCGGTAACTAGCTTTTAATACAGGTATCTCCTAATAGTTGATCATAATTTTGTGACAAGAAATAACATGATTGAAATAATATTGTTTTGATTAACAAAGTGGTTTCCTATGCTAATTAATTCAGTGCCTGACAACAAAACATTTTGTAATACTTTGTTTTACAAATTGGACATTTGCCAGGTCAGTAATTAACTACATTTTCTAGGTGAGTTTTATACTTTTTGAGATTATAATCTCAAAAAGTACAACAAGATTAGATAAAGTTTAACAAGATTTGCTATGGTGTGATGGGACTTTTTGTGTATGGGTTAAGATTTGGCTAAGTGAAGATGTGGCTTGACAAGTCAATGCACATTACTTGATGTCAACTTATGCAGTTAAATTGAAAGTACCTCAAATGCTGTTGAAATCAAACCCAAAATATATGATGCAAATATTTACTTGATGTTGAAATCAGAATGCCAACAGCCATTTTTGTATTCATTGAAACATTACAAATAATGAAAAGTGGCCTTTTGACTCAAATAGGATTACTGTAATCTACATTCAAGATAAGAACAATAATAACATAAAAAATATCTATAGCCAATGCTGTGTATGCAATAATTATTGTGAAATTGGAACATTTTGTAGGAGATACCTGTTATTGCTTCGACTGGTTACAATGAGGTCGAATTAGTCACACTTGTCATTGTAAACACGTAAAACACGCAACGAAGAGCGTGCGTCATCATTTTGAGAACACTTTCCCGTGATTCCCCTTACTATCTCGCGACCGTGTGGCTTAAATTCCGCGGCACCTCACACGCGTTAATTTTAAAAATTGAAATTCACCTTCTCCAAATGCTTCTCCACTGTTTCAACGATAACCCCGGCGTGGTCGATGTTCTCTTCCGCGAGGATCGTCAGCATATTTATTAGCGGTTTGCTGTTGACGGTTAGGTCCGCCAAACTCGAAGCATACTCTTCGGCTACTTCTTTTGACATCTTGAACGACGACCGTAGTCGTTGATGTCACCATGCCAAGCTAATCTTCAACTGCACATCACTGTAATTTTAACGAAATACTATGCTTTACTTGTTACGTGGTTAGCCAATATGGCGAGTTTCAGAAATGAACACGTAGTGAACTTACGTTATCGCGAATATCACAGCACTGTAGACGATAAACACACGTAGCGACTGTTATCACCTCACGTACGAACGGAATGGACACATTTATTATATTTAATTCAAGTAAAGCTTGCTATTTTCTTCGACCAGACAAAAAGTACGTATTGACGTAACGAAGTCTAGTTGAAAACAAAATGGCGACCACAAATCTACAAGATTCACATTCCCAACGCGGCGGAGAGGGGGTGTGAAAAGTGGGAAACGGGGGGACAAGGTGAAATCACGGACGCCGATTGGTGGATAGCGGAAAGTTGTGTTGCTATCAAGAAGGAATTAGAAGTCTGGTCCTAGGTTGCTAAAATTACACAAGCACGTGTAGTGGACTTCTCACTAGAAAAGTTTGCGCGCGGGAAATATATGAACTAATCATAAACTGCTTTTTTAACAAGCTTTCTCAAAATGTTATTACTAAAACTATGATACCTGGTACATACCTGTAAGTATATATAGTTCCCCACCCATTTTATGAAGGTGTAGCACAAAAAAATATACAGAGTGAATATTCCAAGTGGGCGTGGATGGCCGAAATGGTAAGAACTAGCGAATAATACTCAAAAGAGACTCGGGCCTGATTATGATTAAATCTCTTCGCGGTTAAAGGGCACAGTAAAAAAATACTTCTAAACATTTGAAACAAAGTAGTATTTTGTAAAAAATTTGCTCTTTCCATAAGTTTGCTGTATGTCATTAGTTCCCAGAATTAAATCCTTATGAGCAATATCATCTGATGGTGTACTAATATAGGTTCGATGCCTGGCTAAGTTTTTTTTTTTAATCCAATGGTTATTTTTTAGTTTTCATCAAATATACCCAAGACTCCTTTGAGTATTTCTCGCGATCACTTATATCTTGTGAAAAACATCCACGCCCACTTCAAAATTTCATGTATACTAATATTATAAAGCTGAAGAGTTTGTTTGTTTGGTTAAACGCGCTAATCTCAGGAACTACAGGGTCGAATTAAAAAAATAATTTTATGTTAGATAGTCTACTTATCGAGAAAAGCTATAGGCTATATAACACCACGCTATGACTAATAGGAGCGGAGCATCAATAAAAAATGTTGCAATAACGGGAGAAAATATTCCTTTTAAGATCTTCCGTTCCGAACGCAGCGTTAAAGTTACGCAAAAATCATGTACGACAGAATTGTTTCCCTTTAAAAATTCTAAAAAAAAGTTCGCGACAGCATATACATATCTATCTTTTAAGGTTGACTCGGTATAACCTTTTTTATGGTTATCAAATTGGTTCTAAAATAATGTTTTATTTGATTAATTCAAAATCCGGGCTGCTACTGAGAATTTTCTAACAGACAAACTCGCTTGCTTCGCAAAACCACTAGACCAACGAGGCAGGCGCATTTATGATCTGCTAGGCGCATGACGGGGGATGGGGATATATTTTAGTAGGTTTTTTCCTCAAATTCAAAGTCAAAAGTCAAAATCATATATTCCAATTAGACCATATTAAGGTACTTTTGAAATTCAAGAAATGCCACGTTCCAAAATGTAGATTCCTATGGAGAAGAACGGGCAAGAAACTCCATGGTTAATCTTTTAAAATGTTGTATTATAATAATTTGGTACATTTATTGATAAAAAGACATTATGTGATAACGATACAGATAAAGTTGTACACGTAGGTACAATAGAAAATAAAAATTGTAATAATAGTTACAAGTCTTGGAAGTTTCGAGCTGACCAGTCCCAACTTGTGGCAACCGTTCACAAGTATCACGCATATATCAGCATCGCTCAGCTCAACCATATTTAAGGGAACAGAATGACCCAACACATACGCATAACCACAGTAAGACATTTATGTGAGTATGACATCTCAAACTACCAGACTTCAAGTCACGTTACTAGAATAATGTGAATGGCTGCATGGTGCTCACATTTATAAAGAAATTATGAGTCTAAAAAAAAATTTAAAAATTAACGGAGTGAAACCAGCTATATTGTAATTAGGCTAAGTTACTCCGAATTAGGGT
The DNA here is from genome assembly GCA_935421205.1 of Xylocampa areola. Taxonomy (NCBI): domain Eukaryota; kingdom Metazoa; phylum Arthropoda; class Insecta; order Lepidoptera; family Noctuidae; genus Xylocampa; species Xylocampa areola. Next base: position 17,434,740 of record OW285216.1, on the reverse strand, counting down.
TCCACAGGCTGAGTGTTAGTTTCCGACATCCACGCGGACGAAGTTGCGGGCACAGCTAGTTCTATATATAAAAAAAACCTGTGAAAAAATTAATACTCAATCAACTATCGGCTCGCTCATGTAACAGAAACTTACTTCTTTTCCTTCTGTGAAAAGCTATATGTTTACTTGTTTGAGTTTCTAATACAATTGGTTCGCACGACAGGAGGCTTTTAACCATCATTGAGATAGTTGAAATTAACAGCTACATAACATAACATCATGCATGTATCTCGAAGGGATAGGCAGAGTTGTACATAGAACGCGGTGAGCCTATTGCCATCTACCGAACACGAGTCCAGACTGTAACTGAGAATTTCCCAACAGAAAAACACAATGACACATTGCCCGACTTAAAATACTTACGATGGCTATACATTATTGCAATTTCGTGTTCTTTTCCATACCTACGGGTCTTGTGCGATGGATCATAAGTTAGACATGTAAACCTTAAATGTGTAGACTGTAGATGTATGAACGAGGACGAAGCAAAAGGAATATTTAAGGATCATAGCAGGTGGCATTCTATAGTTTCTGCTTACCCCCTTCCAAAAAGGGTGTGAGTTTATGTAAAAACTATTTTAATATTAGAATAACCAAAATTATACGGTTTTTTAAATCACTAATTTATTCGTCTTGCTTGCTTCATGGCAATCGTACAAGGCAATGTTGGCAATACACATACTATTACACATGACATGACATTGAGTCAAAATAAAATTGTCAAAACTTTTGACGTAATTGTGATAGTGACTGACTAATGTAATGTAACTAGAATTAAATTGTAAAATATATTTTGTCTTCGTGGATTTTATTTGCTGCAAAGTGCATGAAGTAAATAACCATGGCGAACGTAAACACCGGTGAACTTTTAGACTTCCAGGACTATTCCCCTGAGCATAATAATCGCACTGCGCGTATTGACGTGGAAGCAGTACACACAAATCAATACAATAACACTATGTCAAATCCTAATTATGATTTTGAAGAACCCAAACCTATTGATGAACCGGAGGCTGCGCCACAAAGTAAGACCTTTAATTGTAAACATTTGCATAGTACTCCCAAACGGCGTGTGTGTGCTGTATGACCCGATATATGAACGTGGACGAAAGGAGTATCTATAGATTGTAGCAGGTGGCATTTTATAGTTTCTGTCTACCCTTGGAATTTTTATACATACATAAACTTAGGCCAAGTTTATGTATGTATAAAAATTAATTGTGTTCTATAAAAATGCAAACTATTAACAACCCTATTCTTTTAAACAATTTGTGATTATCAACCATTAAGTGTAAAGTATTATTTGATTATAATCTAATCACTGCGTTACTAACAGTTTCTTGTAAACAAATATATTTTTAGATATGGTCTTTTGAAGAGATAATGTTTTTTTGGTAACATAAATTCCAAGTTTAGTTTTGAACCAACTATCAGATTTACAGTCATAACTCTAGTTCACTAAAATACACATTTTCTGTAATTGTCACCGTCATGCCGTACATGTACCAATGTCAAGGTAAACAGATTAACTCTAAAATTATTTTAAATCAGACCTAATAGCATATCGAAAAAGTACATACATAAGTGAATGTTGTATGAGTAATTGAGTATGCAATTGGCAAGACTGAGTAACATAGTTATATTAAATTACTTAGTACTTAATTATATACTTATGGGACGTCTTTCATGATTTGTTTTTATTTTTTATTTAGCTAAGTTTTATATATAATATTTGTACTGTAATAAAAAAAGACTAGTTAAGAATTTTATCATTCTCTGATTTCAGCAAACCACAACTTTTGGACCATAGAATATTATCAGAAGTACTTTGACGTCCACACTAATGAGGTGGTGGAGAGGATCATATCTTCGGTGCTGCCTCAAAAGGTATCCCGGAATTACTTTGATGAAAGAATCAAGGGAAAACCAGATCTGTATGGACCAGTTTGGATTTCTGTCACCTTGGTAAGTGACAAATATAAATACAGTAGAATCCGTTTATTATGACTCCGCCTATATTGACCAACCGGTTATTATGACATAATTACACTACGAAGTTTGGTTTTCATATAAAATTCTTTATAAAAAAGGCGGATATAATGACTTCCCTTACAGTGACATGTAGCTTATTATGACCCATTTCTAATAGATTATGTCCGGTTATAATGACCGACATAATTCTTTACACCTCCGGTAACGTTCGTTGATTCTCGACGACGTTCGGCACGTGGCTCGTTTTTGTTTTGAATCTCAGTGAGTAATTGATTTGTTCACAGCAATATTGAAAATGGTAATTTGACCATAGCTATGTCTTCTATACACAATAGTATTAGAGACTGTTTTTACAATAAAATGAAAAAACAAAAGCAGACAAAAATTACAGATTATTTACAGTAAAAAATACACTTGTATGTGTTATAATGTGCTGATTACGTGCAATTTTGATTTTGATTTAATATGTATGTATACATATGTACATAATTACTATGTTTCTAAAGTTAAAATATTAAATGGAAAAGAATACGGTCGCGAACAGGATTCGAACCTGCGCCTTCCGGATAGATACTATGTTTCTGTATTAAAATACTTAAGTACATACATATGTACATAAAAAAGGTTTTTCATTTCACAAAACGCTTTGTATGACGTCCGCTTATTATGACGTGTTTGTCAATTCCTTTCGATGTCATTATAAACGGACTCTACTGTATTGGATATGCTGATAAGCAGTATCAATCATCAACATTACTCCCCTGCCCTTATCCCAATTTATTTGGCTTTGGCGCAGCATGTAATCTTCTTTGAAACATCTCTATCAGCTGTCTTATCGGCAGTTACTTGTTACAGTATAGGTACATGCACCTGATACTGTGAGCCCTAGCTCCACATGTTTTCCTCTAATGCAATTTTAGATATTCACTTGTTGTGATTGAATATCCAATCACTTTAAATGTTTAAGTCATTCTGACACTCTTGTGAAGTCTTTTCAATGTACAGTTATGCTACCTTTAGAATAACTCCTGACTCCTTGCCTGATGAAAGAAGTGATGTTTTAGACCTCCTGATGCCCCATGAACTTTTTCTGAGATATCTTATCCAATGTTTATGTCTCAAATTTCAATTGTACTTATTTTTTATAAGATTTATAATCATAAAATTTAATAAAAGCCTAGAAGAGCATTATTACATTTTCAGATATTCACAATAGCAGTGAGTGGTAACATAGCAAGTTATTTGCAAAATGCGAACAAGAAAGGTTTTGTATGGCGCTATGATTTCCACCTAGTATCCATTGCAGCCACTGCCATCACATGCTATGTATGGCTGGTGCCTCTTGCACTGTGGGCAGCATTGAAATGGACTTCAAATACTGATGGGCATGATGAAATCGAGAATCAGGTTTGTTATGATGTTATGATAGAATTATTGATGTAATTTAGGTAAGAGATACGTTTGTGTGTCCAAGATAATCTGATTTTAGCAAAATTAAAAGACTTCTTTTTATGTATATATATGTATAGATTGCGCTACAATCACGCGTATCGCACGCATATAGACTGCAGTTTATCCAATAAAAACATACTATACGCATTTTCAAAATGCGGTATGAAATCAAATGAATGTATGTATGCAATTAGATACATTGTATGCATCACTGCCAATCAAACTATTTCTCACTGGCGATCCACCCCGGACTTGCATGGGTAGCACCACTTACTCACTTTAAATTAATATTATATTTGGACTTTTGCGGTGCCCTAACAGGGTTCATGTCTTGGAAACAATAGAACTTGTAACATCAATGTATAATACCACATGAAACAATAAAGTTTCTGATTTCTTATTAAGTTATTATTACTGAAATCAAATATAGCCTGTTATTGCTGGATTAAGTACCTTTTTAATAGTATAATAATTATTAAAATTGGTTTAGTAGTTTCGAGTTTATCAAACAAACAAATATTATTAAAATATTAGTATGGATGAGTATGTTGCTAAAATAGCTCAATTATCATTTCAGGATGCAAAATCACCGACAATGATGTCTCTATTCTGCCTCTATGGATACTCTCTTTCCATATACATACCAGTAGCCGTGTTATGGACAATTCAAGTGTTTTGGCTGCAGTGGCTCTTCGTGCTGATGGCAGCATTCGTCTCAGGAGCAGTACTTATATTCTGGCTAATGCCTGCTTTGAAGAAGTCAAGATACTTTTTAATTCTTGTAGGATCTATTCTAGCTTTTCATTTTTTGTTAGCTGCTGGCTTCATGTTATATTTCTTTCACCAGCCAAGTACAGACGATCCTATTATAACTACAACTATGAAGCCCATGTTGTAAATATTTTTTTGGCTAGTTATTAGGCATAGGGATTTTGTGATGAGGGGGCAGCCCGTATGCTTTATGCCATCTTATTATAGTATTGCTACAGTGATATTTTCGTTTTTATCGATGTTATACAATATTTTATCACTTCAGAATGTGGACGGCTAAGGTTAAAAAAGTACACTTTACGCACATTAACATCCTACTAACTTGTATTAAAGTCTGTTAGTATATATTATTCACATATCTGTTTTCATATGGAATGTCTATTCGTTTAGCACATGACTTTCATTATTATCATCATATTGTGTTGTCCCTCATCAGGGACATGTGCTCTTTGTGCATCTTTCTCCATTTTGCACATGATTAAGTAACTAGGAAATTATAAATGGACTGATAAACGCAAATTGATTTGAAGTTGTTCAGGAGCTAAATCATTATTAAGTAAAATATATTTCCTGATTTTCACATTCCTAATGTAAAGAGTCTTAATATTTATGTAAATAATAAACAAAAATAAATGTTTTAAATAAATAATTGTATTTTTTTTTCTTAAATAATCATAATTATTTACAAATCATTTAGGTTATTTACAATATTTACATTTTTATTCTAAAATATATTTTTTTATTTCATGCAATAAGCATAATATTTTACTGTAATCACGTTGTTCAATCTACCAGAGAGAACGACTCGAAGCTTTTTAGCCACGGTTGTCTATGGAATGATGGCGGCATATCTTCTGGTGTCGACTGCAGGGTCCCAGCAAGTTCTGACAGCATGTTTGCTGGGAATTAATAAGTAATGTTAATAATCAAACCTAAAATGAGGGAAGGCAAATAATGTCTGTCTTTAGAATAATATATTACACATGTTAATATGGTCATGTAATGCCTATAGACTAAAAGAATAAGGATTGAATCAATTACTTCTGGATCTACGTACTTCATCAAGTCACTTACCATCAGGCGAGCTAGTGGCCAAACGTAGAACAATATTTGATTAAACAAAAGAAGGGAAATTCAAGATAAATCTTTGAAAAGCACTAATGCATGCCTAGCTAACTCTAAAGTTACAATATTAAATGGAAAAAGAATACGGTCGCGAACAGGATTCGAACCTGCGCCTCCCGGATAGATACTCCAGGCGCTCACGATTCGCGGTGGCGAGCAGAGGTCGAGATGGCTAGTGGTCAGAGCGCCTGGAGTATCTATCCGGGAGGGGCAGGTTCAAATCCTGTTCGCGACCGTATTCTTTTTCCATTTAATATTGTAACTTTAAAAGAAGGGAACTTGAAGTTTATTACATGCGAACAGGCGACACGATAGCTCAGTTGGTAGAGCGATGACACGGACTGTCAAGGGTCACGGTTTCGTATACCGTTCGTGTCTATTATTATTATCATTAGAAAATAATAATTAAGTTCTATTTTCGTATTCGCGGATTCATAAAGCGAAAACGAAAATGGACAATAAAATTGGGCTACAAGAGAAATCTATAATGACGCTGGCTGAATAGTAGTCAAAGAATTTGTCAGCATAAAAAAAATCATACGTTTCACGTTTGTTACTCTTTCACGCAATAACTACTGAATAGATTTGGATGAAATTTGGTACACCTATATTAACACATATGATACTTTTATCCCGGCTGGACCCTATTCTGAAGTCCATGCAGACGAAGGCGCGGGCAGAAGCTAGTATATATATATGTAGCGACATCTATCTCGCTACATGGAAAACTACGCGCACAACGGGCCGTGGCCCGCCAGGCAATATCACCCGCCTGGTTGGAGGATCCTCCCTTTTCAAAGGAGGAACACCACACCTCGTTCCTCCTTACTTACTTATATATATATATATATATACATATATTCTTAACTTACTATATGCTTCACTATGCTGTAGCCCCCTCATCAGTTCGCAGAACTCTTCAAGAAAACCTTCGTTATGCGACAGTTGTGTGCTAAACTCCACATCTCTGACGGCGCACTGGTATAGCACTTGTATACCGCACCGGCACACTGACAGTAACTCGCTTTGTTTGGTTTGGGTATTACCTGGAACATAAATAGCATCACGCCTGTACTCCCCAAAGGTTTAGGCAGAAATGTACTATTGTACACCCACATTCTACCAATGCCGTTGTCAAGTCTAAATGTGGCGGCGAGCTTATTGCCATCTGCCGGACAAAATTACAAACTAAGGATTGCTATTCAGAATTTATAACCGAAAAGCCAATCGAGCCTAGGACTTCACGCTCAGCAGACACGGCTGATACTTGAAATAAAATTGAATTAACAAAAACTCCCGACATTTCCAGAAAAAAAAATGTTTTGTAATTACGAACACAACAAAAAATATCAGCCAAATCGGTCGAACATGTTTCAAGTGATGACTTTTCATAGATTCGGCAATTGATTTTTATTTATATACTAGCTGTAAACGTTGTTCACAGCTAGTAAACGCAAACGTTGTTCTACCATATAAATTTTCTGGATAGGGCCTTCCTGATCACCTAGGGTTATAAAAAATTGCCTACGACCTATTTTCAGACCTGACAAATATACACAAAAATTGGTCAAGCTATTTCGGAGGAGTTCGACAAACACTGACACGAGATTTTTATATATTAGAAGATATAAGTATTTTATTTTAATAAACGTTTCCTCACATTATGGATTAAACAGACTAATAATACAAGTACTCACGTATAAAACTATGTCTAATATTATCTAACATCACAGCACATATCCTTAAAGCATAGACTATCACTTGTATTAGAATGAGATGACACAGGCACCTGAAACAAAATAGTTTTTTTTTATTGAACTCGTAATTATTTATGACAATACGATTTGAACAGTGGTGAGTGCTATATGACGAATATAACATCATAGCATCACGCCTGTATTTCCCGAAGGTGTAGGCAAAGGTTGTACATATACATTTCACCAATGCTGTTATTAAGTCCCATGTAATAGGTGGTGGCCTATTGCCATCTACTGGGCACAATTCCAACCTCTGGGCAGCAATTTAGAATTTCGTAACAGAAAACTCAATAACACTTTGCCCGACCCGGGAATCGAACCCCAGACATTATGCTTTGCAGTCGCGTTTGGGACCACTACACCAAAAAGGCAGTTAATCACATATTACATCATCACAAATATATTACATACCGTGATTTTTCGCTTGCTATGAAACTCGTGGAATTGTCACTGATATTACTGTACAATATAATAAGATGTTGCGTCGTTTCCACCGCTTTGTCAGCCATCTTATGTTTCTCGATGCATTTCAGACATGCTTCTATTTGTTTTAGAAGCACTTGAATGAAACATGAATCTGAAAAATAACAAAAAAATATACTGATGCAAAGTGAAAAAATAATAATAATTTATTAAAAATTCTTCAGTCATTTCAAGTATTTCAACCAAACGGAATTTTAAGCGGCGATTTATATGAAATTTTAATACCATACCTTTCTTATACAGTAGCACACCTTGATCATAATCAGTCTTCAAGTTCCCCGTACCATTTCCTGGACAAAATGTCTTCATAAAACTATCCCACAAGGATACAGTTCTTATTACATCAAGTACATGGGTTACTACGAACAGCATTGGTCGAGATGTCAATACAGTTTTGATGATCTCTAATACTGTGGCTTTGTTGATGTCAGAAGATGTTAGGGCTTCTATGAGTGAGGTTATTGATAGAAGTAGACCGCTGTAGAGTGTTGCACAAGACTGGAAGATAAAACAAAAATTTGGAGATATCAGATTAAAAGTGGAATTGAAAATGGTGGGGTTCAGTCCCCACTAAGAATAAATCTTAGCTTGAAGAGTCTAAACAAAGCAGGAGCTACATGTGAAGGAATGCGGGCCGTTCTCATGGCTTTATTACCAAAAGATTATGATTTTTTGTTAATTATCCTCTCGTACGATTTTTGCTTATCCCTTGGTTAAGTATACTTGTTTAACCGGAATACATAACCACAAATAGAACATTACTGTCACATTGCAAAGCCTCTTCTCATACAGAGAAGGCATATTAATAACTAGCTGTGCCCTCGCGTATATTTATATTTTAATTACTAACTTAGTACTAACCAACAAATAGTAAATAATTCACAGTTCATGTAGTCGGGCGGAGTTTATGCGTCACACGGCTCGTTCGCGCGAGTGTTGAATTATTTTCATTATACCTTATCTCCCGAATTATGAGTCTAAATAACATGCTATAAAAGGCTAAGTTTATTTTCATAAAATTATCTTGATTATGAAGTGACTTTCGTTCGTAAGGATGAATATTCTAATATAATACTCAAAAATCACTTTTTAACTATGAATATTTTTTTTGCCCCAAAAGACCTCATTGTGGCATAAGTATAAGAGATAGGCATATGGCAACTGGAATTATGCCGTTCAATAAAATAAAAATCTTTTCCGCTTTATAATATTAATATAGATTATTAACTTATATATTATTTTTATTGTAAATGGTGGTAAACAAGATATATGTACTTACAGCATTGTCAATTAAGCCACATATTCTATTGATAGTGTTGATAAATGTCCCAGTCTGCTCTGCAATCTCCCCTGGTTGTTGTTCATATTTCAAGAACCAATGTGCCCCTGTAGGAGATTCCAGAATATACGATAGTATTGCCACCATTCTTCTGGACTGAACCTCTTGTTCTTCTTTGTATAATACTCTGAAAGGAAGAAAGAAAACACATTGTATTGAATTTAAAATCCAATATAAGGTAATACCACATTACCAGTGCTTGCAGATCTGCCTCATTATTGTCTAGAGCTAAAGCCGGTTAAAACTGAGCGTAACGTCAGGGTTCGATTCTTGGATAGTTTTTTTTTCTGTTAGATAATTTCGATTTCTACTAATAACATGTTTACAAACCTGCCCCTCAACAAGTCCTCTTTCCTCACACACATGTAGTAGTCAGTGACCTCCATGTACTTCTCGTCCATTTCCTTCTGGAAGGACGTTGTCACGCGCTGGCTGACTGTCTCCAGTCTACTGCGAGTCTCCGTCAGTACTGATTTTATTGAACTGATGATCTGAAATATGAATGTTTTAAACGTCACTAATAGGAAATCTTTGTTTTTGGCAATGGGACTCGATAATATAGTTCACCATGCATGCAGATTCCAGAAAGAGTTTTTGTTCTATTTGCATCAGTAAAGTGCACTAGGTAGTAACAGTAAAGTGGGTAAGTAGTAACTGCCTCGTTGGTGTAGTGCTCCCAAGCGCGACTTTTGAGCATGAGATCCTTCTATTAGGAAAGGTTTTTCTATTAGGAAATACTAGATAGCAGCCCGGAGTTTGGAATTGTGCCCGGTAGATGTCAATAGGCTCACCACCTATTATATGGGACTTAATAACAGCATTGGTGGAATGTGGATGTACAGCTCTGTACACCTCTGCCTACCCATTCGGGGGATACTATTTTATGCTATGTTAAGTGGGTAATACACTGATTTAGGAATCCGATTATTAAGATACTGCCCTTTTTTTTTACTGTTGAAACTAGACTCCTTGACTAGGGTCCTGGGATCTTGTTTGCTTTCACCATGAAGATACTGCCCTGCATTGTATCCAGATAGCATCATACATACATTATTGTGAGATTTGTCAATTAAGCAAGATTCGGCTACAATTATGTTATTAGAAATTATAGTATTTAAATCACAATTCAAAATTTCTTACATTAAAGTACTTCTCTTCAATCCTCTTACAGTCGCCCATGAGCACGGAGGCGACATCTTCGTAAATACTGCTCATCACAACTTTCGTTGGTCCAGTTTCTTTGGCCACCGGAGTAGAAGGCAGGCGGTGGAAAGTGCTGTATATCCTGCATTTGTTTTGGGACAAGTCCGTGGTTTTCTGGAGCTTCTCGTTGTAGTCTAGTATGGAATGGTGTTGGGTAGTGCATGGTTCTAGTAGGTGGGTGAGTATTGAGGTCCGGTTTCTTGTTTCTGTAATCATGTGCATTGTGTTAATGTTACGTAAATAGACTGGACGGAGTTATGCCAGACTGTGTTTTAAGAAAGTTTCATAAATCTTAACCTAACTCCCAAGTGAGGTTAATAAGCAGGGGCGGATCTATATAAGGGATTTTTGGGCTGCAGTCCAGGGCCTCGTGGATATAAAAGGCCCCCATTGAAGACCATGGACAATATTATTAATTATCTGGGGGGTTTTTAGTTGGTATGAGTCGGCTCAACATATATGATGGATTTTCCACACATAAAAAGGCAAGCACCCAAGTAATGTCAACCCAGGGCCTCACAAACTCACGGTCCGCCCCTGTTAATAAGGTTCAACACCATTTATTAAAGGATTATTTAGTCTTGTTATCCGAGACTATGATCACCATTAATTATATCAGTAATTTTGTAGTAAGTATACCTTAGGCAACAACACCAATTTCTTAATTTTTGGACGTTTTTTTGTACTCCTTCACAATCCAAAGTAACATATCCACAGTTGAAAGGCTATTTGGATCAATAGACAATTCTGTGCTTCAAAAAAGTAAGTAAACCTTAAAATAACATTTAAATATTTCACAAAAAAATCCGTGAGGTAAGCTTTTCAATGGTTAACAATTGTTTTTTTTTTTTTTGTATAGAATTGTATTATTCTATATTATATGAGACATAACATGCCACACCTATATGATGAAAAAGAGTAACCATGGAGTTCCTTGCCCGTTCTTCTCCATAGGAACGTGACAACTAACTTCTGACAATTCAAAAGTGCCTGTAAACGGTTTATTTGAAATAAATGATGATTTGATTTACCTAAACAACAAGTTTTGTTGAGTATCAGCATATGAGCTTTGTCTTCAGTCTGTACTGAGTTTGAAGCGGTCTTCACCCTTTTCGTTGGAGTCATTATTGATTCATGATGCAGCAGGTTGTTGTGCCTGTGAGTGTAATTAATAAAGATTTGACTATGACAGTCTACTCAGCATTTATATTTTCTCACTAGGCTCTCTTGTCATAGAAATATAGTATGAACTGTTCAATAAATATAAAAATATATGTGTTTTGGTGACGTCATTGCTATCTATTCAGCCTCTTTACAGGAAACTGACATATTAAAAGTGTGGAAGAAGAATTCCAGGTAGTGAGCAAAGGTTGAGATGGTTAGCGGTCAGAGCACCTGGAGTATTTATCCGGGAGGCACAGGTTCGAATCCTGTTCACGATCATATTTTTCTTTCCACAAAAATTTTTAACTTTTAGATAAATCTTTGAAAAGCATTAACGCATGCTTAGCAAACTCTAAAGTTATTATATTAAATGGAAAAAGAATACGGTCGCGAACAGGATTCGAACCTGCGCCTCCCGGATAAATACTGCATATTTAATATAATAACTTTAGAGTGCGCTAAGCATGCGTTAATGCTTTTCAAAGATTTATCTTGAATTATTAAGGTAATTGCATTCTTTACGACATTGTATTAACTGCAAAGTTAGTCGTGTCGGTTCGGTCACCCGTATAGGGACTGAATTGATAGCAATAACGTCGCCATAAGACGTGTTAAAATATGGAAGAAGAATTCGCTGTGGTGAGCAGAGGTCGAGATGGCTTAGTGGTCAGAGCGCCTGGAGTATTTATCCGGGAGGCGCAGGTTCGAATCCTGTTCGCGACCATATTCTTTTTCCATTTAATATACACACATCAACACGGTCTAGGGATATTTCATACTCAATTAAATAACTCGAAAAGTACTGGCCGCATTGGAATCTTTTATACACCGATTTGTTTGTAATTTATCTCGGACTAATTCCAAATTCAAATTTTTTTAAATTATTTTGTTTCGGTGGCATAAAAATGTCTTGATGTGTAGGAGAGGGAATTTTCATTTGTGCGAAATTTAGAAAACAATACGAATTACATTTAGTTACAGTTTTTTTTCATTTTTAAACTAAAGATAAAGTTAAAATTGAGGTATTGTAGCCATGCAACGCCAACATTTGACGAGGGCGGAGATGTTACGAGCTGTGGGAATGCTGGAAGCTGGGTCTGTTCAGCGTAATGTTGCTGAGGCCATAGGGACCCACCAAAATGTAATTTCAAGATTGTGGACACGCTATCGTGCCACAGGTGAAGTAGCGGAGAGGCACCGGGGGCCAAGTCGCATCACTACCCCCAGACAAGACCGATTTTTGCAAATTACTGCGCGAGCTCAACCAAATGCAACGGCGACTCAATTGGTCCAAAGGCTGCGAGTGGAACACCAAGTGCTTGTGAGTGACCAAACTGTAAGAAGGCGACTGCATGAAAGCAATCTACGCTCTCGTAGACCACTCCGGGTCCCACCTTTACGGAGAGGCAATCGTGGACGACGATTAGAATGGGTTCGGAACCACGTGGACTGGGGCCGTAAACAATGGTCCAATGTGCTGTTCGCGGATGAATCCAGGTTCGGCTTCCATCCAGATTCACGAAGGACGCGTGTTTGGCGAGTTCCTGGACGATGGAGCCGTCTTCAGAACCCTCAGGAAGTTCACCCATACCAAGGAGGAACAATTATGGTTTGGGCAGGAATTCGTCTTGGAGGACGGACGGATCTCGTTTGGGTGCGGGGCAATATGACGGCAGAACGATACGTCCAACAGGTGCTGGGGCCCGTAATCTTGCCCCACAGAACACAAATGGGGCAAGATTTCCTGCTCATGCACGACAATGCCCGGGCACACACGGCGAGAACGGTAGCAGCTTGGTTACATACACACAATGTTAGGGCCTTAGACTGGCCTGGTCAATCGCCAGATCTAAATCCCATTGAGCATGCGTGGGATATGCTGCAAAGAAGAGCTCTGAAGGAAGTTCCTGAAAATCTGGCTACAGAAGATCAACTTTTTGCGCACCTCAAAAGGAAATGGGACAATATTCCGCAGCAAGACATTGACAACCTTGTTCTGAGCATGCCGAATCGTTGCCGATGTGTTATGAACATCATGGGCGCTTTCTCAGACTACTAACTTCAAGTTTATAAACACAAATTAAATGATTTTTCTATTTTTTTCAGTTTTTACTCATAAATTAAAAGTTAATTCATATACGGTTTCCGTCTATGCTTCATTTTTTTTCCATAAAATCCTGAAATTTTAATCGAAGTACCTTAACCATAACTAGAAAATGGTAGAATATTAAATAACGTATCTTTTAAATATATACATGTCATATAAATAATTAACATATTGATAGTAATTCGCTTTTTTAAAAATATCCCTAGACCGTGTTGATGTGTTTATTAACTTAAGAGCTTAGCTCTTGTCAGTGGAGCAACCACCACTGCAATTGAAAGCAGAGGATGTTGATCATATAATATTATTGTTTTATAGGAATATTGGAGCTAGATGTGTAATTCCATAAATCACCATAAACATCACCAATAAACTTATAGTGGTAAAGAGTGTATACCTTTGTGAGATGTCATTTCCACCAAGAGTTACTTGTGTCAATCTTACTTTAGAAGATTCCAGTTTCTTGCATTTTTCCTTTACGCTTATGATTTCCAAATTCTGGAATAAAGTTCACATAAAATAACATTGCATATTTTTTGTATAATACCAAGCTCAGGTCATGACTAAGGGCTCCATTCGAGTTCTAAATTAGTCAGGCATTGAACAATAATGAATATGACATAGCATCACACCTGTATTTCCCAAGGGGTAGGCAGAGGTGTACACAGTTGTACCACATTTCACCAATGCTGTCATTAAGGCCCATTTGATAATGTGGTGAGCCTATTGCCATCTACTGTGGGTACAATTCTAAACTCCCGGCTGCTACTGAGAATTTTTTAACAGAAAAACTCAATAACACATTGCCTGACCTCAGAATCGAACCCAATGCCTCATGTTGAGCAGTCAATCTTGGGATCACTAGACCAACAAGGCAGTTCAAATGATATTTTTTTTTTATTTATGTTTATAAACAGGTGACTGCACTTGCACATTACTCCATAAGGTGCACATGCAATATTGAATACATGAACCTGAATTAGACATCAAAATAGACCCCAAACTGATTTAGTTTCATAAGATTGTAAATTACTCACTTTAAAATCCAACTGTGTTCTCAGATCATGCATCTGACTATTAGCAGCACTAAGTTTCTCCGTCCACTCTAACTGGACCTTCTCCTGAGCCTTTATCTTCTCAAGCCGAGCATTATCCACAGCTGTCTGACAACTCTTCAGCTGGGTCCGCAGTATAGATGCCTCACCTTCTTTCGTCACACATTTCTCTAACAACTTCCCATTCTCAGACTTCAGTTGAGCATTCTCTTCTTGTATTTTGAGTAATTGCCGGTAAACATGTTCTGAATCCTGGTTTCCTTTTCCATTGAATATTAAATCATCGGACATGTTGACTTGCCCATTACTGTTTTGGGTAATTTTGGAAGATATTCCAGGTAGTGGTGAGGATATTCTGTTACATTTTTCTTTTAAATGAGTTGATATGGAAGTAGGTTGGTTGTATGACGGTTTTTTGAATGTGAATTCGTTTTTAGATGTACTAGGTGTTGGCTCGAAGTTAAGCTGTGTGCTTGTAGAGCATGGTTGCATACACATACTGTAGTTAGGCAACTGGCTGATATCATTCGAGCTATAGGCCTGTTCGCAGGCCTGGCTAGCAAGCAGTAAGATTTCGTCATCATTGTCATCTCCCCAGTCGTCATCATCGTCAGTTTCTATGGCACAAAAACGAACTTATCCTTAGTACTTCTTTCAAATGTATGATTGTGACTAAACATTATAAAGACCTACAACTTTGCGGACATATCTAAATTATTATTTTAAGCACGTACCATTCAACATTATTAAATAAATAATCATGGGAAGATTACCTTTGTTAAATTCATTATTTTGACTCAGAGGAAAGTTGTGGTCAGATATGCTGATATCGAGTTTGGCTTTCTTTCGTTCACCCTGATGTTGAGGATAAAACCTTTTAGCCATTTTAAATAAAATTCATTCTAAAACGGAGTAAAAGAATTTTGGCGGCACGTCTGCCTGCCAAAATCAAGCCAAAATTAAAAAGTTTGGTGGTATAATCAATGTACTCTGTGGTTTGGTGCACAGAGTACTTTATAAGTTTGGTGCAAAGAGTATAGTATTATAGTAGAAAGTTTGGTGTAGCTAGCTAGCTAGCTACCTAGTATAATAGTAATCTGTGGTTTGGTGAACCACGAGGACCACGAGGGTCTAAGACTAGAGTCAACAAAATAAATTAATGAGATACAGACTTACAGAGATATTTGACAAGAAGCGATATTGATAATCGATTATCGTTAACATTTAATTGATTATTTTAGTAATCGAATGTGATCAATAGGGGAAAATTATAGATTCCATAATTGATAATAAAAGAAAATATTATGTTAATGTTGGTTGGTTCAAAGATATATTTTTGAGAGACTGTTATTATTATTATTGACCATTCCATAAGAAGTCAAAATGATAATGTGAATATTTACGAACCAAGTTTTATTTATTTACCATCTTTTAGCCAAATTTAAAGTATATTAGGCCAATATTAAATATGATTTCAATAATCAATTAATCGATGTATATTTATTACTCATCATCATCATCATCATCATCATCATCACCATCAGCCTATAGCAGTCCACTATTAATATATTTAAGTATATTTATTATTCACAATAGGGTTATTGACGAAATTTCACAAAGGGCCTAAATTTAAAGAATATGGTATAGATTAGCTAAAAAAAATATTTTGCAATTTTTTGTGTACCTATTGATTAAATAATAGCTGTTTAAAATTCAAATTTTAAAGGTCGTGCCAAAAGGCGCGATAATGACGATCGCCATTTTGTGACGTCATTACGCAACAGAACTATTGTAAACAAAGGAAACTATTTTGTAAATCATAACATTAGTGCGTAGTATACCAATACTTCGAAAATTGAACTGAAATACGGAGAAAGTGGTTGCAACTAGTTTCCGAAATATCAACAAATTCATCGATTTATTTAGTGTCATGTGTCACAGTGACTGCAAATTGACAATCAATCGTCTGAGTAGTGACGTCACGCAGTCATTGGTGTTTCGAGTCACGTGACACATAGATTAAAAATTATGAATTTGTTTATCGAATTAAATGTATTTACGAGTTATTATTATTATTTTCAAAAATACCAAAATTTCTAATATAATATATTCTATCATTATAGCTAAGTTTCATATTTTATTTCCATCAGTGTCAAATACCCTATTGATTATTCGATTATACAAATAATCGATTATTAACATCACTAAATGAAAAGACAACAGTCACCGAGACAGAAATTCGGGACATGAATAATGAATAAGGCTACTTAGTGATGCTAACCACAGAGTACTTTATAATATAGGAAATAGAGACCTCTCTCGCTTTCAATTTAGGAAACAGGGCACACAGACGCCATCTATAGTTTTACGAATGCACTACTGTATTGTCTACGCTCGGATCATGCCACGGTGCGGGACAGCGCGGGCCACGCTGAGTACCGCGCAGCCTGAAGGGAGCGCGGCTGCCGCTCTTTTCCCCGTTTTGGCGCGCAACACTTCTCTACGATGATTTTCCGCGGCGGTCACGTAGCACGATCGGGCGCCGTTTGATCTATCTTTGTTTTTTATTATAACTACTATATTTATACAGTCCGCTCTTTTATTGCTGTAAACGATAGGACCCCGACATGCATATATATATGTTTATATAGAAACGGGTGCATTGATATGGTAGATATAGGTATCTACTTAGGGTCCAAACAACAAAGATATAAAAATACGTGATTCAACCGATTCATATATATTTTTCCGTTCATTTTTTTATTGCTCATACATCTTATGAATAATTTGTAAGAATATAATGAAATTAAATTAATGCTTTTCAAAGATTTATCTTTAATCACCTTATAATTTTTTTTTGCCTTTAATTGATTGCTGTCCATAACATTGTCACAGTCCTTCTTTCCGCATAATATTTCATTTAAATTTTGCAATAAAAAATCGGGATGACAAATTAATCTTAAATCTATCAAGTTTTCTTTATGGATTTGGCTATACAGGAAGTCGAAACTGATATGTACAAATATTATTATTTTTATAAAGTGTTTTAAATTATTTAATGTTGTATTTGTTTTCAATATGTCATCATAAATGTCTTGTAATTCGGTTAAGCATTTTATGAATGAGTAACTGTGACTGCAAAGCCAGTTCCGACCAGCATACTCCCGATATTGAATAAATTCAAGTTCACTTTTACAAAATAAGTCTTCCTTACATATTTGAGATATCTATTAGAAAATAGCATTAAGCGCCATCTATTGTTTTACGAAGGTAAAAAAATATTGATATAACCCTACCAAATTGCAAAAGATTGATTGCCATACGACAATGGGATGTTTAAATGAGCTACTTTATTTTGTCGATTTATAATTGTCCAGTTTCCTACTCACTTGTTCGAAGATTGTACACTCTGATGTTAACGCATTGAATGACAGTCATGATCACTCATGACAGAATTTGTTAGAAATAGAGAAATACCAAAAATATTCTAATTTAATGAGAAACTAGATGGTGCTCGAGACTAAAGGTAGCCTTTATCGTTCCTCGAGATACAATCTATCTCCTTGCCAAATTTATTACGATTCGCTCAGTCTTTTAGTCAACAAACAAACGTACAAACTGAACAAAGACTTAAAATATTAGTATGGAACATGGATACAGAAAAATAAAAGAAATCTAGCATAGATTAAGTACGCCAAACCAATCATCCAATTTGCAACTTTAAGTCTTAGAAGCTTAGGAGCGTTATGTGGTAAATGCCCCTCATATCTTTTTGACGCCCTAGAACATGGTTTCTCAAAGTGAAAACGCGAACCAATGATTTCAAAAGAAAGGATACGCCCATCTAAACATTTTACAGAAACCTTCTTCATACAAGCAAAAGTAGCGCCATCTGTCATAACTCATGCAAACTACGTGAGCCGTAGGTTTCATAGCTCGAAGACTAAACCTTGTACGTGCGTACATGAATTTTTTATCACATTTTAATAATGGTCAATATTTTTATACACACATCAGTCATAAACTGAACTGAGTTTTTACCCGACTGCGCTAGAAGGAGGGTTATCATTTTTTCGGGTGTATGTATGTATATTTCTTTAGCACGCTCTATAGCCTAAACGGGTTGATGAATGTTAGCTTGACAGGTGTCGTTAGATTATATTAGTTTCTTAAACTATAATTTATTGCGATAATAATACATGTCACAAAAAAACGTATGTAAAACAAATTAATATCAATCAGCTTTATTTGAAATTGTAAACAATATTGTTATAATAATTAAGTATTAACATATTAGGTACTTACTAAAATTACTAACACTAAGTTCTTAAGACAAAAATAAAACAAATAAAAAATGACGTTCTTTCAACGTTACTTCGCGCGCGGCCGGCCACACAATGGCCGCCATTATGGACTTCCGTAGTAAAATAATTATACCTTTAAAATGTGATAATTTAATAATTTAATTGGAACAGAAGTAATCTAGGGTTATTTATCGATGATACGATATCCCATGTTCCTTTTTAATCTTTGTATCGTAATTTTTGCAGCTTTTTACCACGCAACTAGGCATATTTATGACAACCAAACACTCGTTCTCTCCTGCGTGCGGTCCACTGTCGACTGAGTTGCGTTGGCCCTAAACTGTCATTTTAGGGCCAACGCGTTGGTGCCATTTAGTTTCGTGGTCGGCCGGGTCCTTACGCTAGTAATATATATGTCAATGACGCGAACCCTTAGGGGTCGCCATATGACGGTCGGGGGTTCGCGACAAGATTAACTTAATGGCGGCTGGCAAGTTAGCAAGCGCATGCGACTGAAAAGTGAACATGTGTTGTGGCACTCACTTCAGTCACTTGACTGGTTTGAAGCAGTGTGCAGGGTCATAAAATATAATATCGAATTCGACTTAATACCGAGTCAGAATTAATTGATTAATTTTATCCCAGAATGTCTCAATGTGCGACAAGAGACAACCAACCCATCACATTAATTTACAACATAATATTATTCCATTTTGTCACCGTATTTGCAACGTTTATTAAAATAAATTAGTACATTATGACACAAGTGCGCAAATATTGCTTTCACAACACACACATTTGCGAAGAAAAAAAAAGAGTAAAGTAAGATAAAATTACATTTTGGCAAAGATATTCAACTTTAAACATTACTAGCTGTGTCCCGCGGTTGCACCCAGGCAGTTAAAAACTTTTAGGAACGATTAAAAAACAACACTCATGGAATAACCTTGCCCTGACAATATCGAATACAAGAAAAAATAATTATATAATTTGGTTCAGTCGTTCTCAAGTTATGGCGTGACCAAGGGAGATAGGGATTCATTTATATATATAGTTAACAACATTCAACGGCGTGACAATTTATGTTTTCGTGCGCCGAGTCTATGATCGATACACGTGCAGGTGGAAGGAGATGCATAACATGAATATTCTTCCATTTAAAACACAAATTATTAAATAATTTGAAAAATCTAAATGTTATTTGTCACATTTAAATGACACAGTCACAAAAATGATAAGTCTCATCAAGAAGTTTTTAAACATACAGTAAATATCGCGCTAGTGAGCTAATCAAACAAAAAAGGTAAAAGCGGTACAATAAGAACAACTTAATAATAATAATAATCTTTAATTACCAAAAAAAAAAAAATAAGCAAGTGTGTAAAAAAATACCTAACAGCTGCCTGCCTAGCCTTTTCTCAATCACGTTGATGTCGGCTTCCAGTCAAACCGAATGCAGCTAAATACAAATAAGTAAATCGACTGCCTATCTGAACTCCACAACCTAGTTACTGGGTTATACGATATGAAATTATGGTTACCCATCCACAGACCGACCGCGGTAAGCGCAGCTTAACCCCGATCGATCGATCTGCGCGGCTGTTACTTAGCTACGAGCTCCCCTTATTTTTTCTTCTAATTTATATTTCTTAGTATATTTTTTAAAGGGGTTCGCCATTGTCGGGTAACTTTCAAAGGGTTACGATTACCTTAAGTTTGGGAAACCCTGCCCTAGAAGGATAACACTGGTGTTAGTGGAGTGGTGATGTCCTCTAAAAAGGTCAGCAGAAGTATTTTCAACTGTCGGAATGTTCCGTATCGAAAAATCATCAGTCATTAAATTATATATGTCGTTATAATAGTGTCTGTATGTTTAATGTTAATTCAGTATATTATAAATTTATTATATTAAATGGAAAAAGAATACGGTCGCGAACAGGATTCGAACTTGCACCTCCCGGATAAATACTCCAGGCGCTCTGACCACTAAGCCATCTTGACCTCTGCTCACCACTTCGTCCATATTTTAACACGTCTTATGGCGACGTCATTGCTATCAATTCAGTCCCTATACGGGTGACCAAACCGACACGACTAACTTTGCAGTTAATACAATGTCGTGAAGAATGCAATTACCTTAACAATTCAAGATAAATCTATGAAAAGCATTAACGCATGCTTATCGAACTCTAAAGTTATTATATTAAATGGAAAAATAATACGGTTGTGAACAGGATTCGAACCTGCGCCTCCCGGATAAATACTCCAGGCGCTCTGATCACTAAGACATCTCGACCTCTGCTCACCACCGCGAATTCTTCTTCCATATTTTAACACGTCTTATGGCGACGAATATGTCAGGATCGTGTGTATGTATTACATGAGGGCATAGCGTTTAAAGAGAAAAGGAGAGCGTTTTCAATTCTTTTTAGGAAATGTTTTTGATAGTGCTGATTTTTTTTATTAGGATATCGTAGTACCTACCAGCTATTCCATTTTTTGTAATCCTCTCTCTATCTTTTCTTTAAGTGCTCTTAATAGCAACAAATCATATATCATAATATACCTCAGCAGTGCTCTCTCGATGCCCTTCGATAGAGAGTAGCAGTCAGTAATTTTTATTTATAACTGCCTCGTTGGTGTAGTGGTGTCAAGCGCGACTGTTGAGTAGGCGGTCTCGGTTTCGATTCCCGGTTCGGGCAAAGTGTTATTAAGTTTGCAACAGTTGCAGCAAAGTTTGCAGCAGCAATCCAGAGTTTGGAATTGTGCCCGGTAGATGGCAATAGGCTCACCACCTTGTTAACAACAGAATTGGTGAAATATGGGTGTTCGACTATGTACACCTCTGTCTACCTCTGCGGGGAATACAGGAGTGATGCTATGTTATGTTATGATTTTTATTTTCTCGTTATATGTACACTAAGCCTAATCTGCGTACCAAACAATTTTCTAAGACTTCTGATAGAACCCTACAATTTTGATGATGATCATAAATGAATAATGAAATCTTTGGTATCCAAGAGATAATACGGAAGGTTATTCCCGAATGCTAGACAGTGGTAGGGCACTTGCATGTTTCTATAAGTTCATAATTCGATTACTCCACATTAAATAAAATATTAAATTTTTCGCTTTATTAAAGTAATGAGAGACAATAGTTTTAACTTTTATTTCAATTTTTACTGGATAACATCGGTTTTCACAACATCCATGGACAACTTTCAGACGCGGAAAGTTTGGCCATTCTATATTAGTTGTATTTTCTCTTTGGTTAGTTCGTCGTGGAAATTCGTACGGAACAGTCGTGTACAATGACTGAAAGCTTTAAATTGGGTGATCTTGTATGGTATGTATTGAAAATCTAAGCTATTTCAAACTTTTTGTAATACTAACTAGATTTCAGTGTTTGTAATACGTGTTATGTGTTTGTTTCAGGGCCAAGATGAAGGGATTTAGCCCTTGGCCCGGCCGGGTAAGACGCCTTCAATAATCCATTTGAAGTAAAAAAATATAGATCACTCGTTTTCGCTATGTAAATGTCATAAATAATGGTTGTAAACATGTTTGTTGATGTAATTGACAGATTCTTTGAACTCATATATGGGCGGGAAAAGTTCTTGATAATTACGCGTTTGTGCAGCTAAACCGCTGCGTGGATGCCCACAGACCTGTAGCAAATTACCAAAACACACATGAACTCTTATATGCTTTCTGAGAAGACGAAAAGACTACTATAATGTCTTGGTAATGAACTGAAACATTGACTCTAATTGTGGTTTATGATGGTTTTCAGGTAGCCATTCCTACCCCTGAGCTAAAACCTCCCAAGAAGGCGATCAACGTGCAATGCATTTACTTCTTCGGGACTAACAACTAGTAAGTACCAAAATGTCATAATGTAAACAAATAATGTAGGTACCAAAATGAAATGCTAATGTTGCACTACAAATATAATAGTCTTTGTCTAGCACATGTTCAAAATAAAGTCAACATTTATGTTTAAGGTATATTGCTTTACTTACTCTAACAAATATTTTAAAGTATTGATTGATGCAATTTCTATAATCCCCTATTTCTAATGTAGAAGAATATTATTTATGTGATGGCAACACATTTCTTGATTATTTACATTTTCAGCTTTAATTACTAGCTCTATTGACCTATTCCTATTGAATTGCTGTGAGATTCTAATATAATATTAAATAGAGGATTGTGTTAATTTATGACATAAATAATATTTATGCAAGTCAGTGTTGCCAATAAAGTGAATGATTTTAATAGTCAAGCACTAGCAGTGCTTCTGCAGTTAATTAATTAACTTTTTCTATCAGTCCACTGTTGGACTTGACCTAGCTGAAGATGGTTCTTGATAGTGTGCACCTTTCTCTTAACTTCTATCTCAGGGACAAAATAAAGTTTGGGTAGTGGTAGAACTCTTCATTTATAAAAGAAAATATACTCTAGAAAGTACTCAACTAATTGTCTTACCCTTTTTGAAAAACTTACCTCTCATAAGTAAACAATGGAAGTGATCATTGTGACCAAGTGGTGTTTTCCATTTGTACTGGCAATACCATACAAAAATTTTGTTGTTCCTGTTTAATACTCCCTACTAGCATACTGTTTATTCTTAGGTTTTTTTGAAATGCATTAAATGGTAAGATAAAATCTTAATTTATATTATATTTTCCAAAACAAGCAGAATTGGATCCTGAGAACCCAATTTCGGAAAATTTGGGAATCTTAGCTAATAGCAAAACACAGCATATAGAAGAGTCCTGCTAAACTCGGGAAGCTCTCAGAACATTACACAAATGTTTTTAACCACTGCATCCTATGTTGGGCATGTGTTGTACATGAACACCATACCTTTTGGCTATATTGGTTTTTGTTTTATATAATATCTGCCTGCGACTTTGTCCATATGGACTTCAGAATTGGGTCCAGCGGGGATATAAAGTATACTATATGTTAATCCAGGTTATAAACTATCTGTGTGCCAAATTTCATCCAAATATGTTCAGTAGCTTTTGTGTGAAAGAGTAAATAACATCCATAAATACAAACTTTCGCATTTATAATATTAGTAGGAAGTAGGATGACACAAAGTGACTAATCAATTTCATTGTCAATGCACAAGCACAAACATGTAAAACAAACTTTTAAAAACTCACCATCAATAGTCTAGTAGTCTCTAGTGTGCCTTTCTAGATAATTAGGCATTTAACAACAGATAGAAAAATCTGTGGAAGAACCATTCCTTCTACACATTGACATACACTATGGCTTATATTGCATGCAAATGTATACATGTTTGTGCTTGTGATGATAATAGACTTACCACCTGTTCCATGGTACTTAATAACACATTAGTGAAATGCAGCAGGTCCAGAAGGAGATGCGAAGCGAGCTGGACTACCACCTAAAAGACTTGCGCCAAGCTGTCAAGCATCAGGAAATTTAAGGGAGGAAAGAGAGGCCATTGTCCTGCAGTGGGACTATGGTAAACTTGGTCTAGCAGTCACAAGCTGTGCTTGAGGTCCTGGGTTCGATTTCCAGGTCAACCAGCGTTATTGAGTTTTTTAAAGGTGTTGATAAAAAGTTGGGTTGATCATCATCATCCCTCTGCCCTTATCTCAATTAATTTGGGGTGGCGCTGCATGTATTCTTATTCCATACATCGTTATAGCTTTATCTTTATTATAATAGGGAAAAATCGGGATTGTTCGTCTATAAATTTGATGCTGTATATGTAACCATAACCAAGTTAACCGACGCGTTCATTTATTATTTTGAGAGTTTTTCTGACAGATTGACTGACAGAAAGTCTAAATAGCACCGTAACATGTTGGTTACGGTTAAAGTTAATGCAATTGATCCTTATTATGTTAGTGTAACTAATTTTGAGTCAGCACCACCAAACAAATAATCAAAGAAATTCAATAAATTACTTTAAAGAAAAAACAGTACAACATGACACAAAAATGCAACATAGAATTGACGCTTACTCAAAATTAGTTAGATACTTTTATTATTATTAGCTTTCAATTTCTTTTCTCAGTGGTAATTTTTCCTTGGTAAAGTTTTTATTATTTGAATAGGTTTCTAGATTATTGTTTTATTCTGTGGTCTGCGATATCACCAGATTTACCCATAATCGGGACGCCAAATGTCCTGATTTTTAAGCAATCGGCAGCCGTGTCGTTGGTCTCTGCCAAAGAGTCTCTCCAGTTTGATGGATTGACGAATAGCAAACATCTCTTTACCTTCAAGGTTCGTAACCTACCTATTCTGCACATGGCTCCCATTTCTTAAAAAAAAAAAACTCCTTTTATAATGCTTTGTTTTTTTTTTTCTTCTCCATACAAATATAGAGAAATTAACTTTTAAAGTTATTATATTAAATGGAAAAAGAAATTAACTTTTATCTGCCCAGCCTTTTCTGTACTAAGTCGGTGTCGGTTTCTAACTTCCTTCTGGTTTCTAATCTAACCGGATGCTATTGTAAACCGATCATCTGCTATATCGTCCATAGATTATCACGGCTTATTGCCGGGACCCTCAAGGTCTTACTCCCCTTATGTTCGAAAAATACATGAAGCGACTGCCTATGTCATCCACAACCCAGTTACTGAGTATTACAGTATTTTGCTGTAAGACTGGTTGTTAGACTTCAGACATCTGACTACCCTTAACGACTTTCATAGTTTACATCTTCGTTTGACAACCGGGGCCGACGGGTGCTCTCTGAAAGATAGAAGGGTCTCGATATGAATGAAATGGTGGTCATCCACCCTGACCACAGTCCACAGACTAACCACGTCCAGTGTAGCTGAACCGTGATTGGTTAATCCATGCGGCTATTACTTTAAATGTACCATGTATGTCATGTACCTATGTGAATTTTTGTCTTTCTGTCGGAAAGTTTGTCTGTAATAGGCTCCGAAACGATTCAAAGGAGTTCAATGAAAATTTAAGGGATTGAAACAGGAATTTTAAATTATGTTTAAGTGTATGTTTCAATTCGATAACTTGCAGGGTTCAGAAGATATGAATATTAAGTGCTATCTGTCTAAGTTCTGCTAGAACGAAGTCGCGGGCAGAGGTAGTGATAATAAAATACATTAATAATAAGTTTTGTTTCTTGATATTCACTAATATGAACTCTTTCAGACAACATTGGTTTATTAAAAAAACAAAGTTAATGTAAAATAGACGCATAATTTTAGACTTCTGCGCGTGTCACCGCAGGGGAGCCAATTTACTACACGTCTAGCCCATGCAGAGTTGGTGCCCCTTTCCGTACAGACAACAGCACAGTGTGACATTTTAACATGTAACCATTATTGTTTGTGCTGTCCAGTTATTCTTTTTATCTTTCTATTTTTAGTTCTGAAACACTTTTTGGCCAGAATATGGTCACATCTGTAAACTTCTGGGGGTGTTGTGTCGTGCACTGTTAACGAATAATCTATTCCAACCAATAAATAAAATGAAACTGCCTTCTGCTATTTAAAAAATTTTGGCTAAAGTAATAACACTCCTTTTTTTGGGCAATCGTGTAAAAAGTGTATATTAATGACGCACTGACTGTTTTTAAAATTTTTGTATGTTTGTCTGTGAACGTTTGTATCGATTAGGCTCCAAAACGGCTCAACGAATTAACATGGAAATTTTAGGGATTCAAACTAGAATATTAACTTAATTTTTCAACTAGTTCAGTTAATATCATGTTGTATTGAGTGGAGCTAAATCACTTCCATTTTTCATGACTACTGTCTTTATGAACTGCTCATGTCAGTTGGAATTTCAGTTTTTTTTTTTTTTTTTTTTTTTCACACTTACATATTCTATCATAACAGGAGCTTAACCTAATGCGACAGAGAAGTGAATTATGTTTTAAATATAAATTAATTCAATTAAGCGTAGGTATTCACACAACACATTCTAAAAACATATGGCAATTAAACCTCTGAAACATCGTAACATACTATCCTATATGCGGTCCTTGTGAAGTCGTTCAATAACTAGTCAGTGTTTGTATGAACTTATGCTTCAATAATTTTTATTTTTATAAATGTTTCTGGAGAATTTTCATACGGCATCTGTATGATATTATAATATTGAACTGTCTACCGTGTAAAATAATGTATCGATGCTGCATCTGGTTAGACTGGATGCCGAAGCCAACCCCAAGGGCTGCATTACTTAGTATGATATAAAATAAAGTATCTTTTACGAGCTTATCGAGTTCTAGTACTAGTTTGTGTCTCAAGAATAGTCAGAAAGCAGAAAAACAACGTTAAAATTATAAAATAAATGACGTGTTACATAGAAATCTTAGCCCCGACGCTCCCGATATCAGCATCTGATTTTGGCCTTTATCGATTCGCTATTGCATAGCAGTTAAGCTTTGCGTCTTATTGACGGTTTAAGCTGGGCGTTTTGTCGGAGATCTTATACCGTACCGTAGCATATCAATAGTCGTCACAGTGACCGCGCGTTTGATCTTGTTTCAAGATTATTCTAGTCTACTCGCCCGCGTTTACGTTTTATTTTAATGGGGACTTTAGTTGACGCGAATGTAATGTACTAAGAGTTAAAACGTATTGCCTATTAGATACAATCATACAATATTATTCATATTCAAAATTTATTAAACAAGATGTAATGTAATTCTTTTGTCACTTTGTTTTCTGATTATTGTTTGGACGCAGCACTTGTTGCTCGCGGAAAATTTATCAACAAATCCTAGGCGTGCCTCGCCTTTATTTCAGTAAAAGGATTCATAAGCTTTAATTAATTGAATCTCCCGCTATGGCCAATCTCATTTTGATCCCAGACCATCATACATGTTAGACACAAGATATTATATCGCACTAGGTGCATTGTGCATTCCCCTTCAATTTGCTAAAGCAATTTGAGCCAATTTTATTTTGTTGCCCACTGCTTATCACCGTTCTCAGAGGATAATGGACCTCCCAGGTCTATAAACTCTGTCAATATTATTCTTTCGAACTAACAGTATCCCTCTCTCAGGCAACTGATATCTGTAGCTTCCGAACAAAAGAAAAATAAATAAGTCCTAAAACGAATCTGAATGGTAGTTTGGGATTTGTGTTAGAGGATATTGAAGACAATCTAGCGTATTTACTACCTATCGCGACTGTTTTGAAGTCGTTCAACCAGCCAGCTGGCTTCGCATTTATCGTGCATCTTAGGTTCATTTTGAGTATTATGTCTAGAATGAATCAATGCTTAGCAGTTTTGCGATCGGTGTGACTATGCATTGTATTCGTTTCTCGGACCATTGATCAAATCCCTAACCAAACCTGGTCCGGTAGCATGCATCATCTGAATTTAGCCTGACCTGAATATCGACCCAGTTCCGGCGAACGTGTAATTGGATCTGTGAAGTATTAGTTAGTTGCTATGCATGTACGTGGCGGATTCATCCCCGCACCCCCTTCGCTGGGAGCCTGACCGGGCGAGCTACGGGTAGGTTTCCGAGAATTCCTCTTGCGTTCGTTGCAGTGTTGCAGTTTTAATTATGTTTCATATTCTATCTATTATTAAAAGACTATCTTTTTATTAAATTGAAGTAGTTTTGAATATTCATTTATAGAGATGGTAATGGGAAACCTCTGTTATGTAACGTTTGGAATAGTTAGGTAATGTTTATACGAAATAATTATCTATAATAAAAACCTAGAATAAAATACCTAGCGTGAGGTATTTTGCTGTTGGAACATTTAGCTCTTCGCCATTTATTGCTGAATAAATATCTAATGTTAGTTGCACGTATATCCATATTGCTTTTTCCCACGGCATCATTAGTCAAATCCTAGTTTAGTTATCCAGTCGGAAGTCTGTACCAGACCTATATGGTTATTAAGTTACTTTGTTAGTATTTTATAGCATTCCCTAGATGTCTTAATAGTTGCGAATTTAGAACCTCTATAGTTCTGATTTATTGAAATACATTTTATTTACGAAGTTGCGTGCGACTTTAGTGCGACAATCGCACCTCGACTTTGTATTGGAAATAGCAGTCAAAGCCTCTAACAGGTGCCAAAGATAAGCCAAGGATTTGAGTCATTAGTAGTCGAATATGTCAGGCGTAAAGTACACGCGCAGTGTGTTACATTTCTGGTGACACACTGAGTGACTATAGAGTGAATATACTGACTACAGTAAAGGTTCTAATAGTTGTCAAAACCCTAATAGTTATTCACACGACAATTTCATATTATGAACATAAAGGTCGCACGTATCAATACTCCATGTATTTGTTCATATTTTAAGTGGACGGGAACGACGAAAATTTTAATGTTATACATTTTTGTGGTAAGGAAAAGACGGCCGCGAGCAGGATTCGAACCTGTACCTCCCGGATAAATACACCAGGCGCTCTGACCGCTAAGCAATCTCGACCTTTTCAAAAATGTTATTGAAATTATGTAAAGTTGCGTTTGACTTGACCCCTGAGTCCAAAACGTATATGTGTAATTACATGTATCAAAAATGTGATAAGTGTTATATATTCAAAATACTATTGATTAGGTTTATTTCGTATTTTTCTGTATTCATCAGTTGAGAGAATTCGATCGATTGACTCAGTTCTCATCAATTAAGCATTAAGAATATCTACTGCTGGCAAGATCTTGAGAGACCTATGTCCGGCAGTGGGCTGATTAAACGCGATGATAGTAAACTAAACAAGGGAATACGTGTCCTATCCCATTTCTATATAAGTTTTAATTATCGAAAAGCAATAAAAGAGCGGAAGAATTCACGTTATACCTTTTAGCCATGCTGCGGCACGAATGGGCTGGCTCGACCGGAGTAATACCACGGCCTCGCAGAAAACCGGCGTGACCCGACGCTTGCCTTGTGTTTCGCCGATTGAGTTAGGGTACCGAAGGCCTAAACCCTTTAAAAGGCCGGCAATGCACTTGTGACTCCTCTGTGTCCATGGGCAACGGTAATCGCTTACCATCAGGCGAGCCGTCTGCTCGGTTGCCACCTATCCCATAAAAAAAAAAAAAAAAAAATTCGTTTTGTCTCTTCTTAGTTTGCCTCGCTTAGCTTAGTTGGTCAACTCATGTCATAAGTGTGCTTTCGTGCTTCTCAAAGAATTTCCAGGTATCTCAACTTGCCCCATCAATTATTGTACCTATTTGTTCTTCAATCTTTGTGTTCAATTGTGGTTCAATAGACAACCGTTTGTTTTATCCTATTAATTTCATTAATACAGATGAATCTTTGAAAAGCATTAACGCATGCATAGCGAACTCTAAAGTTATAAAGAGATGGCTTAGCGGTCAGACCGCCTGGAGTATTAACGCATTTATCTTTCCACAAAAAAATTCTTACTTCAGTAGATGTTCCCTGAAGGCCTGGTAAGATAGTTCTATAGAATCTGATGACTGACTGTTGTCAACAGTGCTTGGATCGAGGACAACAACATCAAGCCGTACCACGAGTACAAGGAGCAGCTGATCAAGTCCTGCAAGACTGCTGCATTCAAGGAGGCCGTCAACCAGATCGAAGAGTTCATTGTGAACCCAGAGGTAGTCAACATAATATTTTGACTTTAGTTTTTATTCATATGCTGATCTTAAACTTTGTGACTGTTCAATAGATAATAGTTTAAATATTGCAATTTATGGTAAAAATATAAATACATAACACAAAATAACATAGCATCACGCCTGTATTCCCCGAAGAGGTAGGCAGGGGTTTACACAATTGTACACCCACATTTCACCAATGTTGTTATTAAGTCCCGTATGTGGCGAGCCTATTGCTATTTACCGGACCACCACAATTCTAAACTCCGGGCTGCTAAGAAATTCCTAATAGAAAAACTCAATAACACTTTGCGGACCCGGGAATCGAACCAGAGGCTCCATGCACAGCAGTCGCGCTTGGGACCACTAGACCAACGAGGCTGTCAAAAATATAAACACAATATTGCTAATTGCTTCTTTGTAACGTTGTTTAAAATGTCTGTTGTCAGCATATCACCGTTTATAAAGGTTGTGTTGTTCTTTCTTATTTCCTGGACTTCAAATATGGATCAGTGGAGAAGTTCCACAATCACCACATTACGGTTGGACAAGCAAGCTTCTGAACACTGCTTTTTTATTATGTTTTTTTCTCTTAATAAACTTATGATGGTAATTATTAATTCCATCGTCCATACCTCGAATTGTAGTTACATTTCTTGTTATGACAAATACAACTTTTATGTGAGTTCTTAGATACTCCCTCTAGCATAAGTATTGTTCTTTAGAAAAAGCCCTAATATTAATCCTAATATCAAATATTGATAGTTAAATTGGCGACCTAATAAACTAATCATTAATTTCTGATCAGAAATTCGGTGACCTGGACGACCACGCCCGCAACGTAGACGAGGAATTCGATAAATTGAAGGATGTTCTCGAAGAAGATGAGAACCAAGAAGAGAAGCCGGCAGAGGTGGAAGTGGCTGGGCCCGCAGAACCCACCACTTCTAAGAAGAAGAGCTCTTCTACTCCTAAGGTGAGGGTTGTAGAAGGCACAGTTTAAAGACTAGGAAGTGGTCAACGGTTGGCGATTTTGGGGCTGTCAAATAGTGCCACAAAAATTTGGGATCATTATAATAAAAAAAATGTCTTTGACTTGACTACAAACAAGACATTGCGAATCTGATTGCTCTATTACATTATGGCAATTTTGTGACTAATGTTAGCACTGCCAAATTATCATCTAAATAGTTTCTTGATCTTTATGAACTGGATTCCAACATATCTCATGTCTCTGCATGATTATAACATCATCAATTAGGCCTGAAGGTGCCAAAGGCATGCTAAAACTAGGGTACCAGAATCCTGACGTATGGCGTCCCCACTCACCACTACACAAATGACCATTCTCAATATTTATAGATACGTTTGGGAATTTCAAAGGTGAAACCAATAAAACGGTCTTCGTCTGCCGGGGCCAAGTCCACGCCGCGCAAGAAGAGCAAAGGGATGTCGCGCTCCTACACGGATATCGACGCGGCGAATGACAAGCCTTCCATGTTGAACCACTCGTTCTCCAAGAAGTCCAGCTTGCTGCACCGTCCCTCCAACATTATGCGCCCAGTAAGTGAAATTTATAGATATTACTAGTTAGATATAAATAGTGGTAGATATTAATATAATACTTCTCTATTTGCATCGGAATTTGTTCACAATTTATTGGTTTATTTTTTGCGCCGAAACCCAATTCTTTTTCAAAAAATAAGTAGCATACTTTTTAAATTATTTTTTTAACATTAGTTATCTCCCAGTGAAAGCCGCGTCAAAATAGGTCCAGCCGTGTTGGAGATTAGCCGGAACAAACAGACAAAAACTCATCTTCTATGTGTACCGTGTACATTTTCATATACATTTAGTAAAAAGCTGTTATTGTGGTATTACAAACAGACACTTAAATTTTATGTAGTTTCGGATGCCTTCTCAATTTGAGAAGAAGCCCTTGCCAGCGATGGAGGGCAGTGATGGGCTGTTTATGTTAACCATTACAGTTAAGGGTTTCCTGGCTAAATTACACCCACACAGACCTCTTGATCGAGGTTAAGTTGCGCTTGCCGAGGTTGGTCTGTGGATGTGTGATCTTAATTTCAGACCGTTTCGCGCCTCGTAGAGCACGTTAAACCGTCAGTCCCAGTTACAGGTAGATGCGTAAGAGTTGACAACCAGTCTGACAAGATATTGTATTACCCAATAGCTGGGTTGTGAAGGTTAGATAGGCAGTTGCCCCACGTGAACTGCTGGTATTAAACTGCACCTGGTTAGCCTGGGAAAAGCTTAGTAACAGTGCCAGTTGACTTGTGCCTAAATCAACTCCACAAGGATTGATCAATCAACAAATTTCAAACTTATGCTTTAGCATCGTAAATCCCAAATGTATGACTTGAGATTATTATGATTACGGACCTGGCCTAAGTATGTGTTTTTTTTATTATTATTTATTTAGCTTTACATTTTATGCTTAGTCTAATAAGGTGATGAGACGTCTATGTCCGAATTAGTTAATGAATATCTGTATTACAGATATCAGCGTTCTTCCTAATACATTTGAAGCTTACAAGTTAAATATTTCTAAAGTTACAATGTTAAATGGAAAAAGAATACGGTCGCGAACAGGATTCGAACCTGCTCCTCCCGGATAGGATATTAAGGTAATTGCATTCTTTACGACATTGTATTAACTGCAAACTTAGTCGTGTCGGTTCGGTCACTTGTATAGGTACTGAATTGATTGCAATGACGTCGCCATAAGACGTGTTAGAATATGGAAAAAGAATTCGCGGTGGTGAGCAGAGGTCGAGATGGCTTAATGGTCAGAGAGCCTGGAGTATCTATCCGGGAGGCGCAGGTTCGAATCCTGTTCGCGACCGTATTCTTTTTCCATTTAATATTGTAACTTTAGAGTTCGCTAAGCATGCGTTAATGCTTTTTCAAAGACATATCTTGAATTAAATATTTCTAGACTTAAATTTAAATTTAATCATCATCATCATCATCATCCCCCTGCCCTTATCCCAATTTATTTGTGGTCAGCGCAGCATGCATACTTCTTTCATACATCTGCTTCAGCCGTCATATCAGCAGTCACTCCTTTTCTTGCCATATCATCTTTAACGACCCATCCTTCTTTTTGGAGTCATTAAGTTTTGTGAATCCAAGTTCCTATATCATAAGCTTAGCTGGGTAGCTACAGCTCTCTTTTCCATCATATAAATCCGCAGTCTTTAGAGGCAGTTTTTGTTATGCTGCTTTTTTTTTTCTGTAATGAGTTTTTGACGATTATTCGGCCGGCGTCAAGTTGGGACGGTAACGATGGAAACCGCATACCGTCGAACTGCACTTTGTGGTAGTATTTTAGTAATGCTGAAAAGACGAGACAATGAGAGTTAGGAAATAAATATCTATTTTTTAAAGACCCTTAACTACTATATACAATATAAATCCAAAGACGTACCAGATGAATATTTAAACATACACAGTATTTACATCTCGTGTATAAACATACACAGTATTTACAGCTCGTGTATAAACATACACAGTATTTACAGCTCGTGTATAAACATACACAGTATTTACAGCTCGTGTATAAACATACACAGTATTTACAGCTCGTGTATAAACATACACAGTATTTACAGCTCGTGTATAAACATACACAGTATTTACAGCTCGTGTATAAACATACACAGTATTTACAGCTCGTGTATAAACGAGCCGTTAGACCTGCGTTGCTATATCGATCCGAA
Organism: Xylocampa areola; assembly: GCA_935421205.1. Lineage (NCBI taxonomy): Eukaryota > Metazoa > Arthropoda > Insecta > Lepidoptera > Noctuidae > Xylocampa > Xylocampa areola. Next base: position 17,400,636 of record OW285216.1, on the reverse strand, counting down.
TGGTGGGGGATAAGGAATTGCGAGGAGCAAAAGATGCATGTTACAGAGATGAAAATGCTACGATGGGCAGGTGGTATTACGAGACTCGATAAGATCCAAAACAGGTACATCCGGGGAACCTTTAAGGTAGTAGACATTCAACAAAAAATGCGATAAAACCGTCTGCGCTGGTTTGGTCATGTAATGCGCACAAGTGAGGATCATATGACCCGACAAGTTTTAGCCATAAAGGAAGGCAAAAGAGGTAGAGGCCGCCCACCGACTACCTGGACGCGAACTATCCATAATGATACGCTGACGATGGGCTTAACGCCAAAAATGACGCAGAACCGCCATGAATGGCGTAAGAGTATCAGGAGGGCTGAGTTTTTACAAAGTAGGCAGTATTAGATCTGTGGCAATCAAATGGGTGACGTGCTGTTCTCCTTGCTAGACTATGTTAAAAACATCAAATACTTAATTACTGAAACAAACTAATACTATATATACAAATAAAGCTAACCATCCCACTGCAGGGCAAGGGCCTCTTCTCATACAGAGAAGGCACGAGCTTGATCACCACCAGACTACCAAGTCCAAGTTTCCTCACGATGTTTTTCTTCACCGTACAAGAAAAATATAAAAGAAATGAAATTTAAACATGAAACAGAACATAAAAGTAGAAGTATTCCTCGGCATCGTTGTCAACTGTATGTTTCTGTCAATTTATATTTAATTATGCTAGGCTCTTTATTACTGCCTCGTGCCTCGCAAAACGTGTAGAGTAGATGGTGGTAATTGCAATTTTTTACCGCTTGCGTATGTACATATATTTGGGGGCGGGGCGGGCGGTGCACAGGTAAATGCATGACTGTTTCTACCTCTATTTCTTCCTGAAACAAATAAATATTATTTTTGTCAGTTTCCAGTAAACTATGAAATATTTAATAAGAATCTAATTACCAACCATAACAGCGTCATGTATTCTTTGTAAAGGAAAACCGTCTCGTTGAGTTATATTGTAAATCTGTGATATGTTCTTTTTTTGTATGGAAAGATTAAATAATTATGCTCTTATAAATATCCTGCCTTGCTGTGCGGTTGTCCAAACAAAATAAATATACATAACTTTGCACACAAGTAATGTTGGGTTTCAAAGCCTTAGATATGTTGCTCAACAGATTGTTAGCTAATCAAAAAGTTATCTTATTTGTGAAAGTTGGTCGATGAATTAACCATTTTTTTTACAAAAAAAAGACTTGTTAAAAATATGGATAAAGAATTCGTGGTGGTGAGCAGAGGTCGAGATGGCTTAGTGGTCAGAGCACCTGGAGTATTTTTCCGGGAGGCGCAGGTTCGAATCCTGTTCGCGACCGTATCTTTTTTCCATTTAAATTTGTAACTTTGAGTTCGCTGAGCATGCGTTAATCCTTTTCAAAGATATATCTTGAATTATTAAGGTAATTGCATTCTTTACGACATTGTATTAACTGCAAAGTTAGTCGTGTCGGTTTGGTCACCTGTATAGACTACTGAATTGATAGCAATAACATCGCCATAAAGACGTGTTAAAAATATGGAAGAAGAGTTCGCGGTGGTGAGCAGAGGTCGAGATGGCTTAGTGGTCAGAGCGCCTGGAGTATTTTTCCGGGAGGCGCAGGTTCGAATCCTGTTCGCGACCGTATTCTTTTTCATTTAATATTGTAACTTTAAATTATTAGCAAGTTACTGATTTACATTGAAGCCCTGTAGCTCGAGTTGGTAATAATTTATGTTACGGAGTCGGTGCCTTCAATACAAATAAATAAAATTGGAGTGTCTGTTTGTAATGTCAAAATAATAGTTTTTAAGATCATACAGTGTTTGCACGATACCTACGCCTAAAAATCAGTCGTTAAATTTTTTTGTTTGTTCCGCCTAAGCTTCGAAACGGCTGGACCGATTCTGATAAGATTTTACTGGCAGGTAGCTATATAAGGAGTAACTTAGGTTAATTATAATATCATTATACGCGGGTGAAACCGCAGGGCACAGCTACTAGTTAGTAATAAAAAATTTGACGGCGCGGCTTGCGCAGTGGTCGAGAGACCGACTGCTGCGCCGCGTGTCGCAGGTTCGATTCCTGCACGGAGCAAATATTTGTGTGATCTATAGATAATTGTTCCGGGTCTGGGTGTGTGTGCATTTGAGATTATATGTCTGTAAACGCACCCACGACACAGGAAGAAATTCCAAGTGTGGGGCAACGTATTAAAAATAAAATGGGAGAAGACACGAGAACCCTGAGGTACCCAGCACTTTTTTTTTCTATTTTGCTCATCTCCTTAGGGTCGTAGCGTGATGTTTAATACCTTCCTCAAGGATTAAGTTATGAAATGCAAAAAGGTTTTTTTCTAATCCGATTAGTAGTTCCAGATATTAGCGCCTACAAACAAACCAACTCGAAAGCTTTGTTATATTTGAATAAATATGCAATAAAAGACCTGAAACAGCTGAATATCAACAAAAATAAAAGATTAAAAATTCCGATGGATGTGGTTTCAGGAACTCAAACATCTGCAGGGTTATTGATTTTCACTTTTAACTCTGAGAAATGTAACAGGGCGTGGCACGACAAGTTCAACTCGAAAGGAAATATTATACAAATAGTGCAATTTTATTTCTAATAATGTACGTACATAATTGTTTTTGTATAATAAATATTATTTTTATTGTATTATATGTTCAGCGGAGGTCCAGAAGTTAACCAATGTGCCCAGTACTTGCTTCTCTGTATGCTAGAAACACAGTTTCTTAAGCGTGGTTATTAAGGCATATTATATTCTTGAATAGTGTGAATAGTCATTTTCAATTACTATAAGTAGCCTAAAAGTGTAGTGTGTAGGGAACATTACACCTTTAGTCTAGTGGGTCTTCATACGCATGAATATATAGGGGAGCTAAAGAGCCGATACTATCGTGCAATACTTTATCTGCAAGAACTCTAAAGGTATCCGATGAAGTTGAGTTCAGTAGTGAAGCCTGTACTCTAGAAAACAATTCCGCTTGATTGACATTGGAAATATGTCTGTTAGTACTTTTAAATGCCAAAATGTCTAAAAAAATGTTATAGATTCGGGATAATATGAAGACAACATGTTTTAGAATTGAGGCAACTGTAATGTAGGTAAATTTATTTTAAAACTACGCGTTGTTTTAAGGGGTCTATTTAATATTGGAATTGGTTTTAGTTTCAAGAGTAACCCCACTAACTAGAGATTATTATGATTGGAAATTATGACACGTCACAGTTACTTAAAGATCAGTCATCTTCTATTATTGTTAAGTTTAGTTAGTTTCAAAGTCGGAAAATTAGAAATGGTCAGACGAATGAATGAATTGCACAGAACGACAACGCACTTGTGAGTCCTCTGGTTGCGGGTGTCCATGGGCGGTGTTTGCCGCCTATCCCAAAAAAAAACAGAACTTTTAAGAAATTTCAAATATTCGAACCCATTTTTTTTTTATTTCTGGTTTCGGTAATGATGCGAAATTATCAGTTTTTCTAAAAGCAGGCAGATAGTTCAGAAAGTCTAGTTGTTATATTACGTATACCTGTTCACCTGACCTGAATACTTTTCTCTATAACATTATCTTTTGGTGTACTGCAGATTGTGTAGTTCATATTGTGAAACTATTTACCTTTCTTATAGTGATTAAAATTTTCCTAAAATTGTAGGCTCCTTGTGTCGTACCATCCATCTGATAAAAAAAGATTCACGTGAGTATATCCAGGTTCGAACCCACAACCTCTTTCTGCATAGCATCTGTTGTCTCAGAGTAGCATCAAACAATATATCCGTATAGTATATTTCATGAACCCCATATAAGGTGCAATGCAAAGACTACTTCATACGTGTACGTTCACTTAAGTACCAATGAGAACAGTTAACACAACGCAGTTTTTATTCGCCTTAGCAGGGGAAGATCTTATTGTAGGGATTTAATAGAAATACCTACCTACTATCTACGTAGGTATATGATGGTAGTAACAAATTAACATCTACGTGTATCTGACAGCCTAATATCTTGACTGAGGTAAGCGTAATGTCTTGATGAATCAGAATTCTGGGAACACCTATATGGTACATGATATGCGGGCGTTTATACAAGTGTATGCTCTACGAACGAATTACAATATCCACACATTTCCCCTTATGCTTTACCAAAACTACACGAATAACAGCGTTACCGTATTGTATATACGGCTCAAAATGCTATGAAGAAGACCTAGGTTAGTTAGGCGGTTGCATTTATTGGAAAATATTGTTCGTTCACTAATTAATACAAAGGCTTTCGCAAGCGTGTATGGCTTTTTGTTTTTATTTGTGTGCTTCATATTTAATTATACCGGGTCAATTGGTGGTGATATTGATCCGTACACCAATATCCAACTGTTGAGGATTCGCCTTGTTATGTAATATTATGTAAAAAAAAAAAACGTTGCCCCACACTAGAAATTGCTTCCTGTATAGTCGGTGCGTTTACAGACATCCAATTTCACGAGTATTCACACACCCAGACTGAACAATTATTTGTGGATCATAGAATTCTTTGCACCATGCAGGAACCGAATCTGCGACGCGCGGCGCAGCTGCCGGTCTCTCAACCATTGCACCAAACGTGCCGTTTTACTTTAATTTAATTTTAATTATTTATTGATATGCACTTGCTTGATTATTTTTACTTTGCCTTGTGTTAAAGGCTACAAATTTGGATTAAACTTGGTGCATAGATATTTTGCGCCCTGGATTAACATAATCGTAATTATCTCTATGAAATATAAATATTAGGACGTATAATAAATTAATTTTAAACAAAAAATAAAAACCGCCTTCCAAAACCTACTACACTAAAAAGTTTAAAATAATATCAAAATTTGCTTATAATAAAATAATTTTAAAATAACAATATATAATAATAATCTGTTAATTTTGGAGTCGGAGCCTGTACTGGGAGAGGGTTATTGTTTTCCTCTTGTTAGTCACTTATGTTCGTTGTGCTGTGGTTATGTTACCGGCGTTTGTATCTGGTTGTAAACCCCACATACATCAGGCACCGACTCCAAAATTAACAGATTATTATTATATATTGTTATTTTAAAATTATTTTATTATAAGCAAATTTTGATATTATTTTAAACTTTTTAGTGTAGTAGGTTTTGGAAGGCGGTTTTTATTTTTTGTTTAAAATTAATTTATTTTAGTCTTTTTAGTTTTAAGTCTAATATATATATTGTATAGGTCATATATAAGTTTGTATACTTCATAAATAAGTTAATTTAGTAATTTAATAATATGGGTAGGCCTTCGAAAGCCGCTAGGACTTAATAACTGCATCGGTGAAATGTTTGTGTACAACAGTGGACACTTCTGCCTACCCCATCGGGCAATACAGGCATGATGCTATGTATGTATTGAGTGGCATGAACTATACATGAACATGCGATTACAGCAATTGCGAGTGATTTGCTGTGATTTATTGAAGAATTCCATCGTCTAACTTCGAAGATCTTCATCAGATCTTCACTAAATTGAAATGGGACCACCTCTGGGGACTACTCTTTCAAACAATTATATCGACGGACATACATACAAAACAAGGTAGCTACTGTAAAACGTTGAGGAGTTCCCTTGACTGTCCTTCGTCTTCATCATCAGACCCCTAATGACAGTCACAACCTATCTAGGTGTAAAGTTCTCATCAATACAAATTAATCAAGCCCAAACACCAGGTAATTGCTGTAAATCGTTAAAGAGTTCCCTAGATCGTCTTTCGGCTCCATCATCAGATCGACTCCAGACCTTCATTAAATAGTAGTGCTTTAAAATACTTAATGAAAAAATTAACAAATGCACTAGTCGCCCCTACGATTTTCGAAGGTTTCCCTCGATTTCTCGGGGATCCATCATCAGATCCTGGTTTCCTTACCATGGTACCACCGTTGGGATATCTTCTTTCCAACAAAAAAAGAATTATCAAAATCGGTTCATAAACGACGAAGTTATCCCCGAACACACATAAAAAAAAAAAAAAAAAAAAAAAAAAAAATATACTGTCGAATTGAGAAACCTCCTCCTTTTTTGGAAGTCGGTTAAAAAGTTTGCAAATGTGTGTTTAACATTAGGTTTTTTTGATTTATGACTGTGTTGAAGTCATACACAATTACTTAGTTACTGTTACTAATTAGGTAAGCATTGCTTCATTAGATTGCAGATGGTTCTAAACGCAGCATTTCAAGCCAAATTCTGAAATGAAAAGGACATAACGTACCAGTCGTGTTATTTTGCAAGAACCATTTCCAACCATGTATAAATCTCAATCCTTTAATTTAGTCAATTATTCGCATTTAAATATAACCAGATAAAAGTTTTATATATAACTAGCTGTGCCCGCAACTTCGTCCGCATGGATGTCGGAAACTAAGACTCCGCCTGTGGACTCAGCGTACGCAACGGAAGCTCTTAAAAGGAATATTTGTTTCCCGTTTTTGCAACATTTTTCATTGATGCTCCGCTTCTATTGGTCGTAGCGTGATGTTATATAGCCTATAGCCTTCCTCGATAAATGGACTATCCAAAAAGATTTTTTCAATTCGAACCAGCAGCTCCTGAGATTACCGCGTTCAACCAAACAAACAAACTCTTCAGCTTTATAATATTAGTATAGATTCAGTAGCTGTAACTAAACTTTCTTTAAAAACAACTTTTAGAGCACATTCCTCCAGCTATGATTCAAGGAACGTTCATAGAACTTGCCACCCACCCGTGACCATACTAGTATAACAAGAGACAATCGCTCAGCGATCTGTGGTAGAAGAAATTAATGGGCTTATATAATCTTATAATGTATAGTAGAGGAAGACTAAGAAAACCATACGAAATGGATTGTGTGAAAGAAAGCGAGTGTCTTCAGACGTCATCGCAGTAGGTCACGATTGTTCAAGATCATCCCCTACCCTTATCCCAATTTATTTGGGGTCGGGGCAGCATGTCTTCCTTTAATACATCTCTGTTACTTGACAGCCGGCATTTCGGTAGTCAGTAATTTTCTAGCCATATTATCTTTCACACAATCCTTTCATCGTTTACTCGTTGGTCTCGCGGTCACAAGCGGGACTGCTGAGCGTGAGGTCCTGGTTTCGATTCGAAATGGAGTGCGCCTGAGTTTGCGCATACTTTTGTGCACTATAATATCTCCTGCGTACTTAGCTAATCTCCATGGAGATAGACCGAGGAGTATTATTAGCCGTCCACATTCATACTCAAAATTTTCCTCGTCACACGATCCGCGTTCTCCGCATCACAGCTGTTAGTGAAGTATGAAAGAAAAAAACATGCTGCGCCGACTCCAAAGCGCAGGAGACATACATTCGAATATCTTAGATGTTTTACGACAATTGATTACAGAGATTTTTGTTATTTTCTACTTTGAATTCAACATATTCAATGTCTCTTTCCATCTTCCTCAGGACACGCCGCCGCTAGACTTGGAGAACGTATCCGAGACGCTCCTAGAGAAGAACATCCAAGCCAGCCAGATGAAGTTCGGCTTCCTAGGCCTCGGCATCATGGGCAGCGGCGTGGTGAAGAACCTGCTGAACTCGGGACATAAGGTCGTCATCTGGAACAGAACAGCTGCTAAGGTAAGTGCTAGAGTAGTCGGTGTTACTTGAAGGAGTTCTTGCAGGTCTTGGAATAGAAATATTCAGCGATTATTTTTGGTGTATCGATTGGGTTCATTTTGGAAGGATAATTCATACTTGATAATAATTCTGTTTATATATTTTCTGTGTGACTAGGTAATTATTTGGGTTAATGGTGCTGCATAGGTATCCATTTCAATATTTCTCTTTTCAGCTTTCATTGTATACATAGACTTGTTTTGAAATTCAGTTTCACTCTCAGCTTTAATTTAAAAATATGTATAAAGTTATACATAATATGAGAATTATTGTGAACTAAATTGTTGTATTGTCATGTTAAACTTTTTATTTAATTGCCATATCATTTAGACTTATTGATCGAGTCGTTAATGATGTATATTTATAGATTTCCTTCGATTATTATTGGTGATTTGTGTAGGGAATATTTACCTAGATTACAGTATTTATGTCAATTACCAGAAAGTAATGCAATTAGGGAATTTTAATAGGCACATTTAAATTAAATTAGGTAATGAATGTTAAATATATTTTAATACCATTTATCAATTTATTTGTGATCGTCGCAGCATGTCTTTTTTTACATAAGTCTCTATCGCCCTCATCCCAGTAGTCAGTAGTCCCTTTCTCGCCATTTCAGCTTTCACGCAATACATCCATCTGCATCTTTTTCTGGTCTTTCTCTTTTCTTGTCATGTCGTCATTTATTAACCTAATAAGTTCTTTGTCTATGGATCAAGGAATTTTGTTTTTTTTTTTATGAAATAGGCGTCATTACTTTATTATTATTTGGGGGATGGTTAGGTCTAGAAGATAGTTTACCCAGATAATAGGAAACTACTACTTTCCAACAAGAGTACTAGAAATTATCATCATGTTTAAACCAAAGAAAGATTTTGTAGTTTATAAAGCAGTTGTTATAAGTCGTTTGGGTCAATTAAAAATTTGTTGCTAATCATATCGGTCTGTAATCAAGCATTTTAATAATGATGGGCTGTTGATCACCAGTCTCCAATAACCACTGTGGAAATTGAAATAATCATCACGCAGAATAATCGGTGATCATCTCAGTCACAAGATCAAAACAACATGATACTGTCCATAGAATGTTTGCTGTTGATTGCATATGACTTGGCCCAAGTGTTCACCAACAAGCTAACAGATTTTTAAGATATATTTTTAGCATAGTCACTTGTGCTTAAACCTACTGAAGTTTATGAAACTTTCAAGTTTTCTAATTTACAAATGGGTATAATTCATTAATCTGGGCCTAAAGTAAACTTTACCTATTAGGGTTAATGATTAAAAACAAAGTTTGTCAGTTAAAAAACCTAAGATAATACAGTAAAATTTGCGGACGTGGTAACTTGACGCGACGCGACTTAGCCTCGTCTGCTGCGCCTCGGGTCGACTTTCACATTGACACGAGACATGTGTGTGCATTGAGCAAGCGGTATTTAGTGAATAGTCAGGTAGTTTTAAGGGATCCAGAGTTGGCTCAAAGTAGATCGCAGTAACTTCTAAATCATTTTATTGACGGATGAAGGCGTAATATGATAAAAGGATGCAATTAGATATTTATGCACCTACAAAGGTAATGTTTATTTCTATAATCTTTGATAAAATTTATAATGAAAACAGCCAAGTCAGAAACTTACCTACGTCTTGATCAGCTGGCACTAGATTATGGATATCTTCCTAAACAGTAGGTAGTTAGTTGTTCTTAAATGTTGCATAGCAGAGTAAGAAGGGTCTAGTGTAAGCTACCACTATAGCTGTGTTTGTATAAATCTATTTATGAACGATAGATAATTATAATATTACAGTCGTAGTGGCGCTTTGATAAAAAAAATACTATATCCCTAACTTTGACCGATTTTAAGTGTAGGTATACTTAAAAAACTTGTAAAAATATATTTAAAATTTATTCCCTGGATGAACATCGTGATCAGCCATCATCTATACAAGGGTCCATGGCCCTATAATAACCACAAAGTTTCTAGATGACCTGAATAACCTTTATGTAAAACATATTTTTAGAAAGGGTTGTAGTATTTTTCTAGTTTTACTATGAGACATCGCGTGAGTTACAAAAATTAGGCTTTTCTTTTTCTCTTTATTGTCGCTACCACTGCAGCCATATTTGAGTCGTCATTCTTCATATTTAGGACTTTGTGCAGTTGTATTTATTAGTAGTTTTATCATAATTATACTATTTAAGTTTGTCTCCGTCTATAATATTAAAACATTCTACGAGTGCATATGTAATGCATATTATGTCGTGTCAAATAAACTTTGATTTTAAAACAAAGCGTTTTATTTGTGCGGCTTCAATTTATTTGCAGTTGCTTCGCGTTGTACGCCATATTGAAGCTATGCTGCAATTTTGAGGTCATTGACATTTTACATATGGTTTTTTTAAGTACACACACGAATATACGTAGGACGGTTGAAAGTTATAGATTTTCATAGAGAAGAAATTTGCCTTGTCTGTTGTACTGTATATCGTGAATATGCTCACTACAGAAGTACTCAGACTACTTGTTGTATAAATTAAAATAGAACTGTAGTTTTGAACTATTTTGGCAAATATTTAAAGTGAGATTTGTGTGAGGAAGTTGTTTAATTAACATTAGTACTTGTTAAATATTTGAATAAAAGGTAATCGAATAATGACAAATGCCGAAAATTAAAAAAATTACAAGTTTTCTTTAAAAACTCTCTAGAAGGTTAATTAGGAGTTTTAGATTATGTTTGTGACCATCTGATTATGAATGCAAGTAACTACTTGCCATTCAGAAGTTATTATTAGATAATTTGTTTAATGGTTTATTTCTGGGTAGTTCAGTATCAGCTGATGTGACACAAATAAGACTAAACGATTACATTGAAAAATAATTTATTCTCCATGATTAGCGGTTTTACTCTTGTTATATATTTAGAAAATTTCAACAATATTTGTATATTTTATATTAAGAAAACGTTATAATATAATCATTGCTGGATTGTATTTTTTTGGCATATCACTGCAAGACTCATTGCTGTATATTCTATAGGACAGTCACAAAATATATAAATATAATATTAGTTATACTAGAAGTTGACGAAGTGGATGTGTGTGAAGATGAATATATGCAGTCGAGGAGTTGAGATCAGAGGGAGGCACCTCCACGAGCCTAGGATACACCAATGTACAATGACCGCGCAACAATTACAACAAGTACAGTAACAACTTTCTTATACCTCACTTTAAGTTGAACAAATATAAAATGCATAACTCTAAGAGTTTACCCTAAAAATACATCAAAATGGAAAATGATTGAAACAAACAGAAAGTTATTTACAAGTTCTAATACCCACAGAACGCTTAATTAAACAGTTTCATTCGATTCACTACTACGAACGATTAAGAACAGAATGATCGTTTCAGTATACTCCTTATCGCCTACCACTAGAGACAGTACGAAATTAAATTGTCGCTAAATTCAAATCTAGTCTATCACAGCTTACTTAGAAGTACAAGCGGCATCGGCAGCGGCGACACACGCGAGCCGTCCCGAACGGTCCCTTCACACTATGCTAAACCTTACATTATTATTGACATCGGAGACGATCCGGCAAGATATGTTCCGTTTCGCGGACACTATCATACATAGGAAGGCGATTCGCCGCTAAAATCACAGAGTTGCACGTCTTCGAAACGTCGGCGCGCGAGTACACGGCCGGGCCCGGCCAGCACGTCCAGCACGCGCGTCAGCAGCCGGTACTACAACGGCGAGTGGTGGCCCAGCGCCGCGCACGCGCCGCACACCAGCTGCCCCGCCGCGTGCCCGCGCGCGCACGCCGGCGCCGCCAGCAGCGCGCGCGCGCACGCCGCCGACAGCTCGGGCACGGACGCGCTGGCCGGCAGCGACACGCGCCGCCGCCCGCGCGAGTACGTCACGCCGCCGCGGCCCAGCAGCGGCTCGCTGGCCGGCTTGGGCTCGTCCGCGCCGTGCGCCGCCGCCTTGGATGTGGACGGCGACGGCGAGCCCGGCGCCGGCGCCGGCTCCAGCGGCAGCGGCTTGATCATCGCCAGCAGCCGCGGTGGACCGTTCTCGATCATGTTGATGTGGATGTTGTCCGGAATGGGCGAGTTCCGCCTCGAGTTCACCGACCTCTCGGTGGGCGTGTAATACACGGATATCTTGCTCTCCTCGTCGAAGATCGGGTCGGGCAGATTCGACAGCTTCTCGATCTTCGTCTTGAGGTACATGTCTATGACCTCGACGTCGGGATCGAAGGCCATAGAGTCACTTCTGCCGCAGGAACCACTCCGACAGTTTTCGAAGTAGAGACTGGGCAAGTTCTCGAGAACTTTGTTGAGGGTCTGCTGCTGGTATTTGTACGACTCGCGCAGTCGAAGCACCTGGTGGGCGCTGAACTTTCGTATTTTGTTTCTTTGGAATACGTAGTTCTCTCGCACCCAGTTCAACTGGCACGTAGAGTACTCCCGTACCCGCTTCACCTGTGCAATCAATAAGATCAAATTAGTTGATTCCATAATTGCACACAATTAAACTGAATGCAAACCGTGGTGATAGAAAATTATTATATAATATTATTTATTAATACCTGGTCATAATACTGATCTCTCATTGCACTCAAATGGTTGCTGCCGATGTCTCTAATATTCCGTAAATGACTTGCTTGTGTCGAATAACTGTTCTGTATCCAGTCCATTTGCTGTGTACAGTTCTCTTTGATGCGATGAACCTGAAAGAACATTAACAGGTTAAAATAAATACTTGTTGGACACGTGACAAGAGACAGCTAAATAATATAATAAACTCACTTGAACTGCGTAATTTTCACGTAGTTTCTCTAATTGTTGTCTCTTGTATTGTTCGATGTTGTCCAACATGCTAAATATCTGTCGGGAGCGCGGCGCGTCCCGGCTCACACACGTGCAGCAACTGCAACATGTCTCCATGAGACGGAATCTGGAAACAAATACATTACTCCGTTAGAGTTATATAGACATACACGTAAACTTAATCTCGGTAATATAAAATAACTCACCTGAAAAATATGTAGCGTAAGAATTGCACTAACAGTGTAAGTCCTAAGAATCCTGCGGCGCATATCGCCCCGCACAATAAACTATACATTTTTATCTCAAACATAGTCATGGGGTCTATGTTGAGCACCACCTCCGCGGTCAGGTTAGCCGATGGGTTCGTTGCAAAGCATAAGTAAGTTCCGCAGTCTTCTCTATGTATATCTCCTATGAATAGTGATCCATCATCTAGAACTTTCACTCTTGATTTAGAATTATCTATGGCGTGATAGTTCTGGTCGTGGGCCACTCCATGCTTGTGGAATATGTCCTGTACTAAAGGTTCTGGGTTCCAATGGAAGACCATCCTTGTAGGCGTGATCCAAGTTATGGACGGCATCGGGTTGCCCGCGAACTTGCACTCTAGTAAAGCATTCGCTTGCAATCTGTACAGTGTTAGTGGACTACTTGATACCAACGTAGGAGGTTTACAATTGGTGTGGTTCAATATTCTTATCATATCGTTGGGGTAGGTCAGTGGGCAACTCAAGTCTGATTTTATAATGTCTTTCTTCTTATCAGCCCAACTAGCGAACCACGCCATCCGACAGTCGCACGCCCACGGGTTGTTCCCAAGCTTGAGCTCTTGCAAATTGTTCAACATTCTTATGGATTGTGGCAGGGACAGCAGAGCGTTTGAACTAAGATCTAGGGCTGTTATAGTCGGCGTGTCTTGGAATACAAATGTTTCTATTTCTCGTAAAAATTCGTTATTTCTTATGTATAAATGCTGTAGAGTAGTTAAGCCTTTGAAATTAGTGTTTTGTATAACTGCTAGTTCAGTGTGATCGAGGTAGATCGTTTTAAGATTTTCGTTATGTTGGAAGAGCATCGTTGGTAATGTCCGTAGTCTGTTGCCACCCATGCTTAACCACCTTAGATTTTTAAGATTTCTATAAGCATCTTGGGATATGTTTTGGAACTGGTTAAAGCTTAAATTCAGCTCTCTTAATTGTTCGAAGTTATCAAATAAAGACTTGGGAATATAGTCTAGTTTGTTGCTCGAGATGTCCAGTGTCTCCAATTCCTTTAGATTGACTAGAGCATTAGACGTAATTTTGACTAGGCTATTATTATTTAGGAACAGTGATTTCAGTTGTCTATTAGGATTAAAATAGTAATCTAAGAATGTAGCTATTTTATTATGCGATATATCCAAATATTGGAGTCTGATCATCGGTCCGAAGACCTGGAATGGTATGACATGGAGCCGGTTGTTAGATATATCTAGGACTTCTAGATTTTCTAAATCGGCGAACGTGAACCGGGGTATATCGTCGATAAAGTTTCGCGATAAGTTGAGGGATTTTAATCGGCTCAGTCTGGCGAACAGGCCGTGTTCGGTTCTTTTGATTTCGTTTCTGCTCAAGTCGATGTATTCCAAATCGTTGAGTCCGTCAAATACGTCTATTTCAAGTGCGTTTATTTTGGAGTTAGTCCAGGAGACCTCCTGGAGGTGAGCGCCGTAGGGAGAGAAGTACGCGCGGCCGAGGCGGTCCTGCGGCGCGGCGGCAGCGTCGCACGCCAGCCGGGTGCTGTTGCACGTGCAGTCCGAGGGACACTCCTGCCCCCTCACAGCTGCGCAAATTATTGCCAGCGCTAATATTTTGTGCAGCCACTGCATTATATTACAACCCTCATAGTCTCATTTACTGTAACAATAGAAAATTGTTTGCTAAGTTCCCCTCTGCTATCTATTAAGTGTTTGTTGTGTTACTAGCTATTCCGCTTGTTATCAAAGCAAATGCAAATGAATGAACATCTTTGAATAATGCCTATTTCAATTAAGTATTTATGTTTATTCTGCAATATATTCAATTTGGCCTGTTATTATAATTACAGATGGATGAGAATGGAATCAAAACTATAAACATTCTCGTTTGAAACTATATTGTAAACTAACGTTTTCGTAGATGGTACTTTGTTTTAAATAAATAGGTAATGTTACGGTGCTCTCTTATAGCACACTCCGGTTTCCATACGGTTACATTGCATGTTATTGTAACAATAAATACTTGCCCACCTAGACCTAGTTTTCAAGGTTTTAAATTAATCAACTTTATAAGCAATAGTAGAGCACTTCCTTTAATTTTTTTATTCTATGAAGTACCTTTTCACTGTGTTATTTCAGCATAATTTCCTAGTGACATACTTAGATTAATAGTTAATTGTAAGTTGCATTACTAAAATTGTCGAGTGGAAACTATTCAGTCGAGCGCACGTAGGTAGATAGATTTTCAATAGAAAAAACACAACCCAAGCATTTACGGTTCATTAGTCTGTCTTTATTGCCACAGGCGTATTATGTATCGCAATTGGAGATAATTTAATTGCACCGCGTATACATACTGTGTTCGTTATTACACTAAGTTCCACAATGAACGTGCCTCCATACAATCGTCTGCCGTGCGTACCTACACAGACTCAATTCTTCGACACTACGGGACACGTGTAACTAAAACTAACACACAAATATGACCATTAACACATTTACCATATTAAAAACACTTAATTCACCTAACACTCATCCACATTTTACTCCAACTTGCATAATCCACGTTATTTTATGTTGACAACAGATGCGATGAGGCCAGCCATGCTCGAACGAACGGCTCGTACCTTCACCTGTGTAACTTCAACTCCATTGCACATTCACAAATTACACATTTCCAAACATTTGTAAACAATTTTATATAGGAATTTCACAATTAAAACGAATAAGCTCCGCGCTTAGTGATAAAAGAAATACACTGTCACTACGACGGGGGCCGAGCACTGAAAAGAAGTAAATGGCGGCGCTGCGAGTTGCGCGGCACGCGGTCCTTGTCAGGCGCGTGCGGGCCGCGCATGCTCGTCTCGCTCCCACTTTGGCCCAGTCAGCTGTGGGGTGCGGAGACTGCCGAGCGATTCCGAATGTAGGCGAAAGTGCTTTCGGAAGCGCGCCGTGTGTCCGAACACCGACGCATTCTTGCAAGTATTTTCTTGGCTGCGAGGGGACAAGTCTATTTATTAGGGACCCGTCTAGTAGTTGTAAAAAACGTTCCCTTAATAATTTTACGTGAGTAACATCATGGTATAACATGATGTTGAATTCTGTAACGGTTTTATTGATGCGGCAATTGGTTTATAGGGTGAATTTAACATAAATGTACATAAAAAATTAAGGAGAGCATATTATTTACACGTAAGCCATTTATTTTGCATGGCACGTAATGATTATAAAATATAATAAATAGCTACAAATTAATAACAAAAATTATCAGGTTCAAAGGTCAAATAACGTATAAACTGTGCGCACAGCAATAACGTTCCATACTTCAAACAGCGGTTTTTATTTAGTTTTTTTTGTGAGTCATTCATGGTTGTAAGGTTGTAACCCAGACGTGCGGTCGAAAATAAGGTAGTGTCGTATGCCGAAATAAAAATATGCTTTAAAATGTAAGCAATAAAAAGCATTATACCTTGCAGATATTTATACTTTTAGTTCCATTACAGATGTTTGACACCCAAATACGTCGCACGGCAAAAACTTTTACAATGCGTCTGGTGGTCGTTGATTTATGAAGAAATTGTTTTAATAGTTTTAAAGCGATACCTAAAGCAATGTTAGCTGATATAATATAGTAGGTAGGTAGTTATATGAATTCTTTGATTGCGAACAGAAACCATACAATGTTTAATTAAATAGTTGAATTAGGAAAGGCTTTGCTATCGGGAACATGATTGATATACCTATTCTAGGAAAATTAACGTACCTAAGTTAATTTCTCCGATACGTTTTCCAGACAATGGATTATGCTAAAAAAAGTTAATTTGCTGTGGTTTGAAATAAAGAAGATAAGATTAGTAGGGAAGTACCTACTCCAACTGGATGGTTAGTTAGATAAGATATAATATGACGCAAATAAACCGGGTGCACAGCAACTTTATCTCTATTGCCTACTTATTATCTTTCCTCGGGTTCTGGTAAAACTGGTGGAAATCTGGCAGGATGGTATATAGTCTGTGTCAATCCATGTTTATAGTCTGTGATACGGAATACATGATAGGTAGGTACAGTTGATGTTATTTGAAAACTAGTTTTACAATGCAGTTCTCATGGTCACGAGGGGCAGGCAGACGTTGAGATGTTATCAAATACGCGGCTAAATAATACGGAAAACATCTCTCATTACGTAGTTACTTATGCGTCCATATATTAAAGGGGTGATTGATTTGTAAGAACTTAAATGTGCCCAGATTTCGTGAAATGATAATTCATAACACTCCTGCCCCGTCATTATCCCAATTTAATTGGGATCGGCGCAGCATATCTTCTTTTCTTCCATACATCTCTATGAGCTGTTATCAGTAATAACACTAGCCATATATTATTATTATTTCTCACAATATCTATCACTTTCTTATACTCAAAACTTTCCTTGTGACATCTTCACTCTTAAGCACCATACCAACCACTTTCCACACAACTTCTCTGTCACCGGCGGCGCCACTTCTTCGAAATTGTCTTGGCTCAAAATGCCTGTCCTTTGTTTCTTACTGTGAATGTAAAAAAAAAGTGTTCTAATAGATAATTATTAACTATTGTAGGGCTAAACGTTTCTCTGTAACAGGCGATTATATAATCCCACAAAACAATTAGCTACAGATTATTGTGTCCAGGTTGTCATGTTCAGTTAAGTTTAAGAACCATGACAGCTCGGCCACGTTGATACGCGTAAACATGAAAACCATTAGTCTCAATATTGATACTGTAACGGATATCGCCTCGATAAAAGGATTGTGGACTGCCTCGTTGGTCTTGTGGTCCCAAGCGCGACTGCTGAGAAAGAGGTCCTGGGTTCGATCCTCGGGTCGGGCAGTGTTTTGGGTTTTTCTATTAGGAATTTCTCGACAGCAGCCCGGAGTTTGGAATTTCCCGGTAGATGGTAATGGGCTCACCACATGAGATTTAATAACAGCATTGGTGAAATGTGGGAGTACAACTATGTACACCTCTGCCTACCCCTTCAGGGAATATAGGCGTGATGCTATGCTATTTTTTTATATAAAATGATTGTGATGAAAAAACAATTGGAACGTGTAAACTATACCCCACACACACAATATTCTGTTAAAGATGTCAAAGTACATAAGTACTCAGTTATAATCTTCAGTTTATATGATTGCTTTTTTATATGAGATAATCTCTCGGTACAAGACAAAACTCAGAGGTCTGTTCGATTGTGAACTTTGTTAATAAATTCGATAATTAAATAGACCGAACAATATTTATCGTTACGACTCACACAATTCAAATGTATGTGATAATCGGAAAACATACCCGGATTTTCATCGTGACAATCTGTATTGGAAAAGGTTTATAATATACCCGACCAGGCGAAATGCAGAAATAATTTGACATGTATTGGATTTTGCAATTTATTGTCTTTGCAAACAGCGCCGTCAAAACTGTCCCGATATCAGTACAAGGCACTGTATACTTGCGATAAATTGAGCTATATTAGAGATAAAAGAACGCATTGAGCGCGAAGCGGATATAACTAGTATGTATTGTTATCTATTTAATAGTCTTTTGAGAAAAGATCCACAATATCTTATTATATTGCTGGTAATATCCTATAGATAGCTCATTTTGACGTGATAAAGTTAATGCAGAGACATAAACGTTGTCACCGTAAACCGAATACGCTATAACTTGGACCAGATAAGCTGTGTTTAGGAGATGGCAAGTGGGCTCTTCAGATTAATGGCGCCCTAGTTCTTTATCTTTGTGAGCATGTATTCAATTTAAAACTTCTGACCTTAGCTAGGATTGGGTTCCGAAGGTCGGGTAACGGTCCTTTGGCTTATATTATATTCAGTACAGTCGCATCTGGTTAGACTAGAAGCAATTTTCCCTAATGCTGACAAAGTCTCAGATATCTTAGAAGTATCGTTAGGCCTCTAATCCTAAACTAGACACCCGCACAGCCGGGCGTAGTTACTATTCTGGGCTATAACATTATCCTAACGAGCACATCAAATTGATACCCTCATTTTCACACTTCAAACTTCAAAAACCAACAACAAAATAGTAAGAGCGTGAAATACACAAGTTTTAATTGGAACTTCCATTCATGACCCTATTTTATGTTTACCATAATTACAAGAGTAACTGTTACGTAAAGAGGCGTGACCGATACTTAACACGAATGCTTATTATACGTAGAATTAATTTTAGTGCCATATTCGGCGGCATGAATTCGTCAAACATTTACGACGTGCTGGCGATATGAAAGCACGTTTAATTTGATATTCAGAATGCTGGGATTCATAATAGGCTCGAGTTTCAACTATTACTGATTCATGCGTGCCGTCTGTTGCGTCAGGGCAACTTAAATTCAATGGATCTTTACTCAAAAGGCCTTTCCATAATGTCACATTCATAGTTTTCATAGAGTTCTACTACGACGTCGCGACTTAAAAATAAGTTAAATAATAACCAAATATCTTCTAAGTGAACTCTGTGAGTTTGTTGGAATTTAATGTACTATTTCCTCACTTTGTCCAGTACTGAATGAATGATGTTATTTCTTTATTTCTAATGGCATCTTATTATTTGTGTAAAATTATGGCTTTTGATCTAATTAGCCTAAAAATATTGAGTATTCATTCATTCTTCAGAAAATGCACGAACCATGGGTATTATAAGAAGCGACTGGATTACATCAAGGGGATTCTCAACAATACTCGCTGGTATTAATTCTGTATGAACTTGAATTTGATAAGGTCGGTAAGTGTCGGATAACAGTCACGTTGCCCGCTCAAAACCAGAATCTTAAATAACAAAACAAGTTGTAGGTAAAATGTGTTATTTTAAGCGACTCTGCTCCTAAATAACGCACTAGGCGCTATATTGCCCATTCTTCTTCGTGACGAAGGTGTGATTTTATTGATCGATATCATCGTCTTTAGTATGCCAACCAGCGCTATCAGTGTCCATTATCTTGACGTTAATACCTTAACTTTTGCGACACTAAAGTAGAAAATTCAGGCTCGGATATTTTGTCTGTAATCATTCAGAATACTAGAATTAGATACCTAGACTAGACGTCTCAAATTAAAGACACGTTTCGTGAAGGGCGTTAGGTAATTGTGTATTCAAATACATATACATAATATTTGTTTAAGCGCTGGCGACTCAGGCTGCTTACTTTATAGTCATTGTGGACAGAAAGATTAACTTTTAAGTAATATGCGCCATTGTGCGTCATCATATTAGCGACTCGGTACTCGGAGAATTTTTTAGTCATCACCGATGAAAATGGGCACATCATACAACAGCCTATCGTATTCCCACGTTAGACCATGGACTTGACCTTCTCAAACTGGTGGCAATGCCCGTACTCGGCACGCTAGTGTATTGAATTATTTATTCTGTGTCACTAGCAATGCTACTGTCCTCTTCTAGAAAAAAGTCGCGTAGTAGATTGGACATAGTAACATTCAATTGATAAAAATAGGTGCCTATTACGACTGGACGGTCTATTTGTACATTAGTAGCAATTTGCCAAACAAATAGCCGCATTGGTGGCCAGACCGGCTTCCGGCCTTGACGTCCTTTTGATTCCTAGGATAGATTTTCTGGAAAAATCTTTTGTAACGGCCAGAATTGGCGTTACCCCTAATAAATGGTGATTGCCTTTGAAAAGAACACAATATATCTTTAAATGAAAAGCCAGTTAACATATTAGTTGGGATTGGGAAAATCGTGGGGAATACTTGAGCGCACATGCAAACAAAATATTACAGAAAACAGTGTTGCCCTAATAAAGTACTCAATGTTGGCAACGATTGGAGTATCTCGTAGGTAGTAATTTGAGAAGTCTTCCTTATTACCCAGACATGCAAATTATACAATTCCGCCGTACTTTAATGTTTCATTGTGTGTACAAAGTCTGGAGTAATTAATTGTCACCATCCATGCTAGATGCCATATAATACTTCTATAATATAAAAGATCCGTGCGTAGTAGAATCGTTGATAGAACGGTTGCCAACCACATTCACGCATACAGCTCGCCAAAAAGTTTCGCCAATCATTATAAGTGAGCGCTTCTTATTCGTGAATCATAAATGTCTAGTCTGTATTCCGTATTTATATTTATTTGATGGTGTCGGTCTAAAATAGTTGTTATCGTGCTAGTTCCTGCAGTGAGCGTGGTGCCGGTGATTGATAATGTTGCTAAACCAGCAGCGCGTGCCTTATCACGTTATCAATGGCAGGCTGGGGAAGGCAATTTATGCGTTTATTTAGTTTCGTAATAATCGTCATATTCCACTCATTTGCTTATGTAGTCTTTTTCATAATATTTTTATATAAATCCAGCATCGGGCCTCACCATAGCGACTAAGGCATTGTCTATTCCAGGAGATGCCCTTTTTCATTGACTTAATTAGACATTCATAGATCAGTCACGGATCAACAGTTCTTATACTCAGCTCAGATCTACGATTTTTCTGAACCGGGTCAGAAACTTGACAGTAGCGCCTCCTCTCTTCCAGCGTTTGAGATAATTATTATTTAGAAAAACTCAATAAGGTAGGGACGTTAGAAAATTAATGACCGATAGAATAACGTGCGCTGTGTGCTAGGCGGTTTGAGAAACAAGTATTTTTTTCTTCTAACAGTTCAATTTGGTGTTCCCTGAAATTGCCGCCCGGGGCAGATACCCCGGTTTGCCCCCCTAGATCAGTGGCTGCCTATACTATAGCATAGTAACTCCATAGCAGTGGTTCACTCAAGGCATTGTGTTACATTATAGTTGTCAATACATTACGCCATATAAAGAGTTCGTATTACAATGAGTATCCGCGTAGATATCACTGTACACTAAATAATGTATTGTGTTCAATAAGTATATCGAGCGGACAGGAACCTGATAGTAATTTTCATTGAATTATACAATTACACAAAAAAGTTGTACTGAAAGTACGTTTTAGTAGATTTTAGTAGATCCAAATATTTAAATCGTGTCTGCTTTAGAAGATGGCTTATTGCCAAAATCTCAATAGCTACTCAAAATCTACTTAAAATTGTGTAGTTGGAGAATTTGGCTGTCTCTTTTTTGGCCTTAGATTTCAACAAAGAATAGACCAAACTCTTTTAATTCTTGAATAGATTCAGGCCTTACTTTGCGGAAGTCTATTATAATGGACGCAAATAAATACAACTTCGACAATATTGAGGGTAGTCATGCATTACCTGTGCACCGCCCGCCCGCCCGCAACTATATGCACATACGCAAGCGGTGAAAATTCTGACTACCACCAACTCTACACGGGTTTCGCCTCCCCATGGGGCATCATTTGGAGCTGTTTGACCGTGCAGTGTCCGCCACCGTGTTTCAGTTTCATTTTAATTCTATATGTATTGCTGTAGATATCAAAAAAGTAGATTATTATGGGATAGCAACGAATAATTACACGCGTTAAAAAAAAACTGTGATCATAATATCCTTGCCAGGCATGATGGTATTTGTCAAGAGCGCTACGACCTTTCTTTTGAAAGTTTTACAGGCTTATGTTAATAAACATTTCAAACATATATGAATAATAATATTTTGAATTTATACTACACAGTCACGCCATAATGCTACGTTATCAACATTTGAAGTTTCAATTAATGTTTTGCTGTATGTATTTAGATGTGATACAAGAACATGCGAGACAGTAGTTTAAAGTTACAAAGTAATATTATACACTAGACAGGAAGTGTAATAAAACGAGTCGGACATTTAGCCAGCCTCTCTATTTCTTCAGTATATTTTTTTGTATATTCACAAAGAAGCGCTTGAATATTTAATGCACAAGTCGCAAATATCTGTTCGCGTATTTCATGAAAAATTCAGTGCGTGTATCAACTACTTGATACATTAAATTCTATTGTAGGCTTTATTGATTTAAATGTACTTAAATATATTGAAAAATAGCAAAATTGGGTCTATTCGGGATACCCGAGGTGTTAATTCAGGTTATAAACTATCTGTGTAAAAAAATTCATCCACATTCGTTCAGTAGTTATTGCGTGAAAGAGTTACAAAAATCCTTGCAGGATGCAAGGATTTTTGTAACTCTCTCAAACTGTCGCATTTATAATATTAGTAGGATAAACTAACTACAACAGGATATCGACCTTGTAGTAGTGAACGGAGTTCGATTTATACAAATATAGTGCCAATGTTTGGATGATAAAAAAGAATGTGAACAGAAGCACAAATTGATATAAAGAATTTCAAGTCGTTGGTCAGTAGTAACTTAGCGGTTCCGAGAGATATAGCTAGGTCAGACACTGAGACCAACTGTAAATGTTTTTGCAGGGAAATTCTCGGTTACGTTTCCAGAAGGTAACACTGTGTCCCTCTTATATCGCTATTGGCCCCCCTACAAGTAGAACTAGAATCTAATGACGTCATAGAAAAACTGTGGGTACGGTTATACGCCTCTGCTTACCCTATTGAAGATTACAGGCGTAACGTAATAGTGTTTTGCCATTCGGATGACGCAGAAATTGTACTAGGCGCTCAGAGAATGGGAGAGTATTACGACATGAAGTCAATGAGATCATTTGTTTTATGTTGGAAGTGTGAATGGTAAATTACAGACGAGAGTCAAAAGCAATGTTTAAACATTTATAGGTGTAAGTGTAAATGATGACGTAGTAGGTATATTCAAATAGGACATAAGCTAAATTAGTCGAACTAATTAATTCAAATTATTATTGAGACGTCAGTATTTTGGCAACGTCTACAATTTAAGCGCAAATGGTATAAATGTGTTCCATAATTTTCCACGTGATTAGGTAATAATAATTATTGTTACCAGAGTATTTTGCAGAATGATTTTCGTGCTTTTTAATTTTTATACTGTCGGAAATGCATACAATTTAAGATGGCGTGCCGTGTCAAAATTAAAACTAATTCCGACTCCCGTAGTATGAAGTTTCTGTGAATTAATTATCATTGTTTTATGTTCTATACAGTATGTAAAATATTTTCTCATATAAACAGTTAAATAAACTAAGTATATACGTATGTTAAGGTTGTATTTCATTTTGATGAGGACCCAAATTGCGTGTATCAGGAACATCAACTTAGCATTCGTAGTATTATCCATTTGTGAATTACTGGGAGGCTCTTTCCATTAATCAAAGTAATTGCTCCATCAGCATAATTTAGGGTTGATGTCTGTCCGAAAAATTCCGTCACCGGTCGTTGAATCCACGCCATTCCTCGCAGTGTTCTCCCTCGAACACTTGAAAAATAAAAGGGATACAATGTTCGCTTTTGGCTGGGTTATATATAATTCACACGTGACTTCATTCTGTAATGCACTGCACGAGTTCCTTAGGTTCCAATGCATTGTAATACGACCGACCTAGGATATCTCCTGGAGTTGCGGATAAAATTAATGGCCGGTCGTGACTATAAATTCGTTCCGTCACCTTAATCTTCGTTGTAGCAAGATCTAGGATTCAGTTTCTCAGTCACGTGCTGAAACAGTTTCAAGGCTGCCTTTTAACGATTCCCTAGCTTCGGAGCGCAAGCCTGCTCTAGAATATGGATCTTTATCAAGCTGTTTTTATTTCCCTTGCATAATAAGATGAATGGTAGAGATGCCAACACTATCATTAGCCGTGCAACGAGTTCAAAGATCGCAATATCACATTGCTGATTCATTGCGTGAACAATATATTATAAGCTGTATTTACGGGCAATGGACGCGCATTTTTCTTTGCTACATTACGGGTAACTCGTTGAACTGTAACCCTAAGCCCGTGTCTTGTTACATCGCTGTCTTTTTCACTCTTATTACGGAAGACGAAGACAGGTGAACTAGTTAGAGTAGGCGTGAGTGACTGAAACGATCTTGGCCTTGTCACCTGAAGGGCTTCTGGTCGTCTAGTTGGTATTGTTTTAACGTTACTTTGTATTATTAAATTAGTTTGTACCTATACAGTTGATATTATCGTTTTATAGTAACCTACATTGCGTGGTCACGTGTTTGCCCTCGGGGTTATATAAGGCGTATTAATGTTAGGTTCAGTTGCACCAACGCGGAATCAAGAGATGCGTCTGGCGGCTCTAACTTTAGAAATTTTGCAATTTTACTCTGAATAACTGAGCCTCATTTAGCGACCCGTTATGGGCATCACAGAGCGCATGCATACTTCATTAAAACAGAAGGCAAACATATATGATGAATTATCTCAGTGCCTTGTTATTGTCACTGTGTTCCTTAATTACTGTACAACAATATCTACTGTAGCTTTATACACTACTGCAACACAATACGGCTACAATACAGATGAGTAAAACAAATTAACCTTACTTATGTTACTCTGTTTGCCTAGAAAACACAAGATAACATCCATAAATAGAATAGTTGTTATTTAACATCAATTTGCACAATTTTATATAGTAGTTTTTTTTGTTCAGTTTGAGCAAATAGCATTTGATGGTTTTTAGGTTTTAGACTCATGTTATATGACTGATAACAGACAGAATGCGTACAAAAACAACGAAGCAATCAAAATTAATAGTGAGTTTATTCTAATAATCCTATTGATAGCAGTTATCGATCTACTATCTATGTAATCTTTGTAATTACATATGATTCATCACGCACACACAATGACTTGTCAATATAGGCAGCTAAGGATTATATCGAACTAGCGTTGCCTAACTTACACCTACATATAACTGTGCGTGTGTGCGTGACTAGTGAAATTTTCCAAGGCCGTTTGGTTTTTGCACACTGATAGCTGTACTAACACATTAGATTACGTCACGCACGTCTATGCACACATTCAGATCCTTAACGCACACATACGATAAAATTATACATAGAACTGTAATAAGCTTACTTCTGTTCTTGATATGGAAGGCACCCTTTAATGTCAAGGGATTTAAAACTTACTTCATAAATTATTATTTCTATGGGACTTCAGTTTGTGAATTTTAGCCCAATTTAAGTTTTTTGACCTTTATCTATGCAGTTATGTTATGTCTAATCTCATATTATTGTAGACTAGTGTTCCCTCCGTAGTATGTATGTAGCACCACGCCTGTATTCTCCGAAGGGTCAGGCAGAGGTGTTCTATTGTACACACACATTTCACCGAGTACCGGGCTACTACAGAAAATATCCTGACGAAAAAACCAATACCTCTTTGCCCGAACCGGGAAACGAACCCTAATGCTCAGCAGCCTTATTCAAAGGTTTAGAATAATCGGAGTATTTGGTAAGAAACACGAGTTTTATATAAAAAATATTAAGTGTAATTGTTAACCATGCAGCAAAATAAGCGTTGCTTATTTTTTCTCCTACAATTTGAACAAAAATTAATCGTTTGATGCATGGACGAGGCAGATCCGACGAAAATATGTTAATATGTTTATATTATATTATACCATATCATTCTAAGGCATTAGTGTAACAATTAATTTTTAAATGCTTTTTTCCTTTATACCTGACAGTTTTGAAACTTAGACTTGCCTCCCTTTTTGCTGCAAGGTCCTCCATATTGATTGACACTGCTATTAGTCTGTGTTCCGATTATTTTAAACATTTTGAATACTACTACTACCTATATTGTTGATGGTAACTGTTTGTAAGCATCTAATATTATATAGATATCACTAAATTGGGCTTCATTGCTTTTCAATATTTCTGATGAAATTCCAGCCTCCAGATAATCTAATGTACACCGTATATGAAATGAATTAAGGAATGTTATGAAATTATATTATGTAGACGACGCCGTACATATGTCGCAGGCAATTTGTATGATTCCGCCGTTAACATACGGCGTCGTCAGTTTAAAAATGCTCGCAGTTATGTAATTTCCGAAGGCAAAGCGAGCTCGAGAACTCCGTGCACCCCGACACGAACAGGTTAGGTTCGAAGGGGAGCGTTCGTGTTTAGGTTTTTCCGACCTTACAGACGCGGAAATAGGAGCCCCGCTTCTGGCATATTACGTAACTGCGAGCATTTTTAAACTGACGACGCCGTATGTAAACGGCGGATTCACACAAATTGTCTGCGACACATACTGTATCACAATTTTTCCTAAAGGATAAAAATTTATTTATTAAATTATCTTATTCATCAAAACATACGGTCGTGAGCAGCATTCGAACCTGCGTCTCCCGGATAACGACTTCAGGCGTTCTGAACAACCTAGCCATCGACCTCTGCTAACTAAAACCCAAGAAAGCAATGACATCATCAAAAGACGTATTATATTATAATCGGTAGATGTTTCAGCGTTGCCTCCTGCGATGGTCCTTCTTGCAATGATCGTGGTAGGCGTAGCCGAAGCGTTTTGTGTGCTTGAAGGAAGAAAATCAAGAATTTTGTATAAAACAAGATTAAAAACAATTATATAACTAACATTTATCTGTATTTGTTATGGTAATTGCATCTGTACGACATGGTATTAACTGCAAAGTTTGTCGTTTCGGTTCAGTTTCCTGTAAAGGGACTGAATAGATGGAAATGACGTCACCAAAAGACGTATTAAATGTAGAAGACTAATTTCACTACCCTGTGAGCTGAGGTCGAGATGGCTGCTCAGAGCGCCTGGAGCAAACCCTGGAGTATATATCTGGGAGGTGCAGGTTCGAATCCTGCTCACGACCGTGGTTTTATTCATATAAAAATTTAATATTTATAATAAAACTGGTTTAACAAAAATATCATTGTTAAAAAATTCACATCAAGCAATCGTGGCACTATAGAAGTAAGAAATATTATATAAGCGATACTTTTATAAACAAATAAAGTTTTTATGAGGTCCAGTCTATAAACAGGTTATTTTAGAAATCATGTTGTGAGGATACAAAAAAGTAGACGGAGAAGCCATGTTTATACAGGTTAATGCCAACAAATTCACACGAGTATAATTAATAGTTGAACACCAAAGAGGATTTCATAGAAATATTATGTTCAGTGGAAAAACGCGGTGAGTTGAGTAGCAATAAAAACGCCATTTATATTATAAAGAGTAGCAATTTTGACGGTTAGGGCACTAAATAAATAAATAAATAAATATTCCACAACTACCACACAACGCCGTCTAGTCTCAAGCTAAGCAGAGCTTGTGTTATGAGTACTAGACAACTGATAAACATACTTATATATTTCTAAATGCATACATATTATAGATAAATTACACCCAGACACAGAACAAATGATCGTGCTCATCACACAAACATTTGTCCTGAGTGGGAATCGAACCCACGACCTCCGGCCTAGCAGTCAGGGCTACTAACCACTAGACCAACAGGACAGTCAAAACGATTAATAATAACTAAGAATGAGGGCCGAGCTCTTCACATTACAGAATTAAGCATTAACTCGCAAAAGTTTCAGAATAACTCAACACTTAGGATCTGATTAAGGTAGTGTACTATATTTTAGCATTAAGTTATTTTTAATTTATGCTAAATGTAGTGTGCTTGAACTGTTCTAGAATTCATTAGTTAGATTTACACAAAGACCCAACACCATACACGGAAATGGGTAACGGTACTGTTTTTCGCTAATGATTTAGCGACCAACGGACAAAATCAAATCAGAACATGATATACAATCTCTATCCATACTCCTACGTGGAATTATTTTCGGGGGGTAGAAGAAGTGGATAATGTGGCGATAAGATGACCCTAATCAAATCTGTCTCCTGCTGAGTGACGCCTTGGCAACACGGTGACGTACATACATAGATCAGTCAAGTGCGTACCTATCGGTCGGTAAGGAATTCTTCAGATATTCGTTGGCTGGTCTTGCAAAGGATTGTTATCAAGGTGACTCTTTGTGAACAAACGTTTCAGTTTAAACGAACCATTTTGAATGTTATTAAACAGTCGTCTATACTGATTAGTGACGTCAATGCATTATAGGGATAGGTATTTAGTTGTTTTCATACTTTTTGATCATGAATAATACAGAAATATGAAACAGGGAAAATGTTTACACAAAGGTGACCTGTTTTATTCTAGTGCGAATATCGAAGCACTTGGGAATTGTTTAATATTTGATCAAAGCTGAATATTGATTAGCTGGTTGTAATACTTCAAATTAATAGACTGAACTTGTTACACTAAATTATTAGAAAGTGTATTTATTTACAACAAAACGTAATAATTGTATATCTTCAAACGGAAAACCAGCGAAGAATTTGCAAACAAAACAGATAATGAAAGGAAACGCGAATACAGGCTGGAAACAAGGTTTTCTTTGCCTCAGTAATGCAGTACCAATCAGATCTACGTATGTATTGTACGAATATATGTATAAACGGTATATCCTTGAAGTTCACCGTGTTAGAATTAATCGTGCAAGACGCCTTGAAGATGAATTATCACAATAACATGAAAAGGTCGCCCAAAATTATCGAGGTGGAAAGGTTTTTGAGTTATAATGTTATTTCGTATTTATACACTATATTCCATATAAATGGCAGAAGATAAAGTAACGTATTCATGAGCGAAGCAGCGACACTTTCTATAATAACTGCCGCTAAAGAAGTGTATGAGATTGTCATAGGCTCTCTCATGACATTCATTCATGTGAAATTGTGAACGATTTCCTTTCTTTACATTACACTTTTCTTTTTAGCGTTGACCCATTCTTGTAGGCCAAGAAATTTGATTGCTCATATTTTTATAATTCTTCATTTCTGATACATCATAGATGTCAACAGTATTAATTACTGCCTAATTTACCTCTTTATTTGTCGGTATTATATACCTATATTTGGTAGTTTTGTCAATGAAGTTTGTCCGGCAACTGAAACGTAAATGTCCCCCTACATAAATAATTCATCATTATAATCAAGTCATTCACAGCTTTTCTCAATTTTGAACGGCTTCCTCCCTTTGACGTCATTCTACCTTGCTTCGCCGTGTACCAGAAGAATTGATCGTAACACATTTTAGGCGTCATATCAGTTAGCATATTGTTTGCTCTGGAAGGTCACGGTCAGCAAGCCAGGCGGTCTAGGCCCACAAGGTTATTGCCCAGTTTACGACTCGGATCTAAGGAGAAAATGGACGCCGGATCGACTGGCTATACAGACCATTTATTTTTATGCTGAATGCGTACCTACGTTTTATTATTTTCTTCTCTCTTCTATAACTCGAGTTATGAGCAATAAATCTATTACATGTGACTTCTGCGGCGAGATATTTTATCGTGTCATAAATGTATAGAAATTTCAAAGTATAAAATGTAATATCTTCCATTTGTAGAATATCACAAGTAACGTGATTAATTTCCTATGTTATGTCATCAGTCATGTCACCAATGACTTCGTCAAAATCATTAAAATTTACAAAAATATTATTACTACCCTGCAAAATAAAAGATTGTGTAATACGTGTTATTAATTAAATAACAATCAGCAGTACTCGTGTTTTAATAGGTCGATTAGTGGTTGTCTGCTAAAGTAATTATTTTTCCTGCTATCATAGAATTTGCACTTTCTAAAATAAAATGTATTTCCTTATCATCATCAGCCCGTAGTCGTGTTTGTACAAAGTTAATCAGATACGTGTCTTTAGTCTTCCAAAACATTGCTACTAGGTTTTGCTTTTTGCTTTCAAGGTCATTGTTTTAATAATTTATTCATTAAAATGTATAATATTTTAAGTGGCAACGTGATGAGCGAACAAATAGAGTGGGGACTGAATGCTTCAATACAACATTATTTTTCTCTTATATTTAACGCATTGTGTAACGTAGTTAAGAAAACACACTAATTGTATTAGTCCCTATAACTGCTCTTTACTAATTACATTCTATCTATAAAGCATCACGTCCGTATGCTTGACAGGGATACTATTTTACACCTAAATGTCCTAAAAAAAAGCAATAGTACTTTGCTTTACTTTTATCCGGGAAATCAAATCCTAAACATATAATGCCTCAGCAGCTACGCTTGCAGTCACCTTTCTTAAAAGAAGTATTGTTGACTCCTCAATCATTAATATAGCAATGGTTTGAGCGGGTTACTGACAACAAATCCGAGTTTGAAATCTTTCGCACGACAGAGCATATCCTTTAATCCCAGCGTCGAATTATATTGGCACCCTTCCGTCTTCCATCAACGTGGAACCATCTTGACTTCGGTTCACAAAATTTGACATTTATTTATTCTTCTGTCTGTAACATCTTGTTCCTAAATGAATTAAGCACATTATTTTTAAAATGATGTAAGGGGTAACAAATCTGAAAGGCAAAGTGTATTAAAACAATGCTCCTATAAATATTGAGCCGTTTAAGTGCAGGAACAGATTGTCAACTCGTTTAACAGTAACGAGTTCCCCGTATTTAGGTCATTAACCAAACGATCATGGCTCTGTCGAAACTTTCAATTGAAATGTGTAACGTAACGTCCACATAGACTAGAAGAAGTTTCTGGAAACCAATGGTAAATGTTGCTTTAATATAGTTTTGTTTATAAGCCCTACATAGCCATGTGCCATGCTTAGTTTTTCATTCACAAGTTGAATCGTAGCGGCCAAAACAAACAAACTTTTCAAAGCAAAAATACTGAGGATTGCCAGCCATTTTTCTTATTTCATTGTACATGGCGATGGTAATACCGAAGTTACGATGTTTGTGGATTTTATAATGACTTTTATTATGTTCTCGCACCAAATTGCTTAAACAACAAGACTGTGTACATGAAATAGACGTTTAAACGTTGATATATCCAGGTGTTTTCTTAACACATGCGCATGAGTTGAATGTTATGTCAAGAACAAAGACACACGCACGTCGCACGCGCCGCGAATCGTTCGCTGATGACGCAAAGGAACTCGCATTAATTAGCCTAAAGTGCTCAAACATATTTATCTTTACTTCTCAAAGATTTATCTTCTAAGATAAAATTAATGCTGCTTCTATATTACAATATGTATGTGGTAGGCACAAAATTTTAGAAATTACTAGACGAAAAATCTTATTTCCCACAAGTAATTCAGTTGATTACTGCCCAACCGCTCTCTTGATTGACTTAAGGCTAGTCAAAATCAGTGAAGTAGTTACATTACGACCGAAAATCTATTAGTGAGTCGCTAGATAATTGTCTAACCCCGGCGTTGTGCATAGAAACATCTAACTACCTATACTGCCCCCCAAGGCCTAGTTTCGGAGCAACCTACTTCGATTACACTATGGCTTGCCTTAAAATTGTTGTAAGTAAAACTTGCGTTTTATACATTCTCTCGTTTCCGCAGCCCGTCTTGTATCTTCAATGGGCTCAAGTTTTGTACCTGCCCTTGGTGCTATTGTGAGCTATTGTCCCTTTTGTTTACAAGAGAGCTTAGTGTGCTTCTACGGAGTCCGGACTACAATTTCGTCCCGATGACGTTTCAAAAGCCTTGCGAAATGTGCAAGCGTATTTTTTTCTAGTTTGCAAATAGATTTGGAAAGTTCGAGAAATCTGCATGGGTAAATGTTGCCAAAATGTTAAACGATGGATAACACGATGTTAGAAATCTGTAATGCTTACTTTTAATTTTTTATTGGTTTATGAGATACGTTTGTAGGTAGGGCCATAATTCGATTAGAAGCCTTACAGCAGGCACATGAGTAAAACACGGTGCAGGAATGAATAATTGTCAAAAAATTTGGATAGGTTACTTCTTCCCTACTTAGGTTTAGGTCCCTAAAAACATAATTGCATCTAATTTTGATTATTTTATTATAAGGATCTGACTTATGTAGGCATTTAGCTTCGCTTAAATATTTGGGCCTTTCCCAGAGACGACTGGTAGACTTTTATAAACAGTTACGTTACCGCTCCGGCTTCTCATTTCTCAGTACTCGCGAGGTGACCTGCTTGCTTCGTTGCGGTGCCCAGGTGTTCTATATTTATATCCCATCCTGTCTGCAACGTACGTAAACGATAACCGCTTTTATACATCACTGAAAGAATGTATAGAAATATCATCCGACGATTTGGTGGAGTAGTTTTGCTGTGTTAATATCGTTGCGTTCGATATGCTGTTCCATGGGCTTATCTTAGACTATCAGACTATTACCTCTGATTGGGGTAATATTATCACATTCCTACTTATCTTACAGGTGCTTCCTGATAAATACTTCTGGCAATTTAAATGTAGGTTTTCTGCAACGTGGCCTCAAAAGTAAAGACACATAAATGCCAGATCCGCTTCATAACGTGGTGACGGTATGTTTACGTAGGTACCCTATAAAAATGCGCTAAATAGATCACATGTTATTTAAAGAATTCATATCAAAATATTTACCTTCAGTATTTACGGATATTTATATTATATAGGTACCGATACAATTAACATAAAATCAAATGATTTATAACATTTTCTGTTTGTTTTTTAGGTTGAGTATAATAAATTCTCATTATTGTTACTCCAATGTTAAAAACATTCATGAAGGACTATACAAAGCCAAACCATACATTAATTATTCGCTATTATTTAACCTTTATTTTAGGACCTTCCCAACAGATTTTCCGTGAAACGCAAACTAAGTTTGGCTGCGTAATTTAGATTTAATCGAGTTCTTATTCAAATCTAGCTATTATTCTTCACTTATAAATAACAAGGCCTAAGTTATGCAACACTTGTTCCGGTTCTATTAATAATACAGAAGCTTTTCATTTAATGACTGGTGCTTCCTTTCACGTGGTTCCAGTTTCCGCGACGCCCACGAATGGACACGGGCCTATTCTCAAATCCTCACACAATCGAGAGTTTACACCTCTTTGTTAAACTGTACTTGTGTCGTGTGTGTGTCCAACTTTTTGTGTCATTGTACAACATTTTGTTCGGTGCCACGTCTATTCAGAGTTTTATTGTTAGCAAATGTATGTCTTTTCGCTTTGACAGAAACGACGTTCATTATAACGTAAAACAAAACCTTGAAATGTCACTAATCTGAGATTTAGAAGAGATCTCATTTATTTTCCATAATACTAGCATGATTGACCATGACAGATGATTTTTTAAATAACATGTTTATAAAAATTATATAAGAATCGGATCAACGAAATTGTCCAGGAATATTGCCAAGACGTTGTTTTCAAAAACAAACAGTATGATAGAGCTTAATGGCTCCATTATTGATATGTTTCAAGGTCTGGGAAGTCTCGCTACGTGGAACTGTATTATTCGCCAGTGATGGATGTAATTATTCTATTTTTCGCTGTTCGGATCATATCAGATGATACGTGGGTTTAAATAGCAGTAATCGATATAGCACTAATAGGTCTCGGTTCCGAGGCAACGGATACGAGATACTGGTATTTCCCGCTTTTCCTGCTCGATTATTAGATTCGTCTGGAGCAGATATTGTAGGCATATTGAACGGTGTATTTTGAACCTTTTCGGTCATGCTTATGAAAATAACTCTAAAGGGATTCGCGAGTTTTATTTTAAGAAGTATTTATTTATTATACTGTTCCAGTTCGGTTGTAACATGTATCAATTTTTACATTTGCGCTTTTAAAACGGGTACTTCAATCGGGGCATGCATAAACAATTAAAAACGTATACCTGGTGCATGCATAGCCTTGGAAGAATCCATGAGAGTGCAGTTGTCTACTTGTTTCTACAACAACACTCAGCATAGATAACATCCTGTTTTCCCAACGCAATTATCTCATTATCATTGATTCTTTAAGATCAATTTAAAATTTAATCTATCTCAACTTTGAACACAGAAATCAAGACTGACAATGCTTAGTTTCTGAGAAAGAAATTCCTACCCAGCTACTTAGTTTATTGTTTATGTTTAATAACAATGGCTGGACTATTAACCATAACAATTGTATTCGCAGACATGAAATACGTTTCTCCATTCTTGTTTATAAAACTTATTATTGATATTAAATGATATTTCCCTTTAACCTTCAATGTTTATTTTGTCGTCGACAGATGTATTGGGTAGTATAAAGAACTATCTTTGTCTCACAAAATTAATTACTGATTCCTTTTGTTTGGCAGAGACGTTCAAAATATTTTACTCCTAAAATAATTATAGCTTCAGTTTTTCCAGATACACCACCTGTCTCCAAAGTAATTATTGCTTCTTTCTATGGACTGTCGCCAAAGAATTTAGTGCAAGTGTCCCCGACAGACTGTTATATTAATGTAGTGCGGACGCAATAGTGAATAGGATTTTTATTATTCTGGTCGGAGACTGTCACGTGGTTTTTATTCGGTGAACGATGGGTGTGTTCGTGAATTCATTGTTTTTTATATTCTTTTAGTGTCCACATGAGTGATTGGACAGTAATAGGTTTGGAATTAAGAGTGCTATTAGGAAAGGTGATAGGTAAATGGGATCTGCTTCTTGTTTGTGTAACATTTACAGATAAATCTTTCAGTCGCATTTACGCATGCGTAGCGAACTCTAAAGTTATAAACTTTTGTCCATTCGTTTTAAGAGGTCAAGATAGCTTAGTGGTTGGACCGCCTGTTGTATGTATTTATTCCGGCGGCGTAATTTCGAGTCCTGCTCACGACCGTCTATTTATTTAATTGTTTATTTATTTGTTTAGTCTTAAAGGAAAACTAAGGAAAACGAACTAAGAAATAAGTAGATTATGTAACCTATTCCAACTTGACGTACACTCAGGGATTGTTCTGTATTTTACTTCCATTTGTCGTCTGACGCAATCGCTATCCTCTTGCTCGACATTTCCATTTTCAGTGCCATTCTTTTTGACCTTTTCCTGAGACAATATTTCAATTTTTATCTACTTATGTGGACGTTTTTTTTTTTTTTTTAATGCAGACTTGGAGTAATTTTGTTTCTGAATAATATGGTTTGCAATTTTACCTGAGCTAATTGATATTAAATTAAAGCCAAAATTCCTGATAGTGAACATGACAGAATTCAAATGAATATCATTGTAATTTTCAATTTATTTTACGACTGACATGGTTTGGTTACCCATAATTTTGTTATTTCTGTTTCTACAATAAACCTGACAAACCTATGTAATTTTCGCTTGTGACGGGACTTGATAGGACTAACTGGCTTACTCTTGAAATTAATTCGGCTCGATTGACATTGGAAATATGTCAAATCGTACTTTTAAATGCCAACATGTCTAAAAAATTATTATAGATTCGGGATAATATGAAGACAACATCCTTTAAAATTGAGGAGACTGTAATGTAGGTAAATTTATTTTAAAATTACGCGTTTGTTTTAAGTTAAGTTTTAATTGGATTGGAATTGGTATTAGTTTCAAGTTTAACCTCACATGTCTTTGTTAACGACATTCGCTTTTTTTTAATTATAAGAAAAAGTTGCCCCACACTAGGAATTTCTTCCTGTATCGTGGGTGGGTTTACAGACATATAATCTCACATGCACACACACCCAGACCCGGAACAATTATTTGTAGATCATAGAAATATTTGCTCCGTGCAGGAATCGGAACACGCGACACAGCAGCCGGTCTCTCGACCACTGTACAAACCGCTATCATAATATACTACAGAATATATTTAATATTTTATCATGAATTTTAAGTTCCCGGGTCTACTAACTATTACTAGAGGCAGTAGAGGGGCCACCAACCAAGGGGCTGTTTCCACAAACTTACAGTTCAAGTTTCTTCTTATATAACTGCATATTTTGCACAAAGTTGACGATCTATCTAACTTTTTACCAGTTTCGTTATTCTGTTATCTCGGTCGAACTTATTGGTGACGTTATTAATATTGTTATTGAAACTGAAACCAACGACAAACGTTGAACTTAGCGGAATCGGGCCCCAGGTGGTGAAAAAAAATCCCAAGTTACAACAAGATGATGCAACGAGTCTGTTGAGTCGCCTTGTTGTGGCACCATTTATTCTTTATATTGCATAGTGCTGTTCAACCATTAGTTTCGGATATAGGGTTGCACTTTCTACTTCTCGTTGTTGAGAATTTGAGATACTGTCTGTGCGATTTTTTATTGCCGATCTTGCAAGGAACACACATGTAATAATTTTAGTTTTAGGAATGGGTCCAAGGATTGAGCCTGACGCTATTAATAATAACAAGTACGCATTAGTCAGTATAATAGTCCGTCGTATTATTGAGTATGATTTTCCTTGCCGTACTTTTTATCACAATAAAACAAATGTCCTCAATAACAAGGAAATCGGACAATTGTAAACGACTTTATTTGCGTTTTATACAAATCCAGTCATCATCACAGTAAGTACAAGTAGATCAATACCATATTCAAATCGTATCATTAATAAGAATAATAAGTTATAGCTTTGAACATGTTAAGTTACAAGACACATAATTATATCAACACCAACATTGAACGTTCATATTACGTCCTTAATATGATATAATAATTCACGTAACAATGTTACCAACCTTAGACTGCACGGTAAAAGAACACGTACTAGTTGACCTACAAAATAATCGACGAAGCAGTTCCGTCCGACATGTTGAACTAATTTTAAATTATCACCATTTTTCCTCTTTACCAGTAAATTTATGAAGATGGACCAGCCTGGTATCGACAAAACAGGGACATTTGTGAGTTGTCGCCGTGCCGCAAAAATAACGGCCCCGGAAGCGGTTGTGCAGAAGTCATAAATGTAAAAATTTGAACATGTGGGAACTCTACAACACAATTGGTATAATACAAGTTAATAATTATGATAAGGCTGATGCTAATTGGGGTCAGTTACAGTTACAGTTAAGTACAATCAATTAAATGAAAGATAGTTGTAAAAGTTGAGCGTACATATGGTTTAAAGTTAAGGAAGCTGTTTTAAAATGAACAAATTACGGAATGAAAATAATATTTGTGTACCGATCAATTGCTTCCAAAAATATTATATTCGTCACAATTTTTTATTTAACTGTCGTGTTATCTCTTGAACATCCACCTGATAAAGATGACCTGCTTTGAAGATTTTGGCATCGCTATAAGTATCAATTAGCTCGATATTTACAATAGCTACCACGCTTGGTTTATTAGCGTCGCGATGTTTTGAGAACCCTTGAGGACTATCTGATTGCTACCTTTGTGGTGGTACACGATTGATGTCCATGACCTACATTACGATGTATTTGTGGTTCGAAGAACGTACCGAACCTCTTTCGATGCTATTATTGGCAGTTGACACCACCTGAGATCCTGTTTAGGCAGGAGGTCTTGAGGTACTGTTTAGGCGTGGTTTAGACATAAACCTTTTTTTAAGATGTTCCCTCCCACTAGGAATTTCTCATATACGGAATAGATACAAATTACAGTCTAGTCAAATTGTTCCAGCAAAACAAATTATCTTTTGACCAATGCGTCAACCGTGACGTCAAAATATCTGAGAAAACATTGAGCTCGGCCATCTAAACTCATTTAATTAGATATTCCATGGCCAATCAATATCCTAACGTTTTTATAGTCAAGGGATACTATGAGAAGATTAATTTCAAGTCGAGACCACACGGCGAAGTCATTAGCGAATTTTAATTATCAAACTTCAAAATAAACACTTCCAGCTTTGAAACTTCTTGAATTTATCGCAAAGGAATCTTAAATGTGGATTGGTTTCAACCTTGACCGAAAATCAGCGATTGATAAATAGTACTAAGAATTGTCCGTTATAGATACGTTCCATTTGTCTATTGCTGTCGAAGTATCGACCTGTTACAAAAGTAATTATTTACCACCACCTTGTTTCTACGCTGTGCTAGACGATGTAGTTTGACCTACACAGGTACAGTCAGATATAATACCGTATAATACGTATATGACTGTAATTTACACTTACCATGAACGCGATAAGGTTTAAAATAGCATTCGAAGCAGATAGCGTACAGGCGTTACGAAGTTTGTTATTGTATCATTTTATGGAATTACTGTTTTGGTATTGTATGAAGGAAAAATTTAATTTAAGTATTTAAGTTTCATTTCGTAGAAATGAAGTATCCATTCTGATTATAAATAGTAGTGTTGTTAACGATTGGAATTTGATACGTTCTCATATTTCAATTCAAATATTATTACAATTCTAAGCTTCAGGAGAGTTTTTAGAATATTGTAACTGAAACTAGATATTCTAAAAATAAATATGGCAGTCACAAAACGTAGCTTCAGTTTGACAGATAAAGTTCATCTTCAGAGAAAAGAGTACTGTTTGTTTGTACAAGCGATATAGGAAACACAAAGCCGTATGATATAAGTGCCTAGCTTACATAATATGTCAACGCAATTTAATATATTAAAATTAACTGATGTAGAAAGTGACACAGGTCTCGGCTTATCACTGGCATGTACTCTGTTATCTTTTAGTTCAAGGAATTTCTGTTCGTGCTCTAATACGCAACGCGGTACAAATGCACTTTGTAATGCAATGTTATATTACGACCAAGTCTCGGAGGAAATTGTTGAAATACCGTTTTTAAATGACAGCGCACTCTGCAACAGAATCTGTGAATGACACCTTTGTCGGGAAACCCGCAGACCGGGTATTGAACGGTTCGCACATTCACGATACGACTCGGACAAGAGAGCAATCCGAAAATATATCTACGAAGTGTTTAACATAAACGTTGAAACAGATATGATATGCGATTAATTTCCGCTAGCAGATGCCCTGCTATTGAGATTGCAGTTCAGCTGCACTTGCCAACTCCACTATCATGAATATTTGAATATTTAAACGATTACAGAAGAGAATGTACCGCCGATACGGATATTGCAAAGGACATTACAATAACTACTTATATCATAACTTGAAATGCTGAGGCATAATCAAATTCATTCGTTTAAGAAACTAAAAAATATACTTTACAATTTACATATTATACGAATTTGATGTCCTTCATATATCATTGTATAATTGCATATTACTGACGTCACGAAGAGACGAAATAACGTTTAGCACGTGACCTAGTAGTGTAATTTCTTTATTAATTCATATAGCTTTATTACGAATTTTCTGTAGGAAGAGGAACCGTAGGAAAGCCAGTCTATAGTATGTAGGTCGTATGCCTCTGCGTGGGTGCTATCCTATTACGTATGTGGGAGTGTGTAGAATCGGGATACGAAACTGACGCCATCTGTGCAAACATTGATATTGACCTTCGTCGACGGCTGTTTGTCGCGAACCATCAATACTTTGCGAACATTTTATTGTAAACACTTGCCTCTTTGATGATGGCTAATAAACTATAGATTAAACTTGAGACCTGATGTTCTTACATCAACGTTGAGTCTATACGCTCAGGTATACCTGATAAATCAATAGTATTGATTTTAACAGCTACACGGTTTCAAAGTTCATTATCATTCAAGTAGGTACCATTTGCCGTAGCTAATGGAATATTTACACACGGCAGAGCCTTTGTCTAGTCTAACTGCATGCAAATATTTGCTTTCCGTTCTGAATCAATAACTAAAGCATTTTTGGCGTAGGCAGTTTGGGATGACTAACCTTTTTCTAAATGTCATACCCTAAATAGTGTCAACTATTCTTAAACTTATTTATGCGTTTTTTGTCGGTGTCTGGGAGGTCAACCTAAAAATAAAACATCATCGAAGATACTCGGTGTTCTATTAGTTTGTATTATATAGATATATTGCCTAATTTCCTTTGTCAATATTATTACTATCGCACAAACTGTGCTGAGTCTGCATAAACCCGCTGTTTGCTTTAGCTAGAAAGGCATCGATGCGTTCGCCGTTTTCCTGCAACATGTCAAATCGACACAGTGTTGCGTTAGGTCGAATGAATCGCGTGGGACTTTCGTTTGACAGTCGTCACGGAGTATGCTGGTGTCGCTGCGTGCGTGGTGGCTAGATAGGCGCCGTTATCACCATCAAAATGGCGGCGCGTGGCGTCGGCCATTGCGCGCCGCGGTCGTTGACGCGGCCCGGTCGGTGGCGTGGCGCGGATATTGATTGCGTTTAGGTACTAGAGCCGACGTACAGCGACATCTTGTAGCGAACAGCGGATATTTGTGATGCTATTGGTATCACTAGATGGCGTTAAAAAGAAACAGTTGAATATTAAACTTTATAGAAAAGTATTATTAACTTTTTGTTTTACTGATAAATTATGGTGCCATTGTTTTCTTAATTACCCAATAGTAGCTGGTTAGAATATTGTTTAGGTGGGATAGTATTTGTATGCAGGTGATTTCAGGTCCCTCTGGTTCGTGTAGAAATGCGAGAAAGTTGTATATGCATTTCTATAATATTATATTCTTATAAATTTTTATTCATTTATGGTATACCTTAATAGATCAAGTACTTTATTAGACGGAGCTGACTGATAAGTACATGTATTTTCTGTGGAGTATTTATTTCTATTACTAGGAGTATAGCAGATAGATTTTTACTATAAAAACTATAATTATGTAATTTTAATTAATATTTCTCTTCTCCTCAGTGCAAAGACTTCGAGAAAGTAGGGGCGAAGCTAGCGACGACGCCGTGCGATGTGTTGGAGGAGGCAGACATCACGTTCTCATGTGTGGCAGACCCTCAGGCAGCTAAAGAGGTAATTAAAAGCATATCATTCCTGTAACGTACTGTGTTCACAAATTCGAATAAAAAAAAAGAGTTTTCAAGTAAAAAGTTGAAACCTTTGTCGACGCGGTTTGCGCAATGGTTGAGCGACCCGATACTGCAGAGCGTCTCCCGGGTTCGGTTTTCGCATTGTAACAAATATTTGTATAATTATTCCGAGTCTCGGTGATATAAGACGACTTACGCATGATACAGGAGAAACTACAATTGATGAACCAAAAAAATAAACAAACATCTTGAAAACACTACTGATTCAGAGTAAATTTTTTTATTTGTGGAATATACAGTCGTGAGCAGGTTTTGAACCCGCGCCTACCGGATAAATAGGCGCTCTACTAGCTGAGCTAACCCGGTCACAACCGCTTCTCGTAGAAAGTGCCTTTGTAAATCTCGCAACAAAATGTAGCATTGTTCTTCTTATGCAATGTGGCTGAATGAATATTCATGTCTTATGGGTGCAATCAGTGGATCTCAGGAAGGAGAGCATATAAGATCCTAATTTATTGAGTAATTTCCTTTTAAGGGGTCAATGTGTAAGTGATAAGAATTAATTTCAACCATAATTCAAATATTTACAACAATTATATTTTTTTCTTAATGTTCGCCGTTCAAGGAGTAGTTTTCGTCTTGCTAGTACTATGTTAATTACAAATAATTGGTTATATCTTTTTAATTCTTAGCTTAACTGAACTTATATATTACCCCTTTCAAAGGAAATTACCTAATAAATTAGGACCTTATATACTATACTTGTCTTTAATTAAGTCTCAAAACGATGCTGCATTGATCACTTTCAGGTTGCCAAGACAAAATAAAACCTTATCGTGCCGTATGATCAAAAATAGAATATTCTAAACGAGTTCAGTTCTAAAAACTCAAATGAAATTCAAGCGAAATTGCTCAATTATTGCAAAGAAAAGCTCTCCTTGTGAAGAGGAAATATGGTTGTCTATATTTATGTAAGGATTTTACGCGTAGACGTGTTTGCACAAAGGTCGTGTCGAAATCAGGGGCGCGTTGTGGTGACCTTTACTGGGGGTCTTTATGGGTCGCGAGATGGACCGGAGGGTACTGAGCCGGAAGAGTTTGTTGAAACGGTTGTAGGAAAGCTTTGTTAAGTTTCTGTGATGTTATGGAACTTAGAGGACCAAAATATTGTCTGATATCTTCTGTATAAGTTTGCATAATCTTTAACTTTTAGTTTTATATGTATTTTATTTATTTCAATTCCAATTTATTTGCGATAATTCCATTGATATTTAAGTGAGGTAAGAGTTAGGGTTGTTTACACGACTGCCCAAAAAAGGAGTGTCATGTTTTTAGGGTTCATGTATGTATGCATGTTTGCGAGTTTCTTTATTACACCATAACTTCTGAACGCCTGAACTGATTTAGATGTTTTTTGGGCTATCGTTAGAATCCTTACATTGTACCGGGTAACAGATAGTGTTGCGTCTCAAGGACGCTTTGAGGATCCAAAATAAAATACTAGGAAAGCTTTAAGACCCTTATAATATTTAAGTAGACAAATGTAGGTACTATGGTCTAGGTGTACAAAGTTGACCTCTCTAGACGAGGTTCAAACAGGAATGACCGTTTCTAGTAACGGCAAGAACGTTATACAAACATAATTAAATTATGAATCAGCTAATTGCAACCAAAGTGTAAGTTGCAACATTGCGGTACATTTATTATAGGCGCTAAGCGCTAACAGATAGGCTTGTAAGTAAAAGTTTTTGAAAACGCGGGGCGCATTTAGTATGTAATAAATTAATTTAATTTAAAATGGCTGCTCAAGTGTTC
Source organism: Xylocampa areola (assembly GCA_935421205.1). Lineage (NCBI taxonomy): Eukaryota > Metazoa > Arthropoda > Insecta > Lepidoptera > Noctuidae > Xylocampa > Xylocampa areola. The sequence continues at coordinate 17,357,462 of OW285216.1, read as the reverse complement.
ATCCTATAATATAATCGTTCTTATTAATATTATAAATCTGAAAGTTTAGCTGTTTGCTTTTTTGATTGTTTGTTAATCAGTCACGCAAAATTATTGAATTGATTTGGATTAAATTTGGGTAGTAGTTCTGGAATAAGACATATGAGTTTATCTCGAGAAATATAAAAATAGGGATTCCACGAGTGAAACTGCAGGGCGCAGCGCGTACATAATATTATTTCAGTATATCTGTAGTACTACACTTTTCCAAACATCACGTGAACCACATTATTTCAAAGCCTTGATGCAGTTCGCCGTGTCTCCATTGTGCACTATATTCAACAATGGCCCAGTGCTCGCACTAAGATTCTTTACAACCTATTGTTTCCGTTCTTACATTTTTACCGTTCATATAACATCGTTATTTTGATGAACCCACTCTCAAACCCACGTTTTGTGGAAAGGTTAACGGGAATGTTTTTTTTTACGTAACTTTTTATATTAATCGGTATTTCAAGAGTAGATTATGTAAATAGTCTGCCGAGTTAAAGGTTGATATTTTGCGCAGTTATCAAGGGTAATGTGACCTTTTTTATCATTGAATATGGGCAGTAGAAAAAACATACACCATAAAGACGGATCTGATTTCAATTTGTTATTAAATACTCATGATGTCGCAGCTCTTGATGTAATTTACTTAGAAGGATGTTAGGACATGGTCAAATGCTCATTATCACTCACAGGGGCACTTCGCCTTAAATGACAGACATGCACGAAACTTAAGTTCTACTTTAAAATGTGTACAGTTCGTGTATTTGGACGTTGCAGACTTTTCAATTGTGATAACCAACGGTCTGTCTATAGATTTGTTTGTTATTATACCTACTCCTTTGGGCTGCTGAGTTCCGAATGTAGTCACTTACCTACATTAAAAGCTAATTATAGACTAATAGTACACTTATTTATTTTGGGTTACACAAGAGCAAATAATATTTCTAAGGCCTTTTTCTAATATATAAAAAAAAAACTAACTCCTACAAAAATGCTGTTGACTCGTGCTAAACAAAGAAAAAGTATGAGTGTTAAAATAATAAATAACACCTAAAAAGCCAACATATTTTATGGTCTTCTTCTCAATATCCAGATGGTGTTCGGGAACTGCGGCGTGCTCCACTGTCCATCATTAGAGTCGAAGGGCTACGTGGAGATGACGTCGATAGATGCCGACACGTCACATGACATCGTCGAGGCTATCAGCGGGAAGGGAGGCCGGTATTTAGAGGCACAGGTAAAGTAGCATTTATATGATTACATCACCAATAATAAATTGTAATAAATTGGATCGCCAACCACCGAAAAGCCGCTGACTTTTCGTAATGATGTGTCTGATACTAGATTGTTCACCAACATATAAGCAGATAAGGACATTATAATAAAAATTTTGGTTTATGCTTAAAAGCTAAAACTATTATCGAAGTTGTTCAAGCTGTCTGGAGGTTTGAACAACTTGAGTTGACCTGACGAATCCCATATATCACAACAGGCTTCCGAGCACGGATATTTGTCGATGAACTTGTAGAGCTGCTAAAAGTTTAAATGTATCCAATATTTATCGTTTTATCAAACACTTACCTACTTCGAAATTTGACAAATGGAACCCCTCGCACAACTGAGACAATTCGGACAAGCTTTCATGAAATTCTTCTACTGATCCACCGAAGGACCACTCTAAGCGCTGCTTGACGTCTACGATAGTTTACCTACCGGAGACTACGATGAGTTACCAGTGTCTCGGAATGAAAATCCTTACAATATCACCATGGACAGTCCATTGGGGACTGTCCACGGTGATATTGTAAGGATTTTCATGATCTAGAGTGTTCTGTTATTGCGTGCATTAAGCTTCATGCTTTCCGGGTTAAATAGCAGGAAACGAAATTGCGATTGCATTTTATGATATACGTTAAACGAAGCTAAGTTGATGTCTTTTCATTATGTTTTAGTACAGTCGTAAAACTTTTACGTTTCGTGGAAGTCAGCCTGTATGCGACCTTCTAACTTTTCCTCTGCCACAGAAATTAAAAGCGCTAATTGAATTGAAATGATGAGTATATTTTAATGTGTCTGATGAGAGTAGTGTGTGTGACACATTTTTGTTTAGCTGTATGAGTTTATATATGATAGCTGAAGTACTTTTTAAACTTTCGCGATTCGAAGACACAATTATTGCATTCCTTTTAGCGCGATTAAGTCCCGTTTGAATTCAATAATTATACGATAGCTAACTCCAAATAAATAAAACATTTTGATTATCATCAACTGTTTAAATGATTATTTTAAAGTCCATATCATGTAATACACTAACCAAAAAATTCCACTACTCACTGCTTCAAAAAACATTTGGTCATGTTAATTAAATTCCTCTAAAAAGACATGCTGGGCCGACCCTAATTAAATTGGGGCAGGGCGATGATGAAGTATACTCTTCTTTTATTAATCCTCTACCTAATAAATTTCCTAGTCTTTTCCCAACAACGTTGGGGTCAGCTTCTAATATGACCGGATGCAGCTTAATACCAGTATTTTATATGGAGCGACTGCCTAGACTGTTACATCCACTGGGTAACACGATATCTCTTGGCAAGAATGGTCATTAGACTTTCAGGCAGGTCATAGATCTTTATTTGACAACCAGAATCGACGGTTTATCATGCCCATCGCAGGATGGAGGGATCTTGATATGAAATTATAGTCATCCATACATGGACCAACCACATCAAGCATATCCTCCGTCAGACCTTGCGGAGGTCACCCAGACACCACATAATATTCGGCACAAAAAACTACTCAACTCCCCGTTTTCCATTCCAGATCCAGGGCTCGAAGACGCAAGCAGAGGAAGGCACATTGATCATCCTGGCTGCGGGAGACCGATCACTGTTCGACGACTGTCAGTCGTGCTTCAAGGCGATGAGCAAGAACTCCTTTTACCTTGGTAGTAGTCAGCTGCTCCGGTTGGTGGCGCGAGGAACTTTGGACGTTGACATTTATGTGTTTTTTGGCCTGCGATGCTATAGGTTCTGGAAAGTTTTAGTAGAAGGATATTGTATTATTTTTTTATATTTTAGTAAATCGAGAATATTGTAATTAAGTATGAAAAAATTACGAAAATATGTAGTTTGACTACACACTGATTCGTTCACTCTCATGTCGAGAAGCTTTATAATTGAGCTTTTTTTGTAGGTCGTATTCCATAGCCCTAGTGTTCAGTAGTGTCGGAGATGACAAAACATTTCATCACTATTTAATAGAACTGACTTTTAAATAAATTTATTATGGTTGGTAGCACATTTTAATCAGCAGTATCGATGGATAAAAAAAATAAACTAAACTTCTCGCCAATTTTTGCCGTAGATTTAAGAGAATTTGCAGATATCTAAAATTAGGTATACAAATTAGAGAGTTATTTTTATATATTATCTACTTACAGTTGATGATTTTATTAATGCATCGCAGGCTTCATTCGTTATTTGGTTATTTTCTTATTTTCTGTGAAATTATTTAATTTTTGGTTAACTGTCAACGTCTTAATCTGAGCGTCAGTAATATTAGAAAATTTGTTTATATATGCTTATTCTGAGGGATTTTTTTTTACTGCCGTGCACTGTAGTCCACAATTAACGCCACCGTATTTTCGTTGTGCACTTGGGCCAAAAAGGCTTTATTAAAACCAAAGGGGTGGTATTTTTTTTGATGTCCCGCTGGAATACCTTTGACGCGTATGGTCGCCTTATGAGTTTAGTTATGTCGCAAACATATCGTGAGCTAGGAATGGGTAAAATAAAATTCACCTGTTTCATTACGTCCGAGCAAAGAGTTAAACTACATAGTTCCAAAATGATTGATAACGTCACGAAGATTTTCATGTAGGAGCCGAAATCCGCTACCAAACCGTCATTCAACACGCCTTCCTGTTCTAGGTGACATCGGGAACGCGTCGAAGATGAACTCAGTACTACAAGTAGTGGGAGGAGTATCATTAGCTGCCCTCGCCGAAGGTCTGGCGCTGGCGGACCGCGCCGGACTCAACCAGGCCGACCTGCTCGACGTGCTGGCGCTCACGCCGCTGGCCTCGCCGCACCTCATACTCAAGGGACGCGGTCTGTATATGTTATACACTTCACATTACATCGCGCCACTTGTGTGTATATTACAACCAGGCCGACCTGCTCGACGTGCTGGCGCTCACGCCGCTGGCCTCGCCGCACCTCATACTCAAGGGACGCGGTCTGTATATGTTATACACTTCACATTACATCGCGCCACTTGTGTGTATATTACAACCAGGTCGACCTGCTCGACGTGCTGGCGCTCACGCCGCTGGCCTCGCCGCATCTCATACTCAAGGGACGCGGTCTGTATATGTTATACACTTTACATTACACCGCGCCACTTGTGTGTATAATACAAATGGATGGTTCTTCCTGGCGATTACCATTTTCCAGCCTTCTTGTGGAACTATATCTACAATTCAACACTTGAACGAAACATCGATAAAAATGTGCGGCGGTAATCGCTTACCATCAGACGATCCGTCTGCTCGTTTGCCCCACTATCCCATAAAAAAAGAGAAAATGATATTATTGTTAAGTAATACTCATCGTCTACCAATACAAGCATCCATTGAGTATGAGTGTAAAAAAAAATCCCTACCGAAATGAATATATAATTCTAGAAATAGTTTAAAAGAATTAATCGACGCTTATCTACAAACAAGCCTTTGAATTTGAGTGTAATGTTTGCCCGTACTAAAACTGGGGTATGTTGTAACCCTTAGCAATGATAGAGTCGTCGTACTCTACGCACCAGCCGCTGATGCACATGCAGAAGGACCTGAAGCTGGCGCTCGCGCTCGGCGACGCGCTCGAGCAGTCGCTGCCCCTCACCGCCACCACCAACGAGATCTTCAAGGTGAACAACACACCCTCATTGTACATGGACTTTCCGAACGCTTCACGCATCTAACTATCATACGGAACCATACGAAGATATTGACGGTATGATACGAAGTTTAGACTTCTCTTCACTTCGACTACCGTGGGAGAGCCATGCTTGCTTTCATGGGCCGGCTCGACCGGAATGATACCACGGCCTCACAGAAAACCGGCGTGAAACGACTTGCGTTGTGTTTCGCCGAGTGAGTGAGGGTACCGGAGGTACAAACCCTTTAAAAGGCCGGCAACGCACTTGCGACTTCTTTGGGGTTGCGGGTGTCCGTGGGCGGCGGTCATCGCTTACCATCAGGCGAGCCGTCTGCTCGGTTGCCCCCTACTTCCTATCATATCTTCAATATTTTCGTATCATAACCTCATTTGATTGGTTCATCAAAAATATTCTATCTGCACAACCATCCGAACCAAATTCAACTACAATTTTTTAATTTTCGCGTCTGCATATCTTTTATTTTTAGTTTAAATCTTTTAACTGACACTTTACCGATATAATCGTTAGAGGTAGGATTGCAATCCCTCCGGGTTTACCTGTATTTCCCCTAGTTTAGAGGGCTCCGGGAGGCTCCGGACGAAGATTAATTCGTAGTCCGGGTTTTAGGCTGCTGAAACATCTACCTAAAATATGCGACTGCAATCACGACTAAAATGTAACACTGCTAATTGTTTAAAGATAAATCTTTGAAAAGCATTAACGAATGCTTAGCGAACTCTAAAGTTACAATATTAAATGGAAAAAGAATACGGTTGCGAACAGGATTCGAACCTGTGCCTCCCGGATAAATACTCCAGGCGCTCTGACCACTAAGCCATCTCGATCTCTGCTCACCACCGCGAATTCTTGTGGCGACGTCATTGCAACCAATTCAGTACCTATACGGGTGACCGAACCGACACGACCAACTTTGCAGCTAATACAATGTCGTAAACCTGTATACGTCTTCTTCATCTTCTCCTTTTTCTCTTCGCTCTCTTCTCTTTCTCTCTTCTCCTTTTTTATATTTGTTATTTTTTGACCGTTATTTATTATATATGATCATTAACCCCCTCACTTCTGGTCTCTATGTTTTTATTATTTATTCCTACAACCGTTTCAGTTTGCATTAAATTATTTTCATTCAATAATAATATTATCTCTCAGTATCAAACACTCGTTTTTAGCATGTTTCCAGATTACTTTGTAATGAGTTAGTAATTCTGAGCTGGGCATTAGTTTGGTGGAATATCATTAATCTTTTTTTATAGGTACCATTATTCTCAATCATCAACTTTTTTATCTCCTTTGATAAAAACCGTCAAGTTTTATCCAACGCCATATATTCTCCTTTTCAATTAATACATTGGAACTTCCTTGATTCACAATTCACATGATCCTGACGGCACTTAAGGCATTTAATCTTCTTAGCTGGACATACTTTCCTTATAATGTCCAAACTTCCAACATCCTGAGCCTTGAAAGAAAAGAAAGAAAGAAAGAAAGATATATTTATTCCCACACAGTGCGACATTGTACAGAAAAACAGAATAAAACAGTGAAACTTAATCTAACTTTTATTTATGTACATAACTACATATAACATATTTTTTTGCATCGCAACTGTGCGAAAAATGGTCGCCACTCAGCCTAATGCTGATGTGTTGCCTAAAAATAAAGCAACTCAACAGCGCTGATATTCTGTGGTAACCTCTTGTCGACGTATGGCGTCTTCCAGTACAAAAAACCTTGTGTGATAGGGTTCCATTTTGAACCGACACCCGTATCCAAATATATACGAGGCTAAAGAGGAACTTTTAAACGCCAGACGGATTACAATACTATCTATCCATTTCTCATCATCGGTTAAACGTCTGTCTTCTGATGGCCATAATATCATATTCACAATTACGCTGTTCTAGTATCTTTTTATTCAATATCTAAGTCTATATATCTTACTTCATCATACGAAAGGTACACTACATCCACACTTTGACAAATATAATCTGACTCATTAAATTTCTGGTAATTTGGTAATATTTCCATTTTCTTCTTTATTCCTAAACCTAATGTTGAGTTTATATGGGCTTCTATATTTATTTGTTACAATATTGTCAATATTTCTACTTATAAAATTTTGCCTAAGTGAAATTGTTTGGGGAGCATTTGTTTAGAAATGCATCTTAGTTCAATACCTGAATTCTCGACAGGTGTTTGGTTGTTGTCATCAGAGTAACTGAGTCACAGACGGTTTGGTCTTCTAAATTCCTTATCATCTTCTTTTACTCACTTTCTTGTCTCATTCTCTTTTCTGAGCCCTTTTGGGGTTTTTATTTATCGCTTCCACAACCTCCGAAATGTTACGAGTATTTCCACCTTCTTCGCACGTATCTCTCATATTCGATGAATTAGAGCTAACAACTTAGCGATCGAGCAAAACATGACATTATCTCGATTTATAATTAATATGAGGGTAGTTCAAAATATAACGATCGCCAGTACGAATAGACACTAACGATTACGGACCTATTGACGGCCTTGCGTCTTGTAAAACCGCTCTGGCACGCGCAACTGGGATTTGAATGGTTTTAAATCACATAAACGTAGTGAGCTAGCAACTTGGTGATCAATAGTCATCATTTCTCTATTTCAAAAGCAGGCCTTTGTTTTTTATTGGAATAATTACAGGCTGGTTATGTGTTTGTTTTTAATCATGATTTATACAACATTCTTGTTTTTCTTTGTTCAAGCACGCCAAACGCCTCGGCTACGCCAACCACGATGTCGCAGCCGTCTACATCCGAGCAAGATTCTGATCATTGCAGGAAGGACCTAGCGGTTCTGTGAACAGCGATGCTGTCAAAACTACAGATTTAGTGAACAGCGACGCTGAAAAATCTACCGATTTAGTGAACAGCGACGCTGAAAAACTTATATTTTCTGTGAATGGCGACTTTGAAAAATCTACTGAAAAATCTACAAATTCAGTGAGTAGCAATGCTGACATTAAAACTATGAACTCCGTAAATAGCGACATTGATAAATCAATAAATTCTGTGAATAGCGACGCTAATATTAAAACTATGAACATTGTGAATAGCGAAGTTGATAAAACTAGCGATTTTGTGAACAATGACGCAGAAAACTCTTTCAATGCTGTAAATAACGACCCCTATAAAAGTACAGACTTTGTGAACAGCGACGCTGACAAAACTTTATATTTTGTGAATAGCGATGCTGGAATAGCTATTGATTTTGAGAACAGCGACGATGATAAAATAAATGATAATAATAATGAGGCAATAAATTAAATTGTGAACTGGTGTTAGCATATCTATGTTCAGTGAATTTTGTGGAATATATCGCGTTTATAGATTCTGCAATGAACTAAATAAAATATTTAACATATTCTCTTTTGAAAGCATGATGTATTCTCTAAAATTGATTCCACATAGCTTCTGTTCTAATTCTTTAATCTTATGTCAACTATGTTTGAAATTTATCTTGAAGTTTTAAATTAGATACTAGGTTCAAAATAATGAGTAAATATTTTATTGTTGAGTGATTTGTGCATTTGGAAACAAGATAAATCACAGGGTATGTGCGTTGAATAAATAATTAGTTAATTATTATGTTAGCATATGAATATTTTGAGTTTTTAATCAGATTTAGAAATCTTAGTAAAGCTGTTTTTTTTCTTCCTAATATTGTGATTATAATCAGAACGACGAAGACAAGAGAGTATTATATATTGTCTAGTAGAACATCTAATATCATTTTAGAACGAGTACAGCACAAACGTGTGTTGCATTTTATTATTATATAATATTTATTGTATCACTCATGGCTGACGCAGCTCATGAATTAAATGTTGTTTTAATTGTCGGTTTTAAGATTACATTATATGTAATTTAAAATACTATGAATGTTGTTCAGAGAATAAGTTTCACGTAACTTCAATGCTGTTGTTGTAAATGCTCGCTGTCACAGAAACGTAAGTGTCCTACATAGAGACATTCAATTAATTTTATTGTGGAAATGTTAATATAAGACAATTTATTAGTTAAGTCACAATGCAACGTCTGTTTAATTGAATAAACGGTTTACACTTATAATTTCTCATTTTATTGTAGTGTATTGCCAAGAATAAATTCGACCAATTTAGAATGGTTTGATCAAAAAGTATTTTAAAAACATTTTTGGAAATTAATATCCTAAAAGGGGTGAAACCCGTTCATTTTATATTTTTACAAAATTAACTTAAGAGAGTGTGACGAAAAATAAAGTTTTTTTTATAGATTATTGATATGTATTGTGCAAATTTTTTAATATACACAAGTAGGGAAGGAAGCCTCATTAGTTCTCTCCTCTGTTTTAGTTTAAGAAATAATTAGTGACGTAAATGAATCGAAGTCCAGAATCATTTTAATAATATTAATAAAGTGTAAATGGTCGCCACATTCGAGATTTTCTTTATGTTGAATTGTTAGTTTTGATGTGATAAATGTTGCGTTATGTTACGTATTTTTCTCAAATTATTGTCATCGTATGATAAGCTACAATAAACTATGATAAATAAATAATACTATAATATTCCTTGCTTTAATTCTATGATCCTAAAATTTTCAATAACTACATTTATTGAAGATAGACTAGGTAATTCACCTTTGAATGGCGAGTGGTTTTTCTCATGTTACCGCTCTTTGTACTGACTTCATTTCAGTATGACTTGGTGAAATGTCAAATCAAAGTCGGCAGAGTTGCAACTATAAAATTTAATGGGTAACCATCACGCAAGGCTACATTCGCGGAGTAAAATAAAATGATGCAGTAGGTATTTGCTTTAGAGATACCATGTATTATCGGTGAGATATTCCTATGGCTTTACTTGCTTTCCGTAGCACGAACTTCCTTACTCTCCTACTTAGAATTTTTGAAGTAACTGAGAGTAGTTTGAAATTCTGTCTACAAATATTTGAGAAAGAGATAGCGAGGAGACACTATTACAGAGTTCATCATATTTAGCATCACGCTTGAAAGCTCCAAAGGGTTATGCAGAGAATAGAATAGACTGGTATATTGTACATTTTATTGTTAAGATAATATGTTCCTTGTATTAGGTGAACACGAATAAAGCAAAAGAATGGTAGCAAGTGGAAATTGATAGTCACTGCCTACCCAAATGGGAAGCCCGTAATTATATACTCGTACATGTAAGTGGTGATGAGCCTTTTGCCATTTACCGGGCACAATTCCAACCTCCGGGCTGCTTTATTTACCAGGAAAACCCAATAACACTTCCCGATCAGGGCACAGAATCCAGGACCTCACACACAGCAGCCGCGATTGTGGCCACAAGACCAATCAGGCTGTTAGCAGGCGTTAATATTGCTATCTGCAATGGAGCAATGAAAAGTATTTTGGCTTTAACCGTAATATTACCGTTACTCGTCACTCGTAAAAGGTGGTACAATTCACAATGTCACCCGCATGTGGCTTCAATGCAATCTAATTACGACCTAAGTCAGTGGATAAAGGATAAGTTTAGATGAAGATGACTACACCATAGTGATGGTAAGTGGCTGCTTTGGGTTTGCAGCGAGAGATTGAAAGCTCGCAGTTTTCTGAAAAAAATATGACATACAAGTGCGTTAAGTTGGTAATTAGTAATTACAGGTGAGGTTGAATTGTAGCTATGACCGAGACGTGTATTGACCATTAGCGCACGCGTCTTATAAGTACGGCGTTTTCGTCAACATAATAGCGAGAAAAAACAAAAAAAACATGATGTTGCAATTTGCAAAGACATTCAATTATATACAGCAAGTGTGATGAAAATATTTACTATTTTGTATTTGCTATATATTTAAGCGATTAATGGAACACCGTGGTTACCACAAACATTCAATAAACTTTTCAGCTATAATAACTATAGAAACATATCAGATATGGCATCAACTCACACATGTCATTCAGGAAGGTATGTGTGTTATAAACTTTTATCGATATGTATGCTACATTTACCAAGTCACCCCTTTACCCACAAACACGGTTTCTCACTCAGCGCGACAAGCTCATACACTTGACATTACCCAACAAATTGAACGTTACATACATTACTTTGATCGATGGTGACCTTCAGTTTGCAGATCTATACGATTTTACGACAAAGTGTATGTCTAAAAATAACGCGATCTCATGATTTAGGCAGGCTGGTCACGCCACGAGGTAGCGAGCATAAAAATCGTGTTCCGATGAAAGGTCGCGAATTTGTCGGGGATTTGAACCTGTGGTTGTATTTGTTTCTTGGTATTTCTTTTTGCTTGGTAGTTTATCGGTATTTTGATAAACCCCAATTAAATTTTGAGGTCTGTTGGCTCATTAATTATCAGACATACCTAATAGATTTTTATTGTTATAAAGTACAATTTTGTATTTCTCCGATCAAGAGTTAAAAACAAAGCTGATGCAGCTTGGAATTGTGTCAAGCATCTGGAATTACTAAGTAAAATTTATTAAAAAGAAAAACACCTTCCATACATTATTATATAATAGCCACTACATTTTTTTTTTATCTGACTAGCCTAGCCTATGTTTCCCGCGATAATGTAAGGATTCTATTGAAACCATAACATTTAAATCGAATCAGGCGTTTAGAAGTTATGGTGGAATATAGAAACTCACAAATATACATATATTTATTAGACATACACACATGAACCCTAAAAACATAACACTCCTTTTTTGGGCAGTCATGTAAAATAGGTAAATAGGTACTAAGCAGGTATACCTTCTGGAGATTTAGGAGCAACACCAATTGCTGCTTAATTTACTAATTCTTTTAAACTTTCTACTCATAGTTTTCAGTCACGTAGCGTTTAGGTCCTGTGAAAACTTTATTCAGATACTTGCCTGCACAAACTCCAGGAACATAAGCTCCAGATTTCTGGAAAATCATCATGTAATAGGTAACTAACTACATAGATAAGACAACGGCAGTAACAAGATTCGTTACAGAGGTCGTTCTGGATGTAGGCGCCTCGCCGGCTGGACGGTAATAGATCGGCCATCATACATTGCGGTTACGCATGTTTCCTCACACGTCACGCGGATCCGCCACGTTTTAAATGATCATCGAACAGTACAGTTTTCCAGTTTTCTTAGACTATTATATTGTTACCCAAAGATCCCTCTTTAGCTGAGAGATGCAGACCTAAAAGATAAATCTTTTAATAATAGGGTATACCAGTATACCTATTCTTAACATTAACATTACTGCTAGTGTGGTTGAGATCGTTGGAGCTTGAAATCTGATTGGTGAAGGGGGGGCGTTTTTGGGGACTGCCTTATTGCAATGTATGAAAGTAACATTTCAAATGGTCTAATTTGTATAAGCATATCTTTGATTTTGATGTCTAGGTATTCTTTTAAAGACTTTCACCACCCAAGTGATGACTACCGTGAAGTAAAAAGAGTTTTTAACATAAGCACGTCGCGCGACAACCAGTTTGATTCCAAGATTACTTGAGGAAAATTCTACTGAAATTCCGCCTATGCTGGAATTTCGCTGTCGCTATCGCTGTCGCGCGACGTGCTTACGTTAAAAACTGTTTTTACTCCACGGTGTGGTAAGTTTACAGTAGGCTGCACCAGGCACAGGTAATACTGCCCTTGGGCTGGCCTATCGTTGTAGGAAGTTTCAATTGTATGCGAGGTTAGCCTATACTGGTTTTGTTACTTACTCTTCGCTACTACTCTAACCCGAATCTGGGGGCTTCGAGACGTTTATTTATGAGTGCTTTTATTCTGAATACCTAATGATGCTGAACAAAATTAATGTTGTTTTTCTTTCGTTTTCATAATGAGTATATCTAATGCTTTATTTATGTACATAATGAACATAAAAGTTGAAAAATAAAGATGCTTTTATTGTTTATTAAAGTAACTTTGAATGGAATCAAACCGTTGGCGACCCCATAAAAAGTCGTGCTGAACATGCAAAACCGCAATAACTCTAACCTTATTATGAAAGAAACTTACAAAGAAAAATTAGGTACAAGCCTTACTTATATTCAGTTGATTAGAAAACCTACGACTTGCCGCAGGAAAACTTAAATAGTGCAACCTTTTTGTTGAAGTAAACTAAAAAAATTATTAATTTATTATCTATGGTGATTTGGCTTGACGAGATTCGGTGTCGGTGAATTAATTTGGATATTTTTTAGATAAAACATTTAAAAATTATTAAATTGAACTGTGAATCATGTCGTTTCTAACGGAATATTTCGATGAGTACCGTCAGCATCCCATCAGGAAAACCAAAATGTAAGTTTTGTTAAGATACTCGTAACAGAGAGTTCCTCTCAGCATCCAATAGGTGTGTCGGGATGCAGCTAGAACGAGTCGCCCGCGTTCACGGACTTAAAATCTCGCAGTCTGTCCAAGATTTGTTTGCGTGAAGCAGGACCTCAGTTCTATTACCGGTTCGGGCAAAGTATTATCTTACCCCTTTCGGGATCACAAGCGTCATTCTATGTTATTTTTTATGTTACTTCTGTTCGTACTTACCTACCATTATGTGAGATAATACATGATTTGAATTAATCAAATTTTTTTAGGTGTCGTCCAGAGCTTAGATGGGCGAAACTGGAAGGAAAATGGTTAGACCCAAAAGTCGGGACACAAGACGTGAGTATGTGTTTAATGACTATATTTCTCTAAGCGTTGATTTTATTTATGCAATCTGAATTTATCCAGCCTTTTTCCAACATGGTTGGAGTGGACTTGCAGTCTTATCAGATGCAGGATTTTGCAAGCCAAGTACACATATACTTTTTTAGTTTTAACACGATATCTGGAGGTAAACCTGGTTGTCAGACTTTAGGTGTTTTTCAAGAACTTCTTTAATTTCATCTTCCACGCCGCCACGATTCCCTTTCTTTAACGTGCTCTTCGAAACGCGGAGTGGTTTCTATTTCAAAATTATGGTCGCCCATCCACAGAACCACCGTAGCAAGCACAGTAGGTATGATCTCAATCGAACAATCTGTGGGCCGTTATTTAGCCACAACCCCGCTTTTGGCGAGGTTGGCGCAGTGGCCAAGAGACCGGCTACTGCGTCGCGTGTCGCAGGTTCGATTCCTGCACGGAACAAATATTTGTATGATCTACAGATAATTGTTCCGGGGCTGGGTGTGTGCATGTGAGATTATAGGTCTGTAAACGCACCTACGATACAGGAAGAAAATTATAGAGTGGGCCGTTTAAAAAAAAAAATGTTATTTTTTCTTTATACGTAAGTGGTCACTCACTTACGTATTACGGTATTATCCACTATATCTCTTGTAAAACAGAAAGCGTGGACAGACGAGGAGGTCGAGGCGTTCATCAAAGAAACGATGAAGAGCATCCGCGGACAATCCACATACTACAATGACTACTGTGCACATCTGTCGCAAAGTACGTAATATTATAAAGGGATATCTTCTAGAACTGCATACGTTATGTCTGCTGTTAATCAAAGTTATGATGAATGCCTACTGACGATGAATGCCTACCCCAGGATTGGTTACCAACCCAACAACGGCTTCTGCTTCATCATTTATCAGGAACCAAGCCCCCCTGAAAAATAACCGCACAATACGCTACTGTGATGAAAACATCGAGCTATCGATATAGGCGCGTTAAGCAGCATCAACTGATAATAAAGCAATTACCCATTCATAACTTTTGTACATCTGCGTGTAGGAGATACGGTTTAGATTTTTAGGTAGTTGTTGTAAAATAAGACTAAGGTAAGGGCTACAAGGAATATTTTATGCTGTCGCGATCACTACTTACAATAAAACAAACTCATAACCATATTAATTGGGTTTTGTATGATGTTTTGAACACTGCAGTTTTAGTGTTCATTGTCATGTTGCTACCACGAAAGCATTCAGCGCTACAATCCTGTTTATTGTAATTGGAAATCGTCGTTTACCATCCGATGAGTTGGTGGCCAAAGGAAGGTCCATTTTTGATTTAAAAACCCTAATGACGCCGTGCCAGAATCCTACCGACTTGAATCACACGGGAGTTCCGAGATCCTGCTGGGGTCGCGGTGATTGCTGCAACGAATCCGGGACCTCGGTAAAGGTTGGAGTAGGACCGTGTGGTTTTAAGTCGGTAGGAGTCCGGATAGAATTAGAAATGAGTATATAAGAGAAAGTCTGAAAGTGGCACCGGTGCCTGAGAAGTTGTGTAGAAATCGTTTAGCACGGTATGGGCATGTGATGCGGAGGGACGAGGGTCATGTGACGAGGAAAGTATGTATATGTAGATGGCTATAAGAGTAGAGGAAGACCGAGGAAGCGATGGATGGATTGTGTTAAAGATGATATGGCTAGAAAAGGAGTGACTGACGATATGATAGCTATGGAGATGTATGGACGAAGAATTCATGCTGCGCCGACCACAAATAAATTGGACTAAGGCAGGGAGATGATGGTGATGAGGAGGCCGGCACAGCGCCCATGATGGATTTTCCACACTCTAAATAAAATGGGGTCCCGAGAGAGTGACCTCGTCCGTCGCAACCCTGGCTAGTTATAATCCATCGAAGGTGTCGACGGTAGGCCCTAACACTCGACTGGGTTAAGGGCAGCCTTCTACTAAATCTAATTACCCTTCCTCAGAGTTCAAATACCGTGAGTTCAAGCCTCGCATCAAGAAGCTCCGGCCCTGTTCCGAAATATTTGAGAAGAAAGAGGAGGAGGCCCCGGTGCCGCAGATCCCGAAGCTGGCTATGAAGGACACGGAGTTGATGAAGGGTGCTAAGGAGATGTACGAGTTCGACATGAACGAGCCGACGCTGCAGCCGCTGCCGACACATCTGAGAAGTTAGTCGGAGTTATCATTTCAGTACCTATAAGAGAATTGATAGCCTCCATCATTTTACAATATTATTAGCAATGTCTTCTTGTAAAGTCATTGATGTAATGTTTGTCTATTTTTTATTTATCATTATATAAAGATTTAATGAAGATTTATTGATAAGATAAACAGTAAAGTAAAGATAGGTTGTAGGATATGCATACTAGTATTGTTAAAGGGTTTCTAGTAATTTGTATTATTTAGTTTTTGTGGTTTAATATACTATTAAAGTGTAAGGACCTTTCATAAAAACTGATGACCTTAAAACGCTTAATAAATTAAATTTGTCTCTGAAATGACACCACTTTAGAGTCACTCCAGCTAAAATGAATTGCACTTTTACAAAAGACAGTGGTAAGGTAAGAGTTTAGTCGTACCTAGACTAATATTTAGTACCTACTTAGTAATTAGTTTAGTTTAACAATAGATTACATTGATTAAACAAGTTTTATATCCAAGTTCTGTTTGCAGTCTAACTTTGTAATTACGAAAGTCGCATGTAACCTTTTTTGCAGTCGCAAATAAATAAGTTTCTTACGACTTTCAAAGTCTGACGTGATTTGAAGTCGTTACTAAAGCCGCATAACCATTAAATTATGTTTAGGTATATTCTTACAGAGTTAAGGAAACTATAAGTGGCATTTTTATGACTCAAACTGGTAGCTCTTTAAACAGTTTGTTGTGTTAGATTATATATTAGGGACCTTTTGCCTATTGTGATTCCGGCGGTACTGAACAGACTACGTCCCACCTGGTGGTGGTGTCCTTTGTGACGAGAGAAGACCTTTACGAGGCCACTCCTAACCCTATTGAGCTGGTTTATTAAACTGTCGTCATGATAAGAAGAAGAATAGGGACCTTATGGCTAAGTTTTGAAATAAACAAAATTATTTAGTTCTTAAATCTAGTACTGACGACGTTACTCCGCCTTAAAGCTTATTTTTATTAATTTTTGGGGGCCTTTATCACTTATTGATAATGACATCCCCGTAAAGCTTCATAATATTGAGTGTAATATGAGGTAAGTATCAGGTATTTATTATAAACTCATAATAAAAACATGCAGTTAGTTTGATTTTTTATATAAGTATTTATTTATATAAGTTTATATAGTAGTAACGGGAGGTACTTCTACTCAGCGCGGCCTTTAGGCACAGCTGAGGTGCACAGATCAGAACTGTATAATGTAATATTTGTAAATATTTTAAGACTCCTATCTGTATATGTTTATTGCCTGTCTGTATGGAAGATTACGGACACTAACATCATAGGTAATCAGCTGTCAGCATTAGTCGCAATGCTATGCTAATTACCCCCATAGGAGGTAATTTGAGCAGTGCCTTTTTCACATTTCTGAATAGAAAACCTTGGTAATATAATAGGTCGTTTTCGTGATCACTACACATTATAATAAAACAACTTTTAACTGGATTAATCGCGTGTATTATTGGTTTTTGTTTTTCCTGACGTTTCGAACACTTTGCAGCGTTCGTGGTCGCAGGATGTCCTCCCGATTAATCCGGTTAAAAGTTGTTAGAAAACCTTGTTTTGTTTTATGATCTTCAATGTATCTAAGGTTATAATTTCTCCATTATCTCCCTTGATAAATCTGTTCAGCTACAATGTGTTAACAAACCTTTATGTTTTGCAAACATTCGGATCATTGACGCAAGTGAGTATATTGTTTATTAACAACCATATATAACACAAGTACTGATATTTTTGTTAGCCGAACGCGCGGCTCAGTCGACGCACTTCCTTTTGTAATGTTTGTTTTACTAATTATTTGATGTTTTCATTTCGTTAACGATATTTTGGTATTATTTTGGGATGTAATAAGATTTTGTTTGACGCGTGGCAGGTTTTAGAGTGCAGTTGTTAAGGGGGAGTGAAGTACGATTAAAGTAGCTATAGTTAAGCTTTGTAGAACACTTTTTAAAGCTAATTCACTTTTGTAATTGACAGTTTTAAGTATGGCTTAGGTGTAGCAGCATTAAAAGAAGCTTGAAAAAGAGGTCCTTTTAATTTGCAGCTTGAAATATTCTATAATATTAGGAAAACTAATCAAGTTTCGTTTGAATTCAACCCAATAATTACCTAACGCAGTTATAAAGAAGTTAAGTAAAACATTTAATAGCGCTTTTGCAGCTAAGTGTGTTATAATTAAAAAGCGGTAGGTATGATATACCTGTGTGTTGATGATGGAATCAAGTGCGCACTTCCTTCAATGTAGGTGATATATAAAATAACAGACCTGCTACCGCCAGCGCGACCCTCGTGAATAGGCTGTAAGAGTTGCCTGTTTTTTATTTTTTATGGAATCATCTATGCTGTATTGCCTAATTGTATTGTTATAGTAGCTTTTTTTTGGCTGATGCTGTTACCTCTACTGAACAAGTGTGTTAGATTTAATTTTAGCCGATGTAAAAAAAAAAGTTGATTTGTGCTTTTCTTTTCGGAATAACCAGGGAAAACTTAAGATCCAAGACAAAAGCTAGTGTTTATATACAACTTGTGCAAGTAAAATCTCTTCACTATTATTGGCTTGGGTGTCAGCACAATACAAACAGGCGCGACATCAAATAAATAGTTCTCTTTGTTCGCATTGTACGTGCCATGTTGAACTGTCGACACAAGCGGCCATTTTGCAGTGATGTCGTGTCAACATGGCGGGTTATATGTAGCTTTATGACGCGATATGACGATACACGGGAATTGAATAGTTCGTTTTAATGGCACCTTGTATGGTATGTAAGACAGGATTGGTTCTTATGATGATGGTGAGGTTTCCCAAAGATGTTACAAAAAAATTGCCTTCAAACTTTTTGTTTTTGAAACAAAGAATATTCCTCATGACGTGATTAATTATTAAAATCGATTATGATAACTCCTGACTACTCACTAACCTCTTTGATGACTAATGAATCCTCTTAATATCGTTGCGGCTTTGTGATGTGAGTACAGAAAACCGCACGACCGTGTTAAAAATTTGACATTGTCAGCACCTTAATGTCGTAGCGGTATGGATGGTTTTCGTTGTGCAAGTGTTACTTATTTGCGATTGACTGTACCTGTCCCCGGGTTTGCGGGTTCAAAACCTAGCACTTATCGCTGTTGCTGTTTTCATATGTATTTATCTTATTTAATATACATTGAATGTATTTCCCAACATAAGAACCGGAATACGTAAGCATGTTTTAGTCAGATATCTCCCAACCATTTCAAGTAAGATCCCTTAAACTTAAAATTTATTTGTCCTACATAATTACATTACATTTTATCATCCACAGTACTCGGCTACACCCGGCCACATCTCTGGCACACCGGCATCAGCGACTATCAGAACGGCATAGCTCGTCTGGCATTCGAGATGATTCGAGACGACCGCATTCCACGATACCACGCCCACAACGGATGCAGACCGAGGTGGGGTCTACCGCCAGAGGGAGAGAGGCAACCGGAGTTGGATGGAGCGCCCTATGATGGGGAAAGGCTGTTTTAGAGAGGCTGACAAAGGAGTAGGCAGCCACATGTCACCAATGTTGTTATTACTTCCATTTAATAGGTGACGAACCTATTGCCATCTGCCGGGCATATTTCCAAACTTGAAGCTGTTACTGAGAATTTTTTACCCAATATCACTTTGTCCGACCTGGGAATCAAACCCAGGATCTCATACTGAGCATTCGCGCTTGGACCACTAGTCCAACGAGGCAGTGTGTCCTGGCTAACTGTTTAGCGTTGTATTCACCGTATGAATTTATGTATTGTTGCGCCCGGTACTGCTAGCTTGGATTACGTGTGCAGGGAGACGGGGGTTCGGCAGGTTAACTTAGATGTATTACACACGGCGCTACCAGACAGAAAGAGAGATAAGGTTTGTATGCTATCTATCGATAAAGAAGACCAGGTGAGCCGCCTTGTGTAATTCGCCTTTTCTGTCCTTGTTTTAGCAACTCTTGCGCAACAAAGCGAGCCAAGCTAAAAAAGTTAGTACGGCGTTGTTTGCGGTGGATACCGCGTCTTACAAACACTATATGTTTTGTTATTTTTGTAGTCTTTTGTAAACTTTGAAAAGTAATGTGTTTTGGTAATAATCAAGTATCTAATTATCTACGGATTCTGAGCAAAAGGGTCTTTTGGAAATGGAAATTCTTAAACGGTGTTTCTGTAAAAGTATAAAGCGTTAAGCTGTTGCCTCACTCATCAGCAGACACAATAGATTTTTATTGTTACAACGTATAGTTCTGAACGTTGCTGAGCCGAATAGATAATTATGGAAATAAATTTTTGTTCTATAGAAATTATACAACTTTTGATGAATATCATTATAGGATTACAATATTTACTGAAGCTAATGACGATGCCTTAGCGCTCACTTTATTTTCACAATTTATCAAACTATATGAGTAATTGTTTAAAAATATCTCAATATGATTACTATGCTAGTCTCATTTAAATTGTAAGTTATTCTATATTGTATTCAAAATAAATAAATCTTAAGCCTGTACACATGGATTGTTGTTTAATTTTGTTTATTAGCTTGCTTATTTCCTAGGTTTTCTTGGTGGCGGACACTTTTGTGCCAGATACGCCAAACAAACGTGGTAGTCATTGTATATCCTGTTAGAGATTTTTGTCACCACATCTTCTTTTAATGGGATCTTTTAATAAAAAAAAATGAAATTAATTAAAAAATTAAAAGGCGCGCCTGTTTTTATGCACCACAGCTACTATATATATTTATTAATCTTACTATCCTATTTTACTTCAAAGTCAAAGTCAAAGTCAAAGTCTTTATTTGCATGTTAAGGTATTACAGGTCTTAATTTAAATATTATGTACAGCTTAACGGCCTTTTTTAGGCGTTGCAAATTTGAGGGCTAGCACTAACTTAATATAAATTACATTTGCTTAACTTAGGACTTAGCATAAATTATAGTATACTAGTTAGTATTTCTTGCGTTTAAAAACATTATTTATAAACCAAGTAGGTATATTGTAATAAGTATGTAGTTCGTTATTATTTGTAATTATTTGGGAAAGTATATAACATTTATTTTTTAAATATTTTTTATTTATTTGTTGGGATATAGGTAAGTATATAATGTATTAAGTGGGTTAGTATAAAATGAAAGTAGGTATTGTTAAATTGTATGATTTAGTAGGTAGGTATTTGTGGGTGTGAGGGGTTATGTATGGTTTAGGTTTTAGCATTTTACTTCGGGATAATGTAAGGCTTCTAACGATATCCCATAAATCTAAATCGGTTCAGACGTTCAGTGGGGTTACTCTTGAAATCGATACCAATACCAATCCAATTCCAATATAAAATAGACGCCTTAAAACTAAGCGTAATTTTTAAATAAATTTACCTACATTACAATTGTCTCAATTTTAAAGCATGTTGTCTTCATATTATCCCGAATATATCATTATTTTATAGACATTTTGGCTTTTAATAGTACCAACTGACTTTTCTAATGTCAATCGCGCGGAATTATTTTCAAGAGTAAGCCCACAGAAGTTATGAGTCAACAACGGGAGTCGATTAACACGCATCGAAACTACACCGACTGTTGTGCTGGTTCTTGCGTCATGATGAAATGACTTCTTGCATTTTCTGTATTTATTTTGATGATAATATTGAAAATTTTTACACTCCAGATGGTTAGATGAATAGACACAGAGCAACGCCATTTTAAAATTTGGATGTGTGTGAACATTGTCACTTACCGTACCAGGAGTGCATAAAGTATGAGGAGGAATAAACGCTCAACATTTTTGTAAGCGGCATAGTTTGTTGCTACGGCCTACGAACCGTAGCAAAGCCTTACGTAGGTACTGTAGTGACTTGCTACGTATTACTACGTAGCACACACGCTTAGAAGTTGACGTTGACTATTAAAACCTCAGAAGAAGAACAGCAGAACTAATGAATATTTACGAGGTGAGTCATTAGAGAGTCAGGTTATTGTATAGTAAATTTTCAAGCCTTTATTATAGTTAGTTAATCTAAGACTTCACAGACATACGGTGAAGGAAAACATCGTGAGGAAACCTGGACTTGGTAGTCTGAAATCGCCAACCCGCAGTCAGCTAGCGTGGTGATCAAGCTCGTGCCTTCTCTGTATGAGAAGAGGCCCTTGCCCTGCAGTGGGATAGTTATGGGCTGGTTATTTATTTATTTTATTTTAGTTCTTGATAGATTGATTTAAGTATAAAAGGTCTAATTTATAAGCCATCATTTCATCAACCGTCAAGTACCCGTGACTAATGCCTTACAAGCTGATAAACATGACTATAATTGTGTTGGTTGGAGCGTAGCTACATATAAAGAGCTGTTAAAATTATTTTAAACATACAACGACGGACATGTTCACAACGGGCTTAGCGAAGATTTGTACTGTCAAGTTATAATTTATTTATTTGATGATGTTAAAATTTCCAACAAATTTGCTACATTTTGACGCAGTTATAAAAACTCTTTTCATCACGTTTTACTAGCTTTCTTTGATATTTCGCATTTTTTTGTGAATCATCATTTTATATTTTAAATTTTTTACGATTCTTACTGATACGTACTTTGACTTTTACGATGGCTGAGTGGATCGTGAAGGGTGTTAAAGTACTTAGGGTTAAAACGAGTTCGCAAGGAAATATCATAAAAGGTGTTGAAAAATCAATCACTCACCGCGCACAGTAAACAGAAAGTTACGAGTTTTGGGAAAAAGACAATATTGTTGAAGTACAAAATGTGGTGTGTGTATTTGTTTGAGAAACAAGGAAATATCTTACAAAGGGAATGCACGTGTTCCTGTGTATTTTAGTTTGTTCAGGAGCCAGGGAATTTGAGCGTGATACAAATATTCAAGCACATCGAAAAATGATATTTATGACTCATCATTTTATCTTCGAGTTGTACCTCGCAGTTGACAATTTTGTGTTGCAATAATTGCCTAAGTTGTTCAAATTATGCAAATAACCAACAATACAATTAATAACGAGTGAACTCTAAAGTTATTATATTAAATGGAAAAAAACTATAACTTTAGAGTTCGCTAAGCATGCGTTAATGCTTTTCAAAGATTTATCTTGAATTAATAACGAGTGCTTCATTTATTTCTGTACGGTGACTTATATTTTGCAGAGTAAAGAAATTATTTTAGCTTTGAAAGGTCCACCTGTGTGCGGATTAATAACAAATTGCGATATGAAACTAATCTATTAACTTAAGCGGAACAAATGACCTTTAAGTAATTATACTATTGCTATTAGGACTTAAAGGGAGAAGGAATTATCCTATAAAACAATTGTTATATTTTTACATTTAAGTAGGTAATCGAAATCTAATTTAAATCGACTGTAGTAATTATTGGGAGGTTTATATCAAAGGGTACGAACTGGTATAGCTTGATTGATGACAACCACGGACATAGACAGGTGGGTATTTGGGGGTTCTAATACTTCTAACCAAGCCTAATTTTAGGTAATGTTTACACTTGGTCCACACGTGACAAAAAATGGAGTAGAACCACCCCCCTCCCCGATAGAAATTTGCTACGGCCTTGCATCAAGTTCACTATCGGCTCTTAAGCTATACGCAGGGCACAGCTGGGCTTGCCTGGACCATTGCCAAGTGCGCTTTCATTGTCAGCCATCTTGGATACGTTTGTTTTACTCTTACTATCTGTCACTGACCTAGCTTGCGGTCTTTTTGGTCATTTTGTTTGACGTGTCTCTATTTAGATTCTGAGTCAGACTTAGAGAATGCTCTAAGGAGCAGACCCAGTCTGGATTCTAGTTGTCCTTTGTAATCAATTTTTGATGAGGAAATGTTTATATGAATGATAAAAATATGGGAAAAAAATATTCGCGTCTTCATTGTTATTTAAATGTTGATTTGTACGGTAAACGTAAGCTAATTAAACATTTTCAATTTTAATAAAAACATCGTCAGGTTTTAGTATTTGGATGTTTATGTCATGGATTTGAAAAAAATGCGGTTGGAAACTTGCCTTGTCATAAGCGAAGCATAGATTACGTACACACACACGCAGCGTACTGGCGCCGAGTGGATTAGTTTTAGGTATCGGTATGCGTTTAGCTCGTGTATGATAAGCGAAATTGGATGACTAGGCATGCTTCTCACATGTCGTACGCAACGCTCCGTCCGTATTTTTTAAGGTTCGTGGTTTATGTATTTTGTATTGAGGAGGATGACGATAGAACTATCATTGGCAGCACGTTTCGTGGGCACGTGTTGGTTTTGTAAGGAAGTTCTTCTTTTTGTTACTGGCTGGTTGGGTAACGTGCGTTTATGTTACCTACAGTTGTACATCTATGTGAATTGTGAACATGTTCTGATTTCTTGACTTATATTCAGTCTAAGGCTATATAAGGTCCTAATTTATTAGGTAATTTATTAGGTAATATCCATTGAAAGGGTTAATATATAAGTCAAATACATTCACTTAAGCTAAGAATTAAATGGTTATAGCAAATTATTTGTAATTAACACAGTACTAGCAAGACGAAAACTGCTCCGAGAACGGAGAACATTAAGAAAAAAATAACATTGTTGTAAAAAATATATTGATGGCTTAAATGAATCCTTATCACTTACACATTGACCCCTAAAAGGAAATTATCTAATAAATTAAGACCTTATATTTTCGGTATTTAATTTCACTTTATTTTACTGTATTGAATTTAATGCTTTAATATTTTATGGATTTCCTTTGTAAAAAGCTGTAAACCACATCAAAACAAATTTTACGGTCCATTATGTTTGATGTCTTCATACGAATACGGAATGCCAAGTGTGCATTGTTTTATTGTACAAATAAACCGAATATAAATTTCAAAAATAATTTTTTTTATTTAAACCCAAAAACTGCGTCATTTGTCCTGGTTTAATTCCCGGGTCAGGCAAGGTGTTATTGGGTTTTTCTATTAGATTGGAGCTTGGAATTGAACGCATTTGATGTTTATCTGGTGTCCAGCTGTGTATAAATGTACCTATACCTCTGCCTACCTCCACAGGGAATACATGCATGATGCTATGTTAATTTAAAACATAAAATATTTATCAATCTATCCTAGGATATCAATATAACCATTCGCTCGAGCAATCTGTTTTTTTTTTTATAGTACGTCCATACGTACTATAAAAAAAAAACAGATTGGTCCCCATGGACCTGGAACCCTGGTAAAGGTTACAGTGGTTAAAGAAGGTACCTCTATTTATGCCTTCTCCCCCCACATGTTGTAACGGAAAACTACGGAATGTGTTTTTAAACTTGATTCAGTTTATTGATTTTTTTTATCTGTAATAAATTATTTTAATAATTTATAACAGATAAATAAATTAAAAAATATAAAAAAATATAAAAATCTTTATTATCCAAAAAAATGTGATACAATAGCTCATCTATCATAATAAAGTAATATTGAAAACATAAAATAGGCATAAATAAAGATAGAGTTAACGACACTGCCTGTACTAGTAAAAACTGTGTGACAGGCACTGGCGCCTTCCCCTACAAGTTATTGTCGCAGGTTCATAACAAAAGCAAAAATAAAATAGGTAGCGATTATATAAGTTGGTATAAAGGTGAATGTTAACGTAAGAACATGCAGTAAGTAGGTACTTTGTGTAAATGAAGTATGTACATGTGCGTCTGTGGTTTGCGTGTGTGTGTGTGTGTGAGTGTGTGTGTGCGCGTTGTGTGTTGTGTGTGTGAGTGTGAGAGCGTGTGTGTGCGCGCGTGTGTTACCTCCTAGTGCAAGATTAAAGGTCATTGTTGAAAAGGCTTTCTGTATCCTGATAAGATTGACTTTGAAGCGTTTCTTTTAACATTAATTTGCATTTATGTTTTGGAAGAGAGTAAATGTTAGACATTTTATTTATTTTGTTATACAGCTGACAACTTAATGCTTGATAGTGTCGACCAGCCACGGAAGTTTTGATTTTAGTCGTTGGGCACACGTGGTACTTACGCCGCTTATTAGTCAGTGATTGCAAATCATATGTGAGTGACGAGTGCCGTCGTAGGATCATGTGGAGCACACAGAGCTGTCTAACAGTTAATACTGAAGCATCTTTATATAACTGTGTTGTGGGATAACGATAAGGCTTGTTCATTAGGACTTTCAAGATAGCCCTCTGCCCTCTCTCCAGTCGAAGCATATAGGTTTTAAATGTGCCGCCCCAGACTGTAATACAATATGTAATGAGAGATTGTACTACTGCGTAGTATATCGATTTTAAGAGTGGCAAGTCGACGACATTTCTTAGTTTCCTTATTGGAATCATTAGTTTACGTACGCGAGCTATAGTCACGTCTATATGATTGTGCCAACTAAGCGTACAATCGATCTGTACTCCCAAATATTTAACCACAGTAGCAAATTCAACATGTGGGGGGGAGAAGGCATAAATAGAGGTGTGGGTGCGGTTTTGGCTCACTCGGTGGCGGATACGGCACGGTCTAACAGCTCTTGATGGTGCCCCGTGGAGGGGCGAAACACGTGTAGAGTAGTTGGTGGTAGTTGGAATTTTCACCGCTTGCGTATTTGCATATATTTGCGGACGGGCGGTGCACAGGTAATGCATGACTACCCTCAATTTTGTGAAAGTAGCTAGATATTGTATTTATTTGCATTCAATATAAAAGTGAGTTTAAGCCTGTTCAACAAAGTGGAATATACCAGTACAAAGTTTGTCTACCTTTGGCCACCAATTCGCCTGAGGGAAAGCGACGGTCTGGCCGAGGATGGGGAACGTTGATCCAGAATAAATCTATTCACTCTTAAGTAATGTGGATAGATTTTGAGAGAACGATAGTTGGGGAGTTGATGCAGATCCGTCTCCCACAACGATTGCACCGGACTACATCCCGAAACACGACTAGGTCGCTTTACGGCATGGTTTCGTCCCGTGGGTGGTAACTAGCCAGTAAAACATGATGGACATAGATGGATGAAAACAGAAGGACGTTTCATACTCAAAAAAAAACATATACAAGGATGTAGGTACTTATACCGCTATATACCCACGTTTCATAGATGCAGTTAAAAATCTCCCTTTTTCCATCAACCGAGGAGTATTGAAGAACCAAAGAGTAAATATAATTTAAGAGGTAAATATAGGCACAAACGATTCAAAAAAATTACCTAGTTTTATTAAAAACATAGATTAATAAGATTTTCAATAAAATAAAAGTATAAAATGCTTCAATCGGCCATGTTAACTGAAACTTCAATCACAGCGAATGGCGTTACGCCTCAGTCAAATGTCAATCATCGCCGTACAATATGGCTTGAACTTATGTCAAATATGCTGAGGCATGACGTCAATACGGCGCCATGACACCCAGCAGCGTTTATGCGGCTATATCAAATTAGATTGATTAAAATGAAATAATCTGCGTTGAAACTTAGTTTAACTGCCTCGTTGGTCTAGTGGTCCCAAGCGCGACTGCTGAGCATGAGGTCTTGGGTTCGATTCCCAGGTCGGGCAAAATGTTATTGGGTTTTTCTGTTGGGAAAATTCTCAGTAGCAGCCCGGAGTTTGAATTGTGCCCGGTAGATGGCAATAGGCTCACCACCTATTACATGGGACTTAATAACAGCATTGGTGAAATGTGGGTGTACAAATGTGTACACCTCTGCCTACCCCTTCGGGGAATACAGGCGTGATGCTATGTTATGTTATGTTATGAAACTTAGTTTATTGATGATATAATGTGTTTTTCGGATATAGTAGACGTGTACCTACTTTATAAAAGTAGATTTCAAAATTTGTCATCATGCCTATTGTAAACACCGGGCCGCTATTGAGAATTTTCTTAAGAAAAATCCAATAACGCTTCAAAATAGAAACCAGCACCTCACGCTTAGCAGTTGTGCTTGCAGCCGATGGATTAAGGTAGCCAGTCAGTCATTCAGAGTTATTTCAATAATAAAAGTAGTTCTTAATGTTGAGTAAAGCAACACCGAGTACTGAGTACCTCCTTTCCGACCACCTTGTATTTATAACATTGATAAAAACATGCCTTTGGCATAATTTGCCTATAATTTTTTTAAAGTCAGATGATATAAAAAGAAAAACTGTTCAAGAAAAATTACATCATATTTATGCTAAACACATAAATTCTTCCTCTATGGTAAACGAAGTTTAAAAATACTTCACCCAAGGACGTATTACTTCATTCAAGGTCACAGATTTCACAGATATATAATGAACTGTCAACTAAGGCTTTAAATAAAAAAGTATTCGGT
Organism: Xylocampa areola; assembly: GCA_935421205.1. Lineage (NCBI taxonomy): Eukaryota > Metazoa > Arthropoda > Insecta > Lepidoptera > Noctuidae > Xylocampa > Xylocampa areola. The sequence goes on along the minus strand of OW285216.1, from coordinate 17,329,301 downwards.
TGCAGGTATATATGCAGATCAATTGCCCAAGTAGAAACAACTACCTTTCTTGGCTTCGAAATCGACAGTTGCATAAAATGGGAGAGCCACATAGATAAAGTTAGTAGCAAACTAGGGAATGCATGCTTTGCTCTTCGCCGAATTGTTCGAGTGGTGCATGGAAGCGAGGTTAGACCTTGTTTGCCACTTTGCCACTGTCCATTCACAGCTTCAATACGGCGCCGAATTGTGGGGGCGCGCTGCAGACTGGGAGCATGCGTTCCAAATGCAGACACGAGCAGTACGAGCCATGGTGCAAATACCGCAAGATGAATCCACCAGACATTTAGAGATTTCAGAATTAGGCATTCTTACCTTACCTGGTATAATAATATATCAGGTCGCGGTGTACGTAAGAATGAACCGACTCTTTCGAGCTTCAAGATTCGGTTAAGACGTTGGTTAGTCGAGCAAGCGTTTTATACGTATGACGAATTTATGGAATTGAAATTATAAGTCACTACTTGTGTATTGTTTCGACCAATGTGTATTGTTACTATTTCTTTTGTTATTGAATAATGATATTGACATTTTCATAACATATATTTATTTATTTATTTGCAATTGAATTTGACTTGACATGCTCAAATTAATTATTATACAATGTGTGTTATTGATTAAACAATGTGTGTGTAACTGAAAAACTAATGGCGTGTAACTAAAATTACCATTAAAAGACTGTTGACTATTGACTATCAATAGGTTGCACCATTGCAACAACAATACCTAATCATAACCGTAATTTAACTTTATTACTATGACAGCTTTTTTAAGTAAATTATGTCAAAATGACTCAGTAATATGAAAGAAAGAAAAATATTTTATTTGATCACAATACCACGAGACACACAACAGACAAACAATTATAGTTTGAACACAAAAATAAAACGAAGAGAGTTAACAAGTTATTATTCTAAGTACAATAACGTAAGAAACGTTAATATTATAATTAGAAAGACATATCATTAACGAGTCAGATTCCATTGCTATTCATGAAGTATGTGTCCCATGGCTGAACCAAATGGGTCACCAGATCAGCTTCATGTCAAGCAGAAGTGCCTGACGCTGGTTTTCATCTGGTGCCCTTGTGCTCCACGGATGTCAGTCAGACTACAAGTGTTGTTCTGTGCATAAGTATAGTAGGTATGTAGTATAGTGGTAGTGTATATTGTACAGGTGTGTATCATATCCATCCGTTACGTTTAAATATGTCCGTTACGTTTAAAGTTAGGTTGGTACAACAGAGCCTTAACAAAGTAGTTCGTCGGTTATAGTTAGATATATATAAGTTGGTGCAACTGAGTCTATATTCTTGTCATAGACTATATCTATTTATCTTCAACTATTTGCATAGGTATCTGTTAAAAAATATCATTTTCCAAGTGTCTTTTTAAATCTAATTTGTGTGACAGTTGCAAGAGTCGAAATAGCTCGCTGAAATCCGATCTCCATATTTCACTGTCTCATTATAATTATTTAGATATTTGATTACAGACGTCTTATAAATGCATTTACATAACTGAAGCATGTTGAAATAGGAATAGATGACCTAGTAGGATTTTAGGATATTATTACATTAGATATTTATCGCAAAATTGACCTGTATTAACAATGTCGATGTTGAATCAACCGCAGAAGTATGATTTCACATAAAGTTTTTTTAGTTAAGGTCCATATCGGTTTGTAGTAACTGATTTTAAGCTATCGCAATTTTTACACATCTTAGAAATATATTTAATCGAGTCTAGATCGCGTTTTTTTTATAAAACGGCTTTTACGGTACCTTTTTCTTTTCCTACGTCTCGACCGAATTACACCGGCACGTGGTCACGGGTAGACTGTCATCCCGGCACCGCGGTGTGTGTAATTCGCCGGTGAAAAGCCTTTCTATAAAAAAACGCGGTCTTGACACAATTAAATATATTTCTAAAATGTTTAGTCAGCATTTCGACGCTGTGTCCTTCTCAGTATTTATACTATATATTTATATATTATAGGGTCTGGCTCCAGTGCTATCATTAATGCGATCCTGTTAAAAGTATCGTAAAATTCAAGTGTGGTCACACACTTGAATTTTGCCGAGTTGTCATCGCCGACAGTAACTGAGAATCGCTGACCACCGTACCTATTGGCTATTTCGGTTACCAACCAAATTGATGTCACTTTGTAGTACATTGCGTCGTATGTTACAGCTTGTCTATGATGAGCAAAAATATTAAAAAATTACGACGCAATGTACTAAAAAGTGACCATCAATTTGTTGGTACCAGATAGCCAATAGGTACGCAGGTGTGATAACGTGTAAGTGTGCAGCATCTCGTTCATTGGCTCCCTACATGACCTTCGGCAGTTTCCTCAAAGATCGTCCAAGTTTCGTTACACCATGTCTACACGGCGCACAGAACAAGAAACTAATAATAACAACATTATTCTATTACGGGTGTTACTTTATTTATATCTGACGAAAATGTTTATTTTAGGAAAGTAAACTTGGGGTTTTGTTGTAGTTCGTTTTAAAGCCAGCAATCCGGCAAGGGTAGCCGACGTCCTTTAGCTGGTAGCTATCACCATCGTCATTTTATTATCCACTATCCCACAAGTTTATTATATAGCTTCGACACGAATGGGCCGGCTCGACCGGATGATACCGCGGCCTTAGAGAAAACCGTCTTGAAACAACGCTTGCAATGTGTTTCACCGAGTGAGTGAGAGTACCGGAGGCCCAAACCCTTTAAAAAAGGCCGGCAATGCACTTGCGACTCCTCTGGGGTTGCGGGTGTCCATGGGCGGCGGTAATCGCTTACCATCAGGCGAGCCGTCTGCTCGGTTGCCCTTATCCCATAAAAAAAGTAGTGTTCAACTGTAAAACCTTCGATCTTTTACATCATATTATTTTTATTGCGTTTTTTGTATGTATGGTAGCGATAGTTGGGTGTGGCAGAAGAAACATGAAAGTAGAATTAATGCAGTAGACATGAGAACTTTGAGACGTATGTGTGGCGTAACTTTGAAAGATAGAGTGAGGAACAGCGTGATAAGGGAACGTTGTGGAATGAAAGAGGATGTAGTGACTGAATTGATACATCGCCTTACTATACAGACAAAAGACTTTTTATTATGAGAACATGCATAGATAATAAAATAATGTTTGACATTCTTATTACTAGATGGCAGTATAAGTCTCTATTTTGATACAGCACAATAGTGAAAAGGATTGAGAAGGGTATGCTAAGATGGTTTGGGCATGTAGAAAGGATAGGTGATTGACTGAACCAGTACATGAGGCGAGAGTGGATGGAAGAGTCGGGGCAGGCTGACCTCGACGAATGTACCGCAATCAAATTGCGGACGTTCTCAAAAACGGACAAGTCAGGAGCCACCTAAATCGGCGAGCATGTATGAAGAGTTTAATGAACATAGATGAAGCGAAAGACGTTTGGCAGAATCGTAGCAAATGGAAACCGATAGTTCCTGCCTACCCCAATGGGAAACAGGCGTGGTTGTATGTATGTATGTAACTTTGTTCAGTTCTTTGCGTCAAGCATACCTTATTTAGTCATCGACACATTTTGAATTGGTCTGACTACGCTCTGTATCTCTCTGCCTAGCCTTTTCCCAATTACTTTGGGGTCGGCTTCCAGTCAAACCGGATGCAGCTTAATACCAGTACTTTACATGGAGCGACTGCCTATCTGACCTCCACAACCCAGTAACTGGGTAACACGATATCTCATGTTATGACTGGTTGTCAGACTTTCAGGCCTCTGACTACCCGTAACGGCTGTCATAGATCTTAATTTGACAACCGGGACCGACAGCTTAACGTACTCTCCGAGGCACGGAGACGGTCTGTCTACGCTCTGTAAGCCTACGATATTTCATTTCATGACCTTTTTTTTTTAATGTATTTATGTTATACGAAAAATCTAAATACAATATTATAAACTATCCTGAAGTCCTAGGCAAGCTTTTTACTGTGCTTGATCATGGCAACATTATATTTCTACTCATACTGGGCATTAACACAATTATGAAAGGTCACACGTGTAGTAGTGGACTTTTAGGGTGACATTCCACCAGGACTGTGTCTTTTCTGTGTCCTTTCGGTCTTTGTTATTTCATCTATTTATCTTGACCTCATTTAAGTCTGTTTACTAATCGTCTTCGAGTTTAGCAAATCAACACTCATTGTTTGTTTCATTTTGATTTCTAGAGCAACAAACGTTATTCAGGAGAATTTAATAGAAACATTAGTAACAAAAGTTACTAAGGAAGAATGGAGAGAGGATACATTTCGTCGAAGAATATCTGCTTTGTATCATTGAGTTCTAAGAAAACTTTAATGAACCAACATTTTTCAGAATATGAGAATTTGTAGCTATGTTTTAGTGTAATGTGGTGTGAGTGCCCTAAATCATTCCAAATAAGATGGTTGAAGTGATAAATTGAGCGTTCCTGGCATTTGAGACAAAGAAGATGATGTCACATAGTTTTAGGAAGCTGGTTGCGTAAGCAGAGTTCGAGGAAATAAGTTGTAAATATAATATTGTCGACTGAACTTGCGGGTTGATTCCCTTGAATTTCTAAACGTGTTTTTTAAAGAGAAATTAGATGAGACTTATTTCTGATCAAGTTATTTTGGGTTGCTTGACTAAATTAAAAAGATAATTTCCGGAAAAGATTTATGTTTTTTACACACCCGTTAGCACAATATATTATTAGTTTATAATGAATCATTTGTGTCTATTCTTTCTTATCGTATGGTTGATTAACAACCTAGTATCAGAGTTTAAACCACCCGTAGGCCTATGATATGCCAACGGGTGTGTAAAAAACATAAATCTTTTCCGGAAATTATCTTTTTAATTTAGTCAAGCAACCCAAAATAACTTACACGGCTTTACATACCATCGAGAACATCTCTCAGGTGTGCTAGTTACCTCACGATGTTTTCCTTCACCGTTTTGAACAAATGATAATTAGTTTATATTACACACATGACTTCGAAAAGACAGTGGTGCGTGCCTTGGATTCGAACTTGCGATCTTTGACTTGTTAATGCAACGGTCATACCAATAGGATATCACTGCATAATTTGTGTCTATGAACTGTCAAAATTTGTTTAATTTGAGTCACTATGTGAACAGTTCTGGGTGAACCCACACGCCCGAGCAGGGTTTCTCTTGAAATCAAATGCACTCGGTTGATAATGGAAATGCTTTACTTCGTACTTTTGAAGAATATCATATTGCCATAATTATAATAATTATATAGAGAAATAGGATTCCACTATACAAAGATGCTGCAAAACTTAGATGACTTTGGATCTAGGTACGTATTGTAGTATTGTATAATTAGGTTTTTGCTATCACTATTAATTGCAATAATATTAATTCCAAGGATAGGGCAACGTTTTGGAAAAAGAAAAGGAAACATTATTGGTTTTTGTTTTTCCTGACGTTTCGAACACTTTTCAGCGTTCGTGGTGGATGCATGTAATCACAATTCGGTTAAAAGTTGTTTTATTATAACTACGCTTTGCTTTTAGGCGTTGATAAAACATTGGAATTGAATTATGTCTATAGTAATCTTAGAGGAGTGGAGGGGCTCGTGGCTAAGTAACAGCCGCATCGATCGATCGATCGAGGTTAAGCTGCGCTTGCCGCGGTCGGTCTGTGGATGGGTGACCATCATTTCAAACCAAGACCCCTCCGTGCCTCGGAGAGCACGTTAAGCCGTCGATCCCTGTTGTCAAATTGAGATCTATGACAACCGTTAGGAGTGGTCAGAAGCCTGAAAGTCTGACAACCAGACATGCCACGAGATATCGTGTTACCCAGTAACTGGGTTGTGGAGGTCAGATAGGCAGTCGCTCCATGTAAAATACTGGTATTAAGCTGCATCCGGTGTGACTGGAAGCCGACCCCAATGTAATTGGGAAAAGGCTAGGCAGATATATATATAGTAATCTACATGACGTAGATGTCGAAGGTCGGACAATCTTGGGTTTTACACCAACAGCTGGTCCTTACACATTTCATTGTCATTAACAATATAAATGTCCATTATAAATTGTAATCTTAATTATCATTTGACCTTGGGAAACATCAAATGAACTGATTCCCTCATCAGCCTTGTCTCCAGTCGAGGATACGTCGTGTAATTATTTATTATAGTCCATATGTTCGGCATCAGTCTTGAAGTTGAATCAACTGGGAAGTACCAAAGTCAATTCTGATCAATTGTAAATGTTTTGTAAATAAATGTTATCATTTTTTATGAATGTTCAAAGTGACCTTTTATGTAAATATTTAGGTGTTAATCTAAAATTAACATTTAAAGATAAATCTTTGAAAAGCATTAACGCATGCTTAGCGAACTCTAAAGTTATAATATTAAATGGAAAAAGAATACGGTCATGAGCAGGATTCGAACTTGCGCCTCCCGGATAAATAGCCCAAGCGACTCTGACCACTAAGCCATCTCGACCTCTGCTCACCACCACGAATTCTTCATCCATATTTTAATACGTCTATTAGGGACTGAATAGATAGCAATGACGTCGCCAAAAGACTATTAAAATGTGCAATGTGTGTGGTAAGTATGCAAGGTTCACGAAAATATTAATATATTAAAGCATATTTATATTTCTTGTCTATTTTGTGGTTCCACTTGAAACTGCTCCTGCGCACGCCGTGACTCAACAGAGGAAAACGATTTAATATTATATGTTCGTAGCCATTGGCCTACGACATGACGCCTACGCAGCTAATATTAATACAAACATGCTATTGTCTGCGACTTTACTCGTATAAATAACATATTCAGCATTTTATGTTCACTTCAACAATAAAAACATTTGAAATGTATGTTCGTTGAAGTGGAACAAAGTCGCTTTAGTACTGTTAATATTAGCAAAGATTGTATAAGGTTAGCTAAAAATAAAGTAATTGAACTAGAAGATCCCACAAGAATAACTGTATAACTAATCCCCATGACAGTTAAATAACTCACAATTTAGATCTTCAACGTCACCCAGTAACTAGGTTCATCGTCTACGATCTAGTTTCATGATTAGCCAGTCCCCTGCTCTCAAACAGATAATTGCGATACTATTTTCGATACGTTTTCATAGAAAACCAGCTGACAAGTCCGTCAACAGAAATATCCACGTCGCTGTGTCTACCGGTGTCGCACACTCTCTGTCGACCATTGTCCTCACTCCAATTTCGTATGAACCTTCATAAGCTTTGTTTAGCATCGATATCAACCATATTATAGGACTAACATCAAAATAACACAATTTTATGTGTCATTAACTCAAGCTAAAACAACGTTGGTTCTACTCGGTGACACCAACGCGACAAAATACAATATCACCAATAATACCAACGCTATGGAAACAATCTGCTGCGTGTCCGATCTGTACGTGCTAAAGGTTGGTGTGTTTGCCAAATGTTGGTGGTGACGTACCCGGGGCACCAGTTGGCACGGACTGGCCAGTTTCAGTGGCAAGCGCGCGTGCGTCGGCTGGACCGCCCTTCAGATTTCCCGCCTAAGCAACCGCGAGTGACATTTGAAAATTTTTGAATTTCGAATCGCCGCGTTCTTTACCGCCATTTGGAATATCGCAGTGGTGTATTTAAAACGGTTAGTGTTGTACAAGTGATCAAAATTGAGTGGAATCGACACATCGATTCTATCCTGTGACTTGGATACAATTGATTTGTTTTCACTAGTGTCCGGTTTCCATATCCACGGAAGATTTTGCACGGACGCCATGGTAATATCTTTGATTTATGTATAACTTAATTAGAACTAAATGTAGTTGTAAATCTGTGTCACTAACCTCGTTTGGTGCAAATACCTTAAGTCTTAATACTTATTATAATTTTTATTAGTTTTTCGTCCAACTAGGAGATGCATAACTTGTATTTTATTTGATTCGTCAACAAGGCGACGACATGTTAGTGTGTAGTTTGAATTTCTCTGAGTTTCCATTAGATTTATTGATAGAGATTTATCTTAGAAAATATTTTTTCTACCATTTCGTGAATTACTTGTTATCTAATAAATGCCACTGCAGTGTTAAATCACTCGACAAATGTTTAATTCAATGTCTTGAAGATCTACAAACAAATATTATTACTAACAACGATTCTTGTCGTGACAAATGTGTAAATCGATTTTACTTTTGTGAAATTTACAATAGGCTAACCGACTAAAAGAAAGTAGGATTAATTTCTACGATGATGAACTATATAATTATCACGATTACTGAAACATTCGAATGGCAATATTATAATTAGGTACTCTACAGGCTTCCATATCTATCTATATCTATCTATATCTATGTATGATGTTAGTTAGCAGATTCTCCTAATGTAAATTAACTTATCACTAAGACTGAAGAGAAGTAACGTAAAGGTCAACTCAATACCAGGAATAGCTTGCTAGAAGAAAGGTGCAGAGTTCGCATTTTTTCAAAATATAAAAATAATTCATTAGATAAAGACATGAATTTCGCTTTATAAACAATTCTCAACTATCTTATTAAGAAATAGCTTTTGTCTTTACACTGACTAGATCAATGAAACATAATCAAACAATACCGCTTAAGACAGAAAACACCAAAGAAACTACAGAAGGAAATGAAGCTTCACGGTTACTACACAATGTTAAAACAACATGCCGTCACCGTGGTGTGAAAAGAACCACATTTAAAGATCTTTGTACATTTCTTTTAACAACCAAACATACTGACGATCAAACGCTTGAAGATATAAAGTTTCGTCCGGAAATTTATAGCTCTAAATCTGAGGAGATAGTGAGTGATTTACTTCACAAGTGCGCAGAAGTACGTATTTTATTACCATCTAATCCCTTAAACTATTGAATCGATATTTTAATTTGTAGCACATCACTAGAATGTTTAAAGAAATATTGTCGGTTTTAAATTGTGATCGCCTTCCAATGTTATAAAGCTTAAGAATATTTTTTTGAATTGAGAATGAATGTTTATTGGTTTTAGAATCTATAGTGTTGATTTTAATAACTCAATTAAAGTAAACAAATTTTACTTGATTTTCATTCAGAAGTGTTTCTTTATGAGAGTTATTTATTGTTTTAAAAGTTGTTGCTACTACCTTATCAATTACTCGATTGTGGTGCGTACGACTATTGGCGTCTCGAGAATTTGTTAATTTAACAATATAATTAAGTACAATTGTTCTCCAAGCGCCACCCCATTGAGACTCCATTACAATTGTAAATAAAAATATAATTCACGCATAGCAGGCGTGCTTTTTTTTTTATTAATTTCATTATTTTCACAAAACGAAGTGATAATTGAATGGTGGTTCAGTGGAAAGTAGCAGATTTGCAGTAATTTATAACTAGAATACCAAGGGCCTAAAATCATTCGCTCGATATTTAATATATAAAATTCTCGTGTCACAGTTTTCGTTGCCATACTCCTCCGAAACGGCTTGACCGATTTTGATGAAATTTTTTGTGCTTATCCGGTATCTATGAGAATCGGCCAACATCTATTTTTCATCCCCCTAAATGTTAGGGGTAGTCCACCCCTAATTTTTTTATTTATATGGCAAAACAACGTTTGCCGGGTCAGCTAGTGTAACTATATATCGACTCAAGCGTTGGTAATTTGGTAGTCCTAGGTGTCTGATAGCTTTTCATTGTTGAGTGTGTCGGTATACTTACCGACGGAAGTTGATTAACACGCATGGCAGCTGCACCGACTGTAGTGCTGGGTATTATAATTATTTTTGCATTCTTTGTATTAATTTGATGGCATTTTTTTTTATGTTTTGTACTTAAGATAGATGTACAGTTTCAGCTGTCTCAGTCTAGTTAACAACTATTAAAAAAAATTGGATGTAGTAAAGGTTACAAAAGCGCACGAAGATGTCTGTTTGCTTTCATGATTAAGGGCCGATTTTTCAGTCGTCACATTATCAGTGAATATATTGAGAAAAATCAGCCCTCTATTAATATGTTTTATTCTTCTAAAATGCATAGAGAAACAAGAAAGATAAAATTTCAAATTAAGTATACCTTTAACCTGGTATGGCTCTTGTCAGGCTAAATCTGCGAAATGTCAAAATGGCCGTTACCGTAGCCCCGCCCCTTTTCAATTTTAATATAAACAACGATTTCTCAATATTCCAATAAGAATAGTATACAACATTGTTACATTATCGTAATCTGTATGAAATTTCTGCTTTTTTTAAATTAGTTTCGAGTCTTTTTTTTTTAAATAAAATAAGTAATTTGAAAGGGAAATTGGAAAATGAATTATTATTATTGTTTTATTAAAAAAACAAAAAATTCAATTAAAACTTTTATATTTTCGTAACGTTACTATTCATTTCTATAGTTTATTAACCACTCTACGCGATAAAAAAATAAAAAAGAGGATAATAGCATCAAAACATTTACAAAAGAAAATTAAAAGTTCGCGAAAATGCCGGAAAATTCACGCGGAAAATTCGGAAAATTTTGCGTGACTTATCGCGCCTCTATTGTGGGTAATGTTGGTAACAGTGAATATTATATTGCTAGCCCTGTTATTCCTGATTATAATAACACAAGAATAACAGAGATAGGGCATTTAGTTCCACAGATATACGTATTTTCGTCAAACGTTTTCATACTTCCTGTCACTTGCCGTCCCACGGTAAGTGACAGACAAAGGAGGTTTTTGACCTTGCTGTGGCACAGACCGTGACAGGCCAGGGGTTATAATTTCTTAGTCTGTGTTGCATTGACAACAACACTGCTTTTCTTTTCAAAAGATACGACGATTCACGTAGGCATCGGTTGTTTACAAACATCGTTTTGTTTGTTTCTTTAGCCTTTCCTTTATCACTCAATGTCCGTATACAATCGAATGTATAGGTAACTAACTGTATTAAAGGGAGATCAAACATGTTAGAAAATTGAAGGCTTACTTTAAAATGGAAAAGTAAAGTCTTGATAACTACATGCCTAAAAAAATAATAGGTAGTTTACCCATAATCGATTTAAATGCTACTATTGATTTAAGGCTACCTAAAAAATTGTATAATTGAGTAGCTAATTTTGTATAATACCGGTTCACCGGTTATAACTCACGTGCCATTTCGGGATTGCCCCACTAGTTTCGAACTCTAACGGAGCCTTTAGTCATGAGGAGCCCGCGGCGTTGTCACGAATCAAACAGCAATTATTAATTTGAGGACCTATCATTATGCCATTTACAGGTAAAAACTGGACATATTAATAATTTTAATTTCTTATTTACATCGTATGAACCGGCCATGTTGCACTATGTATATGTAGAATATTTAACAAGATAAAAATAGGAATCGTTGACATCCCAAGCAGATATTACATAATTTCATTTCTCTAATCATTCTGGTAAATGTTTCTGTTTTTATTGAAAATCTCGCGTTCCGAAGTGGGCTGCGCCAATACACGAAATAGCAAATGAAGTTATTATAAATTACGTCCATTATAAAGCGGGACAGAAATATCGGTGCGTCTCTGTCTCTTTCGTCATCTGTCATTGATTATCTAAAAATAATGCGCTGGAGTGTGCGAATTCTAGAATTTTTTGATACATTCGAATTGATGGACACGCGTCGATGTTAAAATAATGTTGATTGATTAGATCCGTTGAGTTTTATTTTGTTACAGCTTCTGATTCTAAACAGATACTTTAGAAACTAATTTTAGATAATTTGTATTTTGGGTTAGAAATGTCAGGAATGTTAAGTCAGATTGACGGTAGATCGTTATTTGCAATAGACTCTTGGTCGAGCTACGTAATGTTTGCAAGACAAATTCTAATAATATTTGAAGTTTATTATGTGCTATATAAACTCTTTATGATGCTATTAAATACAGTCTAAAACCATTTAGGCTAAGTACTGAGACATACTGGTCCTATATGAGATGTACAACATTTTTAAGACGGTATTTGACGCTTTTATTTATTTCATAGAAAAGTTTTAAATTATAATATGCGTGTTTCGGAAAAGTCCAAAAACACTTAATAGAACTGAGGATAATCTTGAACAACTTAACATGGTATTAAGCCCGAAATTCGACAAATAAAACGAGTACTCTGAAAATTTTTCGACAACTTTCGGGGTTAATGAGGAAATAGAGTAATCAACATTTTGTTATAATATCCTAAAGTTTTTACATCTTCTACAAACGATTCGCGCAGTAAATAAGACAATTTAATTATTGTTGGATGCAATGTGGGTTACACAAACGCATCAGTGATAGCAGCGCCATCTGGCGTTGCGTCCGTCACCCTTTGATCTCCGCGAATCGATGCTATTCACTGATTTTACGAGCGAGTCGAGTATCGATGTAATATTATCGACGTGTTATGCGCAACACTGTTTGTTAGGATGGCGTGTAATCGTATCTGGAATATGAGTTTTAGAACCTGTTTTACTATTTGCTTGATGATTTTCAAGAGAATAGTAGTATCATAAAATGCTAAAATAAACGGGTGGGAACGGATTTTGCCGTAATGATCACACTTGCAGACAGATTAATGAAAATTGGATGTTTTATGCAATATATGAATATGATATTTCCCATGCCAGGATTTACAAGAAAAAAATAAAGTTCTTCCATGCTTTCCTTACATGCGTGTTTTACTTTTTTCCTGGACTAGGTGTAGGGTATACGGTGTTGTCACCACGTTAATGACGAAGGAGGCTTTTTACAGATAAATCTTTGAAAAGCATTAACGCATTCTTAGCGAACTCTGAAGTTATTATAGTAAATGGAAAAAGAATACGGTCGTGAGCAGGATTCGAAACCTGTGCCTCCCGGATAAATATTTCGGAGGCTTTTTACTTTATGAAATGACCTTCATAGTGTAAAGTGTATTTTCGAGGAAGCGAAAGTGGGTCTCTCTTTGTTGGCAAACTATTTTAGACCGATCATTTGTGGTTTGTTTTCCGCATCGGGACAAATGATTGTGATTTACGAGTGTATTGACGATTCTGAATATGAACTGCATGTAAGTAGGTCTTCTACGTGACGTGTTTAGACCGGCTGTTTCTAAGGATTGTTCGGCATAGGTCTGGCAGTTAAAGGTATTTCTGAACGAGCCCTGATTAATATTCGTAGATTTACATTTACGCGTTCCATTTGGGTTCCGAAAAACAAATCAAAATCAATCATTAACTAAACAATTTTATACCTTTTACGCTGGAAGGCTAAGACCAGGGTTTTGGGTTCCAAAGGGTCCCGAACGAACCCTATTAATGAGCTTGCGTTGTCTCTGTCACTAGGCAGGATCTTCTGAACCGTAACCTTTAGCTAATTGAAATCATAGCATAACATAGCATCACGCCTGTATTCCCCGAAGGGGTAGGCGGAGGTGTACACATTTGTACACCTATATTTCACCAATGCTGTTATTAAGTCCCATGTAATAGGTGGTGAGTCTATTGCCATCTACCGGGCACAATTTCAAACTCCAGGATGCTACTGAAAGGTTCTGTTTTATTAGAAAAACTCAATAACCCTTTGCCCGACCCGGGAATCGAATCGGACACCTCATGCTCAGCAGTCGCGCTTGGGACCACTAGACGAACGAGACAGTAATATGTTAATTATGGCCTAAAAATTGCGATCACCGCTCCGGCTGCCAAACGTGATGATTTTTCCCTTTTTAAAGGCAAGTTCACGTGGGCGCTTTTTCTTATTGTTCTTAACTGGCTTTCTTGACTTCCGACTGGCACTTTACGTGCGTTTTCAAGAACTTTCAAATCAAATCAAAATTATTTATTTTTGAACGTAGGTTAATATTGATGGTATAATAAAAAATTGAAGCCAGCTACGTAAGACCACTTATGGTGTACAAATATCAATTATACATTATTATTAGGATAGAACGAAAACAAGACAAGAAAAAATAATTAAAATACCAATTAAATTATGTCAATTAATTTAAATTTAGAAGAAGGGTGGGCTTTTTTGGAGGCTGTCTTATTGTTTGACGTTCAAAAAGTTCTAATTTATAGTCTAATTTGAATAAAGAAATTTTGATTTTGATTTGGATTTGGAAATATTTCTACAGAATACTTTATGCATTCCGTTAATTTTAGATAATTTACTAAGACATAGTGTTTAGTCACATTTCCTCTTGCCTCCAATAATATTCACGAACAAAATATATCAAATAAAAATACTGCACTAATGAGAATTTATATTACCGTTATATTAAAAAATACCTAACTAAATGAGACGTTTATGTGTATTTATATCTTACAATAAAGTTATTCTATTTAATTTATTTACTCTGAAACTGAAATAGAGATAATAAATTGGTAAGTGACGGCAATGGATTCGACTGTTGAAACAGAACACGCTTGCTGCGGCTAGTTTTAGGATGGGAAACCATTCACGTCAAGCTTTCATTTATTTACTAGCTGTGTCAGCAACTTTGTCCACGTGGATGACGAAAACTAGCACCTTGTCATAATAATTCAAAATGCTAAAACAGCCCGCTGTATTTTTTTCTAAAATTTTACTTGCATCAAAATTGGTTCAGCCATTTCGGAGATTAGCCGGAACAAACAGACTGACAACAGTTTTAGAAATTTAATTTTCTTTTATGTACATAGATGCTAGATGCATTTACTAAAAAGCTGTTATTTTGCAATTACAAACAGGCACTTCAATTATGATTATTATTTTAAATTTTTGCCCCACACTTAAAATATGTTCCTGTATCGTGGGTGCGTTAAAAACACATAATCTCACATGCACACACACCGAGACCCGGAAAAATTATCTTTAGGTCTTACAAATAATTGCTCCGTGCAGGAATCGAACCTGCGACATGTGGCGCAGCGCCAATCTCTCGACCACTGCGCCAACCGCGACGTCAATTGTTTAAAAGAGTTACATACCAAACTTATTTGAGAGAAACAAACGAGTTTTTTACAAGTAGTCAGAAGGCTAAACCTCTTTCGTTAAGATCCCCATTTTGTGTTATTTTCCCCTCATGTGAGGTAGGCGACATTTTTCTTCACTACATAGTATAAAACAGTCGCTTCCCGCTGTCTGTCCTTATGTATGCTTAGATCTTTAAAACTATGCAACGGATTTTGATGGGGTTTTTTAATGATAGAGTGATTTAAGAGGAAGGTTTTAGTATATAATTTGTCAAGTTTTTGTATACATTGGCTAAAATATAATGATATTTATTGGAGGTACCGGAAAAAAATAAGCCGTCTGGGAGCTTTCAACGAAAATGCTGCCTAAACCCTTTGAGATATAACAAAATGATGTATGGTGGAGTTTTGTGTCTTATATAGGTCTACAGAAAAGTCCGCGATGGCATATGTCTATCTCTTAAGGACCACATACTCTATCCATTTTAATACTTAAAAAAATGGGCAGTTATAAAGCGGTAATTGGAAAGCGGGAATGGGATCAAAATTTCATGATTACTTTTGGTCACGATAACCGACAACCACGCGGGCGAAGCCGTGGGCATCAGCTAGTAAAGCATAATAGCCCATACTTTCATTAAATACGACATAGTGAGTGAGCTAACCACAGCGTGTCATGTTGTAAGTTAGCGGTGACCCACGTCGCGTGTTTACTAAACACGGTGTCGGTCGCATAGCTGCCGATCAGCTAGTGTTGCATGACGTCACCATGTAAATGTGTTAGTTGTGTTGATTTAGTGAGAGTGTGTAAAAAGAAAGAAAGGAAAAGTTTAGATATATCTTTTAAATGCACTAAAACGCATGCGTAGGTATGCGACGGTAGCGAATTCTTCCTATAGTAATATCTTAGGTTTTCGCGGTCACTACACATTATAATAAAACAACTTTTAACCGGATTAACCGCGTGTATTATTGGTTTTTTGTTTTTCCTGACGTTTCGTTTTATTATAATTAATTCTTCCTATTCCTACAAAGCTGTGGTCAGCTGCACTGTGCGCCCCGCAACAGGATGTTGAAAACCAAAAAATCCAGGAGACTTACTCTTGAAAATAAATCCACTCGGTTGACATTGGAAATCTGTCAATTCGCACTTTGAAATGCCAAAATGTCTTTTAAATAATTTTTTATTAGGATACTAATAAGATTTTAACATTACATATTGTTTTAAGGCTTTGATTTAACATTGGAATTTGTATTCATCTCAAAAGTAACCCCACAGGTCACCAGACCTGTGGGGTTACGGGTCGTATACGACAAGGAGGATATATGTGCGTATCCGAGTATTACCTGAGTATCATTCGGCTGTGTGTGTGTGTGATCGTACTCAAATGGTGCCAGGTGTAAATTAAGTACTTCAACAGGTGTTTAGAAGTAGATGAGTTCTATGTTTGTTTGTGTTGATGTTATTAACTCTGGAAGATTACTGAAAATGAGTTGTGGAGTATCTAATAAAGTAGACAGGTGTGTAATGTTTGTTTGCGCAGCAGCCGTTTACCTATAGGAAGTAATAATTATTTATTCTTTGGTAATATAGATGTCGCAGATGGATTGTAGAATCAGCTGTTTTACAAAACTGCTAGCTGATTTACAAAACAGTAATGTTATGAAAAACAGCTGAACAGCGTTTAGCGGTTTTACATAATTACTGAACTATAACACGCAGAATTGAATGAACGTTTTGCGTTTATCAATGCAGCGGGTCAACGATCAGAGATTATGTAAAACAGTGTGAAATGAACTGTCAGATTGTTGATTTTAGTTCGAAATTTTGTCGGATATGGCTCTGTATGTCTTAACAATTATAACCTAAGTTTATTTTAGTTGTCAATAGCAAAAAAAAAAGATGAAAATTTTGAATGACATAAATACTAAACCACTATAATAGGAGCCTCGCAAAGCGGGGCTCCGTCGACCCAGCCACGGAAAGTCAAATCAGAATACAGTATCTTTTTTTACTTGAGTGGTGACTATCGATTTAATATACCTATACAAAAACCAAACCTGACCCACAGTAGATATGTCAGTCTGCATTACGTCTAAAGGTGGGTAGCTGTTTTGTTAAACGTATCGCAATGGCAATCCAGCTGAACGTCGTTCAGCTCTTTTATAAAACAGCACTGTTTTGTAAATCAGCTAGCAGTTTTGTAAAACAGCGGATTCTACAATCCATCTGCGACATAGACATTTTTATCTTCAGTATCACAGACATACGGTGAAGGGAAAACATTGTGAGGAAACCTGGACTTAATGGTCTGACATCGCCAGCCCGCAGTGCGCTAGCGTGGTGATCAATGCTCGGTGCCTTCTCTGAATTTGAAGAGGCTCTTGCCCTGCAGTGGGACAATTGTGAGCTAGTTATGTTTATTAAAAATAGTACTGTTGGAATAGAAATAAGTAATTGTTGGATATGGTTGTAACGTAGGTAACTTCTTGAAAAATGCTTTGTTTGAAAGCAAGAATATTGACTACTATGATTTAGTGACTACTGGGGTAATACGAGTTGTATGTACCTACAACTATAGGTACTAACTATAATTCTAATTTTACATATCGTCTGCATGGCAATGAGTTTACCGGTTAAACGTGTACGCAGCCGGAATTTTGCTGACGTGTTTTACGGGTGGTTCCGGCGGTTGTGGCGAATGTGGCTGTGAAGTTCGGAATCTCGTTAAAGATTATTATAGGTTATCTTGCCTGATTTCCTCTTGCAGAAACCCATTGGGGTTTTATCTGCGTAACCGGACAATATCTAAGGCGAGGCAGTTTGATGCCTCCAGCCAGAACATATTTTAACAACATTCATCAACTATAACTACGCTAAGGGCGTCCCCGGTGGGACACGAACTTCGGCTTAGGGCGTTGCTGGGGGGAGATCTAGGGACTAGCTGGATAAGATCATTTTATCATTAGGGGCGAATTTGTAGCCACTAGCTCGGCGTGGGCCGGCTCGAAAAGGGTCGGTGTGGGCATGAGATTTTCCGAAATAGGTAGGCAGTGTTGTACTGTTTTATACCTATGTACTCATATTTCACTGATCCCGTTATGAAGTCTCGTGGTGTTGATGGAGAGCCTATTATATTTACCAGGTACAGTCCCAAACTCGGGGTTGCTATTGAGAATTTCTCTTTTCATAACATAACATAGCATAACGCTTGTATTTCCCGAAGGGGTAAGCAAAAGCGTACACAGTTGTACACCCACAATATACCAATGCTGTTATTAAGTCACATGCAAAGGCTGTTGCTTCATGTAAAATACTGGTAACTACTATAGCTGGTAGAGGAACGCTGCATGCGGTAAGACTGGAAGCCGACCCCAACTTCGTTGAAAAGGCTAGGCAGATTTTTATTTGACTGTTGGCAACACCAACAAAACATAATATGTAATAGGTAACTATTTTAATTCTTATATGATATCATTTTAAATATTTTTCATTCACTCTATCTACTATATATCTCACTCATTCATTGTCTCATTACTCTTTCTCGAATTTTGGATTGCCGGCAAGGCAGATGTGTTTCTGTGTGTGCTCAAAAATAAATAGTTTATAAAAGTAAAAAGACCTTTGGATTGCCATCAAGCCTCCGCCCGCCACCTTCTGTTTATGGTAGCCACCTACTGAGTGTGAGGTCCTGAGTTCGATTCCCCGATCAGGTAAAATGTTACTGGTTATTCTAAAGGGAAATTCTCAGTGAGATCCTGGAGTTTGAAATTGTGCTCGGTGGATGGCAATAGACTAACCACTTATTACATGGCCTAAGAACAGTACTAGTGAAAGGTGGGAGACAATTACTGTGTACATCTCTGCCTACCCCTTCAGGTAATACATAATTAGCCCGTACCCATCCTCACTGCAAGGCAAGGGCCTCTTCTCATACAGAGAAGGTACGAGCATTGATCACCACGCTAGCTCACTGCGGGTTGGCGATTTCAGACCATTAAATATATAACACAATAAATTTATACAAAATTTAGAACGGATAACCTAATAATATATAGCACTAAAATACAAAAAATATACTTATATCTAAATACCTCCTAAAAATACAAACATAATAACAATACTATACATACTTAGATACATTAAAAAGGAATATGAATACTTGAGCATAAGCAAATTTTTTTTTTTTTTTTTTTTTTTTTTTTTAATAAATAACGTTGCCCCAATCTAGGAATTTCTTCCTGTGTCGTGGGTGCGTTTACAGACATATAATCTCACAAGCACACTAACACCCAGACCCGGAGCAATTATCCGTAGATCGTACAAATATTTGCTCCGTGCAGGAATCGAACCTGCGACACGCAGCGCAGCAGTCAGTCTCTCGACCACTGCGCCAACCGCGCTGTCAAATTCTACATATACAACGCCTTCCTCTCTTCTAATTTATTATTTGCTGTGCCCATCAGAGTCCACGATTGCTACCATGTTATTTATATTACCATCTTATCTTTACATTGTGGATTTGCAATAAAGAATATGATTATGATTATGATTATAAATCCATGGTTTCCCCACAATATTTTAATACAGATTTATTATTTTTTTACTGCGTATTTCTGCGTCGGAGTTTGTATATATAATTATGTTACTATGTCCGTGTTGTCAATGTCGTGTGTTTGACATAGGTATAATTGGAATGGTTTCTGTCTGTTGGTGTAAGATATGGCTCTGAGATCATCAGAAAGTTATAATAAAAATGTCTTCTCTATTACGGTTAGTGTTAGGAAATATTGTACGTTTTATTGGCACATGGATGTAAAATACACATACATAACATTACGCCTGTATTCCCCGAAAGGGTAGGTGTCGTTATTTTTACGAATGCATGTCGAGGGACTAGTACTCACCATTTCTTTTTAGTGTATCAAGTAAAATTGTTTTTACTTTTGGTTAGACTAGTGTTCGAGAGACCGACTGCTGCGCCGCGTGTCGCAGGTTCGATTCCTGCACGGAACAAATATTTGTACGGTCTATAGATAATTGCTCCGGGTCTGGGTGTGTGTGTGCATGTGAGATTATATGTCTTTAAACGCACCCGCGATACAGAAAGAATTTCTAGTGTGGGGAAAAGCTTTAAAAAAAATATATTAGAATCTAAATGAAGAACTTATCGCAAAGTGTTAAACAGTCGGCAGGCTTTTGAGATGGGCCGATTACCATTATGATGGTTTCCTTACAAATATGTTTCTCTTTGCCATTTTAAACAAGTGATAATTTGTATTTCGCACATGACAACGTAAAGTCAGCGGTGCATGCCTTGGGTCTAAATCTGTGACTTTGAACTTACTAACAAATTCAAAATTGACTGCCTCGTTGGTCTTTCGTAGGAAATTCTCAGTAGCAGCCCGGAGTCAGGAAGATGGTGGTGTGACACCCCCGTGCTTCGGAGAGCACGTAAAGCCGTCGGTCCTGCGCCTGATCTCTCTCTGGTCGTGTCGGATTTCTGTCCCATCGGAATATGAGAGTAAAGGAAGCGGGAGTGCACCTGTGTTGGGGCATATACTTGTGCACTATAATATCTCTTGCGTACTTGGCTAATCTCAGTGGAGATAGGCCGCCATGACCAAAATACGGTCGGAAGGAGTATAAGTTCAAAGTTCATACCACTGATTACTTAAGGCTATTACTGCTGAAACAACAAATATAATTAACTTTTACTAATAATCGTGTAGCTCAAAACGGAAAACCGGACATACAGACATCGAGTTTAAATAATATGTTTATTTAGTGTAGATTATCTAGTGAACTATTCGGCTTTTACTTAAAGAAACGAATGTTTATTTTTTATTTATCTTTTATTGGATAGGGGGCAACCGAGCAGAGCGATCGCCTGATGGTAAGTGATTACTGTCGCCCATGGACACCCGCAACACCAAGGGAGTCGCAAGTGCGTTGCCGGTCTTTTAAAGGGTTTGGGCCTCCGGTACCTTCACTCACTTAGCCAAACACAACGCAATCGTTGTTTCACGCCGGTTTTCTGTGAGGCCGTGGTATCACTCCGGTCGAGCCGGCCCATTCGTGCCGAATCATGTCTTTCCCACGGTATGCAATACCATACTAAAGTAATGTTACTATACGTGAATGTACTAATCTGTTTCACTAATATTATAGAATCTACTGGGACGAGTGAATCATCACACGGTGTAGGCGACACTTATCTTTCACACTGAAACATTAATATTGAATGTTTTTTGTTACAGTTCGTTTTAGATTTAGTTTTTAACTCTTTATAATATTATGATTTGGTTTCGTTTGCTTTGTCGGGACAAGGACAGGATTTATTCAGGTGTTAGCAAATATTTACGTATTAGTTTTAATGTTTGCCTCGTTGCGTTGGTCTGGTGCCAAGCGCGACTGCTGAGCATGAGATCCTGGGTTCGATTTCCCGGCCGGGATAAGTGTTATTGGGATTTTCTATTAGGAAATTCTCGATAGCAGCCCGGACCTTGGAGTTATTCCCAGTAGATGGCAACAGACTTACATGAGACTTAATAACAGCATCGATGAAATGTTGGTGTATAATTGTGTATTTACACCTCTGCCTACCCCTTCGGGGTATACAGGCGAGATGCTATGTACTACCATACAATTTCCGTTTTCTTGTTTAGTTTATATTAACTCATTATGTATTACAATATACACCTCTGCCTACATCTTAGAGGAATCAGGCGTGATGGTCTGTTAATATTTTATGTTAGACTAGCTGTGCCCGCAACTTTGTCCGCTTGGATGTCGGAAACTAACACTTAGGCTGAGGAACCGTAATTGTGTACTTACACCTCTGCCTACCCCTACGGGGTATACAGGCGTGACGCTATGTACTACCATACAATTTTATTTGTTATTACTCACGCCGCCGCGGCCTCAGCTCATGACTAAGGGCTAAGTTCGAGATCGAAACTAGTCGGGCAATCCCGAAGAATGCGCGTGAGTAATAACCGTTAAACAATAATTAATATGAATTTGTCTCACGGAAGTTATTATACAAAAAAACCCTTTTGTAGTTCAGTGGCTGAATTGACTAAAAGGAGTTTCTTGCCCGTTCTTCTCAGTGGCATTTCTTGACTTGCAAAAGTACCTTTCAATGGTCTAATTGGATTAAATGATTTGACTGTTACTTTGAACTAACTCTCTCAGTGTCGTGTGGTTAAAAGTTACCCTGATGTCAAAGTTTGTCAAGTGGAACTTGGCGGATTAACCTATCCAGCGAAGCACGAAGACTTTCAGATGAAATGCCTGTTTTATTCACAGACTGACAGCCTTAACCTTTAAAATAATTAAATACCAAGTTTTTGTGGACAAACAAAAGCGTCTACTAATACTACATTACGTCGCTGTGTACTGATGTCCTTGTGAACATGCCAACTGAAGCGGCACGCGCGCATCTTACGACAACATCGCGTGTCATGAAAAATTGAGTGGGTTAACTTTGATTCGTCATTTGAATGACGGGCAGGGGAAATTTTGGCCAACAGAACCTCCACTGCTGGAAGAATATAAGCATAAAGTTATTATATTAAATGGAAAAAGAATACGGTCGCGAGCAGGATTCGAACCTGCGCCTCCCGGATAAATACTCCAGGCGCTCTGGCCGTATGCTTTTTCCATTTAATATAAAAACTTTAGAGTTCGCTAAGCATGCGTTAATGCTTTTCAAAGATTTAACTTTAATTTAAGCATAATTATTTCCATGTCAAATAAAAAATTTGGTATAAGCAGTGATAGCCTAGTGGTATGCCCGATGGACTGACAAGTCAGTCACCAATGTCTTTTCGAAGTCATGTGCGTATTTTAAATTAATTATCACTTGCTTAAAACGGTGAACGAATACACCGTGAGGAAACCAGCACACCTGAGAGATGTTCTCGATGGTGTGTAAAGCCATGTCAGAGACCTACAGCCGGTATAAACTCTGATACTAGATTGTTTATTAACCACACGATAAGAGGAAGATTAAGAATTAGGTAATATTGGATACTCGCACGAAAAATCGTAGTGACCCCTTAATTAAAACTTTAACATGAAGTATTTTTTTCTAATTACTGATTTGCTCTAGGCCAAAACTACCACTAAATTAAGCTCTCACATACTTAAGTAAAACCCGGCGCACATTGGCACTTAGACCAAATGAGGTGGAAATCGTGGGAGCCTATAACATCCAATTACTGGGAAAAGTGGAGGCCTTTACTTATGTAATCATATCGTAATCGTATTGTAATCATTTGTGGTTCTTATGCCTGCTGCTGTATAATTTCAAACAGCTCATTGCACCTTGATGATGGTTAGTTCTTTTTACCATTATCATGAGAACCCCCGGAACCTTGATCTTGCCTTACTGTTCTCTGCAGTTACGGATACAAGTTTTATATACAATCATGTTTGCTGAACGAACACTCCACATTGTCGCGTCTGTCATCACAGCATGACACATCGGTGATCTATGCACGTCATGCAGTTTTTGGCATGTGAACTTGAACGTGTAATTTGACAAAACTAGTCAGTATTATGATTCATCCATTTGGAGTTCTGTTTTTTTTTTCTTGCTTTTTTGTTAGACTGGACTTTGGTATGCGAAAAAAAAAACTGATAGGTCATTAGTAATCGTCACTTTGTTAGGGATGAGTGGGACTCACAAGAGCAGTGTAGACTGCAGCATAGTCATGGTTAATTCTCGCACTGACGTAATAATTTTTCGTCAAAAAACGTAAGAGCACGAGCGGGGTTAATACCCGCACCCCCAAAACCTGGATTAGTGTTAAAAATGCTCCACCAAGTAAGTTAGCACCACCAAGCTTAGTTTATAGAACATACAACTTAAACTACGAATCGTATGTGTTGTATTTATGGGTTTTAAAAATATATCGGTAACTATCTCTACTCGGACGTTTTATTACCTTGTTGTTTGGCAATTTTGGTTGCGATAAAAAACTCCTTAGTAAAGAGAAGCAGTTGAATTTTTTGTGCATTTCACGGCCTCTAGATTTTCACATTACTCATTACTTCAGCAAGATAATAGACCAGGCTACCATGACCTGCTAACACGTCTATACAACCAACTACCCATTAAATCTCCGATGTATACAAACAATTGACTTACTGCAGAACATCTGCTCATCTGACAACACCTCACTGCATGATGCAGTTCTATTTCGGTCCACATTTGACGGTTCGGCGAAGTCTGTCGTATAGCACGTATTTATATAGACCGGACTGCCCAGGGCTCCGATGTAAATACGGTTAATGATGTCGGTTTATGATCCTCTCCGGTTTATGAGACGGCGCGACGAGCACAATATTGACTAGTAGCGGTAAATTGAGTTATTTGAGATTTGGATGTAAATGGTTTATGTTTACTTTAGGGCACTCTGTTGATATGAAGTCTGGTGGGTCTGATTGCCAGTGGATTGAGCAATGATACAACTAGTATTGTAGAACTACAATTATTCCCAATATGAATGAAAGATGGAAGAAAAGAAATGAGGTTTTTGACACAGACAATACAACACTCTTTATTAAGAAACAGTTTTGTCAAAGGTCACTGACAACCGGACCCCGGAAGTCTTACAACTGTCACGTCATATGAAGCTACTGATGAGTTAGGTGTCACCTGTCACCTATATGGATGATATGACAAAGTTGCTTATTACCATAAACGTAGGATAGAAAAAGACCTACAAAGCCTACTATGGGAATGAAATCTCTTACGGAAATATCACATGTTAGAAAGAGAAAGCATATTTAGGTTCAGTCAGCACTATTGGCAGATGTTGTTTTCTCCAGTGTCACTGTCAAAAATCACGCTAACTTATATTTGCCGTATTGTCTGTGAATCCTGTATATTTTATACAGTTTTAAAATTTATAAGCAATGCCTACGTGTAGTGTTGGTGACTGCGATGTTTCTTATAAAAATAATCCAGAAAATGATTCATTTCACAGGTAAATTGTCAACAACAACATATATTTTAATGGCCATATTTTGGAAAAATCTGTCTTTAGAAATTTTATTTTGAAAACCAAATCCTATCAAGAAAATAGTGAATTTTCTCTATAGTAAAAAACAATGGTCATAAAAGTAATATTGAGTACGTTGTTCTATTATAAATTTTCATTTCATGTACACAAAATAGTGACTTGTCAGTGTCGACTATTGTGTCGATGAAATTTTTGAATAAACAGTTCCGATATCAGAATTTATTTAAAGTGTAGATGTATCAATTATCTTTGCACATAGATCATTTTTCCAAAATTTTAATTGGGTTACCTAATACGATGAAACCAAAATGTTTGGAAACGTTTCTGTCTGTTTGTCGGTGTGTCTGACCGAACGTTTATAACAAATAAGAAGCTTAGCGTAGCTTAGTGGCCCAGGTTACGTAATAAATATATTTCATCACGCTATTACAGTAGTCCCCAATTGCGGTTCGAATCTGGACCGCCAACCTACTTTGTGCGGACCTTAGTTTATTAAAGATCTAACGAACTGCGCTACTAATATTAATTTTAAAAACAGACCCCGAATGAAACTAGTTGGTGATTACTGCGCTATCACATTTAGGCGGTGAGTACTGAGCCTATATGTGATAGCGTAATGAATATGTTGTTTAAATATTTTTTACTACAAATTAAAGAGAGTATCACAATTTTATGATATATTTTTTTATACTAAAAGGTTTCCTGTCGATGCTAAGGAAAAAGAAAAATGGATGAGACTAATTGATAAAGAAAAGAATAAAGATAAATATGAAAAAATAATAAAGAAAAAGAAGAAATAAGAAAAGATAATAGGATATACCTTATTTTTTCGGGGGAAACCTTTAAAAACTTGCCCGTCCTTTATGGATAAGACCGGGGTGTGTGAGATTCTTACCTTACTCAAACCACCTCGGTGGTCACCATCAGCACATGGAGGGAGGCACTTAATAGACCAGCTCCAGCACCCCCACTATGCAGCGCCTATTAAGACACATCCTTGGAGAGACTGTAAAGGGGTCCCCTCTCTAAGCACCCGTGACCCCAAGGAGCCGCCTGTCTTAAATCATACAGGCGGGGTTTCGGTTGTTAGGTGCCGAGGCGGTTGCCTTCTAGACGCCTTCTTGACCGAGAGGGATCAGCCCTCTCACAATCCCGCTCGGCGGCCTCTGTCTGGACGACAACAGTATCACAAAAGGAAGCCATTTCTCTCCAGTTCCCTAAGTCTGCCAGCGTAGACCTCACTACTGCCGGCAGAAATAGATCTCGCCCGATACTGGCTCTTAGTATCCGCCGCTCAGCGGTCTAGGCAGGGCACACCTCAAACGTGTATTGCGCTGAGTCCAGACCACCTCGGCAACGGTATTAGGATAGGCAGGTAAAAATCATTCAGTCAATTTTCATCTCAATCAGTCATACTCTATACACTGCTCAGGGTCCTTAAAAGCTGCTTTCATAACAAAGTACCTATTACCAATGAAATATAACTATAATATGAGCGCATGAAATGTTTTTTATAATAATGTAATTAATTAATGAAGTGCATTAAATACTACATACGCTTGTGATTTTAGTTTTGTGTTCGATATGTGTCAATATTTCCACGTTGTACATCACTATTGCACGCACACATTGACAATTCAAAAACGGTTGTACTTTTTTGAGCTCTATGTCCTTCTATGGGGTAGCAAAAATATTCTAATTCTATGCTTATTACAGATTCAACCAAGATTTAAACAAATACCTTAGTTTTAATCTTGTTTTTGACTGTAGTCCGAACCTACCATTGCATATCCCTGCGTATCTCTTACAAAATACAGTCGTGATGCTATGTTATGTTCACGACTCAGCCGGTGGGCTATAGTTCATCACTTGACACCTCGTTTGGCATGAATACGTCGCGTCAAATACGCGGGGATACTGTTTCACAGAGAAGCGGACGCCTGCCAGCACTGACAATGCTGTCATCAGCCATGTTTGGCCAACATTGATTAATGTACCAAGTATTTTGAACTATTATAACATAACACAGCATCACGCCTGTATTCCCGGAGGGGGCAGGCACAGGTGAACACAGTAGTACACCCACTTTGACCAATGCTGTTATTAAGTCGCATGTAACTATGGTAAATATGGTGGTGAGCCTATTGCCATCTACTGAGCAAAATTCCAGACTCCGGGCTGCTACTGAGAATTTTCCAAAAGAAAAACTCAATAACTCTTTGCCTCATCCAGGAATTGAACCTGACACCTCATGCTCAGCAGACGTGCTTGGGACCACTAGACCAGAGGCAGTTAGTCAGCATTGAACCATTATAGAGAGTTCGATTATGTTTTCACAAGCTTTTATTTAGTTTCACCTGTTCCGGTGTCTGTCTGTGTGTAATAAAATCTTGAAATCTCAATTAGAACCACTTCCTCTTATCCTACGACGTGGAATTTTTATATGTTGGTTCAGTTCTGATGAAAATGCATTTTATGGTAAGCATGACCTAGTGTGGCCAGGTTCACTAAGTCAAATTTCGGCATAGGAGTTTAAAAAGGCACAAATCGGGACGCCTTGCAACACTAGCATGACCTGAACTAACATTCAGGATTTGCTCCAGATACAGAAACTCTTCAACGGTTAACAGCTCCTACACAAAATTCTGTGTACGCATTTTAGTATGATAGCCGTTTTTAGGTTTTACCATGTCATTGTTGCTACACTCAAGGTTGGCTCCTAATGAGGGAACTCCTCAACTGTTAACAGCACAGACACGAAATGTGTTATACGCATTTAGTTGTGAAAATGTTAGGTTAGGTTAGCTATTGACCATGACGTATTCTATTTAGGCTCAAAGCTCCTCGCAGGTGGCCAAGCAAGCGTGGCCTTAAGTAGTGTCAAATCGCTAAAAAGTCTCCTTATTGAAGAACTAGACTGTATAAAATTAACAGGGAAACGACCATTCAACAATGACATATTAAACAAAAAGAAAAGACTCAAAAAAATAAGAGAAAAAAAAATGGAATAAAATATTTTTGAAATAAACAAAAGTTTGATTTGATTTTATTTAAAGTTTATTATTTTCATTTTAGAGCGTTTAAATGAAAACTTGTATTAAAAAAAAAAACTATTAAATTACTAAGAGGTAAAAAATGTGTAGGAATAAGAAAGCAGGGGTAAATTGAAGAGCAAAAGCTGCTTGCGGTGTGCTATGTGATTTGGGAGACCCTTACGAAACACAAGGAGAGTTAAGGTTACAAACAGTAACTAGTTAGTAATATATTAGGTTTCGCGATCACTACACATTATAGTAAAACAACTTTTAACCGGATTAATCGCGTGTATTATTGAGTCCTCCTACGACCACGAACGCTGCAAAGTGTTCGAAACGTCAGAAAAACAGTAAACCAATAATACACGCGAGTAACTAGTTAACCCATTCAGTTCACAAAGATGCGCCACACTTACGAATTATAGGATGCGTCTTCATGGGAACAAAGAGTGGGGAACAACTTATTTATTTAAGGTAATTGTTGGTCCTTTTACCCGAAAGTTTCGTCCCGAAGGCCACTCATCCACGAAGATAATAACACAAGCTATATTTGTTATTTCAACGCGACATGTACTATAAAAAGATCTCGGGCTATTCTTGTTTGACGGAATCCAAACACGGCACTCGAGCGATACGATGCGTTGCCATAATGGCGGGTGCACATGGATATAGTGGGCGTTATATTTATTAGCGTAGTGTGTTTGTAGAGTATCATTGGTTCATAAAGGACGTTTATTTTAAACAATGAAATAATGTATACGCATCGCGCCTATATTTCCCGAGGTGTACACTGTTGCAAGTTCCATGTAGTGACGAGCTCATTAGCATCAATCGGGCACAATTAAAAACTCCAGGCTGCTACTGAGGATTTTCTAATAGAAAAACCCAGTAACTTACACTGTTTTTCATTACTTCCACACTGGTACGGGTTACGAGTAAAATTAACATGCGCATCGCTCGCCAACCTGAAAAAAATTGATGTACACAAGCAATGAAAAATAGTAACTATCAAAAA
Source organism: Xylocampa areola (assembly GCA_935421205.1). Taxonomy (NCBI): domain Eukaryota; kingdom Metazoa; phylum Arthropoda; class Insecta; order Lepidoptera; family Noctuidae; genus Xylocampa; species Xylocampa areola. The sequence continues at coordinate 17,300,244 of OW285216.1, read as the reverse complement.
TTATTCAAGATAAATCTTTGAAAAGCATTAACGCATGCTTAGCGAACTCTAAAGTTATTATATTAAATGGAAAAAGAATACGGTCGCGAACAGGATTCGAACCTGCGCCTCCCGTATGAATACTCCAGGCGCTCTGACCACTAAGCCATCTCGACCTCTTCAGAGGTAACTATCAAACTATCAAAAATTACTCTACTATTCTGACCTTCCACGAGGCATCATCAGGATATGTAAGAGAGTTCAGTGAACTGACGATTAGATCATACGCACAAGAGATAAGACTATTTAATGTCAACTTACCTGTCTATGGTAATCATATTAAATAAGTATCTTTCAACATAAAACCATCACGTTTTCTGAGAGAGCTGTACAGGCACACTGTTAATTAAAATTATAACTAAAAATAAATTAAACAGGAACAGAAAGAAGACAACACCGAAGGTTCTGTACAATCAACTCTTCGAATGGCAGAAGTACAAAATTATATTTTGGAACTATAAAAATCTATTGTGTTTGGTAATTATCGAGCCAGCACATTAAGGTAAAAAGAAAGAAATACCGAAACAAACTCAGAGGTCGTTCTGACTGTTACGGTTTTTCTTATCAGGGATAGTCTTAGGAAATACCATCGCGATTTAGTTTTAAATATGTATCGAAGACAAAAATAATTTTATGAATTTTATCTCTTATATGTACGGTAGACTTAAATAATTTTAAATAAACTGTTGAGACGCTTGACACCTTAGTCCTCCTGCGACCACGAACGCTGCAAAGTGTTTGAAACATCAGGAAAAACAAAAAACAAAAATACTCGCGAATCCGGTTAAAAGTTGTTTTATTATAAATTATCATGATTTTTAACTGAAATCGGCGTTCCCATATTTGGAATTAGTGGGTGAGAGCCCCAAATAATGGCTACCAAAGTATGCGTGGAAATATTCTTCGCAGAAACAAATTATTTTACATACTTACAAGACCTGTAACATTCACAGTGTAAACCAGGCCTAAAGCCGAGTGGCGGGCGTCTGGCCAACCGAACTGCTCGTTAATTGAACGCCGTGTTTTAGATGCAGCCCACCTAATTATATACGTATATGTTTGTATGTACGTCACACATATTGGTGGCTACAACACCAGTTTGTTATAATCGGTCATGTGACGAGTTCTCCTTCTTCCTTCGTGTGGGTAGGAGCTAATCTAATCTTAACTCTTTTTTTTTCAAGCTTCAAAACAAATATTTAGACGATATAATATTTTGATAATGTATGTAGTGTAGTGTAGCTTTCTATATAGAAAAGAAGGAGACTTGATTGCAAATAGTTTTATTAGATTGCAAAATCCATGACGATTGACGAATTAGAGCAATGCAGTCTCAACCAGCAAGCAGTTTCCTTGGTCCAAAGAAGTCATACATAGCAATATACCATCACGCCTGCCTCGAAGGGGTAGGCCATATGCTAACACAGTTTTAAACACACATTTCACCATCATCATCCCCCTGCCCTTATCCAAATTTATTTGGATCTTTATTAGCTGTCATATCGTCAGTCACTCCTTTTCTAGCCATATCTTCTTTAACACAATCCATCCATCGCTTCCTCGGTCTTCCTCTACTCTTATAGCCATCTACATTCATACTCAAAACTTTCCTCGTCACATGACCCTCATCCCTCCGCATCACATGCTAAACGATTTCTACACAATTTCTACTTAATTATTAAGTCCAACGTAATAGGTGGTGAGCCTATTGCTATTTACTGGGCACAACTCCAAACTCCGGTCTGCTATTGTGAATTTCCTAATAGAGAAACCACAACAATAACTTTTTCCCCGATCTGGGAATCGTACCCAGGACCTCATGCTCAACAGTCGCGCGTCAGACCAGTAGACCAATGAAGCAGTAAAAAAATAAAACCATTTTACAATTCCAAGATTTCTATAGTTTGGTATACGTGCTACCCTGCAACATTACTAATGTTTGTTGCATCGATCGTTTATTAACAATCGTAAACCCATTTCGTGAATATTGCACGGGAGACCTTCGGGCACTATCTGTTGAGCATATGTGTGTTTAACATAAACGAGTTAGTGGGAATCGATTCGATTGTTCGGCGTGCCTGTTATTAACCTTGTATTCGATATGTAATGTTATTCATGTGGTCTCTGACGGCTTCGTGTTCTATTTCATGATTATCTTTATGTACACTTCATGTTTCAATTGATTTACTTACTTGCCTAAATTGATTTTAACGTTATTTTTGTGGATACATATAATGAAACAACCACTACCAAGGTTTGAACCTGCACTCCTTGCAGATTCTCTATCCTTGCTCTTTAAGTTTGAGAGCTTTCCTTTTGTGTATAAGTTTTCACGTAATAATTTTTGGTCGTCTTTTTTGGTTAGGTGTTTACCTACAATCTAGAATTCTAGATAGTAGAAACTGTGTGGCCATAGTCAAAATATGTTAAAAATTTGCTGCCCTATAAAGTAAAACGATCTCTTAAAAGCGCTTGGAGTATTCATCCACAGGTTCGGATCCCGCTCACGACCGTATTTTTCGATTCAATTGGCCACTAACTCGCCTGATGGTAAGCGACGGTGTGGCCGAGGATGGAGCACGTATATCTAGAATAATTCTATTCACTATTAAGTAGAATGGATGGATTTTGGGAGAACGTTAGTTGGGGAGTTCATGCAACTGCCCAGATCCGTCAGAGTTCGGTTTCCACCACCCAAGGGCCACGTGTAGGGTTAGGATTCCTTTTTAAAGGTGCACTCCTACGAACTCGGGCAACTCAGCGACCCAAAATTTTATAAATTTAAAACGTATTCTATTGTATTTCTTTTGTTTTGAAAAATGAGTGCTAGTGAGATTTATGCGTCTGTAACCGTAATACCACAAAGTCTAGATCTAATCTTAGTACATCTTCCAAGAAGTGTTTAAAAAGAATCTATGAATGGCCGAAGTAAGCTGAGGAGTTTCCGTTGAGTGAGATAAATCTCAATTCATATGAAAAGTTGTTCTTTTAATAAAACTGTAATCGGTGTTGCGTGCTTGCAAACCAAACCACTTTGTTTTCAAAACAAACAATGTGGAGAAAAGTTAAAGAACCGTTTCGTTTTATGATGGCGTGTTTGCGCTGGCGCCGGATTCACCAACAACGTTTTATGGCAGACAGTGACAGATTAGGACTTCAATCTTATTATTTTATCTTTTAGCACAGTCAACCGCGCGTCGGTCGTAACAATTTGGCATTGACAGCGCCTTTATGTGATCGCAGTAAGGACGGTTTTATTAGTTCAAGTGGTTACCATCGACGTGCGGTTGACTGTACCTCTGTATTGCTATTTTGTGTTTCAATATTACCCAAAAGGTTCACCACCTTTGATGAAATGCGGGTGTACAACTGTGTATGTTATGTTAATATTATCTAGACCAATTTTTTATACATTTATTTATTTATTTCCTCAAAATAATATGCTGAAGGAGGGTTAGTAGAGTGTCAACATAAACCAATTTAGATTTGAAACTAAACATAGTAGTAATAAGCCCTTGCACATGGTACAACCGCTCTATACATGTGTAATCGCTGGAAGCATCTTCAACTGTGCATCCCCGTGATTCGAAGGACACTTTACCATGTTGGTTCCAATTGTTGTGAATAGATAGCAATCGTAATACATTTGAGTCCACCATATTTTTCGTAGAGCTCATATTGTGCCATACATATTGCTAGCGGTCCCTCCAGAAAGGTTTTCGCCATTACGTTTGCATTAAGAGTGAACCTTGCAAGAGGGTTCTTGACATTAGGTTTGAAATCAAAGCGTAGACTTTTGTTACGCCGCGTGCCGCACGGAACAAATGTTTGTATGATCTGTAGATAATTGTTAAGAGTTTGGGTGTGTGTGCAAATGAGATTATTTGTGTCTGTAAAAGTACCGTCATACGGGAGAAATTCCTGTTTCCTTTTCCACCATTTTGTGACGTTGTATTTGCTAAGATGCTGCGCAATGGAAATTAGAGAGTGCCAGGCTTTTAGCGCATTAAACCAAGTCAGTAACTTTGACACCAGCAGTTTTGGCTTTTAACATATAGAAGTAGGAGATAGGAGATTCTATTTTTTACCAAAAATGGATTTTTGCTTGGCCACCAACTCGCCTCATGGTAAACGACGGTGTGGTCGAGGACGGAGCACGTATATCCAGAATAAATCTATTCACTCTTAAATGGAGTGGATAGATTTGGGGAGAAGTAGTTGGGGAGATGATGCAACTGCCCAGACCCGTCTCCTACAACGGTTGCACCGGACTACATCCTTTGAAAATTGCTGGTGTCGTCACCTTAATATATTACTGGGCATCCAAATCTTAAAATCTTATCAGTTAATCCAAACATACATTTGTGTATGAACAAACAAATATTGAGAGTTTGAGATTGGTTATATGTAACGTTATTTGTCTACCATCACCTTGCGTGTCAGGCCGACGCGACGCGGCTAATGTCTATTAATATCACAAATACTACTATTCAGTTGATCAATGATACGATACACGCATCGCTAAATGTGAACTGCGAATAGGGTTTACGATTATTTCAATTCATGAAAAGAAAAGCACAAGTTTTTGCAAAAAAACCCCTTTTCTTATCCTTTGAGTCACATGTGATTGTATGAACGAGAAAGACTTTATTCTGACATACGCACACAACACAACAATAGAGTAAAAAACAATTTATTATAGGAAGATATTAAACAAGCTGTTGATATTTAGGGCCTAGGGATACTTGACATATTTATAGAGATAATTTTTAACAAAAAAAAGAACCGATTCCAAAAATCTTTCTGTTATGTAAAAATGCACTAAAAAGTAATAAAATAATTGCATTATTTACTTACTACAATTTAAATAAAAATATTTTTTAAATTTTAGAGTATTTTGTATAAAATCAATTTATTAGGACAATAATATAAAATTATTATTGTTTTTGGAGTCGGTACCAGACAAACAAAAAATATTTAGGAAGTTTCCTAAAATTTGCAAAGTATATTTAAAGGTACATTAACCATCATTATTATTACGCTAATGTATTATACCTAATTGAACCTATTTACAAATGAACACAACAACTGCCTAAAGCGAACGTAATACGCTACTTCATGAATGTACTTACACGTTTATTATCCTTTACTGGCACCGACTCCTTTCATAATCCCGATATATTGTCGACTATTATAGTGGTTTAGAATTTACGTCATTAAAAAATTTCATCTTATTTTTGCTATTGACAAGTAAAATAAAGTTAGGTTATTATTGTTAAGACATACAGAGCCATATGCGACAAAATTTCGAACTAAAATATACAATCTGACAGTTCATTTAACACTGTTTTACATAATCTCTGATCGTTGACCGTTGTTATAGTTCAGTAATGTTATTATGCACAATCTAACAAGTAACGCCAAATAAACGCCGTATGGCTCTAACTTAAACGCCGAATAAACGCTGAATCCAACAATAAACTCCGAATGGCTGTAACAATAAACGCCGTATTAATAAGTTGTTGGCATTGTTATAAAATTGAGAATTCCTATGTCTACTTTTTTGGTGGCTTTGCTGAGATTGGTATTGTCGCGAGCAGCACACACGGCGAACTAGTTTGTTTCATTTTCTTAAATATAGCACGGTCAACAGCTTGTATAGGCCCCAGTGTCAGCTCGATGTTACAGAATTAAAAAGCTACAGGGATGATTAAGTTTATTTATCGCCATAGTTTATTAAAGGCGCCATCGGTTCATGGTTGATATACCAAAAACCCGAACGAAGCGCTTTGATTCCATGTTCATTATAAGAACAGCGAAACAGTGGAATGCGCTGCCGGAGTGGGTCTTCCCCGATAGTTACAATCTGGGTGTCTTCAAGACGCGAGTGAATCGGTTTCTTCTAGGCAAGCGTGCTCCATCGTAGACCGCATCATCACTTAACATCAGGGGAGATGGAGGACAAACGCAAGCATATAACTAATAAAAAAAATAAAAAGCTATTGTCTGCTTCGGTCAGTTGAAGTGATAAGCAGTTTTCTGATATTATGCACTTTTGATTACTCACTTCTGTGTACAGTAACCTGCGATACTTAGGTGGTTGTAGTTACGTTGCCTCATCATCATTATACGCAGCCAGACCATCTACCATGTATGCACCAGTTCGGGACGCTAATGCTATGTATAATGATTTTTGTTGAAAGAGTTTAAGGAAAAGATTGAATTTGCTTTGAGCCAGGCAAAGAGTTTAAGAAGAAAATATCCATAATATTAATAATGCCTTTTTTTATTCAAATTAACCTGTCTTTGTTAAAGTATGTATCTCAATTCAGTATATTTCTTGGTGAAGGCCACCTGCAGCTGTTTCCACTGGGTTCTAACTCGAACCACTCTCCTCCATAAAGGAACCACTGTGCGTTCTATCTTTATAGATTGTGTTCTATCTCCATCTCCCATGGTCGTCTTCCTCTACTTCGTTTACTGTTTCATATCATAATTATTTAACTAACGTTTATATAATCGAAACAGCAATCGTTAGGCACAATTCCCAGTTCGCCAACCCTACCCCATAAATAGCCACCACTAGTGCTGCCATTAATCTGGCGCAGATCTGTTTATTTGTGAGTCGATGCTTGTGACCTACCACGCATCGGGAAGTTGTGACGTCATTGTTGGGAGAATGAATGATGTGGTGGGAAAATCAATGATAAAAAGGGGTTAAGAATTGAGGACAGTGAGTTAATACTGGCTAATGGTTGCTGGAAATCGGGGCAGGGTCAAGCCACGTAGTTGTCAGTATTAGATGGAGTGGGGTTATCAGTGACGTGGAGTTTATTTTCTTTACTGCCGTTTAGCACGGCCTAGGGTATATTATCTAGGTTTTTCCAACACCTTCGCTATGCACGGTATTCACTAGTTCTCACTTATTACTTGCTTATTGGTGTCAGAAGTGGGATACCAGAGACCTAGTGAAAGTAAGAAACATTTTATTTGGAACAAAACAGAGACACCAACTATGATAGGTTCAATTGGGTTGAAGTTTCTAGTACAACATTATAAAAATCTATATTATAAACATAAATTTATAAACTAAAGAAATAACATCATATGAGTATGAGTCTCAGGGCTATCCCAAAAAGGTGTCCAGATCAGCTGAATGTCAAGCACAAGAATGCACTTGACGCTGGTTTTCATCTGGAACCTCCTGCTCCACGGATGTCAGTCGGCCAGTCAGTCAACCGCACACGTTTGAAAGCGAGAGAGAGTGTAGTGTGATTGTGTATTGTAATTGTATAGTGTGAGTGCTATATAAAACAATTGTATTTTTGAGATATACAATGAAAGAAGAACCCCTCCGGTTTAAAAAACAAATATATTCAATAATATTACAGATTATACGATAAATATAAACGAAACATAAAAACAATACATGAATATTCTATACATGAATATATTATAATGTAGGACTTTAAATGTAGACGAAGGTATTATTTATCGCATTAATACCACGTGTCGTGTCTGGTTATTACTGTGTCATGATACCAAATTGTGTTCAATCTATGTTGGTATCAACCCACAGATGAACGCTGCCCATCTTGATGCAATCCCTTTGCCACACCCACGTATAGGTAATTGACTAAGCTAATCGTATATAACTACAAAATAGATAAACAGTTACTATAGTTAACTCCACACCAATAGTAAATAGGTCAAAGAAAATAAACTCGTTCATAATATAAACATAAAATATGATTGGAAAGTAGTTAAATTAAATAAGAGTAAGTAAGGGGCTCGTGGCTAAGTAATTGCCGCACAAATCAATCGATCGAGGTTAAGCTGCACTTGCCACGGTGGGTCTGTGGTTGGATGACCATCATTTCATACCGAGACCCCTCCATGCCCCAGAGAGCACGTTAAGCCGTCGGTCCCGTTTGTCAATATAAGAGATATGACAACCGTTACGGGTCTCTCACTACCCGTAACGGTTGTCATATCTCTGATATGTTGTCATATGTCTGAAAGTCTGACAACCAGTCATATCACGAGATATCGTGTTATCCAGTAACTGGGTTGTGGAGGTCAGATAGGCAGTCGCTCCATGTAAAGTACTGGTATTAAGCTGCATCTGATTTGACTGGAAGCCGACCCCAATCTAATTGGGAAAAGGCTAGGCAGATTGAGGTAGGTACTTTGGGTTAGGTAGGTACTTTGTTTTAGGGTGTCCAAAACATAATTTATTTGTTTCATTCCTTCTTAATTTTTTTTACGTGAACTGACATGGTGTTAGTTGGGTATTGTGTTCATAGATGATAATATAAATAATATCTGTTCTGTGACACTTTGCGATTTCCAGACCTCTGCCCCAACCCCGCCATCACACCATATTTTTTTGTTTTATTTTTTTATTTATTAAATTCTTTATTTAGACAACAAAAGGGGTCCACTGTGTTAGTAACAAATTACTTAGCCTATGTTAGTACTTAATGATTAGGACAGATCGAGTTCGCTTTATAAGCGACCATACAAGTGGGCTTTCTGCCCGGCTGGCTATTGCATTCAGGATGATGTTGGGACTGTCGCGCAGCCTACGAAGAAGCGAGGCAGATTTCAGATTTACGCCATACTGCGCCAAAGTCGCAATAATCGAGTCGTCGATATAAATCGTGTTGAATAGTTAATTTTCAATGTGTTGTGCAATCCCAAAATGAGCAGATATAAAAAGCATCTTATCGTATGTTATTATAACCTACAATCGATCGTTGCCCATCTCGATGTAATCTCTAGACTCGGTCCCTTCACACCCACGTTTAATGACGGAGCTATTTATTATTAATAAAAAGATAGAAGAGCTTCAAATAAAACACGCGTAAGTCATGTAACACCAAGAAGTTCATATTTATTTTCGAGGAACGTTTATAAAAACAGACAATTGGCGCGGATTCGGTGTAAAATGGTGTAACTGCGTAAAGAATGGGTGTAGTGTGTTTGTAAATCAGCAGTATGGGTGTAGATATAGTGTGTTCAGTGAAAGCTGTTCGTGTTATGTGAAGTTAATGTAGTCTCTCTCTCCCTCTCCCTATCTCTCGCTCTGTCTCATCATATGGTTGATGAAAAACCTATAATCAGAGTTTATCCACCTGTAGGTCTAACATGGCTTTACCATCCATCGAAAACATCTCTCAGGTGTGCTAGTTACAGTGGTTTTTTATGATGTTGCTTTGCGTAATATTCTCCACATAAAGTACATAGCATAACCAGCCCTTAACTGTCCCACTGCAGGGCAAGGGCCTCGTCTCATACAGATAAGGCACGAGCATTGATCACCACGCTAGCTCACTGCGAGTTAGTGATTTCAGACCATCAAGTCTAGGTTACCGATAACACGATGTTTTTCCTCACCGTATGTAAAGTACTTAAGAGATTGAAAAAGACACATTGGTACGTGTCAGATTTGAATTAAAATTAAATAAAAACATAACACTCAATTTTTTGGGCAGTCGTGTAAAAAAAACTACTACATAAAAATGTTATATTTCTGCCAATGCGTAATAAAATAATTGAACATGTAGGTACTTAAACGTACGTAAAAAATGATCTTAAAAATACGAAGTCGATTTTGGTACAAACTTATAAACAAATGACGGACGAAGGACGTTTTGATATTGTATAAATTTACACAATATGGCTGGCTGGAAATAGTTAAATGTATAATAAAAGAAAAATAAAATGATGTCTAATTTCCGCGGGAATCGTAAAAGTCGTCGGTGGAATACGATTTCACGCGCCATTTTACGGGTTCACAGATAAAAAAGATACAACCTTGAACAAATCGTCTTTAACACAAGATTACGAAACTTCCGCGTTTATCTAACTTTAGTCGGTAAGTATTCTAATAAAACTGTTCCGTAAACAAATAGTACATTGGATGCAAATAAATACAATATCTAGCTTCTTCTACAATATTGAGGGTAGTCATGCAATTACCTGCGCCAGCAAATATATGCGCATACGCAAGCGATGAAAAAAATAAAACCACCGCCAACTACTCTACACGTCTCCACGGGGCATCATCAGGAGCTGTCCGCGAGGTAACGCTTAAAACTATTAAAATAGGTAGTACATTACTATCTCGTACTTGAGAGAATTGAGTTAAAGGAATTAATTGCTAGAATAAGAATCAAGATGCTTTGATCTTCCTCTTTATTAATATATACAACAGAAACAGTTACGATGTATTGTAGAACATAATAATATATGTTAACAATGGAGATGTATCGCTTTCCGCGGGAATTGACTCTCTCGCGTTAATTCACGTGTCGGTGACGTCATAAGGAAAAGCTTTTCCCACATACCTACAGATAATACTTTAGCGAAATCTAAAGATAAACATATTTTTGTGGAAAGAAAAATACGGCCGTGACCAGGATTTGAATCTGCGCCTTCCGTAGAAATATTCTTCTTCTCTTCTTAGGTGCTTCTTAGGTCGCAAGTTCGATTCCAAGTGATAATTAATTTATAATACGCATATGACTTTGAAAATTCACTGGATCGTGCCTGTGGGTTTACTTTAGTCTTTAGCTTCACTGCTAGGATTGCGGTGAAGGCGGCTACGATTCCGGGACAGGTAATGGTTTGTCAAAGATAGTGATGGAGTTTCGATACAGTAGCTGCACACAAACAATTGTTAATAAAAAGTTTATATGCTTTTTCTCCAAATATGCAAAGGGTGCATCTTCTTCTTAGCGTCTCGAAATTCGTAGAAGAAGAAGGGTGCACGATCATCACACAATGACTATGCAGTAAATATTTTAGTTTACACTTTCGCGTGAGTCGTATCATCTGGACTAGATCTGATTCAAAGTCTGACGCAATTACTGATTACCGGACAACACTGCAATGTGTAACTATTGAAGTTCCATCAATAAATAAATAATACACGGAATTGGGAGCTATGTAAATTGCTGAGAACTGTGCGTGGATCACTAAGGATGTTTAGGAGAAATGGGACTGAAATTGACAATTTAGCTTTCATTTCGACAGTTCAACAATAAACGTTGATCTTAGTAGATAGATGAGAAGGTGGATTTTAAAACATACGGCCCAAGGTATGGTAGACTGTGCTCAGCTTTCAGATGACGCAGATGCCCTCGGATTACGGGTGCTTTCGGACGGAATAAGATTTGGCCGATGATAAACATAAGATCTGGAAGACCGGAGTTACGGTGAATGGAGATGCGATCCTGGAACTCGTGGTGACAACCAGTCTTATCACGAGATATTGTGATATCTAATAACTGGGATGTGAAGTTGAGATAAGCAGTAGCTCCAAAGAAGATACTGGGATAAAGCTGCATCCGGTTAGACTAGAAGGCGACCTCGTTAGTAAAAAGACCGAGAGAGTTAGTTATGTAAAACAAACATAGGAATCGAATATTAGATTTTAACAATGCTACTAAAACATGGGACCAGGTTACTTTTGAAACTAATACCAATTCCAATATTAAATAGACGCCTTAAAACAACGCGTAATTTTTAAATAAATTTACCTACATTACAGTAGCCTCAATTTTAAAGCATGTTGTCTTCATAATATTCTGAATCTATAATTCTTTTTTAGACATTTTGGCATTTAAAAGTACGAACTGACATATTTCCAATGTCAATTGAGCGGAATTATTTTCAAGAGTAAGCCCATAGATTAGGCAATGTTTAGTTGTTTAAGTGTACTGTTGTACTAGAGCCATACTCATTACATCTTTCTTTCCTTAACTTACGATAGTTTACTTAGAGAATTTCCTACTGACGTCACATCTACAACACATGACGTAAATAAGTCCATGTTTAATATAATCGTGTTACTTCGGCTTTCATCGGCTTTCTTCGGCCGACCATTGTTATTAGTCGTAATTCGTGTCTGTCATGTAAATAATTGGTTGTTATTTTGCCTCTATAATAACCATAAACGTAGGATAGAAAAAGACCAACAAAGCCTACTATGGGAATGGAATCTCTTACGGAAATATCACATGTTAGAAAGAGAAAGCATATTTAGGTTCACTCAGCACTATTGGCAGATGTTGTTTTCTCCAGTGTCACTGTCAAAAATCACGCTAACTTATATTTGCTGTATTGTCAGTGAATCCTGTATATTTTATACAGTTTTAAAATTTATAAGCAATGCCTACGTGTTGTGTTGGTGACTGCGATGTTTCTTATAAAAATAATCCAGAAAAAGATTCATTTCACAGGTAAATTGTCAACAACAGCATATATTTTCATGGCCATATTTTGGAAAAAACTATCTTTAGAAAATTTATTTGGAAAACCAAATCCTATCAAGAAAATAGGGAATTTTCTCTATAGTAAAAAACAATGGTCATAAAAGCAATATTGAGTACGTTGTTTTAATAGAAATTTTCATTTCATGTATACAAAATAGTGACTTGTCAGTGTCGACTATTGTGTCGATGAAATTTTAGAACAAAAAGTTCCGATATCAGAATTTATTATTAGTGTAGATCTACCAACTATCTCTGAACAATAATCATTTTTCCAAAATTTTAATTTACCTAATAAGATGAAACCAAAATGTTTGGAAACGTTTCTGTATGTTTGTCGGTGTGTCTGTCCGAACGTTTATAACATATAAGAAGCTTAGCGTAGCTAAGTGGGCCAGGTTTCGTTATAAATATATTTCATCACGCTATTACAGTAGTCCCCAAATGTGGTTCAAATCCGGATCGCCAACCTACTTTGTGCGGACCTTAGTTTAATAATGATCTAACGAACTGCGCTACTATTATTCTTCGCTATTTGATTTGAATTTGATTAGATCCCGAGTGAAACTAGTTGGTGATTCCTGCGCTATCACCTTTAGGCGGTGAGCACTGAGCCTATATGTGATAGCGTAATGAATATGTTGTTTACATAATTTTTACTACAAATTCAAGAGAATTTCACTCTTTTATGATATTTTTTTTATACTAAAAGTTTTCCTGTCTATGCTAAGGAAAAGGAAAAATGGATGAGACTAATTGATAACGAAAAGAATAAAGTTGAAGAAGAAAAAATAATAAAGAAAAAGAAGAAATAAGAAAAAATAATAGGATATTCCCTTTTTTTTCGGGGGGAAACCTCCAAAAACGTGCCCGGCTTTTATGGATAAGACCGGGTTGTGTGGGATTCTTACGTCACTCAAACCACCTCGGCGATCACCATCAGCATATGGAGGGAGGCACTTAATAGACCAGCTCCGGCACCCCCGCTATGCAGCGCTTATTAAGACACATCCCAGGAAGGACTGTAAAGCGGTCTCCCCTAAGCCTCGCTGTGCACGATAGCACGTGACCACTATGCCACCGTCTTCACTGGGATCACGATGGGTAAATAGAGTCCCCTCTCTAAGCACCCGTGACCCCAAAGGGCCGCCTGTCTTAAATCATACAGGCGGGGTTTCCGCAGTTAGGCGCCGAGGCGATTGCCTCCTAGGCGCCTTTTTCTCCGAGTGGGATCGGCCCTCTCACAATCCCGCTCGGCGGCCTCTTTCTGGACGACAGCAGTATCACTAAAGGAAGCCATTTCTCTCCAGTTCCCTAAATCTGCCAGTCTAGACCTCACTATTGCCGGCAGAAATAGATCTTGCCCGATACTGGCTCTTAGTATCCGCCGTTCAGCGGTCTAGGCAGGGCACACCTCAAGCGTGTGCTGCGCTGAGTCCAGACCACCTTCGCAATGGTATTAGGATAGGTAGGTAAAAATCATTCAGTCAATCATAATCTCAATCAGTCATACTCTATACACTGCTCAGGGTACTTAAAAGCTGCTTTCTTAACAAAGTACCTATTACCAATGAAATATAGTTATAGTATGAGCGCATGAAATGTTTTTATTAAAATAATGTAATTAATTAATGAAGTGCATTAAATAATACTTACGCTTGTGATTTTAGTTTTATTAACATAATTTGAATGAAAATATTTTCATTTTGTATACCAAGTCTTTACATCTGAAATACTGTTTATCGATAAGCGATATGTGTCAATATTTCCACGTTGTACATCACTATTGCACGCACACATTGACAATTCAAAAACGGTTGCACTTTTTTGAGCTCTATGTTCTTCTATGGGGTAGCAAAAATATTCTAATTCTATGATAATAACAGGATGTGGCAATATTGTATTGTATGTGTTGTAAAGACGTCAGTTTGTGAAAATATCGCTGATAGCAATAGTTCCATTGTACATAGATGTATGATGATAGACATACGTACATACATCAACTCACGCCTTTTTACACGACTGCCCAACAAGATGAAATTTCAGATAAATCTTTGAAAAGCTCACATGCTTTTCAAAGATTTATGTGTATTTGTTAAGGTAATTGCATCTGTACGACATTGGTTTTGGTCCGGTCACCTATATAGGTACTGAATAGATAGCAATGACGTCACCAAAAGACGTGTTAAAATGTGGAAGAAGAATTCACGGGAGTGAGTAGAGGTTGAGATGGCTTAGTGGTAAGAGCGCCTGGAGTATTTATCCGGGAGGCGCAGTTTCGAATCCTGCTCACGACCGTATTTTTTTCCATTTTAAATTATAAGATGAAATTAATAAAAAAATAAACGCACGCCTGCCATATGTGATTTTTTGAGAGTAAATGTAAGTATTACCAACTTATATAAATTTCAAGTTAGTTTTTATGTCATGTCATACCGAACCATCTGCTTAATGAACTTGTGTATCACAAATTCCTTACATTGTCCTGGGTAACATAGACTAGAAAGATTTAAAAAAGTAATATAGTGGCTATGGTACACCTAGAGGTGAGATTTAAAAAAAAAACTCGAATGCCAGGTGTGCTTTTTAATAAATGTTTGAATTAATTTCAGCTTGTTCCCATGAAGTATAGAACGCCACCTGCTGCATTCCTTACATACTTATTTTGCTTCGTCCACTCCTTGATCGAAACGAGTGTTAGGGCGTCGTCCCAGCCACGGTCATTTTAAAAGGCTATATAAGTTATTGCTTCTAGCGCTTTCCTTTATTATTTTGCTCATTAACCTGCATTATTCTCACATTACCTTATTTATTGTTATACCAATTTATTTTAAAAGAGTGTCTAATACTGTCTATGGAGTTTCTTGCCGGCTCTTCTCCATAAGATCAACGCCTTGGAACCGTGCACCTAGCTTTGACTTTTCATAAGTGCTTGTAATATGGCCTATTTGAAATAAAAATATTTGAATTTGAATTTGTCGGAAAGACAAATCAGAATACAGTATCTTTTTTTTACTTGAGTAGTAACTTGTTATTTATTATACCTATAAAATAATGAAACCTGTCCCACTGTAGATATGTAATTCTGCATTACGGCTAAACGTGGGTAGCAGTTTTGTTAAACGTATCGCAATGGCAATCCAGCTGAACGTTGTTTAGCTGTTTTATAAATCAGTACTGTTTTGTAAATCATCTAGCAGTTTTGTAAAATCCTTCGATTTCCTATGAAGGTGTTTTTACCGGTCTGCCTAGAAAAAAGAGTGTTATGTTTTCAGGGTTCATGTATGTTTGTGAGTTTCTTTATTCTATCATAACTTAAAAACTCCTGAACCTATTTAGATGTATGAGGTAACGTTAGAATCCTTGCATTTTCCCGTGTAACATAGGTTAGAAAGGTTTTACTGTGGTACACAAAACGTGTGCATAAATAAATAATTATTCAAGTTGTTAGTTATGCAGACGGTTCGATATGACATGACTTAAAAACGATCTGAAATCTATCTACGCTATATTTGCGCAATATCAAACCGACAGTCTTAAAATTTAGTTTTACTGTGTTCCCGGTAACACTTCACACCTGAAATCCTGTTTCACAACATTCTTCAATCATTTTAACAGTTTTAATTTAACCTATCAATCTATCAACACAGACATGCCAGTAAAACTGTAGGTACATATATTATTTCATCAACTAAAGAATTTTAATATCCATAATGACATCACAGAAATTAAAAAGTTTTATGAGGCCGAACTAGACATAAATTAACGACAAGCTTACGAAGCTCTAAAACTAAACTCTTGCGCATAAAATGGCGGAAGTGACGCAACTTTGGACACTGACGTCAGATATTTGCATCATGACCAAAGTTACACGATGAGAATTAATTCATAAACAAACGAAGGGTGTGTTCGTGTAAACTAAAATATGATAAGGCTTAGAAAATCGTCCAAGTGCGATTTGGACTCACGCACTTATTAGTGTGTTAATAACTTGGAGGGGCTCGTGGCTAAGTAACAGCTGCACAGATCGATCGATCGAGGTTAAGCTGCGCTTGCCGCGGTCGGTCTGTAGATGGGTGACCATCATTTCATACCGAGACCCCTCCGTGCCTCGGAGAGCACGTTAAGCCGTCGGTCCCGGTTTGTCAAATTAAGATCTATGACAGCCGTTACGGGTAGTCAGAGGCCTGAAAGTCTGACGACCAGTCATACCACGAGATATCGTGTTACCCAGTAATTGGGTTGTGGAGGTCAGATAGGCAGTCGCTCCATGTAAAATATTGATATTAAGCTGCATCCGGTTTGACTGGAAGCCGACCCCAATGTAATTGGGAAAAGGCTAGGCAGATTGATTGATTTGACTAACTTGGATATTGTTTTTTTTTATTTACATAGCATAGCATCACGCCTGTATTCCCCGAAGAGGTAGGCGGAGGTGTACAACTACACACAAATTTCACCAAAGATGTTATTCAGTCCCATGTCTCATTCTCATTCTGTGGTGTGCCTATTGCCATCTACCGTGCACAATTCCAAACTCCGGGTTGTTGCTGAAAATTTTCTTACGGAATAAACCTAATAACTCTTTGCCCGACCTTGGAACCCAAGACATCATGATCAGGAGGTTATGAGACAACTGCGGTCTACGCTACGCTAGTTTTTAGTTCGTTCTCTTATTGGTACACATTTTCTTCGCTGACCACTCCAATTCCTTGCAAATTTCTGTTGATAAGCCACCCTTAGAATGATGAGAAACCCTGAACTAAACATACCCCAACCAGATGTGATGAAATCCATTCTGTGGTACCAAAAACATTTAATGCGCACGATTCTACACAGTGACGTAACGTGACGTCACAGAGTAACCGTGGTTTATGACCACAGCCGGTGCTTTTATAACCAGCGTGAATATATAACAGGGTTGGACATGACAATGATTATTTACGCACGTGCTTCAGTTTTTGATGACCGGTGCTAATGATAACTTTATAAGAACGTTGTTTAATATGTTGGCACGTGCGATTGTGTGGTTGTAAACATTATGGTAACAACCATAATGTTTATGGATGATATGTGTGTGGTTTTAGTTTTTGTTCGGCTCCTACGGGTCATAGCGTGATGTATTTATAATAATCCTATTATCTTCCGCGAGAATTGGGCTATCAAATGCAAATAGAATTTTTCAAATCCGACTGGTAGTTCCAGAGATCAGTGCGTTCAAACAAACAAATTATACAAATATTTGGATTTTGATTTTCGATCGTACGAATTTTTTGTATGAAGCACTTCCTGCTACACCGTGTAGGCGCCCAGACCCGATAATCGATCTCAGGACGTAACACTCCGTAGCCGCGCTTGCGTCTAATACTTCAATAAAGCAGTTTTTGTTTTTGTGAAAAACATCGTATTCTAAAAATGCGGTTTGGAACATGCGATTTATAATACTCGCGAAAGTATTAAATTGTATAGTAATATCTTAGGTTTGCGCGATCACTACACATTATAATAAAACAACTTTTAACCGGATTAATCCTCATGCGACCACGAACGCTGCGAAGTGTTCGAAACGTCAGGAAAAACAAAAAACCAATAATACACGCGATTAATCCGGTTAAAAGTTGTTTTATTAAATTATACTTGATAACAATAATATTTCTATTGTGTCTAGTAATTAGCGAGCCAACAGATTATTAAAGTGAGTACTCATGTTAACATAGATAGCATTTTATACTTACGTCAAAGAAGTGATTTTACCAAATCTATATATCATAATGAACTCATTAGTCTAGTGGCCGCAAGCGTGCCTGAGATTGAGGTCCTAGTTTACATTCCATGGGTAGTTCAAACTGTTATATAATATTGCTATTGTAAGAGTGTCTGAGGTCTATGTAAGACATCTTTGCTGATGGCTATCTATCACAAAGGTCTTAATAAATGACGGTTGGTGTACAACTATGTACACTTCTGCTATATCCTTTGGGGGATACTAGCATGTTGCAGCGCCATTATTAAAAAACCTATATTCGCTGTAAATAAAACTTCAAGATTTCAAAATGACCTCCATTTGTAATACTCCTTCAAACTTTTAACCCAAACTTTTCCATAGAGCTTGTACATGTAGACCGTCACGTAGGCCAGCGTCGTGATTCAGAAGCTTTTAACCAGCTACTGAAAGTTTACACAAAAGTGAAAGATTGGTCCATTGCGTCGGGAGTAAATGGCCATGCTGTGTATATCTGTGTGGCTGATGGGCCAGTCGCCGCCATGATTGATGCGTGATCGGCATTTTTATAAGCAGTGTATTACTACCACCGATCTTTCCACCGTCAATGTCGTTTATATTACTTGTTTTCTTGTGTCAGCTACATAATTATCTATCATCACGATAGCTAAGGGATCAAAGAATTCGTTATGTGGAGTGAGGAGTGGGACCCATCGCGTCCAGCGGAGGGGGAAGCGCCGCCATTTTGAGGTCGTTTCGCTGCTAACATTCTTCAGATATTACTCGTTACGTATTTACATACGTGTATCCACGAAAAACACACGGCCGTGTTTGCATCACAGTCACAGAGTAATAGAGATCGAGATCCCGGCTAGTGGAGTGTGATAGTAGGATAACATCAGAACCTGGCGCATGGATAACATTAAGTGTGACATAGTTAGATAGAAGGAGACCGTACCGGTGGCGGTTACCACCAACAACAGCATTCCCAAAGAGGGTTGACGTCAGGCCGGTCATAAAACACTGCCAAAAACTTAACAGCATGCAAATAAAAAAATTAAAAAACTGTGAGAATATACATGCTGCCCCGACCCCAAATAAATATTTAAGGGTTAAGGGCATGGCTTTGTTTTCAGAGCGCCTGGACTAATTATCCTGCAGGCGCCGCCGGTTTGAATCCTGCTCACGACCTTATTATTTTTCACAAAAAATTACAGCTTTAGAATGGAATGCGTTATTATGTTAGAGGGATAAGTTTTATTTACTCACGGAAAAATACCAAAAGGTTACTTTAGAAAAACCTCATATTCTTATAAAAAATGTAACCACATATTTCTACCATTATGACAAGCTGATATTAGTTGTACGTCATATAAGAACGCGCGTCGTTTGTAATATTAGGGCAGTGGCAGACAGCGGGACAGTGGTTAATGGTTTGTTTATGGGGACGCTTCATTTGCTGGCGAGTGAGGAATGGGGTCAGGGAGGAACACCAGGAAGTTGGAAGTAGGTGAAAATTTTATTTTTTATTTTTTATGTCATAATAATAGTGAACGTAACGTGGTGACCGCCAAGCGGGCTGGACATTCAGAGGTTCCGTTAATATCGAAACAGTTTTGAATCAATTTTTTTTAAACAATAATTCTCTCATAATCTTGATGATATTTATCAAGATTAGATCAATTCCATCATTTGATTTGACTCTCTGCTTTCAATATTAAGTTAATTTCAATAAAAAACAATGCCACAATGATAGTTTGTAGCTTTGTACTATAAGAACCAAAGAATAAATGGCTTTAGAGAAAAATATAAACACAAAGTATTCTAAAAAATTACCTAGTTTTATTAAAACCATTAAGATTAATAAGATTTTCAATAAAATATAAGTATAAAATACTGCCATTGACCATGTTAACTGAAACGTCAATCACAGCGAATGACGTCACGCCTCACGAAATATCAATCACCGCCGTACGTTTTGTTTGAACTTATGTCAAATGTTATCGAAGCGTGACATCACAACTCATACAAGCGGCGCCATGATGCCCATGGGCGTTTTTTCGCTTAAGTCAAATTAGATAGAATAAAATGCAATAATTTACGTTAAAACTTAGTTTATTGCTGAAATAATGTGTTATAAGGAAATTGTAGACGTGTACCTATATTAAAAGGAGATTTCAAAATCTGTTATCATGCCTATTATCAGCACTATAGAAACACATCCAGGTTATAAACTATCTATGTGCCAAATTTCATCCAAATTCGTTCAGTAGTTATTGCGTGAGAAAATAACAAATATTTATTTTATTTATTAACACTTTATGCACAAAATAAAATTGTACAGAGGCGGACTTAATGCC
Organism: Xylocampa areola; assembly: GCA_935421205.1. Classification (NCBI taxonomy): domain Eukaryota; kingdom Metazoa; phylum Arthropoda; class Insecta; order Lepidoptera; family Noctuidae; genus Xylocampa; species Xylocampa areola. The sequence goes on along the minus strand of OW285216.1, from coordinate 17,279,845 downwards.
ATAGGCATTTTCTACCAGTCAACCTTAGGGTGATGAAGAGAAAACATGGCAGGTGCAATAAAATACTTTTTATTAAATGATTTACTTAGCAATATATAATAAACTAAGGGATAGCCAAGCATTACTTAACTTACATAAATATAATTAGAATATAAATACATAATATACTTAAATATATATCTATATCATAAAATAATATATATTTAAGTATAAAATATTCATCCATCCTCACAAAAAAAGGTTAGCGCGCACAAACAAACAGACAAAGATTTTTTATAATGCCATAGACGGGCGGTTTAAACTCTGAACATGTACATGTTCAACGTACATACGATGAGAAGAAGAAATCTCTTAAAATGCAGAATGTTTTCAACGTCATAAGCTTGTCACCCAATCTTAAGCAGAGCGGATGGGTGGCTGTCACAGTGAATCCGGGCTTTCGGCGAATTCGGTCGATGTTCGGTATGCTTTAAAAAGTGTATCCGATCTATAAATAACACGCAGCCATTGGGCGTTGACTAAGCAACGTATTTGATTTTTTAAAGTAAATTTGAAATATAGAATATCATCTAAAAATTTGATATATTTTTTACGCATGCAAGTAGCTACATGAAATTAGGGTGTGTATATACATATATAGCATCACGCCTGTATTCCCTGAAGGGGTTGGTAGAGGTGTACCCAGATTTATCCAATCCTGTTATTAAGTTCAATGGCGAGCCTCATCTACCGGGTATAATTCCAAACCCCGGGCGGCTCCGGACTAAGAAATTTGGTCCGGGAGTCGAACCCAGGACCTCATGCTCAACAGTCGCGCTTGGGACTACTGGACCAACGAATCGACCAAGTAGGATGTGATTAACAGATACATAAAATTATAAACTATCATCATTGCCGTTTCAAACCATACACGTAGGTATATGTATAGTCGACCATAAAATTGCTTTACCACCCTAATGCTGAATTTCGTTTGCACATCATAATATGACAAGGTCTATTTTCGCTTACAAGATCAAAGTGTCAGTCAGATACTGGCGCCCATTCTAATGTTGCAAACTAAACCAAATTTAGAGCATTGCTGTCTTTTACTATTCCTTAATATAAGAGCAGGACGAGATGACGTCAAATTCTAATTTAATCATGTCAACCTAAATTGTCCATACAATTTACGTTTGACATCTCTAATTTTAGTGGCTACCTAAACCTGTGCCTCCTAATAACATTCGGAGATTATAATTTAACGTGTCTAAATACAAATTTGAGATCTCTTTGTCCCATCTTGCTCATTTAGTAACTGTTGGTAAAAGACAGGAACAGGTACATTAGAATTGATACCATTGTCAACCTTATTGACATTTTAATTTACTGGAAGTTTTTTTCAAATATGGTAAACAAATTTCGTGGTCTACTATACCTATATGGGTGGTAAAATTTTACAAATACTTTCTTAAAAATAAATAGTCATCAAGTCTCATCCCTCAGGGCCCCTGAAATCAGTATTTTTTTGAGATGTTTGTATATTTTGCAGGCTTTCGATAGAACCTGACTTTGTCTCTGGGTCCGCTTCCCGCGTCTATGCGGAAATACTTGTACACAGATACTGATATCGTTTGAGTTTGCTGGATTACTTTCCTTTCAATTTATAAAGCAAAAACACATTAAAAATAACAAAATGTTCATAATCCAATATTTAATTTAAACACACAAAATAATTACGTTACACAGTTATCAAAAACTACGCACTTTGTTTATTTACGACACGAATAATAAACATCAATCTTTTGAAACACATCGTGAAACATCAAACATTCTGAAACCTTGAATCGTTTTGTAAAATAAATAAAAAATATACATCGTGTATGGACTGAATTAAGGCGTGATGCACACTGGGCGGGCGCGACGCGACACGTAATTAACTCACTCATGCCCGTGGTGCCCGTGAATCACTGGTGTCGAATAGCCCTTACCATGTGGGGTTCCACTGCAAGCGAATATGTTATATTAAAATAGGGTTCAATATTTTAGTTAAGGGAAAACGATGAATAAGTTTATTGTCAGAATGTCGTGTTTAGGAGAATGCTCCTTTCAGTTGTTCTCACCCTTTGTTAATAGTTAGCATATAAAGGCTTCTGTCCGCAAGCGGAATTAATTATGTAAACCGTTATTAGCTGCCCTTTCGGCCTTCCATTGCAGCGGTTACTGAAATTCACTTTATAAAAGTAAAGTTCAGAACTAAGTCAATTTGAATGGAATGACGCAATCGCCTCCGCATACAAGTTTAACGAAAAACGCATTAACTTTCCAACACCTCACGTATTTAACCCGCTTTCACTAACACCTCATCTTTAAATAGGGCTATAACACTTAACCTTGTCTTACACTACACGCTATGAAGAACGATCGGGAACGACCTCGCGTACTCTGGGAGACAAACGTGTTATTATGACAACTCAAACATCAGAAATTAATAGTTATAAAGGTATAAAGGCCGTGCCCTATGTTGTTTTAGCCAAGGAAGTTATATTAAGTATGTACTAGAAACGATGGATGAAAGGAGATTGAGTAAACTCACACTCGCTTCGTATTCTAAGCGAGTGTGGATGGAAATGTCCGGGCATACCGATCTCCGTGAACGTACCGCAATCAATTTGCGGACGTTCTTAAAAAGAAGCAGGTCAAGAATAACCTAAACCAACGAGCATGCATGAAGAGGTTACCTATGTGGTAATCCAGGTCATAAACTATCTGTGTGCCAAATTTGATCCAAATCCGTACAGTAGTTATTGCGTGAAAGAGTAACAAACATCCATACATACAAACTTTCACGTTTATAATATTAGTAGGATAGTATGACGTATGTCAGCAAGTTATGTTATTCAGTAAAAATACGACTTTTGTTTCTGATGTTATAAAACGCTCTTTTCAACATCTCTTTTATTTATTTCGCTAACGCAATTCGCTTTCACACGCACCTTGCCTACATACAGCTATAACAATTAACCTTGCCCTACGCTAAACGCCGTGACCAATGGTCGGGAACGTCCTCGCCTAGTCTAGGAGACAAACGTGTTGTTATGACAGTTCTATCATCAGTAACTAATAGTTGGAAGGGACTTAAGGTTGTTTTTTTTTGTCAAGGAAATAATAATGGGGAAAATTACGATTTAGTTTCGAATTTCTGGTATCGCAGTTAGGATGACTGGGAATATCCTCCTTTCTACTATTGTCTTTATTGCGTGTGTCAGAATAAACCATTTCTTTTTTCTTGTGTTGGACGTAGGTAGGTACAGTAAGCCGCACGTCAGTGGTAACAAAACGAGTATAAGCTAGCCTCGCGTATTACTGAATGTCCCTACTATGAACTGCCCCGTTGGTCTAGTGGTCCCAAGCACGACTGCTGAGCATGAGGTCTCGGGTTCGATTCCCAGGTCGGGTTATTGAGTTTCTCTGTAAGGTTAATTTTTGAATTGTAGCCGGCACTTTTTGCAATAGGCTCATCTATAACATGGGACTTAATAACAGTATTGGTGAAAAGTGGGTGCATTATTTGTATGGCTATTTGTTTTAAAACGCACCAAATCTTCTCATTGCACATAGTCCGTATTATTTAATCAATTTCATATTAAGTTCTAATTTAGACGGGCTCGATTGATCGAGGTTAAGCTGCGCTTGCCGCGGTCGGTCTGTGGATGGGTGACCATAATTTCATACCGAGACCCTTTCGTGCCTCGAAGAGCATATCAGTCCGTCGGTCCCGGTTGCCAAATTAATATCTATGACAGCCGTTACGGCTAGTCAGAGGCCTGAAAGTCTGATAACCAGTCATACCGCGAGATATCGTGTTACCCATTTACTGGGCTGTGGAGGTCAGATAGGCAGTCGCTCCATGTAAAATACTGGTATTAGGCTGCATCCGGTTTGACTGGGAGCCGACCCCAATGTAATTGGGAAAAGGCGAAGCTGATATACTAAGTTCTAATTTTATGGTCTATCTTGTGTCGATTTGATATGACTGGAGATGCTGGAATGTATGTTTTCAAATAGATTCCATTTCAAAATGGGCGAAGGATAGATATTGACAGCACGGTTGGCGCAGTAGTCAAGAGATCAGGTACTGCGCCGCGTCTCGCAGCTTCGATTCCGGCACGGAGATAATATTATATAGATATCGTTCCGGGTCTACCCACGATACGGAAAGAAAATCATAGCGTGAGGTTTTATTAAAAAGAAAATGAAACAAGAATGGGCGTAAACTTTGTTCTGCGTACTTCACGTCATGATTAATAGGAACGTCCTCGCTTAGTCTAGTAGACGACAATCCAATGTAGCGTGTTTGTGTCCTCGTGTTGTCCAGGAGTCAGACACTTCAGTCGTATTATGTCATATACATTGTTATGACATCTCAAGGTTTATTAGGTATCACAATTAATAGTTTTAAGGGCTATGGTGTTTTTTTTACTCTGTTTTGGAATCCACGAGAAAGTCAACGCGTATTTTTTATGTATGGCCACGCATAACTTCTTAAAGACTAGTCCGATTATGATTATTCTATTTTATTAGATCGAAAGTTGGGCCATATAATAAAAAAATCTCGATGAATACTTTAGACCTATCTCTAGCTTGGCTATGGAGATTTGAGAACCAAAAATATAAAAATAAAAACAAGTATCTGTCTAAGTAAATATCTTTTTCCATTTAATATAATAACTTTAAATAAGAGAATATTAATTAAGTATGTACCTACTTGTGCTATTATTCTATGAGGTAACTAATAATGGAGTTTACCAATAACTAGCAGTGATAGCCTAGTGGTATGGCCGTTACGCTTTGGACTGACAAGTCAAAGGTCGCAAGTTCTAATCCAAGACACGAACCACTATCTTTTCGGAGGCATGTGCGTATAATAAATTAATTATTACTTGCTCAAAACGGTGAAGGAAAACATCGTGAGGAAACCAGAACACCTGAGAGATGTTCTCGATGGTGTGTAAAGCCATGTCAGAGACCTACGGGTGGTTTAAACTTTAACACTAGGTTGTTCATCAACCACACGATAAGAAAAAGAAGTCTGAAATACTAACAAAGTTCTGAAAAGATTTCGAAAGCGTATACTTTTGAAAATTCATAATGGGTAACCATTTATTTTTATTTATTTATTTTTATTTTTATGTACACACATTTAGACAACAATATAATAGAAATGGCGAGTACAAAGGCCAGCTTATTTCTAACAGAAATATCTTCCAGCAGACCTGCTAGAGGAGAGATTGAAGTACAAGTGATGTGGACAGTGTGTGGACGAATAGATACTTAGATGTAAATATATATGTCGCAGATGGATTGTAGAATCCGCTGTTTTACAAAACTGCTAGCTGATTTAGAAAACAGTACTGTTTTATAAAACAGCTGAACGACGTTTAGCTGGATTGCCATTGTGATACGTTTAACAAAACAGCTACCCACCTTTAGACATAATGCAGAATGACATATCTACTGTGGGACAGGTTTGTTTATTGTATAAGTATATTAAATGGATAGTCACCACTCAAATAAAGAAAAGATAATGTATTCTAATTTGACTTTCCGTGGCTGGGTCGACGGAGCCCCGCTTGGCTCCTATTTTTGTGTTTGTAAGGTTAGAAAAAACCTAAACACGAAGAGGATGATGGGGGTATTTCGCTCACTGGCCCCCGTTATCCTCTTCGAACCTAACCTGTCCGTGTCGGGGTACACGAAACTACCGAGCTCGCTTCGCTCGCTCATGGATCAATTTCGTTTATTTTCGTTCATAATCCCGATATATTGTCGACTATTATAGAGGTTTAGTATTTACGTTATTCAAAATTTTCATCATCTTTTTGCTATTGTCAAGTAAAATAAAGTTAGGTTATTTATTGTTAAGACATACAGACCCATATGCGATAAAATTTCGAAATAAAATCAACAATCTGACAGTTCATTTCACACTGTTTTACATAATCTCTGATCTACTAGTCTAGCACTAGACTAGACTAGTCGGGCAATCCCGAAAAATGCACGTGAGTAGTAACCGGTGAACATTAATTGATATAATCTCTGATCGTTGACCCACTGCATTGATAAACGCAAAACGTTCATTCAATTCTGCGTGTTAAAGTTCTGTAATTATGTAAAACCGCTAAACGTCGTTCAGCTGTTTCTCATAACAGTACTGTTGTTTAAATCAGCTAGCAGTTTTGTAAAACAGCTGATTCTACAATCCATCTACGACATATACATAAAAATAAACCATCTGTTATTACAGCGTATTTAAATTTGTTTTTTAATACTAAATATAGTGCTGAAACAAATCGTATGGTCGTTTTATTGGCCGAACCGCTTCCTGCGCGTTTTGTTCCTTTTAATTTTTTTGCCGGGCCAACCCCTGTGGGGTTTAATTAAAGCAACCATCAGAAATATATTAGTCATTACTCAGTACTAATACTTAGTAGCTGGACAAAGGGTTTTAATTGTGTATGTTATGGTTTTTACATTGTATGGAATAGCACACACAAAGGTGTGGTACCCATGAATAACTCTAGCTGTACAACATCCCTGCTTCGTTGGTCTAATGGCCCCGAGCCCGACTGCAGAGCATGAGGTCACGGGTTCGATTTCAGGGTCGGGCTAAGTGTTATTGAGTTTTTTTGATAGAAAATTCTCAGTAGCGTCCCGGAGTTTGGAATTGTGCCCGGTAAATGGCAATAGGCTCACCATCTATTACATGGGACTTAATTACAGGATTGGTAAAATATGGTTGTACAACTGTGTATACCTCTGCCTACCCCTTCGGGGTATACAGGCGTGATGCTATGATGCTATGCTATATTCAACATAGGAGCAGTGATAGCCTAGTGGTAAGACCGTTGGACTGGCAAGTCAAAGGTCGCAAAGGTCGAATCCAAGGCACGTACCACTGACTTTTCGAGTCATGTGCGTATTAGAAATTAATTATCACTTTCTTAAAACGGTGATGGAAAACATCGTGAGGAAACCAGCACACCAGAGAGATGTTCTCGATGGTATGTAACGCCATGTCAGAGACCTACGGGCGGTTTAAACTCTGACACTAGGTTGTTCATCAACCACACGAAGAAGAGAAGAGATGTACAACATTCCTCGGTAATATATATTTCAAGAGGTTAATGTATTAAAAATAAGCATTCTTTTTTTTAATTAATTTGTAGAGCAGGGAAAAGAAGAGGAACAACCAGAAATTAAGAAAAAAGTTAGTTTGTATAATAACTTTCGTGAGACATATTCATATTAACTATTGTTCACCGGTTACTAGACACGTGTGTTCTTCGGGTTTGTCCGACTAGTTTAGCCCTTAGTCCCTTAGTCTAAAACTTCAATAATATAACCCAAGGTGTTAAAAATATGCCATAAATGGTTTATCCCAAAATGTGCGTGAACCCGTGCGAAACCGGGACGGGCCGCTAATAGTTAATATTTTTACAAATTATTTTTATTCTACATTAGGGGAATTACCTGCAGTTATGAAACGTTAATTGATTTTAGTGGCACAATTCCCAAACATTAGAATGAGATCCATCACTCAAAAAGATTAATACCTAATGTTATTATGTACATTTTATTGTTTAAAGATAACAATATTTATGGGTAGGTATGCTTAACTTACAATTTTACAGAGGTTTTTCTACTAAACATTTTGGGAAATTGTTTTGACGATAATTTCTTTAACAATTTTAAAGTGACCATGTCCTGTTTCGTGGTTGTAGTGTACTCAACTCAATTATTTTTAAAGAAAAATGCCTTATAGCAGTTTTCTGTAAAACTTTAACATGAAAGAAAAAGATATTCAGTAGATTCAGACTCATAACTCACACCTATTTTCAAATCTACGCGTGAAATATATATTGAAAAAGATTATCATGTCCCATAATAAGTCACAGGTGAAGACACGGTGACCGCAGACCATGAGGCGTGAATGAGTCACTATAAATAATCATATGAAGTGTGAATCGTCGGAGCCGCGCGCGCGCAAGCCCCGATCACATTAATAATTTAAACTAATTTGCGTCACACGCTCCGCAGAAAATACATATTTATTTTATCTATTATATTTATTTTGGATCGTGGATGATTTTTTTGTGATTATTAAAACTGAATAATAATTTGGTCTTTTTGTGCGACTCAAACATTATCATATTGAATCTGGAATTAAGATTTTATTAGCTTTGTCTACTATAAAAATCATTGTAATTTAGTACATTTCGAGCCACAAAAGTACTCTATTTGTTGTTTCTCATAATCTTTTCTACTATTTTTGAACCTTAAGTTTGCCAACAACTAGCTTATCCCAGTCCCGTATCTTCATGTTTTCGCTACGTAATTTAGCCAAATTAATGTTAACGGAGCTTGTGTACAGTGGAAATGCCAAGGTGGCTAGTCTTTTAGCATGCGTAAATAACTACACGGACTAACAGAGTTTAAAACTATTTTTATTTCTTTGACGTTGTTATTCCACATGACATACATCACTGTAGCACCTGCAAAGTCTTTTTCTTCTTAATTAATGTAATGCAACCTCAACAATTAATAAAAAAATATATAAATATTAAACACCTTGTAGCTAGAGCTATATGAAATATGAAAGTATTAAAATAAAAATTCAATAAAACAAATATTCAATTAAATTCAAAATATTAGTTATTGTTCACCGGTCAGTCTGACTCGCGACATTGTCGCGGACTCAGCTCATGACTAAGGGCTCCGTTCGAGTTCGAAACTAGTCGGGCAAACCCGAAGAATGTACGTGAGTAGTAACCGGTGAACAATAACTAATATGAATATGCCTCACGAAAGTTATTATACAAATTCAAAATAGTTATGTAAATATAGCGTCACAAAAATTACTCTCATAAACGCCGACCGGAATTGAGCTTTCAAATCAAATCTACGCAGCGTAGTGGACGCGGATCAGAAATGTTTTCTTTCTATCACCAATGCCAAGAATTCAACTGATCTCCGTGGAAATATTCCTGAGGTGGTTTGATTGCTTTCCTAATGATACCCGACAGCTTTGAAGGTAACTGACACTGGAAATATGACGTCACTATCCATGGTATTCCACAAAATACGTCATTTAAAGTTTGTGTAATAGGATATGAAATTGAGAGCGTTGATGTTTTTTTGTTGTGGATTTTGGCAGGTATGGTTTGACTGTTTTTATTTTAATTTTTATTACGGGCAATGAATGAGTATACTTTTAAATTATAGTGGAGTTTTACTATAGCTTGTATAAACTAGCATTACGAAGTAGTCATTAGAGACGCATACTAACATATTATGATCACATGAAGTAGGTATTCTTTAACAGAATAATTATAAAATTGTCATATATTTTTTCACTTTTTTAATGTCAAATTGTTTTTGAGTGTTTCTGTTAAGAAAATGATCATTACCAGCCCGGAGTTCGGAGTTGTGCCCGGTAGATGGGAGTAGGCGCCCAACCAATTACATGGGACTTAATAACAGCATTGGTGAAATTTGGGTGTACAACTGTGTCACCTGCCTACCCATTAGGGAAATACAGGCGTGATGCTATACTATGCAGTGTTAAACCGCAGAAAATGACGTAACAATTTTCCTCGCAATAATAAAGACATCTCTTCCAACATGAGCTAATTATAGCTAATTAAATCTGTCACAGAATATGATCCACCGTGACAAGTTCAAAGTGCTTTATTTACGGAAGAGGGGGATAAAAGGGGGGAAACTGACTTCATCGCGCCACAAACACCAATTAACGTTAAATGTAATATTTAAATTGACTTCTTGGCGCCATTTTTAAAGGAACTACGCATGTGAAGATTAAAAAAACCGGCCAGTGCGTGTCGCGCCACGCGCAGTGTAGGGTTCCGTAATTTCCGTTACAATATGCGGATTTATAAGGGTGCTATCTATTTGATACTGTAAATACAATTGAGTTTATGGTTTAATGGCGAATAATGTTCATCTAAGTAATTTTCAATGGATTTTTTTACGAAATTTTCTACTTTAAATACATTTTAATAGTTGGTCGACTATTACAAGTTAATTTGTAAAAGCAACTTAGCTGTGAAAGTTTTCCATTTAATTTAATGATATATAGATATACTACTGCTTTGATTTTTTCATACCTATCTAAATACAACGAATTAGCTTGGGCACATTTGAATCTAACAAAAACTTCATATTTCGCAAATGATCCGTTTGCGAAATGAATTTCCGGAATCGAAAAATTGTATTCACACAATCATATCTATCCAATGACACCATACACCATGGGATCCCCATTTTACAAAAATACATTTTCCGGCTTAATTAATATGTATACCTATGCCAAATTATAGATTTTTAGTTCTAAGCGTCTCTGCGCTAAGCTGCGGACAGATAAACTGTCGGTCGGACGGACATGGCGAAAATATACTTCAACTGTCTGCATGCTTGTAGACTACGGAACCCAAAAAATATGTTACGATGAAAGGTACGGTTTTTGGGGAGGATTGTATTTACATTCAGTTTACCTCACCTTGCCCTTTTTTCTTTTTCATTTGTGAAAAGTCCTACTGACAATAAACCACCCGGTTCTTCAATAAGTTTTACTAAGGTCCCGGAGTAGATAATGACTCTGAGTTCTCAATGATTACAATAACTGTGTATTACCAAATAAGACCACCACTTGTTTTACGTAGTAGGACGATCGCATACTATTAAATAAATAATAAGAATACAATTCTATCAGTGGGCTTACTCTTGAAAATAATTCCGCTCGATTGACATTGGAAAAATGACAGTTCGTAATTTAAATGCAAAAATATCTAAAAAAATATTCTATAAAGGGGTACTTATAAGGCAACATGCTTTAAAATTGCGGCAACTGCAATTTAGATAAATTTATTTTAATATTATGTGTCGTTTTAAGGCGTTCATTTAATATTGGAATTGGTATTAATTTCACGAGTAACCCTAAAGATCTAGCTAAAAAGGTAATGGTCGATCTATTAAGAAACAAAGATCTCACTTTTTATCTTTAGTATAAATATTTAACAACTTTAATATGTACTCGAATAACTGTGATATAAGAGAATGATAATGAAAAAACAATCTCTCAATTGCATTAATATGAGAGATTGTTTTTTTTTTTATTTACGACAGACAATAATCTTCTAAAACTCTACCTCCTTTCATAAAAAAGTGGTAAAAATATCCAACAATAATGTCTGCTGATTCGAATATGATAACCGCTGACACACATACGAGTAGTATTCTATAAATTGTACAACTGCTATATCTGTATGTGAGAAAAAAATATTCTCTGCCATGATACCATACCGTGCCAAAATTCCCTGGCAAGATGGCGGAACGGCGACGCTACTAGTTCGAACGACGATTTCGAAACGTCAGCAAAAACAAAAACCTATACACGCGATTAATCCGGTTAAAAGTTGTTTTATTATAATGTGGAGTGATCTCCCAAACCACGGATCTGAAAAAAATACGGATGTAACCTAGCCTCGTCATAAGCGAAGCATAAATTACACACGCAGCGTCCTGGTCGCCGAGTGCATGAGTTTTAAGTATTTTTATGCGTTTAGCTCGTGTATGACAAGCGAAATTGGATGACTAGGCATGTTTCCCACATGTCGTACGCAACGCTACGTCCGAATTTTTTAAGATCCCTGAAGATTTGACACTGAAATTAGTAAAAAAATTTTAGGTTTCGCAAGATTTTCTCGGATTTACAAAGCTTGATTTACACAGCTCTAAAGTATTGTATTATATTTATGAATTAATTAAAAAAACAAATATACGCGTCGATTTGAGAACCCCTTCCTTTTTTCGTCGTGTGAAAAACAATTCCTTTGACAAAAAAAAAAAACAATTATCTTCTGTATTATGGAACCGTATGCTAGAAAAGTATGCGGCAGTGGAATCCTCGACTCAACTCGTAGGAGCCGTCACTTAGCCAATACGACTTTGAGTCACTGACTTTCGCGATTTGTTAAGTACATACACACACAATAAACAGTTATAATTTCTCGAGTCTAGATCGAGCGCGTGCCTGTTTAATATTGAAACTCGCTCTAGAATCGATAAAATATATTACTATAGAGCCGTTATTAAAATACTATTACTAATCAGCTAATCACTTAAGTCCTTAGGTTCAGTGAACCGAAGTAAATTTGCTCTTTGAAATTATAACTCGGCACTTATAACGGTCTTGATGAACGATTTCTCACTAATTACAGGCTTCTATCTAGGTATCTTCACAACTTTTATTACAGTTAACACAATCCGTATTCCAATTATATTTGTGTTCAGCACTTATTTCTTGGAAAAATACACACCGTGCAATCTAAGCCGGGCTTATAGGAAGCTCATTGTGATCACTGGTGTATTATTGAATAGATTCAGGCGGTACTTTCCGGGAGTCCATTACAATGAATGCAAATAAATACAATATCTAGCTACTTCCACAATATTGACATACATTTGTTACCGCTTGCGTATGTGCATATATTTGCGGGCGGGCGGTGCACAGGTAATGCATGACTACCTCCAATATTGTGGAAGTAGGTAGCTAGATATTGTATTTATTTGCATCCACAGGTGTATTGGTTAATTTGGTTGAAATCTAGATAATTTTTGCTCCTAGTTTAGATTAAACATACGTTACAATGTCTTCAAAAAAGATCGGTTAGTCAAAGCTGGCCTGGTGTTCGTAAATGTCAGTTCTGCCATACGCAATGCCGTTGACTTGCAAATTCTGGCGACCAACACTTATTGTGATAGCCAATTAACTAATTACCTGGTCCAAATACCTTTGGCTGGTGACAGTTAGCTGTGACTTTGGCATGAGAGTATTAATTATAAAGACACACTGCTTCGTTGGTCTCGTGGTCGCTAGCGCGGCTGCTGAGCGTGAGGTCCTAGGTTCGATTCCCAGGTTGGGCAAAGTGTTATTGGGTTTTTCTGGCAGGAAATTCTCAGTAGCAGCCCGGAGTCAGGAAGTTGGTGGCATGACACCCCCGTGTTTCGGAGAGCACGTAAAGCCGTCGGTCCTGCGCCTGATCTCTCTCCGGTCGTGTCGGATGGTCGTCCCATGGGATTATGAGAGTGGAGGAAGAGGGAGTGCACCTGTGTTTACGCATACACTTGTGCACTATAATATCTCCAGCGTACTTGGCTAATCTCCGTGGAGATAAGCCGCCGTGACCGAAATACTGTCGGGAGGAGTATTCTAAAGACAAATCAGCTAAAGTTCCGTGTTGTTCCAAGGAATGGATAAGCTGCCTCTAGAGATGTCATTGAAAACAAGAAAAAACGGAATGCTTTATTCACAATATTGTAAAAAAAATATATCAAATAACCACTTAACAACTTAACTTTCCTCTGCATTCAGTTTTTTTCAAGAACAGTGCATTACAGTAAACTGGAACAAAACACTAATGTGATTGTTTTATTTCTAATCGAATTCAAATAATGTTTAAATCAGTGTAATTAGAAATTATAGCTAGCTATTATTATCAATTCAAAAATACCTAAACGTTAATCTGTATTACAATCACGAGCTAATCTTGGTTTTATCGAAATGCATCAATTTAATTATTTTTTTCGACTAGATCTCTCTTTCAAATAGAGCATATTACAAGCACTTATGAAAAGTCAAAGTTAGGTGCACGGTTCCAAGGCGTTGATCTTATGGAGAAGAACCTGCATGAAACTCCATACACACTCTTTATGAAACAAATGGTTTATCAATAAAAAGTAACGGAATGATTTAATGATACCATTGGTAGGGAAACTGTTGACGCATTAGTTTTATATCGTTGCGCAATGCATTAGCGCGGCGCAGCAGTCGTCTCCCCACAACCAGTCAGTTAGGTCGTATTTTAGTATGTATTGTTAACAATTATAAAATAATTGTTGTTGACAAAATGTAAATGATTCAAAATACTTGTATCCATGACGATATTTCATCTGTACAACGAAAAAAAGGGTGTATCTGTCATTGACTCTGGGAATTTTGGCATATAGAATTGGTGTGGTAATTAAAATTAACTGGTTCTGAGAAATTGGGATACTGGCTAAGTATTAGGTATGTATTCGCATTATAAGGAAAATAAAATGGAATATACATATTCATGATGTTTATCTTCTGGATAAGCTAACAGTATGTTATTTTATATACCAGTAAAGATTATTAAAATATCACAAAAAGGACCATTTATTCTACTCCTATTTTTATTTTGTACTGTTGATTAAACGGACTCCAGAAACAACGTTATTTATTATTTCACTTTAAACAACTCCTTTCAGTACAACTTTAGCTGACCCACACGAGGAGTTTCTCCTCAGTCGTGGGTAAGTTTACAGATACAAATATCCTAAGATATCTCAAATATCACACATGATCATACACCTAGATCTGGACCAACCCAATTACCAAGGAAGTCATATCGTTTCGAAATGTGTCAAGCTGACACAAATTTTCAATATTTTATAAATTTTAATATATCCATGTTAAAGTTAACGTAAGGAATCTATATTGAGAGAAAATGGACGCAAGAGTGACCAGAAGCCACCATAATGTTTGATGATCACTGATCCACAATATTTTGCTCCATTTTGATGTAATTGGCGTAAGCCGGTCCATTTGTGTCTAATGAGTTAGCGAGCTAATGAGTTAAATAAATATATTCCAACTAAAGATAAATCTTTGAAAATCATTAACACATGCTTTGCGAACTCTAAAAGTCTAATATTAAATAGAAAATGGTACGGTCGTATCATACACCTACCATCTTCAATCTATTCGGTCACTTGTATAGGTACTGAATAGATAGCAATGACGTCACCAAAAGACGTGTTAAAATGTGGAAGAAGAATTCACGGTAGTGAGCAGAGGGCGAGATGGCTTAGTGGTCGGAGCGCCTGAAGTATTTGTCCGGGAGGCGCAGATTCGACTCCTGCTCACGACCTTATTCTTTTTCCATTTAATATTATAACGTTGGAGTTCGCTAAGCATGCGTTAATGCTTTTCAAAGGTTTATCTTTAATTGTTCAGGTCATTGATTCTTTACGACATTGTATTAACTGCAAAGTTAGTCGTGTCGGTTCGGTCACCTGTGTAGGGACCGAATACATAGCAATGACGTCCCAAAGACGTATTTAAAATGTGGAATAAGAATTCGCGGTGGTGAGCAGAGTTCGAGATGGCTTAGTGGTCAAAGCGCCTGGACTATTTATGCGGGAGGCGCAGTTTCAAATCCTGCTAACGACCGTATTTTACAACTACGCACACGATCTAAATAAAGCGCATTATCAAATGGTAACAGCTGCTTGTCTATTATTGATTATTAAATAATAATAGTTGGCAGTTCACCCGACACACGCGGCGCCACCTTGACGCATATGGCGTCGCGTACCTATATTATGTAAAGCATTATCACCATTCTGTCTAGTGGTTGCTGCTGAGCGTGAGGGTCTGGGTTCGATTCCTGGATCGGGCAATGTGTTATTGGAATTTTCTTTTAAGATATTGTTAGTAATTAAAAGATATTACACGGGATCTAATTACGGCATTGGTGAAAAATTTGTGTACAATACATAAAGGCGTGATGCAACGTGGTGCTGTGAACTGTTGGTAGCCAATATGAATTTTGAACAAACTTAAATTAAATATGAAAATGACAGAATAAAATTTTCTTACACATAATATAGGTTCACGCCACGCCACGGTGTACACACAAATAGTTGTACAAACATTTCACCAATGCTGTGATTAAAACATATGGCACGGGGAAAAAAACAAAATTTTATAACTTAAAGTCCTAATAACACTGTCTAACTAGGGAATCGAACCCAGGACCACATGTTCGGCGGTCGTCCTTGCGACCACTAGACCAATAAGGCAGTTCATTTATTTACAACCACAGAAATACTATCGTCACGTCTGTGTCACTCTGATCACACTCTTGTATTTATTATAATACAATGCAATGATAGTATTGTAATAATTTCATTCTGAGGACTCACTCAACTCAATAGGCATGACTCATGCACTACGTTCGTCTAGTCTAGTCCATTGTTTTTAGTAAATATTACATACTATTAAAGATAAATCTTGAAAAAGCATTAACACGCTTTAATGCTTTTTCAAGATTCTAGGTTCAGCTTAGCGAATTCTAAAGTTATAATATTAAATGGATAAAGAATACGCCTCCTCCCGAATGAATACTCCAGGCGCTCTGCCCACTAAGCCATCTTGATCTCTGCTCACCACCGCGAATTCTTCATCCATATTTTAACACGTCTTTTGGCGACGTCATTGCTATCTATTCAGTCTGGTCTATCCCAAATGCCGACACGTCTCGCGTGGCACAGTCCTTGAAGCGAAGCAACGGCCTTCCAACGCTTTTCTTTGCATTCACTATTGCGCCCAGCAAAACACGTCGTGGTAATCGAGTGTTTAATGCAATGGTTACCTACAACTTGTAGCAGACTGCTGCGCCGCGTGTCGCAGGTTCGATTCCTGCACGGAGCAAATATTTGTGAAATCTACAGATAATTGTTCCGGGTCTGGGTATGTGTGCATGTGAGATTATTTCTGTAAACGCACCCTACGACACATGAAGAAATAACTAGTGTAAAAAAACTACGAAAGACGCGACAATAAAACAAATAACATCGTTACATACCTACTATATATATATATATATATTTATTATTGCTACGCGCTACGTAATGCTACGTAATGCTACGCGGTGCATTGCACCAACATGTCAGCACAGCTGAGAGATGTCAGTTCTCTATGGTATGTAAATGCCACGTCAACTCTTACGTGTCAGATGGTTCGAATTCTGATACTAGGTTGTTCGTCAACCATACGATATGGAGGTGTTGGTATACCATTCTGTTACAAGCAGACAGGAAGATGGTTCAGCATATTCTTCTTCTTGTTCTTATCGTATCGATCAATGGTATTTTCAACCTGTTTATTTGTTATCATTCTTTTTTTATCAAACATGGATCTACGTTTGGCCGCCAACTCGCCTGATGGTAAGCGACGGTGTGGCCGAGGATGGAGCACGTAGATTCAGAATAAACCTATTCACTCGTTAAGTAGCGTGGATTTGGGGAGAACGATAGTTGGGGAGTTGATGCATCTGCCCAAACCCATCTCCCACAACGGTTGCACCGGACTACATCCCGACACACGACTAGGTCGCTTCACGGTATGGCTTCTTCTGGTGGGTGGTAACAAGCCGCGGCCGAAGCCTCCCACCAGATTTGTGTTGCCTGTTCATACCGTTGTTATTATAAGGTAGGTCAAGGTAGCATAAAATTTTCTTCTAACGGCTTATAAATAGTTTGTTGAATCTTGTAAGTAAGTCTTTAACTAAGAAAACAATGATTTTCTTAACAGCACGTGGCTTCAACACACACAAAACATACAGCGCGTCTTCGTGGATTAAACTATCTGTAGTGGCTTATGCAAGGAGTGGGGTCGCATATTGGGGCATTGAATAAACTTTTAATCTGCCTAGCCATTTCCCAATTACATTGGGATCGCCTTCCAGTGAAGCCGGATGCAGCTTAATACCAGTATTTTACATGGAGCGACTGCCTATCTGACCTCTACAATCCAGTTACTGGGTAACACGATATCTCGTGGTATGGTTCTGGTTGCCAGAATTTCAGGCCGTAATAGCTGTCATAGATCTTAAATTGACAACCGGGAAAAGCCGTCGACTTAACGTGCTCTCCGAGGCACGGAGGGGTCTCGGTATGAAATGATGGTCACCCATCCACATACTGACCGTGGCAAGCGCAGCTTATCCTCGATCGATCGATCTTTTACTTAGCCACAAGCCCCTCTCAACAATTACTTTAATTGAACAAACTATAAAGGCAATTTATTTGAGTCTTAAAACAGCTTCCCTGAGTTGATCAGGGCTTTTTATTAAAATGTTAATATTCATATTTTTTATGATATCATCTTCTCCCTAGCCTTCACCCAATTATGTTGGGTCGTCTTCCAGTCTAGCTTAATACCAGTATTATTACATAGACTGACAGAAACCAGTCACTAGGTAACATGATACCTCGTGGTTGTCCGACTTTCAGGTATCTACCTACTTGTAACAGCTGTCATGTATCATATTTTGACGAATGGTGGCGACGGCTTAACGTGCTCTCCGTGGTACGGAGGATTCTCGATATGAAATTGTGATCACCTATCCGCAGACTAACCGCGGCAAAAGCAGCTGAATCTTGGTTAATTCGTTTTCTCATATTTAATCATCATCATAATCATCCCCCTGCCCTTATTCCAATTTATTTGGGGTCGGCGCATACCTATATCTGGCATGCTGCTAAAGTTTTGGCTATGTTTTATGTCTGGCCGCCTGCCTGACGTCAACCCTCTTTGAAAATGCTGTTGTTCGTGGTAACCGCCACCAATACGGTCTCCTTATATCTAGCTGTGTCACAATAAATGTTATCCATGCGCCTGGTTCTGATGGTATCCTAATATTACACTCCACTAACCGGGCTAGTTTTCTCATATTTAATCTAAAATAAAAATAAATTCTTAGGCATATTTTAGCTAACTTAATAATAAACATTCTACCATCAGCTATATGGTACAGTTCACTGACTAACCACTTAATATCGTGATTAAAATATTTAGTCGGTGACTGTATAGCGTAGGTCACACTGTCAGCGGTAGACAAAGCGGAGGCGTTTTCGTACGTCATATGCTCTTAAGGAAAGAATTAGAGTGTCATGTTATTGGAATTTTTATAGTGTTGACTAATGTAAATTTGTAATTATTTTCTTTTGATTTGGTATTTTTTTGTTGTGAGTAAGCATTTATAAGTGTTAAGTGACCAGGACTGTATAGTGGAACATAACGTTTGTACGTATTTATGAAAAAAAATAAACTTTTCAGCCTTTTCTTTATTTTATCGTAAGCATATTTTTTTGCGTTTTCGTACGTAATGACGAATATTGTAAAAGACAGAAGTATGATAACTAAATTGTCCTAATATAGCAGTGATAGCCTAGTGTTATGACCGTTGGACTGACAAGTCAAAGGTCGCAATTTCGAATCCAAGGCACGCACCACTGTCTTTTCGAAGTCATGTGCGTATTATAAATTAATTATCACTTGCTTAAAGCAGCGAAGGAAAACATCGTGAGGAAACCAGCACACCTGATAGATGTTCTCGATGGTGTGTAAAGCCTTGTCAGAAATCTACGGGTGGTTTTAACTCTGTCAATAGGTTTTTCATAAACCACACTAAAAGAAAAAATTGTATAATAACTTTCGTGAGGCATATATATATTAGTTATTGTTGACCGGTTACTAATCACGTACATTCTTCGGGTTTGCCCGACTAGTTTCGAACTCGAACGGAGCCCTTAGTCATGAGCTGAGTCCGCGGCTATGTCGCGAGTCAAACTGGCGCTGCACCGCATCGCATAGCGCGCAAAATTGTCCTAACAGTATTTCTTCCCTCCTATATTGCTCAATATATAATTGCCACGCAACATTTTTAGAATACAATCAAATATATATAAAATCTTGAAATACATTCAAAGAGTATTGTTGCTCTGTACTTACACGATGATTTTTTATAAAGGCAACAAACATAATTCCCACACAAGCATTCTTTATCATCTTTACATCCTTGCGTTTCATCTTTCAATATTATAGCAAATACACTTTGAACTCTATATCTGAAAACACGTGAGTCCACATATAGAAATTATTTAAAACAAAATAGTTTATTTAAATAATTATTATAGCCCGGTTAGTGGAGTGTAGTTTGTGTGTTAGGATAACATCAGAACCTGGCGCATGGATAACATTTGGTATGGCATAGCTAGATAGAAGGAGACTGTATCGGTAGCGGTTACCACGAACGACAGCATTCCCAAAGAGGTTTGACGTCAGGCAGGCGGCCGGTCATAAAACATAGCCAAAACTTTAGCAACATGCCAGATATAGGTATGCTGCGCCGACCCCAAATAAATTGGGATAAGGGCAGGGGGGTTATGATGATGAGTTTATAAAAATAATATGCACAAAATATGATTGTTGATTACTTCTCGAAATAACAGGTTTGAACAAATCCATTATCCGTTGACTAATATTAATTATCATAACATAACCATAACTGTCCCACTGCAGGGGAAGGGACTCTTCTCATACAGAGAAGTCACGAGCATTGATCACCACGCCAGCTCACTGCGGGGTGGCGATATAAGACTATTAAGTGCAGGTTTCCTCACGATGTTAATGTTTATTCAATGTTCAGCTACGAAAGTATATCCATTGAAAAAGTCAAATACATTATAAGGTTATACTAATAATATAGTTTTTCTTTCTGATTTTAGTCACTGACATATTATTTTAGTTGCAAAAAAAATGTCAGATTTTAATATGGCTTTTTGTAACATCATCGCTATCTATACAGTCTCTACACAGGTGACTGAACCGACATGACCAACTTTGAAGTAAATAAAATGTAATACAGATTCGATTCACAAATACAAATGAATCTCACAAAACGCAATGATAATGTTTTTCAAAGATTTATCTGCAGTTAAATTTTATTAATATTTTCGGCTATGTACGCCTTGTGACGTCACAAGACTAGTCACAGCTCGATGTTTGTGCGGTGCTTATCTGTATGTTGACTGTCGTTGATTGAATGATTGATTACTAAGGCTAGGTACTAATTACAAAAGTTGAAAAAACACCCAAATAAATAAATTAAATACGCATCGTAGAGTGTTACACCAACGGTCCCAGTTGTTAAAATAAGATCTATGTCAATAAAATATAAATCTTTGAAAAGAATTAACGCATGCTTAGCGAAGTCTCAAGTTATTATATTAAATGGAAAAAGAATACGGTTGTTGAAAACGGTCGTGAGCAGGACTCATAGGCGCTCTCACCACTAAGCCATCTCTACCTCTCAGTTAGTTTAGGCTTAGTGGTCATAGCCCCTGGAGTATTTATCCGGGAGGCGCAGGTTCGAATCCTGCTCACAACCGTATTCTTTTTCCATTTAATATAATAACTTTACATCTCTGTCAGTCATTACATGAAGTAAGATGCTGGGAAGTCTGTAAGGCGCCATTCATTTATTACGTAAGACAATTTTTGATAGTTTTGGTCCCCTCCCCCCCTATATAAGAAAATATAAGAATAGGCCGACCCCCTCCCCCCCTGTTTAATATTTATTATGTAAGAATCTAAAGAAAAAAATTAATACACGTTTGGTTTGTTTGAATGTTTATTTTTCAAAGTTACAATTTTTCCGAGCGCACCTCAGCACTCGCACGGTAGTCCGCGCTTTTTCAAAGTATAATCTTAACTTTTTGTGCTCATTTTTATGATCTGACGTAAGAACTATCAAGACTCGACCCCCTCCCCCCTTAATCGTCTTATGTAATAAATGAATAGCGCATAACCAGTCTTACCACAAGATATCGTGTTACCCAGTAACTAGAATGTTGAGGCGAGATTGGCAATCGTTCCAGGTAAAATACTAGTATTAAGCTGCATCCGGTTAGACTTGAAGCCGAACAATGTAGTTGAGAAAAGGGTGTGTGAAATGAGGAGGTAAACGCAAAAAACATGAGTACCGGAGTAATACTTAAATAGGTCTGAAATTAATGTTAAAACATAAATCGTAATTATAATTCAGCGAGGCAATTGCGCAACTGACATAACATAGCATCACACTTTTATTACCCGCAGGGGTAGGTAGAGGTGTACCTACGCAGTTGTAAACTCACATTTTACCAATGCTGTTATTAAGTCCCATGTAATAGGTGGTAAGCCTATAGGCATCTACCGGGCACAATTCCAAACTGCGGGCTGCTACTGAGAATTTCTTAATAAAAAACCTAACAAGACTGCCCGACCTGGGAATCAAACCCAAGATCTTATGCTCAGCAGTCGCGTTTGGGACCACTAGATCAACGAGGCAGACAACTGCCTCCTTGTAGGAAATGTATTGTCATTGCAAATCAGTTGCAACTGATTTGTAATGACAATACATTTCGTGACCTCCACAACCTAGATACTGGGTAACATGATATTTCGTGGCATGACCGGTTGTCAGACTTTCAGGCCTCTGACTACCGGATGTCATACTTATATCTTAATTTGACAACCGGGACCGACGGCTTAACGTGCTCTCCGAGGCACGGAGGGGTCTCGGTATGAAATGATGGTCGATCATCCACAGACCGACCGCGGCAAGCGCAGCTCGTTAGATCGAGCTGTGCGGCTGTTACTTAGCCACGAGCCCCTTTCTCTCTTATAGTAACGGTAAGTAAAATTCAGCACAGTTCTAAATTTAGTTAAGGTGGATTACATCAGAATTGACACCAATATCTGCAGTTGGATTTAGTTTGGACTCAACCCTGACTTCATGACGTGTGTTGACGTCACAGGTAACCACGTAACCGCTTGCATCGTATCATTAGCCCCCAATTAATTGAGCTCCGTTACCAGTCACACGGACACCTGACCGGGAGACGAGCCAAGAGCATTAGTTTCATGGATTCTATTCAGTTGTACTGTGATAATGTGGGATGGTTTGTTTCTTGTTGCATTGTAAATAGGGGATAGAATATGTTCGTAGGTAGTGAGTGGTAGCACTATATGCAACAGATGAAAAAAAAAAGTTACAGCAATAAAAGTTCAATATAGATCAATCTCTCCAACGCATTAACGTATTCGTAGCGAAATCGACATTTATATAGTAATATCTTAGGATTTCGCGATCACTACACATTATAATAAAACAACTTTTAAGCGGATTAATCGCGTGTATTATTGGTTTTTATTTTTCCTGACGTTTCGAACATTTTGCTGCATTCGTGGTCGATGGAGGACATCGACATTTATATTTTTTGGGGACCAAATAAAAGATGGAAGAATAATTCGGAGTAGTGAGCAGAGGTCGAGATGGCTTAGTGGTCAGATCACCTGGAGTATTTATCCGAGGGGCAGGTTCGAATCTTGCTCACGACACTATTTTTCTTCCCACAACAAATTATAAGTGTAATCGTATTTACCCCATTGCAATATTTGCTATTAAAATGAAATAACATAACATCACGCCTTGATTATCCGAGGGGAATAGTAGTAATTTGTAGACCCACATTTCACCAAAACTGTCTTTCCGTCTCATGTAATAACTGGTCCCATTATCATCAAGATACCAAACTTCAACAAATTCCCTTACTGAAATACCCATCGTGCTTGCGAGCTTGTGACCACTGGACCTATTAAAATAAGAAGGAAATAAAAAGCAAAAACGATACTTGTCGTGTTGATATTGTTGTTGTGTTGATATTGTCTCTGATACATATTTAAAACTAAATCGCGACGGTATTTCCTAAGACTATCCCTGAGAAGAAATACCGAAACAAACTCAGAGGTCACAGTCGTTTTAAATTTAGAGATACAATTTAACAATTTTATCGAATTATAAACTAAAAGGTGTCCGATGCACGCAGTAATCGCTCACATATGTATATTGATTTTTCTTGTGACTTGACTTGGTTTGGGACTTGATTATTTTCAGTACAGGGTTCCAAACAGGTGGTAATTGGCATTAGAATATAAATTAGGTTTTATCCACTCTGTTATTTCTTTCCTCGAAGTTTAGGTAAACATACTCTACCTATTTTGATCTCTAGTTATTATTGATATAATTCCAAAGCACACAATCCCGTATATTGATTTTTCTTGTGACTTGACTTTGTTTGGGACTTGATTATTTTCAGTACAGGGTTCCAAACAGGTGGTAATTGGCATTAGAATATAAATTAGGTTTTATCCACTCTATATTATTTCTTTCCTCGAAGTTTAGGTAAACATACTCTACCTATTTCGATCTCTAGTTATTATTGATATAATTCCAAAGCACACAATCCCGCATATCATTATAATTTCAGTGGTTACAGCGTTTGCTCACGTGAAGTCAGATGCTCTTTATATCATTCACAATTATTCACACTTAGCAAACACCTCACTCCAGTTAAAAGCAACTAGTGACGTCAACAATATCAAAATATGAATAATAAATAATACAACTTTTGACATAATATCACGAATAACTACACCCGATGACATCTGTATTACATTTTATATTCTAACACCCAGTATATCTTGAGCTGTGGCGAAATTAGGAACTATATAAAATGTATTGAATCTGACATACCGTTGACGTTTGGATGAAGGAAGCAGCGCCGCAGTGAGGTGTCAAGATATACCGGGTGGTGGCAGAAGATTGCACAACTATTTAGTGAATAATCGAGAGTGGGAACTTTATTGTAGGGTTGAACACCTGTTTTTGACGGGTATAAAGTGCATGTGACATTAATATCGTGTTGACGTTGATTGAGATTTGACAATGAATACGTACAGCCATTATTTCTATTGGAATTTTAAGGTGAGGGATGATTGAGATGTTTATGGTTTTAATGATCTATATAAACTTTATTAAGACGTTGGACACAAAGTTGGTATTTTGTATTCTTAAGTTAAATTTTAGACTTGGATTTTACAGTTTTGGAGATTAAAATTGATTGTTTTAAATTATTGATCTTCATTAAATATAGCAGTGGAGGAAACCAGCACACCTGAGAGATGTTCTCCATGGTGTTTAACGCCATGTCAGAGACTTACGGGTGGTTTAAACTCTAACACTAGGTTGTTCATCAACCGCACGATAAGAAGATTTTCATTAGATTAGTTTGTTTTCGCTTCTGACTCCAAAAACCACTTACAAACGTTGACTTTATTTCACAACTGTAAAAAGATAACGCAAAGATAACCCTTGACTGTATTATAATTATCATGACTATTTGGACTATCTCCATTACCAAAAAGAAAACAAAACATATTAGAAAGAGGCAGCCCTATATTGCATTATGAAAATATGAGAAACTATCTTTTAAAAACTGCATCTAACATTTTTCAGTGCGCTTTTATTTCAAGCAGTGACGTCATGAATAGATGGGCAAACACAAGCCCGTACCATAAATTAAATTTTTCATCTGATTTTATTTTATTTTTATTTTCATATCTCCGTTCACCAATTAGTTGATAGACAACGCCATTCAAATAGTGCTGCGACAATTTTACTGTCATAACATTCAACAAGTAAAATTCATAATATATTTTAGTAGGTACCTCTTCACCCACGGTAAATGCCCATCAAATCAAATGATTGATATGAAATTTTCCATAGAAAAACATCTTTGTTGGCTGGTCATCTTAGAATTTGAAATTAATAAAATTAGGCGTAGAAAAGAGAGTGTGTAGAATTTTCTTTTATTACTAAATTAAATTTGATTTTGTTTCTAAATCAAATCTCTTCGTACGTTACGATTGGATTCAGAAACGATATGTTGCTCGTATTTTTACACGACTGTTAAAAAATAGAGTTACGTTGTTTGTGAGTTTCTTTACAACATAACTTTTGAATGCCTGTATCGATTTCGATGTGTAGGGTATCAATAGAATTCTTTCTTATGTTCATTACCGGGTTACGCAGGCATTATGATTTAAAAAATATAAGTAATATTGTAGCTATGGTAAAAAAGGTATGAAAAACCAGTTACTAAGGAATTTTCATCGCAGTCGGGGGAACTATAAGAAAATGTTCCACAGTACTGTTCCTCGACTGCGATGAAAATCGCTTTTTAGTTCACATAAAGCAAGAATGCTTATTAATTAATAATTTTTTATCATTTTAAATAAGCTGTGAAACGTCCACTGTTAAACTGACCGCTACATACATAGCCTGTATTCCCCGAAGGGGTAGGCAGAGGTGTACACAGTTGTACACCCACATTTCACTTAAGTCCCATGTTTTTCTAACGGAAATACTCAATGACACTTTGCCCGACCCGAGACCTTATGCTTAGCAGCGCGCTTGGGTCCACTAGACCAACGAGGCAGTTATACAGATTGCTAGAGGGGAAGGAGGGGATGAATCAAAGAGTATGTAAATAATACCCATATATAGTTACGATTGTCTCTTTAGAGTAATTGTAGCACCTTTGTTATTCTTATTATATTGAATGGAATCATATGTGATCTTGTGGAAGGTTTACAATGGATACAAAAAAAGCATCACATCTGGGTCCTATTACACTAATCATAATTCAGACTAGCCTTATCTGTGCACCGCTCATCCATCGCTCACAAATATGCACTTGTGAAACCGTTGAAAAATTACAACTACCAACTCTCTAGAGGTTTAATATGGGGCATCAGATGGAGGTGTTAGACCGCGCAGTATCTAACTCGGCTGTTTCATTATTCTTTCGTAATTATTCTTATTGTTCAAGCATTATGTTGCGCCCTTAAGATATTAAGTTACTCTTCACTTAATCTGGTTTTACAATATCAGCGGATATTGTAAGAACAATATGGTCCCTTATGGGCCGTTACAGGGTGTCAAGAATTTCTTTTTGTGCCTACGGTTCTATCGAATGAAATATTTTTCCATACGATGACTGTTGGTTTTAGTTATAAAGATTAAAGTGATTTTCAAGCGTAAATGTTATGGCATGAGACAGGCAATCCATAAAAAGATGTAGAAACGCATTTTCTTAAACGAAAGAGACGAATCGCGATCCCAAAACTAATAGTTCCTAGCTAAAGAAAAATTGATACCCATTCATCATTAGGGCCGGAACCGCTGCCTGTACAGTTTGAAGAGCAAGATGAATGCGTTTCTCATGAGAACAGATAGATCTTTTACTTTCCTAACAGCCTCGCTGATGGACGCGGCTATTTTTACATTTCTTGTAACTGCGAATCAGTCGGCGAGTCGATTCTTTTGGTACAATGTTTGATTGTGCAATGTTTTTTATAGTTATGTTGTTAGTCATCGCAAGTTTATACGGATTGACTGATGGGGTGATATTTAATTTCGTGGTAACTTATTTCTTGTAAGAGGAGGGGTACGTGGGTAAGTAATAGCCGCGGTTGGTCTGTGGATGGGTGACCATTATTTCATACCGAGGCCCCTTCATGCCTCGATGTAAACTGATGGTCCCTTTTGCCAAAACAGGTAGTCCAGGTGTCAGGTGCCCGTAAGTCTGACAACCAGTCGTACCACGAGATATCGTTTTACTGGGTTGTGGAGGTCAGGTAGCCAGTATTTTACATGAAGCGACCGCTTCATTTAAAATACTGGTATTATGCTGCATCCGGTTTGACTGGAAGTCGACCCCAATGTAATTTTGAAAAAGCTAGGCAGGAAAAAGGTCTCTACCAAGGTCACACCTCTCAGGTGTGCTGGTTTCCTCACAATGTTTTTCATTTTTCTTTTCGAAAAGTCAGTGGTGCGCTACTGGGATTCGACCTTTGAGTTGTCAGTTCAACGGTCATACCACTAGACTATCACTGCATATTGTAACCAAACAACACTGCTTTTTGAATGTGTTGTGTTCCTAACAACCACCAAGGTCCTGTCACGTAGCGCCTGGGTGGTGCAAAACAGGCAACTCCAGTGGGAGGCTTCGGCCGCGGTTGGCTACCACCCACCGGACGAAGTTATGCTATGAAGCGACCTAGTCGTGTTTCGACATGTAGTCTGGTGCAGCCGTTTTGGGAGACGATTGGTATAGATATACGAGATTCTTCTAGATATACGTGATCCATCCTTGGCCACACCGTCGCTTACCATAAGGTGAGTTGGTGGCCAAACGTAGATCTATAATTGATAAACAAAATAAAATCAAGCTTTAACAAAAAAATTGCATCCAATTTTTTTTTTAATTTTAATCTTCTATTTTTGCTGACGGTACAAACTCATGAGAGTGTCTTATTAACGGAAGAACGATAACAGATACAACTCTAAACTTAAATACATTATTCGATAATAAAAAATCAAATCGATACTAAAGAGAGCATGATCGTAAAATTCCAAGGAAAAATATTGAATGTTTATTGAGTTGACTGCGAATACTGAGGGGAAGTATAGGGTTTTATAATAGCACTTCGTAGTAAGGAAGTTGAATTCAACTACTTATTATTATGTAGTAGAAGATTTATTTTATTTTATTGAAGGCCTCGTATCTTCAAAAACTTTCAAGATATGTCTTTGAAAAAGCATTAACGCATGCTTAGCGAACTCTAAAGTTACAATATTAAATGGAAAAAGAATACGGTCGCGAACAGGATTCGAACCTGCGCCTCCCGGATAGATACTCCAGGCGCTCTGACCAACTAAGCCATCTCGACCTCTGCTCACCACCGCGAATTCTTCTTCCATATTTTAACACGTCTTATGGCGACGTCATTGCAATCAATTCAGTACTTAGAAGTGACCGAACCGACACGACTAACTTTATAGTTAATACAATGTCGTAAAGAATGCAATTACCTTAATAATTCAAGATATGTCTTTGAAAAAGCATTAACGCATGCTTAGCGAACTCTAAAGTTACAATATTAAATGGAAAAAGAATACGGTCGCGAACAGGATTCGAACCTGCGCCTCCCGGATAGATACTCCAGGCGCTCTGACCAACTAAGCCATCTCGACCTCTG
Organism: Xylocampa areola; assembly: GCA_935421205.1. NCBI lineage: Eukaryota > Metazoa > Arthropoda > Insecta > Lepidoptera > Noctuidae > Xylocampa > Xylocampa areola. The sequence continues at coordinate 17,251,212 of OW285216.1, read as the reverse complement.
CTCACCACCGCGAATTCTTCTTCCATATTTTAACACGTCTTATGGCGACGTCATTGCAATCAATTCAGTACTTAGAAGTGACCGAACCGACACGACTAACTTTACAGTTAATACAATGTCGTAAAGAATGCAATTACCTTAATAATTCAAGATATGTCTTTGAAAAAGCATTAACGCATGCTTAGCGAACTCTAAAGTTACAATATTAAATGGAAAAAGAATACGGTCGCGAACAGGATTCGAACCTGCGCCTCCCGGATAGATACTCCAGGCGCTCTGACCAACTAAGCCATCTCGACCTCTGCTCACCACCGCGAATTCTTCTTCCATATTTTAACACGTCTTATGGCGACGTCATTGCAATCAATTCAGTACTTAGAAGTGAGAGTTCTTTACGACATTGTATTAACTGTAAAGTTAGTCGTGTCGGTTCGGTCACTTCTAAGTACTGAATTGATTGCAATGACGTCGCCATAAGACGTGTTAAAATATGGAAGAAGAATTCGCGGTGGTGAGCAGAGGTCGAGATGGCTTAGTTGGTCAGAGCGCCTGGAGTATCTATCCGGGAGGCGCAGGTTCGAATCCTGTTCGCGACCGTATTCTTTTTCCATTTAATATTCAAAAACTTTGTTCTGCTTATTGTGTCAGATTTTAAAGCATCCGTATAAAGCTGATATAGCTTTAAACATCTTTCAAACGTTCATCTCTCAGGTGTGCTGGTTTCCTTGATATTTTCCTTCAAGTTACAAGCAAGTGGTAATAATTATATAATTTTAAATATGCATATTCTATGAAACGCCAGTGTTACGTGGGTTCAAAACTGCGACCTCTGACTTGCTAGTCCTACGGTCATATTTCTAGGTTAGTTAACTTCAACCGTATTAAAAGACCCAGTAAAACACGTAGAGGTATCAATTTTCTTTGTTTCTTTTTTTCATTAAAATGAAAAAAGGCTTCGGTTTTCAGTTTAACTAGATGCAGCTTAATACCAGTATATTATATGGAGCGACTGCCTATCTGACCTCCACAGCCCAGTTACTGGGTAACACGATATTATCCGACTGCTGTCATATTCTTTTAACAACCGTACGATGGTTCAACGTACGGTTGACGGTTGAGGACACGTAGAGGGTCTTGATACGAAATGTTGGTCACCCATCCACAGACAGACCGTGGAAAGCGCAGTTTTACCTCAATCGATCCATCTGTGTAGATGTTACATAGCCGAGCTTAGTAGTGTTACATACGAGCTCCCCATTTTTTTTAATATTAAATTTCATAGTCAATTCTTTTTTTGCTGTCATTTAATAAGTTTTTTAATTTGTTATTTAAATCTATTAATGAGGTCCTACGTGACTGAGTAAATAAAAATTTCTACAGTCGACGTAAATTACATTTTCCTCAAATTATTGTAAGAAGCCTGTGTCTGTTTGTTTGTCCGAAAGATTTATAGCTATCCGACATAGATATTTCAACACTAGTGTTAAAGTAAGGAGGGCGACACACGAAAAAAAATTGTTTACGTTATCGTATTCATTGAAGTAACCCAATTGGAAAAGATAAAAGACTGTCATTAGAATCCACATTCTTTTCTCGTGTACTAATGAGAAAGAAAATGCTGCTACATAGAACAGCTTTCAGCTGTATTTCAGGTTGATTTTCTTGTTAGGTTTTTCATGTGTAAAGTGATGAGGACTTACCTAACTGCTTTAGTTTACGAAAGGTTTGGTGGTTTTACATAACATAGCATCACCATTTTATGTTTTTTTTTTGTATGTATGTCCGTCGATGTCTTCATCAGTTCTGAACCGGTTTCTATGAATCTTTTTTTGTTTGAAAGAGTAGTCTCCAGAGTCCAAAAATAATAGATTATTATTATATATTATTATAAATTTTGATATTATTTTGCAATTTTAGTGTTTAAGTAGATTTTGGAAGGCGGTTTTCATTTTTTGTTAAAAATTCATTTTATTTGTGTACAGTACATATTCTCTGCCTTACCCCCAAAACAAAAATGACGTGACAGTAGTAAAAAAAAATACTGTCATTAGTTTCCGCATTCCGTTTCCGCGCATAACGAAAATAAAGGGATTTTTGTGTTGGTTTCAGGCGCGGGCGCAGTGACATGCCAGCGGCGGACGAGCGCGCGCGCATCTCGCACGCAACGCGGCGCGATACTAAACATTCCAGTTTTTCATGTGCGTTTTTATATTAACTTGCATTCATATTGATTTTTCCGTGATGTTGCAAAGAATAAGAGATTTTATAAATTAAAGTGAACATTTTAAACTTATTCTAAAGTTTCACTATTATCAGTGTCATTCAAAAATCATGACAAACCTCTTTTCACAGTCAAGGATCGATGTGAATGCAAAAGCAATGAAACGTCCACTAGAAGTGTAGTGAAAGTGCAAAGTGGTGCAAAATAGTAAGATGTAAAGTGCCAAGTGATCGGATGAAGTGCGTCGTAGTGCGTTTGAGGATCACGAGGAACAGCATGGTGTGACACCATGGGCATACAAGTGGAGAATTCTGTGAACTATAATAGTAACTCATGTAAGTGTGGTAACATTAATGTGACATAGTACTTAAGTAAGGTGACAAGAGTAATTGATTTGGTTACTGATTACTTAATTGAAGCAGACTTGTAATTTGGAGAGTAATCAAGCTTATTAAACTTGTAATCTCTTTCAATTTTATGTTAAAATGTAGCCCAATTTCTTATTTCTATTTGCTTTCAATTAATGAATCGAAATAATTTCAGTAACATTTACTAGAATGTCTCTTCGCTGAAGTACGAGAAAATCATGACTGAGAGAAATGCAGTACTTTTCATTTTAATCTGCCAAAAGTGTAAACCAATGAGATTAGATTTTTTCTGGTCAATGACAATTTTAAACAAGATGAGTCGGAAAGGGGCTACTCACCGGACTGTACCCCCTTTCCGACTCATCTTGTTTAACTCACCGGACTGTAATGTGACCCATCATAATGAACTGTTTCATTATTTCATTAACCCTGAAATAATCAAAGACAAATCTATATTTTTTGAGTTAAAATTATTAAACAGCTGCTCTTTTATATTTCCGATTTCAGGGTTTGTCCCTTACGTAGAAAAAGTAGTTCACAATGATGAGTACATTAGCCCCCCATTCCGGAGATTTTTGACTAATCTTGTATGACTTTTGTAAAATGTTTGGTCATATGAAAGAAAGTAGAGATTCATAGGTAAGGTAGAATGTTTCCGAGAGGTTTGCAAAGATTATCAAAGAAATAAAAAGTACAATACGACTGTAGAGTTTGTGAGTATATCAGTTTTAAAGAGAGCAACTATCCTTTTACCTGAATTTTGGTAAGCATTTTCAAGTAATAAGTCTTGCTTGAAAAACAGTTGCTTGCTGTGTAAAAAAATTATATTGAAGCAATACAAATCTGTGAAAAGAAATTCTAGTGCACAAACGTAAACTTATAATGTTTATGATGTATATTATTTACTTACTCTGTTGGTTCAGTGACCTAAAATGAGTCTTGGCATCCGATACCTTTTATATTGTCTATATGAATACCTGAATTAGTTTCTTGGTCTTTGGATCATTATTGGCTTCACCCATTTTCAGGGACACTTAAAAAAGGCAATAGTTTTTTGCCTTTACAAAACTGTCCCTACTAATTATTATCTGAAGTCTTCGGTCCTTTTTTGGTCCTTCGAGTCATTTTTCAATTATTATTTGGAAACTCTTACTATTTATGATAAAAGAAAAATTATGACAACACTAATAATAATGAACACTTTATTTTTGGTGAAATGACTCTCTTGTTAACAATTGGTTACAAACAGCGATGGAAACGCCAAAGACGAAGAAAAACATTTGCTAAAGTGTCATAGTTTAACCCAAACCTGCATAATACAAATAACAATGCGTAATACAAATAACATTATGTAAATATAAATATTATTAGTATTTATATTTACTTTGCAGAGACAAATCTATTAAGTCTACAGAAAATATGTCACAGCCACATAATAAGTCTTATAAATACAACAAAATTCACGTTTCATCCTGGTTCTTCAGGATACGTGAAAAAACCCATAAATAACCCTGTTTTCGCAAGAAAAAATTGCATGTTTATTTATTTTCACAAACTTACCAACCAATTTGAACTTAGTAAATCTGTTATCGATGCAACGACACAGGAAACATTCATCCTTGTTCTTTACCAACTCATATTTTTCTACATACATTAGATATAAAAATATATAATTTATAATTTTAGTTTAAGTTCAATGTCACCCGTATGGCCTAGAGCGAACGAATGCGACTATAACTGTGAAATATCGACTTTAATTTTGTATTTAGAATGTCGGTTGTACGGCGGCGTCCGCGCACGATTTTCGCTACGATGCTAACAAAACGTCAAAATACATAACTGTAATCTGTCGATTTTCTATGACAGCCACATTAATATGTGCTATTTCGGAATTACCACTATTATTGATGACCTCAATATTTGAAGGAATAGACCTTGATGTCAGAATAGTGAAAATATTTTGAGCTATCTGGGACGTTAATTGAAGTTGAAAATTATGACAGCTAGAAAGAAGAATTTATTTTAACATTTTTAAAACTCCATGAGTATGAGTCATCCTTTATTGAGTATTACAATGCAGACAGATTATCGATAACAACGGTAATTAATATCGATAAGATTGGAGAAAATACGTTTACAGAACAAAACGCAGAAATAGAAATAGCTTGGAAGATTTATAATACCAAGCTATTCTTTATGAATTTGGTCGGCCAAGGAACAGAAATGAAGAAAAAATTACAAGATATATACCTAAAGCACACAATTTAAAAGCTAAAAGGAAACGTTTAGTAAGTGAAAAGAAAGCGGCATCGCTATACATGGAATAAAAAATAAACATTGCAAACATTTGTAAAGAGAACATCGACCGATGTCGCGTTTATTTCCCGCGAAAAGTGACTAACTTTAACGGAAATAAAAAAATATAATGAACAAGAAAAATTGAGATATTTATGATTAGTTAAGTGATGCAAGATTTACGGTTCCGCTTACTATGAATTTTAAGTGTTTCCGCCATTTATATACTCCGGTTCTCATTATTGTGCCAGCGATCGATCAAAATGCTTGGGACCCATTCAATGCCAATGTCATCATCAGAAATAAGGTCGGCTGATTCAATCCTATGAGAAAACTGGAGTAATATCACGTGCAAGACATTATAACACTGCCAAATTTTAATAATGATAAAATTATCATCGACGCAATTGTTTTTGTCAGGTTTGCATTTGCCATTCGTAAGCCCCAAGGTTTCAATAATCACAAATTGGATGTTCAATCAATATTCATCCACGTTAGCTCTCTATGTGACGGAAGGCCAATTATCCGTTACTATGTATGCTGTATAGGTTTTATCTACTAATTTCAGATCTATGTTTTATTCAAATTAGTGTGCTCGTTAGTATTAAGCCAAACGTTGGTCTTCTGTCTTGTGTTCTGGTCCTTTACCCGCTATTTCGTGTTTAGTATACAGACTCTAACAAACTAAAAATAATATATACATATATATATATATATATATATATATTCAGCTCTGTTTGTCCCACTGCCGGGCAAAGGCCTCCCTACCCTCTTTCCACTCACGGTTTACGGCTTTATTGGGCCAATTTGGACAGTAAGTGTCTAGTTCGTCCCGCTATCTCCGTCGGGGCCTGCCGCGACGTCGTGTAAGGTTTTGTGGTACCCACTCGGTTGTGAGTTTGGCCCACAACTCATCTGACATGGGGCAGATATGTCAGGCCCAGTTCCACTTCAGTTCTATTGAATAGATTCAGGCGTTACTTTGCGGAAGCCTATTACAATGGATGCAAATAAATACAATATCTAGCTACTTCCACAAAATTGAGGGAAGTCATGCATTACCTGTGCACCGCCCGCCCGCCCCCAAATATATGCACATACGCAAGCGGTGAAAATTCCGACTACCACCAACTACTCTACACGTGTTTCGCCCCTCCACGGGGCATCATCAGGAGCTGTTAGACCGAGTGGCACTCGGTGGCGGACACTGCACGGTCACGATTTGGGTTTAGGAATATAAAAATAAAATGCCTATATTTAAAACCCCAATTGTGAAATAAATAAATTAAGACCATTTCCCTATTTCAGTTACCAACAACAGCTCTGAAATTGTGTGAACTCATTCAAGTTCATATTCATTCACGCTGTACCGTGAAGCAATTTCAAGCATTGGGAAATAAGCCCATCTATGAAAACATGTGTTTACTACCAGTCTACGAGATTAACTCATGATTAACCATGATAGTATGTAGCCGGCAGATATGTGTATATGCAAAAGTTCATTAGACCTCGTAAGGTCGACTACCGCGAAACGAAATTTACTGAAAAAATGTTCTTCCCCGACAAAATAATTGCACGAGTATAATTTATCTTTTTCGTTTGCGAATATATCTGTCTCTTTCTAAATTTAACTTTCTTTGCAGACTTTTATTTCAGCTGTAATGATTATTCTTAATGAGCCGTATCGGTATTGGGAAGCTAAATATTGTGAGATTATTTATTTCTGTCTCGAAAAGCTGAAATCGTTTTTTATATGAGATTCATTTACCGTATCGAGGTAATGTTTTATTGTTTGTAAAAGCTCTGTAACTGTAATAAATGTGAGTCCTCACCTGTTAGGTATCGTAGCAAATTCTTTTAATACCCAGGAGCCAGGGGCGGATCTATATAAGGGCTTTTTGGGCTGCAGCTCAGGGCCCCGTATATAAATCCCCGGGATATAAAAGGGCCCCATTGAAGACCATGGACAATATTATTAATAAACTGTGTGGTTTTTAGTCGGTATGAGTCCAGCTCAACGTACGAGTATATGATGGATTTTACACACATAAAAAGGCAGGCCCCCAAGTAACTGATATTAGCCCAAGGCCTCACAAACTCACGGTCCGCCCCTGCCAGGAGCAGTTTGCTTATTCATGGATCAAGAGCTTATTGCTTATTTTAAATTTATTTCCAATTTGGATATACTTTAATTTCTTGATTTGTTTTAACTCCCGTGTATAGTCTGACCGTTGGTCCTCTCCTATTCCTTAAAATAATATTAGTCTCTAATCTCTCACTTACTGCTTATTCTAATGATTAGTCCGTTAGAGCTCCCTTTCACAGCTTCCAAAATGTCTGGTCGAACACATTTGTACATCATTATGTTGTTAGCCGTGTGTGATTTAATATATTGAATAATATTTCAATGCCAATGGTGTCAGAGTCTGTGGCATAATTCATAAAGATACACAAATGTTGTAGCCTAGACTAAAACTGATTCGCGTCGTGATTTATGTACTTTTCTTAGTAAAACAGCTATCCTCATCATCAGTGGCCTATTTAACGTTGATCTCATCAACAAAAGTTTTGTCTGTTTTCCTTAGCCAATTACTGATGGCTTTTACATCGTCATTCTTTTTTTATACTAGTTCTTGGTCTAGTGGTTTAAAGCGCGGCTGCAGAATTATGGAATTTAATAAAGGCGTTGTAAATATACGTGATGCTGTTGTGTTATGTTATTAATTTATCAAAAATTGTCTATCTAGACTTTGTTTGAAATTTTCAATGGCATTTGATGATACGCTTATAGTGAATCTAGGAGTATCTTAATATGGAAATTGTTATTGCTTTCTTTATTCTAGTGGCCTTACTCTTCGACATATTTCCTCAATGTCAACTAAACTTTGCACTCAAAAAGAAAATTGTTCTTGGTTTTAAAGATTTTGTTTGTTGACATTATTCCAATATTCTGAAATCTAAAAATAGGTTTCTTCTTGACCAGTGGCATACTTTATGATAATTACATTAACAGCGTTGTTTTCCTCGATCGCTGTTAATTTTGCAAATAGATATTTTACATTGTTTTTATTGGAAAGAGTATATTTAACTTTCTCAGCATTTGTATGAACTCCAATTGTTTAAAGATTTGACCTAAATTCATAATTAATATCGTTAACTTATTCATTTATTGTTTGCCATTCAATTGACGCAAACTGGTCCCCAAAATGTCACCAGGTATGTTGGCAGGCAACCATTGCCATTGTAGACCATCACAATGCAATATCAATTATGGAATCACAAAAATTGGAACGCGTGATACAATGCGCGTGAGCATGCCAAAACTTCATTGCTAAGCAATTGTTATCGCCTCGTTAATTCACATAACGATCGATATTACGAATTTGTAGAGTAAATGCAGCTTTTAGTGCCACAAAAGTATCGACAACTGCGTCATCTGCATTTCACTCTGTCATAATAAGAACATTAATTTTCTTGGAACGAAACGGGCTTACTAAAATACATCTGATTACGTAACATATATTCGTAGGATCTAATTTATACGAATAGTGCATTATAAATACATGCGTCTACACATTTATTGTGTCCCATGGCAAATATATTACATAGTGCCGACATCTAGCGGTCAATGCCTGAACTCAAAGCATATGCATTCCCTGATTCGATGCCGAATTTAATGTGGAGTAATTTTGGCAAGCTTTCAATTTTCTTCATTTCCTCCGCGCTTACTAGATGGCGTTAGCAGTGTCTGGGAAGCGTTTCCAAATTATTTTGTTTATGTTATGTCGTGGGTTTATTTTTAAATCGGAGCGTTTTATAAGTGGCCTAGGAAGTTATGTATATCGCGACTGTGCAGAATGTGGCGATGGCAGTGCAATGCCGAGACGATTCTACGCTGCGAACACTCTACGTTGAATTTTTATTGATTTCACTGAGGCAATAAAACTTTTTTTCTCTCTGTTTTGACGCTCAATAGTGGGAAAGTTTTCAGTCCGTTGTTGTTTAAAGATAAGATGTGCTGGTAGGCGTATAGTTAATGTTACGGAAAAGTCATATAGTTGGCAGCTGTGATGCTGCAACTCAGAAAGAATTTAGAATTGTAGGACACTGATACTGAGGAATTTGTTTCAGAGTGTAGGCTTATGAATTCTTCAATGAATTAGCTGTTTAGTCTTTTCAGTCAGACGGCTGGACGACCTGTGGTTGATGATTTCTGGTAATCAAAGTTTACATAATTTAGTTTCAACTGTTGCACCTCATAATTTGTCAATGGAGGTATATGATGTTATTTTCCTCCCATTATGGGGATTTTCTTGTAAAATGATTTTCAAAAGCCACAGCTTTAATTACTTTTAATAAATCTTTGAAAATATTTTATTTATACTGTTTTTCTTACGGCTCTAATAAAAAGATAAAATAGGAAATTTGGGGGCAGACTTGCCCGCGTCCGTAGGAGTGCACCCTTAAAAAGGAATCCCTACACATGGCCCCTGGATGGTGCAAAACAGGCAACACAACTCTGGTGGGAGGCTTCGACCGCGGCTGGTTACCACCCACCGGACGAAGCTATGCCGTGAAGCGACCTAGTCGTGTTTCGGGATGTGTATGCAACCGTTGTGCGAGACGGGTCTGGGCAGTTGCATCAACTCTCCAACTGTCGTTCTCCCTAAATGTATCCAGTCTACTTAGAGTGAATCAATTTCTTCTGGTTCTACGTGCTTCATCCTGGGCCTCACCGTCGCTTAACACCAGGCGAGTTGGTGGCCAAACGTAAATCCATTTTTGATTAAAGAACAAGTTAATATTTGATGTCCAATACAATACAAACTCGTGTCTGAGATTAAACCATTAGTAGGTCTCTGAGGTAGTTTTATATACCACCACCCTTCTGTCAGGTGTACTAGTTGCCTCATGATGTATTCCTGCACAAATTTTTAATAGTTACTTAAGCATATGATGATGAAATGTCATGTGGTTCCTTGGGTTCCAATTCATGGCTTGCCAGCCTAAAGTCATACCATAAAGCTATCAGTATATAATGATAGCTTTATGGTATGAACATATACTGATATAGTATACATATATCTATATAGATATAGCTGCGTTTACCGCGGTCGGTCTGTGGATGGGTGACCATAATTTCTTAACGAGACCTCGCCATGCCTCAAAGAGCACGATAAACTGTCGGTCCTGGTTGTCAAATGAAGATCCATGTTAGATGCCTGAAAGTTTGACAACTAGTCATACCACGAGATATCGTGTTACCCAGGAACTGGGTTGTAGAGATCAGATAGCAGTCGCTCCATGTAAAATACTGGTATTAAACTGTATCCGAATAGACTGGTAGCCGACCCCGATGTAGTTAGGAAAAGTCTAGGCAGACTGAGCTGACTGAAAGACTTAAGCCAGATGAAACCCACCATAATATTGATCTCTATTTTTTTAACCGCCAAAACAAAGGTTCGTTCAGTAGTACGCATATTTTGAGTTTCAAATTAACATAACATAACATGGCTTAACATGGCATCACGCCTGTATTCCCCGAAGGGGTAGGCTGAGGTGTACACAGCTGTAAAATCACAAATGCTGTTACCGAGTCCCATGAGTGGTGAGTCTATTACCATCTACCGGGCCCAATTTCAGACTCCGGGCTGCTACTAAGAATTTTCTAACAAAAAAACTCAATAACACTTTGCCCGACCCGGGAATCGAAACCGAGTATCATGCTCAACAGTCGCCCTTAGGACCACTAGACCAACGAGGCAGTCAGGTCAAGGAGAGAGCTTCAACTTGTTTAATTGATTGAATATTTTAATATAGCTATTGTTTCTAGGCTTTGCCTTTATCCAACGGTCATGGATCCTAATCCATGACCGCTGGACGGGCAAGTCAAAGATAACAGGTTCAACCTAAGGCACGCCCCGGAAAACATCGTAAAAAACTATCAACTCTGTTCTCGATGGTGCGTAAAGCCATATCAGAAACCTATGGGCGATTTAAACTGACATTAGGTTTTTCATCAACCACACGATAAGAAACAGAATTATTTTAATACATGACGTGACATATTATAGTCGTACTTATATTTATATATATGTGCAAATATATCCAAAATTATCCCAATTTATTGAATGACCACTCTCAAATTAATTTTGTTTGTTGCGGTCATTACCTCATTACCTTAATTAACAGCTATGTATATCTCGTTTGCCTCATTTGCGAGATATTTGTGAATTACACGAAGGTGATTCTAGAAATATAAAAATATGACCTTCACAAGAGTACGCAATATAATTTTGATACTAATATTCTCATTATGAACTCCACTTCAGTGTCTCTAGATACAATGTTAGATTATTCGCAATGGCTTTGTTTTTCGCCATTTATTATTTCTCCGTGTTTCGTGGTTCCTCCCTTTCATTTGAGTTTTAGCTAAACGGTTGCTCCTAGATTGTTATTATTAAAACTTGGCATAAACACTTCTCAAATTTATTAAAGACGTTCGTCATTTTATGAAATATGCAAATCGTAGCTTGATAATGCAGTATATATACAGTTTCATGTTTAATACTTGCACTGAGTATTTGATTTCGAAGAATCAGTAATGAAAGCACTCACTGACTATTATAAAAACATGAAACAGGTGTTCGAAGCTCACAGGTGTTAACAAATAAATAAAGAAAATACTGAAGCGCCAAAATTTCTACTTTGATCGGCGTGCGATTTGGAGATTCTTTTTATCTATATCAAAAATATTTTTATCATGGAAGTTAAGTTAATATTTCGAAGATTGAAATGTTAAGACCTACAGTTTGTAACCAATTTGCTTCGCATTTTCGAATTTATTGATGTTGGAATATCCACAAGTGCATATATAAATGAAACGCATCGGAACTATGAGCCATGACCATCGTCAATCACGGATGCTAGGGCATGTCACCACATAGGTCAAGGCGTGCGGGGCGGGCGGGCGCGCGGGGCGGCTGAGTGTGGGCGGGCGCGGTTTGTTTACGGGCGGGCGGCAGTCCCGCGCCGAGCCGCCGCCAGCGCCGGTCCGTCGCTGCGCGAGAGCACCCTATCCAGTTCACGGCCGCTCTATAACCGGACGGCTATTTCGGCGCATAATATACCGCACCGTGCGGAGTAGTGTTCAGTTTCGCGCAGGCAGGTGCGCGGGCCGAGGTCGGACATGCCGCGCAGCGAGCCCGCCTGACCCCATGTGACCCGCGGCCATGGAGCGCCGCCGTCGCCCCGCCCGCCTCGAGCCCGCGCCCGACCCCATGACGAAGGTGGCGCGCCGGCGCGACAAGCCGCGCGAGCGCTGGCTGCTGACGCGGAAGACATGGAAGTACATGTCGGACGCAGGCCGCCGGCTCATCCCGGACGGCGCGCAGAACCGGCCGGAGGACGTGCCACGCCTCGAAGCTTATTTCCAGGAGGTGTGCGCCAAGGAGCCTCGCTTTCTGCTATGGCGCAAGAGCTCATACCCAGGCGCGCTGCCCCGCCCGCGCCGCAAGAAGCGTGCGCGCGGTGGCTCGGTGCGCGCCCGCTCGCCCGCCGACGATGCGCCTACACCACCGGCACGACCCACCGATCTCTTTATCGGCCACACCTCCGGCGGCCGCTTCGATATTGCGAAACTCCGACGTGATTTCTTTGCAGCACCGAACCCGGGCGCTTCAACTTCAAAATTAAATGTGGCGTCGGGTTTTCCAAGCTCACAGACGCGCTTTAACGCAGCATCACGGGACGTGAGCCGAACCTTACCTGAAGAGGAGGAGAGCTCTTTAGTTGATTTATTGCGCAAGTACCTGAAAGTAGAGGATGAGCCCAGTCCAACGAGGCACACGGACACAGAGGAGTTAATTCGTTCGTTGAGGCAGTACCTTAAGCAGCAGTCGGAGCGAGTCCCTACTGACGCTGACTCAAATACCTCTCGGGACAGAACCCTGTTGGAAAATCTAGGCAGGTATTATGGACGCGCTCCGAACAGGGATAATATAGTGCAGGACCTGTTGGCGGATAGAAATTTATTGAAAAGACTGTATCATGACCTTCGTAAGCCCAAGCCCTATAGAGGCGGTAGGAGCGGTGGTAGTGGTGGTGGTAGTGGCTCCGGAGGCTATGGACCTAGTGGATTTGTCAGTGGCATTAGCGCTAACTCTAGAAGTGTGCCGCGAACTCGAACTGTTGGTGTTACGCGTTTTAAAGACGATGAGGACTTTTATCGTACGCCACCGATGTCCCCACCGCCTCTTATTGAAGTTTTTCATGAGTCCCTGGAGGATAAGTATATGGATTGTGGAACGCAGACGCACGCTATTCCAGAGGAAGTGTTGCAGGAGTTGGAACGTGCTTATCGGGAGAAACTGGAGGCGCAGACGGCGCCGACGAGTCCGACAGGTCCGGCGCCCGAGCGACCTAAGCCAGCACGACGGCGCTCCAGCGTGGACCACGATGACGTGTCACAGTCTGTCAGCGACACCATCAAGCGGTACCTGAGAATGGCGCGCAAGAAGAGCGTGGACGCTGATAAGGCAGACCGCTTCAAGCGTATTAATTATGACAAGAATTTGAGGAACATTAAACCTCGAATGCCTAGTGACGTGGACGATGATGGTCCCCACAAAGGCTGTCAGACAGAAGAGGGATGGATTTTGACATATAGAGAGTTGCAATTCGCGTCAGTAGCTTCGACGCCGACGTCACCACCGTCGCCGGCGTCGCCTTCACAGTCGCATTCGTTCCTCTCGACATTGTTAGGAAGAAGTGCTCCTACTGTGGCTCCCCCTGCAGGTGGCATGCAGAAGTCGCGGTCTTCGAGCAGCGTGGTGCAGAGTGTCAGCAAGAGGTTGTGGCGCACGAGGAGTCGGAGCTCGTCGCGCGTCGCTGCCACATGGACGCCTCAGGTCAGTCGCATTACAGTATATAGCTTTAAAGCATGTGGGCTGGAGATAACGCGAGTATATACTACATAAAAACAGATATAATTGGCTAAGTATTGTCAAGCTCTATCTTTAAGGGTATGCTGTAATTTCTATCGGCTTTTCAAAGATGGACTGAACTTCTTTTGGGTACAGACAAATATATTTTCCATTTTTTTTGGCGCCGGACCTTCTTAAGTAGTTTAGAATCAGCATAGAGGTCTTTACAATAAATATTATAGTTGTTTGGTTTGGCTTAATCTAATTAAGTTTTTACCGTATTTGGTGGGTTAGTGATTAGTATTACTATCTAGTTAAATAATAATTCAAAGTCAAAGTCAAAGGTTTTTATTTTCATACATATAAATCATACAGAGGCACTTATGAAAAGTCAGAATTTAGGTGCACGGTTCCAAAATGTCGTTTCCTATGCAGAAGAACCGGCAAGAAACTCCATTCCCAGCAATTATATAAACAGTATATTTTCCAAACATATTTTGGCCTGTCTAGATATCTTACACCACACAAAAAATGGCGAATGGCTGCACAGGCTGATGTTGGAAATTCCAGTGATTATAACACATTGGTATTTTCTAGATGTTTCTAATACGGTGTGCTGCATTTTTTATGTGTTCAATTCTCTCGCACGTGATTCGCTTTCACTTGCTTGAATGTTTATCTTGTGAAAAAGTGAAATTATGAATGCGATCTTACTCATTAAAATAGCACTATTGATTGAAGAAAATGTTCGTTGCACGAATTTTGAATGTTATTTTGTTGGTGATAGGATATTTCTTGGTTAGTAATTATTCCATATAAGGTCAAATAGTTTGTGTATATGTTTTTTTTTTCTAGCAGTAAATTAACACTTCCTATTCAACGCTAGACTGTTCCAGATAAGGAAAAAAATAACAGACAATTCTGAATAAATTTTCCCTACTCCTCTAAATGTATTGAGTTTTCATACACATCGTCCTTTTATTAAGTATGATGTTGAATTTTCATTTTTAAGTTCCGTTTCACCAAACTTTAAAGTACTTATTGATAGTACAAAATCTATTGATACGTTTTAAGATTTGATGATGATGTTTTCCCTGGACAAGTAGATATGGGTGTATTAAACTCAAAAAACTATTAGACTGCAGGTAGAGATTACATTACTTATGAAAAGTTCAAGCTAGGTGCACGGTTCCAAGAAGTTGCTTTTATAGAGAAGAACCGGCAAGAAGCTCCATAGATACTCTTTTGAAATGATGTGTTATTAACAACCACGGACCTTAAAAAAATACGGATGGAGCGTTGCGTACGACATGTGAGAAGCATGCCTAGTCATCCAATTTCGCTTGTCATACACGAGCTAAACGCATACAAAAACTTAAAACCTCATCTACTCGGCGCCAATACGCTGCGTGTGTGTGTGCGTAATCTATGCTTCGCTTATGACAAGGCAAGGTTACATCCGCATTTTTTTCAGATCCGTGTTTACAACTATCATTGCTTTAATATTTAATACATTAAACACTTACCAGACTGCGCATCCAGCGCGTCCTTCTATCTTCTTAAATTTAAGATTTCACTCAGATCTTGGGTCTGCACCAGTGCCCTTTATATTCTATTTTGATTTTGACCTCTTGGAACGACCCAACTCCCGGTTTGTCCTTCCCTTATTGTATATATGTATGTAGGGTATGGAGATAGGATGGCATAGAAATGATTACTAGTATCGCTTCAATCTTCATCATCAGACCGCAACACTTATCCTCGTCCAGCTAGAACAGAGTAATACATACATACATAAACTCACGCCTTTCTCCCATGGGGTAGGTAGAAACTGTAGAACGCCACCTGCTACGATCCTTACATAAGTCTTTTGCTTCGTCCACGTTCATACATCTGGTCACAAACGCGCGGCTGTTGCGATAACTACGCACCTTACCTTTTTCGAGGATATCACTAATAAGAGTAATCTCAAGAAAAAAATCTATCTCTGATTATAGCTTTTCCTAGCTTCCATTTACGTCATATTTGCTTGTATAACAAAACGCGCATTACTCTGCAACTGTGCAGTAAATGCGTTTGTTCCTGCACAGGTACCATTGTTTACTCTCCGCTATTTATGACTTCCGCTCTTACCTTGTTCCAATATTACCAAATTAATATGGAATTCAAAGCAGCCTACAATTTATTTGTATTAGTATCGGCTGGTAATTGTTCCACTGCAGGGCAAGCGCCTTCCGACTTCCGACTAAATTGCATCATGCATAAAAAAGCATCTGCATCAACTGAAATAACTTGATGGGTATCTGTACTGCTGGGGCAGTTAGTTAATTAGTTTCATGGTCTGGGCAGTAAAAATATATTTGCTTAAGAAGATCGCACCTTAGTCCGAGTCCTGTACTCAATATTGTGAAAGTAGCTAGATATTGTATGTATTTGCATTCATTGTATTGGAATTCCGCAAAGTAACGCCTGAATCTATTCAATCTGATTTAGATGTCAATAAATATATCATTGAAAATTCTGTATTGATAACAAACAACACATTCCTGTGATTCATAATACCAAAACGTACTTGATCTACAGACAAATTTTTATCACTTCGTTGTACTATTCATTTTGTTCGACCATCTTACTCAACACTAACAAAGTTACATTCCACATTACTTTTCTTAAGAATTGACTCATAATTTGTGGTGGTTCATAAATTTGGTTTGTAACGCTCTTCATTCCTGCTGATGCTGGTTCTCATCGATATGTTCGCGTAGGCTTGTTATGATCTGATCAAGTGGGAGGTATGTTTTGGAGTGTGCAGAATTGAATGCGTTTTAGATATGGTGCACAGTAATTGAGCAACCTACCCTCAAAAACTCATAACATTATAACGATGCCCATTTTTTGTTTGTAATACGCCCAGATTTAGTTTATTTTTGTGATATGTCTAGTTTTTAATATTCTCAAAATCAAAATCAATCAAAATTTCTTTATTCAAATTTGGCTAAAAATTTGCGCTTTTTGAACGTCAAACATTAAGGCAGCCCCCAAAAAAGCCCACCCTTCACCTTCACCCTCATGTAAGTGAATTGTAATTCTTATAAGAATAAAAATGATCTCAAACCTCAATTTTTGTGTAGCTAAAGGGTGACCATTTTTAAGTATTTATTATGATGTAAAAAAGGATCTAAATTAAAAAAATTCGTTGTGGTACATAATTTTGATCTAGGCCTTCTCACAATCAGGTTTTCTCGCAAACCAACGATGATTAGCTAATACTGTGTAGTTACCATTAAGCAATTTCTTTTACCTTTCTCATGCAATGATTTTGAATACATTGTTCCATATTTTATGCATCCATTGTATTCTCAACACTGCCTATTAGTAAGTGTTAAAGATTGCCTCTATTATCGCGTCACCGGTATCAGCCAGCTTCGATGATTTCATCCTTGGACCAATAATAACAATCATTCTATTATCAACTGCTTCATTGATCGCAAGATCAGCTCTGATGATGATCCTGAGTTCGATTATCATGTTGCATCAAGTGTGAAGTCTGAAGTTTAGAATTGCTATCGGTGTAAGGCAATATACTCCCACGTGGGTCTTGTGGGTCTACTACAGCAGCACATCTCTGTTCAAACCTTTAAAGGAAAACAGGCGTGAAACTATGTATAAATTGTACTTCCATTTATTTTATTCAGGTTTAAGTACTTATATCTGGTTATGATGTATTGTGTTGAGAGGTAGTGATGCACCTGCTGAAATCGCTTGAAATTCAGATAACTCGTGTCAGTCTAAATATAATCGAATATATTTACACATTCAGAAATAACCTTTTATATTTATCCCAATACAGTACGAGAACCTTTTGCATCACTATTTATAAATTTTGCCTGAAATTCTTCATACCCTTTTATATTATGATAAGATATGTACTGTGTTTGTTACGCACGATACTGCTGACTAACACTAATGAAATTCGGCTAGAAGATGGTTTATAAAGGACATGAGGTACTTTTACGTAAATATATGTAAATATAGCATCACGCCTGTATACCCAAAGTATTAGATAGAAGAGTACTGTTACTATACAATCGGGCACTCAGGACTGCAACTGAGAATTTCTATTACACTTTGTCCGACTCGGGAACCTAGAAATCTTACGCTCAGTAGGGCTTACAACTACAAAATTAAAGAGGCAGTCAATCAGATTTATTTCCAAAATTTTAACTTTACATTTGAACAAAACTGCGAACAAAAGCCAGTACAAACAAAATCGTCACGGATATGCCAGGCAAGTTAAAAACTCCACCTGCCACTTTTCCTGTTTCCCTGGTACTGAATCATGCGGTGGTAGTTTTTCTAAATTTATTTCTGATTTACTTTAGTCATTTGGTGTATTTTCGTCGTATATATCAGTAATATTTTTGTACCACTTATTTCTGCTCGGTCTTTTGACATTTAATCAACCACAGCCTGCGCTTACTCATCATTCGGCTCAGTTATTAGAAGTAAAATTATCATTATAGCACATTGACCTTCGTCTAGGTGGTCTAATGGTAGAATTTATAAAATATTTGTTTGAATAAAAACTTTCGTGTGACGTATTCATATCAATTAATGTTCACCGGTTACTACTCACGTGCATTTTTCGTTTTATTCTACTCACGTGAGTTTGACTCGCGACATCGCCGCGGGCTCAGCTCATGACTAAGGGCTCCGTTCGAGTTCGAAACTAGTCGGGCAATCCCGAAAAATGCACGTGAGTAGTAACCGGTGAACATTAATTGATATTTGTTTGAAGTCCAATCAAGCCTCGTTTGGTTTAAACTA
The DNA here is from genome assembly GCA_935421205.1 of Xylocampa areola. Lineage (NCBI taxonomy): Eukaryota > Metazoa > Arthropoda > Insecta > Lepidoptera > Noctuidae > Xylocampa > Xylocampa areola. The sequence goes on along the minus strand of OW285216.1, from coordinate 17,232,577 downwards.
GGATCGGAAAAATGTTATTACTGGACTTTTTCGACTGCATCGATGGTTTAGTGGTCTCAAGCACGACTGCAAAGCGTGAGGGTTCGATTCCAAGGTCGGGAAAAGTGTTATTGGGTTTTCCTGTTACGAAATTCTCAGAAGCAGCCCGGAGTTAGGAAGTTGGTGTTGTGACACTCTCGTGCTTCGGAGAGCACGTAAAGCTGTCGGTCCTGCGCCTGATCTGTCTTCGGTCGTGTTGGATTGCCGTCCCATCCGACTATGCTAATGAAGGGAGAGGCAGTGCGCCTGTGTTTGCGCATACACATGTGGATTTTATTATATCCTGCGTACTTGGCTAATCTCCGGCTGAAGATAGGCTGGTGTAACCGACGTATGGTCGGGAGGAGTATGTGGGTATAGTATATTGGGGTTTTCTGGTAGAATTTCTTCAATTCTCAGTAGAAGCCGGAGTTTGAAATTGTGGATGATAATAAGCTTACCAATTAACATGGGGTTTAATAACAAAAGGTGTACAAAAGTTGCCCTCTAACCTTTATTATGTTATGTGAACGATTTGTGCAGGATTTAAACCACGTAGTGACTAATGAAACAGTCGTTCCCAACACTACTTTGTATTTAACCCTTAACTAGGTAGCCCATAACTGTCCCACTGCAGGGCAAGGGCCTCTTCTTATACAGAGAAAACACTTAAGAAAATACTTTCTTAAAAAGTTGAAATGACATTGAAAAGAGTCACATTGGTACATCCCAGATTTGAACGTAAAACCAGCGGGCCAGAGGCGGGCCCGTAATCACTTGGCCACCACGACCTTTAACACAAACATATTCAGAGATCCAAACTCTATATACTTATAAATATTGTTCTCTTTTTAACGCAACTTTTGTCAGTCCTGGGCTAAGGTCATCTACTGTAACTACGTGATCTTAACGAAGTCGTCCGACCACCGTGTTGAAGGGTCTTCCTGGCATTGTTCACCCTTCCCTTGTCGACCAGACTGGTAGGTAGTGCCTTAGTCCATATTCCGTTGCCCCCACCTTGCTAAATATTCCACCCATCCCCACTTTAATTAAATTAATATGTTATATGCAGTCGCAAAGAAATTACAACAAAATACAGTATGGAACTGTCATGATGGCCGAGTGGTTACGGGCCGGCCTCTCGAGCCGCATTTTCACACCTAACATGTGCCAATGTGACAATGATGTGTGTGTTTTCAATGTCATATGTACTTTCTCAGTTAATCTAAGACATCACAGACACACGGTGAAGGAAAACATCGTGAGGAAACCTGCACTCCCCTATCTGAAATCAAACCCGCACTGAGATAGCGTGGTGATCAATGCTCGTGTCTTCTTTGCATGAGAAGAGGTCCTTGCCCTGCTATGGTACAGTTATGGGGTAATTATGTTATGTAATGTTACTGTATGGGAGTTCGCCATTGTTCTTTCTTTGCAGTCAGTCTTGCAGATGCAGTCAATCAGTCCTCTCATTAAAATCCTCTCAAAAATTACAATCTTTACTTCATATCCAATTCGTCTTTCACACTCTCACAGCGAAAATTACATAATATAACAAAAAATATACACACAATTCGCGTCCAACTGACTTTTCATTTAAAAGCGGACTATCAAAGAGTGTCGTGGGTGTTTGTGAGAGACACAACACATATATTCAAACACTCTGAGTCACTATCAGCTACTCTTTAATATCTCGCCAGTGACGGCGACGCACGGACGGAGTTGTCGTATATTATGCAAATTTTGAAGTAGGAGGGGGATTTCCAAATTGCTAAATTAATATTCGTATTAAATAGTTAATAGTGTCAGAGGTTAAACCTCTGTCATAGCTTTATACACCATCGAGAATATCTACCAAGTGTGCTCGTATGATGTTTTCCTTCATTGTTTTCAGTAAGTGATAATTAATTTGTAACACGCACATGACTGTAAAAATTCGGTAGTTCTTAGGTTGAAACCTGCGACACGCCTGCCACACCACCAGTCCAACTTCTCTGTCCATATTTCTGGAACGCGCAAATAATATTTATGTCACTACGAGCATGCACAGACTATATTCCAAACAATCGTCTCGTGGACACAAAAGAACGGTCATCAGCCGGATTCGAACCTGTCCTCCCGGATAAATACTCCAGGCGCTTTGACCACTAAGCCATCCTTACCTCTGAACACTACTCCAAATCTTCTTCCACATTTTAATATGTCTTTTGGTGACGTCATCAAGATTTGTCTGTATTGTCTTTTTTTACAAAATCCATAGTTGGTGTCGAACTCCTACTGTCTAAAACCATACGGTCCTCTAACGCCTTTACCTACTTGGGGTCTCGCAGTTGCATAGACCACAACCCAGAACTATCGCCTGATAGAACAGTTAGACGATAAAAATCTAGTTTGCTAATTGACGCAGTCCCCTAAGCCTTTGAACCTTTTAAACGAACGGCCGATCAAAAAATTGTAGACACATCTAACACATCACATTTGTTGAGAAACTGAAGACTTTACAGCGTAGGTTTACTTTCTAAGTTTCTTGAAAGAATGCCGTGAAGCGACCTAGTCGTGTTTCGGCATGTAGTCCAGTGCAACCGTTGTGGAAAACGGGTCTGAACAGTTGCATCAACTCCCCAACTATCGTTCTCCCCAAATCTATCCAATCTACTTTGAGTTAATAGATTTCTTCTGGATATACGTGTTCTATCCTCGACCACACCGTCGCTTAGCATCAGGTGATTTGGTGGCCAAACGTAGATCCATTTTGTATATATATAAAAACAAGTGGCAGCTTGTATTTAGTTATAGCAAAATATATTAAAGTGATTATGTATTCCTTGTCATATCACTGAATTTATTTGTTTTTAGCTTTAATTTGTTATCAATACAATCTGTACGGGCATGAACCTATACATAATTATTATTTTAAAGAGGAGGAAATATAATATTATATTAAATATGTTTCATAGAAGAAAAACTCCACAGAAGGTTTCTTAAATGATAAAATGCTAAAATATATGGTAAAAAATGTTGAATGTTGCGCGCACTCGATATTAACTGAGATAGTTACTGACGTACTTGCGTACGTGAGAGTAAACATTAATTATAAAATTAACAGATTAGCAATATTAAGTTATTATTGGTATTAATTAGATTATGTTTATATTCTACTAGCGAGCCACCGGCTTCGGACGGGAATTATACACTAAAGCCTTCCTCATGAATCACTCTGTCTATTGGTGAAAACCGCCAGCTATTACCATTATTCTATTAACGTGACTTGAGGTCTGGTAGTTTGAGATGTCATACTCACATAAATGTCTTAGTGTGGTGGCGTATGTGTTGGGTCATTCTGTTCCCTAAGCTGAGCGATGCTGATATATGCGTGATGCTCGTGAACGGGTGCCACAAGTTGGGACTGGTCAGCTCAAAACTACCAAGACTTGTAACTATTATTACAATTTTGTATCTTCTATTGTACCTACGTGTACAACTATATCTGCATCGTTATCACATAATGTCTTTTTATCATAAATGTACCAAAATTATTGTAACTCAACATTTTAAAAGAGTAACCATGGAGTTTCTTGCCCGTTACTCTCCATAGGAATCTACATTTTGGAACGTGGCATTTCTTGACTTTCAAAAGTACCTTTATATGGTCTAATTGAAATGACTATGACCGCATGAAAATTCGTTCAGTAGTTTTCGAGTTTATTGCGAACTGACGCGGCGGTGGACTTTGTTTTATAATATGTATTGATTTTCCTCCTAATAGTTGATTACCTTGGATAGAGTGTAAGGCATATTAATAAAGTTGTCTTCTTGTCGAAAACTTTCTGTGTATTGCCTTGGATATGTGCGAATTTATTTTATTTTATCGCGTTTTCCTGTTTTTGTTCTGTTTTTGTGGTGTTCTCGCTAATTTTGACAAGTGTATTTGTATATGTTTTTTTCGTTCGTGAGACACAATTATATTCAATATATATTGTTCAACGGTCATTACTTGAGTTTGACTCGCTGCGAGCTCAGCCTATAATAATTCCAAACTACGTGCTGCTAAGAAATTATTTATAAAAAAAAACACAGAGACTTGGAGGCCACCCCGGGAATAACCTGGAACCTCTCGCACAGCAGCCGCGCCTGCGACCACCACATCAACGACGCAGTCTGAGAGAGATTATTCTCGTTACAAGATGATATTAATCTAAAAAATAAAAAGCACGCCTGCCATTTGTGAATTATATTCCACACTTTTTCTGTACCATAACCCTAAAATTACTATATTTTTAAATATTATTAGCAAATGTTACCCAGGACAATGTAAGGATTCTAACGATACCCTATACATCTAAATCTGTCCAGGCATTTAGAAGTTAGGTGGAATAAAGAAACTAACAAACGTACATACACGAATCCTAAAAACATGACACTCCTTTTTTTGCACAGTCGTGTAAAAAATACTACGTATCTTTGTAAATCCTTGGACTTTCACTCACCACCAAAACTTGATAGCTATCACATAAAAAGATGAAAGGTTATGAGGAAAAAATCATAAAACGTAAATAAAGTATGTCAGTGATATACATTAAACCCTTCAATCAATCTGCCTAGCCTTTTCCCAATTACATTGAGGTTAGCTTCAAGTCATACCCGGTCAGATGTCAGTCGCTCCATGTAAAATACTGGTATGTTGATCTCCACAACCCAGTTACTGGACTCTACCCGTAGTGGCTATCATAGATCTTAATTTGACATCCAGGACCGACGGCTTAACGTGCTGTCCGAGGCACAGAGGGGTTTTGGTACGAAATGATGATCACCCATCCACAGACCGACCGCCGCAAGCGCAGCCTTGACCGATCGATCTTTGCGCAACACAAACAAACAAAACACCTCAAGATATAAAATCATGAGATTCAATAAAACCATCATGTATACGACCGTCGCACCTGTTTATATAATTAACTATAAATACATATATACTGCGACAGTTACGCGATACTATTCATTCAGGGAACACTTTACGGGCTATTTACACTTATTAGTTACTTTTTATTATTTTCGTGTCGCCTCGTGGGCTACAAAATATGGCGTCTGAATGACCTTGAGATTGTGTCTATTTCAAACATAACAACATTATGTTAGATGTATTCTTCAAAGGGTAAGGCAGAAGTGTGCTACGGCTAAACATTAATTTCATCATTAAATAGGTAGTTAGCCTATTTCCAGCTACTAAGCTCAATTCCGAACTCCGGGATGCTACTGCAAATACCCTAACAGTATAAAATTCAATAACTATGGATAGAAAAATGTCGGGGGATATGTACTATCTCTTCCAAACCTTGTCCAGCCAACGATCTCTTCCAGACAACCTTTTGTCTGGAAGAGATCGCTTTTAGCGATAAGACCGCCCTTCGTACTTTCTCGTAACATTCTTTCTCTTGTATTTTCTCTAGTGTAACCTAACCTAACCTAACTACAATAAAGAATATTGTATTGTTATTTGTTATGTCCCATAGAACTGCCTGACTTGCATGACTTGCATGACTCGTATGCATCTGGCATGATGACGACACGTTATTTGCAAGGTGTGACGTTAGATATCTGTCCAGTTGACAAGACTTCTTCAAGGTTATAAATTTTTGTGGAAAGAAAAATAAGGTCGTGAGCAGGAATCGAACCTGCGTTTCCCGGATAAAAACTCCAGGCGCTCTGACAGCTAAGCCATCTCGACCTCTGCTCACTACTCCGAATTCTTCTTCCACATTTTAAACGTCTTCTGCTGATAGTTTTTTCCCCATTATTAACTTTTAAGGTCGCTTCGCATGCGTTAATGTGTTTGAATGATTTATTTTTAAGACCTCTTCAATTATTGTGATGTGCATGATATGATAAAAACGCGTTATTTGCAGGCCTAAACCTATGAGCGAGGTGTGACTATGACGGGAGATATCTGACCAGATCTCTGTTTATGCCCTAGACAGTAATGTATATGTGACATAAAGACAACGCGTTACGCGTGCTGCAAGCTCTACGTGACGTCAGTTATCTGACCAGTTGATGAGACCTCTGTTCATCCCCTGTATGTGTTTGGTATGATGACGACACGCGTTATGTGCAGGGCAGCTGTTGCTGGGCAGACGGCAGTGGCCGGTGCGTGCGCTTGACGGATACGTCACTGCTGACCCTCAGCGAGGTGGAGCGGAAGGCGCTGCAGCAGGCCGCACTGGCCAGGTTGCAGCAAATCAATCTAGGAACTGCTATCAAGATACCAGAAGGTAAGTTTGAGACTTGAATGCTAGTTTTTATGTTTAATTTGTTTCTTTGACATAAGGTATTGAATGGAAAAGCACTTTCAGTTATTCCGAATTTTGCCTTCCTTAAAAGCCTTAAACGGACTATTATGAACATTTTATAACATTGATTCAGCCAAATCAGCCCTGTCGATTTTAAGTTATATATAAACTTATCGGCGAATATTGCATTACATTTTTTTAAACAAATATATAGGATAGGAGTATAACTTAGGTTCTGGGGGCTGAGATGCCCGCGTCTGTAGGAGTGCACCCTTAAAAAGGAATCCTTACACGTGGCCCCTGGGTGTTGTAAAACAGGCAACACAACTCTGGTGGGAGGCTTCGGCCGCGGTTAGTTACCACCCACCTGATTTCGGGATGCATTCTGGTGCAACTGTTGTGGGAGACGAGTCTGGGCAGTAGCATCAGCTCCCCAACTATAATTCTCCCCAAATCTCTCCACTCTACTTAAGAGTAAATAGATTTATTCTGGATATACGTGCTCCATTCTCAACCACAACGTCCCTTACCATCAGAGTTGGTGGCCAAATGTAGATCCATTTTTGATAAATAAAAACCTAACTTAACACCACTGCAATTCGTTTTAAGCCTTATTTTGGGTAACAAGTAAATTGTTATTGCATGAACAGTCTGCTGGGACAGGCAGGTCGCTCACTTCAGAGAGTAAATATCACCTGAAACGGATATTAATGTTGCGTTATAAAAACTGATTCGAAGGAAAATCTATGGACTATAGAGTATGGGTTTTCTCATTTTGTGATACCAAAAAAAAAACGTAAAATTACAGTCTTGCGTAGAAGAAAAGTTTAATACACACCAATCTCCCTCACATTTGTTTACAAAACTAACAAAAAATATAATACTATTCCTTCCCTCACAAAAAACACATAATAAACAAACATTATGAAACAAAATAAAAGTATACTAATTCTCACTTGTCATATAAATACAGATTTATAAATTGGGCGATCGTCAAAACATGTTTCAGAACTAAAGGGTCGTTGGAAAGTGATTTTTCAGTAAATCCCTTAGCACCTGGGTTAACGACGTGATAAATGGGAGTATGAGGTGTTTAGCAGTTGAGTAATGGTCACCTAGTTGACTGTTAAAATGTTAATGGGTTTAGGATTAGGAGTAAGGCACAACGCCGGAGAAATTACTGTTTTGATAGGCAGCCGAACAGGAGACGGCTTACCTGATGGGATGTGGTTACTTTTATTTTATAAACTTCCCTGTATTTTCTGGATCGGGTTTTTTTTTCTGTTAGGAAATTTTCAGTAACAGCCCAGAATTAGAAAGTTGGCGGTGTAATACTGCCGTGCTTCGGAGAGCACGTAGTTGTATAGTCGTAGGTCCTGTGCATCGGACTATAAGAGTGATGGAAGAGAGAGTGCACCTGTGAATACACTTGTGCACTATAATACCTCCTGCGTACTTGACGGATCTTCGGAGCAGCGTCAGGCACTAGCGGTCTGGCATTTTGCTGCACTGGACCTTTTTGGTGCAGCCGTGAGGCACACAATGACTGCTCAACATTCATACCTATTGCCTTTTGTATATCTATATTAATTGTGTCCTTACTGTGTCAAATAAACATTTTCTTTCTTTCTTTCTTTCAGTGGTATTTCTAAATTATACTGAAATAACGCATATTACCTCTATGGTATCAGTTTCTATCTATTTTCTTAAAGTAGGTACTTGATTATACAAAGACAAACAGTTTACCACACATTCCACTTGCTTCTTCTTCCTAGCGTGTCGATGACAATTTAAATTGAGTCAGCCCGAAATTTGGCGACGAGTTTGGCACTTTCAGTAGCGTCCATCAGCTCCTCTGATGTGCTAGCAACAGGACAGGCAGGACACGATTCAAGTGTTACATCGTTTGTGGGGCAACACCACATTTACACTCCAGGGCAGAGTCATCTATAAATTTCCACCTGAACAAGTTTTCCTTGCTTCGGCCAACCTGTGTCCGGAGTCTATTCGAAGACTTCACTAGCTGAATGCATGTTAGTGATTTCAGAATAATTATAGTAATATTAAGTCTCCAAATGGAGTTAGTTGCTGTTAGGAAATCTACACTTAAGAAAGTGGTAACTGGGTTGTTATAATTCAATAGTGCCTGTAATAGTTCTTATTCAAATTAATGTTTTAAGTTTGACCCCAGAATTTTGTCCATCACCGTTAAGTAGGCGATATCTGTAAAAGTCGCATCTAACAAACGCCTGAACCGATTTAGATGTATGGGGTATCATTTCCTTACACTGTCTCGGGTAACAAAGGGTAGTAAGATTAAAAAAAAAATTGTAAAATAGGGTCCTAATTTATTAGGTAATTTCCTTTTAAGGTGTCAATGTGTAAGTGTTAAGGAGTCATTTAAGCTATAATTCAAATTTTTACGACAATTTTATTTATTTCTTAATGTTCGCCGTTCTAGGAGCAGTTTTCGTCTTCCTAGTGCTATGTTAATTACAAATAATTTGTTATATCCATTTAATTCATAGCTCAAGTGATTGTATTTGACTTATATATTAACCCTTTTAAAGGAAATTACCTAATAAATTAGGACCTTATATAGTGGCTATGGAACACAGCAAGGTATTAAATAAAAATAAAACATGTGACAGCCGTGGTTTTAAATTATTGAATTAATTTATTCTTATCTAGCAACACGTCTATTGCAAAAATAAAAAGGTCTTACTAGTTCTCGTAATTAATCATATTACTTCTTCTTCTTAGCGAGTGGACGGCAAAACGACAAAAATTTTGTTGGTCCAGTATTCTGCAACACGCACTGCCCCCTCAGAGGCGGTCATTAGCTCCTCCTGGGTACTGTTACCAGGGCATGCAGCACAGGATGTCTGCGGGAAAATCCTGCACCCATAATGTAGCTCCGAGTCATCTATGAACCCCTACTTATAGGCGTTTTATATTACTGATGGAACAGTATATTGTTAATGTGGGCTCCGCCTAACATTCCGGAACACGAGTTAAGATTAACTGTCCGCAAGCAGCGTGGTGAGCGTGCTGCGCCTGCGCAGTGAACGTGTTGAAACTTGGTCGCGTGCCAGTCGCTTTGTTTGTTGTTCGGCTTGTGGACACTACTAATCGTGACGTTATTACAAGTTAAGGAACGTAGGATAACTAGCTAAACCTCGCAGATTTGTCTGCGGAGAATCCCTCTTATTGCGACGGATTTCGACATTTTCCCAGGTTAAATAATATCCTATATCTTAATCCAGGATTTAAAGTAACATTATATTAAATGACAATCATATAAATTTAAAAAAAATGTGGAAAAAGAATACGGTCATGAGCAGGATTCGAACCTGCGCCTCCCAGTTAAATACTCCAGGTGCTCTGACCACTAAGCCATCTCGACCTCTACTCACTGCCGCAAAGTCTTATTCCACATTTTAATACCTCTTTTGGTGACGTCATAGCCCATTTATTCAGTCCCTTTTACAGGAAACTGAACCGACACGACTAACTTTGCAGTTAATACAATGTCGTACAGATAACATTTCCTTAACCAAATAAAATAAATAAAATATTTGAAGAGCATTAGCGCATGCATAGCAAACACAAAAATTATAAATTTTAGTGGAAAGAAAAATACGTGAGCAGGATTCGAACCTGCGCCTCCCGGTTAAATACTTCAGCCGTTCTGACCGCTAAGCCATCTCAACCTCTGCTCACTACCACGTAACCAAAAGCTGTATTAAAATGTACAAGAGTAATCCATGCTATGCATGCGTTAATGCTCTTCAAAGATTTATCTGTATTAACAATTAAATTTACAAACATCCAAACTTATAATATTAGTAGTATAGGATAAGATAAGCAGCAATGATAGTAAGTTAAAGGTCGCAAGTTTGGACCAAATGATGATTCACTTCAATCAATAACTTTTCCGAGCCAAATACCTATGAGAAATGAATAATCACTCGCTTAAAAAACGGTGAAGGAAAACATCGTGAGGACATCTGAGAGAAGTTCTTGATAGTTTGTTAAGCTATCTCAGAGGCCTACGTTAGTTTGTTCACCTCTGTTATATATTTACCTCACTAAAACCACCCCTTGGTCACTGATTGTAGTTATTTTATTTTCTCGGTATAATGATGGAGTCTGTGAGAAATGTGTATTTTATTTGATGAAATTATACAAATTTATATATATAGTCAGAGACTGCTGGGGAGTTTGTTGCGCCGCTTCTTTCCAGTGAAGCACTTGGAAATGGTGAAGGGTGGGCGTTTTTGGGGACTGACTTATTTTAATGTTTGACGTTCAAAAGTTAATATTTAAATCTCAATTGAATAAATAATATTATTAATTGTTATTTTAGTAGATCTGTAATTTATTACAAATACAAGGAAGCTTGCAATTCAATAGATTCGAAGAACGACACGGTAGCTTAGCTCATGACACGGAATGTCAAGGGTCGCGGGTTCAAGCCCCGTTCGTGTCCATTATTTTTCGATGTTTCCTTGAAAAATTGTTATTTAATGTAGGCATTACATAGACTTAACATGTACAAAAATATATAATTATATAAAATATTATTAATTAGACCATCAGCACTTTATGGGGAGTTCAGGGTCCTTTTAAGAGCCCAGCTCCAAAATCGACTGTGTATCGTATATAACACCTTCACATTAGGTTTGTGAAGTTCTAATAGGCGTCTATAATTCTAAATTAATCGAATTGCAGTAACAACTCACTCACGTTTTCTTAAGCATGTGCGTTTGGTATCAATATCTACTGTTATGTCACTGGTACTCCGGCTGGCTTCTAACCAGATTGCAATGTGACGCGGCCTGCCGCGGACCAGTTTACCACGCTCGGGTTTCAAGATGGCATTTGTAAGAGCCGAAATAATTATAATATTAGAGCTGTTGTTTCAGTTAGAAAGAAAGAAAATATTTAGGTGAGGTGTTACGAGGTGGAATTCTTACTGTGCAGAATCTTCATTTTTATTTCACAGAACCCAGAACTAAAAAGCCTTAGTTAGACTCCTAAAATAATTGATAGAAAATTTACGTGTGTGTTAGGAGTTCACCTCTACCTATCCCGACGGGAAATACAGGCGTGATCTATGTTATATATGTTTTTAACTCAGAACACAGCTGTGTAACAAATTGCCGCCATCTTATCAAAAACCCTTCACCCGTGAAAAAAAGCCCCACCTACAATTCTTGCCCAGTTGGACGTACTCGTAGAACTATGACGAGACACCTGTAAATATTGAAGACACTTCAGGTGACCCAGTCCCGTCTAAAAATACCTGACACATACAAGACATGTGCTATTTTCAAAATGGCCGACGAACAAATACGAATATCATAGGACGAAGGGCAGAAGGTTTAGTACGGACGAAATTCTGACAGAAATTTCACTTAGTATGTGTGTACAAACGAAATTTGGGAGTTTACATTAATATAGGAAATAGGGGAAAAGAAAGGCTTTAAATACTTCATCTACCAGCAGGTAGACCGTAGAAATTTTGGGGGCTAAGTTGCCCGCGTCCGTTGGAGTGCACCCTTAAAATGGAATCCCTACACGTGGCCCCTGGTTGGTGCAAAACAGGCAACACAACTCTGGTGGGAGGCTTCGGCCACGGCTGGTTACCACCTACCGGACGAAGCCATGCCGTGAAGCGACCTAGTCGTGTTTTGGGATGTAGACCGGTGCAACCGTTGTGGGAGACGGGTCTGGGCAGTTCCACTAACTCCCCAACTGTAGTTCTCCCCAAATCTATCCACTCTACTTAGAGTGAATAGATTTCTTCTGGATCTACGTGCTCCATTTTCGGCCACACCGTCGCTTACCATCAGGCGAGTTGATGGCTAAACGTAGATCCCTTTTGATAAAAAAATGACATCTATTACTGGACAGGTCTACGTCGGTGACATAGGTCGAATCTAGTCCATCTAAATTCCTCATAGAAAACCGCCACTGACTTCAAAAATGCTTGCTAATTTAAATGATTTCCTTAACTTTAGAATTTCCTACATTATACCTATTATCTGATAGAGACAGGGCCGGCCCGCGCCCGGTGATCGGAGTTGCCGCTCCAGACACCAAGGGTGAGGACCCTCCTGACCCTGACGCAATGGTTGCCGTAAGAAGTGAAGGTGTACGGAACTCCAAAATTTTATCGCGTTCCAACCTAAATCTGGCCTCGGTCAGTACTGGAGGGGTTCACTGCTAACCTAAGCTCCGTCTACTCGGGGCACTTTTTACCACTATTTCTGAACATGTCATCGATTAAAGCGGTCGCAAGCGCGGCTGTTGAGTACGAGGTGCGATTCCAATGTCGGCCAGTTTTCTTAGGTTTTTCTGCTAGAAAATCTTTAGTATTTAATAGATTCAAGCCTTACCATGCAGAAGTCCATTAAAATGGATGCAAATAAATACATATCTAGCTAAATCCACAATATTGAGGGTAGTCATGCAAAACCTGTGCACTGCCCGCCCGCATATATCTGCACATACGCAAGCGGTGAAAATTCGCAACTACCATCGATTACTCTACACGTGTTTCTCCTCTCCACTGGACATCATCAGGAGCTGTTAGACCATGCTATGTAAAGTATTAGTAGCAGCCTGGAGTTTGGAATTGTGTCTGGTAGATAGCATTAGGCTCACCACCTATAGCACCGATAAAATGTGTGTACAGCAGTACACAAGTTTTTTTTAAACAAATTTTGCCCCACTCAAGGAATTCCTTTTTGTATAGTGGATGCGTTTACAGACATATAATATCACATGCACAAACAATTATCTGTAGCTCATACAAATATTTGTTCCGTGCGGAAATCGCACCTGTAACACGCGACGCAGCAGCTGGTCTCTCGACCACTGCGTCAACCGCTCCGGGGACACTCGACATTTTCGGGATTTCGGGGTTTCGGGAAGATAAGCGTGATGCTATATTGAACCTTATTCTTTAACTATGTATTTCTGATCCACTTGATGTTTACGTGCGCGTAAGATTATCAACGCGCTTTCATCAAAATGGTACTTCTGTGCTCACCTGTTTGGTACAAATACGTTGTGCACGGATACACGCGCGCCATTACGCAAACGTGACGCGCTCTGACGTCACGGCGAGACATTATACAGCGTGTTGATGAACATGTGTACGCTTATATATATCGAAATTAAATAGCTTTATTTATGTGGGGGTGTTGTTTTTTGTAGATTGTCGCTTGGGAATTGTGATAGTTATAATGATGTGTAAAGCATTTTATTATTTAAATTTCAGAAGAAATATGTTAAGTATTGTATAGCTTGTGTGATTTTCATGATTATTTGAATTGTAGTTTATTTATAATAGTGTCAAGTAACGTACCATATTACATTAAAGTTCCAAAAAGATTTTTGGTTAGTTTTGGATTGCTTTTTTTGATACATTGAAAGGGAAAGAAATACATTTATTTTTTAAGGAACTGTCATACATAATACCTAACAAGCAAGCTTCACAATAGACATTCAGATCTTATAGTATTTAATTAACTGCAGGCAAATTCTTGGCGAAAAGTGCGACCTTTCCTAAATGTCAAAAAAATACTAATCTAATCGTAGTTTCTTTTATTCCAATGTACGTTTGTTAAAATAAAAACAAGAAAAAATACAATATTAATATATTTCCTGCACACAATATTTAATCGTCCTTGACCAATCAACAAAATCATTTGGCAGAACACCAAAGTTGACAATGAGAATACTTTTCTTTACCATTTTAAAAGCTCCGTGATATCCCTTAACATTTCGAAAATGTATTTGTGTTTTCACTCCCTAATTAATCTAGACTGCCTCTTTAGTCTTGTCGTCGCCGGCGCAGCTACTAAACGTCGACTACGACAAGACTAAAGAGGTCGAGCAGTATTATTGGATGTTTCTGATAAAAAAATATTTGGTGCAACCTAGAGCTTGGGGTTATGCCCGGTTAGTAATAGGTTCATCACATTTATTATGAATGTAATGTAATACAGTACACCTCAGCTGCTGCCTAATCTTTCAGAAAACAGCGTGGTGATATAATTCTGCATATTTTCTTCATAGGAGTAGGTACTTGGCAGAGGTGAGATTACCTCTTACAAACAATCACATGATAGTTTTAGTATGAGTATTTCTGATTAAGAATTTCCGTGTAGGAGGTGTCTTAAATCAGTCTGTCTCGAGTATTGTCGTAGTGAGACATTGTTCGTCACCGACAGTGTCGTTTTTATTGTCACGGAGTTTGTTAAAGATGTATTGTGAGGCGATTTCACGAGGCGTTCTTGCTAAAGGATCGATTGAAATATTTTAATGTTTGCAAATAATTAGGCGCTATTCACCTAAAGATGAAGAATCGATTAAATATATGCGAATACATTAAATCGAGTATTCATGTCTAAATTGCTCGGCTGTCCCATATCAAAACCCGGTACCTAAGCAACACATTTTACAAAAATAGTTTTATTACATAATCTTGCTATCCTAGTAAGTCCCTACCCAATACAAAAAACACCAGCGTTTAAAGCTCAAAAATAAGCAGATATAAATTAAGCATCAAAACCTAGAAAGTGCACCATTCACTGCCTCGTGACCTGGTGACTCACTATAAAAATTTCAATACCTACTAAGTCTCTGAGATTAGGTTTTGAAACAAGGCTGACCAATTTCACGTGAATGCGCTCTCCTGTAAAATTTAGTTTTAAGTCCTTACTAGGTTTTGAAATGGGACAGCCGTGCTATTGGTGCTAATTTATAAAACACAAAGGCATTTTTGTAGGCCTTTGACATGACTTTACACGCCATCGAGAACATTTCTCAGGTATGCTGGGCTCAAGATGTCTTCCATTCTATTTTATAAGCGAGAGTCTTTTAGTAATGTTGTGCGTATTACAACGTCACATACGTTGTAATACGAAGACGAACCTTGTTATTTGTGTGCAGCCACAGTAGGCCTTCACAAATACTCCAGTGAGGATGGCGCCTGCGCGCCGTCGTCTCGGGCCCTAAGCGGTACGGCCCACCCAAATCCTTCACCCGTAGACGACCACTCACGGTGGTCGAAGGTCATTAAGTACACACACGTGTCTTCTGCGGTAGGTGTCAGCAGGGACCGCCACGTCCCCCGATGTCTAGCGATAGTGCGGCTGATAATGGTACACGCTTGTCCAGAAAAACTTGTTCAGTCGAGTCCTGAAGAGACAACTAGATAATAATGATCAATAAACACAAGTTCCATATTCGTAAGTTTTAGTAAAAGTCTCAGTTGGTAAAGTGGCCCTATAACTTGTGTCTCCTTCCGTTGACCTTACCTCTTGAATTAATTTGAAACACGTGATACATCATTTTCACATCTTTTTGCACGTGACTGTACATTATTCGTTGCGATCTGTCTAAATGGACCTAATAAACGTCTGTGTGATCGTTATTTGTCGTGAATTGTGTGCAATTGTACCGTTCAAAACGACAGATGTTCGGAGAAATTATTCGAATGTATGATAAGTTAGTGGCATCAATCTGATGTAGCGAAACTAAACTAAAATTAGAGCATTGGTATTATTTTTTTAATCTTGGTGGGGGGGGGGGGGGTTATCGCTTAGTGACAATGTCATATTCATATTCTTTATTTGCATACCATAATGTAGGTACATAAGATGTTGTAAAGAAACAAGAATCATTATGGACCCTGTAGGCCACAACAAAGGAGAGAGGAGGACGTATTTTTATTATATAAACATTTATAGACTTAAATTTATGTAATTACATTCAAAATTTAATTTATGAAATTATTATAAATCATATTATTATAGAAATTATTGTTTACTTTTATTAGAAATTAAATATTATTAATGTTATTATTATATTAGAAATTGTGTCACTCCCGTATTATTAACTTTTAGTTACAGTCACTTTAACAACTGAAAATTTTCATAAAATTTTTGTTTGAGTTTCTAATTTTAGTGAACAAACAAATACTTACCGACTAAAAACGTTCAGAGATTTTAGAATTTGACGTAGGTACTGTCCTGCTCTTATAGTAAATGTGAGAGAAAGAAAGCAATGTTCTAATTTTGGTTTAGCTTGGATACATAAGAATTGACGCCTGTGAAAGGTGACTGGGATCCCGAAAATATTACTCAATAGTAAAATTTACGATGTTTCCTTCACCGTATGTCAGTGATGTCTTAGATTAACTAAGAAAGGTGCCAAGTTTGTACACACAACCTGTGGCTCAGGAGGCGGGCTCATAACCACTTGACCACCACGACATTAGTATGGGACTTTATTGTTGGAGCGTGCACTACATTAATTAAATTTAAAATCTGAATTGTCGTTGCGATGTAATCTTGGCTGCCCGTTGTTTCGTATATAACTCATATATTCTGTTACTATTATAATCTGTTTTATTTTTGGATTTAAATTACCTGGTCGCTCTGTCAAGTCTTGCTCTTTCTTAATACTTGTCTTTTTTACACTAGCTAACAATTTGCAAACAGAATTTATAGTTTTAGCAAGAGCAGTCATATACCAAGATTTTCTCTTGGAAATCTCATGTATGTTATGGCAAAATAATACTTATTATACAAAACTGTCTTGTTGGTCTACTGGTCTCAAGCCCGACTGCTGAGCATGACGTCTCGGGTTCGATTCCCGGGTCGGATAAAGTGTTATTGGGTTTTTCTATTAGGAATTTATCGATGGAAATAGGCTCACCACCTATTACATGGGACTTAATAACAGCATTGGTGAAATGTGGGCGTGATGCTATGTTATGGTAAAAACATGGGAGTATCGAATGAGTCCTGAGCTGTTCTTATCGCTCATCAGGGACACTAGGGCGTTCCCTTAAATAATAACTTAAGGAACTAAAAAAAGGACCTTGCAATTTGATAAATGTGTAAGCGACACAATAGATCAGTTGGTAGACTATCGTCACGGTATGACAAGTGTCGCGGGCTCGAATTCCGTTAATAATGAGTTCTAGAAAATTCTTCACAATTTAAAATTATTTGTAGTTTGTCTCTTCTTCTTATCGTGTGGTTGATGAACAACCTAGTGTCAGAGTTTAAACCACCCGTAGGTCTCTGACAAGGCTTTACACATCGAGAACATCTCTCAGGTGTGCTGGTTTCCTCACGATGTTTTCCTTCACCGCTTTAAGCAAGTGATAATTAATTTATAATACGCACATGACTTCGAAAAGTCAGTGGTGCGTATACATTGTGCCTTGGATTCCAACGTGCGACCTTTGACTTGTTAGTCCAACGGTCATACCACTAGGCTATCCCTGCTGTAGGTTGTGTAATGATAAATTTTCTAAAAGGAGAAGGAATTAACGTCTCGTTATAAAGCATAATCTATATATTTCTGTAAGTTTATTGCGTATATAGTGACCCATATAAAATCTAGCTAACCAAACATAGAATTACTATTATAATAAAACAACTTTTAACCGGATTAATCGCGTGTATTATTGGTTTTTGTTTTTCCTGACTTTATCCACGAACTCTGCAAAGTGTTCGAAACGTCAGGAAAAAGAAAATCCAATAATACACGCGTATAATCCGGTTAAAAATTGTTTTATTATTATGTGTAGTGATCGCGAAAACCTTAGATATTACTATATAATTACTAAACATTTTCTTTCACTCCAATACAATTCTCCCTCGTCATCGTAGGTATCGGCGTAAACGCATCGGGCATTACGTTGTTCTACGTAACCGCTGCCAATCCGCGACCAACACAATCAGGTTAAGCTATATTTAGCGCAGGAATCTTGTGCATCATCTTCATCTTCCACGTTCTTGTCACTGAAGAATGCACTCAAGTGAACTTAGTGGAGTGGGTTGAAGAGTTAAGTTAAAAATGGGAGTGTGAGTCAGGGAAATAATTTTGTACTTTATAAATTTTGATAGCTTGTATGGATAATCTGAACTGCCTCGTTGGTCTAGTGCTCCCAAGCGCGAATGCTGAGCATGAGGTCTTGGGCTCGATTCCCAGGTCGGATAAAGTGTTATTGAGTTCTTCTGTTAGGAAATTCTTAGTAGCAGCCCGGATTTTAGAATTGTGCCCGGTAGATGCGATAGGCTCACCACCTTTTACATGGGACTGAATTACAGTATTGTTGATATTTGGGTGTACAATTAGCCCGAAGCATGTATTAAACAAGATTAAAGATTAAAATACATTAGAATATTGATAACTAAAGTTACCGTAACATATGTACAAATTTATTTGTAGTTAATCAAAGAAATGCTACCTGTGAGATGGTGATTTTAAAAGTATGTCATTCATGAATATTATTTTATGCGCTAAGTTGGTCATTACAGTCGAAGTTGAATTGCCCTCGGTGAGGGTAGCAATGACCGATCATGTAATGATCACAGCGAACGCGATCATACGACGTTTTTCACACTTGCGAGGAACATAAGATATCTTTCAACACAGTTACGGGTAAAAAAATAAAATAAAATAACAAGTTGCAATTGGTTTCGAACCCACTCGTGTCTATACGTTTTCAATGTTTCCCTAGAAAAATAAAAATTTATATAGATATTACATGGTAACAATTTATAAGAGGATCTGATCAAATAAATGATTTCTGATTCTGAAGAAAATTGTTGGACTGCAACGAGTAAGCTTACTGAGCACACAAACAGATATCTATGCGCAAGCAATGACTACACAGGATACGCAAAATCCGTTGCCATAGCAACGCGAATGTCTCACAGCGAAGAATGATGCATTCGATTAAAACTAAACTATTTTTAAGCCAAACCCAGATGATGGAAATAAATCTATATTTTTATACAACTGATGTGTTTTAGCTGTTATGTGGTAGTGGGTTTGTAGACGCTCTAATTATGACGAATTCTTCTATATTTATCAATTTTCTTGGTTATTTGTTCGCGTTGTTACGAGTAGATGCGTAAGTTCGATTGAGTAACGGGTTCAATGTTTTCTAGAAGAATTTCTTAATCCAAATGACTTTCTAAAGTAATGCATTTAACATATCGCGAAAAAATGTCTACAGTCAAAGTAAAAAGTTTATAATTTACTTAAACCATATCTTTAAAGCATAGCATCATATAGCATCACGCCTGTATTCCCCGAAGGGGTAGGCAGAGGTGTACACAGTTCACCAATGCTGTTATTAAGTCCTATGTAATAGGTGGTGAGCCTATTGCCACCGACCGGGCACAATTCCAAACTCCGGGCTGCTACTGAGAATTTCCTAACAGAAAAACTCAATAACACTGTGCCCGACCCGGGAATCGAACGCGAGACCGAGGTCAGCAGTCGCGCTTGGGACCACTAGACCAACGAGACAGTCATATGTATAAAGGCACATAAGAAACAGCAAAATTTGAATGTAAGAAACAGAAATACGTAGGTCTTTCATATGAAGAAGAATCGGCAAGAAACCCTATGGGATGTAATAAAACAACTTTTAACCGGATTAATCGCGTGTATTATTGGTTTTTGTTTTTCCTGACGTTTCGATCACTTTGCAGCGTTTGTGGTCGCAGGAGGACTAAGTCGGTTAAAACTTGTTTTATTATAATGTGTAGTGATCGCGAAAACCTAAGATATGACTCTATGGGATGTATGGATTTAATTGAAAATGTTTGAAAATGTATTCTGTAAAGAGTTGCTATGCGTTTAAAAGACCTGCAGACATACTTCATATCATACAAATCGCCTGTTGTTCATAATCATACTGTGCGATTCATGTTTTTTTTTTGTAATATTCTTCGTCACAACTTAGTTCTGGGTGATAGAGGGGCTCGTGGCTAAGTAACAGCCGTATGGATCGATCGATCGAGGTTAAGCTGTGCTTGCTGCGGTCGATCTGTGGATGGGTGACCATCATTTCATACCAAGATCCCACTGTGCTTCGGAGACCACGTTAAGCTGTAGGTCCCGGTAGTCAAATTACGATTTATCACAGCCGTTACGGGTAGTCAGAGGCCTGAAAGTCTGACAACCTGTCATACCACGAAATATCGTGTTACCCAGTAACTGGATTGTGGAGGTCAGATAGGCAGTCGCTCCATGTAAAATACTGGTATTAAGCTGCATCCGGTTCGACTGGAAGACGACCGCAATGTAATAGGGAAAAGGCTAGGCAGAAGGAGTTTTGGATGATACAATTCTATTTCTAGGGGAAAATATATTTCCAGACAATTTGACGTAAGTTATGTTTATGTATACGTAACTATTAAATACTATTAGAGTCAAACGTTGTAAATGGTCCGTGTCGTCTGCGAATATTTGTAACAATAATTTTGAAATGGCGCGTAGAGTTATTTGATTGATCTTTTTATTTATTTATTTTAGAAAATACTAGCGAAATTACCACACACAACGTTTTGATATTATAATTTTGAATCTTAAGTGTTTTTCTAAGTGAGTATATGAACGTTACGTGGTCTAATCATGGGTGATGCCTGCACAATGACCGTTCACTTTGTGTGTGAGTGCTTTCGCGCGCTGCGATTGTTAGTATTGCTGATTATAGGACCTTTGTGCATTTGTGTGTGTGCATCGCCTATGTGAAATTGAAGGAGCTTGTATGGTTCACAGTTTTTCGGTGCAATATTATTATATCCGTAATTTTTTGACGTCCGCGATCATGATCTTATTCTGCCTGTAAAGCTATTGGACTTTGGGTCAGACCCACATAATATATATTATTGCCCATTCTCCTTTTAACTAAAATGAAGAAGACCACGCAAAAAAAGTAATTTTTAAATTTAAACGTCACATCACTAGCACTACAATATATCTTAAGTCTATGAGTCAAATGAGCCTATTCTCTTAAACGAATTCATTATATAAACTGTATGAATTTTAGTTACTTTATTTCAAGCCAGCTTGGCTATGAAGCTAAATATAAACTCTTAAGCAATTCATGTTAAACGTGAATTTTGTAGCTCCTTTTTGTAAACGAAACCACAAAGCAGTCACACCATATTAATCACGCACAAATCTTCAATCAGCGCCAACATATTGTACGAGAAGTTTGTCGATAACCCTATTTTCATTAATTGGAAATTGACATCTGTGTCCAATCGGTCGCGAGTTATACGCCCGTGATAGACAGACAGACGACGTTCATCGACAGTTTCGATAACTTTATTACACACAGCGATTATTTACCGCTGACATTTTTGATAGAGTCGTTTGCTCTCTTTCTAACGCATACTTTTCATATAGCGCTGTCCCGTTCAGTCCCCATCGATTCTTCAGAATGCCTTCACTAAATAATGGTTTAGTTTTGAACACCTAAATCTAAATACTTTCAAGGTCTACTTCAAAGGGGTAAACAAAGATTTAAATACAATTATCTATATTAATTGCCGTGTTAGATATTGAGACAAAAATGCGGTATTTTTGTGGTAATTTTGGCACAAGGTATGTGGCGTGTTAGTTTCACTGTGCGTGTGCGATAAAACTATGGATCAGTCAAATACTTTTAAGTATATAGTTAATACTCCTCCCGACCGTATTTTGGTCACGGCGGCCTATCTCCATGGAGATTAGCCAAGTGTATGCGCAAACACAGGTGCACTCCCTCTTCCTTCACTCTCATATTCCGACGGGACGTCCGACACGACTGGAGAGAGATTACGCGCAGCACCGATGGCTTTACGTGCTCTCCGAAGCACGGGGTGTTGCACCACCAACTTCCTGACTCCGGGCTGCTACTGAGAATTTACTAACAGGATAACCCAATAACACTTTGCCCGACCTGGGAATCGAACCAGGACCTCACGCTCAGCAGCCGCGCTTGCGAACACTAGACCAACGAGGCAGTCACAAGTATATAGTTACAAGCACACCCACAATACAGGAGAAAGGATAGTGAAGCAATGTTGATACAAAAAAAATAATAGAAATAAATACAGATAAATCTTTGAAAAGCATAAACGTATGCATAGCGAACTTTAAAGCTATAAATAATTGAGGAACTAAAAATTCAAAAATACGTTCGTGAGTTATCTGTATTTGTTAGGGTAATTGCATCTGTACGACATTGTATTAACTGCAAAATTAGTCGTGTAGGTTCAGTATCCTATGGTACTGAATATATGGCAATGACGTTAAGTAAAGACGTATTAAAATGTGGAAGAAGAATTCAGGGTAGTGAGCAGAGGTCGAGATAGCTTAGCGGTCGGAGCGCCTGATGTATGTATCCGGAAAACGCAGGTTCGAATCCTGCTCACGATCGTATTATAACTGTAGAAAGAAATATTTTTATGTTTGAAGGTGTCGATTTCTGAGGATGTCCGATTCCAATAAACATTTCACCCGTGTTCGTATAAATTGTATAAAAATCAACATTTCTTTGCTTAAATATCAATGCAGCATAAAAAATTTAACATTATTTATGCGACACTATTCAGAATTCTATATTTTAAATTCTCCACAGGAGAACATTAACGAGCCAAATTAAAATAAATAATAAATATTAATGTAATTGAGTATCGTTTTTACGCTATAAATTGTCACCACAACATTTGTGGTCGCATCAAACGTGGTGCATAATTAGTTTTGATGGCACTATGTGGGTAGATGAACACTATTTTATACAATGTTGTAAATAATATCCACGAGACCACAAGCTATTAATTATAGAACGCAAAGCGGTTCAAAAATATCCGTGATTAATTTTGGTTTCATTAATTTTAGATGTTACGTCACTATTTTGGTACCTGTGTTTCTTGTTTATTTTGATATATGAGTAGGTCAGAGAGTTGACGTGAGGTTTTGAAAAACACATTAATATTAAATATTAAATATCATTTTTTTTTTGTGCTAGTTTAGAAATGGGCGCAACACTACTAATTCATGTGAAAGTATTGTATGTTTATATGTTTCGTACTCAATCTAGCAAAAATTGCTGAAGGGATTTGTGTGAAATTTTGCACATAGATCCATACAATATATATCTAATATATAAAAATCGCGTGTCACAGTGTTAATTATCGAATTCCTCCGAAATGGCTTGACCGATTTTTAGTTTTTTTTTTGTGTATTAAAGATAAATCTTTGAAAAGCATTAACGCATACTTAGCGAACTTTAAAGTTATTATATTAAATGGAAAAATAATACAGTCGTGAGAAGTAGGTGCCTGGAGTATTTATCCGGGAGGCGCAGGTTCGAATCCTGCCCACGACCGTATAATTTTTTTTGTATATTTGGTAGGTCTTAGAATAGGTCGTAGGCAATTTTTTATACCCCTAGGTGATAAGGGTCTATCCAGAAAATTTATAAATCATAAATTTATATTAAATGACAGAACTATGCTTGCGGGGCACAGCTAGTATATACATATATCTATATAATATTATAAATGCGAAAGTAACTGTTTTTTTGTTACATTTTCACAACTAAACGGCTGAACGGATAGTAATGCAATTTGGCAAGGAGATAGATTGTATCTTGGGGAAGGACATAGGCTACCTTAAGTTGCGCAGACGAAGTCGCGGGCACCAGCTGGTCGTTTATAACCGGGATTAACATATGGAATACTTTTTGGTCGCGGGGAGCAGTTAGTATTAGATTAAAATCTGAACTGATGTTAAGATAAATTTAAGAAAGTTTAGTAGGCTTTCTCTTGAAAATTTGACATTGGAAATATGTCAGTTTATAAAAAAAAAATATCAAACCGGAGATGCGCCCTGTTTGATGGTAATACGTTCACCACTTTATTACAACTGGACTTGTAACATTACCCGGTGTAAAGTTTGTGTGTACTGTTCCGCCTAACCCTTCGCTGATAAAGGCATGATAATTTGTCTCAAAAGTACACTGAATGCACATAACGATTTACTAATACAAAAACTTCTAAGGCTTCAGCTCCATATTAACAAAAATATTGGCAAGAATCGCACATTAAAACTTTGTAAAATTAGCGAAAAAACATAGATTTCGATTAACTGCAACACCTGATTCAACATTATACATTTGTTGTTAGCCTTGAAGATTCTGAAAGCTTCTGCGAAATTTCATACGCTGAGATAATTCGAGGAAGAACGCCGTTAGTAAGTTTTATCATGTTCTGTTAGAAACACTAGACTCTAGGTATATTAAAATATCACTTTTATTTTACAAATAACATAACATAGGTAAGGGGAACTGCCTCGTTGGTCTAGTGGTCCCAAGCGCGACTGCTGAGCATGAGGTCTTGGGTTCGATTCCCGGGTCGGGCACAGTGTCATTGAGTTTTTCTCATAGGAAATTCTCAGTAGCGGCTCGGAGTTTGGAATTGTGCCCGGTTGATGGCAATAGGCTCACCATTTATTACATGGGACTTAATAACAGCATTGGTGAAATGTGGGTGTACGACTATGTACACCTCTTCGGGGAATACAGGCGTGATGCTATGTTATGTATGTAGGTAAGGGGCCGTTCAAGTATTACGTAAGCAGATTATTTGCAATTATGAACCCCACCTCCCCCTCGTCAGCAAAAGTAAGCAAAGCTCTTCCGCCCTCACCCCTCCCACGCTTACGTAAACCTTGGTACATGGTTTTTTTATGTGTTATGGTGTCTCGGTTCTAGGCGAGTAAACGTATCCATTATTTCGTGAATCATTAAAAATGTGTTTCGTTTTAAGCATAGACAAGGATTGCCAATTGCCATGTGTTCAAACCAAAATCGAAAAAAAGATACAGAAAATACGAAAAAGTTAAAAAAATATACTGTTGTCTTAAACACCATCCAGACACCCCCGTCCCCCATGTCATCAAAAATAAGCAAAGCAAAGACCCTCCCGCCCCCCTGTAGTGCTTACGTAATACTTGAATGGTCCCTAAGTCCGTAACCATCCCACTGTAAAGCAAGGGCCTCTTCTCATACAGAGAAGGCACGAGCATTGATCACCACGCTAGCTCACTGCGAGTTAGCGATTTCAGATAATCGTGTCCAGGTTTCCCCACGATATTTACCTTCACCATATAACTGTGATGTCTTAGATTTAACTATATATCTGCCTAGCCTTTTCCCAATAACATTGGGGTCGGCTTCCAGTCAAACCGGATGCAGCTTAATATCAGTATTTTACATGGAGCGACTAAGAAAGTATTTTTTTTATTATGTCGCTTTTTGTTTTCCTTCTTCATGTCGTATGGTTGACGAACAACCTAGTGTCAGAGTTTAAACCACCCGTAGGTCTCTGACATGGCTTAACACACCATCGAGAACATCTCTGAGGTGTGCTGGTTTCCTCACGATTTTTCCCTCCCCGTTTCAAGCAAGTGATAATTAATTTCTAAGAGTCATGATTACGTAGTCGGTGGTGCGTGTGTTGGGTTTGAACCTGCACCTTTTGGCTTGCCAGTCCAAAGGCTATTATTGCTTACTTTACGTTGATAATGTAAAGTAAACAATAATATGATTAATAAGCAAGCTTTAAAGAAATTAAGATACTGCGCCTCCCGGATGAATACTCCAGGCGCTCTGACCACTAAGTCATCTCGACCTCTGCTCACCACCGCGAATTCTTCTTCCATATTCATCATTCCATCACCCGTATAGGTACTGAATTGATAGCAATAACGTCGCCATAAGACGTGTTAAAATATGGAAGAAGAATTCGCGGTGGTGAGCAGAGGTCGAGATGGCTTAGTGGTCAGAGCGCCTGGAGTATTCATCCGGGAGGCGCAGTTTCGAATCCTGTTCGCGACCGTATTCTTTTTCCATTTAATATAATAACTTTAGAGTTCGCTAACCATGCGTTAATGCTTTTCAAAGATTTATCTTGAAAAATTAAGATACGTCTAAAATTAATCCATAATATATATTTATGAGTTTCGGTTACATAACCTGAGTTGTATAATTCTTATTCATAATAATAAATTATGATTATGATATAATGAAATATAGTGCCAAAGTAATTTTATATTTTACAGTGATAGGTTTTACGTTCAGTTTCAAGAGGGCGGCATTAAATATTTTTGCATGGAGTGTTTTAGTGTCGTCTTCGTCTTTGTTGTCATATAAATCTTTATTAAGAGTTTTAGTATGCGCGGGCGCTGGTGATGATTTTAGGGTTGCCGCTTACTGGTCAATATAAAACAACTATAACATGTGATATATAATATTGATTGTAAACCACATCTCACATGAGTGTCACAGTTTGAACGGTCGTTTCACAAATAATATATAATAATATAATATAACCTTTATTTCAGGCAACTGTGGCCCATAACATAAAATACACGAAAATAAAATTTTTACTATAAATAGACTAATACATATTAATTATTATAACGTCATGTAAAAAAAGATCTGTACGAAAATACAAAAAGTAACATTTCAGATAAATAAGTACTTTTGAACAATTTTAATGCAGTTTTGCTCAAACGAAATAGGAGGAATAAGTAATATTACATTTAATACGTTAATTTTATCGATGTCTAATAAAAAAATAGGAATTGTTTATTTCCAGTAACTTCAAAAAATGTTTGATGCAACTAAATTATTTATGCTATACAAATAATTATTATTTGGCAATGCGTCGTTCAACCCTAGCCTCGTCTAGTGCTGGGCGCCGTTCGTTCCGCTTATTTAGTTCGCTGCCCACCTCGTCAGTTCACACGTTATGCTTGTGCGCCGACATCTGTGAGATACTAACATGTTATGTTGTATCCTGGTATGTTGGACAGATTGTCTGAAAACTATGGAAAGTAAATTATTTTTGTAAAACAAATAATTGAAAAAATATGCAAGATTTACTGAACGATGGTAAAAAAAGTAATTGTATAGGCAAAAACATCAAAACAGTAATAAAAAATATAGTAATTATGATTCTCTGAAATTTATTTAAAAATATTAAACATTTAATTGTGTGAAAGTTTAGGGTATTTAGAAAGAACAGGGCAGGGTAATGAGAGATGCATTGAATTAGAAATGAGTATTTAAGAGGAAGTCTGAAAGTTACTCCGGTGAAGTTGTGTGGGAATCGTTTGTCATGGTATGGAAATGTGATGCGGAGAAATGAGGATGTGACGTGGAAAGTTTTGAGTATGATTATGGGCTACACGAGTAGAGGAAGACTGAGGAAATGGCGGATGGATTGTGTAAAAGTTGATATGGCTAGAAAAGGAGTGACGAACGAGATGACGGCTAACAGATGTATGGAAGAAAAAAACATGCTGCGCTGACCCCAATTAAACTGGGATATGGGCAGGAGGATGATGATGATGATGAGTCACTAAATGAGAAAAATGCTACGCTGACTCTGAATAGAATTTTTCTTAAATCGTGATAAGGGTGGGGGGATGATGAGGAATAGCTTAATGGAAACGTATGGTACCTATTAACATTTACATGCAGTAAAGATAAATTATTTAAATAAATAAGAAATTAGTAGATAATTTCTAGCAGATTGGTCGACACTTCGCGTGACCAGATGGCTGGCCTGTTTCTTGGTCAGAGAATTAGCATTGCCATTCAAAGTGGCAATGCTGCCAGTCTTCTGGGCACATTACCGGATGACAGCGATGCGGAGGAATACTTCGACGCCTAAACTACGTTTTGTTTTACGTTATATCTTTTAATGATATAATATTATTTAATAGAGTATATAATTATGTTAAAATTAGTTGTATGTTTCTTTCTTTTCATTTGAATGTCAATAACGATAAAATAAACAAGATTACTCAGTTTAAATAATTATACTATAATTATAATTGCATGGTAACTAACCTTATTGTTCAGGATTCGGTTCGGAAGGAACGCTTTCTTATCTGCTATAAGCTATTTAGAGAGAGCCAAATACATAAACCTTTGCCCAACAAATGTCTTATAGGTGTACATACATTTAAGAAGTATTTTCATAAACTTTGTTGCACAAACAATCCCCCACGTGTATTTTCGGGCAGGTAATCACATGACTTGTGTCCCACTAATGCGTTTTTATAAATAGCCATAAGTATTCCCGGCATGTGAGCTAACTGCATTGTCTCACTTAGCTAAATAACATGCGAATCTCTCCAGTGAATCACTGACTGTTATTCCGTTATGGCGCGACGAAAATAACGTGTTATTTATAGCATTTAGCAGTAGGGTAATAGTTTAATCGCAACCCTATTAACCTGGTTCTATTAGTGGGGGTTTGTTGTAAACTGAAAAATGTTAAGTGTGAGTCATTTGAAAAGTATCTAAGAGCATGTAGAAGGGACTTTCCTTAATTGTAATAACAGTACTACATAAGTAATTACAATTTTTAACATAAAAAAAAATATGATTGTCAAAAGGAGTAATTTAGTTAATAAATTATTGATTTGTGTATGGTCGTAATCCCGTTCAGTCCGCAATTCTGCCAGGCCACGTACGATTTTCCAAAAAAAAAAACACGAATAAAATAGCATTCTATTTTATTCGTGTTTTTTTTTAAAAGTTATTATCTAAAAGTCTATCTTCGTTAACACGATTATGAAGCTAAATAGAAAAATTACACTAGCTATTACATTAAAGATATAGTGAAATAACTATTGTAGTAAGGCCTCATGCTTTAGAGCCTCATGCTTTACAGCTGCTTAAATATTTAAGAAAGTCCTTCTGTGTATCCTTTAAAAATGTATTCACAATGATATATAAGTTTATGTTGCTTTGCAAACAATACAGGATCAGTGGGCTTACTCTTGAAAATAATTCCGCTGGATTGACATTGGAAATATGTCAGTTCGTACTTTTAAATGCCGAAATGTCTAAAAAATTATTATTGAATCGGGATATTAAGAAGACAACATGCTTTAAAATTGAAACAACTGTAATGTAGGTAAATTTATTTTAAAATTAGGCGTTGTTTTAAGGCCTCTATTTAATATTGAAATTGGATTGGAATTGGTATTAACTTCAAGAGTAACCGCCCGTAATGGAAAAGGACATATATAAAATAATTGAACAATCATCTGATCCACTCATTTGGGGATCAGTAAGGAATATAAATATTGATTTAATGAAACTAATCCCCTAGTTCAGGCCGGAATATGTATCAAGGTACCCTAAATCTAATATTCACTTTTGTTTCTCGTACGCTGTCCAAGCGTGGTCGCCGGTTGGCACTGGTGCGTATTATTTTAATGGAAGGTATATTAGTGGCGAGCTTGGAATTCCGTTTATCCGTTGTTTTGCACGTGCTCATTTTATGATTCGACTAGTGTTTCTCGCGGCGTCGTTGGTGTTGACATTATCAATAAACGACATCTTTTTGATGTGACTTCTCTTATAAATATCTATTGTGTACCGAGAGGTACACTTTTTTTATTGGATCGGATAACTGTTTGCGTCTGTACTTAGCTGAGTTTAATTAAAAATTAGTCGTGCATGTTCAAATCCCGCTGACGACCATATTTTTATAACTTTGGTCGTGTCGGTTCGGTCTTCTCTGTGTGTCTTACGGGCGGCTTAAACTCGGACACTAGGTTGATCAACAACCACATGGTGGGTGAAAGAGATAGTCTCCTCTGTAGTTACCGAAAAGTAAAAAGTCAAACTTCGCCGTTGCGAGCAGAAATCATGATAGGTCACTGACCTGGACTTTTTTTTTTTTTATGGAATACGGGGCAGCCGAGCAGACGACTCGCCTGATGGTAAGCGATTACCGCCGCCCATGGACACCCGCAACCCCAGAGGAGTCGCAAGTGCGTTGCCGGCCTTTTAAAGGGTTTGGGCCTCCGGTACCCTCACTCACTCGGCGAAACACAACGCAAGCGTTGTTTCACGCCGGTTTTCTGTGAGGCCGTGGTATCAATCCGGTCGAGTCGGCCCATTCGTGCCGAAGCGTGGCTCTCCCACGGTGAAAGCGATTAAGAGTATCGATGTTAAGGAAACGACATGATCAGGAAAATTTGAAGTATGAATGTAGATGGCTACACCAGTAAAGGAAGACTGAGGTAACGATGGCTGGATTGTGTGAAAGATGATATGCCTAGAAAAGGAGTGACTACCGAAATGACGGCTGACTGAGATGTATGAAAGAAAAAGACATGCTGCGCCGACCCCAATTAAATTGGGATAAGGGCAGGGATGATGATGATGAGGCACTAAATGTTAAATGTATAATAAATCTAGAATGCAAGATAATCTTTGAAGAGCATTAACGTATGCTTAGCGAACTCTAAAGTTACAATATTAAAACGAAAAAGAATACGGTCGCGAACAGGATTCTAACCTGCACCTCCCGGATGAATACTTCAAGCGCTCTGACCACTAAGGCATCTCGACCTCTGCTCGCCACCGCGAATTCTTCATCCATATTTTTAACACGTCTTTTTGGCGACGTCATTGCTATCTATTCAGTACCTATACAGGTTACCGAACCGACACGACTAACTTTACAGTTAATACAATGTCGTAAAGAATGCAATTACCTTAATAATTTAAGATCAATCTTTGGAAAGCATTAACGCATGCTTAGCGAAATCTAAAGTTACAATATTAAATGGAAAAAGAATACGGTCGCGAACAGGATTCGAACCTGCGCCTCCCGGATGAATACTCATCCTATTATTTTCGAAAATACATCATACAATTTTCGAATCCTATTCGCGACCGTATTCTTTTTCCATTTAATATTGTAACTTTAAATCTAGTATGACTAGAACCCGTACCTAACACGAATAAATAAATTAACCAACATAACATAAATTAACTACGCATAACTTCTAAGTATCACATCATCATGTTTGTTTACGAGAGCCACTTATTGTGACACATATTGCACAAATAGAAATCTAGATTCATTTCTGATCCCCAAATAGTCTACTAGAACATTGACTAGTAGGTATTGGCATAGTGTAGGGGCTGTGACCTGCTCTAACAAAACAAGTATCGGGTTCACGTCTCGTGTAGCACATTTGTTTGTTACATAGCTGTTGGATTCTTTAGCTCGGAGTATTTTAGGATTTACTGTCCTGTGGTGATGAGTAACAGTTTTCGCTATTATAAAATTAACATGGCAAACATAATTAGGCCTTTATTAATTTTCCCATCAGGAATTCCCAGCTAAAACACTAGGAAGCGGTGAAGGGTTAGCTTTTTTGGGGGCTGTCTTAATGTTTGACGTTCAAAAAGCGCAATCTTTTTGCCTAATTTGAATAAAGAAATTCTGATTTTGATTTTTAATAATAACGTGATGTAATTGTATTTGTTATAACAACAAAATTGCAGGCAAAATACTGACATTTGAGCTATAGTAAGATTTTAACTTTGAAAAATAATGTTGTGTCATCAAAAAAACTGCCTCGTTGGTCTAGTGGACCCAAGTGCGACTGCTGAGAAATATGCCAATCTGTCAGTGAAATATGCCAGTACAACAATAAGACACTTCTGCTGACACCTTCGGAAAATACAGATTATAGAGCTCCTCCCCTTAGCGTTGCTATGCCACACTAGGCGAACCTAATTTTACTGGAAGACGACTAGTATGCTGCAAAGAAAGCTTAAGTTTCCTAAAACTAAATTAATGATGAAGTTGGTCTGAAATGGCTTTAGACACCATTGAGAACACCTCTCAGCAAGTTATATTTAATTTATTTTCGCACATGACTTCGAAAAGTCAATGGTATCTTGGTTTCGAGCTAGCGACCTTTGACTTGTCAGTCCAACGGTCATACCACTAGGCTATCACTGCTTACCAAACCAAACCAACACCACTCTAATATCGTAACTAAATCGTACGGTATCCCCTAATCAGCCTGCCGCCCATCGCCCGCTGCGGTTTTCGCAGCATTGCGATGTTACAGGCTGTCCGCCTAAACCAGGGCGTCGCATAGGGCCATGGACTATACGAGCCCCGTGTACAACCTTCGGCAGGCGGTATCACAATTAAAACTTTCCAAAGTGCATAAAATATTGATATACCCATAAATACAGACAAACTGAGACAGAAAGTGTCTAGACTTTGATCGTAGACTACTTAAGAATGTTTTATCAATATTGATTTAGGTTGTGACGTAAATACATCAGCTGATTAGCGGAGTATTATTAACTTTCTATTTTCGTAAAGACGGAGCCATCGCCAACACTATGTTTATAATACAGTAGAGAAACAATTGGAACAATCACGGCCACATATCGTCTTAAATAATTGAGGTATTGAATGAGAAATGTATTGTTTCGAAATCGCAAGAGTGTATTTTCATTTTATATATGGCGTATTCCCCGATGTGTATGCCGAAGTAAATCATAATCTGCCGGGACTTCGGTGAATGCAGCTGCGTACCTGGAACCTGGTAAAGGTGATTGGCGGAGTGTTTGGTTTTAGGCGATAGGAGTCACAACGTCCTTGATAGATTTCCACACGTAAACAAAATATATCTGCCTAGCCTTTTCCCAATTACGTTGGTGTCGGCTTCCAGTCAAATTAGATGCATTAATACCAGTGTTACCAGTTTTACATGGAGCGACTGCCTATCTGACCTCCACCACCCAGTTGGGTTACACAATATCTCGTGGTATGACTGGTTCTCAGATTTTCAGGCCTCTGACTACTCGTAACGACTGTCATATATCTTAATTTGACTACCGGGACCGACGGCTTAACGTGCTCTCCGAGGCTCGGAGAGGTCTCGGTAGGAAATGATGGACACCCATCCACAGACCGACGGGTTGGAATCGCTCATTCGTGTCTATAAATTTCTCTGGATAGGGCCACCCTTATCACTTAGGGGTATAAAAAATAGCCTGCGACCTATTCTCAGTTCTACCAAATATACACAAAAAAATACTTAAAAATCGGTCAAGCCGTTTCGGAGGAGTTCGATAACAAACACGGTGACACGAGATTTTTATATATTAGATTTATTTTTATTTTAATATATTTAAAAAAAACTGATGCTGTCACTGTGTCCAGTATTGAAGAAATGCTCTTTCTTTCTTTCAAAGTTATGGCTGTACTTTATAACACCCCACAGATGCTTAAACATAACTAT
The DNA here is from genome assembly GCA_935421205.1 of Xylocampa areola. Taxonomy (NCBI): domain Eukaryota; kingdom Metazoa; phylum Arthropoda; class Insecta; order Lepidoptera; family Noctuidae; genus Xylocampa; species Xylocampa areola. The sequence continues at coordinate 17,199,299 of OW285216.1, read as the reverse complement.
CTCATAACTATCCCAGTGCAGGGAAAGAGCCTTTTCTCATACAGAGAAGGCACGAGCATTGATTATCACGCTAGCTCGCTGCGGGTGATTTCAGACCATTAAACCGAGGTTTTTTCACGATGTTTTCTTTTACCGTATGTCTGTCATATCTAAAATTAACTTAGAAAGTACATATGACATCGAATAAGTCTTTTTATTTTTTCTATAATAACTTTCGTGAGATAAATTCATATTCATTATTGTTCAACGGTTTTTACTCACTTGCAGTCTTCGGGATTGCCCGACTAGTTTCGAACTCGAACGGAGCCCTTAGTCATGAGCTGAGGCCGCGGCGATGTCGCGAGTCAAACTAGTCGGGCAATCCCGAAGAATGCAAGTGATTAATAACCGTTGAACAGTAATTAAACTAAATAAATAAAACAAATTCACCTTATTCAAATTATACCTTCAAGAAAAGAGCGTACTCCTTTTTAAAAGGCCGGCAACGCACTTGTGACTCCTCTGGTGTTGCGGGTGTCCATGGGCGGCGGTAATCGCTTACCATCAGGCGAGCCGTCTGCTCGTTTGCCCCCTATAACATAAGAAAAAAAATTTAAAAAAAAATAATCGAAAAAGTCAAGATGGCCCATCGACCCACTCGGCCACCACGACATTGCCCTTACCGATGCTGTTACTAAATCCCAATTAATTAATAAGTTCTGAGCCTGATGATTCCGGGGATTCTCAATCATTTCTAGGTTACCAGTCTGTTATCATTTTATTAATATATGTTGTGTTATCCAGAGAATGCAGTGGCAGCGACGAAGCCAAAGCGTCGCGCGTACCTGCTGAAGAGGAAGGCACTAACCACCGGCTTCTTCGACCAGAGCCGCGCCAAGGACGCCGACAAGGATAAGGGTGAGTGAAACTTTCTTTTTCTATTCTCAAAGCTCACACAATTAAAGCATTCCACATGCATACATACAACGCGACGGGAACAATTATGCATAAATTGGGAGGTGGGGTGGGGCTTCAAACCCCCTTAAATTCGAGATAAGAAGTTATATAATATATTGACGCAAACATTAAAAGCTTCTTTTTGTCTGCAATTGGTGTTCCATAAGTGAAAAAGGGGAAGCTTCCCGAAATAAATTCATAGGGAACTCCCCCCCCCCTCGAAATATATTCCTGACTACGGCGACACTAGAGGGCCCGGCCGATGTTGTCTCTTGTTCTACCCTAAACCAGATTACAGCGCCACCTACCGGGCCCAATCTAAACCATCCAGGGAACTTAAACACACCAAAAATAACATCGGGTCCGTTGATTCATTTTTGAGTTTTTGCTAGACTAACGCATGGTAATTGATTTATAGAGAGTATTCTCATGTAAGCGATTTTTTTTTGTAATGAGAAATAAAGAAATATTCATACACCCTTGGAAATAAATATAGATTGCATTCGACGCAAAGATAAAATTGCTAGACACAAAACGCCGCGATATTTCTAAACTGCCAGACAACGTGGCACTGAAGACCGATGCGATGTTGAGACTGGAATAAAAAACAGTAAAAAGGAATTTGTCTAAATCATACACACACACACACACATTTCTTAAACGTTCTAGACATTATTTAAGTCTACAATATAAATAAAACGACACAGTCGTCAAAAAAATCCTTTACAGCATCCCGCCTGCATCCCCGAAGGGATAGACAGATGTACTGACGTACACCCACAGTTCACCGGTACAGTTATTTAAAGTCCCATGTGGTGAGACTATTGCCATCAACAGAAAAAATAACGGTTTCTTTTTTGGAAATCGAAGCCAGGATCTCAAGTTTCGCAACTGCGCATACGACCACAAACCAATGAGGCAGTCCTTAATATTTATAATTAAATGAAACTATAAATACACCATTCTGACTTAGTGACTTACAACTATTTTTGTAACAAACTGTTCATATATAATAATAGATTTAGTTATTAAACTAGTACTACTGTGCTACGTCACGAGTGTAGCCATTCCGTAGCCGCCTACGCCGTAGCACATGTCGCAGGTAAGTAAACTATGGCCCTGTTTAAGTTCCAAGTTTGTAAGTTTTTTTTTTGCTTTTTAAAGCTGTTTATTCTTCAGACAGATATTTTTATCAGAGTGATATATTGTAATGTTGACAGCATTACTATATAAAAACTGTTAAAATAAAATTTTATTCCTCCTTTCCCACTTGGGCAAGCAAAGAGATTGAGGCGAAGAAATATTTTTTATAAGTTTTCACTTTTATTATGTTTTGGCAAAGGCTTTACGGAGATATCTTTTTAAGGAAAATTTAAAAGTTCTTTAATATTAAAGTGTCAAAAAAATATTGTTTTCTTTTTTTTTGTTTATTTTGGAAAATGTTATTTTTATCGGCTACTCGGCCTTTTAAGTAATTGTAAAATAACATAACATAGCATCACGCCTGTATTCCCCGAAGGGTAGCCATAGATATACACAGTTATACACCCACATTTCACCAATGCTGTTATTAAGTCCCATGTAATATGTGGTGAGCCTATTCACCTAACCGGGCACAATTTCAAACACCGGGCTAGTACCGAGAATTTCCTAACAGAAAAACTCAATAATAATGCAAAACAATACATTCTTTATTGTACACACATATTAATAACAAGGAATAAAATTAAAATAAAAACCAATAAATAATAAAAATGTTTAAAGAATTGTAGTGTGTGACGCGCCTCTTCCGTATATATTGTTATATTATCTTGTAAGTGATAGAGAGGCTCGTGGCTAAGTAACAGCCGCACAGATCGATCGATCGAGGTTAAGCTGCGCTTGCCGCGGTCGGTCTGTAGATGGGTGACCATAATTTCATACCGAGACCCCTCCGTGCCTCGGAAAGCACGTTAAGCCGTCGGTCCCGGTTGTCAAATTAAGATCTATGACAACCGTTACGGGTAGTCAGAAGCCTGAAAGTCTGACAACCAGTAATACCACGAGATATCGTGTTATCCAGAAACTGGGTTGTGGAGGTCAGATAGGCAGTCGCTCCATGTAAAACACTGGTATTAAGCAGCATCCGGTGTGACTGGAAGCCGACCCCAATGTAATTGGGAAAAGGCTAGGCAGATAGTATTATCTTGTAAGTGATACATTATATTACACGGTTCGAACACATTTACACGTGTTCGATTGAGTACACTACCTCACACATTACAGAATAACGTTCAATAACACTTGGCCCGACCCGGGAATCGAACCCGAGACCTCCTGCTCAGCAGTCGCCCCTTAGACCACAAGACCAACAAGGCAATTGTAAAATAATGTTCCTTTAAAATAAATATCTCAATTCTGTGTGCATCCTTTCTGAACAGCAACTGTTGCACAGTGTTAATAACGCACAACTGTAAATTCCGACGATATATATCGTAATAAATTCTTGACATCACTAGTTCGGTAAACAGTAATAAATCAACGGAATGTGTTAATTGAGAAACTGTGTGAGCCATGAACAATCCGGTTTTATTTGATTGCTAAGAAACAATATAAAATGCTATTGCTATACTGTGAATTGAAATTTTGGTTTTTCTGTTAGAAAATTCTCAGTAGCAGCTCGGAGTTAGGACGTTGGTGGTGTGACACCCTCGTGCTTCAGAGAGCACGTAAAGCCTGTGGTCCTGCGCCTGATCTCCCGGTCGTGTCGAATTGCGAACTACTATTTCGTACTATGAGTGTAAAGGAGAGACTAGACCAATTAAAACGTATCGCGAATCTTTTGTTGTGCACTATAAAATCTCCTGCGTAATTAGCTTATCTCCGTAGAGATAGGCCGCCGTGACCGAAAATTCGATCGGCAGCAGATTCGAGCAGTATATATTACATTACTTAGCAAGTGGGCTTAGCATTATTTCTCTTTCACACAACTGCCAAACTACAAGGGCAAGGAAGTGACGAAACGACTAAGCCAAAGCTCATTAATGATTATTTGAATAGATTCAGGCGTTACCTCGCGGAAGTCCATTAAAATGGATGCAAATAAATACAATATCTAGATATTGTATAAGTAGCTAGCTACTTCCACAATATTGAGGGTAGTCATGCAATACAAAATGCATATGCTTATTAAAAGTGATGAAAAATTGTACCTAATACAACCTAATCTACGCGTGGTTCGCCGCACCCCACGGCTCATCATCAAGAGCAGTGAGACCGTGCAGTGTGGCTCGATAGCGAAAACTCGACGGTCTAACAGCTCTTGACTTTTAGACAAAAGAACTCAAGTTACCAAAGAAACTGATGCCTCACCGGTCTAGTGGTCGCAAGCGCGGCTACTGACCGTGAAGTCCTAAGTTTGATTTCCGGTTTAGGAAAATCGTTAAAGGGTTAAAAAATATATTATCTTCATAATGTGAGTGTAGAATTATTACATATCTGCCTACATTTTTGGGAATACAGACTTGATGATATGTATGTAGGATGGAACGGAACGTAATTACGAGTGAGTGAGAGAGATGAATGAAAGAAAGAGACAGAAGACGGAAGCTAAGATGGCGTGAGAGAGGTTGTAAGAGGCACGGACAGTATTGAGAAAAATAAAAGAAATTTGAAGAACGTTTACTTTGCAAACTTCCAAAATATCCATGAATTTCTATATCTTTTATTTTGTATAATAACTTTCGTGAGACATAATATTTGACACTCGCGACATCACCGCGGGCCCAGCTCATGACTAAGGGCTCCGTTCGAGTTCGAAATTAGTCGAGTAATCCCGAAGAATTCAAGACGAATGCAGCAATACATAACGTGTATATTATTTATAGTTCATGTGTTTAACTGAGATGTTAATCAATGTATCGTAAAACTCAGTTTGATCTGTATTTAAGTCCGAATCTCAAGATTTATAGTCTGCTGGTCGATAATTAAGACGTATGGAGAATCTTTTGTTGTGCAACGTTTTATTGACTTTCCGTGAGTTATGTGCATTCTTGAGGTTATATGGTGTATTTTAACCGATTTCAAAAAAAGGAGGTTATCAATTTGAGACGTATGTATATAATATTATTGGAACTGCAATATATTCACATAATTATGATAATCTATAAGTGATTCTAAACCAAACAACATACAAATTTCTAACCGACTTGAGAAAAAAGGAGGCCCTCAAAAAGCATTGTAGGCCCCTAATTTCTTTTATTTCATAATTTTAAGTTATTTTCTTTTTTTGAAGTCTATAAAAAAAAAAACTTTTTTTTACTGCCTCGTTGGTCTTAATTACTCTACGTAAATACTCTGTGATCTGTACAGCTATTTATGATGGCCAGTTTCATAGAAATTGAAAAAAAATCTTCACAAAGGTAGGTTCAAATAGTAAAAAATAAAATGTATAAGGAAAACCATGACAGAATTTAACAAGATGCTTAGCTGAAAAAGTATGCTTAGATGGTATGCTTGTGTTCAGAGGATGAATGAAAGGAGATTATCAAAAGGTGTTTAAAAGAGAGATGCAAGTGACACCGCCTAGAAGGGGCGTTCTAGTAGGACACCGTGACGCGTTATCACCGGGGTAGAGCCATGCTTCGGCACGAATGGGCCGGCTCGACCGGTGATACCCCGGCCTCACAGAAAACCGGCGTGAAATAACGTTTGCGTTGTGTATCGCCGAGTGAGCGAGGGTACCGGAGGCCCAAACCCTTTAAAAGGCCGGCAACACACTTGCGACTCTTCTGGGGTTGCAGGTGTCCATGGGGAGCGGTAATCGATTACCATCAGGCGATCCGTCTGCTCGGTTACCCCCTATCCCATAAATAAAGAAATAAAAGGACATACACTGACCTTATTGTTACTACTACTGGCGCGTGAGTTACTTAAACGTGACCGAAACAAAAGGAGTAGGTATGTTAGGATCGTAGTAGGGGGGCGTTCTGTATTTTCTGCCTATCCTCATAGAGAAAAGGCGTGCCTAAGTTTATATTCTAGTAAACAGGAAAAAAAATACTTTTATACTAATTTTTTTCTTGTAAATCGTAAAATTTTAATTCCGTTCCGGAAAAGCGCATGTATCAGTCTTGCGAGTCGTAAAAGTCAGAGAGGATATGTATGTATTAATCTAACGTGAGCCATATAATCGCTTTTAATGTAGTCGTCTTACTTTTATGACTGGAAGTGACGATTTATTTGTTAAATTCACCATAAACTGTCACTAATCAGGTTTAAAACTATTTTTGACGGCGTGGCTGGCGCAGTGGTCTAGAGGCCGGCTGCTGCGTCGCGTCTCGCATGTTCGATTCCTGCACGGAGCAAATATTTGTATGATCTACAGGCAATTGTTCCGGGGCTGCGTGTGTGAGATTATATGCCCGTAAACGCACCCACGACACAGGAAGATATTCCTAGCGTGGGGCAAAGTTTTTTCAAAAAAAAAAAACCTATATGAAAATTTTCCTTATTTTCGTGATTAATGGCCGAAATTGTTAGGACGTTTAAGTGTCTTGTTTCACAAGATAACATTTCATACAATTACATTCCAAGTGTTCAACCATTATGAGCATGATGATGATGGCTTAGTGGTCAGTGCGCCTGGAGTATTTATCCGGGAGGCGCATGTTCAAATCCTGCTCGCGACCGTATTCTTTTACCATTTTATATAATAACTTTAGAGTTCGCTAAGCATGCGTTAATGCTTTTCAAATATTTATATTTAATCATAATAAATAAATAAATAACCAGCCCATAACTGTCCCACTGCAGGGCACCTCTTCTTATACAGAGAAGGCACGAGCATTGATCACCACGCTAACTCACTGCGGGTTGGCCATTTCAGACTACCAAGTCCAGGTTTCCTCACGATGTTTTCCTTCACCGTATGTCAGTGATGTCTTAGATTGACTAAGAAAGTACATATGACATTGAAAAAGTCACATTGGTACATGCCAGGTTTGAACCCACAACCTGTGGCTCAGGAGGCGGGCCCGTAGGCACTCAGCCACCACGACATAATTTATGTGAAAATTTCATTTAATTTTTTTTATGGACCACCAGCTTAGCAACTCCAAAAAAATAAACCCCACATTAAATACACATAATTGTTTGGTTACTCAAATTAATACGGACGAGCAGTCATTTGGCACAATAAAGCACATTTCTAGACTAGACGCGAGTGTTTGATGTACTCGTACTAGGCTACCAGAGAGGACGAGGCGATCTATTGTTTACGTACCGTGTCAAGAGACGCGCCAAGCGAATATATCTTGGAGATCTGGCTAAGAGTGAGAGGCGTTCAAAATACAGAGTTCAGTAGAAATAAATAATATTTGGATTGTCGCTAGGCTAATTGTACGCTGTTTGGAGAAATAAATGAGTAAATAAAATACATAGCATTACGCCTGTATTCCCTGAAATGAAAGGCAGAGGTACACCCGAGGTATCTTAATTAAGTCACAGGAAATAGGTGATGAGCCTATTTGCTATCAGTCGGGCATAATTCTAATTCTGGGGTACTACTGAGAATTTTCTAATGTCAGTTTGTCTGACCCGGTACTCCAACCCAGGATCTTACGTTTAGAAGCCGCTCTTGAAAACAACGAAGGTACAGTTATTTATATGACTTTCGTATAAATATAACTGCCTAGCCTTTTCCCAATTACATTGGGGTCGGCTTTCAGTCAAACCGGATGCAGCTTAATACCAGTATTTTACATGGAGCGACTGCCTATCTGACCTCCACAACCCAGTTACTAGGTAACACAATATCGCGTGGTATGACTGGTTGTCAGACTTTCAGGCCTCTGACTACCCGTAACGGCTGTCATAGATCTTAATTTGACAACCGGGACCGACAGCTTAACGTGCTCTCCGAGGCACTTTCATATATATAATTATCGTAAATATTTGATACTTCTAATGTTTTAACTTTAACATAAATACGTTTAAAGCAAGGCTGCTAAAACCATTTTACATTAACAACAACGTCTTTCTTCAACCACGGAACCCCAAAACGTGTAATTTAAATAGCATTTTAACGAAAAAAGTTCCTTAAAACATTGTACATGCGGGGGCAGGAGTGTAGTGAAATATTCGAATAATCTGAAACGTTGCCAAGAGTTAGTCGGGACTAAATCACAGCGTTTACACATCACTAGTATCAACACATCACTATGAAACGATTATCGATCGCCACTTACTGATTTATGTCATATTTCTGAAGGAAGACTTGAAAGCTGAGCAGCTGTGTACGTCTTTGTGTGTTATTATTTGTGTCAATAAATTTTGATGTAAATAAATAAACTGTACTGATAAATCTTTGAAATGCATTTGTTTGATTTTTTATTATTATAATAAAACGAGTGTTTAAATGTAAACCCGCAAACAATAATAATATTTATATGTATTCTGAAAGTTTAACACCAACCTCGATAGATGTCGTTGGGGTCAAAATAGATTGCGATATATCATCATATCATATAATTACAATATTAAATGGAAAAAGAATACGGTCGCGAACAGGATTCGAACCTGCGCCTCCCGGATAAATACTTCAGGCGCTCTGACCACTAAGCCATCTCGACCTCTGCTCACCACCGCGAATTCTTCTTCTATATTTTAACACGTCGTACAGCGACGTTATTGCAATCAATTCAGTACCTATCAATTACCTTAATAATTCAAGATAAATCTTTGAAAAGCATTAACGCATGCTTAGCGAAGTCTAAAGTTACAATATACATATTGCGACCGTATTCTTTTTCCATTTAATATTGTAACTTTAGAGTCCGCTAAGCATGCGTTAATGCTTTTCAAAGATTTATCTTGAATCATATCATATATTATATTTTTTTCTCATCACAATTTTGGATTACAATAGTTCCTTAAGATTATTACATTGCATAGTTCATTGTGGGAGTCTGATGCCTAGACTAGGCGTTAACCTGTATTTCAGGACACCAGGCCGCCATCCCATTTATATTACACTATTAGGTTGTTAATAATCAATTAAGAGCAGATTTTTATTTTGGTGAAGTTAGGCTTAGTCGTATCATGAGTGGTGTGTGTGTGATATGGTTTCGTTACATCACTTTACCTATGTATAGAATGTAATATTTTCGATGTGTCAACAAATACAGCGGAGTGCGCTCCACTGTATTTATTGTGGTTTATTTAGTAACATTTGAAGTGTTGTAATAGTATTGTGAGTGGTGATCAACCAGCGTTTATCTTAGTTTACATTACAAAGATTCTTAATATCTCTATGTATATGTCGCATATGGATTGTAGAATCCGCTGTTTTACAAAACTGCTAGCTGATTTACAAAACAGTACTGTTTTATAAAACAGCTGAACGACGTTCAGCTGGATTGCCATTGCGATACACTTAACAAAACAGCTACCCACCTTTAGACGTAATGCAGAATGACATATCTACTGTGGGACAGGTTTGTTTATTGTATAGGTATATTAAATGGAGAGTCACCACTCAAGTAAAAAAAATACTGTATTCTGATTTGACTTTCCATGGCTGAGTCGACAGAGCCCCGCTTGGCGGGGCTCCTATTTTAGTTAGAAAAATCCTAAACACGAAGAATTGAATTCATATTATCTTTACGTCAAATGTAAAAAATGTCGGAATACGTATTTGTCAACATCTAAATTGGTAGACATAAAACTCGGGGATTCCCGAGCCCAAAATAACACCCAATAGATGTTTCGTCAAGTAGTCATTACCAGTAACGACAAAAAAAAACATTTCCTTGTACATGTTACACTAGACAGTCATTTCCATTCATCTTCTGAGGTTTTATCTTTATAATAAAATCTTTATAATAACTAATTGTATGATGAATGCTTATTATAAATAACAACGTAGCCTAGTGGTATGACCATTATAATAAAAAAACTTTTAACCGGATTAATCGCGTTTATTATTGGTTTTTTGTTTTTCCTGACGTTTCGAACACTTTGCAGCGTTCGTGGTCGCAGGAGGACTAGTACCACCATCCGGTTAAAATTTGTTTTATTATAATGTGAAGTGATCGCGAAAACCTTAGATATTACTAGTGGTATAACCGTTGGAATGACAAGTCAAAGGTCGCAAGTTCGAATCCAAGGTCGCACCACTGTCTTTTTGAAGTCTGAGTGTGAGATGTGCGTATTATAAATTGATTACCACTTGCTTATAACGGTGAAGGAAAACATCGTGAGGAAACCAGCAACCTGTGAGATGTTCTCGATGTTGTGTAAGGCCATGTCAGAGACCTACGGGTGGCTTAAGCTCTGACACTAGGTTGTTCATCAATCACACGATAAGAAAAATAACAATGCAAAAATATAAATAGTTTCGACATTTATTTTACTGGTATGACATGAAGGGTTCAAAACGTATATCCATGTTTGTTTGTTTGTTATCTTTTCACGACTAAACGGCTGAACGGATCGTAATGCAATTTGGCAAGGAGATAGATTGTATCTTGAGGAAGGACATAGGCTACCTTTAGTCGTGCAGACGAAGCCGCGGGCAGCAGCTAGTTATTAATAAGCCTGCTTGGTCTAATAAGTATAACAGATATTTGTACTAGAACAAATATTTAAAACGATTATTAGAACGTATTTTTTTTGTCCTGTGAGGTGAACCTCTCCCAATAATATAAGAATATACTCGTTTATTAGACCATCGTCATCCTGCCCTTATCCCAATGTATTTGGGGTCGGCGCAGCATACCTATATCTGTCATGTTGCTAAAGGTTTGGCTATGTTTTATGACCGGCCGCCTGCCTGACGTCAACCCTCTTTGGGAATGCTGTTGTTGGTGGTAACCGCCACCGATACGGTCTCCTTCGATCTAGCTATGTCACACCAAATGTTATCCATGTGCCAGGTTCTGATGTTATCCTAATATCACACTCCACTAACTGGGCTATAATAGATATATATGTATATAAATTGTTCATCATCTCATATGTTGTGCTATATTGTTTAAGGCTGGATGGGCAGCACTAGCTTGCCCGTCACTACATTGTGACTTAATTATCTGCGGTGTACACTGTTCTAGATTGTTCTCACTGTTATTAAAAGCGTTACACACGTAATATTCACGTTGTATTAATTAAAACGTGAATATTATTTACACGTTGTATAGATACCTACATACTATCTCCTTGCCAAATTTCATTACAATCCGTTCAGCCATTTAGTCGTGAAAAGGTAAGAAACTAACAAACAACTTTCGCATTTATAATATTAGTATGGATATATAGCATCACGCCTGTATCCCCTGAAGGGTTTAGACAGAGGTGTACATTTCTATTCCATCTAGCGATTTTTTTTTTCACCTAATTTCAAGCGAAAGTGCCTTTGACGATGGAATGGCTTGCCCAGCAGAAAACTGTTCATTCGAGCATTAAAGACCACCAGAATATATCTAGAGCAAACACTGCTGTCATTAAGAGCCTATTGCCATTAACCGAACACAAATCCAAACTCCGGGCTGCTACTGAGAAGTTCCTTAAGAATTTGACTATCAAATGCAAAAAGAATTTTATAATTCCGACTGGTAGTTGTAGAGATTAGCGCCTTCTAACAAACAAACTCTTCATTATATTAGTGTAGATATATTATTTAATCCCTAGCAACAAAACAATGTTGTTTATAAGCCCGTTCATTAGTACATACAAAAAAAACAGTTATATAGCTGCGCAAGCGTACCTACCTATGACGGGTCGAATTCCAAGAATGCTGCTGTGAGAATAGATGTAGCATGATAAAAATAACGCGCGCTTTCTAAAGAACAGCCAACTAAATTATATTTACATTCATCATCTGACTAGCCGTTTCCTTACCATGTTTGGGTCGACTTCTAGTGTACGCGGGTCAGAAAATCGGCGGGTCCGAAATGATGGGGAAAATTAGTGGTTATCGGGATGGACTGGGCACAATTTTGTGCTCCGGTCTAATTGTTAATTCTTATTATTCAAGTAGTGAAAGAAATTAAGCTCCAACGCAACACCACTGACTTCTAATAATCATATTAACCCCCACCAAAAGTAAGCAAAGCTCTTACCCTCCCCCCAAGCAAACATTGGTACATGCATTTTTTTATGTGTTCTGGTGTCTCGGTTCTAAGCGAGTAAATGTTCCATTATTTCGGGAATCATTGAAAATGTGTTTCGTTTTCAAGCATAGACAAGTAGCCAATTGCCATGTGTTCAAACCAAAATCGATAAAATTTTGTAGAAAATCGTAAAAGTATAAAAATATATACTGCTGACGTAATCACCATCCAGACCCCCGTCCCCCATATCATCAAAAATAAGCAAAGCAAAGACCCTCCCGCCCCTGTAGTGCTTACGTAATACTTAAATGGTCCCTCTGTGGACTTCAGAATTGGGTCCAGCCGGGATAAAAACTATCCTGTGTCTTAATCCAGGTTATAAACTATGTGTGTGCTAAATTTCATCCAAATCCGTTCTGTAGTTATTGCAAGAAAGAGAAACAAAGATCCCCATCCTCACAAACTTAATATTAGCAGTGGCACCTGAGAGATGTTTTTGATGGTGTGTAAAGTCATGTCAGAGATCTACAGGCGGCTTTAGCTTTGACACTAGGCTGTTCATAGACCATGCGATAAGAAGGGTAGTAAACAGATTACACGACTTGCCAAAAAAAAAGGTTTGTTATGCTTTTAGCGTTCATTTATGTATGTTTGTGAGTTTCTTTAGTCCACCCTAACTTCTAAACGCCTAAACCGATTTAGTTATATCGGGTATCTGCGATAAAAATCCTTCACCTACATTGTTATTCACTTTTTAGTTTACACATGGCCGGCCTGCTTATATCCGACTGACCCAGAAAGTGTTATGTTTTTAATTTTGCAGCCGGGGATTGTAATGCGAAACATTTTGTTATAGGTCCCCCTGACTGTGATGGAAATTCTTCACCTACCAGTATCACATATAATTTTTTATTTCATAATTTTTTGTGTACCGCAGCCGCAATATTAAATTTTTTTACTCGGATGCATACCATAACCATACATCTAAATTGGTTCAGCCATTTAGAAATTATGGTAGAATAAATAAACCCACAAACATACATACGTGAACGCTAAAAACATAACACTCTTTTTGTTGGCAGTCGTTAAAAATGGCAATAACTCTTATTTAGAATCTTACGTACTTACTTTTTAAACTCAGCAGCTGGTATAAATATAATAAATATTTATATTTTGTGACTTAAACGAAAGCAAACGATTGTTGAAAACGAAATATGAAACATTAATAAGACATGCCTCATTGTCTAGTGGTCACAATAGCAGCTGCTGAGATTGAGGTCCAGGGTTCACGGAACTCCAAAACTTAGGGGTCACTGGTATTATGTGAACGCGATTTTTAACTCCCGCTTAATATTTACGTGTACTCGCTAAAATAAAGCGGCGGTACCGTGTTTATACCGGCAGTACCGTGTATTTTCTACCGCAGTCTCTTTACAGCTCAAGGTCATTGTCGGCTCATTTTACCTGTGTTTATAGTTTAAACTAAACTGTACTGTACTGAAAGACCAGGTTGAGAATTTGGTATCTTTTGATCATATAAACGTGTACGTTTTAACGTTGATTGAAATTGTAAGAATTTTCTAAGAAAGTAACGCCTTTATGTATGTATGACCCGCTCTGAAATTGTAGTTTTAATTCAAAATTATTTTATCAGTCGCCTAAATACGTGTTAAAATATGGATGAAGAATTCACGGTGGTGGGCAGAGGTCGAGATAGCTTAGTGGTCAGAGCGCCTGGAGTATTTATCCGGGAGGCGCAGGTTCGAATCCTGCTCGTGACCGTGTTCTTTTTCCATTTAAAATAATAACTTTATTATTATTATTTTTAAAGAAAGAAAAAGTTTTTATTTATACGCGCCATATTTGTTGTGCGTCAGGCATACACTTATAACTATACAAATATACATATTACATAAAACTAGAACATTATTATAAACCTTTACTAAAAAGTTAGCACTTTCCCAATATTGCCTGCTGATTTTTCTAATGATTAATGATAATTGACATGAATGGGATTCGACCCGCGACCTTTGTATGCCGTGACATAGCTCCCCCAACTGAGCTATCGTATCGTTTGACCGCATCTATTAATTAAAAGTTTCTTTCTTTCATCTTAAGTTTAAGTCCCTTTTGTCTAGTATGTTTAAATATTTCTTAAAATATAAAATAGAAATATATGTGTAAAAAATATATATTGCACAAACAATGACAAAGCTTAAGAAGTATGTAGGCGGCGTTCTCTAGTTTCTACCTACCCTCATAGTAAAAAGCCGTGAGTTTATGTATGTATGTATTTTAAATTAGTACTAGGTTGCGATGACCTTCTTCCGATACCATCTGCCTCGCTGATAGGTCGGTTTCAACCGCACCAAGGAGTATGAACAAGTCTTACGAGAATAATGTCTGGACAGTGTTTTTTGTAAGTCAGAAACGCCCCAGATTTAATCGAGAACTTGTACACGATGTAGTTACTACAGTGTTATAGGATTTTTTGGTGTTTGTCAATGTTTATAACATAGTTTTTTTTTTCTTAGAAGACTTGATGAAATGTAATATGAAGTTTGTGGAGAATTTGTAAATTAAAGTCTATATTATGCCTTATTACAATCAGTGAAGGAAACTGCAAGGGGATTCCGTAGTGAAATGGTTTTTACTGAAGTGTTAAACTGTGTATTCCTCGCCTACCCCTTTGAGCAATACAGGCGCGATTGTTTGGAAGTCCGTAGAGAGGGTGCTTATATATGGAATATAGGTACATAAGAAAATACTTACATGTATCACGTTTTCATACATACATGACCAGCCCAAAACTGTCCCACTGCAAGGCAAGGGCCTCTTCTCATGGAGAGAAGGCACGAGCATTGATCACCACACTAGCTCACTGTAGGTTGCTGATTTTTCATACATCGCGAGACATAAACTTTAGCTAGATATATGTAACGAGTAATTTCCATAACCCAAAGAATTTCTCGCAAAACCACTAGACAATATTAATTTAAACAATAGAACGCCAATCGATTAGAACAGAAAGAAAAACAAACTGACTCATCTATGATACAAAAATCGAACGCGCAGAAAAAAAGAAATATGAATTTGAAAATATATCGTAAGCGCCAACTCCGCCGTAGTACAGTTTAAAAATAGAAGCAGACTCGGCTTTGAAAAGTGTCCGTCAGCGGTAGCCTATATATTGTTTGGTCGCTACTGGCTTTATTTCTGTTGTAGCTCAACTAAATTAAAATTAGAATTTTGTTGTCTTTTACTAACGGTTTCATTGTGAGCGAGACGGAACGACTTCTCCTTAGACATCAGTTCAAATTTAGTCATGTCAACAAAAAAGTTCATACAATTTGATTTTGATGTCTCTAGTTATGGGATACCAATGAAAAGATGGAAGGATTCTGTTAGGGATGAAATGAATGAAAAAGGAGTGAACAACAAAGGGAGTGAAGGATGGAAGAGAAAAACATGTCGCGTATTCCCCAAATAACTTGGGACAAGGAGAGAAAAAAAAGAAAAAAATAATTGTTTATACCTATTCCTAAATTCGATTTTTTATAGATTAAACACGGATCTGATAAAAAATTCGGTCTCGGTTGTCAATATGGATCTATGACAGCCATTACGGGTAGTCAGAGGCCTGAAAGTCTGACAACCGCGAGATATTGTGTTACCCAGTAACTTGGTTGTGGAGGTCAGTCGCTCCATGTAAAATACTGGTATTGCTCCGGTTTGACTGGAAGCCGACCCCAATGTAATTGGGAAAAGACTATTCAGAGAAATAATCTTATTTTTATTCATCTAAATATTTATTTATTATTGTTAATGAGCAGTTACACAACATTTAATCCATCCCGTCTCGCTCTTAAAGTAAGATACAGCAATGCTGTAATTTAAGTTTATTTGGGCTTACTCAGAATTCATGCCATAGCTACCCACATACTCACGCAGTTTTGATAAGCCCACCCGCCATTTTTATTAGATTTTTCTTGGGAACCTGCGAATAGTTTTGCTGATTTTGTTTAGTTAATATGTCCTTGGACGATGGGAATTATCTTGAAGATGTGTGAAATTTTTACATGTGAGTAGTCTTTCTTTCATAAACTTTTCAAATCAGCTCGAAGTTAGTGAGCCCATCCGTTGGCTCTCTAATTAGCAGGCACAATAAATTTGTATTGTTATGAAGTATAATTTTGTACTTCGCCCATTCAAAGAGTTCGTTTTGAACAATAGAAGCATATAAGAACAATAGATAACATAAACATAATATAGCATCACGCCTGTATTCAAGGGGTAAGTAGAGGTGTACACAGTGGTACACCCATATTTCACCAATCCTGTTATTAAGTCCCATGTAAATGCTATATACCGGTTACAATTCCAAACTCCGGGCTGCTATGGCGAATTTTTCTTATAGAAAAACACAAAAACAATTTGCCCGACTCGGGAATCGAACCCAGGACCTTATGCTCAGCAGTCGCGCTTGGGACAACTAGACTAACGACACTGTTTAAGATGCATCACAGTTACCAATTTCAGAATATCAGATAATAACTTTCATCGATTCCCATTTCTTACCAGAATGTTTTTTTTTTTACCATTTCTTACACGTAATAATATTTCGTGATCAAGCTGTTCAAGCCACCTGCAGGCCTCTGACTTGGCTCAGCGACTCCTATTATTTAACAGCACCTAGAACCGCCATCATAACGTTCTCTGCGAAGAGCGGACATGCTCAAATAAAAACCCTTCTAGTGGTCACCCATCTATAGACTGCGGCAAGCGATGCTTAACTTCTAGTACCATTTACCGACTAGAGGTTGCAACTGACTATGAGCGAATCAACGCCTCGCTCCATTTTAATAAGGGGTCGGCACAACTGAACTTCTCGGTACATATTAATGACATATCAATATTTTTTTCACATAGGCGCTCTGGAGAAGAATTCCACTCGATTGACATTTCAAATATGTCAGTTCGTACTTTTAAATGTCAAAATGTCTAAAAAATTATTATAGATTCTGGATATTAAGAAGACAACATGCTTTAAAACTGAAGTAACTGTAATATAGGTAAATTTATTTTAAAATTACACTTTGTTTTAAGGAGTCTATTTAATATTGGTATTGGATTGGAATTGGTATTAGTTTCAAGAGTAACCCCACAGATTAAAGGCACTTATGAAACCTTGAAGCTAGGTGCGCGGTTCCAAAAAAATGATCTTATGGAGAAGAACTGGAAAGAAACTGCATACACCATTTAAAATTTAATTTAATATACAATTCTATATTGAAGAATAATTAGGAAAAAAAAATATTAGTAGTAATTTATAAAGCCAAAATGATTACCTATTCTTCTACTTATCGTTTGGTTGATTAACAACCTAGTGTCAGAGTTTCAACAGCCCGTAGGCCTCTGACATGGCTTCACACACCGAGATCGAGAACATCTCTCTAGTATGCTGGTTTCCTCAAGATGTTTTCCATCGCTGTTTCATGCAAGTGGTAATTCATATATTAAATGCACAATCATCGAAAAGTCTGTGGTGCGTGCGCTGCGTGCTGCGTGGATTCGAACTTCCGACGTTTGAATTGTCAGTCCAATGGCCATACTGGGCCATACCTAGGCTATCACTGCATTATTTATTCATTCCATTCATTAATAGCATGGAACCCAAACGATAAGTCTTTTAGAATTGGTATATTGGTTTGTAACATAATGAAGATTAAAAGCATTTACCAATGGTACACCTAACCGTTGGACTGACAAGTCAAAGGTCCCAGATTCAACATTCAAGGCCAGTCAAATCATTTCGCCTTTACTTTGACTGGTATAATAAATAACATTAAATGCCTCATTCGTCTAGTGGTCCCAAGCGCGACTGCTGAGCTGGAGGTCTCGGGTTCGATTCCCGGGTCGGGGAAAGTATTATTGAGATTTCTGTTAGGCATTTCTCAGTAGTATCCCGGAGTTTGGATTTGTGCCCGATTGATGCTATAGACTCACCACCATTACATGGTACTTAATAACAGCATTCGTGAAATGTAGGTGTACACCTCTGTCTACTCTATCGGGGAATACAGGCGTGATGCTATGATGCTATGGTATAATAATTATGACTTGCTTAAAATAGTGAAGAGCCTCCGTGCTTTGGAGAGCACAAACCATCGCTCTCGGTTTGCAAATTAAGATCCATGACAGCCGTTACGGGTAGTCAAAAGCCCGGAAGGTCTGACAACCAGTCATATCACGAGATGTTGTGTGACCCAATCACTGGGTTGTGGAGGTCTGGCCTGAAGGCAGGCGCTCCATGTAAAATACTGGTATTCAGCTGTTTGACTGGAAGCCGACCCCAATCTGAAATGGGAAAAGCCAAGGCAGGCTTAAAACAGTAAAGAAAAACATCGTGAGGAAACCAGCTCACCTGGAAAATTTTAAGAGTGTTGTTTATGACATTTAGACGATGTCAGAGACCTACGGGCGATTTGAACTCCGACATTATTCACATACTCCATGACCTCTTTAACCTTTGTGGGGTCTCATAGAAGGGTCTATAATGGCTTATTATTACTATACAAATACTTGATAAGCAATGAGCTGGCGACCTCTACATCATCATCATCATCATCATCGCCCTGCCCTTATCACAATTTATTTGGGGTCGGCGTAGCATGTAGATATTCTTCTTCCATTCATACTCTCTACTTGAACTGGAATGCTGCTAAAGTTTTGGCTATGTTTTATGAACGGCCGCCTGCCTGACGTCAACCCTCATTGGGAATGCTGTTGGTAAATACGGTCGCCTTCTATCTAGCTATGTCACACCAAGTGTTGTCCATGCGCCAGGTTCTGATGTTATCCTACTATCACACTCCACTAACCGGGCCACTATGAGCTGGCGACCTATATCACATCATAAAATCATCCCACGTCAATCGCAACAAAAATGATGTATGTATACTTTTCTATAATTCACGCAGAATAGTAACAATGTACTGAAAATATAACTTTGTTTTGAGTTGTGTTTTTCATCAAAATACCAATTGTATGAGGCTTACTTTGCATCACGTACAGTCAGGAATGTAAGTCGATAAAAATATACAAAAAGAAAGTGTCGTGCCTTTATTCCCCGAATGATTAGTCTACCTAATCATTCGAGGAATATAGGCACGACACTAACGGTATGCCGTTTTATACATATCACCTGTGCCGTTATTATTATCACCTGTGCCGTTATTATTAGACCCATAGTCGTGAGCTTATTGCCATCTACCGGATACAATTTCAAGCTATTGAGAATTTCTTAAAAGGAAAATTCATAACACAGGACCTCATGCCAAGCATCGCGCTTGCGACCGCTAGATCAATAAGGCAGTTTTTCGTAAACAAACACGAGAGCATAATTATGTTTAGTAATTTATTATTATCATTATGCTATTTCCCCGACTAGTTTCGAACTCGAACGGAGTCCTTAGCCATGAGCTAATCGCTCGTGCAATCCCAAAAAATGCAGTTGAGTGGTGCCTTATAACTGTAAAAAATGAAATTACTAAGATCACTTATCATGCATTAATGCGCTTTAAAATGTAACACTATGTGTTCACCTACTTTTGTAGCTGATTGTACCTACACCGACTTCCTGAAACCCACGGCATATGACTAAGTTCTCTATTATTGTTTAGTTTAAAATAAGAAAGTTAGTCATCGCACAGTGATGGAGAATGTACTAGCTGACCCAGCCTTCAAGCTCATCTATCATCGCGAAAAAGAAAAAACAGAAACTGTGGAAATAGGAAATGGGTGTGTGTTGTATTGTGTTGTTTCGGAATATAATTGTATGTAATTAGTCTAACTCAGAGTGTTTCCTGCTTTTTTTGACAAACGTCAGAAAAAACTGTTACGATATTTTGTTTGTGGAAAGAAAAATACGGTCGTGAACAGGATTTGAACCTGCGCTCTCCGGATGAATACTCCAGGCGTATTTTTCTTACACATAAAAATGTTTCAACTTTAAGTCCACTATGTACGCACTAAAATGCGTTTAAAAAGACGTATATTAGTAAAAATTTTTTTTGAGGCGTTTGTGGCTATCCATCGAGGTTGAGTTGCGCTTGCCGCGGTCGGTGTGTTACCATAATTTCATATCGAAACCCTTCCGTGTCTCGAAGAGCACTTTAAACAGTCGCTCCCAGATGTCAGATTAAGATCTAAGACAGCCGTTACGGGTAGTTAGAAGCCTGAAAGTTTGATAACCAGTCTTACCGCGAGTAACTGGGTTGTAGAGGTCAGATAGGCAGTCGTAAATCCTGAATCCAAAAATACTGGTGAGTTAAGCTGTTTCCGGTTAGTGTTAGTGAAATTTGTACTGTTTACTAACTAATAATTATATGCCCGCCGCCCATGGACACCCGCAACCCCAGAGGAGTCGCGAGTGCGTTGCCGGCCTTTTAAAGGGTTTGGGCCTCCGGTACCCTCACTCACTTGGCGAAACACAACGCAAGCGTTGTTTCACGCCAGTTTTCTGTGAGGCCGTGTTATCAATCCGGTCTAGCCGGCCCATTCGTGCCGAAGCGTGGCTCTCCGTAAAAATGTACAAATGCACACAAGGACACTCATAAATATAATTCATATTAAGCTGTTGCCCTTCAAGCTTTAAAATTGGCAATTTCTCGCAAACATATTAAATAAAACACTAGGAAACGTTGAAGGGCTTATTTGGGGACGTTCAAAAAGCGCTAGTTTGAATAAATAAATAAACAAACGTGCGTAGAATACCAGCTCAGATTGTATTAAGATTCGTTAAGCTGTATCATCGCGAAGAGCTAACAAACACACAGACAGACACACAGTTTTGCATTTATAATATCAGTATGATGACGATAACAAAAATGCACAGCTACCGCATTAGCGGAGTACCGCACGCGCACGCTGCGTCGATGCGCCCGTGCAGCTCGGAATAGCGCGACCTTTGCCGCAGTTGTTAGCCACCCGTCTGCAGCCGCACTTAGTTTTATGAAGCGGTAACACACATCATATTATTATCACGGTGCAAATAGACCGGGCTAATATTATCGTGTTATGTAGTTCCGAGCAAAGAATAGCCCCCCCCCTCAACTATAACATCTGAGAGAAAAAACTTACCTTTCATAATAATACATCACGCCTGTATTCCCCGAAGGGGTAGGCAGAGTTGTACACAATTATACATCCACATTTCACCTATGCTGTTATTAAGACAGTGGTGAGCCTCTTGCCATCTACCGGGCACAATTTCAAACAACGGGGACTGAGAATTTTCTAATAGAAAAACTTAATAACACTTTGCCCGACCCGGAAGTCGAATCCGAGACCTCATGCTCAGCAGTCGCGCTTGGGACCACTAGATCAACGAGGCAGACAATTTATTTATTTATTCATTAATCAACAAATTTTACATTTGTGTCGAACATTTCAATTAATTCCAGTGGTCTTAATTAAATCAGCAATACAAATAAAGTCACGATAATAAAAATATGTCATTCTACTAAGTTTCAATTACAATTTCACAAATATCATGTCATTCATATACAAAATCTTACAGCTGTACCAAAATTTCGCCAATGCTGTTATTAAGTGCGAGGGTTGAGCCGGTGTCCATCTACCGCGCACATTTCTAAGCCCCGGGATGTTGCTGAGAATTTCCTAACAGAACAACTCAATAACACCGACGTCGGAATCGTTCCCAGGTGTAAGCAGCCGCACCGGTAGCCAATGACCAAGGAGGCCGTCAGTCCTCCCTTTCCAGGTTTTATCGATTCCGTCACTCGGTAAAATGAATAGATGGCGATGACGTCGATAAAGCGTATTAAAAAGTGGAATAAAAATTCGGCTGAATGAACGGTAGTCATGATAGGTTAATTGAGGAGTACCTGGAGTATCCAGGGGTCCGGTTCATAACCCGCTCGGGATCGCGTTTTTTATACACAAAAATTGTACGTGTGAGAATGGTATTTAGCGCCATATGTTTGCTGTGATAGACTCGCCCCCCATCAAATACCTCAACTGAATGTGAAGTAGACGAACTGTGGGTGTAGCACAATGCACCTTCGCCTACCATTTCGGGGAATCCCTTTTTAGCTGTCAGACATATCCGAAGATTAATTCGTGTTTGATTTTAGAAACGAATTTTCTCCCAACATTTTTATTTTCATACTTTTCCAGCAGCTTTGTAACAAACTGTTCTCCGACGTAAATAACATTTCAGAGCAAAATCTGAAAAGTTCCGAAATAGGTACTAGAACATTTTCTGACCCGAATCTTATACTATCATATGATGGATCCCGGAGTCGTATCATCAGGTAAAGGATAGTGAAGGATGTGGTTTTTATTGGTAGAAGTTTCGATCCACGACTATGATAAATTTTCATATGTGACAAAAAAGCCCTCGCCAAATTTTAATGATTTCTTATTCAAATTGAAATATATTTCAACAATACTTCTTCAATTAAATTGGCTGGGTCTAGGTCATTGCATCACCTCTCTTGTCGTCTTGAAAAACGATTTAGCTTAGCGTTATATGCTTATTGATAAGAACATTTGTTCCAGAGTCAACTAGCGGTAGCGTGTTTGGAGTACCCTTGGCACAATGTGTGGAGAGTGAGCGGGCGCTGCGGCGGCAGCAGCATGGCGGATCCCGAGCGTCCCTCGCTTCTCTAGGAGCCCTGGAGAAGGGCGATGATGTAAGTCATATATAGCTTATTCCTATTTACACCGTTTTTGAGGTGCTCATACCTCGTTGTATCGGTCTTCCTCTGATCAATAAACGAAGGTTTTAGCTAAGACAATGTATGGCGTAGTCGCTCTGTGGATGGACCCTGTGGTTTAATTTTTGGTCTCCATGCTTCAGTGCACGATAATCCGTCGGTGCCGATTGTCGTCAATTAACAATAGTCATTAAGTCAGACTGTAAGCTTTAGTGACACTTCCACTCATAATTGCCCAAGGCACTTGGACTCTTTACCTCTAATAAATCAATTGTATGTAAAAGCAAAATATGTGCAAAATTTCCTGTGCGGATTTTAAGAAGCACATCGTAAATAGAATCAATTTTCGAATCACCAGTTTGTAGAGTGTTTAACGACTCCAGAATCAAAACGTTCGCCACTATTTTGTCTATAATATACATTTTATTCCCAGATTTTAAACTTTACTCACCCAATGAATCATAACCACAGAGTTCGATAACCAAACACCACATCCAAAAATAGAACACAAAAACTATCAATAGAACAAATCGATGAATTAAAAGATGCATCGATCAATCTATACATTTGACATCTATTTTCTAATGCAAACCAGTCTCGTCTAGGTTCAACCACCCACTTTTCATTGACCCCTAGTTTTTTTGGCATACCCCCTCTTCAATCTGGGATGTATGATTTGGGAGAGGAGGCGAGGGTCATGATAATCTGGTCGTGTAAATGCTACTGTTCGTCATTCGCCATTTGAGCGCTCAGAAATAGTTTTGGTGTGGCAGCCAAGACACGTAACGTGTGACGTGGCGTTGCACCTGGGCCTATCAGCTATGCAACTGAGTTTACAAACTTCTGTGTTGAAAAATAAAAAATATTTGAGAAGAATTTGGACAAAAATATGAACTCAGGTTGTGGTGAACTGAAGGTTTAGGAAATTGGCAGCACTCAACGAGCGAGCGAGGTGATCAATGTTTAACTCTAATTACATTCTTAAAAAGTTTCAAGTTTTTCCAATTCGTCAAACTGTCTGATAAGTTCCACATCCATGTAAAATACTGATAAGTAAGTTTACTTTGCGATCTCCGTATTTGTAAAAATTATAAATGTAGTGTTCATTGATAAAAAAAAAAACAGTCGCTTCTGTAAAATACTGGAATTGGGAAAAAACGGTTTAGTAGAACTATGCCCTATCCGCTTTACCAAAAAATTTAATGTAAACAAATCGTAAATAGGGTTATTTGGATATCGCTTTTACAATGACAAAGTTAATATTAACATTACTCTATAAACATAAAATCTTATGTTTTTATAATTATAATTGATACCAATATTAATACGTATAAAATTTATATAAATAAAATAATAATAAAGAAACTAAAAAGGTAAGGTGTCCAAATCTGTAATTAATTTAATACGCTGGTAATTGAAAGTGTACTATTAAACTGACTATTTTACATTAGAACGAGTGTTTCTTAATTTGGTCGGATTATACCCGCCATGTTGTGTTTGTTTACATTTTATTTTTTCGTAAAGTGGATAGCGTCTAGTTGTCACGTTCCAAAATGTAGGGCCAATGGGCTTTCTCTTGAAAATAATTCCGCTCGATTGTCATTGGAAATATGTCACTTCGTACTTTTAAATGCCAAAATGTTTAAAAAACTATTATAGATTCCGGATAATATGAAAACATGCTTTAAAACTGAGGCAACTGTAATGTAGGTAAATTTATTTTAAAATTACGCGTTGTTTTGAGGCGTCTATTTATTATTGGATTTGGTTTACAATTGGTATTAGTTTCAAGAGTTTAGGTCTATCTATTGATTTAGAGATTATTTTACTTGTCTAGAACACTCGTAACTCGTAACTACATGTAAGAGAATAATTTTACAAATTAAAATATGCTACTACGCAAATTCCCAATAATACACCAAGGAAAATCATATTAACTCGTTGCGTGAAGTAGAAAATTTTCCGCGCCACATTGGCCACGTTTACTAGAACTGGCATGAAACTATGTGGTAAATGACCAATACTTTGTGCGGTCATTACGTTTGTGACCGGCGTTTTAATGGCTCCCACATTTAGTTGGTTACGTTACATTTCAGCTGAACTGTAACATAATGTTGTACACAAATGTCACATATTATTGTACTGAATTTCGTTTTGTTGTTTCGTTTTTAATTTTTATAGACACAGATGTATTTTGTGGTAATGTAAACTGCCTTGTTGGTCTAGTGGTTTTAAACGCGGCTGCTGAGCATGAGGTCTTGGGTTCAATTCCAAAGTCGGGGAGTGTTATTGAGTTTTTCTGTTAGGAAAATTCTCAGTAGCAGTCCGGGGTTGGAATTGTATCCGATAGATGACATAGGCTCACCACTTGTTACATGGGACTTAATAACCGCATTGGTGTAATGTGGGTGTAAAACTGTGTACACCACTGCCTACCCATTCGCGGGATACCGGCGTGATGCTATTTTATGTTATATCGTGTACTTTGTCTTTCATGACGGTAATATAGTCGTCGATTTAAATGAAACATCACTATTATAGGCCATCCTTTACCGTGGTGTCACTGGACCCCACACTACTTTGTGCATTCTTCCGTTGGCAGTTCACGCGTAGGTATTCGCTGTAAAAAAATTAAATACCTTAAATTATTATCATAATAATATGGTACCTGTATGAGGTTTTTCATCTTACAAGACGGTGAATATATTGACTTCACTGATTCGCGTGACAAGTGCCGAAATCAAGATACATTTAAAAGTTTCAGCAGCAGTTCTAATATTATTTAACCAATGCTTAACTTCTAAATACTGTTTCTTCTTCCTTATTTTCTGTATATTTATGACTTGTACGACTAAATTAGACAATATACTTACTGTTTTTGTAGACGATTCTTAAACAATAATTTATTTCGATAACACATTTGGATTTAATCTACATAGAATCGTAATTACTAATCCACTAGAGATAACGTAGGCAATATCTAGATTTAAAAGAAACAAAACTCAAAGCGAAAGCGTAATTAATTCTTTTGTAAAAGATAAATGTTTATAAAAGAACCCGCGTCATGATTCTAAAACCAATAATCTAGTAACTACTGCACTATTTACCTGAGCCAACATTTACCTGGTTTCAAAAACATCGCAAATAGCATGTTAATTTTACTTAAGAAACACAACACCGAATTACGTGGTAATTGCCGCCTTTATGACCAATGTTGGCACACGAAGATTATATATTCGCTAAGGATATAGTACAAAAGGATAATGATACATGTTCGGTACAATATTTTGCAACCGAACAGCTCAGCACTTTTGCCCGCGTGCATTTCCATAAATGCATGTATTGCAACTATCGTAAGTTAGTGCGTGTTCGGATACCAATCGCGTAACTCAAATCAAACCATCTTAGTGCTACTTTAACTTAGATTTACCATTTCTTAGTTCTGTAGTATTCAATATAATCCTTAAACCATATTCCTGAGTATCATTAAACCAGTGATTGTAGATCAATACCCAAACCATTTACAATGTCAAGTCCGATAAAACCAATCAAATCAACCAACTCAGAAATTAGTGCTTAACCAATCGAGCGTTAATTTCTACAATACACTTATACAATTAGACTCGAGAAGGCGACTTAAAAGAGGTATAGGTATGAATATTTCGAATAATTCTTCTTCTTCTTATCGTGTGGTAGATCAACAACCTAGTGGCAGAGTTTAAACCACCCGGAGGGTTCTGACATGGCTTTACACACCATCGAGAAAATCTCTCAGGTGTGCTGGTTTTCTCTAGAAGAAGTATTTATCTGGGAGGCGCAGGTTCGAACTCTGCGCACGACCATATTTTTCTTTCCACAAAAATGTACAGTACGAACATTTTCTTTAAAGAAATTCATGCTACACCGTGCTGCAACCATGTTACTTCCGAGGCTTAACCGTGTGTAATTGTTACGGCTAGAACACGGCTCGGAATAGATTAACTCTTCCTTAATCCGTCGGTCCGGTTGTTCAATACAAAGCAGTCGATAAGTCCAACCCACTGCAACCTCAGGTTAATAACAGAACGTTAAGATTAACCAACGTTTAGCACGGCAAGTTCGTAGATGTGTGACCGCTAAGAGCATTTCCATCTGATCGTCTCCGTGCTTCAGAAGGCACGTTAAATCGTCGGTCGCTGTTGGTGTTCATTAAAAGGAGTCGCATAGCCAGTTCAGAGGCCTGGATGGATGGAGGCTTGCATAAGTTTTGACACAAGGTAGGCTTCCTAACCTCGCAAAGAGGATGAGAAAAATCAACTGCAAAGCACCCAAAAGAGGACAGAGAGAAGTCAAAGAATGAGCAAAAGCAGGACAGAAAGAAGGAAGAGTGTCTTCCTACCATATGGAACTAATAGCCGGGAAGACAAATTAATGGATGCAAATAAATACAATATTTAGCTACTTCCACAATATTGACGGTAGTCATGCAATTACCTGTGCACCGTACACATACGCAAGCGATGGAAAATTGCAACTACCACCAACTCTACACGTGTTTCGCTCCCTTTACGGGGCATCATCAGGAGCTGTTAGACCGTGTAGTGTCATGCACCGAGCCACCGATTTATTTTCAACTATTGGACTTCCGCAAGGTAACACCTGAATCTATTCAATAGATACAAAAATGACGTCATTAATTGGCTATGACCAGACAGGTGATTAGACAGTAATTGCGCAGGCGTTTTGTTATGTTGAGATAGTTATGAAATACGTCAATTGGAGCACAGAACGAGTTAATAAATTCCCGTAGGTAATGACTGACAGATTATCTATTTAGATTTATGTATGTGTGACGTGAACGTAAATGTGTTTGGAGCTAATCGTATAGTTTAACGCAGGATGCAGTTTTAAATGAATGGCGTTTTACACCGTTTGATATTTAACAAGAATTTTAACATTATTGATATTTAGTGCCTAGCACTTAGGACTGACTTATGGGATATCAAGAATGTATCTTTTGTGATTTGTTGCTTTTTGAGCTGCCGATAAATCGCGCGTATTGTCGTTGGTATAATTATATGGTATTAAATGTGATGTTGGGGAAACGGTTATTAGAATTAGCGTGCCTCGGAGAGTACGTTAAGCCGTCGGTCCCGGTTTGTCAAATTAAGATCTATGACAGCCCTTACGGGCAGTCAGAGGCCTGAAAGTCTGACAACCAGTCATGGCACGAGATATCGTATTACCCAGTTACTGGGTTGTGGAGGTCAGATAGGCAGTCGCTCCATGTAAAATACTGATATTAAGCTGCATCCGGTTTGACTGGGAGCCGACCCCAATGTAATTGCGAAAAGGATAGTCCGATAACGAGAAATTGACATTTAAATTCACCAACTTGCAATTTGTTACACTTGTAATTGCCTAATTACTATAGCCAGTATATATTTAAATTATCTTGTAACCTTGTAACTTATATTTTTTGTGAATAAAAATCACGGTCGTGAGATTTGAACATGCGCCTCCCGAATAAATCCATATCCAGGCGCTCTGCTATCTAAACCATCTCGATTTAATCCGAATTTTTATTTCTCGTTTAATGCGGGTTATGGTGAAAATAACTTTCCTTGAAAAAAATATAACTGTAGTCTGCTACGCATGCGATAATGCGTTTGTAAGACTTATATGTATTGTTTAATTCTTTTTCTAAGTATAATTAGTAATAACTTCGGTTTTCGCGATCACTACACATTTTATTAAAACAACTTTTAACCGGATTAATCGCGTGTATTATTGGTTTTTTGTTTTTCCTGACGTTTCGAACACTGCAGAATTTGTGGTAAATTATAATAAGTATAGGTAATTATTTTCATTTTTCAAATGTTTTTTTTATACATGTTAAGGTCATGTAATGCCTATACTAATTATTATTTTGCCTATATTAACAATAGGATTGCGATATCCTTCGGCGCCTTACAACTGCAAAGTGGTAACGCTGAGTTTAGTAATCTTATATGATTGCTAAATAGAAATCGCCAGGCGTCTCCTAAAGGCGAGAAGGAAAACTTGAAATTTAATTAATGCTAGCATGTCACGATACCTCAGTTTGGAAAGCCATGACACGGTACGTCAAGGGTCGCGGTTTCAAGTCCTGCTCGTGTCTATTTTCAATGTTTTCTTAGAAAATAATATATGTATATTCTCTCTATAACATACGCCTTATGCCATGGCCGTTAATTAGGATTAACTGAACTGCCTCGTTGGTCGAGTGGTCCCAAGCGCGATTGCTGAGCAATGAGGTCTTGGGTTCGACTCCCAGATCGGGAAAGTGTTATTAGGTTTTTCTATTAGTAAATTTTCAGTAGCAGCCGGGAGTATGGAATTGTGCCTGGTAGATGGCAATAGGCTCACCACCTATTACATGGGACTTAATAACAGCGTTGGTGAAATGTGGGTGTACAATTGTGTACACCTCTGCCTACCCTTTCTGGAAATACAGGCGTGTTGCTATGTTATGTTATGTTAATTAGGATTAAACCACGTCATGTTATTCTGGGTACGCAATACCTATAGGTATTTACATGGTATCAATGTACTTATACCAAAAATAGCACTGCTAAAATCCTGCATCCCAATTTGCAATCATACATGTAATGACAGCACCTCGTCTCTGATGTGTGATGTGCGTCGATGAAGTAAACAAGTCATTCTGTCTGATGGCGACGTGGGAGGAGGGTGTTGTGTCTCAATATCGTGGCATCGGGTATGAATTTGATGGACTAGATTTAGCAACAAACTTGTTCTGTTATGTCGATTATTAGGTATTGAATATGAGGAAAACCTTCGGGTATGGGGCTAGTCTGCTAATTTACAGCAATAGGAAGGTATTAACCCCAATTCACACTTACTCCGCTTACAAAAAGACTCACAAACAATTCATTATCAGCCATCTTCCCCGTTCAGCTCCTGTACTTATATTACTGAACAATTGTGTAAACAGAAGACCCTGTCTCCTTTGATACAGTTATTGACTAGTACGGAAAACAGGTGATACATTCAACTTATTTTAAAAATCCATAGACATAAGTTAATTTTGTGTACCCAAAAAAAAAATTTGCTTTATTAAATAGGGTAAGGGTAGGCCATATGTTAGAAGGGCTGCAGCTAGAATCGGCCTATTTGAAAACACGTTTTTATATAATTCGGTGCAATATCTGTAAAGTAACTTAACATAGCATCACGCCTGTATTCCCCGAAGACGTAGGCAGAGGTGTACACAGTTGTACACCAACTTTTCCCCAATGCTGTTATTAAGTCCCATGTAATATAGGTTGTGAGCCTATATTGCCTTTTGCCGACCTGGGAATCGAACACAGGGTCACTAGACAAAGAGGCAGTCCAGGCAGGCGATCTGTAGGCGAAGTATATGTGTGTATTCATACATATTTATTGAGTTGAAGTCGGTGAAGCAGATACACAGTACTCAATATAGTGCCAGTCATTATATTGAGTGTTTGGCATCCCAAGTATGCGAGATCTGAGATGCGTCTCCCGTTTATATTGATCGTGACAAACAACACTTAATAATAACATAACATAACATAACATAGCATCACGCCTGTATTCCCCGAAGGGGTAGGCAGAGGTGTACACAATTGTAAACCCACATTTCACCAATGCTGTTATTAAGTCCCATGTAATAGGTGGTGAGCCTATTGCCATCAACCGGGCACAGTTCCAAACTCCGGGCTGCTGCTGAGAATTTCCTAACAGAAAAACTCAATAACACTTTGCCCGACCCGGGGATCGAACCCGAGACCTCCTGTTCAGCAGTCGCGCTTGCGACCACTAGACCAACGAGGCAGTCAATAATAATCACACTTAATAATAATTTATTGTATTGTATTTGTGTATATGCAACTTAGATATTATATATATATGTCGTATCGTGGTGGCCGAGTGGTTACGGCCCGGTGTTCATAACTGACATATACCAATGTGAATGGTTTTTATAACCTCGTGTGTCCCTCTGCTGGGCAAAGGTCTCATCCATATCTATCCATCCACATCATGTAACCGTGGCAGAGCCATGCTTCCGTACGAATGGGCCGGCTCGACTGGAGTGATACCACGGCCTCACAGATAACCGGCGTGAAACAACGCTTGCGTTGTGTTTCGCCGAGTGAGTGAAGGTACCGGAGGCACAAACCCGGTAAAAGGCCGTCAAGGCACTTGCGACTCCTTTGGGGATGCGGGTGTCTTTGGGAGGCGGTAATCGCTTACCATCAGGCGATCCGTCTGGACGGTTGCACACTACCCCATAAAAAAAATATCTCTCTGTGTGTGGCAGTAGCATGCCAGGTGTACCACAAATTCATCTGTTTTCTTCAAAATAATTCTCCACAACAGTGTTACTGGCAGTCAAGTCTTTTAAATTATTCCAACGTCTAGTTAAAAAAATAAAATAAACTTCAAAACCAAAACAAAGCGTAGACATGCCTAAAATAATACCCAATTCTGGCAAACAAATACGGTTTGTAATATTTAACACATTGTATAACACTGACAGTTTGAGCGACATTTTGTAACATTGCGAAACAAATGTAAACATAATGAAACACTAACATGTTGTGATGATCATCAATGTCAAGGATTACCTCAATAATTCTTAGAAATATTTTAATTTAGATTCGCAAACTCGCTTCAAGATTAATAGCGTCTAAAAACTAAGAAACGTAACATTGTTCCCGATAACATTGAGTTATTTCGGAATAGCGTAATCTATAAAAATAAAATTTGCGAAAACATGCAAAAGAAAGACGTCCTATTCACACATTTTTAATTTTAAACTGGCTAAAAATAATCTTCAATTAGGAAGGAACCTTGTAGTTTAATATTATTATATCTTTCTTTGTAAAAATAAAGACGAGGGAAATAAATATGTCCATACTCCCATAACTACAGGCAAAATACAAATACAAAAAGCGCACCCAAATTTCAAAATTCAAATCTGCCCATCCCTCAGAAAAGAATCTTCAAAAAGGTCGCTCATGACGTCACACTACGTCACGGGTGTCGAGTTACCTGGCCTCAGCATCTTGATCATTAAGGCCACGATAAAATTATCGTATGACGCGATGCGCACGCGTATACACCCTGAACTAAAATAACTAAGTCTATAATAAATCCGATAAAATTGCTTGCCTTGTGAGAGCGTGGTGAGTTACAAAAGGAAGACTATGTGATTGGGGGAGAGACTGATTGATTCAATTATGTTCGATGAAAAATACTGATACTTTTTGGTGCAACCGTTCAATCAATCAATAGTTATACCGTCTCTTTCAACATGTAGGTACTATAGTATTCGGGCAAAGGTCTTCCGCATTCGTAGCTTATTGAGTCTTCCTTTTTTATCATAAATGGATCCACGTTTGGCCATCAACTCGCCCGATGGCAAGCGACGGTGTGGCCGAGGATGGAGCACGTATATCCAGAATAAACCTATTCACTCTTAAGTAGAGTGGATAGATCTTGGGAGAACAATAGGTGGGGTGTTTATGCAACTGCCCAGACCCGTCTTCCACAACTCCTTCTATTTAGTTGGTAGGGGCACGTTATTCCCCAAAAATTACTGCAATACTGGAGAAGTAGCAGTTTTAAGATCATATTGGTATTCACTATTACATTAAGTTGCACTGCGTGCATTATTCATCAAGTACATCAGAGTTTCTCAAACTGTGAGTATCAGTCGAAAATGAAAATATTTTAAATATATACAGATAAAGAGAGAAGAGCCCTATGTCCAGCAGTGGACTGCTATAGGTTGATGATATAGATAAATCTCTCAAACATACATATATATATTCTCAAGGAGAACCTGTGAAGGTTATTTATTTTTATTTTCTACTTTTTCTAGGGGTCCTTTGTAAAGAGAATAGGTTGGGAAACGCTGATCTACATAATTTCTTGAAGTATTTACTTATATGTAGGTACTGAAGAATCTGCAAAATCTATTTCCGATAATTAGGAGTTTCGTTTATGTTTCTGGAGATTTGTATTGTAAACGCTCACCCGATACAAAAGTATTTCTCTCTAGTTGAAAACTAAAAGTATTTGAGGCATTTTAAATAATCCTCACAATAATTGAAACACCTGTTCGTACGAGCATGGCTTTTCAGAGAACTGACCGCAGTATGATGAGGAGAATTATTAAGAACAAGATTTACGAGTAATAAATGTAACAATGTTTACAAACAGACTTGAAGTCGGTTCCTTTACACCATACGAATCTGTTCATATTCAACTATTGAGAGGCTTTGGACCAGTAATCGCCGTACGTATTGAGGTTAAGCTGATCATTTTGTATCGATACCTTCCCCTTCCTCGGAGAACAGATTAAACCATCGTTCCTGGTTGTCAACTAAATATCTATGGCAGTCGTTACGTTTTGTCTGTAGGTTTACAACCAGACTTACCAAGAGATATCGTGTTATCCAGTAACTGGGTTGTGGAGGTCAGATAGGCAGTCGCTCTGTGTAAAATACTGGTAGTAAGCTGCATCTGGTTAGGCTGGAAGCCAACCAAGACTGGGCAGGGACTACCAAAAAATAATTAATATGTTTTCTAATTTAAATTAATCATTTTTTTTCTCTAATTCCAGAGTGAATCCTGCGATTCTGGCGAGTGGGGCTGGGCTGGCCTGGAGGAAGCCGGGCTGGGAGGCCCCAAGGTACCGGGACTGGTGTCCGCCTGTCTCTCGCATCTGAGGAGACACGGCATGCACACCCTCGGCCTGTTCAGGGTATCCGCCTCCAAGAAGAGAGTGAGACAGGTAAGAAATGAGTAAAGATGAGAAAATTATTTAAAAAAAGTATGACGTAATTTTCCGTTTAATGATTATAAGAATTTAGAAGTAAACATTAATGAAGTGATTGAAGAATAAGCGACGGAAAATGTTGAACAAACTACTACTATAAGAAGAGTTGTTAGGAATATAATAAAAATTTTGGAAGGGTATAATTTTTTTGTAAGAATCATTATAATAACACGTAAAGAAAAAACTGTGTACCCCTTTTTACAAAAATTACGCGAACGGAGGAGTATGGAATTTGGCACAGTTTATATGGAGAAGGGTGCAGAAAGCTAATATTTTTTACTAAATTTTTAACTGCCTTGTTGGTTTAGTGGTCCGTAGCGCGACTGCTGAGCAGGAGGTCTCGGGTTCGATTCCCGGGTCGGGCAAAGTGTTATTGAGTTTTAGTGTTAGGAAATTCTCAGTAGCAGCCCGGAGTTTGGAAATGTGCCCGGTTGATGGCAATAGGCTCACCACCTATTACATGGGACATAATAAAAGCATTGGTGAAATGTGGGTGTACAATTGTGTACACCTCTGCCTACCCCTTCGGGGAATACAGGCGTGATGCTATGTTTGTTATGTTTTATTAAATATGCATTAGGAATAAATTAAATTATGTTTAAAAAACATTAAAAACACTCAAGATAAATCTTTGAAAAGCATTAACGCATGCTTAGCGAACTCTAAAGTTACAATATTAAATGGAAAAAGAGTGACGCAATGCCTGAATGAATGAATAGCAACGACGTCGCCAAAAAAGACGTGTTAAAAATATGGATGAAGAATTCGCGGTGGTGAGCAGAGGTCGAGATGGCTTAGTGGTCAGAGCGCCTGGAGTATTCATCCGGGAGGCGCAGGTTCGAATCCTGTTCGCGACCGTATTCTTTTTCCATTTAATATTTGTATCTTTATTTGAAAAACTACCATGCGCTTGACACACACACACAGACGTATATCTTTGACAATAGAACCATAATAACGTTCAAATTTAAAGCTTAAATGAATTATGGTCGAAATTCGGCCAATGGGCGACCACTATATATACAAAACTTTCAAAATGCATTGATTTGGTATCGAGGAATCGAAGGCTCTCGAAAATGTAGTCGAGTCACTTCTTCTAAACTGCCTATCCCCGTTTGTGCCCTATTTCGATTTCTAAACTTAGTCATAACGATTTGTACCGCTAGAGAGTAATCATGAACTATTTCGAATAGCTCAGTAATAGCATGTGATAATGATGACTATCTCCACAAGATCTTAATTAAGGAAACAGCAAACCCTTGATTGGCAAGATAACACTGATATTCTGGCTAAGTCTTCATTCGAAAAATGGCGACGGTATATGATGAGCTCACTAGCTAGGTTTCCAGTGAAGATAATTTTAGGCTAGGTATATTGTTTTTCTTTTAATTTGACTGTGTCATTGGTCTAATGAGTCTCTAAGGTCCTGGGCCCAATTCCTGGGTTGGACAAAGTGTTATTGGATTTTCTGGTTCGACTTTTACATTAGCCCGGAGTTTAGAATTGTGTCCGGTTGATGGCAATATTATATGGCTTAAGACTAACATGTCAAAAGGCCAAAGTGATGATGATTTAAGGCTTAACCCTTCGTGGAAAGAGGTAGGGAAGAAAGAAAGATATATTTATTAGGACGTAGTCTCACAAACCGTGCAGAAATATCATTTTTAGGTTTTGGACTTACAGTTCGTTTTATTATTGGCCCGGTTAGTGGAGTGTGATAGTGAGATAACATCAGAACCTGGCGCATGGATAACATTTGGTATGGCATAGCTAGATAGAAGGAGACCGTATCGGTGGCGGTTACCACCAACAACAGCATTCCCAATTACGGTTATTGACGTCAGGCAGGCGGCAGGTCATAAAACATATCCAAAACTAAAGCAAGATTCCAGTACAAGTAGAGAGTACGTACGGAAGAAGAATACATGCTGCGCCGACCCCAAATAAATTGGGATAAGGACAGGGGAATGGAGTTCGTTTTATTACGATACTTAGGTACAATAACTATTTAGTAATGTATGTTTAGCAATCTAGCGATCTTAGTCTATGTTAACTTACTCTGTCCCACTGTTGAGCAAAGGCCTCCCCAACTTTGTCCAAATAGATTTTCCCTGCGCCGCCTTAAGCCCGCCATCTCTTTCGGCCGGCCTCGGTGACGTTGTCTATTTTCAAGCACTCGTTGTGTTGAGACTTTTGCCCAGCGATCGTTATTCATACGAGTGACGTACCCTGTCAAACCCCATTCATTCGAGCCTTGCGTTTTTTCTACCAACATCTATCTATAACGCCCGTCCTGGAGCACAGCGAGGTGTTTCGTAGTCTATTCTTTTTACGCTCAGAATACTGCGCCCCAGCGATCATTATCATAATAAATCTTATAATTACAAATATCACTTCACCATTAAATTCCAAGAGTTTCTTCAGCTATCCTCAGCATACGAGCTGAGTAGGTATCTGCTTTGACAGAATTAACATCACTAAATCAAGCTGTGTCGTTTGTTTACAACCCGCAGTCAACATACTTCGTGAGAATAAAACACTGAACGACGGATTTAGATGTTTTCCCAAACGCTTGGGTGCTGCAGCCCCGGTGACCTAGTTGCTGGGTTTATTGCTAACTGGAGTAGTTTTGCTAAGTATTATGTTTCTTGCTGATTGTTGGGGCTGCTACATTGTTGGGCACGATGAACTATATGCAGATAAACTAGTTACAAAGTTGTGTGAGTAATTTGGATGTATTTTTAGCGTAGGAAGGAGTTTTTGAATTTGGTCGGTTTTAGAGGTTGATTTTGTATGGAGTTTTGATTTCATATCTGCCTAGATGTTTGATTAAGACCAAAAAATTGTTCTAACATTAAAAAATATATTATATTATTTAAAATTTTGAATGTTTAATATAGAGATTTCGCAAGCAATTGTGTATTGTGTTGAAGTAACTGAAAGATGTGGTAAGGTTCACTAATGTTACTAGTTTCAACTGGATTGCATTGTTATTTGACATAACCATTTAATTTCCATATGAATATAATAAAAATATTGGACAAAATGCCTATTTCCACAACTCTGTCCAATGCTCCAACCTCAAAACCTCCACTCAACCTCCAAAATCCATCCACCGTAAAAGCATCTCAAAATGGTCACCCCAGCGTTAATTGGGTTTACGTTGGATAGCGCGACCACTCCCATTTTAGTCTAGCAAAGTAAAACAGAATTACGCCCAGCAGTGGGACAGAATGGGTAAATAAAAAACAACAAAATATAGTAAGGTGCTCTCTGTTCCTTTCACAACCTTTTCACCAAAGACCTTACTTCTATAACTGGTTTACAAACTAGTATCTACTGTTATAATAAAACACTTTGCAGCGTTCGTGGTCGCAGTCCTCCTGCGACCACGAACGCTGCAAAGTGTTCGAAACGTCAGGAAAAACAAAAAACCAATAATACACGCGATTAATCCGGTTAAAAGTTGTTTTATTATAATGTGTAGTGATCGCGCAAACCTAAGATATTAGTATCTACTGATTTGTTGATATCAATTTTCCAGTTGCGTGAGGACTGGGAGCGAAGTCAAGAAGCAGCGCTGGACTCGGCGGTGTGTCCACACGATGTGGCGACACTACTCAAGGAGTTCCTGCGAGACCTGCCCGACCCACTGCTCTGTAGGGACCTGTACCCGGCGTTTTTGCATACACAAAGTAAGTGATCTCATCCGAATGTATTACTAAGGTAGGAAAAGTCATCTTAGCTGTGATACTATAATAATTAAATACCTGTGTTGACAAAGAAGAAGAAGAAGAAATAACACATTTATTACCAAACCATATTATAGGTACTGTACATTCATACAAAGCAATCGCTGCTGTTGTTTTTAGGATGCTGTGTTCTCACAACGGTAAAACACAAACACGTTTTTCGCAACCATCATCATCAATTACAGCTTAAATATAATAATTGCTTAATAATGAATTATCTTTGTATTGTTGTTCATTTGGACACAGTATTAAAATATTCAAAAATAAATCTTTCATAATTTTGAGTGCTTTAATTCTTAAATCAGACCAAAATTTCCTTCAAATGCAAAACATCGAATAATATTCTGTTTACACGAATGCCCAAAAAAGGATATATATGTATGTAAGTAAGTATGTATGTATGTTTGTGAGTTTCTTTATTCCCACATAACTTCAAAATGCCTGAACCGATTTTGATGTATGGGATATCGTTAGAATGCTTACATTATCCCGGGTAACATAGCCTAGTAAATAAAAAAAATGGCAGCCGTGTATTTTAATTTTATAATTAATTTCATCTTGTTCTACATCTTTTCCAGAAATCCACAACCGTCGTTTCCAATGGGAAGCCTTGCGGCTGATCGTGCAGCTCTTGCCGGCAGCTCACCGGGACACACTGAACGCGTTGCTGTCGTTCCTGGCACAGCTGGCCGCGCACTCTGAAGACGATCACGAGCCCGGCAACAAGATGGACGCCGCGAACCTCGCGACTATCTTCGCACCTAATATTCTGCATAGGAATAAACCTAATGAGCCTGCCAGGTGGGTGGACTTTTGGAGTTTGAATACACTTCGGGTGTGTTTTGTTATTTGTATCTTATAAGTTACTAGGTTAACTTTGTGGGAATAACACATGTGTTTAGTGTATACTTTGACCTTGTCTGGTCCATCGTAGTAGGGAGTTTCAATAGGATGCGAGGCTAGCTTATACTGGTCTTGTTGCCATGTGCAGTCTACCGTACACAGCATGTGAAAAATCGATGGTAATTACCTCTGTGCCCTTTTCTCGTTCCTTACTCATCTGTGTACACTTATGATGTGGTGTAGTATTATATTTAAAACATCACCTTTTGTGGCTCTAGTTTTAGATGTTGGCTGTTGGGATTCTGCATAATGCTCATCGTTGGTCTTCTACACAATTCTTCATCTTTCCACTGCACCATGAATGACCACATGATTCCCTTACATCAGTTTCAATTTATTTCTTTGTATTTTCCAGCGTGGAACAGCTGTCCGAACGAGCTGACGTCATCAACGTCGTCCGGCAGCTCGTGGAGAAGCAGGCGGAGCTGTGGACGCTACCGGCGGAGCTGCTGCACGAGGCCTACATCCACCTCGCGCACACTGCGCCTGCGCACCTCGACTCCTTGCTACTGAGGAGGGCTGAGTAAGTACTATATTAGAAGACGAGTGTACTTCCACTGTGCTGTTTACTTTCCCCTATTTTCACTATTGCTTTTTTAAGCTTTTTTTAGGAAAGGGGTGTTTGAATTATAAATAGATAGTGAGCATAGCAAAATTTCTTAATCTGTAACCAGAGTTACCCATGTCTCGAATTTGATATAGGTACACACTTGTACAAAAGCGCCTTTTATATACCAGAGGATAACACAAGCCGTCAATGCGGATGATGACAATTAGAGTACTGAATATGTACTCTGAATTACGGATCTGAAAAAAATACGGATGTATACTTGCCTTGTCATAAGCGAAGCATAGATTACGCACACACACACCCAGCGTAC